>JARDYH010000001.1:176900153-178177653 GCA_029215795.1 Anniella stebbinsi
GCATTTTCAGCTAAACATTATGGTTTGGCATGTTGGGTGAACCATAAATTGTGGTTATGTAGCCACCATTCCTAACCATGGTGGCTACATAACCACAGTTTAAACGAGCTCACTTACAATTTGCTGCAAAAGGGTTAGCGGCCTAACCATGGCCCGTTTCTCCATCAGATGGGTGTAGAGGAAGGGAGGGAGGGGCGGCAATCCTGGAAGTAGCCGCTTCCAGGTTCGTTGCTCCAGTGTACATGTAAAATGCAGTGGCCTGGGTTCCTCCCGGGCTGTCGCGCTATTGCAGTCGCCATTTTCTTTTCTTTTCTTTTTGACTAGGGTAAGAGCATTCTTGCGCTCCATCGCTGAAAGTAAGTCTTTTTTAAAAAAACACGATTGGGCCCCCAACCCCTCCCTGCCCTCCCAGGGTTGGCGAAACTGGTGCCACTGCCTCCACTGATGAGTACGGAGCCGTGCAGTGCAGCTCCGTGCCCATTTCTGCTGCCGCGTTTACTCGCAAGTAAGTGCGGGGAAAGCCGTGATGGGTGGCCGCATCTCCCGTGGTCCCGGGAATTTCCTGGAACCGCAGGAAGATTTTAAATTTTCCAAGGATCCCTCCTCCCTGGCAAATCCAGTGGCTGTCCCCCCCCCACACCACCCCTGGGAGTCCCTGTGCATCATTTGGACACCCAGAGACTAGCCGGGGGCCATCCCAGGCAAAACGTGTGGTTTAGAAAAGGCCCATGGCTTAGTGTGTCATCTGAACAGGCCCATAGTTCAACTATTCTCAAACTATGTTTTATTGTTGATAGAGATGTAGGAGAATTTCATTTGGTCTACATTTTTAAGTAAGCTGACTGAATCTGCACTTCCCAGATCAATATGTGGATCAGAACATAGTTACCTTTCAAATGACACACTTCTCCAAATTTTGCAGTGCTTGAAAAATGCAAAGATACATCAAATATTTTAGTGGAAAAAGAATACAAAATGTGCATTTCGGGGGAAATGTGTACAATTAAAATGCAAATTTTCAGAGAGAGAGAGAGAGAGAGAGAGAGAGAGGCAAATGTGGGATGGAACACACCTATGTCTGAACACATGAAAAACAGACATATTTCAGAAACTGACTGAACTATCCATCCCTAATTGTTGATCACTAGTCTGGGTTTGTCTGTTCTTTGCAGACCATCACATTTTCTTACATTATAATCACTGCACTGTTGGGGCAAAAGGAAATATGTTCTTGCACCTAAGATGACGTTGAAGAGAGGTTCTGCAGGATCTCTCCTGTTTTGAAGGAGCCCACCTCCACCTGCTAACCCCGCCCCCTCACCATTGACCAAAGCAAGTTTTTGTAAGGCTTAGGAAAGAGGGAGATGAGGTAGGGGAGGCAAAACCCAGCATTTCCAACTACAGAGTGATTTTCAAAATGGCCTTCAAGGTTTTTGTTTGTTTTTAGTAATTGACATTAAAAAATGCCAACTTTTTTTGGAGGATGGTCATTGGATTCGAACAATGATGAACACACCTGGCTGGTTTTGCATTACACAACAACCCCTGAAGGCCCCCCCCCCCCGTCAGAGGTTGCATATTCATAACGGCAGCCGACTCTAGAAGATAAATTAACCGTCAATTGGCTGTTGTGTTGTGTGAACTGGACCAATCCATGAAATGGCCCTGTGTCTTTCTGCATGCTTGAAATACATGTTTTCCAGGATACAATCTCTGGGAAACCTATAATGTGTGCTTTAAGAGGCATGTGTTTGATCAGATTATATTGCCACTGCACAGAATCTCCCTTTGTTTATCATTTCAATAGATCTATGTACCACATCTCAGCAGACTCTCTAATTCTATAGAAACATCAATCTTTAATAGCAACTGCAGTAATATTACTTGCAGTAGGAGCTAGAATGCTCTTGACAAATCCCTAGAGATCCTTGTCGAGTTATCTACCAGATAACACGTAGAATGCCTCAGATTTGTGAACTGCAGAAAAGTTTTGGAACTTTTAAATCAGGGATTTTTCCATTTCCCCTCAAAGGCTGTTGCATTTGGCACATAAATATGTTCAGTCTCATGGGATATTTGTTTCCTGTAGCAACCTTAATGATATTTGTGGGATATAAATTCAAGCCATTAAGTTTTCCAAGGCCACAAATTAGAAGCCACTGTGTGTGCAGCATTAGAAAGTAAGAAAGAAAAATGAGGATAAAGATTTTGCAAGACATGGATTTGTCTAGAAGAAAGATAAGGAATGCTGACTTCTTTATCTTTTCATGTCAGGCAGCTTTTATGCCCACACCATCTCAGGCTCCTATTAACATTTTCTTTGCAATACAATCCTGCAATAGAAACACAACGGAATCAGTTATTCACAAAGATTTCCATGTTTGCGGTTGTGTTGATTTCATTCGTCTCGCTCACTATAAGACCTCTTCGGATGAGACCATTTGTTGCTGCCTAGAAGGCCTGGTTCATGTGCTTATCGGGTGATGATCCAATTCCCATTGGAGACACATGAGCATGCACCAGTTCCCCTGCCATTTTCAGATGTTACATGAGGTGCGTGATGGAAGGGAGAGACATGTGCTTGCTCTTCCATCATGGAAACTGAATCATAAGTGGGCAAACCAGGCCCAAGTCTCTAGACTGGTGTCAGAAGAAGTGATATACCCTCAAGATACAAGGTCAACCAATGTATTTATTTTTTGATTCTGAATATTCCTTCAGTGACTTCAACCTATAGGAATAAAAGCTGCATCGCTCCCTGCTATTTGTACATTTCCATTTTCTTCTGCATACTATTACGTGAACTAGAAGATAATGCACAGTTAGCTTCATTTTTTTCACAGTCTGCGTGTCTACCAGATTGTTCGAAGTAATTAAAAATCATGAAAAATTAATTGAAACTAGCTGATTGTTGATGAGCTTTCTGACAGTAATATTAATGCAATTATTTTACCAGCAAAAAACCAAGAGCTGCAATAACTTGTTAATATTAATCTGCTGAAGGGAGCACAAAAGAACTTTGTATAAATTAAGGTGAATGTTTGGAGATAAGGTTTCTAGCCGCAATGGTGCTGTACCAAGAACAATTTTGGCTGGGGAATGTCAACAGAAATAGCCCAAATGACTATTCATAGGGCTGAGCTAATTTGTAGGGCTGAGCCAAAAGGAGACTCATTTGTTGTGGAATTCTTCTCCTCTTCACAGTTGGAGGACTGTGATTCAGCAATCATTCAGTGTTATTTCATGGAGGCCTTGCAGAGCGAAAGCATTCCCACCCAACCACCTTAGCACACACTCAGACTCAGGCTCTTCCCACACCCAAACACACACTCATTCAGGCAGTCCACCCAATCTCCCCTCTTCCTGGCATGCAGGTGACATTCTCATTATGAATCTCTATGCAGCCCTGATTGGATGAACCTTCACTGCCATCAATTCATCACTCTTTTCCCTAATAATAGTGATGTCGTCATGAAATCAATTAGAACTGGCAACATGACAATGTCACTGAGAGCAAATGAAATCTGGCATCGCCCTCTCTGAATTAGTGTAACCCTCCATCAGCGCCAGTCTGATATTGGGGTCAAATGTACCCCCAGGTAAGCCGTACAAACAAAATACCTGCTAAAAGTTATTAAGCTTGACACCATCTTCAAATGAGAAAAGTCATGCCTTTATTGTGATCTTCCATAAGAACATAAGAAGAGCCAAGCTGGATCAGACCAAGGGTTCACATAGTGGCCGACCAGCTGTTAACCAGGAACCCATAAGCAGGACATGGTGCAACAACACCTTCCCACTCATGTTCCCCAGCAACTGATGTGTATAGGCTTCCCTTTTCCAGTAAAACTACATAGTTGCACAAAACCATATAGTTTGGGGTCAATAATACTCCATAATAAAAAGTACAAAATATACATAAACAATATGTGGAAGGTCTCATTGAGCCACATTTCTAAAAACATATATTTGTGCCATTTTATATTACATAGCAGTTGCACAACTAGAACAGTGCAACGATCAACAACAAATCCCACAGCCCTGGCAACCACCATAGCACACGTTACCTCAGCATTCTTTGTAGAACCATCGCATTTCATAACTGCATGAGCAGGACAGACATGAGGAAGCACACTGTTGCAGCAATTTTCTCTCATTCCTTTGACTGTAGAGATTATGCTTGCCCTTGCTTTGGGTATCATCAGAAAAAAGGTCCTACCAGATCTGAGGCTGCTTCTCTGGATGCCCCAAGCAAACTGGCTTTCTCCCTAGACTCAACCCAGGGTGTGATCAATACTAGGAAGAGACGTCTTTTGAGATATTCATACCACTGTGGGTTGTTCACCTTCCACAGAATATAGGCATTTAAAGTGGTAATGTTGTCCACTATAGTTGTTGGGCAGGGGGAACTACTATTGACCACCATTTGTTAACAGTAAGCTGCTCAGGGAAATGTCTGTTCTGGGGCGGCATACAAGTGTCATAAATAAATAAAGCATTTGGAAGTATATGTGGAGACCATCTGGTCACAAGTGTCTTTCTACACCACCTGTTTTGTCTTGCTATAAGAACAAATGATCTCAAGGATTAAGTTTGTTGTCCAAGGTTGTTGCTACTTTACACACTGAAGAAAGGAAAATCTCTGCCATTTCTTTGGTACAGAACGAACAAGTGTCAAATTTGCTGGAAACCAAAAATGCCCAGATTTGTAAGCAAGAAATATGGGAAATTTATGTTTTGTTTAAGTTTTTTCCAATGTGCTACCTAGAGTACCAGTTGCCATTCTTTATCTGGAACCCTAAAAATGTGATGCTAGACACAAAAGTTTTTGGAACTTTTCCCAATGCTGTCGGGG
This sequence comes from Anniella stebbinsi, assembly GCA_029215795.1. NCBI lineage: Eukaryota > Metazoa > Chordata > Lepidosauria > Squamata > Anniellidae > Anniella > Anniella stebbinsi. The sequence goes on from JARDYH010000001.1 coordinate 176,905,009, forward strand.
TGTGTTGATGTTGATCTATCTGTTGATGGAAAGTTAATTTTCCCTCAGTGATATTGTCAAATTGCCAGATCTACCCGGCTAGGTAATGGCATTGTTACTACGAAGAAGATTTTAAAACTAACTTAAAAATTGTTTTTAAAAAAAGTGATGCTGAAATTAATAGATAACATAGTAAACCATTGGAGGTCTTTGGAGAAACTTTCAGCCCATCGGAAAGCCATTTTCTCCACCAAAAATATGCACAGAAGAATGCCTGGCTCACCACTAGCTATGTGTGGTTAAAATATGAGGTTCACTTGGAAACAAAAACATTACATATGAAACCCAATTGCAATGAAATATTTCTTTAGGGAAATAAATTCTCAGATTAATCAAAAGCAAGACGAACAAGAGGTGATATGAAATGTTACAGCTTTCAATATTCTCTAAAATTATAGCATTGCATGGTGGCAGGTGTATTTGGCCTCTCTGAACAAAAGGAGGCCAATCTATGGGTGGGAAGTATTAAAAACGATAATAATATTAAGGACTGTAAATCAGTGTCCAGGATCAAAACAGAAGCAAGAAAAACATAGATTTGGCCCAGCATAAAGAAAGGGTAAGGTGGTTACAGTCTCATGAAGGTTGTAAGGACAAGAGGTTTTGTGAGGAATAGGAGAAAGCCAAACATTCTCTCAGACACACTATAGTTTAAAGGGAAAATGTATTCCTGCGGCAAAATGTATGCTCATGTAAGAGAGAAAGAGACAGAGGGAATGGACTATTTATTTATTTAACAATATTTATGAATTGCTTATTTTAAAGAAATTTCTAAGCAATGTACAAAAGCAAGTCTTCATACAGTGGACAAGATTACCTTACTGAGAATGCCTGCTGGAAAAGGAATTATTATTATTATTATTATTTAGGGATGTGCACTGACCCCCCGGATCGGATCGGATAGCGGATCGGAATCGGACCTGGGGGGTCGGATCGGATCGGATCGGATCGTGTGTCGGATCGGATCGGATCCGATTCCGATCCGCGGATCGGATTTTCCGATCCGGATCGGACGCCATTTTGAATGCTTTTTCCTATAGCAAATTATTGTTTTATAAAAACGCCTATAACTTTTTCATTTTTAAAGACAGAAGGATGAAACTTGGGCACATTGTACACTGGTTAGGGATAGGTATCTGTGAGAAATTTCAGAAAGATTGGTGCATGCAGTTTGTGGCAATTAATTTTTTAATAAATAACATGGAATGCCTATAACTCGGTCATTTTTAAAGTTACACACATGAAACTTTGCCACATTGTAGGTGGTACCTTGGGACCCACGTGTGTGAAATCCCAGAACCGTGGGTGCTTGCCTGGTGTGGCAATGAATTTTTGAAAAATGGGTAGTAGTGGGGTAAATGCAGTTATGCCTCCCATGTTTTTATTTTTAAAGATACAAACAGGACACTTCGGCACATTACAGGGAACACTTCCCTTGATATGTGTGTAAAATTTCAGACAGCTAGCTCCAGGCATGTGTTGGCAATGAATTGTTGAAAATTGGGTAGCAGTGGGGTAAAATACAGTTTTGCCTCCCATTTTTTTATTTTCAAAGATACAAACGGGAAACTTTGGCACATTGCAGGGAACACTGCACTTCAAATGTGTGTGAAATTTCCGGAAGCTAGGTGCAACATTTTAGTGGGAAACGAACGTTTATTCATGGCATTTCACATGGGATTTATGGGTTGGTTTTAAGAGCTACAAAGCTCTAACTCGCTCACATGGCACAGGACCTATGCCCGCTCAAACGCTGAAAATTTCACAAACTTTGGTGCAATGCTTTAGTGGGAAAACAAAGGTTTATTCATGGCATTTCACATGGGATTTATGGGTTGGTTTTAAGAGCTACAAAGCTCTAACTCGCTCACATGGCACAGGACCTATGCCCGCTCAAACGCTGAAAATTTCACAAACTTTGGTGCAATGCTTTAGTGGGAAAACAAAGGTTTATTCATGGCATTTCACATGGGATTTATGGGTTGGTTTTAAGAGCTACAAAGCTCTAACTCGCTCACATGGCACAGGACCTATGCCCGCTCAAACGCTGAAAATTTCACAAACTTTGGTACAATGCTTTAGTGGGAAAACAAAGGTTAAACTTTATTATTTTAAACCTTCAGGAAGGGGACATTGCCTGCCTGGTGTGGATTGGTAATGAGGGAAGAAAGTTTCACTTATTCATTTGTAAAATGTAAAGTGATTGTAAATTGCTTTAGGGACCCATACATTTACATGACAAGACAGGTGTTGGTTGCAGGAATGCTACCAAATGCACTAGTAGCTAATCCCAGGTAATAGCTATTCAGATCCTAGCTAATAGCTATTATTCAGATCCTAGCCTGGGAAGGGATCTTGCAGGATAAGTGATTGTTCTTTTCTTGTGTAGTATGTAATTCTAAACCAGAAGGCTGCTTTGATGTAGAGCCAATCCACATGGTCTCTTGCAGCACCTAGTATTATTTATTTCTCCTTCCACAGCAGAATCTGGAAGGCGGGCAGGCAGGCTGGCATTTAATGGGCAAAGTCCAACAGCGGCGTTGGGGACTGGGTGACATTCTCCTTGAGGGCGAATGCCAAGTCCCATGGCTTGTGCGAGGAGGGCGGCTTGCTCTCTTTGCAGGAAGGATCTGGAAGGCGGAAGGCGGCATCAGCAGCGGGCAGGCAGGCTGGCATTTAATGGGCAAAGTCCAACAGCGGCGTTGGGGACTGGGTGACATTCTCCTTGAGGGCGAATGCCAAGTCCCATGGCTTGTGCGAGGAGGGCGGCTTGCTCTCTTTGCAGGAAGGATCTGGAAGGCGGCAGGCAGCATCAGCAGCGGGCGGGCAGGCTGGCATTTAATGGGCAAAGTCCAACAGCGGCGTTGGGGACTGGGTGACATTCTCCTTGAGGGCGAATGCCAAGTCCCATGGCTTGTGCGAGGAGGGCGGCTTGCTCTCTTTGCAGGAAGGATCTGGAAGGCGGCAGGCGGCATCAGCAGCGGGCGGGCAGGCTGGCATCCAGGGCAAAGTCCAACAGCGGCGTTGGGGACTGGGTGACATTCTCCTTGAGGGCGAATGCCAAGTCCCATGGCTTGTGCGAGGAGGGCGGCTTGCTCTCTTTGCAGGAAGGATCTGGAAGGCGGCAGGCGGCATCAGCAGCGGGCGGGCAGGCTGGCATGTAATGGGCAAAGTCTCTCCTTTCCCGGGCACTGTGGCAGTGAGAGTTCCATAGGCTGCAAAAGAAGAAGGGGGGGAAAAAAGAATGAATATTAGTTGACCACTTCAACACAACTAGCTCCCTTCCACCCAGGATTGCCCTTCCTGAGTGCCCACGCCCCAGCAGGCACACGGGGCTGCCTGCTCACTCGGAAGTTAGCAGGCAGACAGCCAACCTTCAGTTAGGTGGAAGGTGCCCCCCCCATTCACAGAACACTTACCGTAGTCCTCCTGAGGGCGTTGTTGATAAGATGCCACTTCCAGGCGGGCAGTGACGGGCAGGTGGGCAGTCTGCATTACCGTCTCTCCTGGGCACTGTGGCAAAGAGTTCCATAGGCTGCAAAAGAAGAAGGGGGGGGGGGAAGAATATGAGAAAAATGATACTTTTCCACCACTGGCTCCCTCCCACCCAAGACTGGCATGTGCCCGGTCCTGAGTGCCCACGCCCCAGCAGGCACACGGGGCTGCCTGCTTGCTTACTCGTGGGTAAGCTCTCTGACAGGCTCTTACCAGAGTCGTGCGGGCGACGTGAATCGATGGGCCACCTCCATGCGGCCGTGGCTGGGGCAGATGGGCAGTCTGGATTCACGGGTGCGCTTTGCGCAGTGGCGAAGAGTTCCATAGGCTGCAAAAGAAGGAGGGGGGGGGAAAAGAATGAATATTAGTTGACCACTTTAACACAACCAGCTCCCTTCCACCCAGGATTGCCCTTCCTGAGTGCCCACGCCAAAGCAGGCACACGGGGCTGCCTGCTCACTCGGAAGTTAGCAGGCAGACAGCCAACCTTCAGTTAGGTGGAAGGTGCCCCCCCCATTCACAGAACACTTACCGTAGTCCTCCTGAGGGCGTTGTTGATAAGATGCCACTTCCAGGCGGGCAGTGACAGGCAGGTGGGCAGTCTGCATTACCGTCTCTCCTGGGCACTGTGGCAAAGAGTTCCATAGGCTGCAAAAGAAGAAGGGGGGGGGAAGAATATGAGAAAAATGATACTTTTCCACCACTGGCTCCCTCCCACCCAAGACTGGCATGTGCCCGGTCCTGAGTGCCCACGCCCCAGCAGGCACACGGGGCTGCCTGCTTGCTTACTCGTGGGTAAGCTCTCTGACAGGCTCTTACCAGAGTCGTGCGGGCGACGTGAATCGATGGGCCACCTCCATGCGGCCGTGGCTGGGGCAGATGGGCAGTCTGGATTCACGGGTGCGCTTTGCGCAGTGGCGAAGAGTTCCATAGGCTGCAAAAGAAGGAGGGGGGGGGGGGAAAGAATGAATATTAGTTGACCACTTTAACACAACCAGCTCCCTTCCACCCAGGATTGCCCTTCCTGAGTGCCCACGCCAAAGCAGGCACACGGGGCTGCCTGCTCACTCGGAAGTTAGCAGGCAGACAGCCAACCTTTAGTTAGGTGGAAGGTGCCCCCCCATTCACAGAACACTTACCGTAGTCCTCCTGAGGGCGTTGTTGATAAGATGCCACTTCCAGGCGGGCAGTGACGGGCAGGTGGGCAGTCTGCATTACCGTCTCTCCTGGGCACTGTGGCAAAGAGTTCCATAGGCTGCAAAAGAAGAAGGGGGGGGGGGAAGAATATGAGAAAAATGATACTTTTCCACCACTGGCTCCCTCCCACCCAAGACTGGCATGTGCCCGGTCCTGAGTGCCCACGCCCCAGCAGGCACACGGGGCTGCCTGCTTGCTTACTCGTGGGTAAGCTGTCTGACAGGCTCTTACCAGAGTCGTGCGGGCGACGTGAATCGATGGGCCACCTCCATGCGGCCGTGGCTGGGGCAGATGGGCAGTCTGGATTCACGGGTGCGCTTTGCGCAGTGGCGAAGAGTTCCATAGGCTGCAAAAGAAGGAGGGGGGGGGGAAAGAATGAATATTAGTTGACCACTTTAACACAACCAGCTCCCTTCCACCCAGGATTGCCCTTCCTGAGTGCCCACGCCAAAGCAGGCACACGGGGCTGCCTGCTCACTCGGAAGTTAGCAGGCAGACAGCCAACCTTCAGTTAGGTGGAAGGTGCCCCCCCCCCATTCACAGAACACTTACCATAGTCCTGAGGGCGTTGAGGACTCGGTGAGATTCTCCTGAAGGACCCCTAGTCCCATGGCTTGTGCAAGGAAGGCGGCTGGCCCGCCTCGCAGGAACGATCTGGAAGGCGGCAGGTGGCATCAGCAGCCGGCGGGCAGGCTGGCATGTAATGGGCAAAGTCTCTCCTTTCCCGGGCACTGTGGCAGTGAGAGTTCCATAGGCTGCAAAAGAAGAGGAGGGGGATAATGAATATTACATGAATACTTTTATACTGCAAAAGAAGAAAGGAAAATAAATAAAGATTTGTATTAAATAATTAATACATGCAAGTCGTAGTAGTCTCCCACCGGCACACTTCTCTTGTTTGTGATGCAATCCTCTTTCTCCTGCTGCACCCCTCCCTTTCTAAATCACTCTTCTGAGCCCATTGTTAGAGGGATTGGCTATCCTTTTGTGTCTGGCAGGACACAGCTTACCGGATCATTAGAGAATCACCATTTCTTTTGTCCTTGGGTTATTCATTCACTCCTAATAGCACCCTACGTTAGGCTGACCAGATCAAATCCAGGTCAGGGTTCCTAACTTCAGCAGTTGTAGAGAAAAGGGAATTTCTGCCAGTGTCATTTGTATGGAATTAGTTCCTGCTGAGATTCCCTCTTCATCACAACAGTTAAAGGTGCAGGGGCCCTGCCTTCTTTTCTATATGGCCACTCTGCCTGCACTCTTACCTGAGTCGTAGGGGTGACGTGAATCGAGGGGCCACCTCCATGTGGCCGTGGCTGGGGCAGATGGGCAGTCTGGAATCACGGGTGCGCTTTGCGCAGTGGCGAAGAGTTCCATAGGCTGCAAAAGAAGGAGGGGGGGGGGGAAAGAATTAACATGAGATAAATCATACTTTTCCACCATTGGCTCCCTCTCACCCAGGACTGGCATCTGCCCGGTCCTGAGTGCCCACGCCCCAGTAGGCACACGGGGCTGCCTGCTTGCTTACTCGGAAGTAAGATCTCAGACTGCCCCACTTCTGGACACTCTCAGGTGTCCCTGCGTTGACTGCACACACTTACCTTATTCGTGCGGCCGCTGTGGATCGGAGGACTCCAGTGGCACATAGGCTCCTCCAGGCAAAGTCACATTGGCATAGGCTCCTCCAGGCAAAGTCACATTGGCATAGGCTCCTCCAGGCAAAGTCACATTGGCATAGGCTCCTCCAGGCAAAGTCACAGTGGCACATAGGCTCCTCCAGGCAAAGTCACATTGGCATAGGCTCCTCCAGGCAAAGTCACAGTGGCACATAGGCTCCTCCAGGCAAAGTCACAGTGGCATAGGCTCCTCCAGGCAAAGTCACGTTGGCATAGGCTCCTCCAGGCAAAGTCACAGTGGCACATAGGCTCCTCCAGGCAAAGTCACATTGGCATAGGCTCCTCCAGGCAAAGTCACAGTGGCACATAGGCTCCTCCAGGCAAAGTCACAGTGGCATAGGCTCCTCCAGGCAAAGTCACGTTGGCATAGGCTCCTCCAGGCAAAGTCACAGTGGCACATAGGCTCCTCCAGGCAAAGTCACGTTGGCATAGGCTCCTCCAGGCAAAGTCACAGTGGCACATAGGCTCCTCCAGGCAAAGTCACAGTTTGGCACAGCTCCCTCCAGGCAAAGTCCCAGTGGCACAGGCTCCTCCAGGCAAAGTCACAGTTTGGCACAGCTCCCTCCAGGCAAAGTCCCAGTGGCACAGGCTCCTCCAGGCAAAGTCACAGTTTGGCACAGCTCCCTCCAGGCAAAGTCCCAGTGGCACAGGCTCCTCCAGGCAAAGTCACATTGGCACAGGCTCCTCCAGGCAAAGTCACAGTGGCACATAGGCTCCTCCAGGCAAAGTCACAGTGGCATAGGCTCCTCCAGGCAAAGTCACGTTGGCATAGGCTCCTCCAGGCAAAGTCACAGTGGCACATAGGCTCCTCCAGGCAAAGTCACAGTGGCATAGGCTCCTCCAGGCAAAGTCACGTTGGCATAGGCTCCTCCAGGCAAAGTCACAGTGGCACATAGGCTCCTCCAGGCAAAGTCACAGTGGCACATAGGCTCCTCCAGGCAAAGTCACAGTTTGGCACAGCTCCCTCCAGGCAAAGTCCCAGTGGCACAGGCTCCTCCAGGCAAAGTCACATTGGCACAGGCTCCTCCAGGCAAAGTCACAGTGGCACATAGGCTCCTCCAGGCAAAGTCACAGTGGCATAGGCTCCTCCAGGCAAAGTCACAGTGGCACATAGGCTCCTCCAGGCAAAGTCACAGTGGCATAGGCTCCTCCAGGCAAAGTCACGTTGGCATAGGCTCCTCCAGGCAAAGTCACAGTGGCACATAGGCTCCTCCAGGCAAAGTCACATTGGCATAGGCTCCTCCAGGCAAAGTCACAGTGGCACATAGGCTCCTCCAGGCAAAGTCACAGTGGCATAGGCTCCTCCAGGCAAAGTCACGTTGGCATAGGCTCCTCCAGGCAAAGTCACAGTGGCACATAGGCTCCTCCAGGCAAAGTCACGTTGGCATAGGCTCCTCCAGGCAAAGTCACAGTGGCACATAGGCTCCTCCAGGCAAAGTCACAGTTTGGCACAGCTCCCTCCAGGCAAAGTCCCAGTGGCACAGGCTCCTCCAGGCAAAGTCACAGTTTGGCACAGCTCCCTCCAGGCAAAGTCCCAGTGGCACAGGCTCCTCCAGGCAAAGTCACAGTTTGGCACAGCTCCCTCCAGGCAAAGTCCCAGTGGCACAGGCTCCTCCAGGCAAAGTCACATTGGCACAGGCTCCCTCCAGGCAAAGTCCCAGTGGCACAGGCTCCTCCAGGCAAAGTCACATTGGCACAGGCTCCTCCAGGCAAAGTCACAGTTTGGCACAGCTCCCTCCAGGCAAAGTCCCAGTGGCAGAGGCAAAGTCCCAGTGGCAGAGGCAAAGTCCCACTGGCAGAGGCAAAGTCACAGCTGCATGGGCCCCTCCAGGCAAAGTCCCAGTGGCAGAGGCAAAGTCCCAGTGGCAGAGGCAAAGTCCCACTGGCAGAGGCAAAGTCACAGCTGCATGGGCACCTCCAGGCAGGCAGGCAGGCAGAGGCAGAGGCAGAGGCGGGCATGATGCCAGGCGCTTGCACATTGCACAAGTAAGCAATAGAACCGTGAGACCAGCCCACGCATTCCGGCTACTTCACAATGGCGGCAACCTAGCAGGCGGGCAGGCAGGCAGGCAGGCAGGGGCAGAGGCAGAGGCGGGCATGATGCCAGGCGCTTGCGCATTGCACAAGTAAGCAATAGAACCGTGAGACCAGCCCACGCATTCCGGCTACTTCACAATGGCGGCAACCTAGCAGGCGGGCAGGCAGGCAGGCAGGCAGAGGCAGAGGCAGAGGCGGGCATGATGCCAGGCGCTTGCGCATTGCACAAGTAAGCAATAGAACCGTGAGACCAGCCCACGCATTCCGGCTACTTCACAATGGCGGCAACCTAGCAGGCGGGCAGGCAGGCAGGCAGGCAGGGGCAGAGGCAGAGGCGGGCATGATGCCAGGCGCTTGCGCATTGCACAAGTAAGCAATAGAACCGTGAGACCAGCCCACGCATTCCGGCTACTTCACAATGGCGGCAACCTAGCAGGCGGGCAGGCAGGCAGGCAGGCAGAGGCAGAGGCAGAGGCGGGCATGATGCCAGGCGCTTGCGCATTGCACAAGTAAGCAATAGAACCGTGAGACCAGCCCACGCATTCCGGCTACTTCACAATGGCGGCAACCTAGCAGGCGGGCAGGCAGGCAGGCAGGCAGGGGCAGAGGCAGAGGCGGGCATGATGCCAGGCGCTTGCGCATTGCACAAGTAAGCAATAGAACCGTGAGACCAGCCCACGCATTCCGGCTACTTCACAATGGCGGCAACCTAGCAGGCGGGCAGGCAGGCAGGCAGGCAGAGGCAGAGGCAGAGGCGGGCATGATGCCAGGCGCTTGCGCATTGCACAAGTAAGCAATAGAACCGTGAGACCAGCCCACGCATTCCGGCTACTTCACAATGGCGGCAACCTAGCAGGCGGGCAGGCAGGCAGGCAGGCAGAGGCAGAGGCAGAGGCGGGCATGATGCCAGGCGCTTGCGCATTGCACAAGTAAGCAATAGAACCGTGAGACCAGCCCACGCATTCCGGCTACTTCACAATGGCGGCAACCTAGCAGGCGGGCAGGCAGGCAGGCAGGCAGAGGCAGAGGCAGAGGCGGGCATGATGCCAGGCGCTTGCGCATTGCACAAGTAAGCAATAGAACCGTGAGACCAGCCCACGCATTCCGGCTACTTCACAATGGCGGCAACCTAGCAGGCGGGCAGGCGGGCAGGCAGTTTTTTAAATCATATAGCCAAAATAAACACAACACACAGTGACAGCCCTGCAAGGCTGCCACATAAGTCCATAAGACACAGTCAGAAACAGTGTGGGATGCTGCTTGTCATCCACTCAATGTAGGAGCCTGGAAGAGGAATCCTATCGCGTCCTTCGTTCATAGTCAGAGAGGTGCATGCGTTCCTTGGCGATAAAATTAAGCCTTCTTCTTATCCAAAGTTCTCATGAGCCTCTGACGTGGTCTTACAAGAAGAAACGCCCATGGAAGTGTGGGACCTTACAGAAGGCCTGGAGGGAGCCATCGGAGTCCAATTTCAGAGGCACACGTGCAAGCACATTGGTTCAAGTCAAACAACATAGAATGTGTGAGATGCTTGTGCATCCCCTCAATGTAAGAGGCTAGGAGAAGAAACTAGATCCCTTCGGGATCCATCGTTCAGAGTTGAGTTACTGAGCTGTAAACAACACAGCCAGTAAATTAAAGTAAAGAAAATTAATTAACCGAAAATAAGAATTAAAAAATCAAGGGCCTGCTGGTGCCTGCCCAAAGGTGTGGGATGGATGGGGGGTGCCTGCCAATTACTCCCCCACGGGCATGAGGGTGGGGTATCCCAGCAGGGGCAGATTGACCTTGAGGAAGACCAGCTGCTCCACAATCTCAGCGTCCAAGCGAGAGCGGTGGGGTGTGACCACGTCGCCCGCCATGGAAAACACCCGCTCGCTTGGAACGCTGGACGGTGGGCAGCTGATTCTGTCCATGGCCACCCGCGCCAGATCAGGCCACATCTGGCGCCGAGATGACCAGTAGGCCAGGGGTTCGATGGAGCCGTCCTCCATCTGCTCCGCCAGGTAACGCTGCACTGCTGCTGCAGCGTCATCCTGGCGGCGGCTGGGTTGAGTGCCTCTATGCCCAACCGCAGCCTGCAAAGCCTTGTCCCAAAACCCCTGGCCTGTCCCCCTGCTGGGTGTGGTGGTGCTGGTGCCGCCGCTGCTGGTGGTGCTCAGCGGACTTAGCGCCTGGGCTTCGGTGGGCTCCTCCTCTGCCTGCCCAATCCTGGCATCCCGGGCCGCCCGAACGTCCGTCACCAGCATTTCCACCCAACCTGCCCGGGAAGTCTGCCCACATAACCCATCCTTGATGCGCGGGTCGCACATGGTGGCCAACATGTACTGCCTCTCGTTGTAGAGAGGCTGGACCCGGCGGGATAGGCTTTCCCTCAGCCTCGTCACCACTTCCCGCACCTCTGGCAGGAAGCGCCTGCCGGTGACGGCATCCCCGGCCTCCAGAAACTCGCCCATCTGATTCTGGAGATGCCTGGCCACGGGGAGCACCTGGCTGAGAAGGGCAGTGCTGCTGCTCAGGGTCTCGGTGGCCTCAAGGAACGGCTTGAGGACCACCAGAAGCTGGGACATGGCCTCCCACTGCTGCCTGGACAGTGGGGCCTGGATGCCAATGTCCCCGACCCTGAACATCTCGTGGACAACACGCTGTTGCTCCACCATACGCTCGAGCATGTGGTAGGTGGAGTTCCAACGTGTTGCCACGTCCTGCACTAGCCGGTGCTGCGGAAGTCCCAGCTCCTGCTGCTTCTCCCGCAGCAACCGACTGCCCTTCACGCTGTGGTGGAAATGCCCAGCCACCTTCCTGCAGCTCTCTAGGAGATTACGGATTTGGGGAGGGAGAGGGGCCTTGCTGCCTCCAAGGCCATCCCTGACGACCAGGTTGAAGACGTGCGCGATGCAGCGGATGCCCTCAAATCCGCCATCGCGCACCGCCTTCAGCATATTGGCTCCCCCGTCCGTGACCATGTAACCGCGGGTGTGCTGGTGCCCGCCCAGCCACCCTGCCACCATGCGGTTCATGGCCTCCGTAATCTCCTCCGCCGTGTGGGACTGGTCCATGACTGCGGTATGAAGGAGGGCCCAGCGGCAGCCCTCCTTCCCAGTCCCAGAAGTCCTGGGTGCTTCCTGCCCTGAGGCTCCCCACCAGTGAGCCGTCAGGGACAGGTAAGCGTGCACTCCTCCTTCGCTGGACCAGATGTCCGAAGTGAAGTGCACCTTCTGTGCCTCTGCCTGGCACAGACGACCCAGAACTAACTCCCTGCATGCCTGGTACAGGGAGGGCACCACACGCCTGCTCAGGGTGGTGCGACACGGCGGCTTGTAGTATGGAACCACAAGAGCCATCAGCCTCTTGAAGCCTGCGTTCTCGACGAGGCTGAATGGCTGGTCATCCAACGCCACCATCTCACCGATGCAATTGGTGATCTGGTTGGGCGCTGGAAAACGCCACCTTGTGGCTCCATACTTCCCCCACCCCATCTCTTCCATGGTGGCCTGGCGAAGCCTCTTGGGGATGGGAGGTCGAGAGCTGGCAGAAGTTGCAGGAGCCTTCTGCTTGCCCTTGCCGCTAGCACCAGTCTGCTGCGAGGTGCCCGCCTCGGTCCCAAGCAAAACAGACTGGTGGTGCCTCTGCATGTGGCGGGTGAGGTTCGTGGTGGTGAAGTGGCCTGGCATTTTTCCCCTGCTCACTGACATCTTGCAGTGGCGACAGACAGCAAAGCGGGAATCCACTGCCACCTCAAAGTGGTCCCACACCTTGCTTGCCTGTCGCTTCTGGGGTGACACAGACGGCCTGCCGGCGCCTTCGCTCTGTGGTGTCACCTCAGGAGCAAGGGAATGAGTGGAAGAGAGGACGGATTGTGGAGAGTAAGTCTCTGGTGCTGCCTGCTCTTCCTCTTGCCCCACATCAGAGTCCTCCTTCTCACTCTGAACCTCGCTGACTTCCACAAGATCTGGGAAAAGATCAGTCAGCGGGTTCACAGGCTCACCCACCAAAGAAGGAGCTGGATATAGTGCTCCTTCTTCATGCCCACTGCTGCTCCCAGCACCTGCCTCATGTTGCTGAAAGAGTGCCCTGCAGGCACTACTTTGAGTTGCCTCTGCCTGCTTCTGCTGCCCCAGTGGAGAACGCCTCAGTTTAACTGGGGGTGTGGAAGTAGGCTGCCTGCTGCTGGTCCCAGCAGCAGCAGCAGCAGCGCCATGCCCAGAGCGGCCTCTCCCAAATGCTGCCTTGGGAGCACCCCCCCTTTGAGTGCCACGCTTCATTTTATTTTTATTATTATTTATTTTTGTGTAAGTGTGTGCTTTGCTGACTTTTTTTGTGTTTGTAGCAGCAGGCTACACAGCCCAGCAACACACACTCACTCACAAGCGCACACACACACACACACACACACAGAGAGAAAGAGAGAGAGAGAGAGAGAGGATAGAAATATTTTTTTATTATTTTTTTGGGTTTTTTTTCAGAAAGCGAAAGTAGAACAAACACACTCACTGCAAAGACAAACTGAACTCACAGACAAACAAACGTGCTATCTAAGAAAGGAAAGGCAAGAGAGAAAGGAAAGCCAAGAGAGAGAACAAGAAAAGCTGAAGTAAAAGATCAGAAACTCCTCAAAACCACCTCCAAATGCAATCAATTCAATACAGTCTCTCCAACACAGCTCCAAAACACTCCCTAATCTCCTCCACGTTCAACCCACAAAGAGCCAGAAGGGCAGGGCTGAGAGAATATATACTGGTGCCCTCCTCCAGCATTGCGATTGGAGGCTGAAGAAAGTCTTCACAGGATTGGGTGATTCAGTCATGTATTCTAAAGCACAATTGGTGGATCAAGCTGTCAAACACACACACACAAACACAGCCTCCCCCTCCCTTTCCTGAAGGTTTAAAATAATAAAGTTTAACCTTTGTTTTCCCACTAAAGCATTGCACCAAAGTTTGTGAAATTTTCAGCGTTTGAGCGGGCATAGGTCCTGTGCCATGTGAGCGAGTTAGAGCTTTGTAGCTCTTAAAACCAACCCATAAATCCCATGTGAAATGCCATGAATAAACCTTTGTTTTCCCACTAAAGCATTGCACCAAAGTTTGTGAAATTTTCAGCGTTTGAGCGGGCATAGGTCCTGTGCCATGTGAGCGAGTTAGAGCTTTGTAGCTCTTAAAACCAACCCATAAATCCCATGTGAAATGCCATGAATAAACCTTTGTTTTCCCACTAAAGCATTGCACCAAAGTTTGTGAAATTTTCAGCGTTTGAGCGGGCATAGGTCCTGTGCCATGTGAGCGAGTTAGAGCTTTGTAGCTCTTAAAACCAACCCATAAATCCCATGTGAAATGCCATGAATAAACGTTCGTTTCCCACTAAAATGTTGCACCTAGCTTCCGGAAATTTCACACACATTTGAAGTGCAGTGTTCCCTGCAATGTGCCAAAGTTTCCCGTTTGTATCTTTGAAAATAAAAAAATGGGAGGCAAAACTGTATTTTACCCCACTGCTACCCAATTTTCAACAATTCATTGCCAACACATGCCTGGAGCTAGCTGTCTGAAATTTTACACACATATCAAGGGAAGTGTTCCCTGTAATGTGCCGAAGTGTCCTGTTTGTATCTTTAAAAATAAAAACATGGGAGGCATAACTGCATTTACCCCACTACTACCCATTTTTCAAAAATTCATTGCCACACCAGGCAAGCACCCACGGTTCTGGGATTTCACACACGTGGGTCCCAAGGTACCACCTACAATGTGGCAAAGTTTCATGTGTGTAACTTTAAAAATGACCGAGTTATAGGCATTCCATGTTATTTATTAAAAAATTAATTGCCACAAACTGCATGCACCAATCTTTCTGAAATTTCTCACAGATACCTATCCCTAACCAGTGTACAATGTGCCCAAGTTTCATCCTTCTGTCTTTAAAAATGAAAAAGTTATAGGCGTTTTTGTAAAACAACAATACTTTGCTATGGGAAAACCGCATTTAAAATGGCGTCCGATCCGCCGATCCGATCCGATCCGGATCGGACCTCGCCGGATCGGATCGGATCGGATGGTGTGTCGGATCGGATCGGATCGGATTTTCCGATTTTTGGGGCGGATCGGATTCGGATCGTGGATCGGATCCGATCCGATGCACACCCCTATTATTATTATTATTATTATTATTATTATTATTATTATTATTATTTCTTACCCATCTCTCTGTCTGGATCGAGGCGGGGAACAACAATATGATAAAATACATAAAACTGATTAAAACATGACACATATTATTAAAACTGCATTAAAACATCCTAAAACATTCTAAAACATCCTTAAAACATTCTAAAATTCCACTGGATATGCCCACCGGAAGAAAACAGTCTTTATGGCTTTCTTAAATTCTAAAAGACTGTTAAGTTGACGAGTCTCCTCCAGCAGAACATTCTACAGTCTGGGAGCGGCAGAAGAGAAGGTCCTCTGGGTAACGGTTGTCAGCCTAGTCTTGGCCGACTGCAGTAAGTTCTTCCCAGAGGACCTGAGTGTGCGGGGCGGATTGTATGGGAGAAGGCGATCCCGCAGGTAACCTGGACCCAAACCATGTAGGGCTTTAAAGGTAATAACCAACATTTTATACTTCGCCTGGAAACTGATTGGCAGCCAGTGGAGCGATTTTAAAGCTGCCGTAATATGATCACCCCTAGGTGTACCGGTGACCAACCTGGCTGCCATATTTTGAACTAGTTGAAGTTTCCGGACTAGGCACAGAGGTAGCCCTATGTACAGCGCATTGCAGAAGTCGAGCCTCGAAGTTACCAGCGCATGCACTACCATCTTTAGGTCTTCCAACTCTAGGAAGGGGCACAGCTGGCGTATCAGCCGAAGCTGATAGTAGGCACTCCTGGCCGTCGCATCTATCTGGGCTGTCATTTGGAGCGACGGATCCAGGAGCACCCCCAAGCTGCGAACACAGTCTTTCAGGGGGAGTGTAACCCCATCCAGAACTGATTGACACACTTCCAAACCCAGGTTGTGGCCTTTGGCAGCAAGCACCTCCGTCTTGTCTGGATTCAGCTTCAGTTTGTTTTTTCTCATCCAGCCCATTACCGCCTCCAAGCATTCATTCAGAGGAGACACACTATCCTTAGATGGCGCTGTTATCGAAGGCATAGAGAAATATATTTGGGTGTCATCAGCATACTGATAGCACCCCGCCCCATGCCTCCGGATGATCTCTCCCAACGGTTTCATATAAATGTTAAACAGCATTGGGGAAAGGATGGCACCTTGTGGTACGTTTTTAGTCTATGTTTACTATGTTTTTAGTCAGCACCAAAGACCCAGAAGGGTTGGCGGCTGCCTTATTTTGAAGTGGTAGGGAGTTCCAGAGAGTGAGCACTATGACGCTAAAGGCCCTATTCTGAGGCATAAACAACTGAACCTCCAATCTCCCGATGTGGGCAGCAAAGGAGCAGGCTGGTAGATCATAATGTTCAAATAATAGATACATTCCGAGGCCCAGGCATCGCATATATATATATATAAAGGTTGGGTTGGTCTATCAAGAAAAAATCCCTACAAAATAGTTGGTCATTATCTTTATTAGGACAACCAAAATGTCACAAAATAGTATTATAATTTTATTTATTATTGCATTTATATCCTGCCTTTTTTCCTCCAAGGAACCCAAGGCAGCATACATAATCCTCCTCCTCTCCATTTTATCCTCATAACAACAACCCTGCGAGGTGGGTTGGGCTAAGAGTCTGTGATTGGCCTGGCCTGAAGTCTCCCAGTGGATTTCCATGGCCGAGTGGGGACTAGAACTAGAGTTTTCCCAGCCACCACACCACACTGGCTCTTTGAGTACTCTAGAACTCTAGAACTTTTCATCAGGCTCCAGGGTAAAAACAACACCACCACAGGCATGGAGGAAGGAGGAAAAACAAAAAGGTTGAAAAGTTAGGCCCTTCGAAACAACTCTTGCCTATACATGGTTCAACATGACTGCTGCCATAAGGATTCCATGTAGGTCCAGATTCCAGATGGATACTGAAGACTGGATGAATTAGTCTCTGCTAGGTGCTACAGGTATCACTTAGGATTTTGGGGAGGGAGAAGCCATGGCTGCCTCCTATTTTTAAAGAAATAAAATCCAATGTTCATCCAGATCTTCTGCCTTTAGTCTTAAGTGAAGCTTCTGGTTAAGGGCTTTTGGTTAAGCAGAGAGCAGTAATGAGAATCATGGAAGAATGGAATAGAGAATTGGAGTGTTCTATTTTGACTAACCAATGGATCATTGTTTTAGCATCTGTACCTGAAGTATCTGTGGATCTTAGGCTCTGCCTCATTCAACAAAAATATCTTGTTTCAAGTTCATTGGACTCCACAACATCTTTTTAATAAGTGTTTGTCCAATTCACATAATTGTTGGAGATGTTATGCATCTAATGCTTCTCGTATCCATATGTTTTAACAATGCCTAATAATCTCCTCCTTTTGGGAGGAGGTCATAATACAGATAAATTTTGTATTGGAACACTCTTTAATATTGAATGATGTGCACGTTCTTCTAAACTATTTACCAGTTTCTTGGACATTAACGTATGGTTACAACACCGGAAGGATAAATGTTCACCTCTTATAACAATGCTATCAACATATATAGGTGCCACTCGTGAAAGGATAAATATATGGATATTGGGTTTGCTTTCCTTGAAGCTTAGGCAAAATTTCCGCACCCAAGTATGTCACATTTGTTGGAATATTGATATTTCTATGTGTGTAATTTCTTGTTCTTTGTTTTTCTTCTTTAAAATATTTGTTTTTTGTTAAATTCACAGTAAAAAAAAAAGATTAATAAAAATAAAAAAGAGTCTCATGATAGTCCTTTTGTAGTGAACTATGTTTAAAAAAGCCAATTGACACTAACTTGCATAGTATTACCTAGTGGTTGGAGAGAACAGATCCATCTCTCTCTTCTAATAAGCAGTTACAGAAATCTAAATTCTAAAGCAAGGAAGATTCGTTATGTTCAATTTGGTGATTACAAGTACAGTCCTTCCAAACAATCCTTGCCTATACAAAGCTCAACGCAACTGCTGCCTTCTCCCCTACTTGGCAAAGTACAGAGGCTGGATACTAATATGGGAAGACAGGTCAGAGAACTGCCCAACACATGGCCACATGTCTCTATTGTGTTAGGGTGACCAGATAAAATCCAGGTCAGGGCTCATGTAACTTTAACCGTTGTAAAGAAAAGGGAATTTCAGCCGGTGTCATTTGTATGCAATTAGTTCCTGGTGAAATTCCCTCTTCATCACAACAGTTAAAGGTGCAGGCACTAGACTAGAGTGACCATATACAAAAGAAGGCAGGACCCTGCAACTTTAACTGTTGTGATAAAGAGGGAATTTCACCAGGAACTAATTGCATACAAATGACACTGGCTGAAATTCCTTTTTCTCTACAACTGTTAAAGTTATATGAGCCCTGACCTGGACTTTATCTGGTCAGCCTATATTGTGTTGTCTTAGGCTGACAAGGATCAAGGCTCTCTTGGGACAGGGCAAAGTGGAGATTTCATATTGGAGAAACAGTGATTAAGAGAAGCTTAACTTTGCATAAGTACAATGGCTTTGAAAACTACCTCTCCCCCACCCTTCCTTCCTAATTTCTGCTAGGTCGACCAGTTTTTCCTCTCCAACTCTTCCACTCTGGGTTCTAAAAGACCTAAAAACTGTAATTTCAAAACATGGCACAAAGTAAAATGGAATCATGTGTCACATCTAAGATACATGTTTCAGCATTTCATTTTAGATGGTTTATCAGCCACAGAGTCTAATGTTTCATTTTTATTTTGTTCCTAGTATTTTCATTTTTAATGACTTTTATGATAGCTTTATTTCTCCATGAATCTTCCAAAGTTTGAATTTAAATGCTACTGGATATTATAGGCTGAAGTCATTTTTCGCTGCAGGGAAAAATCCAACTGTGATAAAACCACAGAGCTCTTTCTCCATTTGCTCTATGCTTTTACTACTAGAATCAATGAGAAACAGATCTATAATTGTAGGTATTTGCTTTATTTATGGGTCTGTTTATTTATTTATTTGTAACATTTATATACCATGTTCATTGTCCCTGTAGCGCCCACATTTGCTGACAATCAAACATATAAACAAAATAGAACCATAAAGACTATAATCAGTTCCATACGTCAGCATTTAAAAATATTTAAAGACAGGCACACTACCTAGGGATGTAAGAATTACAATTCTGCTCGCAAAACATGCAAGCATGCCCTGTTCGAAGTTCCAAGTATGAGCGTGAAGACAAACACAAGTTCACCAAAAGTATTTGCAAATTGATGAACACATGTTAGTGTTTGTCTCCTTCCTGATTCCCAGTTAGATTTGCATGAATTTCCTAAGCATACCAAACCACCAATTCCATATAAAATCACCAGTGTGATATTGTGTTAAATATGAAATTAACTCACGTCAAGATGGAAACAGAGCTTAAAAATGTGTTTGGACTTAGCCAATGGGCTGGTTCATATGATCACTGCAACCCACGAGGTCTTATTAAGCCACTGTGGGTTAGGGTGTGCACCGGTGGCCATTTTGAATATTAAACCCCCAGCGTGGATTACAGTAGTTTGCCATGTCATCCAAACCCAGGCAGCAGGGGTTGTTGGCAAGGGAAACAACTGTCAAATAACTGTACAACAGATCATGAGTTATTTGAAGGTTCCCCCCCTCCCAACAACCCCTCCCGCCCTGGCTTGGACTACACAGCAAACCATGGCAACTGCCCACCAGGGGTTTGATACTCAAAATGGCCACTGGCACACACCTCAGCTTAAATAAACCACAATGGCTCAATTTGGACGACACAATAGTCAATGGTGGGGTAATAATCAACTTTACAGTTGTTCAACTAGGGGGTACTCCCCACCCAACATGGTAATAAATAATCAACTGTGGTGTGGGTTAGGATCAGCGCTGAGTTGACTATGGCAGCATTCGGATGACACAATAGTCCAAACAACTGACGATTGTTTCCCCCACACCAGTTGTTTCTTGTGTCATCCGAATTGAGCCAGTGGGTTTCAGTGACTGTACAAACACCATGATTGTCTTTGAAATGATGTAGATTATACCCAATACGTGGTAGGGGGTTGCTTTGCTTTATTTTATTAGCATTCTAATCCACAAACAATTTAAGTGTTGGTGCTATTGTTCTATGGATTTCAGCAGAATGCTATAAGTAGGCTGACCATATGAAAAGGAGGACAGGGCTCATGTAACTTTAACAGGTGTAGAGAAAAGGGAATTTCAGCCAGTGTCATTTGTATGCAATTAGTTCCTGATGAAATTCCCTCTTCATCACAACAGTTAAAGTTGCAGGGGCCCTGCCTTCTTTTGTATATGGTCACTCTAGTATAGTGCTTGCAACTTTAACTGTTGTGATGAAGAGGGAATTTCACCAGGAACTAATTGCATACAAATGAAACTTGCTGAAATTCCCTTTTCTCTACAACTGTTAAAGTTATATGAGCCCTGTCCTCCTTTTCATATGGTCAGCCTAGCTATAAGCCCATGCTAGTTGAGATACAAGATAACTAAGGATCAAACTACACGTTACATTACTTGCTTATCTTGTAGCTAAGCCTGATAGGGTAACTGTCCATTATCCCAATTCAGATCAGAACCAGCACTCTGGAATGGGAAGATTAAACCTCACCTCTGCATTTCCTCTCCCCAAATTCCATACACATCCTCCCCAAGGTGTGTGTGTGCTAAAATGGAGTGGGAGAATCCACACTGGAGCCAATAGGGGCTTTAAGAAAAACCTCAAGGGAGGGTGGACATTTTGGGAAATGGGGGGGGGGAGGTTTAGTCCTCTCCTCTTGGCATGACCTGGTCTGCATGAAGTTATACTAAAGTAATGAAAACTATCAAACTCAGTAACATGCTACACAATTAATGTTATATGTAATTTGGCCCTCATATATGCCACATTAGAGGGCTTCACTACATTCTAGTGCAGCCTTTCCCAGCCAAGTACTTTCCAATTGAGTTGAACTACAACTCCTGTCATCCCCACCCAACATGGTCATTGAAGTTGAAAACCAGTTAAAAAGCACATCATACAAGTAAGTAGGTTTTGGTCCTGGATCCTAGCAGGATGCAGCCAATCAAAAATATTGTGTAAACAAGTGACTGATAAAACTGAATTCAATGCTTTTCCTTCCATGTTCATGGTTGTGTTGGAGTTATAACAGCATGTGAGTTATGTGGAAAAACTTAAATACATGTTTGTGTATGTTGCAGGCTAGCTGATGGTTTCCAGGTGTTACCTGAACAGCCTATCTGCTATTCTGTTGTGACAGTTTGTGTCTTGCTAGCTTGGGGGTTCTCTTTTCCCTCAATGTCTATTAGTAGTAGTAGTAGTAGTAGTAGTAACATTTATATACCGCCTCATAGCCGAAGCTCTCTGGGCAGTTTACAAAGAGTAAAAACATTGAACATTTAAAAACCAATATACAAAATTTTAAACCATAAAAAGCATAAAAATGAACTACATATCAACTATCTAGGAGTCAGAGAAGTGAAGAGTCTTAACCTGGCACCAAAAAGATAACAATGTTGGCGCCATGCGAGCCTCATCGGGGAAATCGTTCCAGAGTTGGGGGGCCACCACTGAAAAGGCCATTTCCCTTGTTGCCATCCTCCGAGCTTCCCCCCGAGTAGGCATCCAGAGGAGGACCTTAGATGTTGAACTACATATTAATCATAGTGTACAGGTAGGTTCATGTCGGGAGAGGCATTCCTTCAGGTATTGTGGTCCCGAGCCTTGTAAGGTTAAAACCAGCACCTTGAATCACGCTCGGACATGTACAGGCAGCCAATGCAAGTGGGCCAGTGTCGGTTTATATGTTTGAACCTTCTGGTTCTTGATATCAATCTGGCCGCTGCATTTTTCACAAGTTCTAGCTTCTGAACCATCTTCAAAGGCAGCCCCACATAGAGTGCATTGCAGTAATCTAACTTGGAGGTTACCAGAGCATAGACAACTGAAGCCAGGTTATCCCTGTCCAGATGGGGGCGTAGCTGGGCCACCAACCAAAGTTGGTATAAGGCACTCCATGCCACTGAGGCCACCTGAACCTCAAGTGACAGAGAAAGTTCTAGGAGAACCCCCCAAGCTACGAACCTGCTACTTCAAGGAGAGTGCAACCCCATCTAGAACTGATTGAACACCCTCTATCCAGGCAGCAGAACCACCCACTAACAGCATCTCCATCTTGTCTGGATTGAGTTTCAGTTTATTAGCCTTCATCCAGTTCTTTGTTGCAGCCAGGTATCGGTTCAGCACATCCACAGCCTCACCTGATGCAGATGAGAAGGAGAAATAGAGCTGCATGTCATCGGTGTACTGTTGACAACACACTATAAAATTCTGGATGAACGCACCCAACGGTTTTGTGTAGATGTTTAACCCCATACTGGAGAATTCATGGGGCCAAGCAATGTTCCCCAAACACCACCTTCTGGAGCCGACCTGCCAAGTAGGAGCAGTGCCTCCCACTCCCAACTCAGCCAGTCATCCCAGAAGGATACCATGGTCGATGGTATCGAAAGCCACTGAGAAATCAAGGAGAATCAACAGAGTTACACTCCCCCGTCTTTCTCCCGACATAGGTCATCATACAGGGCGACCAAGGCTGTTTCTGTACCAAAACCAGGCCTGAAACCCGACTGAAATGGATCCAGATAATCAGTCTCATCCAAGAGTGTCTGGAGCTGGCCCACAACCACCCACTCAAGGACCTTGCAAAGGAATGGAACATTTGCCACCGGCCTATAGTTATTAAGATTTTCCGGGTCCAGGGAAAATTTCTTCAGGAGTGGTCTGGGACCACTCCCTCTCACAGAAAGGCATTAATCACTTCCCTGGCCCAGCCTGTTGTTCCATCCCTGCTAGCTTTTATTAGCCAAGAGGGGCAAGGATCCAATACAGAGGTAGTTGCACGAACCTGTCTAAGCACCTCGTCAGCATCTTCGAGTTGTACCAACTCAGAGCCTATCTCCACCAAGTAGGATACAACACTTTGAAAATGTTTTGAAAACTGTATATGGTGTCCTGGGCCCCAACAGTTGTCACTACTGTTATAAACCGTTTTAAAGCAGTAGTGTAGATAGGCTCTGAAACTCATCAAAGAAAACAGGACAAGGCTGTGCTCTGTTAAAATATTGCTGTGTTGATTAATAAGTTTAATTAATTCTTGAGTGTATTTCAGCAGCGTGGTCAAGTTCCTCACCAACAGATGGAAACACAATTGTATTTCAAACCAATTCACAGCACACCTCCCTCGTGCTATTTTTACCCAAGTTCCAACTATACATAGGGGCTCTGTCCAGCTGACCCGAAAGCAGGCATAATCTCTTGGTGATGTCATTGGGCTGGATCACACATATGCGTAATTTGATCTCTCTATACTTGATTGCTGTACTCTTGGAGACTCCTAGCTGAATGTGTGGAATGCCTCCATTGGAAAAAAATATATTGTTTTCAAGTTTATACAAAAGTTGCATCTGCAATGAATCAATTCTTATGCATTCAGTAACCACATTTGAAGTTACTGGGTGGGCTTTCATGATCACAGAGGGAAAATAAGCCACAGTGGCTTATTTTGTCTCCCTGCACATGTCTGTGGCAAGCTGCTTAATTAGCATAATCACCATCTCCGGACACAAGTTGTCATAATGTCCAAACCCAGCAACATATACAAACATGTATTTAAGCTTATTTTCCCTCCATAATCATGTGGACCCAGTCACTGTGATGAACACCTGAGTGTGAAACAGCCCTTCATAAATAGGATCTACGTATTAGGGCAGTGAGCTACACCAGGTCCATTGAGCCTCCTCCCCAGCTTTAGAACCCTTTGCTTCTCTGAAAACAAAGAACAATTGCTGGTGTTGTAGGAGTTTTAGCATGTGTGAAAACGGCCTTTAAATCTATATGAGAAAAAAAGTATGGCAGTATATTTGGGACAAGCCCATGCAATGCTAAAACAGTTCTTGGGGTGGGGGTGGGGGTGGGGAGAGTATAAAGAAAGTGGTGCGGAAAAGGCTAATATGGCAGAGTTTAACTGCATAGATACAATACAGTCAACTGCAATGGGAACTTTGCTGTACTCAGCTTTATAGTTTCAATTAGGAGTTCATTCACTCTGAGACCTTTTTCCAGCAGAACTCGGTGAGATTGCAATTGGCTGCCCCCAACTTGAACTTCAAGGCTGCTGGAATAAACTGAGGTTCAAATTTGGGGAAGGGCAGGGAGAGTCGTAGAATTTCACTATTTTATGGGAGACGGGAGGACTAGCAAATAAAGATAGTGAGGCACTACAGGGTCCCCTCATTGCTATCAAACAAAGTCCAGTATTAGATTCTAGATGAAGGCAGGTATCACTCACAGAGCCTTCAGAGAGGGCATTTTCTCCCATGATTTACCACTTCTTCCTGTTCTGGATTCTTTCGAGATTTAAACAGGGTTAAACAGCCGGGTTTTCTTTTTATGCATAACGCTATATGCCATTTGCAGGATGTTATCGGTTGTCCGCCACTCTAGTGCAGCCCCTCCTTTCCCTCAACTTGAAATGAAACACTTCCTCACCAGTTCAGAAGTCTGTGTCATTGGAGATCTGCCCCCCCATGCCAATCAATTAAGTCCCTTCAAAAACAACAGTAACGTTTTTCTCGTTTGTTTATACACTGGGAGAGGGGATTGTGTTGACGGGGGTTACACTTCTCTCCTGTGTGTGTGCATGCATGGCGATTGAATAGAAAGGGCTAAAAGTTTTCTGAGTAGCATGTACAGAGCAGCCCCCATCCCATTGCTAAGCACTGATTCTTTGCAAGTTCAGAAGCCTGCATGCTCAGAGGTCCGCCTCCCCCAACCCCATCCGCAAGTAAGTATTGTCCCTGTAAGAGTGTCTTTGCACCTATGTCTAGGCTGACCATATGAAAAGGAGGACAGAGCTCATGTAACTTTAACAGTTGTAGAGAAAAAGGAATTTCAGCCAGAGTCATTTGTATGCAATTAGTTCCTGGTGAAATACAACAGTTAAAGTTGCAGGGGGCCTGCCTTCTTTTGTATATGGTCACTCTAGTACAGTGCCTGCAACTTTAACTGTTGTGATGAAGAGGGAATTTCACCAGGAACGAATTGCATACAAATGACACTGGCTGAAATTCCCTTTTCTCTACAACTGTTAAAGTTACATGAGCCTTGACCTGGATTTTATCTGGTCAGCCTACCTATGACCATGCTTCCCAGCCATGCAATTTCCCTTCCACCTGAAAACACTCTAAAAGCAACAGTAACACTTTTCTTGTTTGAGTAGGGGGATTAAATTAAATCCATTGCAACCCCCATCCCCTTCCCATTGACCATCTGCTTAGGCATTCCTGAAATACGGAGCAGAGCAGGAGCGGAGGGGCAGGAGGAGACACTCCCAACTGATTCTCGTCAGTACTGACGTCAACGCTGCACCACCCAACACCCGGCGGCCACACAAAGCAGGACATAGAATGGTGGAAGGATTTTGCAGAGAAATGATGGTGGTTTCATTGCATGGCTGCCAAAAATACCATATTTTCCCCATAGCAAAATAACACGCGAAAAGGGGGGAAGACACGAGACAACAAATGCATGGCAATGGTGTCGGTTGAAGCTCAGGCTCTTATCACACACGCAGTTTTAAGCACACTCACCGCGACTTTGACCCACTTCTTCAGCGCGGGACTTGCATGACATCGTCCCCCTCGCGCTGTTCTCGCGCCCTGAGTGCTCCATTTTTAGTTTCTGTTTCGATATAACCCTGAACTGGCAAAGTCCGTTTCAGGCAAGTTCAGGCAAGTTCAACAGGCTAAGCTGTGGTATCAGAGCAAAATGGACCACATAATAATAATAATAATAATAATAATAATTTATTTCTTACCCGCCTCTCCGTCTGGATCGAGGCGGGGAACAACAACATGATAAAATACATAAAACTGATTAAAACATGACACATATTATTAAAACTGCATAAAAAATCCTAAAACATCCTAAAAACACATGTGATTCAAAAGGCTACACTCACATAGGAAATGGAGGGGGAACCCGCAGAAGCAATCGGGGGGGGGGGACATGGTACATGTGATAAAGGCCTCAGTGTCATGTAAACCAGTGACGAAACCATGATGACTACATGCAAAAATACCCCCCCCCCAAAAAAAACATGCCTGTCTGAAGATTCCCTCAGTTTGTAACCTGTGTTTGTGTACCACTTCACACCACAGGTGGATGCTCGCATGGCTGAATGCTTCGCTATATAAAAATAATCAATCCCTGCAGAAATAAAACTGGCAGGTTGGGGGGGGGGGGAAGTGAGCCAAAACCAGGAGCTGGACTGTAGTCAAGCCCTGAGACTTGGCAACCCTAGGTGGGTAGATAAGGAGGCGAGCAGGCTAAGAAAGATGGCAGGCAGCTGGGAGACCAGAGAAGAGAGAGGAAACTATTCCTTGAGAATGGCTAGGAAACCACAAAAAGAAGGACAATATTGCTCAGGCAAAGAAGCATGGATGGCCTGGCTAGGGCAGGAGGAATCCATGGGGTGCTGAGCTGAAGCCATGCTGGATCATAGGAGGGCAAGTCTGCCCCAGCTTGCTCTAGTTTCCAGTCTTGAGTGACTCGCAACAACAGCTACCTGAACATGGATCCCGAAGCTTATGATTTGAGTCCTCACAGAAGAATGGTGTGTATTCAGTTTCACCTCACTTTGCCAGAATGGCATTTACTGTAGATTTCACCAAGGCATTTTACTGCCTGAAGCAGAGCAGCAAAGGGTTCGCTATGTCCTCAGACAGAGGTGCATGACCGAAGGCCAGTCAGGTTATTTTGCTACCTAGACAGAAAATCCCCCAAAGACTTCTCCAGTAGGAAATAAGTAAAACTTATTCAATGCTGTCCTTTCCTAACACTCAAAATTGGCTGCCTGAAGTGGCTGTCTCACTCAGGCTAATGCTAGAGCCATCCCTGTTCAATATCATGAGTATCTTAGCCATTTTTCTTTCTTTCTTTTAAAGCATTTTCTTTTTTAGCATTTATACCTTACTTGGTTTTACGATTCCTAGGGCCAGATCTACACCTTGTCTCAAATCATTATGAATCTGGAATAAAAAGCAGGACATGACCCTATGAAAGTGGGATATGGAATGTGGATTGTGCCCCAACAGTTATCAGCGCACATCAATACCGCTATAAAGCAGTAGTGTAGATCTAGCCCAAACCGCCCCAAGGTCATTTGTCAGTGGGGTATACAATCTAACAAATAAATAAATAAACCTGTATAAATAAGCTTTAGGACATTGTGAAACATCCTTGAAAATACGTAGTACTTCTAAGCTTGAGTGAACTCACCAAAAATCAATGGGATTTTAGAATGCAACACTTTTGTTGTTGACTAATCCAATTTGTACTTTATCACATGAACCAGATTAACTAGTCCATCAAGAACATTAAGAGTTGCTGCAAATGAACATTCACCAGATCTTGAACTCCACTGGGAAGCTTTTGCAAATAGGACAGCAAATCACCTCAGATCCAAAATGCTGCATATAAAAGATGTGATGTTTGTTTTGAATGTTCATTTCAGTTTTGAAGTTTCCTGAGGTATCAAACATTGAAACAGATCATCATCAATTGTACATCATAGAGTTCCCTTGATGTTATTGGCACAAGACGGGTTTATAGTATACCAGGTAGAGCTGGAACAACTTTATTTTCTCAGGAATAAACAGCAGTATTCTCTCCATTATTATTCTTTCCCACTAAATTCTTTCCTCCAAAAGACCAGTGTAGGTGTTGTGATTTTTGTATTTACTTATCTGATATATTATTGGGTTTCTCCTCTGTTTTATAACGAATGGTAAATTTCAAGAATTGACCTGCTTTTTAATTAGTTGTTCTCCATTAATCGAGTCACATATTGCCATACAAAAATAAAACCCACACATTATAAAGACACAGAACATCAATAGACCTTTAGAAGTATATTTGTCCTAAACGTAAGTAGATCCCTGTGGGGATTCTGAACTGTTCCTATCTACAAATTGCACCTCCTGGCCTTTAACTCTTCACTAAGCAATTTGGATCCTAACAGAAATCATTACAGTAATTATACCCTTTTCTCTTAAGCAGACAATGAGCATTTCTACATGAGGCTTTTATTGTGCACTCATGATTAGTCACTTTTTTTGCAGGCTCGTTACACAACAGATGGGTTCACACAACACGCTAACCCATCCAGTGTGGGTTGTTGTTGAACTGTAGGTTATACTGTCTGAACACAGTGATTTTTCCACATGGTGGGTTATCGTGTTGTCTGAACACAGCACATTTTCTGCAGGGTGGTCCATTAGCCATGCAGTGTGGCTTGTTGACCACCCAACAATAAGCCATGGGTTCTCAAGGTGGCTTGTTTGAGAAAAATAAACCACGCCACATGATCAAGCTTCCCTGCAGAAAACACATTGGCTCAATTCGAATGACACAATAAACAACTGGTGTGGGGGAAACAATTGTCAGTTGTTTTGACTATCGTGTCATTCCAATGCTGCTATACTCAACTCAGCGCTGATCCTCATCCACACCACAGTTGTTTATTTATTACCATGTTGTTTGGGGAGTACCTCCTAGGGTTAGGGTTAGTCAACCCACCATTGACTATCATGTCGTCCGAATTAAGTCACTCTGTGGAATGAGACAAATGTGCCTGACAAACTATGCACATTTTAAAAGTGTGTAAAGAAAAAGGCATACATTTCAAATATGTATACAAACACACTTCAGTTTTTGGTGGAGACATACAAACATTTCAAAATCTGTAAGGGAGCCATATAAAAACCCTATCCATATGGAACTGGCAATGCAGAAAAATGTGAGCTACATGGAATTGGCCTCAATAGATCCACCCACCCCTAATTATTGTTTGCTAAACTGAGCATTTAATTTTTAAATGGGTTAACTCATTATGTTTTACTTCTATGTTTTCTCGAATGTCTGTTTGCAGATTGTCTGAAGGCTTTTATAACACAATTTCAGATGTTTGAACCCACAGCTTAAGAATGTTGTGCATGCCCTGAGACATTGAGTGTAAGAAGAAGACAGTAATACCCCCATGCCTTGCCACTCTAGAGGCTTCTTGAAATGAAAGGAGGACTTGTCCCACCTGAGGTCCCTGCTCCTCAGGCTCTGAGAACCTCCATTGCTGCAAGGGGATGATGATGATGATGATGATGATGATGATGATGATGATGATGATGATACATCCCACCATGCCTGGATTCCTCTGGTTTGGTGAAGAGAGAAAATCTTGGGCCCATAATGGAAATATGTCTGGGATTGCAGTGAGATTTTTTGCAGCCTTCTCCTAACTCCTTGGGCTTCTTTTCAAATTCCTGAAATGTATTACCTGAGAAGACATCCACAAATGTGCTACACATTTCACTTTCAATGACATTTTGGTGATGATTCTAGGAGGAAGAGGGTGAGAAAGAGAAGCCCTTTCAGGTCTCTAAATAAAAATGTAAGAACTTAGCAGAGGAAGAAGGGCACGGGCGGTTCATTCCATTCACTCCTTCCATGGGGACACCATCACGCTGGCCAGGCCTGGTAGTATTTGTTTACTGCTGTTCAAATCCAAGTGAAGAGCTTTTACTTTTAGGAAGAGCTTTCATCAGATATTTTGTTAAGAGACTGTTTTGCACTCTACTTTTGATCTTGTTCTTTCACCCTCTATTAATTAAATCATTATTGCCTTTTCATGTTTTTGCTAATATACATATCAGTGACTGAATCAGAATTTACTTGGTAACCTAATCTGTTCATCACAGAGCAACTTGCGTCTGCTATAGACTATTTAGCAGGAAGCATTCTAAGCTTCTTCTCCTTTGATCTTCAGTCTTTAGAAGAAACCAGTAAAGTGCCTGTTTTTATGACAGACTACATTTCCGGTGCAAACAGCTAAGAAATGTGGTGTCATCTTAAGATCTTCTTAGCATAAGGCAGTAATGGGCAACCTGTGGCCCTTGGCCATTCTCTGTGCAGCATACGGAGCCCCAGGATGCCCAACCCACTTTTTCCTGCCACCCAGCTGGTCAACCATCAGATGGAGGATGAGGAAGAGACCATGCTTTCTCTTCTTCTGAAAGGACTTATATTTTCCACTTAACGGTTTGATGTGCTGTCGCTCTCCTTCCTCAAAGCTGAGCCTTCCCAGCAACACTTGGCTTCAGAGTTACAAGTATCTTCTTCTTGTACTGGTATGTTTGTGTGTTTTAAGGCTATGCAGTGCGCATAAGCACTACACAATTAATAAAGCACACTTCGATAACATTCCATCATGCCAGCATATTTTAGCTTAAAGCTCCTACTGCCAGTTACTAAGCCTTATGAATGGCTTTCAAATGTTAAAGGGGGGGCAGGAAAACACACAAAAAAAATCAGCAGGCAGAGGAAGGAGGTAGGGGCATGGAGGCCAGATTGGGACCCCAGGTGGACTGGATTTGGTCTGAGGTTGAATGCCCCTCTTCTAGTGGATTTCTATTTAATTAATTAATTAATTAATTAATTATCTTGCCTTTCCACCAGAAATGGTATTCAAAATACTAACCAAGCTGTTTTTCTCTGTTGTAACATGTGCATATTTGTGAGAGGAGGAGGAGCAGGAGGAGGAGGAGGAGGAGGAGGAGGAGGAGGAGGAGAAAACTAGTATCCATGAATCTTCTACCTATATAGCAGAAAGTATGTGTGTGTCACGTGTGTCCGGAAATGTTTAACCACTTCCAGGTGAGTTAGAAACTTGACACGGTGACCCAGTTATAGGTCTGGCTGTACAATGTACCAGAAAAATCTAAAAACATGAATTTTGGGGGTTTAAGTATTTTTAAAGAATTTAATAAAAACTTAGATTTATGCCTACAACTCCCAGCATGCCTTGCCTTGGGCAAGAGCCCAGACTTACTGGCCTTTGGCGGCCATTGTGAGAGCACAGGTTCGTGGCTGCTGCGTGTCTTTTACAACTCCGACTCCTAAGGTTGGCCTCGAACAGTCAACCCAATTCCACATAAAAGGAAACAACCCACATAAATGGGCTGTGTCTATTTGCGGTGCCTCCTCCCACCCTCTGCATGGTTTTAAAATCGTGACTAGATACAAACATTCTCAAAGGCACTTCATCCTGATATCGCTGTTTTCTCAGAATCTGGGGGAAGCAAGCACACAACTTTTGTCCTTCAGAGGGAGTGAGGAAGGGGAGGCACTCTGCGCATGCTCAGAAACAGACCCAACAAAGGGTGGGGGACATGCCCAGCCCAGCCCCGGCCCTTCAGTACAGGCTCCAGATGGAGCACTTGAAGTGCAGGATGAGGCAATCCCAGCAGAGTTGGCTGGAGCTGGGCATGTCCACTGACAGCTGCTTACTTCCCCTCCTTGGTGATGCTACTCCTTCACGCTCTATCGAGGAGCAGCAGCATCAACAAGAGGACATCTCAGAGGATGTGGGCACCTGCGGGCTGCCAAATGCATGCTGGGAGGTGTAGTACTGGTATGTAGAGTGGCTGATTTTAAATGAAGTAGGCGTTAGCAAACCAGGTCACTATCTCTCAGTCCTAACTCAACCCCCACTTTCCTGACCTCTTGCTAACTGCCTTCATTCTCCTTCTACCTGACTTTCCCCAACTGTCACTCACCCCCCACCCCCACCATTTCATTCTAGCCTCAGCTGTCAGTCATTCCTCCATTCACTCTTTTGTTTCAATAGTAAAGTCAGGCTTTTATGTAAAAATCATAACCTTTATTCAGTAATTCTTGCATCTGTCTTGGAATGTTGTGGTTTAATTATAACAGGAAAAAAACTGCAACATAGGCCCTGGAAAATATATATATATTAAAAAATCACTTGGCACTTAATTCCATGAATTCAGTCACCAGGTGAGCCCACTTGGGGAAAAGAAATCCTTTAGCAGGGTGCCACAACTAAGGAGGCCTGCTCTCCCACGACACCTCAGATGTATTCAAAGATTAATGATATTCAGAGAGCTAGGCTTGTGCCTACAACTCCCAGCATGCCTTATGTGGGAGGGAAGACTTATCGAGCTTTGGCGGCCATCATCTGGAAGTGCCTGGTCTGGCTGCCTTGTTTGCTAGTCACCATCAAGAGCAGAAGGGCAGGAGGTCACAGCTCTGTGTTTGTCACTGACGGCAGTGGCCAAGCTACCCATGAGTCAGCCAGCCAGCTCCCTTAGTGTACTGTGGACAGACTCAGCCAGATTTCACTTCCCATGAGCTTCAGTCGCAGCTTCAGCAGCAGGACTCCCATTGGGCAAGTCGGGCACCATAGCAAAAGGCATGCAGGGAGTTGTAGTTTTTGTTTTCTGTAGGGAACGAGGAAAATCATGGTGACAGCTTCAACGTGGCCCTGGCCATGTGTTGAGGGTGAGTGAGAGAGGGGAAATAAACTAATTTAATTTGTTTTAAAGTTACCCCACTGGCCTAGGACTGTCCTATCTTGCAGGGTTGTCGTGAGGGTGAGAGAGGAAAAAAAGAAATTAATTTAATTTGTTTAAAAGTTAACTCACAGGCCTAGCACTGCCTGTGTTCTGGCTGCTTTCCTTTTTTCATAATAATAACTTCTGAGCACATGCATACAACAGTTCCCCGCGTCCACTGAGATCCGCTTCCCTACTATATGTTATTCGGATATCTGAGCAATGCCGGGTATATTTTAGGTTTGCACCTTTGTTAGCTGGTAGAAAGGGTGTTGTGTGTCCTGGTTGTTTTTGAAGTTTAGACAGTTGCTCTGGACAAAGCACGATGGGAGGTGTAGGCTTTTCAGGTAAAAAAAAAATGTGTTTTATCACGAAGCTCTAATTTAAAATACAGTTCTTATTAACACAATTTTCCCTTGATTCTAACAAGACAATTTACTGACTCAACCAAACAAAACGAAACCAAACCACCTAAAGATGAATAAGTTGCAGAGAAATTTATTATTTATCAAATAAATGTTTTAAACATTATTCACAGACCCGAGCAACACCAGGCATATCAGCTAGTGTCAGAATAAATCTGTTAGACTTTCAGGTGCCAAAAGACTCTTCTTTTTTTAAAAAAAAATTAAGCCTTTGCTTTTGGACTTCAATGAGTGCCTCAGCTAATTCCGCTGCTTTAGAAATAGCTATTCCCCATTTTTGTTAAGAGCATTGTATATAAATATGCTATGGCCACACCATGTATGAATGGTTGTTGATGTATGCATGTAAATGAGGATCCATAGCCACACTAGGCTTTACGAGTTCATTAGGAAATTATCCCACTTAACTAAATGGGATATAGGGAAGAAAATATGTTGACGTGTTGTTCCCTTTAATTTCAATGGTTCTTGAGAGAAAAAAGTTTCCAATTGTTATTGTCTATGCTGTTGCATGAGAAAGTGAAACTGAGGAGACTCACAGGAACAAAAACCAGTAGCTAAACCGTCCTGGAGCTCATTATTTCTCTTTTCGCATATAAACATGTCAGATGATTTTGAAAATCTAGTAGAAACAAAGTAGTCAGACCACTGAGGAGCTGGGGAGAAGGTATGGGACTCATTTGAAAGAGGTGTGCTAAAATTCTTTAGATTCCTTCTTGAATGTTGAAATGCTACCTAATAAATTATTCCTGACACTTAGTAATGTCTTCCGTTCACTGAACTTTCACCTTAGGGAGTCTATAGCAAATGCCAGGTTGGAAACCAGTGTGCTCCTGAAATGTATTCTAGCATCATCAATCATGTGTTGACAAGTGAAGGCATTTCGTATGAAACCAATTGCCAATACTCCAGCTTATTCAGATATCCTTTTTCCGACAGAGACTTAATCCAGAAGAACATTTCCCCCCTGAAATGTCATCTTCTATAATAACAGTCAAGATGTCTGCATGTGTGAGTGCATTTGTCTTCTGTTCTTCTCCTGAAGTGCTTCAGCAATGCAGGAAGAAGAGGTATCATAAGTAGGAGTAGATGGAGTAGAAGGTGATTACCTTTTGGGAATCTCTAAGTTTTCATCTGGGAAAACTTCCCCCAAATATCACACACACACACGACACACCTAGTAAGCCCAATAAGAAATAAGTTCAAGGTAGAGTGGATGGCAGCAATGATATCATCAGTCAATAGACCAATCAACTTTTTTGTCAACTCGCCGATTTTGGCAAGTTGAAAGTTTCTGATAGCTGTCAAGAAAAAGCAGGATCTTGACGTCCCCCAACAGTCGAATCACCAGGGGCAGCAGACAGGTTTATGCCCTTCAACAGGATTCCTCAAATGCTTTCCTTTACCTTCTCCTGTAAAAGCTTCCAATATAAAGAATTTGCCAACACATACACCCCAGGGGTAGCTTGCTAGAATACAATATGCAACAGGGCTAATTTATACAGGAGGTTATAGGATTTGTGAGTAGGCTGGTGGCTCTAGAGTGTTAATGGCAAGGCAGGTAGTTTTCAGAACATTTCCTGCATTATTTTATATAACTCTAATTATATCCCTTTCTAACCTGTTCCAAGTAATTATATCCTTTAATAACCTCTCCTCAAGTAAAATGTCTCGATTTTCTCATACACCACATGCTCTTAATTATCTGCTCCTTTTCTATTTGAGTACCTTCAGGTGGCTGGGGTTACCAAAACGAGCAGAGAATTGTGGATAAAAGTATGTTGCACAGATATTCCCAAGTGCACTAGTTGAAGTTCCTCTCTGTTTTTGTTTTGTTTTGTTTATATTTCCACTAACCTTGTGAACAGGTACCATTTATAAGGAGACAATAGACTTCAGCCTTAGAAAGAGATTCCAGTGTTGCGCCCCAAAGGCTGGAAAGCGAAAAAGTAATACTGAGAATAAAAGGGGAAAAGAAGAGCTTACTTAAAATAACAACTTGCATTATAAGATTTCACTTTTTTATCCAGCTGGAAAAATAATTGTACTTAGTTCCTTAAATCTCTGTTGTAAGAAATGCTGAGCAAATATGCTTGCAAGCAGGCTTATTTAAGACCAAACTAAATGTTTAATCTGTCTAGGGCAGGAGTCCTCAAACGGCTGGGGTTGGTGGACACATTTTAAATTTTG
Source organism: Anniella stebbinsi (assembly GCA_029215795.1). Taxonomy (NCBI): domain Eukaryota; kingdom Metazoa; phylum Chordata; class Lepidosauria; order Squamata; family Anniellidae; genus Anniella; species Anniella stebbinsi. Next base: position 176,939,652 of record JARDYH010000001.1, read on the forward strand.
AGTGTGCCATGGGGGTTGCCCATTCATAACATAACTGGTCACAGAACACTCATTTCCCCAGAAGGCAACCTGGTGAGACGGGAAGAAAAGTAACTTGCCCAAGAATCTAAATACCAGGCAGAGGTGGGCTTTGTGCTCCAAACTCACCAAAAACAACCACTCTTTTGAACCCAAATGAAGATGGCACTGGATAGTAGCACTTCATTTTGCAGCATGCCAGCCTCCCAATTTAAATATGGGGTTTTTTTTCAATATCTTAAGAAATAAAATAAAACTCAGGAGGAGCAGGGAGCCTGTTAGGCGCCAAAGGAGATGTTTGTAGGCACATTGGTGCCCATGGGCCTCATCATGCTGGAGACCCCAAGTCTAGAGGGGTTCTTCCAAGCAGCAGCTGCACAGCAGGGGCTTGAGAATCAAGTCCATGACATGCAGTGGGAGGACTAAGCCAGGGCAAGTCTATTTCCAGTCCATGCCACTTTCACATGTCTTTACCCATCATTCCATTCCACTTTGCATTAAATTTTGTATTGTTTTCTTTAAAAAAAAAATCCTCTCAAAATACACATTTTGGTATGTATCTATTTTCTCTCAAAATACATATTTTTTATAAAAAAAATATTCGGATATGTTTAAACAGCCAGGAACTGCATCACTACAATCAGAGAAGCCTAAAATCCAATGGATGCTAAGATATACATCAGGTCATTTTGTATAGGAATTCATAAAGACAGAATTTCTCAAGCAACACTAGGTTAACCCTTTTCCCCTCCACTGCAGTCCCAAGAAATACTCCTTCCACTCCCCTGAAGCTGCTATTATCCCCAGAAGGAAAGCTTCTGTTCGCAGCATGGCAACCCTGCATTATGTCCAGTTTGGCTTGGAGGAAGGACATAATCCACAGGGATGTTCTTTTGAAAAGCCCCCTTTTAAATTAGGTCCCCTCTACAAGGATTCGCTTTTGCGCCTGGTTAAGTGATTATGCACACAATCGCTGAAGTGCATTTACGCCTAATACCTCTGCACGAGAGGCAGGCAGAGAGAGGGGAGGGGGGAGGGGGGAGGCGAGATCGAACCCCAGGGAGGGACGGAGCGGGGAGGGGGGCAGCTGCTGCAGGACGGCTGCATTGGGGGCCGGGGGTGGATCAGCCCGGAAAACTGCTGCTGGCTTCCAAAGAGTGACTGCAGGGGGGGCGGTGTGCAGACCCCCGGAGGCAGGAGCCGATCTCGGCCGGGGAGCAGCGGAGGGGGCAGCGAGAGTCCTCCGCCGGCCTTTCTCTCCACAAAGGCAAGAAACCGGGTATGGGGGGGCGCTCAGGGGAGCCAGGAGGAGTTGTCACTGCTGGACGAGGAGCGTCTCCTTCCCGGCGGGGGCGGCGGCGGCAGCGGGGAGAGGGGGGGCAGCGGCAGGGCGACCCCTTCTTCGGCCACGCGAAGCTCTCCCGTGCGCGCTGGCTGCAGCTGAGGCTGTGCCGGAACCGGCAGCCCTTAAAGGGCCGGGCACGCCTCGGCGCTCCGCTCCATTGCCTGCCTGCGTGCCTGGCTGCTTCGCCCTCCCCCGCCAGAGGGAGGGAAGGAGGGGCTGGGCTGGGCTGGGCTGGCCGTCCGTCCGTCCGTCGCGGGGGGGCGGCGGGAGCGAGCAGGAGCTGGCCGAGGCCGGCCGGGGTCTCTCCCTGCTGTCTGCCGAGGGACGTGGGCGGGCGAGGAAGGCAAAAGACGGAGCCAGAGGAGCCGGCTAAACTTCCTATGGGAAGCCAGGAGCCGAGCGGGGGAGCCAGCAGCAGCAGCAGCACTCGGGAGGCAGGGCGCACTTCACATCCCGCCGCAAAAAAAACTTCGCGATTTAACGCGCATTCGATAATGCGCGTAATCGGAGGAATAACGCACCTCTACGCCTGATTTGCGCTCCGTCCTTGTAGAGGTAAATTTTTTAAAGCGCCTTGAAAGAGCTTTAAACCTCTCTTGTAGAGGCAGCCTTAGCAAGAGCTGTGCAAGAGCTCCCCTGCATTTAAGTGCCATTTGCTCTTATACATTTTAACACGACCTATGCAGAAAATTTCTTGGTGGATATGGAAAGGCTTTTCTAGAGCCCTCTGGAACTTCCTACTAGTTGGAATGGGGTAGTGCACATTTGTGTGTGCACCTTTCAATAAAGTGAATGTTGCATCTCCTCAGATTTACGACAATTGACAGATTAATGCCTCTTTTAGGATTAGTAAACGCTGGCTGGCTTTTGTTAATCTCATGAAGTTTAAAGGGATTTTGACATTTTGCTCCTACTTAAAGTATATGTATTTAAAGCACAAAGATGTTCCATAGGCAGAGCATTATAGAAGTCATCCACGTGATGTGTTCCTACCTTATATATTAAAGTATTTTAGGAATTATCGAGACCCTCTCCACCACCACCATCACCACCACCACCAGGTGGGAAGTGGATGATTAAGAAACACTGAATACTTCAGTTTTAATAGGCTGACCAGATAAAATCCAGGTCAGGGCTCATGTAACTTTAACAGTTGTAGAGAAAAGGGAATTTCAGCCAGGGTCAGTTCCTGATGAAATTCCCTCTTCATCGCAACAGTTAAAGTTGCAGGGGCCCTGACTTCTTTTGTATATGGTCACTCTAGTATAGTGCCTGCACCCTTAACTGTTGTGATGAAGAAGGAATTTCACCAGGAACTAATTGCATACAAATGACACTGGCTGAAATTCCCTTTTCTCTACAACTGTTAAAGTTACGTAAGCCCTGACCTGGATTTTATCTGGTCACCCTAGTTTTAACCCTTGTTATTATGATGACAACAACAAGCTTGTGTTCTACCACTGAGCCACGGCCTTTCCCCACAATGATGTTGAGGTAGGAGGCCAAAAAACCCCAACATTGCTCATCCTGAGTGACCTGGCCTTCCCCAAGAGGGATCCCAGTGTAGGCATGCAGTGTGTTTCTGTGTACCCTTCCTGTCATAACACTGGACTTGATGTTCGTCTATATTGGGGAAACGATCCTGAAAGACAAAAATCCCTGAGTTCAATGGTTTCATATAATACATTAATTGAATGAATAATATCACCTGTGCAGCGTAAAAGATCAAGACGAAGGCCTAAGCTGGAATGCACATCAGAACAACGCATGATCTATATGCTGCTAACAAAGGCATTGCTTCTGCCAGGCATGTACAAGACAAAGAAAGAGACAAGAGGGAGTTGGGGAAAGGAGGCTGCCTGCATCTCGCACAGACCATTTTGTGCAAAAAGACTTTCCGGCCCCGTAGGTACTCTTAAATACTCTGATCCAGGGCCTGGCAATGCCTTCTAGCATGTCCATGACACGCATTAATAAAAAAAGAGCATCATGTTTGCCTTCAGGGATGACAGGCTGTGGTGATGTCAATCTCCTGCTTCTCTTGATAGAGTCTCTGCTCTACTTTAAAAAAAAAACAGGGGGGGGACATCTTGTATCACATCACGACAGGAGGTGTTTTATCGTTTTATGTAGAAATCCAAAATATGGTGTCAAAGGTAGGAGCATTAGAACAAATGTGCTGGTTCCTGTTGAATAGGAATTAGAATTAAAGTTCTCCCCCAAGTTGTAAATGTTACATGTCTCTTTATTTGTTTGTATTTCATTTTATAGAACAAGTCTCCAATATATTTTTTTTGTCAAGTGTTTTATGTGGCAGCAGAAATATTATTTTGGTATTTACATTATGATATGTATATGCCATTTTCAGCCACACAAATGGCCCTCAAAACAACTTACAATTATGGAATAAAATGACATAATAAAACCAAAAAGAATGATCATAAATAAAGCCTTGGGTTATTGCACCAAGTAGAAATGAATCTGTTTAGAGCTGTCAAGTAGTGGCAATGATCAGCCTTGAATAAGTGGCAATGAATACAGTCAGAGGTGAACCTGGTTTTGCATTTGTGTTCCTTATTAATTTTTAAAACTTGTGTGTAACTCTGCAAACATGCACGGCATCTAGCAAAAATGATAAAAACAACAGATAAAATACCGACAGTTCAAAATAAAAATGAAGACAGGCTGTGTTACAACAGGATGACTAATTTCAAAAATACCCAGACCTCCAAAATATGTGTTTTGCATTTCTGTATGAAAGCCATGAGAGAAGGAGAGAGCTGAATTTCCTCCAGCAAGAACATTGATGTTCTTGGTGCAACTCACTTGTCTCAGTCACCTTAAACAGGCATACCAGTCAGCAGAGGTCTGCTGCCAGATGGACCCCATCGCGCCCAAGCCGTCCCAAGGTCCAGTCTAAGGGGGGGAGCACACTGTAGGCCACCGAGAGAAAAGGGACTTGATGCAATCAGGCAGTGCCACTGGCACTGTGGCACACCCAGGTGGGGCTAAAGAGTGGCAAGAAGGCCAGCCAATCAGGGGTCAGTTGGCCGTCTGTGGCATGGGGCCTTTGGAGTGGAACGGAGGGAGGACTTTCTCACTTTGGTCTGTGCTGGGCCTATAAAATACGGGCCAAGTATAGGGGCTGGCACTGGTGTGGCGAACTAGTTGGCCTTGTTCAAATGCAACTTGGGGAAGGGTGATTAGGCTAACCCACAGTGCATGCTGGTTACCACTAACCACGCTGAATGCTCCTGCCACATGTGCACAGAACCACGGCCCTAACCATGGTTACCTTAATGACTGCCTAACCACCCTTCCCCCTAACCACCCTTCTTGACCATATGTAGCTTCTCCTTGCACTTCTGTGAGGTGTGGGAGTAGCAGCTCTTCTACAACTGCTTGACGAACCAGGGGCAGAGATTCTAGGGTTGTTGCAGGAATCCCCCTTGCCTAGCTTCCTGTACTCTGGTCCATGAATCAGCACCATTTTCGTGCCCTGTTCCACTCCCTGGGTGAGCTGTTTGGCAGTCTGCCGGTGCCTGATAGCAGGTGTGAGTGCCTGACTCCTCAGCGAGCTGGCGATGGAAGCTGGTTGTTTCCTGTAAAAGGCACCTTGCGCAAATGGTGGCCGTACAGTGCCCATGTATGCAAGATTACAGGCGTGAATGGACAAGGAGCTCGCCCAGCAAACAGAATAGGGAGGGTAAGTGGAGGCAGTTCGGCAAGCTGCATGTGGGGCGTGGGCATAGGTGAGTTCTTTTGTCCTTGATGTGCTTTCCCAAGTGTATGGTTTGGCCAGGGAGGGCAAGCGAGAGGGCTGGCATCGGCTGCAGCATCATGTGCTGGTAGGCAGATCTCAACCATGGAGATCTCTCATGCTGGAAGGAGCGGAACCAGGATTCTTGGCTGCTCTTGCTGCAGAGCTCTAGGACTACACTTCTTTAACCACAGGGCTTGTTCAGAAAACACACTAAGCCGTGGTTAGGCCCACTGACACTTTTGTCGCAAGTGGTTAGTAAACATGGCTAAATCATGGTTATGTAGTCACCATGGTTAGGAAAAATGCTATTCACATGACACACTAAGCCATCACGGTTAGCTAAAATGCTTAACCAACATGGCTTAGTGTGTTGTTGGAACAGCGCTGCTGTGTTATGGAGAGTTATGGAGTGCTGAGTGGAGGGAGTAAGGGATGAAGAATAAATGTAGCCTTATACTGGTGCCTTTCCTCCCGACTCCATGCTCCCATGCACACTTGTCCAATTAGAACTACACAGCTGGGGTTAGCTGTTCCATCCAGGCTCCTAACATGCTGGAATTAGCCATATCAGAGCAGCCACAAAGAGCAATGATCCAAACTGACATCAGGAAGGCCATTACTCCTTCATTACCTGTGCTGGTAGCCTTGACATGCTTCAGTTGGGAGCAGATGGAGACAGAGAGGAGGGCCAGCAGGGCTGGCATCAAGGGTAGGCATGATTGGGCACCTGAGGAGAACCCACATCCCAAAAGAGACCCACTGACAAGAAACCCATTGATTTGCTCCTCCTCTTCACCTAGGCTGACCAGATAAAATCCAGGTCAGGGCTCATGTAACTTTAACAGTTGTATAGAAAAGGGAATTTCAACCAGTGTCATTTGTATGCAATTGGTTCCTGGTGAAATTCCCTCTTCATCACAACTGTTAAAGGTGCATGCACTATACTAGAGTGACTATATACAAAAGAAGGCAGGGCCCCTGCAACTTTAACTGTTGTGATGAAGAGGGAATTTCACCAGGAACTAATTGCATACAAATGACCCTGGCTGAAATTCTCTTTTCTCTACAACTGTTAAAGTTACTTGAGCCCTGACCTGGATTTTATCTGGTCACCCTACTTGAAGAGGCACAGTAGCTGAAAAAGGGGGTGAGAAGCAGGTGGCAGTAGGTGGCAAATGGGGCTATGAGAAGGTAGACTCACAGAGGGAGGGGGCCCATTGAGAGCACCTTGTCCAAGACCCTAAAAAAACAAACCTTAAAGCTGGCACTTGTGGCCCGTGAGAACTGAGGAAAGGAATAAAAGGCTGGAATGCAGGAGAGCAGGAGGGAAGGGAACAGAACTAGGCTGACCATATGAAAAGGAGGTCAGGGCTCATGTAACTTTAACAGTTGTAGAGAAAAGGGAATTTCAGCCAGCGTCATTTGTATGCAGTTAGCTCCTGGTGAAATTCCCTCTTCATCACAACAGTTAAAGTTGCAAGCACTATACTAGAGTGACCATATACAAAAGAAGGCAGGGCCCCTGCAACTTTAACTGTTGTGATGAAGAGGGGATTTCACCAGGAACTAATTGCATACAAATGACGCTGGCTGAAATTCCCTTTTCTCTACAACTGTGAAAGTTACATGAGCCCTGTCCTCCTTTTCATATGGTCAGCCTAAACAGAACAAGCCAAAAAGCATCAGCTAACAGCTAGAAAGGTGAGTGGAAAGAGAAAGAAATATGAAGTGGAAGCAACTGGAAAGAGAAGGAATAGATGAGGGGGAGGTTGGAAGCTGGAACAAGGGAACCCCTGAGCAGGCTGTGTGTGACTCCTTGAAAAGTTACGCTCCCAGATGGGAGATCCTGTATCGTTTTAGATTAAAGCAGAGCCAGAGGTCCTAGCTAACTGAACTCTAGTGGCAAATGGACAGAAACATCTTGCAATACTGAAAGCATCAAGGTGAGCTCTGGGTGGAGCTAACTGCCTATGGAGGGACTAAGCCTGAGAGGGAGAAACCAGGGCTTGGAGGGGTTCTGTGCCTCACAAAGGTGAAAGACTGACCCTCACCAAGGCCAAGCCAACGCTGTAACTATGCCAGCGTTGAAATAAAAGGCATTTGGTTCAAAGCATTCTGGACTTCTTTGGTTTACTGAACCCATTGATCAAGGTGGCTTTGTTGTGCCCCTCCCAAATGACCTATTCACACATACCTAATAACAGATCGATCATTTGCTGCCCTTTCATGACATAGCAATCTGTCTACTGAGAGCTGGCTGTGCTACTCTATCATGTGGCTGATCTGCCCCATCCATGGTTGTGTGTATATATTAATGGATGTGGTGTATGTGTAGCCAGGAGTAGAAAGCTTTGTGTTTGTTGTGAGTTGTTGGGATTCAAGTAATGTTTTAACATCCACCACATTTCTTTCTTTTTTCTTTCTTTTCAGTATATGCATCCACCTGTGTATTCATCGCTCTTTCCAAACCTGTACATGTTTTCTGCTTTTATGAATGTGGCCAGTTACTTCACATGTAGCATCTAATCCAAAAATAAACATATTCTTAGTTAAATGAAAACAGACACAATGAATTTTCCATGTCATCACATCAGCATCTGATTCACTTCAAATACAGCATTATGTCTCACCAAACTCACGGATTAGAGAGAACGCATGTTTTACATAAGAACAGCAATCTGATTTACATTTTTGTTAGAAATGGAAGGCAGGCAAAAGGGAAAAGAATGAATGAAGAAGCAGATATTAACAACCCACAAATAATATATGGCCACAACCAAATATACATTTCGCCCCCTCTTTTCTTCCTCTTTCGCTTCATACCAACTTGCCCTCTCTTACTTTTTTGCCCTTTGTTTGCTATTTGTTGCACATTAGCTCTCCGGAAAAGTTTTCAGTTTGGCTAGGTGAGATGGAGTATAGTTTATATTTTTTAGATTTTTAGAGAAATTAAAAGCAAACAAACTTTGCAAATTAAGAAGAACAGCACTAAAGCCAGATAAGCTCCTTTTTCTTTTCTGTTTTGAAATGACATTTTCCATGCAAGTCCTGTTATTTAAAAAAGGTATCAATTTTATTTCCCCTTTGATCCCTTGGCAACATCTGCAAAATTTAATGCTGTGGAAATTAGGAGAGCAGATATTGCAAGTTTCTGGTCCACTCACAGCACTAAAACATCAAATTAGTTGAGGAGTAGGCCTGCAATTTCTAGCCCATGTTATTTAAAAAGGATTTAGCTATTTTTTGTCATTTTCTGATGTGCTGCAGACCATGCAAACAAAGCCTTTAAAGTTCAAACACCCAAATTTGGCCACAACTACAAATAACAAATGGATGACTCTAAGCAATGAAATGTTAATTGGCGTCTCAGCAGTTTCGCTTACGGTACCACAGCCACCAACATTTAATCCTTGCCAAATTAAAATTTTAAACAGAGACCTGTATCAAGTAAGTGAGGGAAAAGGTTGTTCCATTACACAGCATGAAATCAAAGCACTAGCAGTCATTTGCTTACTATTGGAACACACTGTAGACCTGTCTATGACTGTCACAGCTGAGCCGAGGCATTGGCCGTTTACTACAGGAATGGGACCAGATGTAAGTTTTGGCAAAAGCAGATTCAATAACGTATGGAGTATTGACTGGAACAACTGTGCTACAAAGTAAAGAGTCAAAACCAGGGCCCAACCTACACAGCTGACTAAATGTAGAGGGAGAGCACATTGGGGTCATTTGTAGCAGATGATGCTATTGCCAATAAACAGCGGCCCTGCAACTTCCCTCTGGGAAAGGCGCATTTTCTGAAGTCATTTTAGTGCATTGTTTTTCCTTAAATGCAGCTCCAGAGTGTTTCTGCTGCAGTGTGCCCCATTCCCCACATTAAAGCCTGGGTGGAGCATTCATGCCTTTACTCTTGTATAAATGGGGCTTTTACCTAATTTCCGGAACCTCCATTGTGGCACACAGTGGAGGCTCAGGATGAGGGCAGATGGCTGCCTAGTACTCGTTGAGCCTCTCAGATGCTTGGGGTGCTGGTCCGTAAATGCGCCACAGTGCCTGACTGGGACTGGGGGGGAGAGGCAGACATGGGGGAGACTGACAGACTCCCAGACTTAGTCAGGCACCCGCGACATCCCTACTGAGCCAGTGTGCTGAGCTTCCACCTGGGCTGGTGCCTCCTGTCTGCCACACATGAGTCTGTCCTTGGGCTTCAATATTTCTGTTTCACTGTCAGAGGGGAGAAATATAGGATAAACTACCAGACATTACTAATCTCTTCAGTATGGGATTTCACAGTTATGTTACTGCAATCTGCTAGAAAGTAAGAAATACAGGGAGCAGAAGAAGAGTGGATGGCCAGCACCGGGATCCTTCAGTATGGGATTTTGTGGTCGCATTATTCGATCTGCTGAAAAGTAAACAGTACCAGGAGAAGAAGGAGAGGGGGAGGCCAGTGCAGCAAAGGAGGATGGACAGGGAAGGGACCAAGCCTCTTTTGTTTGCTGAGAAGCATGCTGCCCTGCTTGTCAAAGAGAGGGGAATGGGTTTTCTGTGTAGCGCCAGGCAAGACCTGCAGTGGTCTGTCATTGTTCTATCCCTCTGACCGGTGCCCCATCCCACAGTCTCCCAGTTTTGAGTGTGTGTCTCTAAAGGAGGCTGTTCAGGACACAATAGGGATGCTGGTGGTACACCACTCACCCTACTGTCCAACAGTCTCCCTTCGTGAGTGAGCTGGGGTGGTCTTGGGAGGGTTTTTTCCCTAACTTCTTCTGATGGGGGACTTCAACATACATGCTAAGATTGCCCTGTCAAGAGGGACTTCATGACTAGGGATGTCAGAGATATCCATTTGGAGTTTGATAAGATTTTCTATGCTCCCACTGTCCATACTTTGTTTTGATTCCCACTGTGCCACCTGACTGAATCTACAGTGACTTGAGCCAGTTCACGGATTTTCTGGAAAATTTGCACATTTTTTGGGGGGGGCAATTTGCATGAATTTCTGAGCACAAAGCACAGCTGAATTGAAGCAAATTATGCAAATTGTAGGTGGATTGCATTCTTTGTGTAAATTTGGCCATGATTTGAGCAAATTCAGGTGTGCTTTGCACAAATTGCTCAGAAATTTGCGCAAACTGTAGACCCTTCCCCAAGAAATATGCAAAACAGTTCCCAGAGTTTGGGGAACAGGCCACAGCTTGGCTGAGAGATGCAAAGCGAGTGGTACATGCCGCAGAACTACATCAAGCCAAAAATAACTGGACTGATATCCCTATTCATGACCTCCAAGGCAACCGAGGGTCTGACCCAATTGATATCTGGTTTCACTCATTTGGCAGGGCACACTTTGGATCTCGTTTTCCATGTTACGTGAGATGATGGTGATCTGGATATGGAGATAGTTTCTGTAGCTCCATTGTCATGGACAGGTAGAGATGTAGAGTTTCTGGCGATGTTGAAGCCATGGGGAAAAGTTGAGGGGGTTTTTTTCCTGGGGAAGGGGGGATGTCAGCTGAAAGGTGGGATAAAAAAATCTAAACATAAAAGTATTGGTCTTCCACCATGGAGTTAAAATCTTTCTGTTTAAAAGGACCTGACAATGCCAAATGGCCTGCAGTGCTTTCTTGTGCATGTGGATGGAGGAGATATCAGTGTGTCTGTGTTTATATTCCTGGTCAAGGTCCTTGCGTAGATGGTTGCGAGCCATCTCCAGCCACGCTTGGATGAAACTGATTATCTTGATCCATGTCAGTCAGGTTTCAGGCCTGGCTTTGGCACGGAAACAGCCTTTGTCGCCCTGTACAATGGGACAGGAGAAAAAAAGGGGGAGTGTGGCTCTCTTGATTCTCCCTGATCTCTTAGCGGCTTTTGATACCATCAGCCCATGGTATCCTTCTGGGATGACTGGCTGAGTTGGGAGTGGGAGGTACTGCATTGCAGTGGTTCCGTTCCTACTTGGCAGGTCAGCTCCAGAAGGTTGTACTTGGAGGACATTGCTCAGCCCTGTGGATTCTCCAGTATGGGGTTCTGCAGATGTCAGTCTTGTCCCCCAAGTTGTTCAATGCCTACATGAAACCGTTGAGAGCGGTCATCTGGAGTTTTGGAGTGTGTTATCATCAGTACGCTGATGACACACTGCTTTATTTCTCCTTCTCATCTTCATCAGGTGAGGCTATGGATGAGCTAAACTTGTGCCTGGCTGCGAGAATGGACTGGATGAGGGCTAATAAACTGAAACTCAAACCAGACGAGACTGAGGCTCTTTCCACACAATAGGGGCGGAGAGGGCGGGAAGCGGGGAAACCAGGAAGTAACCACTTCCGGGTCTGGCATGCAGAGGCCACACTAGAATGCAACAGCCCAGGCTTCTACCTGGCCGTCGCAATTTTTACTAGCCTTTTTTTTTTACCGATCCGCAGAGGTGCACACTAGTGCTCCTGCGCAAATGTACATATATTTTTAAAAAAACCACTGTGTGAATACACACCCCTCCTCCTGCCATCCTGGGGATGGCGATTTCGCTGTCCTCCCCCATGAAGGCTTCAGAGCTGTGTGGTGCAGCTCTGTGGCCATTGGTGCAGCCGCACTTACTTGCAGGTAAATGCAGCTGTGCCCGGGATGGGCGGCCATACTAGCCACCCATCTCGCTGCCCTCCCGGGAGCAGGGAACAAAGCGGGATAATAGCATTCCCTGAACTCCAGGGAAAAAGGAGGTCTGGCCCCTGCCTGCTTGCGGGATGCTCTGTGCATCATGTGGACTCTCCTTGAGCAGGCAGGGGCAGCCCCGAGACAAATGGCTGGTGTGGAAAGAGCCTGAGATGCTGTTCGTGGGTGGTTCTGCTGCCCAGATGGAGGGTGTTTGACCTGTTCTGGATGGGGTTACACTCCCCCTGAAGGAGCAGGTTCGTAGCTTGGGGGTTCTCCTAGAACCATCTCTGTTACTTGAGGCTCAGGTGGCCTTGGTGGCATAGAGTGCCTTCTACCAACTTTGGTTGGTGTCCCAGCTATGCCTGTGTGGGTGGCAACATGGGCCAGCAGGTAAGGAACGCAAGGGGGGAGGGAGAGGGAGGTCCCCCCCTTACCTGCTGGTGTCATCCGCTGCCGTCTGCTGCCGTTGTCTAGTGCTAATTAGGCTTAGCGGCCTTGTTCTCAGTAGATCAACGAGGTGCCAGGTGACGTCATCACCCGGCACGTCGTCGCACTTCTGAGAACAAGGCCGCTAAGCCTAATTAGCAGTAGATGACAGCAGTGGATGGCAGCGGATGATGCCGGCAGATAAGGAGCACGAGTGGGGGGGGGGGACATCTATAGGGAAAACACCTAAAATGGTGGTCCGATATCAAAATCAGAACTTCCGATTTTGTATCGGTATCGGATCCGATCCGATAACATGGACCTCCAATTTTTCCAATGCGATGTTTTTCAAAATCTGAAGTTCCGATTCCGTTACCAATTTGATTTTTGTGGTCCATGCATATACACTGAATGTACTGTGGTGGTTCCACATGGACTTTAGTGTCCAGGTCCAGGTCCGATTCAAAGTTCTGGTATTAACATTCAGAGCCTTAAACAGCTTGGTGCTGGGTTATCTGAAGGATTGCCTCCTTCCATATGTACCTGCCTAGACCCTAAGATCATCTTCAAGGTTCCTTCTCCGAAAAGATTTTTTTTATAAAATGATGTAGAGATGGTATACATCTCCATCAGAATTGGCAAAAATGTATAAAGGGACATCGAGAAGATGTTGGAAATGTGAAGAGCAGGAAGGAACTTTTTTTCACTTATGGTGGACGTGTAAAAAAGCAAGATCTTATTGGACACAAATGCAAAAGGTGATGCAAAAAGTGTTGAAGACAAAAATACAATTATGCCCAGAATGCTTTTTGTTGGGGATAATAGATGCATGACAATGGCAGCAAGATTAATATACGCCCAGAATTGGAAGAATGAGAAAGTACCGAGGAGGAATGGCTCTTGAAAGTTATAGAATTGGCGAAAATGACAAAATTTACAGCGATAATAAAAGATAAAACAACAAGTGGGTTTATTGAGGAATGGAAACCTCTGATAGACTTTTTAAAAGAGAGGGAAGGGAAGGATATATTTGCAAGCTGATTCAGTGATTAAATTGGAAGAAAAATAATTGACGGAAGTCAGGTAATTCACTCACTATGTAGAAATTCCTGTTTGTTGGAGAAATTTGGAAGTCCATTTTAATGTTTAATGTTGTATTTTGTAGTGTTTGTTATTATTTGAAAAATAAAAGTTGTAAAATTCAAAAGGCTCCTTCTCCTTGGAATCGTTGCCCAAGGAAGTGAAGCAGGTGGCTACCAGGAGGAGGTGAGATGCGAGGGAAAAGAGCACCAAGGAACAGAAGCATCAGGAAGAGTTGTGAAGTCTTTATTGTTGTAAAAAGCTCTTGGAATTTGAGCTTTTTGAAAATTGGTTTTCTAAAAATTCCAAGAGCTTTTTACAACAATAAAGTCTTCACAGCTCTTCATAGCACCAGAATTTGTCTCTTCTTGACGCTTCTCTTCTACTAGGAGGACGGCCTTTTCTGCTGTGGCACCCCAGCTGTGGAATGAGCTCCCTAGAGAGGTTCACCTGACAGCTATGTTGTACTCTTTCTGACGCTAGGTGAAGACTTTTTTTTTATTTTCCCAGTATTTTAGCATTTTATCATCTTTTAACTCTCCTGTTTTAAATCTACATTTTAAATCTGTAAAATCTCTGCATTGATGCTCGGTTTTATTCTGGTTGTACTCTAGGGTTTCAATTGTTGTGTACTAGGGATGTATATCATATCAGTCCGATGTCCAATAACGAACCGATAAAGTCGTTATCAGACATCCGATTACCGATAACGGTAATTTCCTCAGGTGGCCCTACCTGATCGGATCCAATATCCATATGTCCGATAACTATCGGACATATCGGACATTCAGGCCACCATTTCAGGTGTTTTCCCCATAGGCTTGCATTGGGGGAAAGAAAGTTTTCCCCCAATGCAAGTCTATGGGGAAAAACACTGGGCTGACACTCACTCACTCCCCCAACTCAAGCTCCCTCTCCCCACTTGTGCTCCTTACCTGCTGCCGCTGCCTCTGCCTCTTCCGTTGCCTCTACCTCCATCGCCACTGCCACCGCCACTGCCCCATACTACTGCTAAACAGGCTTTCCAGACTGCTCCTCTGTACAGAGAAGCACAGAGTGATGATGACATCACTTGGCACTTCTTTGTACAGAGGAACAGGCCGAAAAGCCTGTTTAGCAGTAGTATGGGGTGGCGGCGCAGCAGGGAAGGCCGCAGGTAAGGAGCATGAGTAGAGGATGGAAGGGAGGGAGGGGTCCCCAGGTGTTCCCCCCTTACCTGCGGCCTTCCCCGCCACCGCCACCGCCACCCCGTACTACTGCTAAATAGGCTTTCCGGCATGTTCCTCCGTACAGAGAAGTGCTGAGTGATGACAACATCACTCGGCATTTCTCTGTACAGAGGAACAGGTCAAAAAGCCTGTTTAGCAGTAGTACAGGGCGGCAGCGGTGGCGGAGGCAGCGGAGGCAGGTAAGGAGCGTGAGTGGGGGGAGTGAGCATGAGTGGGGAGAGGGAGGGAGGGGCGGCCCAATGTTTTTCCTCATAGGCTTGCATTGGAGGAAAGCTTTCTTTCCCCCAATGCAAGCCTATGGGTAAAACACCTGAAATGGCAGTCCGTAATTGGATCGGAACTTCTGATATTTATCGGATATCGGATCCAATCAAATCCGGGTACTCCCCGATATGATCGGATCTGATATTTTAATATCAGAAATTCTGATCCGATTACAATTCCGATATTTCTGGCCGTGCACATCCCTGTTGTGTACTGTCCAGAAAGCTTTGGCTGTTGGGTGGCATAGAAATGAAATAAATAAATAATTTGGTGGCCTCCTTCCTATGAAATTCCCTGCCTTTGGAAGTCACGCAAGCACCAATGGTTTTGCGTCTGGTGCTCACTGAAAACAGTCCTGTTCCAGGAAGCATTCCTTAAATGACCAGCCACGGTCTTTATTGGTATCCTGTTTTTAATAATTTGAATATGGTGATTTAATCTCTTTATCTTTGTACTATTGTGCCTTTTATGTTCACTGCTCTGGAATCTATATAGATATGGGGCAGTATACAAATGTTGTAAATAAATGAATAACATTTTGTGAAATTTCTCTGAGTGGTTTCACATATTCCCTAGATGAAAGAGAAATTAAGACAGAGAGATTAACAGACAGAAAGACAGACAGAAAAGTACTTGTGTTCAAAACGACAGCAGCAAATCACCCATGATAGTCAAGAGTGGAGCCAAGATAAGTAGATGGAGCCGAAACTTGGAGACAAAACTAGAAGCAATTGCAGGTGTCTGTGACTGGATTTCCTGTCTTTTTACATTTTGCCAATAGCAGACATGACAGGGATTGAGAATTCAACAGAGGGGAAATCCATTTTCCTGCAGTTTTCCTGAAGAATATCAGGGGTACACCAGACAAGCATTTTATTGCACACTTGCTACTGCCCACTCATGTTTTTTTGTGCGTCCATTAGATTATGCTGTCTGCCTCCCATGTGCCTCCTGCTCCTTCTTGACTTCTTCCCATGACAAAATAGAATGTGCCACCATTTCCTGCTGTGTGCAGAAAAAGCGGTGCGACAAAAACAGCCCCTGATTGGGCTACTTGATCTTTGCTTACTTCTTCTTTCTTCTCCAGGAAGAAAGTGGAAATATTGTAGGACAGAAGTGGGGCGGAGAAGCAACAGTAGAGAACTGTGATTTCCCCGTCTGATGGAGCTCTCGGTCTCACCAGGCTTGCTATTTACCCCATTTGGAAAAATGTATGCACACACGGAGCTCCATCACACCAGCGTTTTATTGCACTTTCGTCCTGCCTCGTTCACCATTGTGTTCCGCGACACTCACACAATGTTGTCCTTGTCCTGCAGTCATCTCGCCTCTTCCCCTCCATTTTCTGTGCTTTTCTAAGGCGGGGAAAGTGTGGCCTTTTTTCTCCAGGCAGGATAAAACTACCCTTCCATCCCCGTGTATTGCCATCCTTGCGCTATGTCAGAATGACCCGCTTTTGTGGAGGCATGTTTGTTGAAGGGCAGTCTTGCTGACGAAAGAGGAAGATGTGCTGAGTCGCTCGAACAGACTCCAGCTGCTCCAACCCCACTCTTATTGCTGCTCTCTCATTGCTATTTCTCCCCCTCGAAAGGCAGAAACTGTGCCTAATTGATCAAATGCTAAATCGTTAAACAGTAGGCAACAAAATCAGAGCGAGGGGGGAAAGCGTCCATGTCTATCACAATGTCCATCACCCACAAGAACCAATGAACTGGAGGGGGTGGAAAAGGGGTGGGGTGGGGTGACCACAGTGGCGATACCAGGAAGTGCAAGCCAGGGCAGGTCAAAAGGTAAACAAGGTGACATAACACAACAACACACACATGTGAAAGTGACCAGCGCTTGCTGCGCTAATGAAATGGAGATGGAAATCGCGGATGCGTATCAGGAAAAAAAAGTAGGTGTGATGGAGCTCACAATCTCATCTAGCTTGGCCCTAAGAGGCATCCTCATGAAGCCCAAGCAAGTCAGCTTCTTGACAAGTAAGGACACTGAATGTAGGGAATGGGTGGAAATAATGGGAATAATTTTATCATCAGATCCATTTTTCTGGTCCCATTTAACAAATGTCCACTGGGAAACCAATCAGTTATTCCAAAATTATCCCATTTTGTGTACTGTGCCATCATTCACTGTTTCTCCTTTATTTGCTTTAATTATTGTTGCATATGTATTTTCTCTTGCAGTCACACTGTGGAGTGGATTATATAGTTCACAGGGGCTCCAATTGCTCTCCTGTTCTAGCAAATGGGGATGTAACAATATAAGCCATAGGTATAAATACATGCTGTCCCACAATCTTTCCAGGTCCTTTCTTCCCTTCTCTCAGTCTTCCCATAAAGGCCTCTTGAAGACCCATCCCAGAACATGGCACACAACTCTCAGTGTTTTTTTATTGATTTAACTGCAAAGCCAGGTTTTAATTCAAACACAGACCTTCCCTTCCACTCATTCCCACCCCGATTAAATGCCTAACCTTCTGGCACTCTTCATTTCCTGAATGTTGTTTGAGAGCAAACTATGAAGTCCCTCTGCATGAAACAGGAATCTGAGAGGAGAGATAACTGTGATGGAGAGATTATCTTCAAAGATAAATGTGAGAGGGGGGAAAGGAAGTGTTTGCCTTCATCATAGTGAAAGACTCAAGTTTTAGCATCTGAGTTGCCTGAAGCAAAGGACTGTGTTTATTTTCCCCTCCCTTTTTTTCTAAAATAGGCCAGTTATTATTGGCACCACTGAAGTAATATATGCCAACATTTCTATTAAACATAGTTTCTCTGATATTTATTGTTTTCTCAGTCCTCCCTTATAGTTTGCTCTTGCCTGCCATATTCTTTCTACCTTGGCAAAAGTACTCTTAGAAATAAGTAGCATTCAAAATGCCATCTGTCGAAAGTTTGGTAAAAGCAAATAATTAGTTCATTTATGCAGGCAATATCTGTCTTAAAATTAAAAAATATATATCATTACAAGCATGGTATTTTTTATAGACTAACGCACTGTCTGATGTAGTAGCTTCCTCCAAGTAGTACACTATTGACTGAATGGGCTCTGCCTCTTCAAAAAGAAGCCAAGTGCCCAAGGGGTAATCTACACCTACAGCCTTTTCACAATGGGAAAGGGATGATTGTGACTCTTCCCCACTTCCACAATCGCCCCTCATGGTACAAACATGAGCAAAGTTTCCTGCAATGATAGGAGTGCCATTGCCGGAGTATCTGTGTCCCCTCACGGCTCTTACGCATGTGTTTCGATACAACTGGGCAGTGCTGGCAAGCTCACGTGTCCAAGTGACATCGCAGACACTGTGCTATGTCATTTCACACCTGGGTTCTCAGCAGAAGTGTGCTTTTTTAAAATTATTTGCTCCTTGGACATGCACCCGAGCAAAAAAGTGCATCACCATATGGGGGCAGGCTAAGCAGCTGGCCTCCACCCCTCATCCGGCCAACTTTGCACAGTCCCATTTCACACCTGGGACCTGATGGAAAAAACCTGAGGCAGGCACTGGAGCAGAGACACAGCCCCATACAGGGGTACGCTCCCTGTGCTGTGTTTGCAGAAAGGAAAGCAGAGACGGCAACGTGTGACTGAAGCCATGCATGTTACTCTGAAATCCAGCATTCATGTAGCCATTTTGGCTGCCAACTTGTACGTGGCTACTATGGGGTTTGGGTTAATCCTCAAGTTAGGGTAAGGGTTGAGGAGGCATAGGTCATTGGGCAGGAACCGGGTCCATGGAAGAGCCTAGGAGGGCCAGACTGAGTGGACCACCAGGACTGCTTCCATACTGACTTTGAGTGGCTGGTGGGAAGTCTCAGTGGTAAATTAGGGTTAGGGTTAATCCTCAGGTTAGGGAAAGGACGGAGGAGGCACGGCTCTCCAGGAGTAACCTGGGGCCACAGAAGGGCCTAGGAGGGCCAGACTAACTGAGTGGGCCACCAGTAGGATGACCAGATAAAATCCAGGTCAGGGCTCATGTAACTTTAACAGTTGTAGAGAAAAGGGAATTTCAGCCACTATCATTTGTATGCAATTAGTTCCTGGTGAAATTCCCTCTTCATCACAACAGTTAAAGTTGCAAGCACTATACTAGAGTGGCCAGATACAAAAGAAGGCAGGACCCCTGCAACTTTAAAAGTTGAGATGAAGAGGGAATTTCACCAGGAACTAATTGCATACAAATGACACTGGCTGAAATTCCCTTTTCTCTACAACTGTTAAAGTTACATGAGCCCTGACCTGGATTTTATCTGGTCAGCCTAGCCACCAGGATCACTTCCAAACTGACTTTGTGTGGCTGGAGGGAAGTCTGAGTAATAAATTAGTGTTAGGGTTAATCTTCAGGTCAGAGCTAGGGTTGAGGAGGCACGGGTCACTGGGCAGGAGTCGGGGTTACAGCAGAACCTAGGAGGGCCGGACTAACTGAGTGAGCCACCTGGACTGCTTCCATACTGACTTTGATTGGCTGGAGGGAAATCTCAGTGGTAAATTAGGCAGGAGGACCATATGTCAGGAAAAACCAGGAGATGTCAGGATTTTTGGTAACAAATGCACGAAGGAGAGGAAATTATGAAATTTGAACAAAAAACTTGATTTTTCCCATCCTCCCCCCCCAAAGGGCAGCTGTACTTTATAGTCAATGGGAAATAACAAAAATGCTTACAGCTTCATCATTTTTAAAGATAAAAAGATGAAACTTGGCATCATGATAGCTCTTACATAGGGCTTTAGCCATGCAGAGTTTCAAGCAAGTTGATTTTTAGCAAGTTTCAAAACAAAATTCAACTTTAAAACTTAAAAAAAATTAAAAAGCCAGCCAGCCGGCTGGCAGCAAACCCTGTTAAGCAGCAGCTTGCAGCAGAGTGAGGATACAATCAGAAAAGATATTTGAGGGAAGGGGAGATTGTATCACACAGAGTATAGCAACAAAATACAGCAAAAGCTACAAAAGTAGAAGTGAGTGAAGTTAATTTCAGATACATTGGATGTCTCACTTGTTATTTCAGTGATTTTAACATTAAGATGTTATGTAGAACATGATTTGTCTTAATTGTGTGCTGTAAAATCAGACATGTGACCAAGGCCACGTTCCGGTGGGCACCCCACCCCCCATTTTTGCTAGGCATGCCCCCTGGGGGTGAACATGTTGGTGGGGATGCCACCTTGGGGGCCCATCTTGTCCTCTTTTTTGGTTTTCAAAATATGGTCACCCTATACTATGCTAGCTTATCAGCACTTTGAGGCTGAGGCTGCTGCTCACCGCTGCCGGTGACTTCTGGCACTGCTGTGGTCTTGTTGTTGCCATCTAGTTCTGCTCCATGCTATCAGTTGGGCAGATCTTCATGGAAGTGTGCCTGGCACTTGAGCACCATCTCCTGAGATGCACTGTCAAGATCAGAAATGTTCGGGAGGTGAGGTTTTTTTTGGGGGGGGGGGGGAGCTGGCCGATTTGCACATGTGCAAGCAAGTATGGAATTGAATGGCGGCAGAGGCAGTAATTACATTTTATTGTGTTCTCTCTTCCACAGATCATGGACAGTATTGGGGTGCTGGGGTTTCCTCATTATGTGGGCATGTGTGATGGGATACATGTTTGCATAGTTAGTCCAATCAGGCAACGCACGGACTTCATCAACAGGAAGCAGTTCTTCTCAATGGTCCTGCAGTGAACCACTGACCTCAGAAGAGGGTTCATAAATGTGGAGACTGGTTGGAGTGGGGAAAAACTATGATGCCTACATATTCCACAACTTCGCCCATGTGAGGCCATGGATGCTACTGCCTTCGTCACTGGACACCCCACCGTCAGTGTGGCTGACAGAGTGTGTCCCATCCATGCCTGGCTCATGAAGCCTCATGGCAGGGCACTGACTCCTCAGCAAGCCCTCTTCAATCAGTGCCTCAGCCAAGCCCGCAATGTGGTGCAGCAGGCATTCGGCCGACTCAATAGCAGGTGGCATTGCCTGTCAGGAAGGCTGGAGGTGGCAGAAGAGAATGCCATGTTTGTCATCAGCGCATGCATTATCTTGCATAATATCTGTGAGACCATAGAGCATGCACTGACAGACATTCCTCCAGACACCAACCATATTGTCCTGCCCATTCTGGGGTTGCCCCTCAGAAATGACAACAACAAGCGCTCCAAGCAAGGCAATGCTGTGTGGGATGCACTCACTAATTTCCTCTGGACTTATCGCTGAGGGGGCCTGAATATAATGCATTTTCTGATGTCTATGCTGAGCTATTTCAATAAAGCACTAGCTGATTGCACTTCACCTGTTTTTTCTGAGTAGAAAAAAAAGAGGCTCTCTGCCATAGCCACCAGCATCTTGCCCTCATTTGCGCATGCGCACATGACTGCACTTTTGAAAAGACATCAGCAGAGGGTGTGATCTCTCAGACATGTCCTGCACAAAATGGAGGCAAGGAGAATGGCCTACTGGCAGCAACCCGAGGTGGAGTTGCCCCTTGAGCTCCTCCTGCTGTCCGGGAAGGCTGAGCACCTCATGAGGAACTCCAGCCTCCGGACTATCCATAGTTTTAGGAGAGTTGCAAGGAGCCTCTCCACCGTGGGGGGCTATGCCATGACGGCCCTGCAGTGCAGGATGAAGTTCAAGGGCCTGAAGGCCGCCTTCCTTGAGGCCCTTGAAAACTATGGGGGAAGCCCTCCCAGGCACGGACAGCCACCCTATTATGAAGAGCTCCATGATCTCTGGCAGAGTCTGGCAGGCCAACCTTGCTGGACCGGCACGTGAGTGGGGAAGTGTAGGAGTGTCCCCTCCCTCCTGAATCACCATCTTTGGATAAGGAGTGGTTTGCTATTTCTCCTCACCCAATGCCCGTACTGCTTGGCACACCCACAGTTAAACTTTCCGGGCAAAGGGCCGTGTGAGGAGATTCCCTTCCCAATTTAGCTTAAGATTATTTTGATACCGCTCTCAGGCTTCGGGTTGAAAAACACCTCCACCAACAAAGGCTTCATCTGTCCTACACTATTATAAAAACTATTGCTAAAAGAGACTGTCTTGTTTTTGCATAATGTCTAGATTCGGAGGCTCCTAAACATGTTGAGGCTTTAAACCAGGGGTGGGGAACTTGTGGCCTGCCAGATGTTTTGTCCTACAATTCCCCTCAGCCTGAGCCAGCATAGTGAAAGGTGAGAGATGAGCTGTAGGCCAAAACATCCAGAGGAGCACAATGAATTTATCTTTAAACATGTACCCAGACTGCCTATTAATAACCCCAGCTTTGCCCTTCCCCTTTGACACTGCCTACCATACACAGTGCACATACTGGTCTGCTACATAGAGTATGAAGCCTCAGAGTGCTTGCTCCAAAGCAGACCTGCTGAAGGCAGAAAGTCTACTTAATTGGGGGGGGGGGGAGTTTGAGAATAGCAACCCACACACTATCCAGCAAAAGCAAAGAACTTTCTCTCAAGTTCAGGTCAATGGGGGCATTATGGAAGATGGCTCTTCATTATATTATATGGGAGAGAAGAATTATGTCTCTCTTTGCAAGTGCTCCGTATAGGACAATGACTTCAAGAGTGATAAACTGTCTGTCCTGAAATACGAGGTACAGATGAATGTTTCTGTTTACCTTTTGGGTTTAGTTTGCAAGTTTCCGAAGGGCACCAAAGCAATGAATGTGAGAGCCCTAATGAATCTTAATATGAGAGGCACACACTGCAGTTGTTCTCCCGTGCTTTGCTGTTGAGTCGTCAGGAACTCTGCAGCTGTTTGAATAGATAGAGAACTTTAAAAAGAACTATGTAGGGAAAATTATAACTTGCCCCTTTATTATTTCTTTGTGTTCAGAGTTATAGGGAGAACTTTATTAATGTGGTTAGTCCTTGTTGTCAATCAGCTACATAGAATCCCCCTTGCAAGCAGGAAGTCCAATTACGCGTTCCCAGTCACATGGAGGATTCTTTGCATAGGCAGCTGACTATGCAAAGACTCCTCCTTCAGACCTTCTATTCAATGTGCAAGTATCTATGGCTGCAGCCAGTGAGAATGGGGTGAGTGAGCAAATAAGGCTAGAAATGGGTACAGAATAGCACATAAGTATATCATCCTGTATCTTATTGTTTCGGAAAGTGGCTGATGAATGGGCTAGCAATCCCAGAGTCATCCACTTGCGTATACTATATCCCATGTGTGAACAGGGACAAACATAACAAGTAGGTGCCTCTCTGAAAAGGTACAGTAGAGCAGGGAATGAATCAACTGTATTGTGCCATAACTCCAGAGTGGATTGCGGCAACCAGAATGGATTCCATCATGCGCAGAAGAACTGTCTTCAAAGTCAGCCCAACGCACTGCAGTCATTCAATGTGTTGGGTGGTTACCAGAGCACAGATAACTGTTGCCAAGCTAACTTTGTCCAAATAGTGTTACAACTGGTACATCAATCTAAGGTGATAAAAAGCATTCCTGGCCAACCAAGTCACCTGGGCCTCAAGTGACTATGATGAATCCAGAAGCAACCCCAACCACATGCCGGATCTTTCAGGGGGAGTACAACCGCCTCTATGTCAGGTTGAATGCCACTCAATGGGGTAGACAAACAACCTGCTAACAGTAGCTTCATCTTGTCTGGATTGAGAAATCCAGGAAAACCAACTGTGTCTCCCAGCAAAGATAACCCCACAGGACAAACAAGGCAACCATCAAATAACCTTCAGACAACCCGTGGTCTGTTGCAGGGTTCTTTGAGAGTAGCTAAATATCCAAAATGACCACTGGTACACCCTACAACAGTTTACAACATGATAGGCTGTGGTGATCATGCAAACCCAGTGTGTGTGTGTGTGTGTGTGTGTGTATGTGTGTGCCAGAGAGAGAGGGGGGGGAGGCTATGGCCCTTTGACCCAGGGTTGTCCCTGGGTACTCCCTGTGCATCCAAATGATGCACAGGGACTCCCCGGGGGCAGGGGGATGAGCATGGGTTTTCCCAGAGATGAAGAAACCCTGGGAAAGCTTGATTCTTTGAGCACTCTCGGGGCCATCCCAAAACCGCAGGAGGTGTGGCCGCCCATCCCACCTGGTGCCCGTTTACTCAGGAGTAAGCGCTGCACCTGAAATGAGCATGGAGCCACATGGCACAGCTCCGGGCCCATGGGGAGGAAGCAAGTCCACCATCCCCAGGATGGTGGGGGGTGGGGGGCACACGAGGGGTTTCCTTACCTTCTCCGCCGTGCTTTGCTCTGTTAAGTGCACAAAAAATGTGGTGTCCTCAATGAGTGCAACATCCCAGGACATTGCACTTCTGCTGTGGACGCCCAGGGACGATCCCACAAGCAAGTACGTCTGGGATCGTCCTCCCCCCTCTCCCTCCCTCTACACCTGTAGATGTAGAAAGGCCCTATGTGTGTGTGTTTGTGTGGGGAGAGGGGTGTAAAGCGGTCGAGAAAAGAGCATCCACCACCTGGTGGAGGGGGCGGGGAAAACATGCCACACCATGAAGGAGCTCCTTTGCATGTTGGAAGGAGTTGCGCATATGCCTTTCTGTGGCTGTTGGAATGAGCTAAGAAACAAAAGGGGGGGGTGGATGGGACACTTGTGTTTCCACCTCTGCCAGCCACCCACAGTGTGGCTTGCCCTGAATCTAAAGGGGGGGGATTGGGATCTACAGTTCCCCTCTGTGAAGAGAAGAGCTGGACTCAACCTGTCCCCTGCTGGAAGCCGTTCCTTGCTGAGGAGACAAAGAGCTGAGCTGCCTGTTGGAGACGGTTTCTTCTTGAATGAAGGGAAGACTGAAGAGCTGAGCTAACCCCATGCCGGAAGTCTCAATGGGGAATTTCGAAGCCTTGCTGAAACCTTCCTGAGATACCCGAAGCTTGCTCTACTAGCAATATGGGATAGAGGGGAAGAGGACAAAAATAAGAGAGAATTGATAAACAACCTCCTGACACCTGTTAGACTAATGATTGCAAAAAATTGGAAAGGACAAGGAAGCTATACAATAGAAGAATGGTATAAAGAAATATGGGATATGGCTTTGAATGATATGCTGACTTGTAAAATGAAATTAAAGAGGGGAATGTCCGGTAAAAATGATTTTGGGGAAATATGGAGTCCCCTGTTGGAATATGTATTAAGATCGGGGAAGGGACAAACACCTTCAAAAGAGTCGATAAATTTCTGGATAGAATAAAAGATTAAGAGAAGGTCTCATGGTGTGGGGGTGCACGGGGGGGATTGTCGTGGATTATGTATGTATTTTATGTTATTATTATGTTGAAATTAATAAAATTATTTCGAAAAAAAAAAACAACCCTTCCTGAGATGAATCACTGGAATCACTATCGGCTGAAATCACTATTAGGAAGGGAGGCTTGGCGCTACACTTGTACAGGGGAGCTAGTTTAGCAATTACCCTTGGCTTGGAGCTGCTAGTTGAGCCCTCATCCCAATGCACCCCAGTTCCTGCTGCTGCCACCTGCTGGTGGAACCCCCTTATTGCAACACTCCCCCTGTTCCTGCTGCTGCCACCTGCCAGTCCAACAAATTGCAGCACCCTCTAGTCTCATACTTGGAGGATCCCTATTTATTGACCATATCCTTGAACTAACTGTGAGGAGGACAGCCAAAGGACACAGACTTCCATTGGCCTACCTAGATCCTAGAAGGAGTGGGATGCAAGGTACCAAAAGGGTATTGTTGCTCTTTACGTGGTTCTGCTTCTCGCTTCATTGGTGGTAGTCACTCAGCCTGAATAAATAACAGTACTTATTACTCAGGAGTATGTGTGAGGTTGCTACTCCGACGTCCCTAAATTGGTGTCCCAGGTTTCCTGGGTGGGGGCTTGAGCCAGAACTTGCCATAAGGGGAAAACAATCAGCTCCTAGTCATAGAACCCGGTCCTGGGTGCCGACCTAAGGCTTACGGGGGGGAGGGGCTGCTGCCCCACCCTGCCCTGGCTGAAGCCACATCCACTGCCATCATCTTGCCCCATCCAGCTCTCAGGGGCAAAAAGGTTGCCCACCCCTGGATATCTGCCTGCTTTCACCTAGTCGTGAATATTTGATTGTATGTAAATTTGTATTGGTTTGTTTGGCAGTGTTGTGTTTGTTTGTTTTTAGAGGATTTGTGATTCTAACAACAGAACTGAACACAAGGCTTTCAGATAGCTTCAGGCACCAGGATGTGTTTGTATCCCAAGCAGAAGCTGAAGTGTTAAGACGAGATGCCATAACTCTGCTTTACAATACCTTCTGTCCTGTCTCTGGCTCACTTTCCATCCTGTCCCCGAGCTAGGATTAATGATCAATAAATTTAGTGAGCTTATTCTCTTTGATTGCTATTGATAGAAGTGCTGCAAGGAATGATGAATCAGGTTAGACCTCCACTGCTACAAACCATTTGCCTGCCGACTCAATTACGATACCTTCCCTCAATGCTGAATAATGTCTCCTGCCACATGAAGTACCCTTTGCCCTTACAAAAAATCCAAAATGAAGTCTCATCGTAGTTCAGTGCTTTTAAAGAGAATGAATCTTTTGAATACCATTGCCAATTACAGACAAGCTATGTAAATAAACATGAGACATAATACACTTTTGCCTCCCCCCAAAATGTTTATCTTTGAAAAGTTCAGAGCAAAATAATCTGAAACTCCTCCATGAGAGGTTTCAGGTTGGAGCTTGATTAGCCAAGAGAATCAAGCTCATATTTTGCCATTAAAAGTGAGCTGCTATGGGGCTCCCTGTTCACTCATGTCAGAAGTTCCAGAGTAGTCCAAGCTGCATCTCCTTCCCATGACAGCATTGCTCCAGTTTTCAGGAGCTAAGGAAAAATGCACTTCTATATGATCATCATCTGATATTATTGACACCACTAACGGTAACATTGGAAGGAACCCTAGATGTCAATGAACCTGAAACAACATTTGAAGACCCCATACATTTTCTAAATTCTGCTTCATAAACATTGCACTAGTGAATCAATTTTGCACAAACTTTTGGGACTTCTTGCCATTGAAACAACAGGACAAATTAGGGGGTGGGGGAATATCCTTGTGACCTGGATGCGAAGTCCATATTATACTGGCACTAATAAGGCAATTGGTAATGAGCCCCAAAAGCTTGCTTCTGTATTTATTCATTGAAACCCTCATTTTGAAATCTAAATTAAATCTGTTTGTTTGTTTGTTTATTGGATTTGAACTCTGCCCAGAATTCTGGACCAGCTGAAGTTTCTGAAAAGTTTTCAAAAGCAGCTCTACATAGGGCGTGTTACAGTACTCAGGCATGCAGGATTCAACTCAGACACGCATGACTACGGCCAAATCAGACATTCTAGGAATGGGTGCATTGGCACACCAGCCCCAGCTATGCAAACACACTCCTGGCCACTGATGAAACCTGATAATCCAATCCAGGTTCAGGGCTGAATCCAAGAGTACACCCAAACTGCAAGCCTGATTCTTCAGGGGGAGGGCAACCCATCCAGGACTATTCCCTGATATTCCTTTTGACTGACCAAGAGCACCTCTGTCTGTCTGGATTAAGCTTCAATTTGTTTGCCCTCGTTACCAACATCAGGCACCAATTTAGAACCAGAATACCTTGCTTGGATTTAGATGGAAAGGAGAGATAAAGCAGAGTGTCATCAGCATACAGGTGGAACCAAACCCCAAAATTCCAGATGATCGCTCCCCAAAGTTTCATGCATATATGAAATAGTATGGGGGATCGAATGGAACCCTGAGGGACAGCACAGGCCAACAGCCACAACATCAAACAGGAATCCCCCAGCACCACATTCTGAGATCACCACTCCAAGGAGGACTGGAGCCATCCTATAACAGTGCTTTCTAGTCCTATCACAAACAGATGCCCAGAAGGATACTATGGTCAATGGTATCTGTGAAGGATATGGGGTTTCAAAGAACCTTGGCGCTCAAGGGAGGAGGGAATTAGATGAGCTCATTTGTTGACATAGTTCTGGGCTGGTTATCTTGCCTCGTACCAGCCCGGGAGAAACAGGTGGCTATAGCTAACGAGCTCCCAACGACTTTCAGCTGAAAAGAATTAGGGAGGACTGATTTCCCAGGCTAGGAGGCCCGCCTGGGGAAAATATAGAAAAATGAAGGTCTAAGGCAGTTGCTTCATCTCTCTTCGGGCAGAGGCGCTGCGAGGAGGTGATCTCCGGCCGGCCGGATTCAGTCGGGTGTTAGTTAGACTTTTATTGTTTTATAAGCCTGCTCGGTTTGGGGTTGCTTAGCACTTTTAAGAGTGTGCCTAATTGATTGGGGACCCAATTGTTTTATGACTTGCATTTGTTTGTGCTGCTACTACCATACCTACCTCATTCCTTTCTAACCCCCCTCTTCCCTCCCTTCCCAATAACCTAATCCTTATTTCGCTATTGTCTGTGTATAAGGATGTTTGTTTTGACCAAGGCCTTAATGTAGAATAGTGTGTAAATAAACTTGCTTTGGTCCTTAAATTCTGTGTGGTTATTTCCAGCGTTGGCTCAAGCCAGTTTTGGCTGGGGAAGTGGGTGGCGGGAAGGGGAACCAGCCCGCCACGGCAAGGAGACAGGTTTACGTCTTCTTGACAGTATCAAAGCCACTGAGAGGTCCAGGAGAATCAACAGGAACACATTCCCCCTGTTCAGTTCCCAGCATAGATCATCCACCAAGGTGACCAAAATAATGTCTGTCCCATAACCAGGCCTGAAGCCAGATTGAAATGGATCTAAATAATCTGCATCATTCAAAAATACCTGGCGCTGGGAAGGCACTCATGCTCCAGCACCTTGCCGAGGAATAGAATATTAGAGAATAGCTGGAAATTATCCAATATAGTGGGGCTGAGGGGGGATTTTTAAAGCAAAGGTCTTGCCATTGCCACTTTTATGCAAGATGGAATCACACTTTGCTCTGAAAAGGCATTCACCAACTCAGCTTTACCAACTCAGCCAGTCCCCTACTGGCTGTTTTTTGTTTTGTTTTTTTAAACAGGAAGGACAAGAACATATAAGCAGTAGGCCTCACTTCTCCAAGGATCCTGCCCACATCCTTGGGCTCTCCAAATTGAAAAGTAGCCATGTTCTGGCATCCAAGTTGGCATGGATACGATTGCTTACACGCCAGAACTTCAAGTTTATTGAATAGAGATATGGTGCTGAAAATACTTTGAGTAATTTAAAATATTGTTTTTGTTACTTTAATTATTTTGCCTTTTTTTACATTATTTTGGATTCTTTGATTATAAATTCATATTAGTAAAATATAGGTAAATAAAAAGTTCAGAATTCAGTGAGGTGGAGTTCCCTTGCGCGTTCAAATCTGAGACCACAGCTGAATGTGTAGCTGCTAGGGATGGGTGAATGTATCATGCTCCGTTTTGCTGAATTGCTCCGGTAATGTTGTGGCTCAGGTTTTGTAGTCCCAACTATACTCTCTCTGAAAGATAGAGGATATTCGAGGCTGCTGTTTTGGTAGCAGCTGCACACTTCCCCATCACAGTTAGTACTGGCTTGAGAATCTGATCAATAATCCCTATTCACAGTCTTATAAAATCATTGGCAAGTGAACCAGAGCAAGAGAGAGGGAGAAGGAGAGGGAGGAGAGTTACACATACTAATAAGTACCTTAATCTACAAGAAGGAATCTTTGTGGCAGAGCATCAAAATTAAGAGCACAGTACTTACCATCTATGTTTACTTGCAGCCACTCTCCAAGGTCACCGTTTCCAGCCCTGCATCTGGAGATGCTGCATATTGAAACTAGGATCTTCTGCATGCAAAGCATGTGCCGCTGAGCTATATCCCTCCCTATTACATCGCAGTTCATTATTAACGTTAGCAAAATGCACGATTATCAATTTTTCACTGAACAGCGTAAGACACCATTCAGACACGTTCAGATTGAAACAATTGTTTCTCATATTTGCTTTTGAGATGGAGGCCAATTATTTACTTTTATACTTTTGACTATTTCAGATCCTACCAAAATAAATATATTCTTTTGTTTTATTTTCAAAAGGGGTGGTGGTGAGGGGAGAAAATGAAATGTCAGTGTAGAGGCTTCAAAACCATTCCCTAAAGTTTCCTTTATCAAAGAATTGGTTTCCTTGTACTTTAGCCCTTTAAGTGGTTTAATAAAATTATCCATGAGTGGCTGCAATTTTGGAAGACGCGGTAGAGTTAGAAATTTATATAATAGAATGTATCGATTGTAACATACTTCTAGCTATTAGGGCTGGATAGAATGGTAGCCACTTTTTGTGTGGATTTTTGTCAGTCCATTGTTGCAGTGGGATCCCAGACAAGAGCTTTAGAGGGATGGGTTCATTTTCTCAGGAAGATCAATGAATATGACAGGATAATAGAAGACACCTAGTTAGTGTCAAACACAACAAGACTTGCAACAGCAACTAAGGATTGCAACTTATGTACATATTGCAAAATAAAAAAGGAACAAGATGGCTTTTACAAAGGGAATTCAGATGACTTTTTATATTATAGCCTCTGTATACCCCAAGCTTAAGCCTCTACAAAGGTAGCTGTGCCTGTAAGGCTCATCTAAAGCAATTGAAATGATGAGAGAAGGAACAGCCCTCAGTTACCCCATTTAAAATACTTGGGGCATTTCAAACTGGAAGTGGGCCTAGCACCCTGTTCACATGGGACACAGTGGTTATCAATAGGACTGTGAACGGACCCCCCAATCCAATCCGGATCCCTATCTTTCAGGACCGGATTGGGCCCAATCCAACTCAGATTGGATCAGGCCCGATCCGATCTGGGTCTGTTCACAGCACTCCCTCCCGCTATCCCCGCTCTCCTCCACATTGTCCTGCTGTCATCCTCCCTCCTTGTTATGGGCTGGCCACTTTCCAGCTCATGCCAGGTGATGATGTCACCCACCGCGACTGGCACATGCGGCGCTCTAACCAATTAGAGCACTGCATTTGCCGCTCGCAGCAGGTATTGATGTTACCTGCCACGACCAGCAAATGTGGTGCTCTAATTGGTTAGAGCGCCGCATTTGCCGGTTGCAGTGGGTAACGTCATCACCCAGCATGTGCGGGAAAGTGGCCGCCCCACAGCGAGGAGGGAGGACGACGTGAAGGAGGATGGGGGATGATGCGGAGGAGGCAGCAGGTAAGCAGGGAGAGCGGGAGGGAGTTCTGTGACTGGATCCGGATCAGATCCAGATTGTGGATCTGATCCAGCCCGATCTGGGCCCAATCCACTCTGATTTGGATCCAGGATCCAGAGGTCTGAATCAGCCCGATCCGATACAGATTCGGGATCTGGATCCAGATCCAGTCAAAGACCTAGTTATCAACGTATAGTGTACTTGCAAGATTTAATGTAAAAAACCCACCCATATAGCCTCGGTGATCATATAAGCCTATGTTGGCAACTAGTGGCTCATGTGTCCTCCAGCAGCTCCAAAAGTCTCCATGTTCAAGGAAGTATGCCACAGAATACCATTTGTTGAACCACAGTGTGGGAGGGCTGTTGCAGCAGGATGCCTCAAAGCCAATGAATTTGACCAACTTTGAACTAAGAACATAAGAAAAACTCTGCTGGATCAGACCAAAGACTTATCTAGTCCAGTACAGTAGCCCACCAGTTTGCCTGCGGGAATCCCACAAGTCAGACTTGTGGAAGAAAGCTATAGACTACCACTCCCTGACCTTGCTTTGGTCTACTACAGGGCACTAAGGTATTGAAGGCTCACCATTCTTACCATGGTGGAGGTGGGGAGGGAACCTCTCCACCAAGGAGGTGCAATTACTATTCATATCAATGATAAAAGGGGCACTTGCCTATTAGGTGAGCACCAAAATAGGGATCTGTCCTCAAAAGCCAGGAGAAAGAGACATAGCAGGATGTGAAGGCTATCAATGGCTACTAGCCTGGTGCCTCTATGCTACCTTCAGTATCAGAGGCAGTAATACTCTGAACACTAGTTGCTGGAGAACATGGGTGGGAGGATGCTGTTGCACTCAGGTCCTGCTTGTGGGTTTCCCATCAACAGCTTGCCAGCCACTGTGTGAACAGAATGCTGGACTTGATGTAGGGTGACCCTATGAAAAGGAGTACAGGGCTCCTGTACCTTTAACAGTTGCATAGAAAAGGGAATTTCAGCAGGTGTCATTTGTATGCATGCAGCACCTGGTGAAATTCCCTCTTCATCACCACAGTTAAAGCTGCAGGAGCCCTGCCATCTCTTCTATCTGGTCACTCGAATATAGCTCCTGCAGCCTTAACTGTTGTGCATGCAGATGACACCTGCTGAAATTCCCTTTTCAATCCAACTGTTAAAGATACAGGAGCCCTGTCCTCCTTTTCCATATGGTCACCCTACTAGATGGGCACTTGGCCTGATGCAGCTTTTCTCAAGTTCTTATCATGGGGAACTCTCTTGAAGGACACCTACCAAAGCTGGAAATACCACTGTCCAGTGCAACCCCTGGACCCCCTATACCTGGTTCAATCCCACTGAAAACAAATTTCTTATGTCAGAGAAACCAGTTTAGATTATGAAACCTATATGGTCTTTGTGGTGCTGCACTTTATAAAGGAGAACAAAATGAAAGTAAACAAAACAAACCTCAACGCCCTCCCTGCGTGATGATATCAATATAAGGTTTCATTTTTTACTATAGGAGCAGTGACAGCTAAGAAAAATAAAACTGGTACGAAAGGATATTTGCTAGACTCCACAAGGGTATAGGGCTTTTGAAGAAGGAAGGGCGAGCGTGATAGGGAAAGGTTAAAAACAGAGCAGGCTTTCTGATTAGTGAGAAATAAGGTCATCCATTAAAGTGGGGCTTCACGTGCCTCTTGTTGCAAGGATCAAAGACTTGGAAAGGGTAAGTTTTAAAAAAAGTTCAGCAACGGATGCTGCAGGCAAGTGGAAAACACATGTCTTACCTAGAATGTAAAATAAAATTATTATCTTATCTTTCACGTAAAACTAAACATTAGAAAGTGTTCTGTATGTTTTATTTCTTCTGTAAGCCAGACTCATAAATGGTAGGGCTGTGCGCTCTGCACCGAAAATCCGGGGGTCCGATGGACTTCCGATGGACCTCCAAACTTGTCTTGCAGTTAGGGGATGGTTTTAAAACCATCAGACACCTGTGGTGAGGATAGAAGATCGTTTGGAGCCCCAAATGGACCCGAAGGTTATTTAGGCTACGTGAGGGCTCGTTTTATGTTGATCAATGACTAACTGAACCCTTTTCCATATTAGGAAGACACTGTCACTGAGGTGTGAGGGAGGAGTAGTTTTGAGATTGACATCTCTGGCTAACCAATAGCCACAATCTCCTCCCTGACTCTCTGCTTAGGAGGAGGGATTGCAAATAATATAACCTATTTGTTCTTGTCCTGGAACTCATTCCTTGACTAGCTTGTGAAGCATTCAGAAGGAAGGAGGAGAGAAAGAGAGAGAGAGCTGTGTTTGTTTAGCTGTGATTTCTCTGTGACTTCCAAGCACCTTATAGTACCACCTCATGCTCGCTCCCCCTTTGTGTGTGTGTGTGTGTGTGCTTGTTCTACCCTATTACACCCACTGAGAAGTTTAAACAAAAAAATTAAAAAATGCTTTATCTTTCCAACCCTTCTTTAAATCCCAGTCTGCCTGTCTCAGTCACTGTTTGTTTTTGCACCCCACTAAAACTTTATAAAATATTTTTAAAATCTCGTTATCTTTCCATTCCAATCCTTTATCTTACATTTCACTCCACACCCCTGTGTCTGCTGTTAGTGTGTGTGTGTGTGTGTGTGTGTGTGTGTGTGTGTGTGTGTGTGTGTGTTAGTCTACTACCCATATATATATACATATATTCACACACACAATAATCCTTTGTGAGTTCTGTGTTGTGTTTTCCACAGCCTATCTAGTTTGTGTGTGTGGTGTGTTTGTGTTCTAGTCCTGCACATTGCAACACACATTTTTTTTCCAAAACTCATGTACAAGCAACACACATGTTTTTTCTCAATTACTAAAGCTTTATCCCATCATGAGGCGTGCAATGGGTGCTGCTGGTGGTTCCGGCCACGTTGGGAGAGAAAGGGAGAGGTGTTTCTTCTAGTTCCCCACCCACCCAAAATTAAGTGCACCCTTTTTGCCGCTGCTGCTAGTCCTTCTGAGGTGCAAGAGAAGAAGAAGGCTAATGAGGAGGTTCCTGGCACCTCCAAAATGCCTCTCACCACAACTGCATATGAACAGTTTAAGTGTGTGTGTGTGTGTGTGTGTGTGTGTATGAGGGGGGGAATGGTTTGAGGGGATTTTTTTTTTAATCCTAAAAATCAAGGGATGAAGGGATCTGCTTCAAACCTGGCATGGCTAAAGCCCTACTTAAGAGCTACCAGAGTGCCAAGTTTCATCTCTTTACCTTTAAAAATGATGGAGCTGTGAGCATTTTTGTTAATTTCTATTGACGAGAATACAGCAGTTATCCAAAAACAGAGCGGTTTTCCAACGGTGCAGAGAGACAGAAGGGACAATTGCTTCATCGAAGCTCTGCCCCGAATTTTGGGGCAGAGCAAATCTGTTCTGCACGGCCCTAATAAATGGCATACAAATAACCGAGAAAAAGACAAAAATCTTCAAATCATTTGCATTGCAGAAATCCTACGGGGATAAATGGAGAGATGCTAGCAGCCTAATTGTATGCTTTTTGCTCTAGTACAGGGGTGAAGAAACCTTTTCAGGCTGAAAGCCTAATTACAAAAAAGGAAAAGGTCTGAGGGGAGGGCACTTTCTATGGGGTCTGGAGCCAAAGGCCAAGTTGGTGGGGGCAAATATGATTATGGCTATCTTAATCCTACTCTGAGGGGGCTTAAGGAGGACAAGTCTTCTTCAGGTCTACTCAAAAGTGTAGCAGGACTGAATCACTTTCCAATAGCATCCCAAATATCAAGCCTCTGCATGTCTACTTGTGAGTAAGCAAATCTGCCTGCCTGCAACATGTACACCTCAATTCTGTGCAATAGTTCCATTCTTTGCAGGTCATTTAGAGGTTGATTGCCTTTCAAAACCCCTCTTATCGCTCATCAGTCATTGGAGATAACATCAAAATAAACTTGGGGGCAGATGGTAGGAACCTGGTGTTAGAAATGCCCATTCTGTTTCAGAAAAGGACAACACAATCTGGAAAGTTGAAAGGGAGTTTCTTTATTGCAAAGCCTTTTGCAAAAGGGGTGTGGCTATACAAGCTTGGCACACACCGAAAATCATAAATCACACAGCATTTATTCTCTGTTCCCGGCCGGAAAAGGTTCCTCCTATAAAAAGTTACAGCCTATCCGATACGCCTGATTATAATACTAAAATCTCCGCCTTTGTTTATCCTCCCCTCTCCTCCACACTTTTACACCCACACATGTATTTACCAGAATCATCTGTTTCCTCTATAATTGCATGATCTAGTTATTTCTGTGTTCCCTACGATCACGCATCTGCTTCCAACCGCAGCCACCTGTGTTTCCTACTTGCATTAGCTAAGTTCCATCTCTCATGACAAAACAACCAGTGGAACAATTTCCCCATGTCTCGTGCCTTTCTTCACGCTTCAAAAGTCACAGACACCTGACAAATCTGCTCCACTGTATGTTCCTATCTTTAGCTCATGCTCTTCTGCCCCTTTTCTGACTACTGTGCATTTGGCATCTTATATGCCTCCTAAATTAAAATTGCTTTAGCTTATTTATTATTGGATTAAATATATGTGCCTAGGCTTTATATGTGAACTGGAATATATATATATATATATATATATATATATATATATATATATATATATATATTTGCTTAGCCCTGTATGTTACCTGATGGAAAAGCAACATTTCCTACACTGGGGGCTGCATCTGGCCTGTAGGCCACAGGCACCCTATTTGTGCTCTATTGGAATAGCTAAAGCAGTGTCCTCTGTTCGCAAATGGGACAGAGGATGTAAAGGTTGTCTTCCTTAATCAGATAAAGGTCTCTCTAGTCCCATCATTCTGTTTCCAACAGTGGCCAGCCACAAGTTTTGGAAGGTCATGAAGAGTGCATGAAAGTGATGCCATTTCCCCCCCCTTGTATGTCCCAGCACCAGCTGTTTAGCATAGGGACACAGAGATGTAGGAGGCCCTGTAGTCCATCTAACCCTGGCATAGGCAACATGGTTCCCACAGGCACCAATGCCCACCCTGACACATTTGTTGGTGCCTGCCAAGGTGACCTATCTCTCCCACTTAAAAAAAAGTTCATTTTCTTACCACTAGCTGGGGTGGCTCTGAAATAGATTTCAGTTAGTGCTTAAAACTGAGGCTTCAAAGGAGTTGTTTAGTGTGTTGGGGCTCAAACCTCACCTCTGCTATACACTCAGTCTTTTGGGCAGGCTGCATGCCCTTGCTATGCCTTCCATGGCAGCCATTTTGTGGTGATGCCAGGGCAGTTTCTCAGATTACCAAAGGTTGCCCCTATTCTAATCCAACCCTCTGCTTGAAGTAGGAAATCCAGAACTCAAGCACCCCCCCAACAGATGGCTGTCCAGCCTCTGCTTCAAGACCTCCAGAGAAGAAGAGCCCACCATCCCCATCAGTAACTGGTTCAGTCATGGAACTGCTCTTACAATCAAGATTTTCTTAACATTCAATGGAAATCTACCCTCCTGTAACTTAAGCCCATTAGAATTCTTTCTGCCCTATGGGCAGCACAGAACATGTCTTGGCCCTTTTCTGTGTGAAAGCTGTTCTGGTATTTGAAGAGCACAGTCATGTCCTTCCTCAATCTTCTCTTTTCCAGGCTAAACATTCCCAGTGCTTTCCTCATAGAACCTGTTTTCCATAACAGTGCACCATCTTTGTTGCCCTCCTTTGAACCCATTCCAATTCAGAGGTATGCTTCCTCCGAACAGGGAGGATTTAATTAGTTATCATAGATAAAAGTTAATGATAGACCCCCATCCACTATGAATTTGTTCAATCCTTTAAAAAAAATCTAAACCAGCAGTCCTCATCTGACCTGATACGATTTTATCATTTAAAACACACACAAGAAGGGGAGGGGGACCTTTGACATTTTGTGGGCAAAATTCAGGTCTGAAAATATCATCCATGTGATAGGAGAATAAATACTTGGAAAAGAATTGCACATGGCGAGTGACCATCATGACATTTGGCTAACTTAAGGAACACCATTTAACTATATTTTGGCAGGAGGTCTTGCAAACAGGGGCACCATTAACGATCACACATCATTATTTCTCAATATCTCTTGCCAATTCAATGATTCTACACTCAAAATTGCTTTGAACAATTAAGGTTGCTCACTTTCCTAGGAATTAGCCCCATTAAACACAGTGGGACTTTCTTCTGAATAAACGTGCCCAAGATTCCACTGTAAATGGACCAGACATGTAGGCCAAAGGCACAAATCCCTTGTTCTTTAAACAACAAAAAAGAGGTGGCCTGTGTTGTTGACATTACTCCTGCTGCTATAATATATAAAAGGTAACAAAAAGTGCTCTTAAAAATCACTATTTTTACAGTTTTAAATATATCCAAGAACAGGCCTTAGAAGTTAGAACACTGTAAATCCTGACTGTCCCCATGTTGAAATCTTCCCTGCTGTCCCAACACTGAAATCTGTACCACTTTACTCAAGAGGTTACAGACACTGTGCCAGCACATCTTTTAGAGATAAGTTATACTTGCAAACAAGGCAGTGCCACTGATAGTGATTATTTATTTATTTATGAATTTATTGTCAAACATACGCTTAGGCTGCCCTTTACCTTGCAATACCATGGCTGCATACAACATGCAATAAAACACAATAAAACAATAATATCAGCTGCAGCAATAAAAGGTAGAAGATATGTAAAATAGTCCGTTTAAAATGAACAGCTTAAAATAAACCAGCTTAAAATAAACTAAAGGTACATCTTGGTGAGGGGTTTGCCCCGGGGTGGATCCGTAGTGGTAGCAGGTCATCTAAACGACGCAGCTGCCATCCCGAACCCATCCAGAGGCAACCTCCCCAAAGCGCCGCTTAAAAAAAGTCTGGCACTTACCCTTGCTTGCACCTTGCACCTGCAGCGGAGGCATGCCACAGCTAATGTCGACCCCTGATTGGTCACAATCAGCTGGACAGAGAAGGGGGCAGCGGGTTTTTTTTAACAGATGAACTAAAAAAAACACAAACAAAAAAGGTTGCCCTCCCCCTCACAATGCCCATGCACCGGGAGGTGGATCTCCAGGGAAGCCCTGATACATCTCCCTTGAGGACGCAGAGGGAAGGCTGTGGCCGTGATGGGGCAGCACCTGGAAGCCAAGGTGAGAGGCGCCCCACCACCGTAGTTGCCGCTGCTGCTGCTGAGAGGTTTGAGGCAGGAGAGCCGGATCCATGCGCCACATGTCCCTGTCTTCCTCGCCCTCCAGTGGCGGTGGCAACTCTGCACTTGTCCTCCTTCCCATGCAGATGCCGCAAAGGAGCGCAAATGTGGGAAGTCGAAGGCCTTGCGGTGCCGACGTGGCGCCGTCAGGACAGGGCCTAGCATAACATGCCTAGTAAAACAAATAAGCTTTGACCTGGCACAAGAAAGAATATATTGTTAATGCCAGTTGTATCTCTATGGGGAGGATGTACCACAGATGAGGTACTACAACCAGAGAAGGCTTTTTATGCACTGCCCCATAATTTACCAATGGTACCCAAGGCATTCATTAATGCATATTTTAGGGGAAGTGCACATACCAATGTGTAAATAGACACAAAAAAAACCCCAGTATATTGGGGGGAGGAATTGATCGCAAAAAAAGTGTGTATTAGAGAAAATTGCATACAAATACAAGTATACTAGAAATGGACAAGAATGTGGAGAATGTATAAGAATTTTTGTGCATTTAAAAAAACAACAGGAGATGGAATGGAACAAATTTAAGGCTGAGAAAAAAGAGAAACAGAGAGGAACCAAAATTGACAGATTCATCTCTACCTAGGCAATACTTCAGTTATTTGGGTCCCTTGCTGTTGTAGGGTGACCAGATCGCCCTGGGTTTCCCGGTCCTAACCGGGAAAACTGGGGTGATCTGGGCCGACAGGGAGGCGGTGGGGGCAAACCGGGGAAAGGATCAGCTCTCCTCCCGCCCTAAAATACCCGCGCTGCTCCCCATTTACTGGCCTCGGCAGGAAACAAGTGCTCAGTGTTAGGGAGCGTCAACAAATTCCTTGTTGGGTGGCTAACTGCTTTAGCCACCAGACAAGGAATTTGTTGACGCTCCCTAATGCTGAGCACTTGTTTCCTGCCGAGGCCGGGGAGCAGCGCGGGCTTTTTAAAGCAGGCTCTTCCTCCTCCTCTTGCTGCTGCTGCTGCTGTTGTTGCTGTTCCTCAGACACCTCCAGGGAGCCCAGGAGCAGGGCAAGAAGGGTGAGGGGGCTGCAGGGGTCACGCGGCGGTGGAGGAGATCGGCCGTGGCAGCGGAGGACCCGGTAGGTCCGGGCTGGGTTTCTTGGGGGGGGCTTGGGGGGGATTGTTTCAGGTGGGGGAGTGGCGGGGGTGTCTGCTTGTTGGCCGCATGGCAGGCGGCCTTTTTAATTTTAAATTTTATGTTGGGGGGGTCTGCTTTGGTGGGGTGGCCATTTTGG
Organism: Anniella stebbinsi; assembly: GCA_029215795.1. Classification (NCBI taxonomy): domain Eukaryota; kingdom Metazoa; phylum Chordata; class Lepidosauria; order Squamata; family Anniellidae; genus Anniella; species Anniella stebbinsi. The sequence continues at coordinate 176,979,043 of JARDYH010000001.1, forward strand.
ACCGGGATTTTGCTTTCCAAAATCTGGTCACCCTAGTTTAGGTCTTTAAAGGCAAGCACCAGCACCTTGAACTGGGCTTGGAAATGAATAATTACTTAGACAATGATTAGGATAACAGGCATGGAATTTTGAAGAACATGGTTCCAAAAATTAAAATTTCCCAGTTCTGTCTTGTTTTTATTTTTGGTGTGCACTGAATGAGCTATGTGAGTAAAGACTCTTCTCAACTAATCCCCAAGACACAACAAGTAATATAATATAAATCTTGAGACTACTTAACAACCCATAATTTTGATCTGAAGTGCCTGTGGAGGGATGCCATACACTACAGGCCTTTGGGGATTTTGGAAAGAGGTCTTTGGAAAGCATGTTAAATGCCCTGAGAATTTTTTGATTTCTCCCTAATGGATGAGAGAAGCTTTCTAAAGAAAAGCAGGAAATAGAATATATATATATATATATATATATATTTAAAAAACCAGCTTGGGAGACAGCAATTGAAATTCATGCCAAGTAAGTAGTCTTCGTGCTTGAATACAAAACATTGAAAGGCTGGATGAACTACATAATAACAGTCATAATGAAATCTGCATTCATTGGTGAGGAGGGTTATAAAAAGCTAATGGAGCTGGACGAAAGGTCAGCCTTGCAGGTCTTATTCTAGGTGCCCTCAGACATCACATATTCATGCCTATCAGAGCAGCTTTCATCAGGAAACGCAGGGGCCAGCACTATTTGGCAGTGAATGAAAAATGCTCAGTGAATGTAACAGCTAGCTAGCCTATTGCTTATTTGCCACACTGAGAAAAAATGGCCCCAGATCCCTTTGTGATGGGGCTGACTCTCTGGCATGATTTCATGATACATGAACATGCAGAGAGAAAAAATAAAATAAAAGCTTGAGAAAACCAAGACAGCTTCGGTGATGGGGCAATATATAAGTGTAAATAATAATAATAATAATAATAATAATAATAATAATAATATTTCAGTTTGTGACAGACTGAAATTGACATGGGAAGGGGAGGAACAGCACCAGAGAATCCAATCCATGTGTCTTATATATTCTTTAAGGAAATTTATACCCACTTTTCCACTTAAAATACAAATATAACACAATGTCAGATAAGCAGCAGCCTAAAAAGCAACAAAGTAATTTTAGCAGTATTAATATGAAGTGGTATTAAAAGCACAGGACAAACTTTTTAAAGCACAGGCACTTCAAAGACAGCCACAATGGCACCAAATAAATTTATACGTGTGCACAGGGGGTGATTTATGCATGGATATTGATCTCATCTAAATCTTGTATTAAAGGCTAAATGATCTGTTATATTGAATGCATATAAGTATTTTTATTGTATTTTCAATGCTGTAGAGAGATAATTTGGCTCTGCGCCAGAGGTGTGTGTGTGAAATGGGGATCCCAGCAAAAATCCCGCACCCCTTTAAGCTGATATTTTCTCTGACTCAGATACTTCTATTTCTGCCTAATAGATTGTGATAAGAAGAATGAAGTTCACATTGATTTTAATGGAGATGAGAAACTTCAATTTATTTTCAAAAAATATTTTTTATCATCATCCTTCCATGTTTCTGCAAGTAGAAGATACAAGATATATAGAGATGCATGATTGCTGATTATTATATATGCTGTGTTGCTCATGAAATACCATTTAAGGTACATGACCTAATTGAAAGTAGACATTTATTGATTTGTTTTAGCATTTGATATTCATTTTAACATTTATTTTATAGATGTTATTCATTTACAAGGTCGCCAAGGAAAACTGTTATGGAAACATGTCAGGAAAAGTTTATGTAATTATGTCTTTGAGTACCAGTATGAGACTTTGCCTTTCCTTTTGTATTTCCAGATTTCAGGGGTCCCTAAGGAAAAAAAATAGCTGCCATGAGGCCTGCTTAGCCTAGGTTGACCATATGGAAAGGAGGACAGGGCTCCTGTATCTTTGACAGTTGCGTAGAGAAGGGAATTTCAGCAGGTGTCATTGTTATGCATGCAGCACCTGTTGAAATTCCTCTTCATCACAACAGTTAAAGCTGCAGGAGTTATACTAGAGTGACAAGATGCAAAAGAGGGCAGGGCTCCTGCAGCTTTAACTGTTGTGATGAAGAGGGAATTTCCCTGGGGCTGCATGCACAACAATGACACCTGCTGAAATTCCCTTCTCTACGCAACTGTTAAAGATACAGGAGCCCTGTCCTCCTATCCATATGGTCACCCTAGCCTAAACACAATGGACAAGTGACTGGTCCAAGAAATTGTGTACAAGGGACAGGTTGTGTCTGAACCCCAAATGCCAAGCCACATAGTTGACTTCCACATAGCACAACAAAGTGCTATGATGATGCTAGATTTCCAAAATAAGTGGCGACACTCGGAGAAACAGTCACACATCCCAAAAAAACAAACACCCTTTCCAAAACAGACATACACACAAACGCCAGGCAACTCCCCACCCAACCCAAACACCCTCTCATATGAAACGGCTAAACACACCAATCAAAACACTCTCCCAAACCCAGCAAAACATGCACACGCACATCCAGACAAGACATACAAGCATCAACTCCCCCACAAAAGTCAAGGCAACATCCCGCTAAATGCAACCCTCTAAAACCCCTAACTCTAAAAAACTGACAAAACACACACAGCCCCCCCCAAATAAAAAATAAAACCCAAACAATGCACAAACATCAAAATTAATCCCTCCAAAAGATACAAAAACCGCCCAAGCAAACCACATAGACACCCCCCCAAAAAAATTACATGCACGACCTGGACAATTCCCCCAAAACACAACCTCCCCCAATAAACACACACAAAACCAGCAACCCCAAACAAAAACCCACTCACAACCCAGACATCTGCCCCCAAAAAACACAATCTCCCCCAAGCAACACTCACCTACAAAACCAGCACACACACCAAATAAATAAATAATAAAGAAATAAAGAAATAAATACAAGTTCAGTACACACACACACACACACACACCAAAAATCAGCTAAAATATACCCACACAAACCAAGGCTACACCCACACCCCAAAACAGCAGATAACAGCCTGGAGGACAATCCCTTCGTTCTTCTCCAGCCTTCCAAGCTTACAGATCAACCACGGGATTCCTTTTCCCCCTTTCTTTGTGTGGGTGGCTGGAAAGGAAAGCACTGGCTACCAACTGTCCTGCCATCTTCCTTTCTTTGCTATACACATGCCTCTGAAGAACCCATGTGGGGCCCCGAGGCAGACCAGTGAAAAGAAAGCGGTGGGGTAGCTGTAGGTCTGTACTTTCCTTTCCAGCGTGCCCAGCCACTGCTTAAAAGTAATACAATGGAGTGGCAAGGAGCATCCACAGGCATCTGGGGGTTGGGAGGGGCACCCTCAGGCAGTGGATCATGAACCCACGACATAGAGTCAACGTTGCCCCTGTTGTACATATGCATTTTTTCCTACAAACAAACCTGCAAAATTTGTGAACAATGGACAGAAATATGCATTATAAGAAACTCTGGGCTGCTGCCAAATATGACAACTCAGTGTAGAGTTCTGTCCCCCCCCCCCTCTGTAATTTATGGCACAACTTAAATCACGTCCTGATGTCTTTACACAATGCATTTCCCAGCCAATGCACCATGCATTAGGCTAATGGGTACAGGAAACATATAACATATACACCAGGACACAGGTAAGATGTACTACACAGTATGGAGGAAGACAATGGTGCAGCATCCTTATTTTCCACACCAGCTACTGATTTCTTTTAATACGTAGTTATAGTCAATGAGAACAATGGAATGGCTGAGTGCCCACACCATGAGGAGCAGCAATGCCTCTTTCATTGTGTTGTGTTTATTACATCTACATCCCCCGTCCTTCCTCCAACAAGTTCGATGCAGCATGCATAGTTCCCCACTACCACCACCTCAATTTTATGCTCACCACAACCAGTAAGCTTTACGGTTGAATGGGAATTTGAACCAATAAAGTCCATGGATGGGGGAGAATTTCATTGCATTCATTTGTTTACAGGAATTTAACAAAATTTGACATCTCTTCATAAATAGGAAGGAAAGGATTTGAGAATATGGGGGGGGGGGGGAACCAAATGTGGCAGAAACAGAAACTGACAGTTTTCTCCATCCAAGGCCAGGGCTTTGAGTCCTTCACTCTTAAAAAGCTGGGCTTCAGTCCCTATGTAAGGGCTAGATTAGGATTGTCACTGCTTTCCCCCCCTCCCCCCCACCATCATCTATCACAGCAACAGAGCAGGTGGGTATAACTTGGTCCTCTCCATGCTGGAAATAGCTGTGCCTATTAAAGTTGGCCAGTGTAGCTGGGTGACAATTTGCAGTGGGGCGGGGGTGGGATTGATGTTGATAAGAATTTACCACGATTTTCAAAGTTCTTCATATACAGGATGGGATTTTTTTTTAAAAAAAAAGAATGTGGGAGAAAGCAAAATTGATAGATCCATTCATCTCTAACCTGGACCTAGAGCTTCCCCACACGGGCAATATATTGCGTGGTCATGTTTGGTCACTCACAGAAGTTTACAGGTCCTTTTCATGACATTGTCATCTGCTGATGCCTCTCCCACAGTATTGAAGCGGGAATCTGCCATTTTAAAAACCCACAAAAATATGGTAATAAATGGATATCACCCTATAAAGCAGCACCATCTGCTGGCGGTAAAACTGAAACATGTGAAAGAAACTGGCAAAAATATGGAGGGGGAGTGCGTGGATTGTGCCAGTAGTTAAACCCATCAAGACTTCTGAAGTCAAAGCCCTGGTAAGACTGCAAAATGTTTGCCAAATGTGGCGAAGCCTCTAATCTGACATTCTAAGTACTGATTTTTTCATGCTACCTTCAATTTCCTGGAGGAAAAAAAATACATTATAATCTTTCTCCACTATCATCTGTCTACAGCAAAAGGAAATACTGTTCCAACGCCATTTAAGATGCACAGGTTGGACAGAATGATTGTTATACTCAAAGTCACAATCCATTTATTTATTATTTATTGAACTGATACCCCACCTTTTTTGCCAAAAATGGTACTCAAGACAGTTTAGAATACGTTAGAAGTCTTCTATACATGCCTCAAAGAACTGAATGGGAACTGCGTAAGGGGACAGTATGACACCCAACTCTCATTCATTTCAACGGTACTCCTGCAGAAGAACTTTCCAGTACATTATATTCCAAAACCATCCGATGGAGAAATGCATGACAAGCAAATTGTGAGAAACCCAGAGCCCTTTAGATCTCAGACAATTTCAGCTTATATTTCTAAAGAGTATAAAATTAAAGCAGACCTGTAGTATTTCCTATAATGTACTATTCCCTTTGAAGGCATTGTTTCTGCGAGCAATTACATATATATATTTTAAATTCTCATTTTTTGATACTAAATCAATGGAAAAGTTCTGTCAAAATCTATCTTGTAGGATTTATTTCATGTTGCACTACACAACACATGCAGTAGGACATCTCTGTGTTATCAGTCAAGATTGTTAAATGTCAGGCATTTAATAACATGAAAGGGCAAGAAGTTTTCAAGAGTTTGAATTGCCTAGTTAATCTTTAAAAAGCTCGGCAATTTATTCATTTGAGAGCTGGCTCTTAGGAACTGCAAACCCATGCTACACAGAATCCAGAATCAAGCCAATTTTTTTTACCTTTTTTCCAAAATGATGTAAAAGCAGCAAGAGAGGTATGAAAGAAACTAGCAGTTTGGAATAGGGTACAAGTTAAGTGTAGAAAGGAGGGAGTAAGAATGCTTTGAGAAAGGCAGCAGCAACAACAAAAGTCAAAAGTAAAATCTCTAACACTGTTGGTGGGTAGCCCTGCCACCAAGAAACTGTTGGAAATGGCACCTCTGCAAATGGGGTGGAGAAGTTCAGGAGGTCATTTTCCCTTTGGTCATGGCTCCTTTCAGCCATAGATCTTACGATGTGGATGGCCTGACTGAGCCACCATCCCTTGAGCTCATTACCTTGTGTTGCTGGACTTGGGGGGTCCTCAAGGGGCCATATTCATCTGAGACCTCTCAGAATCTGATCTAGGGAAACCCTCTTTCACCCTCCAAGTGAAAATGTTCAGTGGAGAATATTTAGCAAAGAAGCTTCATCTCGTCTTTATTCCATCTAAAAGGAACTGCCATGCTTACATTATTGATGTTTTTGCTGTTGTTTACACACACACATACACACACACACATCGAATTCAGGAAAAAGAATCTTGTGCTTCAGTCATGCAAAAGGAACTACAAATTAAAAAAAATGTCTTAGCGGAAGCCAGTTCCTTAAATGTTATTGCTGAAGCGTTTTTGTGTGAAAGTCTTTCACATTTGATTCACTGTTTCCCACTGAGAAAGCATGCATTTCTCTTCACTAGAATTTGGTCTTCAAGCCAACTCATCCTTGTATAAAAATCCTACTTAATGAAAAGTCTTCATAATCCATGTTAGTAAATGCCTGAATGGTTCTAGCTGCTCTCGGAGACCATTTCCACAACCAGCTCTGGTGTGGTCACCACTATTCCCACTGATTTACACACGCTAGCATCGTGAAAAGAGTGGTGTTTATAGCTTTTGGCCCAGTGTCAACACTTAGCCTGCCTGAGCAGCTGTCAGGATTCCAGAGCCCAAGCAGGGCCCACATGCTCTGGGGCTCCCTCAGTACTGGGAGAATCAGCCTGGAGAGTTTTCATTTTAATTTCCCATGTTGCATGGCACTGTGGGAAATGGAAACAGGGGCTGCAAGCTGCCCCACACTGCTCCCACTGCTCTGTTTCCACCCACCACCACCAGCTATGCCTGAGGAGGTCTCTGACGTAGGAGTGGTTCCACCAGAGGGCATTTTACCAAGGACTCCCTCAAACCTGGAACCAGCCCTGTATAGGGTGGGTGGGGAACATAATAGATCTTTATACTATTATGAATGACATGGAGATTGTAAATAGACTGTTGTTGTTTTTCAGCCTCTGCCTCATAACCTCGCTCGCTCTTTTAGTTTTCCTTCAAGAGGAAGCAGCTTTAGAGGTCAAAGACCTGGTACTTGCACTGAATAGCTGTAACACTGGAGGCAAGCCAGCCTGTAGCTCCACCCATTCTCACAGCTGACTGACCACACGGCAGCTGTACATTCTCTGGATTAATCTGGATTGATTTAATGCAGTTTTCAAAGTCATCTAAGGCAGACACACATTATTTAGAGTTTTTGTTGCTGTTGTTGTTAAAAGCGTGAGAAGATTTATGAAGACCGAGAAAATTATCTGACATCTTATTAGCAGAATTATAAAAGAAAGATGGAAGCAAAAACTGTGACAGAACTGTTTCATTATTCCTCTAGATTCACAACCAAGGAGGAGGAGGTGGTGGTGGAGGTGGAGGAGGAGTGAGTAAAAGGAAGACAATTATTTAAATGTGTGTGTCAAAATGGGAAAATCTAATCATGAACCTTAAAAAAAAACCCAATCTGAAATAGCTGGAATAATTTCTTCTTTTTATATTTGTTAACACACACACACACAAATAAGGGCTCTTGCCTGATGTTTTTCCCCTCTGCGATTCTGCAAGAGGTCACATTTTCCCAAAACACATCTCAGGGTCTTTGGCATGAAAAGTTATTTTCGCATTTGATCAAATCAGTCAGAGACTGGTATTGCATAGAGGATCACATAATTTCATGATGCGAAGGATCAGTATGCACTTGGCAAGATGGCAGTCAGGTGGAGAGACATCTTAACACAGCCAGTCCACTATCTGTGGGAGCCAAAGGTCTAGGTTTAAAGCTACTTTTGAGCTTTGACAGTGGTAGCAAAGCAGCTTATGTCATTGTGTTTCAAATGACCTACACCAAATATCAGGCTGCCCACTCAGTTATCCATACACCGTCCAAATGCCAGCATTTCCCGTTTGCTGGATTTACTAGTTATGAAAAATCGTTCTGGAAATCACTACATTCACCGAATCAATACCAAACCCTGAACTATCATGGGCCTGAAATTAGAATAGCCACTGAAATTTTACCTAAACCAAAATGTTGGCATAAACGGAGAGGGAGCGGTTGCCCTTCAGAAAGAAAACCTGTGAGAGCAGACACCTCAGAGGGAGAGAAGCTGCCTGCAAGATGGGTGGTGGCGACGGGGGAGCCTCAACTGGTAATAAAAAGGCGGAGGGACACTAGACACTGGGCAGCAGGCAGAGGGGAGGGAGAAACCTGGTGATGTGATAAGTGGCTGCAGTGGTGGATGAAAAATGCTGCTGGAGCAGCAAAGACAAGGGATAGTCTGGAATGGAAGGCCACTTAGCAGCACCACAGCCCCAAACGCTGCTGTGCAAGCATAATGCAAAGGGATTAGCAGGCAGCAGCAGGGCCAATCTGCCACTCCTTGCTGGGCATCGCATAAGGCCTGTGCCTCACCCTGAGTCATGGGAGGCCCAGCCCCGATTTCCAAGCACATGGGGCAGAGGCTAAGAGAATAGTGGCTTGCCTGCAGCCACCTAGTAAATCTGTGGTATGGGCGAGATTTGAACTGGGGACCTTCTGGTTCACAACTCAATCTCTTCGGGCCCAAAACAGACTTTCCTATACGAGCCAAATCTCTCTCTCTCTCTCTCTCTCTCTCTCTCTCTCTCTCTCTCTCTCTCTCTCTTCATTTTTACTTTAGAATAGGTGCAGCAGCACCAATCTGGATTGGGACCCTGGTGTGGCAGGTAGAGGGCTTCTAAGATCCAAATCAGGTGCCCTGCATCTACTCTAGAGTAAACATAGCTGCTAGGTACGGATTTAAAGAATGTCTGTTTGGCTCATAGCTTATACCTTACACCACTTCTAAAACTGGTTCCTTCTGTGCAATTTTGAAGGACGCCAAATGAGTTCCAATGAGACCAGCACATATTCCTATATGGACTAAAAGAAAATTGGAGAAAAAGGAAAGGTACAATCACATTATTCCTCATAAATTAAGTGTTCCTATGATCCTTCCATCCCAGGATTGTATGTAGAAGGTTCACTGAAGATGAGAATGTTATGGTGAATGTTGGCCAAGCCATGTGAGTCGTGTCCTGTTGGGGAGGGGGGGCAATTGAAGCATTTTTGGAGCAGAGAAAAGCAGTTTAAGTACAGCAAGAAAGAAGCTGCAGTTTGAGAAGAATTAGATACACAAAGAGGAAAGCCGTGAAGGCTGGAAGGCACATGCCAGTATCTCTCTCTGACAACCTGTAGGGATTGGAACCTGGGTCTGCCCTATCCTAATATGGCTGTAAACAGAACATCACGTTGAGTGGAAAGCAAAACTGCCCTCTGGTGATTCCAGCTGTCAAGAATCAAGCCTCCTTCTACAGATGTAGCTCCACCCCTTTCATCTGCATAGACCCATTATGGGCTCTTTTTCTGGGTTACACTCAAGTGTGATGGGAGCTTGGGAACCAGCTATTATGCACGCAGCAGAGCTGGACGAACAGAGTGGATTCAGTCCCCATCAGTTCCACACATGACCAATTCAAAGACTGCACTATCCTGTCTATCTACAATTTTTTAAAAAAGAAAGAAAAAGGAAGGAAGTAATACACGCACAATTCTTTTTTTTTAAAGTTGTTTAGAAGAAATTATTTATTGATTAAAACATTTGTATCCCACCCTATATCACTAGGATCCCAGGGAAGTACGCAGGTAAAATTATACAATATAAAACAATAAATATAACCAACTGAAAACAAATTAAAAGCAGTAAAACCAATTTAAACAGTTAAAACAACATGCAAGCTTGGTGAATTTAGCCATCAAATTTTATTTATTTATTTATTTTTATTTATTACATTTGTATACCCCTCCCCCAATAGCCGAAGCTCTCAGGGCGGTTTACATAAGATTAAAACAATTAAAAACAATAAACAAAAATTAAAACAGCAAAAACATATAGTGTCTTTACTTGGCACCAGAATGAAGTCAGTGTTGGTGCCAGTCAGGCCTCCAAGGGGGCATTCCACAGTCGGGGTGCCACAACAGAGCAAGCCCTCTGCCATGTCCCACCATAGCGTATGTCTTGAGTTGGTGGGATGCAGAGGAGGGCTCCTCCAACAGATCTCAAGACTCAGGTAAGCATATATAAGGAGAAGCGCTCCCTCAAGTGTCGAGAGATGGTCTGACATTATGGGATGGTCTAAGTGGTGCCTTTTAAATTGTTACTCTTTGCTTTAAAAGCAGCTTCTTATTGTTTCAAGAGGACAGAAAGCACAGCAGGGGGGAATCTATACTGTAGTTAAGGATTGGTTTTGACGACGGATTGGGCCACATGATGCACTTACTGTAACGTTTTATACCAGTTGTTGTTTACTCCTGGCCTGGGCGGCTGGGCCAGGGAAATAATCAATGCCTCTCTATGAGAGGGAGTGGTCCCAGGCCGCTTGAAGGAGGCGGTAGTGAAGCCACTCCTGAAGAAATCTTCCCTAGACCCCGAAAATCTTAATAACTATAGACTGGTGGCAAATATTCCATTCCTGGGCAAGGTCCTTGAGCGAGTGGTTGCGAGCCAGCTCCAGACACTCTTGGATGAGACTGATTATCTGGATCCATTTCAGTCCGGCTTCAGGCCTGGTTTTGGCACGGAAACAGCCTTGGTCACCCTGTATGATGACCTATGTCGGGAGAAAGACGGGGCATGTGACTCTGTTATTCCCCTTGATCTTTCAGTGGCTTTCAATACCATCGACCATGGTATCCTTCTGGGACGACTGTCTGAGTTGGGAGTGGGAGGCACTGCATTGCAGTGGTTCTGCTCCTACTTGGCGGGGCAGCTCCAGAAAGTGGTGCTTGGGGGACATTGCTTAACCCCGTGGATTCTCCAGCATGGGGTCCCTCAGGGGTCAGTCTTGTCCCCCATGCTGTTCAACATCTACATGAAACTGTTGGGTGCAGTCATCCGGAGTTTTGAAGTGTGTTGTCATCTGATGACACGCAGCTCTATTTCTCCTTTTCATCTTCATCAGGTGAGGCTGTGGATGTGCTGAACCGGTGCCTGGCTGCAACAATGGACTGGATGAGGGCTAACAAACTGAAACTCAATCCAGACAAGACTGAGATGCTGTTAGTGGGTGGTTCTGCTGACTGGATGGAGGGTGTTCAACCTGTTCTGGATGGGGTTGCACTCCCCCTGAAGGAGCGGGTTCGTAGCTTGGGGGTTCTCCTAGAACCATCTCTGTCACTTGAGGCTCAGGTGGCCTCGGTGGCACAGAGTGCCTTCTACCAACTTCGGTTGGTGGCCCAGCTACGCCCCTATCTGGACAGGGATAACCTGGCTTCAGTTGTCTATGCTCTGGTAATCTCTAAATTGGATTACTGCAATGCACTCTACGTGGGGCTGCCTTTGAAGATGGTTCAGAAGCTGCAGTTTGTGCAAAATGCCTTTTCAGTGGTAGCCCCCCAATTATGGAATGATTACCCCAACGAGGCTCACCTGGCACCAACATTGTTATCTTTTCAGTGCCAGGTCAAGACTTTCCTCTTCTCCCAGGCATTTAACAGCATATGATGAGGGTTTTGTGTTGTTGTTGTACTTTGACCCAGAATTGTTGTTTTAAAGGATATTGTAATTATAATTTGTTTTCATGCTTTATGGTTTTAAATTTTGTATATCGGTGTTTTTAATGTTCAATGTTTTTAATTTTTGCAAACCACCCAGAGAGCTTCGGCTATGGGGCGGTATATAAATGAAATAACATAAATAATAAATAAATAATACTCCAATTTTCTAAGAATAAATCCATTTTTTTCTTTATATAAATCATTATAGGAAGAATAATGTGTTTTCTTTACCAGTTCAGAGTCGCTGAAATCAAACCCCCCTTAGCCCATCACAGCCACACATGTGCTTCTTTAGTCTAATCTTCCTTGAAAGGAAGGGAAAGAAAGGGGGGGTGAAGGAAGAAGTGGGCATAGAAGGCACAGGGCGATGAAGAAACATAACAGGAAGAGACGAAGAAAAGACTCAGTGTGACCATAATAAACGCTGTGAAGACGGGAGAAAGGAACAACAATAACGCATGTACAACTTAATGTGGCCTGTCACATTTTCATACATTGCAATACACAACGTAACAATCAACACTTTTTAATTGTAACAAGAGTATGTGTAGATTCCCTCCAGGACCTGCGTGCTTTGGAAATGGGTCTAAAAATGCCCCTACGAGGGTACGACATGATGACATGCTGTCCTCCCTTGAACTCTGTGTGGTATAAAGATGACTACCACCATTTGGTAATGGGGCAGCCATCTTTTTTTCTGTTCAGATACAGTTCACTGTTTCTGTATGAAAAGAGAGCAGGGGAAGCTGCACAAATACAGACTGAGCCACCTGTCCCAATTTGTACAGTGGTCCAGGAGGTGCAATCCAGTACATTGTGTTCCAAAACATGGAGCGTACAAATTCTTCCCCCATCCCTAGTAGACAGACCATACTTTATATCCTTGTAATTGCCAATTCCTATTGTACTCCAATTTCTATTTACAAATGCACTTTAGATAGACAAGGGCATAAATCATATGGATAGCCCATCAAGAGAGAGTTTTAACGATTCAGAAATCTTGCTCATTGTGCCCTGTAGCACGAACGATATTCTGCTCCTATCTTTAGACCATATATTTTCAGGCCTCAAAAACTAGTACAACATTCAGGTCTTGTTTGTTTCTGGGCTACAAAAGTCTAATGCAATATCCCAAAATGTATTTTGAAGAGATAAAATTATGATTCCGATCTATCACATGCATTTTGTATGTATGTATAAAGATTCCCTGCATCCTTTAGCATTCGATGACATTTCATTTGAAGGTTTCCTGTACAGAATGTCCCTCACCATTAAAATTCAATTATAGCACATCATTATGAATGAAAGTCCAGTTTAATATCTAACAAAGGACAGGTGAAAGTTGGATCTTGATAGATGTCACTGCCATCCAATGAAATTTGGCTGTAAGATTTAGCAGGAGAAAGTATGAGATTCAATTCATTTTTATATCATATAGCTCAGCTCTGTTTTCTCTTACATTGTTTCTTGGAGTAGGTAGCTGGATTCTAGGTCAATACTGCAAGAAATATTCCAGCTATGTAGCTTTAAACCTAAAATACATTTGACTAAGTTTTACCTTTGCAAAGAGTCTAATATTGTATTTTACTTACAGAAATGCTTTGCCGGTTTCCAGAAACATCAAGCTGGATCCACTTCAGACAACTGTGTTGTTCTTTTAAGAGCATCATACTTCTTATATCCAGTGCTAGGTCCTGTCATTATTCCTACATGGTAGTATCTGAATAACTCACCAAAGCATTGTTTCCGGTCACCATTTAGCACTAGGGGTGTGCACAGGAGGAAAAATCGTATCGGAATCAGAATTGGGACCTCAGATTTTGCCCTGGATTGGATTGGACAAAATTGGAAGTCCCTTGGATCAGATCTGATCCGATTCCAATACGAAAATCGGACATCCGATTTTCAGATCCGCCATTTTAGGTGTTTTTGCCATAGGCTTGCATTGGGGGAAAGAAAGCTTTCCCCCAATGCAAGCCTATGTGGAAAACATGGGGGCGGATGAGTGGGGACCTAACTCCCCCTCCCTGTCCCTCCCTCCCCACTCGTGCTCCTTACCTGCCGGGGCCATCCGCTTCCACCTGCTGCTGCCCACTGCCGCCCGCTGCTGCCTGCTGCCACCTGCTGGACCCTTCTACTGAGAAACAGGCTTCGCAGCCTGCCTCTCAGTAGAGCACCAGGTCACCCAGTGCTCTACTGAGAGGCAGGCCACGAAGCCTGTTTCTCAGTAGAAGGGATCAGCGGGCGGAAGCGGATGGCCTCAGCAGGTAAGTGGGGACCTCCTTTTCCCTCCCTCCCCCTCCCCCCACTCACGCTCTTTACCTGTGCAGGCACAGAGGTAGTGCAATGAGCTTATGGCTCGCTGGTCCACCCTCTTCTCTGCCCAGGCCATGGCGACCAATCAGTGGTCGCCACAGACTGTGGCACACCTCCCAGACGCTCCGGAGCAAGAGCGACAGACAGCAAATGCCATCGTATCGGAATCAGAATTGGGACCTCAGATTTTGCCCTGGATTGGACAAAATCGGAGGTCCCTCGGATCAGATCAGATCCGATTCCAATATGAAAATCGGACATCCGATTTTCAGATCCACCATTTTAAGTGTTTTTGCTATAGGCTTGCATTGGGGGAAAGAAAGTTTTCCCCCAATGCAAGCCTATGCGGAAAACATGGGGGTGGGTGAGTGGGGACCTAACTCCCCCCTCCCTGTCCCTCCCTCCCCACTCGTGCTCCTTACCTGCCAGGGCCATCCGCTTCCGCCTGCTGCTGCCCGCTGCTGCCCACTGCCGCCCGTTGCCGCCTGCTGCCACCTGCTGGTCCCTTTTACTGAGAAACAGGCTTCGCAGCTCCAAGCTAAAAAAGTCTGGGTAATTGCCCGAGTTTTTTAGAGCGGAACTTTGGGGCTTTGCCCCTAGATGTCTTCAGAGTGGCAGCAGCGTCATGTAGACTACCTGCCGCTAGTCCAAAGCCACTGCGGGGAAGAGCATCTGTCTAGAGGCACCCTGGGAATGTAGAGTGCAGAATTGGTGCTACAGAGACATAGTGGAGACCATACATTTTACAAAATTTTATGAATTTCTATCCAGGAATTTCACATTTGTGTTTTTTAATTATTTTTAAATGTAGCCATACAAATTCAAAACAAAGCCAAAATTGCAAGTGCAAGTGTGAATACTTGATTCAATGGTCTCTACGTTGAAAACAGCCATTGGTGTTTTAAAAACAAAATTGAAGAGACAATAGCATGACAGCAAGATCACTAGTCCGGGAAAGCTTGTTGGACCAAATCTTAAGGAGTGCCTGTCTAATTTGCACTGGTGTGGAATGGGCATTGTGCTACTAAAGGTCCTATTCTGAGCAATCATTGATTAGACCTCTGATATCTTATGTACCATCAGTACAGCCACCAAACAGGTAATGTTTAAGTAATGTTATGGTGCCATTGTTATTTATCTATTACCAAAGTATAATTTTTGATCAAGCTACATATATTCAATGAAGAATCAAGCTGAGAAACCTACATAATTGAGAAATACATAGAAAGTTTAACATGGGAGAAATGTATTGCTTCCTAAGTGTTACTTTGTAAGAATGACCTAGGTATGAAATTTTAACTCGGATCTGATATATCAAGACTTCCAGGCTATTTGTAGTTTGCTGCAGTATATCTCGCTACCCAGCAGCTGCTGAACATCTCACCAGTGACGCATGGTTATTACGTTTCTGTCATGAAGGTGAAAGAACCATAATTCAGAAATCCCCAGACAAGAGAGTTACCAAGGTCTTTCATGCAAGTGAAAGAAATATCATTATCACTCTTCACAGGTGAGACAAAATTTATTTTTGGTGATGGGAAGAATGCTTCAATCATTGCCCTGAAATATATTTGAAACCCTCCATCCTCGTAAGAATGCCTATATTGTTAATCAGAATGACAACTTGATTTAAATAAATTAGGAATTAACAGAAACTGTCGATCTGGAAGACAAATGGGAAATAAATGTTTTCCCCTTTGAAAATATGTAAAACATTTTTTCATACACACACACACACACACACACACTGGAACTTAGAACAGATATGACAGAGGGTGGTCAGATTTCCCATTGCTTATTTTCTCATAAAAGCAGCTGAGGGCGGCTGTCTCGTTTTATCTACAACGGTGGCATTGTAAAAGGGTGATTTAACTTTCCCCCACCTCCATCCCCCAACACCATATTCTGGATCCAAATCATCCTCTCCCAATGCTGCTATAAGCCCCCCTAGTTTTTTTAAAAAATACAGGTGCCTGTATTCCATGGATGGAGAATTTGTGACGCACCAAACATTCTGGCCTACAACTCCCATTATACCTTACCACTAGCTCAGCTGTGCTTCCTAGGGCCGATGGAGGTTGTAGGCCAAAACATCTGATGGGCTACAAGTTGTTCACCCTTGCTGTATTAGATCTGGATTTTCTTATTTTATTTTACTGGGGGGCCTGATAGCAGCTTCATGGGGCAATACAGATGCAGAAATTGCTGGAGGAGGAAGATGGAAAACACAGCAACACTGCTCTGTTCAAACAAACAAACATACAAGCACCCTCACCATTGCTTAAAATGAAAGAAGAAAAAAGATCAGAAAATCTAGTCGCAGGTCTCTGATGTCTCATCTCTTTCAGCCCTACATGCATTATCTAAGAATATTAACTATGACTGGGCTTCTCTCCTTCTCATAATTAGCTTGGTTTTCCTGAGAACTTTCAGAGAAGGCTTGTGGGTCTCTGAGATAGCTCAGAAGAATTGGGGTGGGGGTACCTACCTTCCCAAGCAAACTTAGCCTTGTGAATTGGATCATCAATTGGGCAGAGAAGGTGGCTGATGACAACAGAGGCACTAGAGGCCTCACTCGTATGATATGGATGCTCCTAAGCATGCTATTAAAATCCATTTCCATTCTGATGCATGCAGATTAATTGAAAGATACCTGAAGCATGCATCCTAGTGGCAATGTATATACCAGAATAAGGCTTGCATGATCTCTGTTGTCACCTGGCAGCCTTCCCTGTTGCCATTCTTGTCCCCTTTGCAAGAGTAAAGTTGCTTGGAAAAGATGAAAGAAATGGAGAGGAACACTGGAAGCCCATTCTGTGCTTAGCCCAAGCATTGTTGGAGTGGTATGATCACTTGTAGTCAGCTCAGGAGTGAACTCTTGAGTTCATCATAGTGAGTCGATACTTTCAAAACTTTGGATGACTCATTAAGAAATAAATGCAATGCATCATCCGTACAATACCTGAAAATCAAGGTTCTAAATCCTACAAGGATATAAAAGGCTCCCAGCTACAGAAATTTGCATCATCGTGGGGAAGGTGACAAGGAGGAGGATGTGGGCAGAGCTAAATCATGCTTGTCCTCACTTCCCCCTCCCCCATGTGTTTATTATTCCCGAAAGTAGATGGCTGAAACGAGCTTTAGAGATCTGCTTAACTACTAGTTCTATTACACTTTTTTGCTGATAGCACTTTGGAGGGGTATAATGGGGAATGGTTGAGAGGATTCTATAGTTGTGCCAAAATCTGTTCTCCAATTTCTAAAATGTTTTCTTCTCCCATGAGAGAGGCTTTCATTTTTCTGCCTCATTCTCAGAGCATTTTAGAATGTCTTTTGGTAGAGCTTTTGAGCATACCTTGTCATTGTGAGGTATCTTAAGGTGCTGTGTGTGTATGTGGGGTATATTTTCCACTTTTTATTACACATCTCTTCATCAGCCTGCAGCCTCCCCAGCTGCTCATGCTTTCTGATCTGACAAAGCCTCAGTGCGGAGAGTTTCCTCATGATAACTTCGTTTAGGAAGTTGGACGTCTGCAGACCTGCCAAAGAGATGATTGTAAAACAAAAGATGTATATCCCTTGGCTACATTGTACCTAAGGTAAGTACAAGATCCCCACATTCCACCCATGAGTATTACACAAATATTTCCTTCTCCTTTGCTCTTGTTCCCCTTAAAAGTTATTTATTTTCTAGCAAATTAAATGCGAATTGTTGAAAGAATGCAGGAGAAATTTTCAGCACAACACAGGAAGATTGTGGACTTCTAGACTTCCTTTACCAGATCTTTGGGTTTTGACTTTCAGCTCAGATCCTCAACAACCTACTTCTCAAGAATGGTGGCAGTAAAATCTTGTTTTCAACACCCATCCCTTTTGTTTTCTGCCATATTTATCCAAATCTGTTCAGGCCTGATTCTAACTGGGAAGTCTCCCACTTGGTAGAGTGGGTCTTCGAATATGCTCTACAAGTAGAAAATACATCCTAAACTTTTATTACCAAACCAACCGCTGATAATATCTAAATCATTCCTGAAAGAAAACGTGCAAGAAATCAGAACTTCTGATATTCAAGTGACATATTATTCAGAGAAATCCATTCTCAGGCTAGGAAATATCAAGGCACTTAGCCATTAACTTAATATGAATAGATTCAACCATAACAATAAATTGAAGCAGAATTTAATTATTGCCTTTCTTTGCATGGCTTGCGCCTTTGTTCCTTTTGAAGAATTCTAGCACATCTTTTCAGTTCTTCCTTAACCTTCATCAGTTGATGCTATTTACATGCTGGAATGTGATAAGTTTACTAAACAATTAGAATAAATCATCAGTAACTTTCTCATTTTTCAAGATACACACATGAAAGTTGGGCTCATTGCAGAAGGCATGAAGGTACTCATGTGTGCCAAATTACAGACACAGAGGTGCAGGCATTTGGTGGCTATGAATTTTTGAAAAATAATAACTTTGGCCTGTGTTTTTCCCCATAGGGTTGCATTGAGGGAAAGAAGAAACACCTATAACTTTTTTATTTTTAAAGATAGAAACATGAAAATTGGACACATTACAGATTGGCTGTAGGTACTCATGTGTGGCAAATTTTAGACACAGAGGTGCAGGCGTGCATCTCTCATTATCTATGTTTTTTGAAACAGTGTGCCCGCCTTGCAGGGCTGTTTGTTGTGTTTCGGCTTCACAACTGAACATCGAGGCAATCTTGGGCTCACTGAATAGTGCTCTCATCACCAATGACTGCTGCTGACTGCATCTGTGTGTGGCTGCCTGTACCTGCACAGTTGTCCAGTGTTACGTGTCCGGATTATATCTTGAAAAATAAAGTTACTAGCACTTGTGGATTGCCTGGAAATTTGCAGTTTTAAAAATTCCTTGCGAGTAAACTCCTGCACCTATGTTTCTGAAATTTTGCACACCTGAGTACCTACATGCCATCTGCAATGTGCCCAACTTTCATGTGTGTATCTTGAAAAATAAAGAAGTTATAGGAGTTACTTGATCATTTTTTAAAAATTCATAGCCACTATACGCTTGCACCTATGTTTCTAAAATTTTGTACACATGAATACCTACAGCCCATCTGCAATGTGCCCAAGTTTCATTTTTATATCTTTCTTTCCCCCAATGCAAGTCTATGGGGAAAATGAGGGATCCGGATCTCGATCCGGAGATCCGAATCTCGCTCTGGATCGGATTGGGGGAGGTCTGAATCAATCTGAAGTGGATCGGGGGGGGGGGGTGCACAGCCCTATCTGATACCATCTGGTACAAAATGTATAATATGACATCATTACATGGCATCTGCCAGCTCTGTAAACAGCCACTGAATGAGTAAATTAACACATGGATGCTCAAACATTTAATGTTTGGTGTGTGGGTTTTAAAAAAAAGAAGAAAAGAACTGGTGGTGGTGTTTTTTAAATCAGGCTACAGTCCTATGCACCAGCCTTCATCAACATGGTGCCCTCCAGATGTTTTGGACTACAACTCCCATTAGCACTAGCAACAATAACCACTGGTCAGGAATGCAGTAGTCCAAAACATCTGGAAAGCACCAGGTTGGAGAAGACTGCTATACACACTTATCTGGTAGTACATACCACAGATGGGGTTACATCTGAGTAGTCATGTATAGGATTATGCTGTTAATTCAACAGATTTCAATAACTACATATCACAAAAGTGCAAACAATGTACACTTGGGGATCCTTAAATGTAAGGATAGAAAGAAAAGCCTTCTTTCATCAATGCTAGGAATATATAATATTAATTGCCTTCCATGTGGGAAATGATGGGAAAATAAACAAGTTCAACCCATCACTAGTGTAAAATGTTCATATTTAAAATATCCAATTGATTTTAGCTATTTCTCAGTAGAAGGGGGCAGCGGATGGCAGCGGACGGCCCCAGCAGTAAGGAGCATGAATGGGGGGGAGGGACAGGGAGGGGGAGTTAGGCCCCCACTCACCCACCCACCACCATGTTTTCCATATAGGCTTGCATTGGGGGAAAGCTTTCTTTCCCCCAATGCAAACCAATCCAGGACAAATTAGAGGTCCAAGTCCAGGCCCTGATCCGATCCGGGGGTCCATGCACATCCTTAGCAAGCACCCCCTCAAACACGAGCTTGCCACCCCAATTGTCACCCCAGTTGCTGGCAGAGCTGGCTTTACCAGGAGGGCTCACCCAGACAAGGCAGCCTCGGCAAGACACAGCAAGGGTTAACAATTAGCCTTGCCAGAAGCTGGGAGCCTGCACTGTTGCCTTTGGCCTCCTCCACACGAGACGTTTAATGAGCCTTGAAGGCTCATTAAAAAATTTACCTCCACAAGCACGGAGCGCAAAACGGGCGTACAGGCGCGTTATCTCCCCGATAATGCACATTTTCGAACACGCGTTAAATAGCGACTTTTATTTTGCTCCGGCCATTAAAGCGCATTTTCGCGGTGTGAACAAGCGATTACGCGCATTAACTGCTTGTAAAGCGCTTTTTGGACATGAATTAATGCGCTTCGCCGCCTCTCGCCGCCTCCGGTGCAGAGGGATTAGGAGTAAAAGCGTCTCTGCGATAATGCGCATAATCGCGGAACCGGGCGCAAAAGCGCATCCTTGTGGAGGGGGCCTTTGCTGTGGTTCTCCTCCTCCTCCGGTTTGTGGGCCGGGACATGTGTCTGCCTTCTCGAAGGCAACCCTCAGCTGTTTTAGAGGAGAGAGGCAGCCTCTTCAGCCTCTTAGAGCCCGTTCTCCTCACTCAGCAGCAGGGACAGGGAGCCAGGCAGCTCTAGATGCCGGTTGATTTCTGCTAATAATCACCTACACTTTCCAGGTACTAGTAATAGTATTTTTTATATTCCATCATGACTTTTTAGGGTTATTAGCTGTATACAGTCTTTTTTATGCTGTTACTAAATCCCTGTAAGATCCCAGGCTGAAACTAGGAGTGGGGGAAGTATTGGTGGGAAGGGGATGTTTAAAGCTTTCCATCCATTGCTGCTCTCACCCCGCCCTTTGCCCCAAACCCTGCTTTTTGCCCTAACTGGGGAAAATACAGAGAATACTAGTTTCTCTCTTGCCCTTCTGTATATTTGGTGGGATGGTTGGGGTAGCTGCTAAAGAATGACTTTAAAAGCAACCATGCACAACCTGGCACTGTCTAGATGGTTTGGATCACAATTCCCAGTATTCCTTTTTTAAAAAATAATAATTTTATTAATTTCACCATATAACACAAAAATTAACACAATACTTATAAATCCTCAACAACCCCCCGTGCTCCCCTTCCCCCGAGACCTTCTTACTCTATTGCTTATAGATTTTTCCAAAATTGCATTGATTCTTTAGACGGTGTACAACCTCTCCCCTTTTCTAAAACATATTCTAGAAACATACCCCAAATCCTTCCAAAATCATTATTTTTAGTTAATCCCATCTTAACTTTCATTATACAGGTTAATCTATCATTAATAGCAATATCCCACACTCCTTTATACCACCCTTCCATACTATAATCCCCTTGTATTTTCAAATTTTTAGCTATCATTAGTCTTGCCGGTGTCAGGAGATTATTTATTAATTCTTTAATATTATTATTACCATATTCTTTATCAAATAACCCCAATAAAGCTATATTTGGACTTGCCTCTACCTTTTTAACTACTATCTCACTTATCTCCTTAAAAACTCTCTCCCAAAATTTTTTAACATGTTCACAAGTCCACCACATATGGTAATATGTCCCCAAATCCTGACTTCCCCTCCAACAAAAACTTGAATCCTTCTTATCTATCTGATGTAGTCTTACAGGATTGAGATACTATCTCCATATTATTTTATACTGATTTTCTTTTATCCTTATTGAAAATAACTTTAAATTTCTTAATTTCCATATCTTTCTCCAACTGTCCCCAGTGATCTGAATTTTCAAATCCTCTTCTCAGATTGTTTTCAAACTATCTTGAACCATATCCTCCTCCACTAATATCTTATAAATCTCACTCATTAAACCTTTTTTACTTTTACTTCTATTTCCTCCCGCCTTCTCTCTAACCTCAATTAACTTTTCAAAACTTGTTTCCTTTCTACACTCCTTATTTTTCTTCTTCCATTTTAATATCCACTGTTCCAATTGCATACTCTTGAACCATAAATTTTCCTGACCCGTTAAAACTTCTTCTATTTGTTTTTTATTAGTCATTTTCATTACCCACTCTTTCAGTTTAATTATTTTTCCCCTCAATAACCCCTCCAATTCTCCTCTCAAGTTACCTGGGAAGTTTTCCATCAAAACCACTGGGGACAGAGGGGAAATTCCTGGCATTAATTTCTTCTTATATTTTTCCCAAACTTCTCTAATATTTCTTAAGATGGGATTTTCTATTCCTTTCAGTTGAGTCTTTTGTATATTACTAAAAAAAACATTTTGTAGCTTTAACTCTATTTTTCTTGTCTGCGGTTTTAACCATTCTAAATCCTCTCCCCCTACTATGCTATTTATAACATGCCTTAACTGGTTAGCAATATAATACATCTTTATATTCGGTAAACCTAAGCCTCCTTCCCTTTGATTCTTATACCATTTTGTTTTATTTATTCTTGACTTCTTGTCCCCATTACAATAATTATTTATCATACACTGCCAACTTTTAATTTCTACATCCGTTATCTTAATTGGTAACATCCTAAACAAAAAATTAATCATTGGTAATATCTTCATTTTAATTACCACTATTCTAACAAACCATGACAGCTTAACCTTCCTATAAGCCTCTAGCTTCTCTATTATTTTAATTTTTAATCTACTAAAATTTATTTCCTCTAACGTTTCTAACTCTTTAGAAATATAAACTCCTAAATAACCCAATATATTTTTAACCTTCAAACCTAATCTTAATCTTAACTCTTCCCCTTCTACTTTATCATAGTTAAAAAGCATCATATTGGATTTTCCCCAGTTTACCTGCAACCCTGTAACTTCTCCAAATTCCTTCAAATATTTTTTTATTTCTTCAATATTCCCCCCCCGGATTTTCTAATGTCAGTAAGGTATCATCCGCAAACATATTAATTTTTATTTTATCCTGTTCTCCTATCCCTTTTAATCTCTCATCCTCCCTAATAACATTTGCTAACATTTCAATCACAATTGCAAATAATATCGGGGAGAGAGGACACCCTTGTCTAGTACCTCGGGCTAGGGTAATTTGTTGTGTTAAGCCATCATTTATCATCACCTCAGCCTTGTTATTTGCATACAACTGATTAATCACTCCCACAAATCTTTCTCCAAAGCCGAATATTTTTATAATAGTTTTTAACGCCGGCCATTCAACGCAATCAGAAGCTTTAAAAATATCCAATGCTATCAATCCTGCTTTTAAATTTCTTCTTTTTATAATATTTATTATATTTAAAACCCTCCCTATTAAATTTGGCATTTGCCTCCCTGGAATAAATCCACATTGATCCTTTTTTATAAATTCATTTATAAAAGTATTTAATCTTGTTGCCATAATCGCTGTAAAAATCTTAGCATCCTGATTAATTAGAGAAATTGGTCTATAAGAAGCTGGATCTATCAAATCCTTGTCCACTTTCGGAATTAAGATTATCAACGAATGTTCCCACGATGGCGGGGCCTTCTCTCCCTTTATTATATTATTATATAATTTCTCCATTTTTGGTAATAAAATTTCTTCAAATATCTTATAATACTCTGGCCCCAATCCATCAACTCCTGGAGATTTCCCTCCTTTCAATTTGTCAATAATCCCCTCTATTTCTTTTTCCGTCACTAAAGCTTCCATATGATCCCTGTCCTTATCTTTTAATTTTACCTTCCAATTTTTCTCTACATATTCTTGTATTCTCATTTGTGGAATCGCCTCTGAAGTATATAATTCCCGATAAAATCCCTCAGATATTTTTAATTTATCCTTCATTAAATTACATTTTTCCCCATTTTATCTTTAATTGTCCCTATTATATTTTTTTCCTTCTTTGATTGCGTTGATCTCGCCAGTATTTTAGAATTTCTATTACTATACTCAAAGAAATTCCTTTTCAAATATATTAATTCTTTTTGAACTCTTTCAATATTCTCCCCCTCTAATTCCTTTTTTTTTGCTTGGAGTTGGGCATATATATGCATATCCTTGGTATTCCTAAATTGTTGCTCTAATTCCTTAATTTCTTCTTCAATCTTTTTACTATGTGCCTCTTGTTGTCTTCTTAATTTACATGTTTCTCTAATGCAAATACCTCTCACTACTGCTTTCATCGTGTCCCATACCATCCCCTGCGAGACTATCCCTGTTTCATTTATTTCCCATATATTCTTAATCTCCTTTTTCATTTTCTCCACAATATTTTTATAACTTAAAATTTTGGTATCTAATCTCCATCTTTTTGCTTCTCTATAATCCTTCTTCACTTTAATATCCATACTCATTGCTGCGTGATCTGAAACCTTAATTACATCTATTTCACAATCCATAATCTTAGAAAGCAAGTTCTTTGACACAAATATATACTCAATCCTAGAGAAACTCCTATATTTTGGTGAATAGAAAGTATATTTTGTTTCATCTCCCTTTATTACTCTCCAAATATCCTTTAATTCTTTATGCTCCATTACTCTTGCAAATCGTTTTCCCTATACCTTTTAAATTGTCTTTATCTTTCATTCTATCCATCACCATATTGAAATCCCCCACCATTACAATATTTGCATTCCCTACATTCCCAATATTACTGAACACTTTATCATAAAATTCCACTTGCTTTACATTTGGCACATATACATTAACCAAAATATATTTTTCTTCCCCCAGGAGACCATGTAATATAATAAATCTTCCCTCCGCATCCTTTACCGCCTAAACAACATTAAATGCACATTTTTTAGAAATTATTATCGCAACCCCTCTTGCTTTAGAAGTCCCATATGCTTTCTCATGTATGCCCATGTCCCCCAATTTTAATTGATTTCTTCCATCTTCTTTTTGATGCGTTTCTTGTAAGAATATTATATCAGCTTTCTTTTTTCTCAAAAGCCCTTCAATTCTCTTCCTTCTGATAACACTACCCAGCCCATTTACATTTAAAGTTATTAATCTTAATTTGCTTCCCATATCTCCGTTTTTGGTTTTCCCTTTAGGTCTCGTACTGTGACACATTTAACCCCCCCCTCACTCCCCCACTCCCCCACATATACCTCCCCACTTCCCCCTTCAAATCCCGGGTCACCCTGGGCAATGGTTCTTCTTCCCCTCTTCTTAGAACCCTCCGGGGGGGGACGGCAAACACCCGACATGGAACCCAAACAGAACCCCCTCTCCCTTTCTTCCATTGTTATCCTTCTTTAGAACATCTCTCAGTCACAAACCGCTTCCTCCAGCTGCCCCTCCTTCTTCTGTATCTTTATCTTCCTCCATCAGCCCCAGGGTCTTCAGCAATTCCAGCCCTTGCTCACAATAATTTATTCTCTGTTGTTTCCCCTTGTAGATGAATCTCAAGAAGACAGGATACCCCCAGCTATAGACAATTGAGTTCTTGCGTAAGATAGTTGTACATAGCTTCACACTCTTCCTCCACTGGATGGTCTGGTAACAAAGATCCTGATAAATCTGTATTGGTGAAGATTGAAACATCACTTGCCCAGCACTTCTGATAATCTGCATCAGTTTCTATTTTTTGTAAAAGCTGGCAAATCTCACAATTATGTCTCTTGGAAGTGTCCCACTTCTTTTGGGGCCCACTCTATGGACTCTTTCAACATCCTCTTCAACCCAAGATCCCTGGGGGTCTAATTCCGTAATCCATTGCATGACATTTCTTCTCAGACTCTTTAAGTTTTCTGCTTGCTGTTCAGCAAAAAATCTTATGCGAATATTCATCCTCCTATCTCTATCCTCCATAGAGATTAGCCGTAGATCCAAATCTTGCACCAGCTCATCATGGTGCTTCAACTTATCCTTGTTTTGCACAGTTTGTTGCTCCAACGATTCATATCTGTCACTTATCTTTTGAAAACTCGTTTGCAATTCCACTTGGGACGACTGAATCTTTTTCACCTCAACCATCATTTCCTGCTTGTGCTTCTCCATCAAGCCTAAAAGATTGGCCTGAAACACTTCCAGGGACAGTGCTTCTGTTTGTTGTTTCGTTGCCTTGATAACGGCTCCTGGCTTAGAGCCATCTTTAATGCTGAGCAGCCTTGCCGTTCGCCATATCTGCAGCCGAATTCTCTGAATTCCTTCTACACAGGCGAGCCCAATTCCAGTCAGAGGGGTGTTTTCTTTCTCTCGTCCACTTTTTACAATAGATTCCTTTCTTATCCACCCCTCTGTCTGACATCAGACATTCAGCCTGCAGTACAGCTCAACGGCTATTTATTAGCTTTATCCAGGTGTTTGCTAATTATTAATTTAGCATGTAATGTTTCGAAGCCTCCGTAAGTAGCAATTCTTTTAAATTTATTTCAGCTTATAACAGCAGAACGAAGCTCTGGTCCCGTCTTGACTAGACTCTCAAAACATTAAAACGCCAAGCAGATGATTCATTCACCTCCCCTCCACTGTCTTATCTTATTCTTTATTAGTTCCCATTGCCGGCACTTATCTTGACTTACGGTTTGAAGATCTCTTAATTAGGATAATACGCTTTTTCATTAAAGTCATCCAGGAGAGAGTCAAATCCCGTCCACTCACTCCATGACCGACGCTCCGCCCCATTCCCAGTATTCCTGACTATTGACCATATTGGCTGGCACTGATGGGAGTTTAAGTTCAAACCCTCTGGAGAGCACCAGATTGGGGAAGTCTGGTTTAGAGGAAGAATAGCTGGCAGTGTAAACAACCCTAACCAAGATTCCTTCCTATCTTCCTAATTGCAGCAATCCACTTATTTTCATTTTTTACAAAATTAAAATGCAGAACTTTGGGGAAAACTTTTACACTTTTACATTTTATATTGTAATCTATAATGTGCTTTGTGGTTTTAATTGTTGTGAACTGACCAGAGAGTTTCATTGGAAGAACTGGTTTGTGCCAATTTTTAGGATTTATCACACAATCCTATGCATGTTTACTCAGAAGTAAGTTACTGCCAATGGGTATTAGGAGCCCTTCTGGGCAAGGAAAGGGTTAATGGGTGTTTTCCCTCCCCTCTTTGCTTTCAGTTCCCCCAACAGTTGTTGGGATCAACTGTTTGTAAATATGGCCTAGAAACCATTTTGTTTTGTTGTATAATACATTTCATATTGTGAAAATGTGGTTTTAAAAAAATCCTTTCTTACCTTTTCATAGTGCAAGTTAACACATAGTCCTGGCTAAATTCCTTCTGTTTTATGGGGCAGCATACTTTTTTCTTCTTCTTCTTAAACCTGTGATTATGTAACCCTTGCAGCTATTGATTCTTATTTTCCTGCTGTCTCAGTTTGCCTATGTGTGAAATGGGTTTTGTGGTTTCCCATCTCCCTTTAATTTAAATCTTAGAGGAGTGGACTTGGCTATAAATGCCTTTCTCTGTGTTGTGACATACCCTGGATAAATTATTTTTTTAAGACATTTAAAAAAAGAAGAAGACTGATCTCTGTTGGTTCTGGGAATTTAGTATGCTGCAATTATATAACCCAAACACACGCTCTCTTGCAGTCCTTGACTTTTATTTGCCTTCTGCCCCAGTTTGCCTGTGTGTGAAATGGGCTTCTTCCTTTCTCACCTCCCTTTGCTTTCAGCAAGTGGGCTCTGCCACAAACTGCTTTCTCTGTGTTATTCAGGATAGGTTTCTGGGAGGGGGTACTCCCCTTAGCTCTGCCTCTATTGAAACCATTTTCTGCCCAACCAATTAATGTTAGGTAACTGAAGTTTGGGGTGGGGCACTTGTAACTGCATCACACTAAAACCCCTGATGCCTAAACTTATTCTTGGCAGTTCTCCAAAGTATACACTGGCAGCAACTGCCAGAGCAGCAAGAACACCTTTGGTAGGCTGACCATATGAAAAGGAGGACAGGGCTCATGTAACTTTAACGGTTGTAGAGAAAAGGGAATTTCAGCCAGTGTCATTTGTATGCAATTAGTTTCTGGTGAAATTCCCTCTTCATCACAACTGTTAAAGTTGCAGGGGCCCTGACTTCTTTTGTATATGGTCACTCTAGTATAGTGCCTGCACCTTTAACTGTTGTGATGAAGAGGGAATTTCACCAGAAACTAATTGCATACAAATGACACTGGCTGAAATTCCCTTTTCTCTACAACCGTTAAAGTTACATGAGCCCTGTCCTCCTTTTCATATGATCAGCCTACCTTTGGAAGAATTAATCTGTTTATTCCATGGATCTCTTCCTTTTTTTTCCTTATACAGTAGGCAAGGAAAAATGAGAGGGGGGGGAAGAATTAATCTGTACCTTCCCCACATCTTCCTTTTTTTCTCCTCAGAGAATTAGAACAGGATTGGGGGTGGGCGGGTTGGAAGAATTTACTCACAGTGCAAGCCTATGAAAGTTTATTCATCAGTTAATCCCACCATGCTCAATGCCTCTTCTTTCTTTTATTCCATATTACAAAGGCAGTGGATTACAATTTTAAAAAAACCACCCAGCTTCATCAGGAGCTTCATCTTCAAAAACTTCATCTTTTGGATCTTAAGACTTTGCTCTTTCCTTACACTAAGAGTCTACCTTTCTGGTTCTGCCTGCACTGGTTCAAAATACAGTGTTCTGTCTGTCTAATCTATATGTCAAGGAAAGGCTTGTGTAGTGACTGTACCTTTTTTGAAAGCCTTTTTCCTTACAGTAATTCGAATTTGGCTAATACATGCTCTCTATATATATATATATATATATAATCGTAAATTTATCGATATATGACTTATTTCAGAATATATGGTTAGTATGGCAGTTCTAGTGTGAGATATGCAGTTATTTTTTTTCTTTCAGATATCTTAACATGTGTGATACAGCCCACCCACCTAGAAATATACTTTGTCCCTTCTGTGCCCCCCCCCCCCGAATTTCTTTTTTCTGCTACCTCCACTGGTTTGGTCACCCCCTACTAGAAGCTGTTTTCCACTTTTGCTTATTTGTTGTTGTTGCTGTTCCTGGTGCCCACCATCCTTCCTATCCCACAATGCCGTATTGGAAAGCATTGTTCCAAGGGAGCATTGTGTGAGAGGAAATGCCAGTCATTATTGAAGAGCCACCATTATTTCCCACAAGGCTCAAGGAACAATGATATGTCACGATGTGTGTATGGCAGGTGGGAGGGGATGGTAGCCACCAGGAGGCAGCTGTCAAGACATTCATCTGCAGCCACTTCTGGCAGCAACGAAAAAGAAACACCCTCTTCTCTGCCGCCCAAATAAAATGCAACTAATTTTGGCTTCCCTCATTAAAATAATAATGAAAATGCTCCTCCAGAATCTCCACCTGTGAATGAGATAGTGAATAATGAGGGAAAGGGGGGCATTTTCACTCAGCACTGTTTTTACCAGTGAAATATTGGAGAGTATTAGAACCAGTTTCATGTGATGGAGCCCAGTCTGGGGAGCAAGAGGGAAATATAAGACATCCAGTTCTGCCTTCCTTTTCCAGAGCCAGCATGCCTTGTTCAGTCAGGATGTCAAAGAACAGGAAACAGCCTTAGCAGACGTTGTTGACTTTACAGGAAGACCATACGAAAAGGGTTTGGAGCACTCTGGCAAACAGCTATGGGACCTACTGAGAAGGGTTACATTCCCAGAACCCAAAACACGTCACAACGGGCCTGCAAGTTGATTGGTGGTAGAGGACGGCAGTTCCTAAAGGGAAAGCAGGCCTAAAATGGATGTTATGGGGAAACTGTGCCAGCACTTTGTACTATGGTCATTCTAATTTTGTATGTGGGGGATTGATGGATGGATCGATTGAGAGGAAATAGTTGTGCGGTTCTAGGTATGCATCCTTTTACTTCTTTTCAAGGTAGTAACTATTTTCCTGTGCTTCTATAGTTGCTATTGTCAAAATAAAATCATCATAGCAAAGACTGTTAAAATACACATACCCGTCTTGCAGTTTAACCTTGAATATACCCAAGACCATGCTTTGCTGAGTATCACACACAGAGACATACACACACCAGCTAAAATCTCTTTGCAACCCAAGGGCCCCAATTGGCAGACAGATAGATAGGCAAAATATATATTTGGAGTAGCAGTTCAATTACTAAGATTTCCCAGAGCAAGTGTCAAAACAACCATGCTAACCAAGGATATGCTTTAAGGCCTCTTTAGGGGGAAATGTGGTCTATGACAAAGACAGAAAATGATTTAAAGTAAATGTAGAAATCACTTCTATCTGGCTGATGCCATTTAAATAGGCTATAACTTTATCAATCAAAATGAAGGTTGAACAAAAATACTTCATGACAAAAATATATTAACCAATTTTCACTGTTTGGAACCTTCATAAATCAATAATAGATACTATTTGTTCACTCCTGTTGTGGTGGCTTTTTATGCTTTCAATAGAATAACCTGAATGTGGTTGTCATAGTTACCACAGAATTTCAGAATGAGTTTTGTTTTATCATAATTGCTGCATATTAGTTTATAAACAGCTGAGCTATATCTTCCACTTGTAGCATTAATTTGTGCCTAGAGACAATACTCTCCCCTCAGGAAACTCAACAACAATATCCAATACACTGCAAGTTTCTTGCTCTCCCCAGAGAATGGGGAAGTTTTTGCAACTCAAGCTGTTTCATTGCTTTATTTTATTTTTCTTAATTTTTTTTCAAAGAGGAGTTATGACAGCAGGGGGATTGGTAAGAAAGGAATATAGGAAAAGGAACAAAGTCTGCATTAGGAGCAGCACAGAAAAACTAAGAATGTTTCATGTCAATTTCTAGGCTTTTTCATTTGCCACACAGAGAACTTTGTTCACTAGTTTCCAAAGCTACTTCTTTGGGCTGGTATTTGAGGGCTGGTTTATACAATCAGCAGAACTGTATCTCTTCAGGCTGCAGGTAAAAAGTTTCATGCTTGAATACTACCCTTTTAGCTGCACATAGAAGGATTGCACTCAAGAAGGATTTCCACCTAGGTTTTGACCTGACATGCTGCCCTTCTATGTACAGGATAGTTCAGGTGTGTTTGTTTTTGAATAAGAAGAATTCAAAACTCAGCCCTACCGTGAAGTAGCACATTCCAGGAAATGCTTGGCCCCTTCATTTTGCTAATTGCATAAACTGGATTTGAACATGAATGGACTGTGTTGAAAATTAGTCGTCATGTATGCCCTCATAAAAATTCCAACCAAACTGCTTCTGGAATGGGCAGCACAGTTTGTTTCAAGAACCATTTTTTTGTCTCATTTGGTAAGTATCATGGTCACATGAGAGGAAGAGTAGTTCACTACTGCTATCAAATCAGCAGCTGTGGACAAACTTTCCTCAGAGCGCTGATAACAATACTTCAAATAGGGCACCTTTTCTCATTGATATGTTTATCATGAGGCATAGAACTATCTACAGCTTGTTCTCCCCCAGGAGAGAAAGTTGTGTCTGGGTTAGAGATGTGAAGGCTTCAGGAAGGGGGACTCCAGGAAAGGGACCAGAAAAAAAAATTGAGGAGGGGAATGCCTGTGGAAAAAATCAGGGAAACAGCCACACACACCCCTCCCGCCCTCTGATTCTCTTCCCAGGCTTTTACCTCTCTAATGTGAAGCAATTTCAGACTGTAGGTGTGGACATGAATGACTATATCCCCCTCCATAAAATAACATTCCCAGTAGACAGAAAAACTGACATGTCAGGGAAGGACTATGGTAGAATCTTCACTGAGATATGGGGCATGGTGTACTCCTCTATGTACAACCAACCCAACACAATAAAACACTTTGAAACATTTTGAAAACTGTATATGGGGTGTGATCAGATGAGCGTTTTATTGCACGCTCGTTACTTGGCACTCACGGATTTTCGCAGATCCATCTCACAACGGCGTCTGCCTCCCACTCTTCCTAGCCTTCTTCGCATGACAAAAAGAAGCCCCCAGTAAGTCCATATTAGTTTTAAAGACGGAAGTTGCCGCTATCTCTTGCTGGGTGTAGGAGAAGCAACGGGATCAAAACATCACACTGAATGGGCCACTTCCTCTTTCCTCTCCCTGAGAGAAAGAGAAGTATCGAGCAACAAAGGCAGGGGCGGAGAAGCGACGGTAGGCAAGCACATGGAGTGGATCACGGGTCCCAACTGTTGTCAAAACTGTTATAAACCATTTGAAAGCAGTAGTGTAGATCCTGCCCTGGAGTATTGCAGACAATTCTCTCCCCCTGACTCTCACCCATTGGAAATCTAGTTCTAGCCAGCGCAGGCTCCCACCCTGGGCAGAAGAAACAGCTCTAGCACACAGTGCCCTGTTTATGCATAACGGGTGACCATTGGATATAAGCAAACTGGAATGACAACATTGCAATGTCAAGGTAAACCTTTGGGTCTTTCAGATTCATAGCAATGGCAAGGTTTTATGTCACTTTCTGCAATAGATCTATGGAATCCAGAAGCAACACATTTCTTATTTTTATGACTACAGTTATGTAACTTAAGATGACTCTGGTGAATCATGGCTGAATGAAAAATAAAATGCATGGGAACAGACAGCAAAATCTGCAGAAAAGTTGAGTCAGAGTACTTTGCTCCAAATCTGCTCCAACAAATTCTCCTCAAAATTCTGCTCCACAAATGTTGATGGCTAATGTTCTCCAAATGCTCTCTTGAAGTGTCAGTATTAGGTGAATGTTTGCTTTTCTGGATTTGATATATGTCAATTGTGGTGACAGCTGCCATGCAGCAACAGTCAATATTTTTTAGTATCTGAAAGATGCCTTTCACTAGAATTTAGTAAATTGTATAGTCATTAATTTACAGGGCAATTGTACAAATGTCTATTCAGAAGTAAGGCTGACCAACTGTCAGGATTTCCCCAGACTTGTCCTGGTTTTTGTTCTATCCTGGGTATCAGGGGGGATTTTCTATAATTTTCTATAATGTCCTGGAAAGAAACACTTTCCCCTTTAAGGCTGCTATTAGCATGGTGGGAGGAAATGATGTACTTTCTGGAGATGTGCCATTTCCCTCCCACTGCTCCAATCAAAGTCTTAAAGAGGAAAGTGTGTCATTCCTGGACATTATAAAAAAGGCCCCGATTGGAGCAGTGGGGGGTGGGAATGACACGCTTTCCCCTCCTCCACTCCAATTGGGGCCTTAAAGGTGGTGCAGGGGGGAGACGTGCTTTCCAAAGGCCCTGGAAAGCCACTTTACCGCCCCGCCCCCAGGGTGTCCTCTTTTTTAGTTTCCCAAACATGGTCACCCTATTGGGACTTACTCCCTGGTAAGTGTGCACAAGTTTGCACTATTAATCAGCCAGGGGAAATATCCTCTTGAATAAGTGAAAAACTATAAACAGACATTTTGAGAACAAATTTCAATATTCAAATCTTAATTTCAATTTAGTGGAATGTCACTTTCAAAATTAACAGATTTTAATTTGAGTGTTCTAACTGCCTTTACATACATCATGTGAAATCTCCCAAACACTAAAGTCTTTAATTTTTATCTAATATTTAAAATAACCACCCTTCAGTCAATTTGGCCTTCAAATCAATGTGTTTGTTTGTTGTATTAAACACTTTATAAAATAAATTTCTCTATGCATTTTACAATAATGAGTTTGCCATGAGTATGGTAAACTCATCCCAGAAGAGTCACCTCATTCCGTGTGCACCAGTCAGTTCATCTCCTAGAATATTTCCACTGGACAGCATTTTGGAAACACAACAGCAGATAGAAATAAAGACTTGCTGATCCCACTGATGATCATCAGCTTCTCGACTGGAATGATCTAAGCTCAATGCAACATAGACGTCATATAAATCTCACTTTTGTGAGGCATATGTAATCTTAAACCACATTAATTTGACTATGTAGGTGGAGTCTCAGGACATCAACAAGTTTCTCTCCTTCCTTCCTTCCTTCCTTCCTTCCTTCTTTTTTTCCCATCTATTAAACTTATGCACAAACATGATGGTGCGAATGAGTGGATTTTTTAAAAAACGACATTTCAAAAGCAATGTGCTGACTTTTTCCAGGAGTAAATCACTTTGAAGAAAATATGATCTACTTCTTAGCAGGCATGTATATCAGTGTGCTTTCAACGAGTTGTTCCTTGAGGCAAACAAACAGGGCCGTGCAGAGCTGGTAATATGCCCAGGCCAGATGGGAAGTGTGTGCCCCCCATTTCAAAAAAGGAGAACAACATGGCCACCCCAAGGGGGCATGCCCACCAACATGTCTGTTCTACATAACGCCTTCATATTAAATCTGTTCTACAACACCTCAAGGCACATATATCCCCGCCCCGCATGCAGCATATGGCTCTCTGGAGCTCGAGGTCTGACCGTGGTATTCATGACAGACGGTTTCTGTGCTGTTTCCACAAGGCAGACTCTTCGCTTCTCGATGGGCTGCTTATGCTACGGAAGCAGTAGCGGAAGCTAGGGGGGACCTCCTCGTTGGAGTGCCCCCTTAAAATAGGCCCTGCTAACAAATAAAAAGGACAAAAGAAAATATTGGAAAGGCTTGAAAAGACATTCCAAACTTTTTTTTTTCAAAGGCAGGGGTAAAGGAGAGCATTGCATTCATTCTTCAATTCACTGGGCAGGGCAGAGAGGGAGAGCAGGAGAGAAGCCAGCCAGCAGAAATGTGTATGTGTTATTCACAGATTCACACCTCCACAGGTACGCATTAATGAACACTTTTTTAAAAAATCCCATTCTTGGTCAGCAGAGTATGAAGCCAACAGGAAAGAGTTAAACCCTCTCCTCCATACGAGTTAACCCATTACTGTCAGTCCCACCTTTCACTGACACAACTTTCCGTTCCTCCTCACAGCGCTGAAACCACTCTTCCTTCCCCCAGAGTCATACTGCAAGTTTAGGACACAAAACACAGGGAAGTCGCAGTAACGGGAAAATCCATCAGAAAAGAACTTTGTGAAAACACAGTTTTTATGACAAGAAAACCCAGGACTGAGACAGATTGAGGGTAGTATCATGGGTCATGCCTGTGTGTGAGGCATAGTAGCACCACAGTAAATTCCCCGTGCAGATTGGGCCCAAGTGCTTGATTCCAAATATTCCATCTTAAATGGTTTGTGGATCCACCTACTAAATGCCAAGCTGTTTTTTAAAAAAATCCATACCACTATATTTTATCTCTTTTTCATTATCCACCAATATTTAGAAGGCTACCTCTCTGCCTAGTCCGGAAACTTCAACTAGTTCAAAATATGGCAGCCAGGTTGGTCACCGGTACACCTAGGGGTCACCATATTACACCAGCTTTAAGATCACTCCACTGGCTGCCAATTAGTTTCCGGGCAAAGTACAAAATGTTGGTCATTACCTTGAAATCCCTACATGGTTTGGGTCCAGATTACTTGCGGGATAGCCTTCCCCTGTACAATCCTCCCCGCACATTTAGGTCCTCTGGGAAGAATGTGCTACAGTCGGCCAAAACCAGGCTGAGAACTGTTACCCAGAGGACCTTCTCTTCTGCCGCTCCTAGACTGTGGAATGGCCTGCCAGAGGAGATTTGTCAACTTAATAGTCTTTTTGACTTTAAGAAAGCCATAAAAACCAATCTCTCCCAGCAGGCCTACCCAGTCAAATTTTAAGAGTTTTATCTGTATTTTAATAATGTATTAATTTTATATGTTTTAATCAGTTTTATGTATTTTATGTCATTTATATCAATGTTGTTCCCCACCTCAATCCTGAGGGAGAGGCAGGTAATAAATTATTATTATTATTATTATTATTATTATTATTATTATTATTTGTCTATAATGTTCCTTCAGTGTTTGTGCAGTTTTCCCACTAGCCACAAATTAATGATATCCTTTTGGATCTAGAATGCTCCTTTTTGTTTTAATTTTTAATTCCACCTCAGAATCCTCCAAAATATAAAATGTGTAGAAAAATTTTAGCATAAACACCATCCTGAGGACAACCTAATTTTATTAGACCTGGCTGTAATGTGGAAAGTGTTCTGACTTGCTACTTATTTGCCACGCTCCACCTGCGCTGTTACTCACCCATGTTCACAACCCATTTATTTGCTTGGCCACACACATTCATAAATGATTTTTTTGTTCTTGTTTGCAAGAATGTCTGGGCAATGGTTATTCTCTTCATGAATGCTTCTGCGGTAAGCTGCATGCTAACAAGGAGTTTGCATTGCTAATGTTGCTTTCTGTGTCAGAATGTTTGTCTCCCCACTTGCTTCTCCAAGTAACCATTCTCCTCTTCAAAGATTAGAATGCCATGATGCCAAACAAAGCAAAGAGAGGCACATGGCAGGCCAAACTCTCTGTATCAGCCACCCTGGGTTCTCATTCTGCTGCTTTTCCACCATGCCCATGTTATAAGGGTCCCTTACCTGTAGCAAACGTTGCTGTTCCAAACAGGACAAATATCTCCTGTTTTTCCTACTGAACTCTGTTTCAAGGGAAATGTATTTGCACTGATGGGGACGGACTCCGATCATGCTTTTGGTGCTCAACTCTCTTAGGGCCAAACTAGACGTTGTAAAATTCAGACTATTAGCAATTGCAGATGCATTTTTTAAATAAATAGCAACTGCTAGATCCTCATCCAGATGGAGACCCGGGGGTGGGGGAACTAAGGTGCTTTAATCCTCTAAACCCTGCTGTGGCCCTGATCCAGTTTGAAGCCCCTGCACATCTTGATGTTGACTTGAAGAAAAGCTGTTGGTGCATATATGCGCACCCTACATGTAGTGGGGGCATGGGGAAGGCAATCATGATCAGGTTCACATTGGGGGCAAAAGTTTAGCACCCCCAGTCCCAATACAGATTGGGACCTTCACACCTGCAATCTCCTTTTTTTAAAAAAAAAATGCACACGATGGCTAATTGCATGAATGGTGTCCTTCTAGTTTGGGCCCAAAGAGAGGTGGGCACCCAAGGTAAGATCTAAATCTGTTTCCATGAGTGCAAATACATTTGTTTGGAAACAAACCTTATTTACTCCCAATTCTCTTCCTAAAACATGTTTAACGAAACGGAGACTGGCATGAAATAAAGGTCTGTTTTTGCAAGATCATAACATGCTCGGTTCACCTAGAGCAGAGCTGCACCCATCAAGCCACAACCAGCTCACCAACCATGTCTTATGGCCTGCTGGAAGATTGATTACCATGCCTCATTTTTGCAGTCCCAGGCAGCTAACAGGAGGTTTATTATGCCACCGGTGGGCTGCCATACATGTTCAGCTTACAGAGCCAGACATCGTGAAGCCTTCTCAAGGTTGGACTATGGCAATTCCTTAGGCAAAAGTGGGAGGAACCATGAAGTATATGAGCATGCTGGAATGGTGGTAACGCTATTGATTGTGCTGGTAACAGATGGGTCATCTAAAAGAGCCAGGCTCTGAAGAAAGACAAAGGCTCACAAGAAATTATGACCGCTGAGCATCTTTAGATCCCAACAACTGTATGGGGAAATGATAGGTCTCTGCATCTCAGAAACTTCTTGTAATTTCATACTCAGAG
Organism: Anniella stebbinsi; assembly: GCA_029215795.1. NCBI lineage: Eukaryota > Metazoa > Chordata > Lepidosauria > Squamata > Anniellidae > Anniella > Anniella stebbinsi. The sequence continues at coordinate 177,016,598 of JARDYH010000001.1, forward strand.
CATGTGTGACATTCCCTATTTATTTCCCTCATAGGAGTTTTATCTTGACATTTCATGCCTTGCGTATTTTTATAAGCAGAGAACATCAATATGATCTTTTACTGCCTATTTTCTGCCAGTTTTTCAATTGTGCCAAAGGAGTTGCACAGAAACAAAGCAACAGACATTGATAAGTAAAGAGGTGCCAGTATGCCTTGCAGGCATTGTTTAAAAGTAGGAGGGCTTTCAGAGGGATTGAACTGCTGACCTCAAATGTTTTTATATTGCAGTCCAATGTGGAAGTACTAAACTACCTCACCACAGGGAAGAAATGAGAAATTTTGAGGGCTATTGAACACTGTGAATTCTCACAGCGGAGCAGCAGAAAGTTACTTAGCACAGGTGTTTCCATAATTGTGATGCATTGAGAAAGTTTATGGGGTTCAATGGCTCTTAAACTCACCAACTCCTTGGATTAGTATATTCAGCTTTCAGATATAGCACTTGGGGAAACTGCTTCACTTGTGACACAGTACAGTTTGTTTGTTTTTTAATATTGTGGAATATTATGGTTATTAGTCCCCCTAAGCAATGCAATTCATTGCTGTTTTGCTAATAAGCCCCATGCAAAGTTCATTCCTTCACCTCAGCCTTCATTTACATCCTGAATCACTCCCTTTCAGAACATGAGGCTGCTTTGTATTGAGATGGGCCACTCATTCAGATAGCCCACTTCTATCAACTCATGGAGTGGTCTTTCCCAGCCTGCCGCCAGGTGGAGATGCCAGGCTTTAACCTGGGTCTGTGTACATCAGAGATGAGGAACCACTTGCCTACTGGCAGGATTGGACCCATGAGGCCTCCCCATCCCATATGCTGAGGCTCTGGTAGAGATCCTTCCCCTTCTTGGAGCCCCACCCACCAGAGAAGGGTGCTCTGAGAAAAGAGAGTGACCTGTTTGTGAAGCGAGAAAGAGACTGGCTAAATTGCCTTCTCTACGATTTCTGCAAAAGGGCGGATATTTCTCCATGCAGAAAGAAAGGAGAACAATCTGGTTGTGGAGGAAGACTTTTGGGGCCAAACCAGATATTACTTTATGTCTTTATTATTATTTTTTATTGTAGAGTAAAATGCTAGGGGCCTGATCCAGATCAAGATCTGAGGGGGAGGAGGTGGATAGGGCAGCTTTCACCCTTCCCACCCACCCCCACTATTGTCCCAATCCATAAAGGATCACTCTTTTCCACTAGCAAAAAAAGAGTGACCACGATCTGGGCTAGGCCCCTAACAAGGGGGAAGCCCCTACCCCAATGCCAGGGTCCAGATCTGGATCAAGCCCTCTGTGCCTACTTTGGTGTATCTAATTATGTCCTTAAAGTAACATGTGCTTTGGCTCTCGGTGTCTTCTCCACAGCTAGATTGCTGTGTTTTCCCTTTGCATGGAGCAAAGGGCAGCCTGTTCTCAATGCAGAGAGGGGTGTGTGTGTGTATTGTGTGTAGGGGGGACCAGAGGGAGTGTCTCCACCATTATTGAAGTCATAGGGCAGGGATATCAGCCTGCAGTAGCCCTTGTATGGCTGACAAAAATGTATATCTCCAGAGGGATCATTCCACATGGGCCTGAATTATATGTCATCATTACAAAATTATTGCCTTTGCAAACCTGCTCCTTGTGGCTGGTCCCTCCATATGCTTTCAGCATCACACAGACATTTGTACTTTTTCTGCTAGCACACACAAACATGTCTAGTGGGCATGCTGATACTAATGCATTACCCATCTGATCCATCTTAGGGCAGCAGTTTTGTGCAATAAAACATGCCACAGCGGCAAGTTATATACAGTAAAGTCTGAATAATGTGTTCTGTTTACACAGGAGTCCTACATTGATCCTGCACACAGTGAGAAGCCAATGAGTGACTGCAGCACCTACTGATTCTGGTAGCTCACACAGGCTCTTGGTGAAAGCTTTGTTCCAGACCCCTCTTTGTGCCACCACACACCACTTAGTTCAGGGGCAAACAACATGTGGCCCTATGTGCTGCATCTGCCTCAGGCTTATTTTCCAGCAACTGCCACCTCGCCAAGTGCCACCACTGAATTGCCACCAACTTTTAGCAGTACTGAGGCAGCAGCAGCTGCCACATTTCGTTTTTAAAATCATGCTGAGAGTGTACACCTCATGTTAATGGGAAATCACACTCTTCCATGTCTTTCGGGGGAGTGATTTGCTTTTAAAGCAAGGCCTGCGCTCATCACATGGTTTGGTTGATTGAGGAAATGTGGCTTTTCCCCCACCTTGCTGCCAAAATTCAGCAGCAAGGTGGTAGTGGCAGCAATTTTGGTGTGACGGTGGCGCAGCCCTCAGCAAGGCTGGGGGCAAAATCGGCCCCTAGAGCCTCCAAAGTTGCCCACCCTTGACCTAGTTAAATCACTCACACTCTGAAAGTGCCTCCTTTCAGTGGCAAAGTGAAAACAAGATGGTTGCTATGTTTGATGGTGACTTCCTTGTTCCTTTAACTTACTAGCAGAAGATGCCAGGTACTGCTGGAGGGTGAGCAACCAAGCTCTCCAGCTGGCAACTGAACAGCAGCAGTGAACTGAACCTGGAAGGGGTCTCTCCACTGGTGGTTATAGCAGTTGTCAGAATTGATAGCTGCTGCAGTCAGTTCTCATCCTTGATGTGTCAACTGGGGTCTTGATTTGAGCTATTGGTTCGTGGAATACAAATTCTTTTTTTTTTCCTTTGCCTGTGTTCTATGCTCCTATGTCTTAGAAATAATATTTCCTTGAGCAGAGCATCATGCTCATGATGCAAGATCCTAGCTAGAGGTCCTAATTAGTAAAACCCTTCATTCCACTTCATGAATTAATATATCAAGCCTCTGCCCAGCCCAGACGTCACAATGGAACAAAAAATCCAAGTAGAGGGCTAAAATGATTGCTTCTGTCACTGAATTTGTATGTGGATGAAATAGAAGAATAAAATAAACCACTTTCAAGGATATCTATGGAAATATTCTTGGGAATACTCTTGTATGAAAGCACGTTAGTTTGGACTAACATGTGGTGGTGACTTCAATGCATCCTCTCACCAGGTACCTTCATACATCTTTTATTTGTTTTCTTCTGTCCTGGTGTCTTGGGAGTCAAAAAACAGGAGCAGATATACGGAGAGGGGGGGATGTACGAAAGTGGAGAGGAGACTGACAGCTGGGTTTCATTAAGAGTTCCGTTTCTTTCTTCTTCTTTTCAGGAAGTATATGAATCATTGAATGGGCTGCAAACTTTGAAAATGTTAATGAAAACCTCTAAGTGAAATGTAGGGGTGGGTGGGTTATTTTTACAAAAATAAAACTATGGCTTCAGTTATGAATCCTCCTTCATGAGCTTTTGCATTGGGTCAAATATTGTAATCTGCATGAGGAAGGAAGCCATTCAGAATTGTCAGCATGCTAAAATGTGAAACCTAGGTGAACACGCAAGAATATGTTATTGCATATTAGCCATTGTTTCTCATAAGACTGCAATTCTCGTAATATAAGGAGGACCTTACTAAGAAGACACCATCAATTCCTAGCTACTCCAAGCTGGATATTTCTAGGCTCCTGACCCCTGCAGGATCCCTTGCCTGAAGTAACCTTTTTCTGGGTATATCATCAAGGGTGTCAAATAATCTCTGGCTCACCTAGGTCCCCATCCAGTCCCCTAAGCTTCCCAGGGTAGCCACAACCTCTTCCTGTCATCACACGTATTTTCATATTTTTGTGCTTTTACCACAAAGTTTTTCTCCACAAACTGGCTGTTGGTATAGGCTTTTCTTTTTAAAAAAAATAATTTTACCCCCTTTTTTAAACTTGCTGGAACATGATCTGACCTTCTACCATGAGTTCCAGCTTGCTTCTTTCCTCATGCACTTTTGGAAAGCAAGATGGCACACATGGAGTAAAAACAGATCAGCAGGTGATCAGAGATAAAAGCTTTGCCCTGCTAAGCCCTGAAAAGGGCAGCCTTTTTTCCTATTTTCTTTAGCAGGAGATAGCTCTTACTGCTGACTAGCTGCTGATTGGAGATAGGTGCCTTTCCCTACTGGAGAGAAGGCATGGCTTAGGATGGAAGCTGCTAAGTGAGTCCATCCTTATTGCTGAATAGACATGCATATGCCTATTCTGCTTACTTCTGAGTAGACAAGCAGAGGCTTGGTATTTGAGATGCTATTTGAAAATGCTGCTGAGCATTTTGGTCCTGCTTGTGTATGAGTAGAAAAGGTTTCCCCACCCCGTTAAGTGGGGACCTATGCAACCCAGTACTTGCAATGTGTGTGCGTCTGTATGCAGACACTAGATGTGGCCCTGTGGCCAAAAGGGTTGTGCCACCTTATGCTACATAGGAAATTCTGAAGCCACTATATGCAAGCAACTTAATATTGCAGTGTGTTAACTTCATTGTCCTTGGTCTCTTATTCAAATGATAACCTGGCAGACTTCTAGCTTCAGCTCCGGTGTTTCCTTGAACTTTATGGATACCCAGCATATGATTAGAGTGATGGGTATCCATAAAGTATCATGGCTCTACATTGGATGCAAGAGCTACCACATTGGCATCCCTATGGCAGCATCCTTATGGTTAGGATAACCTGTGTGGCTCCCCCAGGAGTGCATATAAATAGGACATCTCCGGGATCCTCAATTTGTGCCACTGGGTATATTAAGGGAGAGCTTTAATCACATGCTTAAATGAAGGGTGACCGTATAAAAAAGGAGGACAGGGCTCCTGTATCTTTAACAGTTGCATAGAAAAGGGAATTTCAGCAGGTGTCATTTGTATGCATGCAGCACCTGGTGAAATTCCCTCTTCATCACAACAGTTAAAGCTGCAGGAGCCCTGCCCTCTTGACCAGATATAAAAGAGGGCAGCCCCTCTGCAGCTTTAACTGTTGTGATGAAGATGAAATTTTACCAGGTGCTGCATATATACAAATGACATCTGTTGAAATTTGCTTTTCTATGCAACTGTTAAAGACACCAGAGCCCTGTCCTCCTTTTCATATGGTCACTCTACTTACCTCTAGTTAAGTCACATATTATTCCTATTTAACATCACTAAACTTTATTACTATTAATGCCCAATGGCTTTCACACCACTTGGAAAGGAAACTGTTAGATTTTTCAAAGGGTATCTGATGTTTAAATATGTGTACCTTCTGCTGTGTGAGCTTGTTATATGGGAAGGCTTACAAGATGCTGATGCAAAGGACCTTGTACTCCTGCCTTTGAAACACAGCATGTTATCTAGTTATGAACTGTACTTTCCCACTATTGGTGGGTGCTTTACAAAAGAATATCTCCAAGGAAAAGATTTTCTTCATCCCCGACCCCGTCATTATAGAAGCTTCTTTTCTTTCCAGGAAAAAGACAATATTTTGTATCTTTGAACTTGAAAACACTTACAGCTTTAACACAGAAAAGTGTATCTTGCTAGAGGAATTTCTCAGATTGCTCCCCTGAATAGAGATGTCAGCTGATAGTAAGGAAGTATATTCACAGAAGCATTACAAGTAAGTTCTCTGAGATGCAATAGTCGGGCTGTTTATGCAGCAGCAACCTGACATCAGTCACTTTGAAAGAGGAAAGTGGTGGGACATGTAAATGTCGAACTGATCCGACAGTCAAGCATGCAGTCTGAGTTAAAAGCTTTGCCAGAGGATTTCCTATCAGTAATGGTCCTAGTTTGGCATACCGTTGCTCAGTTCAGACGTTTACTTGGGTCAGCAACAGCCTTCACATGGTAGAGGAATGGGCATAGTATGGAGGGAGAAGTGAAATTTATTTATTTATTACATTTATATCCCACCTTTTTTTCCTGCAAGGAACCCAAGGTGGTGTATATAAACTTCCTCCTCTCCATTTTATCCTCACACCAACAACCCTGTGAGGTAGGTTGGGCTGAGAGTTTGTGACTGGCCCAAAGTCACCCAGTGAGCTTCCATGGCCAAGTGGGGACTAGAACCCAAATCTCCTGACTCCCAGTCTGACACTCTAGCCCCTACACCACACTGGCTCTCAATTTAGCCACCTGTGTGATTGAACATCTGCATGGAAAGTCTGCAACATACAAGAAGCTGTCTGCATAGGGTAGGGGAGCAGATACACCCATTCTTCCACCATGTAAAGCTTCTCATGGGCCTAAGTAAGCATTTGAACTAAGTCTCTGCCTCTACTCACCATCTTTGGCCTTGACATACAGTGAGAGAGGTCTATTAATAGTAACCATGCAGATTGTTTTTGAATATGGCAATGATGTGCTGAACAGATTCCATTTGAAGCCATTTCTTTCTTTATCAAGGCAAATCACAGCTACAAATACACAGCCTTGTTCTGTTTATTTTCCAATGAGATAGGCGACAAATCAGGACTGCACTGTTATCCGGTGACTATTTATATTAGCTATTTATATTGAAACAGCCAACCCATGAATAAAAGAACCACTCTATGACTCAACCATAAGAGTATCTCCATTTTAGTAAAACATTTTTTTTTTACTATTCAATTTGAAGTTTAATTTTGAAAATCAATTCTGAAAGGTCTATCTCATTCATTTCAGCTACTCATGCAACCTTTGGCTTTCCTGAGATTTCCCCTTCAATATTAATGTTCTGGTGGGCAGAAAGGTCTTTGTTCATATTCCAGCTGCTCTTCCATTTTTCTGACTACTATGATATATTTCAGGCAATCACAATCTTGTATGATTCCATAAGGAAGAAGTTCATCTTTCTACCCATTTATTGTCTTTTACTATCTGTACTCTACTGAATGCTAAATTGTGTCTTTCTTAAAAAAAAAAAAAAAAAATCCGCCATCCCTTTGTATCCAGGGGGTCAGCTTATTGACAACTCACCTATATGGGAAGCAAAAAGGATTTCTTCTACCTGGTTGTATGAGAAAATATCTTAATATATAGTTTAGCTCATGGCAGTGATGGATTAACTATTATGCTATGCTACAGAATAGGGACCTGGGTACCTAGTGCTCTGTTATACTATATCTTTTATTTACTTGTTCGGTTGAAATCACTTATAACCCACTCTTCCTCCCTAAGGAGATTAGAGTGGAATACACTACAAATAGTGAGAGAATATGAACAAGCAATTGCAAGCCACACAACACACAGCAGCTAAAATACCTGGGTGGGATCAGCAGTAGAATATCCAAACTAAAACCCTTTCTACAGATTGTAAGAATCTCTGTTTCGCCAAGATTTCATTTTGGTTTGTTATCCCTCATCCAGCCCATTCCTAACATCAAGCACTGGGTTAAGAGGTATGTACAACCTCCCTGGGATTGTTAGAAACTGAGACAGAGCTGAGTGTCATCAGCATACTGGCGACACTGTGCCCCAAAACTCAGGATGATTTTGGGTGAACATGCTCTCATTGCACAAGCAGGGAGTATTCTCCACTAGGATGAGATGTATTGCATTTATTTTTACATTTGCATATATACTTAGGGCAGTATCCAATGCTGCCTCTCCATTTGCGGCATTGACGTAGCACTAAATGATCGCTAGTGCTATGCCAATAACGTAAGCTAATGCAACGGTTTCCCCACAAACCTGTCATATCAGCTTATGCTAGAGGTCACTTCAGCTAACGCTATGTCAATTGCATAACTGAAGTGGCAGTGAGGGATGCTTCCCATAAAAATTAGCATATACAATGTTGTATTCCCACCCCCATCTTTTTTGGTGATGCATTTCCTCTTTTTTGTGATGTGCAAGTGACCATCTGTCATGTCTGACCTCGACAAAAGCCAGGATGACTTGTCAGACCAAGCGTTCAACCTGGCAGAGCATGCATTCCCTCTGGGGCTCCCTGGCATTAGGCACCTCTTGACATCAGCAGAAAAGATGCATCTGGCCCTTCTACAGCAGCAGACTCTGAGGGATGCCTAGATAGACCCACAGATCAACCAGGGTTTCGACAGGAGCACCAGCCCTATCAGCCGGAAAACTCCCCAGAGCCCTTTGGAAACCATCCGGATCCATTGGTCTCTGGGGGCGGACTATCTTAATAGTTCCCCCACCCTTGCAGAGAGGAAAAGCTGCTGTAAATCTAACACTCAACAAGCAGTGATCTGACCGTAACAAAGGGACCATCTCCCTGTCCAGTTGCGAAAACCAGGTCTAGAGTGTGCCCTGCTACATGCATTGGGCCAGTGGCATGTTGGGACAGTCCCATGGTTGTCATGGAGACCATGAAATCCTGAGCTGCTCCGGATAAGGTGCCCTCGGTGTAAATGTTGACATCCCCCAGAAACAACAGTTTGGAGGATCTCAACAGTATCCCCAAGACCACTTCTGTCAGCTCAGCTAGGGAATCTGTTGAGTAGCGGGGTGGGCGGTACACCAACAGAATCCCTAATCTGTCCCAACACAAGGTGCAAACCTTCCAGACCAGTAGTCACATGGACAGGGAGCTTGCAGAGGGAGATGGAGTTCCTATGGACCACAGCAACACCCCTCCACGGCCCTCAGTTCTACCCTGATGCTGAACCAAGTACCCCGGTGGGCATAGCTGGGAGAGACTGAGTCCTCCCTGCTCTCCCACCCAGCGTTATACATGCCAAATCAGCTGCCTCATCCACACTTAAGTCATGGATGAGGGAGGTCTTATTATGCACCGATCTGGCATTTAAAAGCAGCATGCAGAAGCCTGAGGACTGGCTGATAGGGCAGCCAACAGATCTGCGGTAACAGGGAGGACTAGAACACGGCACAGCCGTTAACTGTCTGGGCCACGTTCCCCTTACCTGGCAAGTCCTCCTCACAACGCCATATCTCCCTCTACCCGTCACTACACTGATTGGGGGCCCTCAAATCCCCCCACTTGGCTCTGTATCCCCTCTCTCAGGCACATAGCTCAAGACCCCACAAAAAGCCAGGCTGGGGAGGGGAGAGAAAGAAAGAAAGAAAGAAAGAAAGAAAGAAAGAAAAGTAGAATCCCAACAGGGAGGATCCGGTGGTGGCAACAGACCAGCAGCAGCAAGCAGGCAGGCAGACAGCAGCAGCAGGTGGCTCTCCTCCTTCCCTGGGTGGTGATGGTACTCCCCTTCTCCTGCAGGCACTTGCTCTCCCAGGACACCTCAGCCAGCCAGCTTATGTATCCCCCTCCAGGGAGGGTGATCAGGTTGAGGATGTCAGCAGCAGCTGGCTGAGTACCCGGGGGCCTGGGCCGACAGGGCATGGCAGTCTGCAGAGCAGAAGTCCAACAGGGAGAGGGCGGCTGTGGCAACAAGCCAGCAGCAGCAAGCAAGCAGGCAGGCAGACGACAGCAGCAGCAGCAGGCTCTCCTTCTTCCCTGGATGATGGTGGTGGTGGTACTCCCCTTCTCCTGCAGGCACCGACTTTAGAATGATATTGAAATGCACTGACAACTGTCGGGGCCCTTGCCCATTCCGTAGACTGTTTTCAAACCGCTTTCAAAGTATTATATCCTGGTTGGTGTAGATCTGGCCCAATTAGAGTTCTGTCTGGAAGGGTGTAGCAAAAAGTATTCTCCTTCCACACCAAAATGTTGGCTTTTACTCTGTTAAGTTTGAATGATGATTGTTCATGCAACACAACCTTTAACCCACCAAAGGGCTAAGTAAAAAATGGCCCTTTGGAATCCACCGGAAATAGTAGGGTCATTTCTTGTGCTGAAAGAGTGACCATGATTGAATTAGATCTTTAGTCCCTGAAAAGGGGTCAATAATAGAGAAGCAACATTTAGGCCCACAGGAGGAAAAAAAAAGTCCTTAAAGCGCAATGAAGTCATACTGTGAAGAAATGGAGCTTTTGAAACTGTAAACCATACTTGCATGCTGTATTACAGGTTTTTAAGTATGTGCCATTCATTCCCATATACAAAAGCAGCCATAAATCTCTTAATGAAAAGGCAACGGGGGCGGTGCTGTGTGGGGAAGCAAGGAGTATATAACTTTCTCAAATATATTCATTGCATTCAACAGCCCTAGGAATCCAGTAACTCAATCCAGAGGTGTGCTGTTGCCCATGCTTAACACCAGTGAAAGGAACAATTGAATTCTCAGCTGTACAATGGAATAGTTCAATTTGCAGGTTGAAAGTGCTTCCCCCACCCCCACCCCCACCCAGTTTAGGGCCTAAATGGGAGACGATAATTTGCAGAGAAATCTGACACCTGCACACGGGGTGGGAGTGGGGGAATGTGGCACACAGGGCACTCGGAGGTGACATTTTTCATCACACAGATGGCCTGCAAATGGTGCAATACAAAGAACTAATTTGGACATATATTTCCCAGTTTGCTAAACCATAATTGAACAACCTGGAACAAACATTGGGACAATGCTCCATCCCAGTGTTTCCCCTCCCTTATTCCCTTTCTCAGCATGCTGAGCCTGGCTGGTTCAATGGGGTGCTGTGGTTTAATTTCAGTTCCCTAACCAGAAATGTAAACCATGGGCCTGATCAGACAACATGCTAAGCCTTGGTTAGGGTACTAACCGTTTTGCAGCAAATGGTTTCTGAGCGTGTTTAAACCATAGTTATGTACCCACCATGGTTAGGAATGGTTAGGAATGGTTCACACAACACACTAAGTTATGGTTCACACAATACACTAAATGCTTAACTACTGTGGCTTAGCATGTTGTCTGAACAGGGTCCATGTTTACTGTATTCAATGGCGCTTACTCCCTAATAAGTGCATTTAGGATTGGAGACTCAGCATATACACATATACACATTCCTTTTTTATTTATGTTATTGTTGTTATTATTATTATTCCAAAGTAAGCTCATGGGACCCAGTCCAAATTGAGATCCTAGTGTGGGCTAGAGAAGCTTTAACTTTTGCCCCCTGCTGTGATCCTGTTCCAGACACAAAGTGATTCATCTTACTCAAGTGTAAAACTTCTAAATCCTACAACATCCTGCAATCCTACACTATCCATACAATCCAATACTCCTTATTTGACAGATAGATTTCCTACATTGGTTTGGAATTGGACTAAATGGCCTTTGAGGAAACTTCTCTCTCCCTATTTTGCCTTTTGGAATTGCCTTTTGAGATACCAGAGTTGCTGTTCATCAGGTTTCAGCTCAAGCCTTCTAATTTGCAGAAGCTAAATCTCTAAGCAGGGGTCCCTGAGAGATGCATCTTCTTGATTGTACATATGGTTTTAACTGCAAATACATGAACACTGAGGCACCATGTAGCATACAGTCTGATCAGTTTAGGCACTGCAGCTGATCAGATTGATTTTCAACTGCCGTTAACATATCATAGGGCAAGAATGTTTTCTAGCATATCTTAGGCTAAAAGAGTATAGTTTAAACTCAGTGCAGAACAAGCTATTTCAGAGTGAATGAATTTGGTACTTATTGGGCAGAAAAGATCCATCAGCAAAGCAGAGTCAGCAACCTAGTGCCCTCCAGTTATTTTGGACTACAATTCCCAAAAGCTCCAGCCAGCATGCCTAATGGTCAAGGGTGCCTAACGGACATCCAAAATATCTGGAGGGCTCCCATTGGCCTGTCCCTGTTTATGGCATAGCAGCTACAAGTCAACCCTGAGCTACGGATCCATACATCCTTGGTTTAGATCCTAGCCCTGCTATAAACAGACAACGTTGCCTTAGACCTTTCTCTCAGCCTCAGCTAAATCTGCAATACTGTATAATGATAATCCTCATCTGTACAATAGGATTGTCATAAGCATTCCAACAATCTAATCTGTGTGAAACTTTAATCTATGTAAAGCAAAGTGCCAATGTGATGGACTGGGCATCAGATAGCCTGGGTTCTAGTCCACACTTGGCCATGAAGCTCACTGGTTCACTTTGGGCCAGTGATGGACTCTCAGCCTACCCTACCTCTGTATGGGAAATAAGCCGGAAGACTATTGTAAACCCAAGGAGATTAGGTTTGATATGCAACCATCCAGACCCAATGCTAAACTCCTGTGAGAGAGCCATTTCCCTTTAGTCATGCAGTGTATTACATAATGAGCTGCCTGCGCTGTGTAATGCAAGTAAGGAGTTAAAGCTGGCAGATGATGTGTAACTCCTTTGAAGTCTGAGAGGAGAACCCTATCTACCCGCAGGTGGCATTTCCTGGCATGCTTCCCAGAACTGCATGCTTTGATCTATGAGACATTTCTCATGCCAGCTGATGACGGATGTCTGTTCCCTTGGTAATATACTGATAAGAGGCGGGAACCCGATGACATAATGGACTGAACAGCATGAATCGCACGTGCTGTAGATGCTGGTTAGGACTATAAATATGAGATGCTAGCATCTGTTTTTGGGAACTTTGCCACAGACCTAGCCTGCAGTAAAGGATACCGTGGACTTAATTGGCCAGCAGATGGAGTCTCTCTGTTGTCGTTCTTTCTATGGGGTCCCAACAACTGAATGGAGAATGTGTGGTCTTGCTTAGCTTTGCTTTTAACCTTATTTATGTATTTATCTTTAGCCTGCTAGGTAATAAAACTTTGGACTTCTAACCACTTGTGTTGTAATTGCTTCTGAAATCCGAACCTTAATTCATTAGCAAAACAACCTCACAGGGTTGTTGTAAAGATAAAAATGGACAGGAGGAAGATCACGGATGCTGCCTTGAGCTCCTTGGAAGAAAGACAGTGGCCCTGTTGAGACAATATGCCAAACCATGATGGTTAAGCATTTTTGCACTAAATGTTATGGTTTAGTGTGTCATGTTAACCATAACTTAGTGTGTCATGTGAACCATTCCTAACCATGGTGGGTACATAACTATGGTTTAAACATGCTCACTAATCACTTGCTACAAAAGGGTTAGCAGCCTAACCATGGCTTAGTGTGTTGTCTGAACAGGCCCAGTATATATATATATATATATATATATATGTAAAAAAAACAAGCAAACACCAAAGCACCAAAGACATGCATAGGATTGTACTTTAAATATATTAAAGTACGCTCTTAAAAATAATGATTGGGCATATGTGTAAGAATTAGAAGCAGAAGCCGTAGTGCAGAGAATGTGGCACTTACATGCTGTGAAATCAGTAGCACACATTAATTATCATGACACACGTGCCCCATTGATTTCAACCTGGCTAAGACAAAACTGCTGGAATTGCAATCCAAGTGGGTAAAAGGTAGTCATGGGTGTGAAGTATTTCATTCTCTAGAGTCATGAAATTCCCATGGAGTTAAGATATACCATATATATAGCTTTAAAGACTATACACAGAGAATAATGATGTAGTACATTAGAGTGATCGGTGTCAAAGATTTCACTATAGGGACTGGTATTAAATTCAGTCTTTTTAAAAATATCATTCCTTATTTAGGAACATGAGTATGCAGTGCATTAATTGAATCCCGAGAATGACAATAGGAAAAAGAGAAGGAAATAAGAAGCAAGTAAAACTGGATCTTGCATAAGGAATAAACAGCGATATAATTGCGTTTTTGACTAGGGATGGTTTTGTTCACATTTTAATATGGACATCCACTTTCCAAACTAATTTCTCTGACTTTTGCAATACAATACTCCAATCAAAAAATGTATACGGAAATGCATACATCAGAGGAAAGAGCACACAATAAGGCAAATGCTCTTGGTAACTGCTTGCAACAAATGCATATCCCAGGGGAAAATACCATTTTAAAATCGTGTGTATGAAAATGTACACAAAAATGCATACAAATTTGAATGCATATGTGTAAACCGATGCAGAAATTGGATGGAAAGAACTTGTGGTTGAAAAAACAAAAAACATTATTGAAAGCGAAGCAGATTTACCTATGCCCAAGACGGCTGCTGAAACTACTTTTTGCAGTTTCAAAGTGGCTTATTTTTTTTCCTGTCATTTTATATCATGCTTGTTTAGTTGTTTTTGTTATTTTGAAAAAGGACTAATTTGTTCCTCTATCATCATGCCTCCCTTTAAGGCACTTCTGCACGGCAGATTTACCAGAGACCAGCTAGCAAAAGTTCATCCCTGAGCAACCTGCTTTGATCTCCCAAGCATTTGCACAGCAAACACAGGGAAACAATTATTATGTCCAGGTGCCACAGTCAGCATCTGGGAAGATGCAACATTTGGTGCAAGACAGCATAAGAACATAAGGATGGCCTCTACTGAATACAGTTTATGTTCCTGTGTTATTTTAAAGTTTTGCTCAAAGCCCATAGACAATAGAACAGATTTATTCCCCTTATCTCTTCAAATTAGTATGATGTCTTTGTTTCTATTTCCTTTTGGGGTTTATATGCTTTACCTTCAGTGCTGACATTCCCTGGGCAGTTAAGAAACATCAAAATAAGAATGAAATATAATATAATATTGTAAAACTTTTTAAAAAAATAATTAATTAGTAAATTCCACCAACACGTAAAAGGCCTGGGAGAATAAACTGAAGGACTTTGTAAAAAGCCTCAGAAAAAGTAAAAAAAACCAAACCCTGAGCTGGAGCAGTCCACTATGGAGATATTTGGACCACTTCTGAATCCAAAGCAACGAGACCAAAGTGGTCCGAGACAAAAGCAGGCAGGTCCCAAACCTTCAGAATTGTTTCAGAGCCTTGAAAGATATTTTTACTTTTTCTGGCCCATTTTTGAAAGCTCCTTAAATGTAGGAGGCAGAGTCTGGTGACTGACAACTCTAGCTTCCAATCAGGGAATGATTTTACGAGGGTCCACTTTGACTTCTAATCACAGTGTTTTGGAGGGAAACACAAAAGGGCAAGGTCCTGGAGCGGGTGGTTGCGAGCCAGCTCCAGGCACTCTTGGATGAGACTGATTATCTGGATCCATTTCAGTCGGGTTTCAGGCCTGGTTTTGCTACGGAAACAGCCTTGGTCGCCCTGTATGATGACCTATGTCGGGAGAAAGACAGGGGGAGTGTGACTCTGTTGATTCTCCTTGATCTCTCAGCGGCTTTCGATACCATCGACCATGGTATCCTTCTGGGACGACTGGCTGAGTTGGGAATGGGAGGCACTGCATTGCAGTGGTTCCGCTCCTACTTGGTGGGTCGGCTCCAGAAGGTGGTGCTTGGGGAACATTGCTCGGCCCCGTGGATTCTCCAGTATGGGGTTCCGCAGGGGTCAGTTTTGTCCCCCATGCTGTTCAATATCTACATGAAACTGTTGAGTGCAGTCATCCGGAGTTTTGGAGTGCGTTGTCATCAGTACGCTGATGACACGCAGCTCTATTTCTCCTTTTCATCTTCATCAGGTGAGGCTGTGGATGTGCTGAACCAGTGCCTGGCTGCGACAATGGACTGGATGAGGGCTAATAAACTGAAACTCAATCCAGACAAGACTGAGACGCTGTTGGTGGGTGGTTCCGCTGACCGGATGGAGGGTGTTCAACCTGTTCTGGATGGGGTTGCACTCCCCTTGAAGGAGTGGGTTCGTAGCTTGGGGGTTCTCCTAGAACCATCTCTGTCACTTGAGGCGCAGGTGGCCTCAGTGGCACGGAGTGCCTTCTACCAACTTCGGTTGGTGGCCCAGCTACGTCCCTATCTGGACAGGGATAACCTGGCTTCAGTTGTCCATGCTCTGGTAACCTCCAAGTTAGATTACTGCAATGCACTCTACGTGGGGCTGCCTTTGAAGGTGGTTCGGAAGCTGCAGCTTGTGCAAAACGCAGCGGCCAGATTGATAACTGGAACCAGTAGGTTCGAACATATAAGACCTACTCTGGCCCGCTTGCATTGGCTGCCTGTATGTTTCCAAGCCTGGTTCAAGGTGCTGGTTTTAACCTATAAAGCCTTACACGGCTTGGGACCACAATACCTGATGGAATGCCTTTCCCGACATGAACCTACCCGAACACTACGTTCAACATCTAAGGCCCTCCTCTGAGTGCCTCCTCCGAGTGCCTCCTCCGAGGGAAGCTCGGAGGTCGGCAACAAGAGAGAGGGCCTTCTCTGTGGTGGCTCCCCAATTGTGGAACGATCTCCCCGACGAGGCCCGCCTGGCGCCAACATTGTTATCTTTTCGGCGCCAGGTCAAGACTTTCCTCTTCTCTCAGGCATTTGGCAATATCTGAGGAGCCTGGGTTTGTTTTGTTTTGTTTTTGTAGTTTTTTTTGAAGTGTTGAAGTGGTTTTTAAATGTACAGATTGTGTGTATGTTGTATGTTTTTGCTGTTTTAATTTTTGTATATTGTTTTTAATTGTTTTTAATCCTATGTAAACCGCCCAGAGAGCTTCGGCTATGGGGCGGTATACAAATGTAATAAATAAATAAATAAAAAAAAGAAAGTACCAGAAGCTTATTTCAGTGTTTCAATCCAGGTGCTGCCAGTTATTAGGCAAGATGTCGCCTTTCATCCCATCATCTACCCACATTCCAGGCCTAGTTGCATTTTATTTAAGTTCAGTGTAGATCTGTTTATGTATGTGGGTGTCAGAAATAATATATCCATTTGACTTTGTGTCTGTGACTGTATTCTTTATTGTCTGTTGTGTGACTCTGCTACACATAAAGCTCCATCACACCAGCGTTATATCCCACTTTCATCCTGCCTTGTTTGCCGTTTTGCAACGTGGTACTCACATGACGTTGTGCCTATCCTGCAGTCATCTCGCCTATTCCCCTCCATTTTCCGTGAGTTTTTTAGAGCAGGGAAATACTTTTTTTTCCTCCACACAGGATAAAACCACTCTTCTGTGCCCGTGTGCTGCCAGCCTTGTGCAGAACCCCCCTTCATGGCGGCATCTGCGTTGAAGGGTGGTCTTGCTAACAAAAGAGGAGGGCAGGGTGGATCTCCTCCAATCTGTATAACTGCTCAATCAGGAAGGGGGAGGAAGAGCAGGCGCGCGAATGCCCCATGCAGAAGGGAGCATTATTGCACCTTGAATGGCAGGAACGGCGCCCGATCGATAAAACCCCAAATCGCTGTAACACTAGACCACAAAACCAGAATGAGGGGGACGCATCCATTACATTGTCCATCACAACCACAACAACCAATGAAGTGCAGAGGGAAGGACAAGGGGCTTGGGTGGGGCGGGCGCAATCGGAAGCGCGAGCTGGTGCTGGTGGAAACGTAAATGAGGCGAAATGGTGAACCAACACACGCACATGAAAGTGACCAGTGCTTGATGCACTAATGAAACGGAGGTGGAAATCGTGGAAGCATACCAGAAAAAAAAATATGTGTGATGGAAGAGTGTGCATCAAAGCAGTACATTAGTATACAGTTTCATATATATCAATAAAGTCATCCATGAAGGGATGAAGCAGGAGTGTTGCAGGTGTCTGTTTTGTTTTGTTTTGTTTTTGAGGGGGGAGGGAAAGAGGCAAAGGTGGAAAGCTCAGTTCTTCTACTTCCAAAATCTACTTTAAAGGTGCCTAGCACAAACATTTGTGCATCTCTTTGTCTGAAAAGCCATTCTTTGCCATCTAGCCTTCTAAGGTCCAATAGTAAAATCAAAGCATTAAAACCAAAATGGGGTTTTGCTCAGAGACCTTGGAATAGAGAGACTGTTCAGTGCTATCAGTTAAACCATGTTCTGTCAGGTAATTGGTACTAGGGCATGAAAAACCAGTAAACACCAGGTTCTACTCATTATAACTTAGGTTCTGTCAGGACTCCATCTCCTTGGCTCCATCCTACTAGCTGCAGATAAATGATGAGTATATATTGATTGTATGATTGATAATTCATTTTCTGTGCAAGTGTATTTTCCTTTAAATGAAGTATCAGAGAGATTTGAATTCTGGTCTTGGGATAAAATTCCGCAGCTATTTTCACATATGAAGAAAGGTAAATTTTCAGATTGGGCACAAGTTAGCAACTGTGTTTTCTTATGCAAATAATCTTGAAGAACAGAGCTAATATTTGTGGTTCTACCTGACTGTGATTCTGTGTAAAATGGAGAGAAAGATCCATAGCATAGACAAAAAGATGCCAAACTGGAAACGAAGGAACTAAGAATTCCTGTTTTAGAAGATCTATTAGCCTAGTCTACTACAGATTCTACTTCAGACGCTTCAGACAAGTCTGGAGAGCAGAAATCACAAGCCACACATACTTCCTTTCCCCTCAGAAGTTGTAATGTCCAAGATCATTTATTTTCCTGAAAGCTTGATCAGAAGTTGTTGCAGCTAAATCCCAATTGCATTCCACCTGCTGAACAGTCTGGCCTTGCTAAGGTTTGCCATTCTTTGTAATCTAGACTGTTTGAAGTCCAATAGCAAAATCAAAGTATTAAAATCAACATGGTATGCCTACCATCTTGAATCTAATATGGGAATTGCAAAATAAAGCAATTAAAATCTGTATTATTGTTGTTATTATTATTATTGACATTTTGATGTTAGTGTGGGAAATCTGATGTTTTTACAGAAAAATCCTTTAGCTCAAAATAAGTGGATGCAAATCTAAACATTTTGGCAATCCTTAAAGATCATTGTCAAGTAAATTGTTATTCAGCTGTATTTGTCTGCAAGGAAACTTGCTGAAGCACACAAAAATATAAAAATATCAACATGATTTTTTAGAATAACAGTTTGATTTATTGGTAGTAATGGGCACTTATGCCAGGCAGGTGGTCCGAATCCCACAGAAATAAATAATTGATTCTGGAACAAGAGATGTTGAGATAAAAATGTGTCTATTACTATTCCAAGTGACTGACATAAGCCCAACAAAATACGTTTGGCAAGCTTGAGTTGCCTGTGGCCATGATCATTGACACAATTCTCCCTTTGCCAGATGTTGGTAGAGGGCTTCCTTTGTGTTTCATATCATTCTAGTCCTTTGGTATTTCAGTAAACATCCTCACTGACAGACTCCAAATGTCACACATCAAGATGTGATTACTTCACCACTCAATACTAATTGATCATCATTTACACTGTGATGTTTTAACTCTTTGTAAAGGTTTGATTCAACAAAATATTGTGATCAAACAAACAAAAAGCACTCAACACACTGACTTGCTATATACAGGAGGTGGTAGTAGTAATAGTAGTATATTATCACCAAAATGCCCATCATTATGATGGGGTTGGTGTTTGTAGGGTTTGAGAGAGGGAGGGAGGGAGACCACTTTGGGGTGTGTATTTTGTACAGAGATGCATCCCTCCCCCACAAGGAGGTGAAGGAAGGTCAAGTCACCCAGTGTTAAGGATAACTGAGAGATTTCTGTGATTCTCCACATCTAGAATATGAGATGTCTGTATATGTACATTGTATAGTGTGCATCTTTCCTCTGCAAAATGGCGGACAAAGAAAGGCCATGGCTGTTATAGAAGTGTGTCTGTTTATTTGACTCTACGCTGAAGGGGATTTAATGATTGAGGCGCAAGCTGCTGTGTCTATCTAAAATACTGGCTACCCGGCCGACCATCTGGTGTTGATGGGAATGTCCCGAATAGGTTTCTTAGCTGGAACATTTGGAAAATGAATGTGCCATCACTAAAACCAAGTGTCTTAGCCATCATGCTAGCGATAATGTAGCTGATTTACCAGATGTCACATGAGTTCCTGGCATGGTGGTGAACTTCCTGTTTTTACAAACTAACAAAAAACAACCTGCATTAGCAATGCCGATGCTCTGGTTAGTATATGAGTAGAATCATTTTCTGCAGTCTTAAAGGGAATTGCTGAGTAAAGATTACACAGCATAACCTTCATTCAGCCACTCTCCATTCATTTTTAGAAAAGGAGTAAATTAAAACATATTTTCTCTGTGTTGCTTCTTCAGTTCTGAAAAGCAAAGCACAACTGCGCGGAACCATTTGACCTGTCACATCATTTACCGCTTTTCTAAATAATTCACCATTCTGTACTGGTGGTGAACATGTTTTCCTCCGATAAAACATGGCTGATACTTGTACAAAAGCTCCAGGTGGTGGGCAGAAATGCTCTGCTCATCTGGAATGCTCAAGTGGTACATCAGAAGTCAAGATGGTATGACTTGCCAAACTTTTCTTCTTTCTCTAAAAGCAGATGAGTGAAATAAATGTAAAATACATACACAACACTGAAATTCAGACAATGTTTTTTAAAAACCCATTTTATGATGTTTAATGAACATTAAAAAGGGGAAAAAACAGTAGTGGGACTGATGAAGAGCTTTTACATGCATGCACAGATATAAATGATGTTCCAAAGACCTCCTATGGCTGGTAATAAATAAGGGCATGCAAAGCTTTCCCTATCATTTTCTTGTCAAAAAGAGACATTGTATGTTCGGGGCACTTATCCACAAAAATAGGAATGCAAATTTTCATGTGGGTAGTTTTAAAATTGTTATTTTACATGTTAGTTCAGATATTAAGTTTGGATCCTATCATTGTTGGTCCTGTTTTATTGGTTTGTTTAAAACATTTCTATTCCATTCTTCTCTCTCTCTGTCTCACTGTGTGTGTGTGTGTGTGTGTGTATACACACACACATGTGTGTGAGTGTCTCCAGGGCAGCACACAATACTGAAAGGTATAACTGTGGAGGGTTCCTGACTGAGAAGTATAGATGCCAGTTAGCTTAGTTATTGTGCAAACATCCATTCTAACAAGTGTTGCTCCTTATTCTACATTCAAATCACATCCTAGCTAGTTATTATGAAGCCATCCATTTTCATTCAAACTCATCATGTTGCCCATTCACACAGCAAAGACCCGATAGTAACATAGGAAGCTGTCTAAAATTGAGTCAGAGTCAGATCATTGGACCATCTGGCTCAGTATTGTCTTCACTGACTTGGCGGTGGCTTTTCTGGGATCTTTCCAAACACAGATACCTTCATGATCCTTTAGCTAAAGGTGACTTCTGCATGCAAAGCGATTCCCTACCACTCAGCTATGGTCCTTCTTCAGTCCAATAATAGCACAATAATAACTAGTGCTATTCATAGTTTGCCACTTAAACCTCAGGCCAGCTAGCTACTACATGATATAACTAATAATGCTCTCCATATCTCATTTGGCTTAATTGCACAAGTCATCACTTGCTGCTTCCTTTTCAATAATTCCAACAAATTAGCACCTCTAAAGTTCTCAGTAAGGGCTCCAATCCTATACAACGATATCCATTTTAACAGTGCGTACACAACTCTGTACTTGGTATTAACTCTCAGTGAGTGTTTTTAGTGTGTGGATCTTTCAGAGATGTATCATGTTAAACTGAGTCAAAGAGATAAAATAAGGCCAATCATTTCCCTTTCACTTACCTCTCCCTTCCTTCAGACCACATGCAGATTCATTATAAAATATTGGGAATGATCTAGCAGACGTAGGATCTCAGAGGGGGAGCCTATCTACACTACTGCTTTAAAACAGTTTAAAATGGTTTATAACAGTTTTGAGAACTGTTGGGGCCCAGGACACACTCCACATACAGTTTTCAAAACATTTTCAAAGTGTTGTATCCTGCGTGTGCAGATAGGCTCGGTGAGTACAAAGCCTGTTTAGAATACCATATTGAGCCAGTTCATGGAAGCCTGACAGTGAGCACCTCAGGAGTATGCTATGCTAAGATGCTAATTAGCTTGCGGCCAGGTTGAGTACACCTAGAGGTGGCATTTATGTGAACTAACTCCCCTACATGTAGACAATATGGGCAGCTGCAATGGCAGTCATTTGATCACAGAAATCCCGGTGGCTATGTATGCAGTACCCCTGTGGAAGAACCAGTTCATATCATAGTGGCCACTGGAATCCCCATATGCTCCTGAGGTGCTTGAATGGGGACTGATAACAAGTGTCAAGTTGGCCATTGTTAAGGAAAATTAAAGAACTGTTTAGGAATAACTGTGAATAGCATTAAAACACATGATTTTAGCATTATGGATGAATACAGGGCTCAATCACCTGGTATATATTGTTATGTGTTTGGGGCCAGTCTAAATTATCTCCAGGGGTCTCTCATAATTCAGTGCCTCTGAGTACAAACCCTCTCATTCTCCAACTGGCAAACTTTGTTCTACAAGGTGTGAAGGGGTAGGAGGAAATGGTGAATCTGAGGGAAAGGTGAATCTAAGACCAAAGGAGAACCGCTTTTGTTTGGCAGAAGAAGTTGGAGTTGTGAAGCTGAAGGCCTTCATCCTAAGCACAATGTAAATAAACCTTTTTACAAAAGAAACACCACAAGTTTACATGCCCTCCTTCTTGGAACTGAAGTCTGAGTTAGTGCTGAAACCCCTGAAAACTCATTCCTCTCAGTACTGGGGTGCAGAAGCATAAGAATATTTATGAAAGAAATATTTTCCTATACAAATAGCAACCATCTATCCTTTCTGTGAAACTTTGGGTCCTTATACTGTCCCAGCTCAACTTCCAGATCAGTCCCTGCTTTATTTCACTTGCCTTTTGATCCCTGATTCAAAAGTCATGAATTTTGTACTTATTTCCCATGGGAAATATTTTCATCCCAGAAGCTGTATGTACAGCAAATGGACCATAATACATTTATAGATGGCATCCTGAGTACTACTTGAGCTGTTAAAATATGATCAAGCTTTAAGTTTAATCATTCTGCATAATTGCAGGTTGTACATTGTCCTTTGGGACTATGAACTTTGGGATAAATCATTCTCATTCTTTCTCTCTCTGTGTCCTGATGCAGTTGGTTGCTTTTTTTTCTTTTTTTTGTTTACTGCTAAGTGATGGGGGCTGATGGAGATCAGCTGCTGCACTTTGTAAATGGCTAGTGTTCTCTCACCTGTTCTGCTTGGCTACTGAACTGGGCTATGTTGTGACAGGCTGTCTGTTCTCTCCCGTTCAGATTAATGAATACAGCTCTAACGGTTAATCCAAAACCAGTCGAGCTTACATCCAACAATTAGAGTACAATTTTTATATGCAGATCGTGTGCATACAATTTGGCAGACCTCTCTTTGGCGTGAAACTGTAGCTCCAGCCTGGAAAACGGCGTTGTCGTCATTGCATCTCAACTCAAGGCTGGTCATGTTGTTGAACCTGAGTAGCAAGTGAGGTACAGGTTAAAGGCAGGAGCACTCCCGGGTTTGAGGAGGCCCTGGGCACAGTGCACTTGGTGCCCCACTGCCACCACCCTGGCCACTCTTTCCTCCTTGGCTAGGTGCCCATTCTCCAGCTTTCAAAGCAAGGCAGCCCCAACCTTCGTCCTATGGCTCTTCTCTATATTTCCAGAGCAGGGCCATGCAGAGGGGGGCCAGTGGGACCAGCTGGCCCGGGGCCCACGATTTTGAGGGGGCACTCCAACAAGGAGGTCCCCCCCCCAGCTTTCGCTACTACTTCCGTAGCATAAGCGGCCCATCGAGAAGCGAGGAGCCCGCCTTGCGGAAACAGCGCAGAAGCCGTCCGTCGTGAATACCACGGTCAGAATACAAGCTCCAGAGGGCCTTGCCTCATGCGGGGCGGGGATATATGTGCCTTGAAGTGCTGTAGAACAGGTTTAATATGAAGGTGTCGTGTAGAATGGACATGTTGGTGGGCATGCCCCCTTGGGGCAGCCATGTTGTCCTCCTTTTTTGAAATGGGAGCGGCACACACTTCCCATCTGGCCTGGGCATATCACCAGCTCTGTTCCAGAGTAGCCAAATCCACCCCAAATCCACCACCCCAAGCCCTTCCCTCAGCTCTTATCTGAAAACCAGGCCAGTGCAGCCAGGTGCTGGCAAGCAGCTCCTCCCACCATCCTCATTCCCAAGTGAAACTGTTGTTGTTGTTGTTGTTGGAGCTTCAGGGCTGGAAATGAGAGGTAAGGAAGGTGGGAGAGAGAGAGAGCTTTGTCTCTGCCTCACCTGTGCATGGACTCCTTCAATACCAGGCCATCATTTCTCCAGAATTAGTTTGGCAGCAATCTTAGCCAGTCTGGCACATCTTTTGAAGTGTGGGCCATTGAGGAGGTGAGCGAGAACTTGTTCCACCCTCTTGACTCTCTGCCCAAAGGTGGCATCTGAGTGACTGAACTCACTGCCACTCTCACTCCGGGAAAATTATGAACATGGCAGGTGGCTGCCACCTTGATTACTGGTACAGCAATTTGCTTTACTGCATTATATGTCTTTCTGCTGCTACCCCCATTGACTGCTGCTCACTGGCTGGGGAGGCCAGCCTTAGTCCCTGAAGTTCATGCATTCAAGGGAGCATCGTAGCCCAGGAGAGTTAGGTTACGTTTGGACATCACTTTAAGCCATGATGAGTTGACAAGCTATTGACAGTAGCTTATTTTGAAACTAAGTTATTGTTTTCTGCCACATGATCAGGCAAATAAGCTACTGTGCATATCTTATTAAGGTACTGTGTATAACCTGAGTCACTTCCTGTCCCCTGTCCTGCTGCAGTCCTCCTGCCTGAGCAGCGGCACCGTTTTATCCATCTCAACAGCTTGTTTTAACCATCCACAATATCCCAATGATTCACCTCTGGTCTTGCAGAATTTGCTGTTTTGTTTACAGCCATTGTGCGCAAGATCCTTTCTGCGCACTTTCAGGGGCCCAGCATTGTTGAGGAGCAGAGAGAAGCGGCTGACTCTCAGGGGAAGTGAGTGGCAAGCATGCAAGGACTCTCACAGGTGGTTGATTGACCAGCAGCAGCGAGGCCATGAGTGCCCATCACTGCCAGACCCCAGTAAGTCCAACTCTCCCTAGTAAAGCATACTGGGAGTTGTAGGAACTTTCTTTGGTAAACACTAGGGCTGTACACGAAATGGCAGATTCTCCATAAAATGGCCACCAATGCTTCAGATGAAGTTATGAGAGTGGGAAACTTTGGCCAAATGCCCCATTGTGGATTAAAAAATGCCTGACAGATGACACAATAACCCACATTGGCTTAAATAAACCGCTATGGCTTATTTCACCCATCATGGGTTATTGTGTCATCTGAACCCAATCTATGTCAAAGAAGGCCTGCTGCAGGGCCCAGATCGAAAGCAGACTACTTAAATGCAGACTACTTCCTTTCCAAGGAATCTATGCATTAGTTGTGCAGGACTCTGCTCTCTCCCCCTTCCCCATCTCCTCATCTTCTAAACCAACAGACCTGCCAAGAATTTCCAGACCATCACAGCAGTGTAAAGCTTATGGTTGCTTTAAGACTTGTTCATTATCCACTCTGAAATGGGCTTGCAGCTGTCATCAACCCCACTATACAAAATAAGCTGTGCTCTGCAGCTCTGGGCAGAGGTACTGGAAGAAAGCAGCTCTGAGAATAGGGGTTGAGGTGGAGCAGCAAATCTCCCTCCCAAAACCACATTTCTCTGGAAAAAGCAATGACTGGGTTATTGTTCCACACACATGCATGCAAGTCATTCTACCCTTACTGGAACCATTTGATGGGTGCCATTTGTGTTGAACAAACACAGATTTTGAATCTGATGGTGACTGCCAAGTGTTACCTGCTCTCCTTCTGCCTGGTAAATATCCAGAACTGTGGATTCTACCTCGCCTCCTTCTCACTCCCCAATACCACCCATTAAAAAAAAAAACCTGGCACGTTCAACTTGATCTTTCAAGATTTTCAGTTTTGGCCCATGTCGTTCTGGTAAGAAAGGCTTAACTGCAATTGCCCAGGTGCTCACAGCAGGCCCCCAATTTATCTGTAGACCTGTTCTATGTAGTACTTAGCATAATGGTTAGCCAGTCACAGTTAGTACTGGCCTGAGCAAAAACCAACACTGCCATTTAAAATCAATGCCTTCCCCTAAATGAACCTTACATCCCACGGACTGTAGGTGAAAAGGTGGCTGTCGTGTATTCTAAAAGTAGCCTTAGACTGCGAACTCAACAACCTGACCTTGCCCTTGGTCATACATTCATTCCCCAGCCATACCTGTTTAATGCTGCTTTCCTGTAGGCCTTCAAAAGAGATAGGAGAGAAAATGGGAGTCTATTAGAAATTAATAGTCCACTTCTCCAACTACACAGGAATTCAGTGTAATCTCTCTACTGTATGGCAGTCTTTTCTTTGTGCTTGAGATTGAAATGGATGGTCCAACACCATGCTGGCAGAATGACTTTGTAAACAGAGCCCAAGGTAGTGAGAGTACAGAGGCATTCCATGAATAGGGCCAGCACTCCTTGAACAAAAGGGACTGTCAGGGCTTAATCAGGTCAAGTCACCCTGAATTTCATCTTTGAACTACTGGAACAGATCTGAATTCGGCAGCTGGGCATTCACTTCAGGGAAGCTTCCAAATAGGTTTCATTAGACCTTTTGAGGAGCCACAAAGGAAACTGGCCTCTTTCTCTCTCTTTCTCTCTCTCCAGCCGAAGCAGCTGTACCACCATGACTCCATTTGCTGCCCTAGCATGGCCTTTAATAAGGCCCTTTGAGCCTTGTGCTTTCATGTTGTGTGGAAAATGTACCTTCAATGGGGAAAGACGCTGTTACTTGCAGAAAAAAGGTATTTTTGGTGTCACATTGGCCATAGGAAAATAAAGAGATATAAAGAAATAGGCAAACAATTTAGGTGGGTGTAAGTTCTATCTCGTTATACAGGTAGAACAGGAAAGTAGAAAATGTTTTCAAGTCATAAGCTTGATGGGGATTTGTCAGGTGTTAGGCAAACTGCTGAATTCAACACAATCATGTCCTATCAGCCAAATCGGGGTTGTGTTCATTTCTCTGCTTCTTCTCCCATGTAATTAGACCAGAATTCAGTTGAGCAGGCACTGGGGAGGCATTCAAGTTTCACTAGTTGGTTGAAACTATTAAAAACGGAGATTTTTAATAGATACTGCTTGCAAATTTGTACCAAAACAAGGTGGAGGTGAGCTGAAAAAGCCACACGCTGAACAGTTCTGAACAGTTGTGCTGGTGTTTTGTCTGAAGTGCTTCTGTATAATCATAAGATCTGCCTGCAACACTAGGCTAGTTCTCAGTACATCCCAACCTTCCAAGGTACTTCATGCTGCCCTGACAGGGGGTAGGAATCTTGCTGCAAAATCTGCAGATAGTCTTATAGCACCTTTAAAAACCCAAATGTATACACCTGTTGATTGCAGCCACACAATAAGTCTGCTAAGGCACAATCCTATGCATGTTTAGATATTAAAAAGTTCTACAACTCCCAGCATTCCTCAGCCAGCCATTTCTGGTTGCAGAACTTTTTTTCTGTCTAAACATGCATAGAACTATGCCCTTAGCCTTTAAGGTACCACAGGGTCTTCATTGTTTTTGTTTTGTTTTTCTGCTGCAACAGACTAGTACACCTACATCTTTGAAATTGTTTATAATAATAATTATTAATAATAATATATTTATTTATTTCTAACCCGCCTCTCCCTCTGGATCGAGGTGGGGAACAACAATAAATATAAATACAAAGACCATAGAATAGATAAAACATTAAAAACAAATCAAACTAATACATTATTAAAACATCTTAAAATTCAACTAGGTAGGCCTGCCGGAAGAGATCAGTCTTCACGTCTCTCTTAAATTCAAGAAGACTACTAAGTTATCAAATCTCTCCCAGCAGGCCGGCATAATTTGCTATGACCTTGTGTAGGTCAGTATTGAGAAAAACAGAGGTGTGTGCATTGTGGAGGAGAGGTCTTCTTGATGTTTTAGGAGACATCACAACACAACTATCCCACCGTTCATCTAGGAGGGTGCTTGGATCTCTAAACCAACATTAGTAGACCACAATCCACCATGAATGTTTCCAGCACAATCTCCATTGAAATGAATGGGAGATAAGTAAAAAAAAATCCTTATTGAACTGTCCCCATCATTTCTAGTACCTACGTTGTCAGTATTTATAGAAAAAGCTATGAAAAATGAACATTCTGAAAATGGTCTGTGCCATAAGATATCCTAGTTCTTACCTATCTCTTCCAAACTCTGCATGTGTCAAATTGTCTTATTACTATGTTACTTTGGAAAAATAAGTACCAAAGAATACCCATGATGTGAACCTTGGCATGAAGTAACAGAACTGTCCTCCATTTTTGTATTTAGTTTGGTTTCAGGATATTATGGGATTAAATGTTTGTGTGTGTTTGGGTGCTAGTCAGTTTCAGCCAAAAGGTTAATAGTTTAGAGTTCAACAGTTCAGTTAGAATATAGAGGTCAGGAAGTTTGCCCAGGAAGTCAGGAGATTATAAAGTTAAACAGAAGGTCAAAGGAAAAGGCAGGTTTTTAAAAATTAGGAAATAGATAGTTTTCAAAAATGAACAAAAACTGTCCTGCTAATTGGTTGGAGTTGGGGAAGAGGGGGTGGGAACTGAATTTAATTGATAAAAGCCTAAAGTGAAAAATAACAGAAGAGCAGAAAAGCAGAACGAAGATGCAAGGAGAGAAGCTTAGAGTCCTAGACGAAATAAAGTGTCAGAGCTGCAGGAACTGGAGAACTGGTAGAGAGTTGGACCAATGATTGCTTGAATAAGGGACCTGGCTAAAATAAGAACATAGATTACCTGGATGCCTATATCCCTCCTTGTTTTAATACCCTATTGCTCATATGGTTGGGTGGTGATGGTAGTAGTAGTGATGTGTATGTATCCATTTTGATTTCAAAACATTTTCCTATTCACATTGATCTCCTGGAAAAAAAAATAAGCTTTGTTATTTGAAACTGTATAGCCTCTTCCCTTTTTGAGTTACCCACTCCATGTCTAATAGCCAACCCCCACATCACCTAAAGTAGATACCTTAGAACCAGAGATATTTAAGTCTGGTTTGGTGGAGGCAGCTAAAAGCATAAAGATGACACTTGGTGGCAGCAGAAAGGCCACAAGAAAGGAAGGGCAAAAGAGAGTATGGACACACTTTTTGCCGGCTTTCCCTTCCACTCATAGAACAGGACATTGCTAGTCCGTGACACATATATTCTACACTTTGCAGTTATATAGGTTCCATATGAATTTCTCCATACAGATCCATATTGTTGCAACCCCTGACATTCTCACTATCTCACTCATATCTTACTAAAGCTCTGGGTGCCCTTTTTCTACCATTTTCTGGGAAGAACAAATATTACTCGTCTGCATTTAAGATGCCGCCTGCGTTTCAGATGCAGTCTGATTTCTGGATGTTTCTTCAATTGGGGGGGGGCATTAAAGTGCTCAAATTACTCACATATCTCTGCAGGGGGAAATGCTACATTTTGTAAATGCTTTTCTCTTAGGAAAATAATAAAAAATGAGCGACTGCTGGCTTTTGAGCTCTCAGAAAGCAGACGATCACCGCCTGTGCATCGTTCATCGAGAAGAGAAGTACCCTGAGCATACTTGCAGAGCCTTTCCTGAAGCAAGCTGAGAATTAGTTGCACTTCATCTTGTTTGTGACCACACATACACACACACCACACACACACACACACACACACACACCCTCCCTGAAATTAAACCAACAGAATTGTCTGCCAACAGCGAGGAGATAAAACAAAAATTAAGAAGGTGTCACTTGTACTGAAAGGTACAAATCCTTTGTAAACTGATTGATGCAATGGTGTCAACCGACAGCTAGCTTTGCACTGACTGGCTTGATGCATAAAAGGCAATGATTCCGAAGCTGTCGCTTAAGGTGCGTCGGTTCTGAATGAACAGCGGTGCTCATCCACTTCCTATCAGAGCTTCTGTTCTGAAGAGGATAAACACATGCCAGATGAAGGAAATCAGAAGTGAACTTGTCATTCTAAGGGGTAAATATGCTGATTTGTTTGGCAGTGGATATTTTCGTTCCAACTAAGTACCAAACTGTGTGTGGAGGGGGAATAGAAAAAGAAAAAGAGTCTCATGCTATGTAACGATGGCTGAAATTCATATAAAATGGGCAAACAAATTAAAAGCATGGAAAAATCCATCAGTCTAGCATTCTGTTTCCATTATAGTGGTCAGTCAGATGCTTCCAGAAGCTCAAAAAGGATTGTATGACCATTATGGTCACCCTCTGTTGTTTGCACCTAGCATCAGATACTCCAAGGTACGCTATCCATGTTTTTCGAGGCTCCAAAATTAATGATGCACTGTAGGAAATCATATTCCCATTAGTATACAAACAGGTTAGAGCAGATTTAATTTGGCCCATCACCCAAACCTTTCCTGGAAGATCCATAAATCAAATAACTATCTTGCTCTTGCAGGGTTCAGATAAAACTATAACTGTACAAGTAGCAAAGTTTTTAAATTGGGCAATGTGTACAAGGATTTTATTGACTGAATGTCCCTAGTATTTTAAAATTTAATATTAATATTGTATTAGACTAATGACAATGTATGTTTTTAATGTTTTGTACCTTTGGTCTATTGACTGTAATAAAGGTTTTGATCGGATTGGATTAGTCTATTTTGAACCTATCAGCAATCAATTTCATTGGGTTATTCTGAGTTTAATACTATGATAAAATTGGAATATCTGTCTCATTTGCTCTCTTCTTTCTCTTAGTACTGTTAATACTTTTATACACTTCTATCAGGTATACCCTTAGTAGTCTTTCCCTTACGTGTGTGTGTGTGTGTGTGTAAAATTCCCAACTCTGGTCACAAATTTATTCACAGGAAGACAAAATCTTTGTGTCCCTTTTCTGGAATACACTGATTAGGGTGACCAGATTTTGGAACCCAAAATCCCGGTCCCCCCCGCCACCCAAAACAACCCCCCCACCAAGCCACCCCCCCAAAACAAACCCCCCAAGCCACCCCCCCACCCAAAACAACCCCCCCACCAAGCCACCCACCCCCAAAAAACATCAGCCCGGACCTACCAGGTTTGCTGCCGCTGCCGCCCCCGCCGGGTCCGCCACCCCCCCAGCTCCCCCGCCTCTACCGCACAGGCGTCCGGGCTCCTCGGGGGTCGTCGCCATCGCGACTAGCCCCGACGAGACCAGAGGCCGCGCGGAAGAGGCGGGGGAGGGCCGATTACGTCACTTCCGGATCCGGCCCTCTCCCGTCCCTTCCGTGCGGCCTCTGGCCTCACAAGCCCGGCAGCGGCGATGGAGGACCCAGCGGCGGCGGACCCGGCCACCCCAGCAGGTAAGTGCCCCGTGCCCCGCGCCTTGAGCTCCTTACCCGCAGGGGCGTCAGCTTCCCTCCGGTGCTCGAATCTACTGAGAAACAGGCTTCGCGGCCTGTCTCGCTACTGAGGGACAGGCCGCGAAGCCTGTTTCTCAGTAGATTCGAGCACCGGAGGAAAGCGGACGCCCCTGCGGATAAGGAGCACGAGGCGTGTGGGAGGGCACTTACCTTCTGGGGCGGCCGCTTCCCGGGCTCCTCCGACGCCACCGACGCCTGGTCTACCACCGCTCCTCGCTTGCTGCCACCGCCGCGTGACCCCCTGCCACCCTGGTTTGCCCCCACCTCCCCCGGTTGGCCCGGTTGGCCCCAGGTTTCCCGGTTAGGACCGGGAAACCCTGAGCCATCTGGACAGCCTAACACTGATAAGGTCTTATGAGAGCCGTAAGCACTTCACTGTGGCTGCCCAATACAGCACCTACCAGCATCTACAACAAGAAGGTAGTTGGCTGGGCTTATTGCAGTTGCTGAAGCCTGAAAATGACATCTCCAGGAGTTAATTTCCAGCTGTGGAGCTAGCTGTAGAGCAGGGCAAAGTTGGAAGAGGTTGCCATGATGTTACCGCATGGGGAAGGTGGGCCCATGGGAGGACATAGAAGGAGGGGCAACAAAGGCAGGGGGAAGGAGAAGGCAAGAGGAAGAGAGAAGTGTTGGACAGGAAACAAGCAGGAGGCAGATTAAGAAAAAAGAAGTGAAGCAGAGGTCAAAAAAGGGAGGCTCACACCTGGGCCTTTTGGGGTCTGAGGCACATGGGAACACAAGGCCAGCCTTAAGGAGGAAAGTCTAGTCTAGGTGGGGACTAACTGGAGAGGAAGCAGGAATGCAGGGTGTTACAATATGCTGACCATATGAAAAGGAGGACAGGGCTCATGTAACTTTAACAGTTGTAGAAAAAGGGAATTTCAGCCAGTGTCATTTGTATGCAATTAGTTCCTGGTGCAGGAGAGGGAGGCCTGCTGCCAGAGGAGGAGGAGGAGAGGAGTGTGCCTGCCTGCCTGCCTGCCTGCCTGCCTGCCTCCTGGCCTCGCTGCTGCCACCACCACCACCAGCCTCTAGAGGATTTCAGCCTGGCAGACTGCCACTCCTTGCAGGACCAGGCTCCCAGGTACTGAGCCAGCTGCTGTGGACAATTACATCAGTCCCCCTCCCTTCCTGGGAGGGATATTTAAGCTGCTGGCTGAGGGGGCCTGGGAAAGCCATCAACCTGCAGGAGAGGGAGGCCTGCTGCCAGAGGAGGAGGAGGAGAGGAGTGTGCCTGCCTGCCTGCCTGCCTGCCTGCCTGCCTGCCTCCTGGCCTCGCTGCTGCCACCACCACCACCAGCCTCTAGAGGATTTCAGCCTGGCAGACTGCCACTCCTTGCAGGACCAGGCTCCCAGGTACTGAGCCAGCTGCTGTGGACAATTACATCAGTCCCCCTCCCTTCCTGGGAGGGATATTTAAGCTGCTGGCTGAGGGGGCCTGGGAAAGCCATCAACCTGCAGGAGAGGGAGGCTTGCCGCCAGAGGAGGAGGAGGAGGAGAGGAGGAGGAGTGTGCCTGCCTGCCGGCTTTCTGTTTTTGTCTTTGGTTGTTTTTTGTTTTTGTTTTTTTGTTTTTTCCTCTTTCCCCAGGCTTGAGCTATGTGCCTGGGAGGGAGGATACAGGGCCAGGTGAGGGGATCTGAGGGGAGCACAATCAGGGTAGTGACGGGTAGAGGGAGATATGGCGTTGTGAGGAGGACTTGCCAGGTTAGGGAAACAAGGCCCAGACAGTTAATGGCTGTGCCTTGTTCCGGTCCCCCTCACACCCACAGGCTTGTTGGTTGCCTTATCAGCCAGCCCTCAGGCCTCCGGGTGCTGCTTTTAAATGCCAGATCAGTGCATAATAAGATCTCCCTCATCCACGATTTAATTGTGGATGAGGCAGCCGATCTGGTATGTATAACCGAGACCTGGGTGGGAGAGCAGGGAGGAGTTAGTCTCTCCCAGTTATGCCCACCGGGGTACTTGGTTCAGCATCAGGGTAGACTTGAGGGCCGGGGAGGGGGGGTTGCTGTGGTCTATAGGAATTCCATCCCCCTCTGCAGGCTCCCTGTCCATGCGACTACTGGTCTGGAGTGTTTGCACCTTGTGTTGGGCCAACGGGACAGATTAGGGATTCTGTTGGTGTACCGCCCACCCCGCTGCTCAACAGACTCCCTAGCTGAGCTGACAGAGGTGGTCTCTGGTGTACTGTTGAGGTCCCCCAGACTCTTGGTTCTGGGGGATGTCAACATTCATGCCGAGGGCACTTTATCTGGGGCAGCTCAGGATTTCATGGTTTCCATGACAACCATGGGACTGTCCCAACATACCATCGGCCCAACACATGTAGCAGGGCATACTCTAGACCTGGTTTTTTCAACTGGACATGGAGATGGGGATCTGAAAGTGGGGAACTTTACATCAACCCCTCTGTCATGGTCAGATCACCACCTGCTGAGGTTTAGACTTACAGCGGCTTTTCCCCTCTGCAAGGGTGGGGGACCCATTAAGATGGTCCGCCCCCGGAGGCTAATGGATCCATATGGTTTCCAGAGGGCTCTGGGGAGTTTTCCGGCTGATAGGGCTGGCTCTCCTGTCGAAACCCTGGTTGATCTGTGGAATGCAGAAATGACCCGGGCAGTTGACACGATTGCTCCTGAGCGCCCTCTCCTGTGTAGAGCTCGAACGGCTCCGTGGTATACCCCAGAGCTGAGAGTGATGAAACAAAACAGGAGACGGCTTGAGGGCAGATGGAGACGAACTCCTGATGGATGCAATCAAACACTGGTAAGTGCTTATGGTAAGCTGTATTCAGGGGCAGTGAGGGCAGCAAAAAAACAATACTTTGCTGCCACTATTCAATCATCAACCTGCCACCCAGCGGAGCTTTTCAGAGTTGTCCGGGGGCTTTTACATGCTGGCCCCAAGGACATGGTAGAACCATCTGAGGCCCGCTGTAATACATTTGCTGGGCACTTCCAGAATAAAATCTCTGGCATCCGTCAGGACTTAGACTCCAGTGTTATAGCAGATGAATCTAGTGAGGTATCCAGAGCACAGGCTTGTCCTGTTTTCTTGGATGAGTTTCAGTTGGTGCAGCTCGAGGATGTTGACAAGGTGCTTGGACAGGTTCGTGCAACCACTTCCATATTGGATCCTTGCCCCTCTTGGCTAATAAAAGCTAGCAGGGATGGAACAACTGGCTGGGCCAGGGAAGTGATTAATGCCTCTTTGCAAGAGGGAGTGGTCCCAGGCCTCCTGAAAGAGGCGGCAGTGAGACCACTCCTAAAGAAATCTTCCCTGGACCCTGAAAATCTGAATAACTACAGGCCAGTAGCAAATGTTCCATTCCTGGGCAAGGTCCTGGAGCGGGTGGTTGCGAGCCAGCTCCAGGCACTCTTGGATGAGACTGATTATCTGGATCCATTTCAGTCGGGTTTCAGGCCTGGTTTTGGTACGGAAACAGCCTTGGTCGCCCTGTATGATGACCTATGTCGGGAGAAAGACAGGGGGAGTGTGACTCTGTTGATTCTCCTTGATCTCTCAGCGGCTTTCGATACCATCGACCATGGTATCCTTCTGGCACGACTGGCTGAGTTGGGAGTGGGAGGCACTGCATTGCAGTGGTTCCGCTCCTACTTGGTGGGTCGGCTCCAGAAGGTGGTGCTTGGGGAACATTGCTCGGCCCCGTGGATTCTCCAGTATGGGGTTCCGCAGGG
The DNA here is from genome assembly GCA_029215795.1 of Anniella stebbinsi. Taxonomy (NCBI): domain Eukaryota; kingdom Metazoa; phylum Chordata; class Lepidosauria; order Squamata; family Anniellidae; genus Anniella; species Anniella stebbinsi. The sequence goes on from JARDYH010000001.1 coordinate 177,051,272, forward strand.
GTCAGTTTTGTCCCCCATGCTGTTCAATATCTACATGAAACCGTTGAGTGCAGTCATCCGGAGTTTTGGAGTGCGTTGTCATCAGTATGCTGATGACACGCAGCTCTATTTCTCCTTTTCATCTTCATCAGGCGAGGCTGTGGATGTGCTGAACCAGTGCCTGGCTGCGACAATGGACTGGATGAGGGCTAATAAACTGAAACTCAATCCAGACAAGACTGAGACGCTGTTGGTGGGTGGTTCCGCTGACCGGATGGAGGGTGTTCAACCTGTTCTGGATGGGGTTGCACTCCCCTTGAAGGAGCGGGTTCGTAGCTTGGGGGTTCTCCTAGAACCATCTCTGTCACTTGAGGCGCAGGTGGCCTCAGTGGCACGGAGTGCCTTCTACCAACTTCGGTTGGTGGCCCAGCTACGTCCCTATCTGGACAGGGATAACCTGGCTTCAGTTGTCCATGCTCTGGTAACCTCCAAGTTAGATTACTGCAATGCACTCTACGTGGGGCTGCCTTTGAAGGTGGTTCGGAAGCTGCAGCTTGTGCAAAATGCAGCGGCCAGATTGATAACTGGAACCAGTAGGTTCGAACATATAAGACCTACTCTGGCCCGCTTGCATTGGCTGCCTGTATGTTTCCGAGCCCGGTTCAAGGTGCTGGTTTTAACCTATAAAGCCTTACACGGCTTGGGACCACAATACCTGATGGAACGCCTTTCCCGACATGAACCTACCCGAACACTACGTTCAACATCTAAGGCCCTCCTCCGAGTGCCTCCTCCGAGGGAAGCTCGGAGGTCGGCAACAAGAGAGAGGGCCTTCTCTGTGGTGGCTCCCCAATTGTGGAACGATCTCCCTGTCGAGGCCCGCCTGGCGCCAACATTGTTATCTTTTCGGCGCCAGGTCAAGACTTTCCTCTTCTCTCAGGCATTTGGCAATATCTGAGGAGCCTGGGTCTGTTTTGTTTTGTTTTTGTAGGTTTTTTTTTTTTGTTTTTTTTGTTTTTTTTTTGTTTTTGTTTTTTTGAAGTGTTGAAGTGGTTTTTAAATGTACAGATTGTGTGTATGTTGTATGTTTTTGCTGTTTTAATTTTTGTATATTGTTTTTAATTGTTTTTAATCCTATGTAAACCGCCCAGAGAGCTTCGGCTATGGGGCGGTATACAAATGTAATAAATAAATAAATAAATAAATAAATTCCCTCTTCATCACAACAGTTAAAGTTGCAGGCACTATACTAGAGTGACCATACACTGCTTTGAAGACTGAAGAAGATTTCTCCTGTAACATGAGTACTCAGTAATGTGGCCTAAGACGTTTTACTACGACAATATTTAAAACTCTTATCTGACCGTTTTTTAACGCAACAACATTCCGTGTAGATTCCCCCAAAGAGATGAAACTCAGCATGATGATAGCTCTTAAGTAGAGCTTCAGCTGTGCCAAGTTTGTAATAGGTCCATTAATGCCTTGATTTTTTAGGAATTTTTAAATTCCCCCCTGAAACCATTACCCCCTTAAACAGACACACACACACACACACATTAATCCCCGCCCTACCCCTGTGAGCAGAGCTGAGAGCTCAACCCACTGCTGCTGGTGGAAGGTTCTTTCTCCTCCAGCCTTCTCCAACCTGGTGCCCTCCAAATCTATTGGACGGAGCTCTCCCACCCCCCGAAGCCAATAGGAGTAATAGATAGATACTAGTCTAACTGAAATAAGGAGGCTGAGCTGACTCACGCAAGATGCCAGCAGCCAGCCTAGCACTTCCACACTGTGGATGATTGACTTCTATGAATCCAAGCAACATGCTCCCTCTCCCGCCGCCAGTGTTTCCCACCCCCGAAAACTGTGATTGGAGGAACATAGTCGCAGATAGCACTGTGGCAATTCCTATTGGTTAGCCACAGATGTCAATATCAAAGCTACCCCTCACCCCAGTCAGAGTCTTCCAAATAGGGAGTGATTGACACACACACGTTAATCCACCCTTGCACATTCATGGAGGGAGCGTTTCCTTTACTTTACTGATGCAGAGCTGAGAGGCTGCTGGTGGTAGAAGATTCTACTCCAGCCTTCTCCAACCTGGTGCCGTCCAGATCTATTGAAGGGAGCCACCACCACCCCTGCAGTCAATAAGAATAATAGTCTAACTGAAATAACGAGGCTGACTCACGCAAGATGCTAGCACAGCCAATGCAGCACTTTCACACTGTGGATGATTGACTTCTATGAATCCGAGCAACATGCTCCCTCTCCCCACCCCCCCACCAGAACCAGCAGCCAATTTGTGTCTCCCACTCTCCTGAACAGTGTGATTGGAGGAGAACACACTCCTAATTGGTTAGCCACAGATGTCAATATCAAAGCTACCCCTCACCCCACTCAGCATCTTCCAAATATGGAGAGACACACAGCATTGATGATGATGCCTGGAAAACAGTAGGATAATTTCAGATAATTAGAAGCTCCGACTGGGCATGCCTCCGCTCTGATCTTAATTGATGGGTTTAGAAGTGGCCAATCCCCACTCTGGAAGATCGAATGTGCCGTGGATGTTTGCGGCTACCTGATAATTCCAAGGCGGTGAGCACACCCCTAGTCTCTAATTTATGATGGACTTATTCTGCCAGTAGATGGCACTGTTACATTGAAAAGAATAGGCTGAAATAGCATTCCCTTTTCAGTTCAAAAGCACATAGTCACTGTTGATCGCTGTCATTGTGAACATGAAAAGACCCAATACCTGGTAAGGATGCAGGATTTTTTACTTGATGTAGAGCGTTTAAGGGCCTTCTGCTGAGGGCCCCCTTGGTTTACTGTCTCAAAGTCCTGCCCTGAAGGCAGCCCTGCCAGCCTGACGTGAGACAGCACTGGGATGTTGAGCAGAGTCTAAGGAGAATCATGTGGCTGTAGGCATTCCTTTAAATACCCAGCCCCCAAACTGTTTAAAGCTCTAAAGTTTATAAGCAATGCTCTGAACTGAGTTCAAAAACAAACTGAGAGCCAGTACAAATCAAAGAGTATCAGGGTAATGTGTTCCAAACAGCCCCTTCATGTTCTGCAGTCACTATCCTGGCTCCTTTCAACCTTTGTCTACAGTCTCAATAATGCCCGATAAAGACTTCCCTCTTTTGTTCAGACTATAAGCTTTCAATACCTCGTCATTATGAAGAATGTAGCAGAATTGCTGTCTTGTTTTGTAATTGATCATGGGCTCTGTAAAAAAAAAAAAAAAAATCTCCTGATTTGCTCATCTCAATTTATTCATCTTAGCCACTTGGAAAATAAATGGAACTTAAAATGTCCCTCACAATTAAAGACATTTGAAATGTACGATCAAGACCCCTCCAAAATATATCTACAAAAGAAGAACACCTGGGAAAGAAGGGGAAATGAAATCTGTCGGGGGGGGGGGGTCATGCTTTGAGATGATTCATATGTTCCTGCAGCAATAAGGATTGCCAACCAAATTACTTTTGTGTTGTTGGGGCTTCTTGCAGCTGTGTGTGGGAGGGGGGAGAGAGAATTGCCTTTTGGTTTTTGATGCAGTATATCTGCCTGTTCTCCTGAGGGCTCAGTGTGACCAAGGAATGCATTCTGCTAGATCAGGGGTCGACAAGTTGTGGACCTTCAGTTGCTTTGGCCTACAACTCCCATCAACCTTAACCAATATAGCCAATGATGAGGGATGATGGGAGTTGTAGGGCAAAACATCAGGCAGGCCACAAGTTGCCCACCCCTATCTAGATCCGTCTCAGAAGTGATGGTGCCGCCTCCGGTGTGTAATTGTTGACCCCTTCGCACAGTTCACCTCCCTGACATAGCCTGCCATATTGATAGCATTGTGCTTCTCCATCTCTAATGAAGAGAGACATCAAGCCTGTCTAGAATAAGGAACGCTCCAGATTTTAAAGGTCCAAATAAGAGAAGGTTAATCGTATTCACTGTGTATGCAACCAACATTCTGAAATCCTTTGTACTTGCGCATCATTAGAATTTTGTTAGAAAGATGACCTCATCTTAATCTTTCTGACATACAAAGACGGTATCCATTTATTCACAGCCCAGTTCTTCTCAATTACAATTTGGGGAAGGGGTGGCACATTTTATCACTGTGAACAGAATGCATACGTATTTCTTCTTCCCATCCTTTCTATCTCCCTCCCTCCTTCCCTCCCCCCTCTCTCTGTAAGAGCAAGTAGCCATCCTTGTGCAGAAGGATGGCTCAAAGTCAGAAGTGTAACCTTTTGAAGATGAACTAATTAGCAGCTCTTCCTTGGAAGTGGGAAAGGAGGTGAAAAGGAGGGTGTGAAAGGGTAAGTGCAGCTATGACATGGGTGGGGCTGTCACCCCAGAGAACTTCTCGGTAACATGAATTCCATTGAAGCCGCCTTTCAATTTTGCCTTTGAATCAAGGATCAAGTTGGGTCAGCAGCACTAAAGCTTTGTGTTAGGCTTCCTTCTTTTCTATTCTCTTAAGTACAACTTGTACAACAACCGCAGCAGCATGTGTTTCAAATGATGTGTGCATTTCACTCACAATCTACTCTGTGCTAATTTTCATGGGGATCCATCAATCGGTAATGTTAATGTGTACATAATATCTACTAATGTGCTATGCCAGAATAAAAATCTCCCCAATAACCCACAATGGGTTAAATAAGCCCTGATGGTTTATTTAACCCATCATGGGTTCCCGTGTCGTCTGTCAGGAAATATTTGCTCAAAATAACCCACTCCGATAACCAACGATCTGCAGTATGATTATTTAATCCGTTGTGGGTTGTCATGTCGTCTGTCAGGCACTGTGGGTTATTTTGGTCACCTACAGAACTGTGCGGCAAGAGCAGTTCAGATCGGTGCTGCTCTGCTCCTCATGGGCATTCTCTGTGTAATGGAAACAGCTTGCATGGGTTATTTCAGCAATGTCTATGGAGCGAAATGCACAATTGAGAACACATAAAGGCCCGTATGTGAGCAATGGCTATGGGGGGGGGGGATGTGCAATTGAGGGTGTGTGGGGTGCCTCCCTATGAGGCATATCATCATCCCATATTTTGCACCAAGATCTCTTGCCCACCTCCAGCATTAGTCAATTATATTTTCATTTGCCCTCTTCCCACATTGCCAGGACCAGTAATATACGTGGAATACTCTTAATAGGGACATCTTTTTGCAAAGTGACTTATCTACTGCTCACTAGAACCTTGAGATGCTCCATAAACACTTCATAAGCCAAGCCTGGACAGGTTGCTATTAGCCCCCATTTTGCCAGCTTTCATATATTCACAGACTATGTTTTTGACAGTGTGTACTGCAGGGCAGGAAGCAATTCTTCTTGTAAAGTCAATATTATAACCCCTTAAAAACCTACTATAGCAAGAGTAATAAAGTAAACTATAAAACTATCGGGGGGGGGGGGACCACTGACCAACAACCCTGGCCTGCTGGTTAATATTGAAGCTTACAGGCAAAGTTGTATTTCCAAAGCACTCTGCTGAAATCCTCAAGAAAATTGAGAGCAGAAATGCATGACTTGAGCATGAAGAATGAGTAAGGCAATACTTGCATTCGAAGGCAATAATTTCCTAATGATGAGCTTCGGGAGCCTTTTTGCCACCAAGCAAAGACACCAAGGTTCTTCTTTGGTATAGGAGGCCAAGGGCTGGCTCTGGTGATGAAAAGATGGAATTCACATCCCTGTTAGCCGTAGGTTCGTTGGTTGGCTATGGGCAAGGCTTGTCTCTTCACCTGTAAAATGGGAATTACTTTGACAGGCCACATAGAGCCATTATTATGAAAAATGATGGAAAGACACATTTTTTTGAGGAATGTGGTGGGCAGTAAATAAAAACGAAGGCTTTAAGAAAATGAATACCAAGTTAAATTCTTAGCAGCTGCATTGCTCTCCCAAAAGAAGAAACACTGAGCAAGTGAGACAGTGTTTTTCTCTCAGGATCAAAACTGTAAAAGTTTCATGTAACAATATGAATGCCAGGAAGTCCAATTCTCTTGCACTAAATTAACTAGACTACTCTGCAACACTGTGGCATAATCCAAAGCAGTGCCGGCTGAAGACATTTTGCTGCCTGAGGCAAAGAACAAGATGGTGCCCACGTCTTATTCTGGACATCGACATTAATCCTTTCTTTAAGACTGATGATGGGACAGCCTCCTTCTCCACACCTGGAGGCAGCAAGCTAGCTGAGGGGATATAGGGCAGGTCTCCCCTCCAACACCTTGCTTCCACCTCCCAGCACCTTCTGCTTCATGTTGCCCAATGCTGGGGCTGGCCCAGATCCAAAGCCTCTCTGCATGCCTATCCAAATTCATGACCTCCATTTGAGGTTCGATGGTCTACAGAGAAACATAATAATAATAATAATAATAATAATAATAATAATAATAATAATTTTATTTCTTACCCGCCTCTCCCTTTGGATCAAGGCGGGGAACAACATTAATACAATAACAATATAGATCAAACACATAAATTAATTAAAAGCATATAAAACAATCAACACTTTTTAAAATTCTAGGTTTAAAGTTCATCTGGGTAGGCTGAAGAAAGAGCACAAACATTTATCCCTTTTCCCTCACACCTCAACATCAACCTAAGAAAGACTTCTGTCAAATTCTAAAGTTTGCCCATTGAAACATCAGTTTCTTCTACATACACTGAATGTTTTTACTATTCTTGCTTGGATACAAACAACCCTGATGAATATATCCTGTTTCATTGTGACATGAATAATTGGAGAAATGTTCCCAGTTAAAAATTGTTGTGCTGCAGAGGGAATATTGGGTTAATTCCCCTGGAGTTCTGGGAGGGAAATGTAGAAGTTCTGTGCAGGAGCTTAATCTAGTCCGACGGTTGTGCCTGCGTGCAGAAATCCTGCATTGCACGTGCCTAAATACATCTTGATGCATATGCATGTACGAAGTATTTTTTAAAAAAAGGAAAGGAACAGTGTTATACAAGAGCTTGATGTTTACAGTAATGAGAAAAATACAGAATTCTGTATTACTATTTTATGCCCCTGTTCATTATTAATGAACCGATTCCTGAGAAGAGTCAACATCAATGCTGGTTGCCAGCTGCTCTTTACTTCTAAGGATGTGGCCCAATGATTAATTAATTATTGCTGTTCCATCACACTAACATTGTATTCATTGCACACCATAGATAAAAACAGTGAAATTGTGATTCCATTCAAACTGATGAGAAGTTCCCCATTGTCTCAGGGCTGTTTTCCACTCATGGCCATTCAGCCAATTTGGGGCTCGCTGATTAATACTTATATGATACACGGGTTTGCAAATGCCTTTGTTGCCTTCAGACTTCAGCTTTTTAGGAGCACTCTTAAGGCAAGTCTACACCTAACAAGTGTAAATGTGTGAAGTGGTCCCCACTGACGATGCCGTTCCTTCAGTCTTCTCTGCAAAAGCATAAAGCTACAGTAGCGTCACTATGGTTACGGATGCTTGCAGAATTCGATCTTTGTGAATTCCAATATGAAATGACCTGATCTGCATCTCTCGGATAAATTGGAACATAGGTATTCATCAGAGTCCGCTCTTATCCAAACGTTGAATATCAGTTGTCAACAGCTTAAATACACATTTAAATATTGGGGGAGGGTATACACATTGAAATACATATTTTTAAGAGATACAAAAATCTCAGATTAATGTGGAAATGGTAAGAGAATAATGGGTAAAACCATGTGAACGTAACATGATCAGAAATAGACAGTTCCTTTGATCTCTCCCTATGGTACACATCATAAAGGAGTGTAGATCACTGTGGATTAATTCTACAACAGCACCAAACTCCTAGTTTCTTTTCCCACTAAAAAGCTAGTTTGTACATAATCTTACTCTGTACATTTTATATGATGGTGATAATGGGAGTGAACCTTGGGTTCACATATCTTTTGTGTAGAAAATGTAGGGCTTTTCTACATGAAGCTTTTAACCACACCTTTACCGAGGCTTCTGCTTCTGGATTCGTATGGCATTAAGATTTGGTCCTTTACCCATTGTTTTCACCAGGGGGTTTCTTTCTCTGCCTTTCTATATGTTCCATTATCCAACCACTAGGTGGTGCTATGAAATACCTGAATTGTGCAAATACATGAGGGTCTTATGCCGCCATGCAGAAATATTCCAGACTTTCCGCATGCAGAAAAAAAAAACCTTGCTGAAATGTTTGCAAAGCACAGGAGAGTCTCTGGAGAATGACAACATTCTCTAAAGGACCTGCAAATTACTGTGAGGAATCATGAGTGCACAATAAAGCGGAGGGCTGAGTCACATGGACAAGGCCTTCTCATGAACACAGAGGGGCATGCATGCAGTGCTGAAGTTCTTTCCAATATGCTGCAGCATAAAAATTCCAGCCCTACAAACAATTCTCTAGATTCGCCGTGAAGACGGAAGAATTATTGAGTAGGGCTGTTGTGACTATTTCCACATTTCACTTTGTGGATGAATGGGACTATTGGGGTCAAAATATTTCCCCCTATTCACCTGCTCAGTACCAAAACTGCTGCTTGTTTCCCTGAACAGGTGCTGCTTCAATGCCTTTGGAGGAGGAGGGATTATCTGCTTCCTGAACATGCTAGAAGCCTCCCTGCAACGAAGGACCCCCCTGCAATCAGTGGGGATAGGGACCTTGGGGCTCATGCATGCAGTATAACTCCTGGTTGGGCTATTGTCAGTGGAGGCAAGTGGATCTAACGTCAGTGGGACTATGAATCCATTCTGGGTTTCAGTCAGAACCAGCCAGAACTCTAAAGGAGCGATCCAAGGTACTGAACCTATTTGAATGGGTAGGCCTCAGTGCCTTGGACAGCTCCTTTAGAGTTCTGGCTGGTTCTGGCTGAAACTCAGAATTCACTGCCCCATGAGATTGGAGCCACTATTCTCCACTGGCTATTATGAGCATGACATTGCCACAATACTGCATACCCAGTCGAATTTAGTGATATCATCACATTGTCCATTGAGAGCAATCTGATTGGGAAACCACTTTTGCCCCCATTTACAGAGCCCCTCCAGAAATCGACAAAAGATGGGGAGGATTTCTCTGTGGCTGCTCAATGTTTTTATGAAGAAGACCGAAGAAAATGTCCTTTCGGCTCAGCTTGTAATCAAAGCAATTTAAATCTCTCTGGTGTAGATATGCCCTCAAATGACCAAAAGTGACATCGCATTTCCTTTTAAGGATGTGTGAAAAATTGGCTCCATCAAGGATTTTTTTTAAAAAAATGAATTTACTCAATTTGCATCTTTTGGAACCTAACACAGATCCAAATGCAATTTGGGCCAAAAATCCATACATTTCTGAGCTTGCAAAGCATTCCACAAAACAAATTGTTTGATAATATGTGCAGAATTGAAAAATGTGCAGGGAAAAACTACATACACTTCCAACGTGCTCACAAAACACTTTAATCAATGGGTGTGTGCGTGTCCAAAATGCATACAATTGGAAGAAAAAGCACAAAAGCATATACCAAGTTCTGTTTTGGGGGGGGGGGATGAGGAGCTCTCACAGAACAAGGACAGAACAAGGTTGACAATGGAAAAAATGACACCTCGACAGATTTGGCCATCTGGGTGCCTTTACAAGAACGATTTAAAACTCTTTCAAGTCACATTAAAAAAAATACCTCTACAAGAGCGGAGCGCAAGTTGGGGTTTGAGGCGCTTTATCTGTCCGATTATGCGCATTATCGAATGCGCGTTAAATAGTGAGTTTTAATTCTCCGCAGCCATTACAGCGCATTATGACCATGTAAACAAGCAATTCTCCACATTTCAGCCACTTTAACGCGCGTTTCGTACTGCCGGTTATGCGCTTCACCAAATGTCGTTTATAGGATTTAGGCATAAACGCAATTGTGTAATCGGACAACCAGGCGTCAAACCAAATTCTTGTAGAGGGGATTGTACATTGCATCTTCTAAGAATCTGGCTACACGCAACACTGATCATGTGAAAAGCACCCAGACCTGAACTCTTCTCCACAATGGTAACAGTTTTCTCCTGCTGGGCAAGCCAAAAGTTTGCCTTCAGGTCACATTGAGAGGAAAGGTTATCTTTAGAACAACAAGAAAACAAAGAAAACAAGCAAAAAGTCAATCATTTATTTTAATATGTGTATATATGGAACAGTGGTACAGAGATTTACTGCCTATGTTTTCCTGGTGTGGAATAGAGGGCAAAAGCTATCTTGGGTAAATACCTTGTTGTTTTATATGAAATTCATGATGCCATTAAATTTTTGGTCTCCTGTACTGTGGAGTGCAGCATTTCAAAAATAAAACAACCATGTTTTCATTTCAAAGACAAGTAATAAGTGGAATTATAACCATTTCTGAAAACCCCAAGCAGAAATAATCGGCTTGATGCATCCAGCCGACTGTCCTGAGGCTCTTTAAAAAAAAGAAGGAGTCTGCTTTATGGTCCACCTGAGAATCTGTAGGATTTGCAGTCCTGGTAGAGATTGATTATGTAGCTAATATATATGGAGACTGGAAATGGGAAGAGAGTATATAATGGAAGTAAATGAAGACAGCATTAAGGTGAAAGAGAACAGTAGCAAATGCCTTTAGATACTGAAATAAATAAGCTTTTTTTTAACGTTTCATGTAGCATCTTATGCCTAAAAATGTTCTTTCTATAGTGCCATATGCAGAGATTATGCAAGCATCCTCCAGATGTATAACTAGGTTGGAATATTAAGGCTACTTGCCCCAAGCATAACCTGGTCAAATATTTGGCATCAAGGTTCATGCATTATTGAAATGTTTTAACTTTTAAATTATGCAATGTTTTCTATTCGATTTGGAATAAGAAGGCCTTTTTTGAAGTGATAGAGGTCTTTTAGGCATCAGCTTGCTCAGAGGCTTAGGAAGGGCAGTAGGCTAGGCATAGCGGTGCTGTATCCTATGTTTGCAACCTGGCATAGTGAAGCACATGTACTTTGCAGTGAGCCCCTTTCAGAGGACTGCTTTGAGAAGTAAATTAGATTCTGTCCAGTAAAAATGCAGCATTTTCACAGAAATATCCTAAAAAATCCACAACCGTTCTCAAATTCACAATGTGTGTGTTTTAATGTTTTATATGTCTTTTCCTATTATCACATATCACTTGTGGTATGGCAAGCAGGATCAAGGCAAGACAACCAGAGCCCTTCTCAAAGCCTGCTGAGAGCAGGGGGGTGCTCATTTTGATCCTGTGAGCTGCTGCCCCCATTTTCTCCCCCTTCCCCAATCGCAAAGGCAGGAAAAGGTGGGGGAGGCCATGAGGGGTACTCCCCCATCCTGGCAAAGTGTCTTTTTTCTCATCAGGGACTGGTACCTGAACTCCAACTCAGAAGCCCCTTCAGGACAATAACACTTTGTGTGTCATTTCTGCTGAGGAGGTGGCCCTGGATACGTGGTGCCTCAGTTTCTCACTGGGGATTCAGGGTCTGGATGTCCTCCTCCCTGCCCCATGGTAGGAAAAGATGGTTCAGCAGGATCTGGGAGTGCCCACTGCTGCTCCCTCCATGCCTACTCTCTTTCCCTGACCCACAGTAAGTTTCTGGGCCTTGGGGTGTGGGAAGAGGCTGCAAAGAGGGGTGCTTTGTGAGCTCCCTCAAGTCTTTGCAAATGCCGTAACGCACGGGTGTGCATTCCCCTAGATATACGGTCCTATGCCAGCGGTGACCAACTTGTGCCCCTCCAAATGTTTTGGCCTACAACTCCCAACATTCCGAACCATTGGCTACGCTGGCTAGGGCTGATGGGAGCTGTAGGCCAAAAGATCTAGGGGATATCAAAATGGAGGTGCTTCCTGAGGTGATTTGGGCAAAATCTGGATTTTCACGGAATCAAATTAGTTCCTTCCACGGCACACACAACCCAGTAAAGTGCTGAGAGAGAATCCACGTTTGCAGGGCAAACGGGAACTGAAGCTGCATTCTTTGGGGGGGGGGGGGTTCAGTGGGCGGAGTCCTGCAAATACAAACAGATGTCATCTGGCAGCCAATGAGCAGAGGCTTGCCCTTCCCTCCCCTCCTCCGTTGTGTGTTCAATGAAGTGCAGTGGAGGACATGCTTACTAGTAGACATTCATGAACTCCCCCCCACACACACACACATTTATGAGGCAAGTGGGCAGACAACCTGAGCTAGCCATGCCATGTGTGCCTCCACTCGTAGAGTTAGGAGCAGGAGGGGAGGCCGTCTGGGCAGCTAGTGAGATCGTTGACAGCAGAAGTCAGTAACTCACTGGCTGAATTCGGACAACACAATAGTCAATGGTGGGGTAATAATCCACTTTACAGTTGTCCATCTAGGGGGTACTCCCCACACAACATGGTAATAAATAATCAACCGTGGTGTGGATTAGGATCAGCGCTGAGTTGACTATGGCAGCATTCGGACGACACGATGGTCAATACAACTGACGATTGTTTCCCCCCCCCCCAGTTGCTTATTGTGTCGTCCAAATTCAGCCATTGGCTGCTGTTGCTGCTGCAGCCACCCAAAGTCTGATCCAAATGAGCAGGAGTGCAAGAGGCGCTGAAAGCAGAGAGTGCAGAGCCAGTGAGGAGGGAGGGTGCCTAGCATGTTGTCTCTGATGGATGTGAACAGGCATTCCCCCACCCTCAGTGGAGCACTTCTGAGCACATATTCGTGAAGAACATCTGCCCTGGCATCCACCCTTTCTTTGCTTAGCTCCTTTGGAGGTGTGCAGCTTCAAATCAACAGCAATAAACCCTTTCCTAGCTATGCTCATCTACTATTTCTTAGCTACGCTCATTCATAAGTGTGCAGCTTTGACTCGACTGGCTTCCCCCCCCCCCCACTGGCTTGCATGCTCATAAAGTACAATGGAGGAGTTCATTCCAAGCAGACATGGTCCACAAACATCTACCCTTGCATCGTATGCTTGTTTGGGTCCAGCCTTTGATGACACCATTTTCCCTTCCAGTTCAGGTCACACAACCTCTCAAACCGTGCTCTAGCTGCCGCAATGGGAAAACCCATCACAAAACGTGTTTGCAATATCACGGTTTTTAAAGCTTGAAAAAGTGTACCTGCTACCGAAAGGGCCATGCCTCATCTGACACGATAGTCTTAGGGGCACAGTTGAACTGAAGTAAAAGCCCTATGTACATTGGCCCCGGGAGGGCCACAGGCTGCCAGAAGAAGAAGAAGAAGAAGAAGAAGAAGAAGAAGAAGAAGAAGAAGAAGAAGCAGCAGCAGCAGCAGCAGCAGCAGCGGAAGAATGCTCTGAGCTAACGTAGAGCCGATCTACACACTAGCTTTGTAACGTTTTATAAGGGTTACGAAAACTCTTTGGGCCACATGACGCACTCCCTTGAACATTGTATACCCGAGGTTTTTTAAAACTCACTTCAGCTATCTATATACAATGGTTTTTACTTTTAATAATTTTTTTAAAGTAAAATAATGTGTCCTTCCTTACCGTTTGTGATTCGTGTGGGCAGTGCTTCATTTACCAGCACCTAAATGCTTAGCCGTTGACTGGTGGGGAAGAAAGAGGGGCTAAGGAGGAAGTGGGCAAGTGAACTACAACACCCACAATGCTTAGCCCTATACTCATTGAAAGCTAGGGAATGAAAGGGGAACTAAGGAGGAAGTGGGTGACTGAACTACAACACCCACAATGCCTTGCCCTAAACTCATTGTAACAATGAAACAGAAAGAGACGGACAGAAGGGTGTGAGACCGCACACACTGCTTTGAAGACTGAAGAATTTTTCTCCTCTAACATGAGTACTCCTTAATGTGGCCTAAGACATTTTGGAATGCACCTATTTGGAACGTTTTAAAATACTATTTAAAACGTTCCATGATACTGTGTATATAGGTTCATAATTCTTCTCTAGTGGATGGTAGATTGAAGTCATAATTGGTTAGTGAAAAGAACACATTGTGTCTTCTCCAAATGGTTCTCACCTTACACATATGCGGCTCTGGACCTTTAGACGGGTGGTGACCTTTGGTGTGCACACAAACACATACAGAAGATGCTTACAAGATGATGTGTTAGACACAGACTTGCTGATACTACTGTTGCTATGGGGAGAACTGTAATGAAACTTCCTATTAGAAAATTAAGACTAATTAGGGAAGTGATGTTCTTATTCTATTACCATTGCCAGTAGAAGAGGAAATGTCCATCATGAATACAGGAATTGTATAACTGGTGTGTGACTAGTCAAAATGCTAGTTGTGCTATTCAAGAGTTTGCTGGACAGAGAGTGGGTAGCGAGTGACAGAGTTCTAGGCCTTTACCCAATTAGAGCCACACCCACGCTGTTTGCTGATGGCCCCCAGCACCAGACCACCACTGAACCCCTCACAACTACACCATTCACTGAGCCTCCAAGAGCAGATTGATATGGTGGCTGTGGACATACCTGCTAGTGGTTATGTTGGACAATCTGGGGCATTACATGATCAAAAATTTAAAATGGTAGCCATGGCATTCATAGGAAGTATGTCAATGCTGGTACCACCAGGTAAGCCATCCACTGGGGCCCCAATCACTAGTAGCAGTAGTAGGGTGACCATTTTTTCAAAACCAAAAAGGAGAACAACCTGGTCGGCCCCTAAGGGGGCTTCCCCACCAACATGTCCACCCCCAGGGAGGTGTCCAGCACCAAGGGGGTGTGCCACCTGAACATAGCCTTGGTCACATGTCTGATTTTACAGCACACAATTAAGAGAAATCTGTTCTACATAACATCTTAATGTTAAAATCACTGAAATAACAAGTGAGACATCCAATGTATCTGAAATTAACTTCACTCTCTCCTACTTTTGTAGCTTTTGCTGCACTTTGTTGCTATACTCTGTGTGATACATTTTCCCTTCCCTCAAATCTTTTTTCTAATTGCATCCTCACTCCGCTGCAAGCTGCTGCTGCTTAACAGGGCTTGCTGCCGGCTGGTTGGTTGGCTTTTTTTATTTTTAAAGTTCAATTTTTTAAAAAAAAAAACTTGTGTATGATTGTCACTAGTTTCTCTATTCTAACATTAGGGTGGGTGTTATGGGCTACAGACACTGCTTCGCCCATTCACACTTCTCACTTATATATACATTAGCTTCTCAAGGCTTTTGCGTTGGCTTTTCACATCCAGACTTTGAACTCCTGTCTGCTTCCTGCACACAAACGTGACTCTGAGACCCTCTTTCTAATGCCCTGCATTGCATGCCAGCACCGTGGGGCTAAGTTACAACAGGTGTCTCTGGGTTGTCTGTGCAGCCTCTGTTGAGTCTCTCTCAAACCAAGGCCTCCAGCCTCAAACAATCAATCTATCTCCCTCCCTCTTCCAAAGTCTCACAACAATCCAGCTGGGCTGCGCACTTGTACCCTGTGGCCAGGGGAGGGGAGGATGCCAGCTTAATGCTTGGTCACATCTGGTGACTCTTACTTTAAAAACCAACTTTGCCGCCAGCTGCCCCTGCCTGCACCAACATACTGGACTCTGAAATACTCTTAAAAGACTCTGTGTGACACACCAGCCTCTCAGGGTTCAGCTACAGCCATCTCTGAATTGTGTCTTCAGTCTTACTCTGTCTCTAAGAGATATGCCAGCCAGCCAAAGCTGCAAATCTCTCTATTTTTCTCTGAGATGCACTTCAAACGTTCTGCATTACATGCCAGCAGTACAGACAGAGCCTAGCTCACAAATGAACAAAGGGAAGTGGAAGGGAAGGAATAGCGAAGCAAAGTAACGACATACCAGGTTCCAACATCCACAGCAACAGGGCATCCCCATAGATGAGAGCCTCTCTCTCGACTGGCACCTCACCATTGGTCAGAGTTTTTCTCTAAGGATGACCCTTCATTGCTCATGATGTGGAACTTTGAGAAAAAGGCCTCTGTTCCATTTTGCCCTGTGGGCTGCTTTAACTGTCCTCTCCTTTCCCACATTTTGATCTGTGGACGCCTCGCCTCTGCTGAGCTCCAGGTGCCCGACTGCCCACCAAATCTGCAACAGGAAAGGTGTTGTGCTTACCCAGCACTTCTTAGCTAAAAACTTGCGATCACCTTGATGCCAAGGGCTGAAACGGCTCAAGGTGCAAGACCCCAAAGAGGAGGTTTGACAACCTGAATTTGAAGGGTATAGTGCCAGTGTTTTTTTAAAAAAATAATTTTAAAACCTCAAACTTAAAAAAAAAAATCCTAAATATCAACGGATAAACAGATCTGCTTCAAACTTAGTACAGCTAAAGCCCTACCTAAGGGCTATCATGGTGCCAAGTTTCATCTCTTTATCTTTAAAAATGACATAGTTGTAAGCAATTTTGTTAATTCCCATTGACTATAAAGTAGAGCTGCCCTTTGGGTGGGGGTAGGATGTGGGAAATCTGGTTTTTTTTCTCCAAATTTCATAATTCTCCCCCTTCCTGGATTTGTTACCAAAAATCCTGACATGTCCTGGTTTTTCCTGACATATGGTCACCCTAGCAGGATCAGACCTGGACACTCACAGTTTCCTGAGGAAGTTGGGTCCTGAGCTCACCCCTGCTTCAGTCCAAGTGCCCTCCTACCCATCATCACTGAGACCATTTTCACCTCAAGCAGAACAACAGCTGGGACCACTCCAGGCCTTCTGGCCTGCCCCTCCCTCATTCTCCCAAAAGAAACATGGCCTCCAGGCACTGAGGAGAGGTGTCTCAATGCAGGAAGTGTATTTGTACTGAGTGGGAAGGCAATACTCTGTAGCACTCAGCTACCACAGAATGGCTGCATTCAGACAACGCATTAAGCAACTGAAGGGGGGGAACAATCATCAGTTGTGTTGTTTATCGTGTTGTGTGGAGGGTAATACGCTGCTCACAAACTACTGACGATATGCTATTCTGCCCAAATAAGCAACTGAGAGAAACAACTGGCTTGCAAGTTGTTTAGCTTGAAGCCAGTTGTTTAAAGTGTTGTGTGGAGGGGTGAGTGTGTTAATGGTGTGTGGTGAGTGGGTTAAAACACAAGCTCATAGAGGCAGATGGCAAAAGCGACCAAAGCGGTGGCTGCCACTCTGCTACAGCTGGTGCAACTTGCAGAGGCTGCTGGGATAGAACTGGGAGGAGGGATGGTGGGGAGAGGGGCGGGGGCTGTGTCAGTCAAATGCTGGGTTGAGTATTAGTCCACTCAACACCAGCCCCAACCACCCACAGTTTTGTAGGAATATGTTGTGTGGGGAGTACCCACAAACTAACCAACTGTGAGTTGGCTACTCAACCCACCATTGACTAATGTGTTGTCCGAATTCAGCCAATGGCTGAATTCGGACGACACATTAAGCAACTGGGGGAGGGGAAACAATCGTCAGTTGTATTGACTATCATGTCGTCCGAATGCTGCCATAGTCAGTGCTGATCCTAATCCACACCACGGTTGATTATTTATTACCATGTTGTGTGGGAAGTACCCCCTAGATGAACAACTGTAAAGTTGATTATTACCCCACCATTGACTATCGTGTTGTCCGAATTCAGCCAATGTCTTTGATACTGGTGGCAGTTTTTCAAACCATGCTGGAAAAGGCCCTTACTTAGAGCATCATCATCACACGGGGGTTTGCTTACCATTGCTTCTCCGCTCGTGTGTTTGTCCCTCATTACTTCCTGTTTCAAAAGAGGAAGTAAACAACATGCACGTAGCCTATTCAGTGGGCCGTTTTGATCACACTGTTTCGCCTGCACACAGCAGGAGATACCGGCAACTTCCATCTTTAAAAATAAGTTGGACTTGCTGGGGGGGGGGGGGGTATTGCATGAAGAAGGCTAGAAGGGGCAGGAGGCATGCAAGAGGCAGACAACGTCATTAGAGGCACCCGCAAAAATCCGTGAGTGCCCAGCAACGAGAGTGCAATAAAACACTTGTCTGATGGAGCTCTTAGAGATGATAGTTCACATCCACACAAAAGGCAAATCTGTGTGAACTGGCTAGGAGACCAGTGATCCCACACACTAGTGAGGCACCCGCATTGGTACCACCAGGATGATGTAATCCTTGTGCCTCCATGCCATGCGTGTTTTGTCTGTTATCACATGACAGGATTTACAAGCTTTTTCATTTTAGAATAGAGCTTTTCTGCTTGCTTGTTTTTGGGTTGCTTGTTGCTGCTGCTGTTTGATTAGCATGCTTCATTTCAGCCTCCATTTTGTGTAGTAGAAGCCTCTAGATAGAGAGATCGCAACGTCAATGACATCATAAGGGTTTTAATGTTTTCATTTACACTTTTTAGTCAAGGAAGATGCAAGATATAGAAACTTAGCTTCATAAAAAATATGGATTTCGATGTCTAACTGCATTCTGGTTTGTATTCAAGTTTACATTTGCTGCACCAAACATGCAGAAGGCCCAAGGTTTGTTTCTGTACTTTCTTGCTTGTTTGCTTAAATATTTTTAATCTGCCATCTGGTCAAAGGACCTACAAAGTTACCTGCAATCCAAAACCAAAAGTATATACTATAAAAACAACATCAAACAAACTGTAGAGCAATACTGTGGGCACCAATATGCTCCTGAACTCTTTTCTTGGTGCCCTCAAAGGTGCCCTGCCCCCTCTCGCTTTTTTTTTAAAAAAAACATTTCGTACTTGTACCAGGATTACTGTGAAAGTGGTTTTTGTTGGTGTGCAAAACTGTGGGTTCCAATGAGTTGTTTAATGCGTTGGGGATCTGAGCCCCACCTCTGCCTTATATTCAGCCTTTGGACAGGTTATTTGTCCTTTGCCACACCTCCATGGCAGCCATTTTGCAGTGATGCCCAGAACAGCTTCTCAAATCGCCAAATGAACCCATGAGCCAAAAAGGTTGCCTACCCCTGCTGTAGAGCCAACAGCCACACAATGCAGCCTTTACATATCACAAACAAGCATATAGAAACTCGGTGGTGAAAAGAGAGATTCCTATGATCTTTGAAAAACAGTTGTCTTTGCCACAGGACTAAACGTTAATACAAAGCAGTGGAACAAACCTCACCAACAGGATGTTCCAAAGCCTTGGCACTGTGGTTAAGATGAACACACTGTCCACACGATCACTCTTGGCAGTGGAACCTAGAACATGTCCTTTGAGGAAGTTCCCAAGAGCTTGGGTAGGCTCATAAGGGAGGAGGAAGTCCCAGACTATTTAGGGGTTTAAAGGTCATCACCAGCACTTTGAATTGAGCCCAGAAACTCATGGGAAGCCAATACAATTATTTCAAAATTGGCGTCATATGCTCTCCGTAATCTACTCCAATCACCCTTGTGGAGGCCATATTTCATAGGCAGCCCATATAGTGCACTTTACAGTAACCAAATCTAAATGTTATTATGCATTAATCACTGTGGCACAGTTTATCTAATTGAAGTTGGTAAAGGTGCCCTGACATTAATCTCCTGACTTCCCCAGATGAAAGGGTCTCAGATAGAAAAAGTTACAATTGGTACACAATGGCACCAAACCCTCGGTTAATTAATTAACCCACTATTTTGTCACAGCATGTGCTAGGTGTGTTCCATGGCCATTTTGAATATTCAGTCTCCACTTGGGCTAATTAAAGGTTGCTATGTAACATCCAAACACAGACACTACAAATTAATTGTGAGTTAAACAACCCACAGTTTAGCTAACAATTAGGTTAACTGTGACTCATGATTACCTATAATGTCTGAGTTCGGCTGTTACATATTGAATATTAAAAAAAAAAGACTGCAGAATGTCCCTGGCATGCACTGTGGCAAATCTTGGGTTAATTACCCCACAATTTGCCTCTTTTACCTGATATTATTTTCCATTATCTGGTGGGGGGTTACAGAATTAATCCTCCACCCTGTAGTGGCTTCCAGAAAGAAGACTAGAGAAGTATGTTTTTTTAAAGATTCAGTGTGTATGTGTGTCTTGCTCTCTCATGTTGAAATTTGCCATTCTTTATTTCCCACTGGATGGAACAATAAAAGCCACAGTAATATAACCTCTTATGAACTTCAGTCTTTCACTTGCCATGTTTGTTACCTTTTTAGTGGCAGGTTGCCTGGCTCCATTGCCCGGCCTTGCTCTATATTTTGAGTGCAGTCATTCAGTTTTATGATACGGCAACAGTGCTAAATCTTATGTTTTAAGTGAGTCCTTGTGTAGGAATTGTATAATCTTATCGAAATGGCCTAAGAGCTAGTTAATGCTATTCTGGTCATGACGCTGTATTTCCACTGTTCTGTTACTTGCACTATATTCTGGAGCCTTGTGTCACACACATTGTTGCCAGGCTGTCAGAGTTTTTGGTATATATCCCTGTCTGAGTAATATAAATCTATACAATGCTGCAGCCTTCTGTTGTTGAAGTTTTCTGCTCCTGATTTGGATAGTTTAATTGAATTTCCTTGAGTAACTTACTTTTATCCAGACGTGTTGTCTTCTTTGCTGAATGTAGAAATGGGACTGGTGATTTTCAGTTCAGTGCAATTTGTTTTGTCTAAAACATTTACCAGCTTGGATTCAGTGCAACTTGTTTTGTCTAAAACATTTACCAGCTTGGATCCTTAAAACAGAGTAATCCCATTGACATGAGAGCGTGGATCTTCAGGTGCCCATTTACAGACCTGCTTTACACATGGAACTGTCTCGGATACTGTGAAGTTATTTACACAACACACAACCCGGAGTATGGATTTGAGTATGGGTTGTCTTTGAATCATGGGTTGTCTTTGAATCATGGGTTATTATGCTGTGTGAACTCAGATGCACTAACAAAACATGGTTTGCTAGCCACAAACAATCCAGAGTTCACAACCCAAATACAAACCATGAGTTCTCTTTGGCCCTATTCAGAAGACACCTTAAACCACAGCTTTAACCATGTGGTTAAAGCTGTGGTTTAAGGTGTCTTCTGAACAGGGCCTTTGTGTATACAGAAGACCTCAGGGAGTTGAAGCGGAAAGGACGACGACTGGAGCGCCGATGGCGGAAAACTCGACTTGTATCCGACAAGACACGACATAGAGAACATCTTCGTTTCTATGGAGTGGCAATACGTGCAGCAAAGAAAGCTTTCTTCTCTGCACGCATTGCGTCTGCGAATTCACGTCCAGCAGAACTGTTCAGGGTGGTAAGGGGTCTAATTCAGGCTCCTTCTCCCCTGAATCCGATTTTAGAGCCTTCGGTAGTTCGCTGTGATGCTTTTAACGATCATTTCTCAGATAAAATCTCTTGGATAAGAGCCGACTTAGATGCCATTGTTATAGCAGAAGCTGACAGTGGAGTGTCCAGTGACTCCGCGAGTAGGATTACACTTGATCAGTTTCAGTTGGTGAGTACCGAGGATGTGGACAAGGTACTTGGATGTGTGAGGAAGATGACTTGCCCTCTCGATCCCTGTCCTTCCTGGCTGGTCATCCAGGGAGGAGATGCAGTTAGATCACATTTACAACATATTATTAATGCATCTCTCAGGGAGGGGAGCTTTCCATCATGTTTAAAAGAGGCGGTGGTAAGGCCGCTTCTAAAAAAGCCCTCCCTGGATCCCCTGGACCTTAATAACTACAGGCCAGTATCAAATCTTCCATTTTTGGGCAAGGTGATCGAGAGAGCGGTTGTCTTTCAACTCCAGGCAGTCTTGGATGACACTGATAGTGTGTCTCCTCTGAACGAATGCTTGGAGGCGGTAATGGGCTGGATGAGGAAAAACAAACTGAAGCTGAATCCAGACAAGACAGAGGTGCTTGCTGTCAAAGGCCCCAACCTGGGTTTGGAGGTGTGTCAACCAGTTCTGGATGGGGTTACACCCCCCTTGAAAGACTGTGTTCGCAGATTGGGGGTACTCCTGGATCCGTTGCTCCAGATGACAGCTCAGATTGATGCGACAGCCAGGAGTGCCTACTATCAGCTTCGGCTGATACGCCAGCTGCGCCCCTTCCTAGAGTTGGAAGACCTAAAGACGGTAGTGCACGCGCTGGTAACTTCGAGGCTTGACTTCTGCAATGCACTGTCCGGAAACTTCAACTTGTTCAAAATATGGCAGCCAGGTTGGTCACTGGTACACCTAGGGGTGACCATATTACACCAGTTTTAAAATCACTTCACTGGCTGCCTGTCAGTTTCCGGGCAAAGTATAAAGTGTTGGTTATTACCTTTAAAGCCCTACATGGTTTGGGCCCAGGCTACCTACGGGATCGCCTTCTCCCGTACAATCCACCCCACACTCTTAGGTCCTCTGGGAAGAACGTACTCAAGCCAGCCAGAACTAGGCTGGCGAGTGTTACCCAGAGGACCTTCTCTTCTATGGCTCCCAGACTATGGAATGGTCTGCCGGAGGAGGTTAGACAAATTGACAGTCTTCATGAATTCAAGAGAGTCATGAAGACTGTTCTCTTCCGGCAGGCCTATCCGGATGAATTTTAAATGTTTTAATGATGTGTTTCTCTTGTTTTAAAATTTTTAACTTTGTTATGTTTGTATCCGCATTGTGTTCCCCGCCTCGATCCATAGGGAGAGGCGGGTTATAAATAAATATTATTATTATTATATTATTATAATGTGACTGCCAAGGGGACAGAATAGCAGGAAGAGGGAGGTGAGAGTTAACCAGGAGTCCAGAACCTCAGCCCAGTGGCCAAATCTGATCGTCCTGGTGTCCCAATCCAGACTTCTGGGGTTTCCAAGACCATGCCCTTTCCCTTGACTCTACTCCCTTTTCCCCAAACCCAGGTGGTTTCCCAGTTTTTGTGTCAGCCCTATCACCAGTGGTTCCTGATTGTGCAAGTGATGTACATATGCAGAGGCCCGCTTCTGGCCACAGACCTCTTTACCTGGATAGGGCTGGCAATGTAGAATGTCTATGCAGTATAAAAGAAATCCAATATTAGACCTTCAGGAATATGAGTAAAGAACAAGATATCAGCAGCTGTGCAGACTGCAAGTTGCCCAAGGGCATTAATGACCATTTTGCCAGAGAGTAAATAAACATTTGACAGGAAGATAATGAAGATGTAAAAACGAAACGAAAAACAAAACCTAATCGCTAGCTGGTTCTTACGGTGTAGTCTCCAAAATATTAAACTATAGTTTTAAAATAGGGTTTCCTAATAAACCAAATGGACAGCCATAAACAATGATGGCAGATAAGAAGAAGTTGCCACTGAGGGAAACATATTTTTAAGGTCCTGCGATTTTTGAGAATAATGACTTTAGAAAGCAGGAATGAAAAAGAAAAGTCACGAAGGTAGCTGAAAGCGAAGGATCATTCTGAGACTTTTGCCTTCCCTGAGATTCTCAGCATTGCAACCTGGAAAGAGACAAAGTTTCTTAAAATGTCCAATACCAAACATGACAGACTCACATTCTGCCTCTGTCTGTGTTTTAATGCCGCAAACATAATTCAAGCTTGCACGCTCATTAAGGACTGCTAATGCCAATCATCGAAACGGGTCCTTTATTAAGAAGATTGTTGAGAAGGATTAGAGGTGGAGACATGTCCACCCCAGACATTATCCTCCACGAACCCCCACTGTGCAGACCCACAGCTCCCAATCCAGAGACCTGGGTATCTACAGATGGGCAAAATTGCCAGCACTCATGAGAGCCGGGCCGCTCAAGCCTCTGCCAAGTGCTCATGGGGCTCGCAAGGCCTTGGCAACCACACAGCAGCCGCCTGCAGCCCCTGCCAAAATTGGGCATTTCGCCCTTCCATGCTAATAGTGGCCACCATTGGCATGAAAGGGGGAAGTGCGCAATTTCTGGAACCTCAGGAAACCTTTGCGTTAATAGGGACCTTAAGGCCCCCATTGGTACAGAGGGTGCTCCTGTCAAAATCCTTCATCAGGACAAAAGTAGAAAGGAAAGGTGATCTACTGGCCTCTCTCTCCTTCTCTGAAAACAAAAACAAACATAAGGAAACTGGCGCTGCTGCTGCTGTTGAGGTATACTTTTGATCGGGGCACAACACGCCAGCTGGAGATCAAATGGCAGTTGGGTTGCTAGCTGAAAAGTTCATTGCTCAGCTGAGATGTGAGCCAAGTACTACATGGCTGAGCTCACACTCGCTATGCTGTTTACTGTGCAAATAATATAACAATAATTCTGTATACATAGCGGATGTGAATTGCACTTAAAAAAACCAAAGGGGAAATGTTGCTGACCCACTTAAGGTGTGGATACCAAAAGATGCATGTGAGGAAACATAGCATTGTATTTGTTTTCAGAAGTGAGAACTGCAACAAAACATTGCAGTGGGGAGTGCTCCTGTTCAGTGCTCCAGCCAGCCAGCCAGCTCTGATATATAGTACTTCTGCAAATCTTGGGGTGTCTCCCAAGCCTTTTGATAAACTCCCTCACATATGTGGATGGTGCCATTTTCTCTAAATAAGGATTAGTGCTCAGAGAATTGTGTTGGCTGTTAGTAGCTATATAATGGAGAGTGCTGAGGGCATAGTCTACCTGATACAAGAATCCATGGGAGCTTTGAATTTGTATTGAAAGTATAAATGACCTCCATTTTAGCTTCCTCTCAAATAGCACACTTTTCAGAGTGACAAAACCCTTCTTCTTCTCTCATCAGGCTTCTCTGAGTCCACTTTAATGGCATTCCACAAGTTACACAACAGATTTTTCCTTGCCCAGTAAGTCAGAGAGGCATCAAACATTTGACAAGTCAGCAGGAAACTTGGGGAAAAAAACAAGCTTCTACTTCCTGTTTTTACCCATTGTGTAACATCTGAAGTGAGAGCTCAAACATTTCCTCACATCTGAACTCATGCACTCCTCCATTCTATCCCCACTTCAAACATTACACAGAAGATAAAGAAAGTAACCATCATCTCACTTTCACCTTGCATTTCCCTCAGCTTATTGAACGCTCTGGAAGCCAATCTACACATTATGTTGGAAAGGCTTTTGTTTGGTTCCGAGGACACTTTGGGGCACACGACGTATGCTCTAGGTTGTTTTATATTAGGTTTTTCTTGTACCGTTACTTTACTTCTTATAACGTTGTTATTATGAAATCCGTCATTTTAAAATGGCAAATATGTCCTTGCTTACCACTTCAGTGATCCTCTAAACTAACCTCTGTTTGAAAATGATTGTCATGGGGGCATGTCGTTTTGTTCCGGGGCCCAAATGCTGTGTTACTGTGTTTGCCTTCTCTCGTGGTGGTAAGTCAAGCAAAGTAAAATTCAAAAGTAAGAGGAAGTGAAAGGAAGGAGAATGCAAGGAAGTGGGCGTGGCCACAATGGGGCGAAGAAGGAACGAAGAAGAAAGAAATGAAGAACTAGAGAGCCTATCTACACTGCTGCTTTAAAACGGTTTAAAACGGTTGATCACAGTTTTGAGAACTGTTGGGGCCCAGGACACACTCCATACATGGTTTTCAAAACCTTTTTCAAAGTGTTGTATCCTGCATGTGTAGATATGCTCAGAGTGTGACCTTCCTAAACGAACTCCAAATGGAAGGGGGGGAAAAGGCTATAACGGTAGGGACTCCTTCATGTGGCTTGTTATGTTTTAAAACGTAGCAATTAAAATCGTTATACCCTAGTTTTCTAAACATTATAACCGAAGGTGTAGATTGGCTCAAAGCTGCTTGCAGTGCAGTTATTGTTGGTGCTCTGCACTCTATTGCCATCATGACTACTAGCCATTGATAGCCTTATCCTCCATGAATTTGCCTAGTTTCCTTTCAAAGCCATCCAAGTTGATAACCATCATGCCATCATGTAGTAGAGAATTCTCTCCCTTTTGTTATCCTGAATTAGCCGCCATTTCACTTCACTGAAAGATCCCGGGTTTTTAATTCTTCTCACAGTGCATAATTTTATATACCTCTAACCTTTGCTCACAGGGGAGTTGCTCCAGCCCCTTCCTGCTCCTTTCCAACTCTACAATATTATTTCAGAGGTGCTTTTAAAATGTTAGCTTTTAAAAATCAAACACCTATTTTGCAAATGCAAAATAGTTGTTTGAGCATTCAGCTTGCGCATACAAGGGACTGCTGGTTCCCGAAAACCCTACGTCTCCCGGCATAGTTGTGCAAAATTTGTTCCTCAAATCATATCGATTCAATTCAAACAATTTTAGACACTGCTAATGACAGAAAAAATAATTGCTGCAAATTGCTGAGATGAGGCTTGCTGAGTGCATTCGGCATTAGAGAATGCATTAATAAAATAGTGAAAATACATTCCTTTTGGGACTAATCAAATATGAAACAGGCTCTTCCTCTCCTGCATCACATTTTGCTCTTTTGTTCCTACTTGTGAAGTAACAAGCAGGATAAGCAGATCATGAAAGTGGATGGAAATGTGACAGACTAATGGCTTCAAAGGCAACTTGGTTCCCTGGTGTAAGTTTTTGGGAACTTGTAGCTGAATGTTAACATGACTTTAACCTGCTTTTGTAATGCCAGAAAATCTGTTTCCCCCCCCCATGGTACACTGCATTATTGGTAACACATTAAATGTAGCCTGATACTTACTCTTCAAGTACCGAACCTTAGTAAAGCTACAGTATATTCAGAGGTAGCAACGAACATCTCTTGCTATCTAATCTCCAATGTAATTAGCACCACTGATTATTTTCATGAGGGACTCTCTGTTCTTGTCAAAATCTTTACCATAACAACTCCTGAATTATAATACAGCTGTAACTGCCTGTACCACCGTGTTCAGTGGAGGAAGAAATGCAGAAGGAGCATCTCAAAAATGAAATTAATTAAACTGGCTAATGTTCTCAAAGCTCTCTGAAGATGAAAAGCTCTACAGCAGTTTCAAATTATGATAATTAAATCACAATGCTTTACATGGGATTTTATTCAGTGAACCTTACAACGACTGGATGAGGTAGGTCAGTAACAGATGGGAAGGCCGAACAAAAGTAACACTGCCTTGCTTCGAACTCTCTGAAAGAGCAGCCTTCAGCCTTTTCGCCTTTCATCCCAATCTACAATAGAAGACCCACTTGAAATGGTTTGCCATGTATGTTCATCTTTCTCCTTTCCTTCTAGGGCAAGCCTATGCAAAGGAGGTCAGCATGACTGCTACACTGCTAAAAGTTGAACAAAAGAGCCCTTTCTGGAAGCTGCGACTCAGGTAGGGGTAAGAAAAGGGTGCGCCTGCAAAAATTCTTTCTTCAGTACAAAAATAGAAAGGAAAAGTGATCTATCGGTCTCTCTCTCTCTCCTTCTCTGAAATTGGTGGTGATGCTGCTGTTGAGGGGCACCTTTGGTCAGGGTACAACACACCAGCTGAAGACCCAACGGCAGTTGGGTTACTAACTGAAGTGTTCATTGCTCAGGTGAAATGATAACCAAGCTCTTCATGGCTGAGCTCACATTCTCAGCCCTGACAATTACATCATCTCTCAAGTGGCAATGGCCATTGGAACAGCTTGCCTTGTCACATGATGTCCTTCATCACCCGCATTCTCCAGATGTATTACCCTCTTTGCTTCAAGTGGTATTTTATGGATTAGTGCTGGTATTCCCCACTCTGCGTTTTGTTCCCTATCAGATATGTTCAGGGGACCCAAGGAGGATGAAGATGGATATATCAAGCCAGGCTGCATTATCCCATGCCAAAGGACCGCTCACATTCCTAATCCCAAGCTATCTCTCTCTTCCTTCTGCATCAAACAACAAAGAAGAAAACACCATCTAAACCTTATGCGTCCTGTTCTGCCCACACTAGAAAAAAGCAATTCCTACTATAACAGTAACACACATACACCTCCTTCTCTTCCATCTCTCTATTGAGATACGCCCCAGCAGGGAAAACACATCAAGTAGTGAGCTACAGTAATGTCCAACCTATTCAGTCTTTTCGATAGCCTAGCAATTCATCCATCCCTCCAGGAAATTGTACAGTTGTAAACAGAGGATACAACTATCCTGAATGCTGTAAGAAGAAAACATAAATTTAAAATAAAGCCTCCTTCGGTTTGCTTAGAGACATGTTGTCACAGAAGAACTGTGTGAAGTGGAAATCTCTCTGTGTGAGGGGAAGCAAAGCAGGCTTCACATGGAGAATTTAAAATATTTGCTAGCAGTGCTCAAACGTTTCGGCTGGATTTGAATCATAATGCGGTAGCCCAAAGAGTGCATGGCACGTAGGGAAAAGAAAGTTTAGAGCAGGAGGGAATATTTGCTGTAAACCTTCAAATTCAATCATCTTCACAAATTTTTGGTGCACAAAGATCCCTTTAAATTGGAAAACATTGTGCTTCATATATTCTTAGGTAAAGGGGATCAGACAAATTCATGGACGATAGGTCTATAAATGGCAGCTAGCTCCATTGAACCTCCAGGTAATGGTTTTTCTTCCCTTCTGTGCATTTGCTCATGACCCTTCCAACAAAGTTATAGCCAAACACGGCAATCTTTGCCTCTTTCCTTGAGTGTACTGGCTGCTAGACACACAGAGATCAGTGTGAGGAGTAGGGTCTGGCAGCCGACAGTAGAAGAAAAGCAGGGGTGTTTTTTCGTGCAGTTCCTAGGAGACAGGGTTTTGGGGGGGGCTCCTTATCAGGAGAACATTTGCAGGTCCCCAAACACTGTCTATGCTTCCCATGCCAGCAAAGTTGTTCAGGAGGAGGGGGCATGCAGACCTACAGAGATGTGGGGACAGTCTTGGGGAAGATAGCTATACACTTGGCACCTGAAACAAAATAAGGAAAGCATGCTCTCAAAACAACAAATTGAAGCTTAATCCAGACAAGACAGAGGTGCTTCTGGTCAGATGAAAAGTAGATCAGGGAATAGAGATTCAAACTGTGCTGGATGAGCTTAAACTCTCCCTGAAGACTCAGGCATGCACTTTGGGTGTACTTCCGGACATGGTCCTGAACCAGGATGCGCGGGTCTTGGTGGTGGCCAGGAATGTGTTTGCACATCTGAGTCTAGTGTGCCAACTGCCCCTGTTCCTTGAGATGTCTGATCTGGCCACAGTCACGTATGCCAAACTTCCATCCTGTTTGGACTACTGTAACACGCTATACATGGGGTTGCCTTTTAAAACTGTTCAGAAACTTCAGCTGGTCCAGAATGTTGTGGCCAGAACGTTGACTAGGGCTGGTTACAGAGAGCTTGTGACTCCCTTGTTATAGCAGCTTCACTGGCTACAGGTTTGCTTCTGGGCAGAATTCAAAGTGCTGGTTATGACCTATATGAAGTCCTACCTGGTTTGGTAGCAGGCTACGTGAAAGACTGCCTTTTCCCATAGGGGCCTTCCTGGTTCTTAAGAACTTCTGAAGAGGCCTTTCTTTCAAGACCTTCACCTTCAGAGGTGCATTTGGCAGGGATCCAAGAGAAAGCCTTTTTGGTAGCCCAGGCTGTGGAACTCCCTCCCAAGGGAAACTAGGAGCCGATCTACACACTAGCTTTATAACGTTTTATAAGGCTCACGAAAACTCGAGGTTTTTTAAAACTCACCTCAGCCTTTTGTGATTTGTGGGGGCAGTGCTTTGTTTACCAGCGTCCAAATGCTTAGCCGTTGATTGGTGGGGAAGAAAGAGGGCCTAAGGAGGAAGTGGGCGAGTGAACTACAATACCCACAATTCTTAGCCCTATACTCATTGAAAGTTAGGGAATGAAAGGGGAACTAAGGAGGAAGTGGGCGAGTGAACTACAGCGCCCACAATGCCTTGCCCTAAACTTATTGTAAAAATGAAACAGAAAGAGATGGGCAGAAGGGTGTGAGACCACACACACAGTTTTGAAGACTGAAGAATTCTTCTCCTGTAACGTGAGTACTCCTTAATGTGGCCTAAGACATTTTGGAACGCACCTGTTTGGAACGTTTTAAAATACTATTTAAAATGTTCCAAGGTACTGTGTAGATAGGCTCTAGGTTTGCTCTCTCTCTGCTGTCCTTTCACCACCAGGCAAAGACTGCTTTGTTCAAGAAGGACAATGCACTAAACCACTTGCTGCAGGTCAGTCTCAGTGGTACTACTCCAAAGTAAGCAGCTGGCTGATGGAGGGAATGAAAGCAAGAAGCTATCCAAAGTTTCTTGAAACAATCCCAAGCTTTTCTCTGTATTTGCTGGAAAATGTTTCTCTTTACCAATTTAGTTTAAAGTGAGGAAAGGAATAGAAAAGACACATATATTCAGCTTTAATAATGTAGTAGAAACAAAGAAAGGAATGAAATGAACTGTCAGCCATAAGAATTCTTTTAGCATTTTCTTTTCATGTCCCAAATCTTTATTGTCTCTCAGTGCGTCTGTAATAATTTCTTAGGAGCTGATGCAATTCTGTCAGTTAATGTTTCTGATGAAAGAAACGGTTTTTTCTTCCAAATAAAGTTTGGACTAAAATTTTCCATCCAGATCTAGTGTGAAGTAAAGCTGGCTAAACACCATAATACAAATGTCAAATGAATAATGCAATGAAAAATGTGGCACATTTCCAGGAATAATGTGTTGGAACAAATAGAGCCTGATTCATACAGAAAAGCGGGACAGTATGTTCTCCTTGGGGTCTTTTTCTCACCTAAGAATGTTTTGATATATGATGTCATTATCACAATCTTTAGCTTAAAGCTATAGAATTGACTTTCCCAATCAACATTCGCATTCAGGGGAAAAATTAAGGCAGTAATCCTGAATCCTGTGTGAGTAGAAATGGGTGAACTCTCCTACGCTCCCCTCAATTAACTTGGAAATTATCTGAGGCCTTCCCCCAAAAGTTCAATTCAGAAACATCACCTGCCTATCTCCACCACCATCCCTGATGCTTCTCCATATGAAGCTAAAATCCCACAACTTTACCGGGGCTTCTGCTTCCAAATTCCTTGCAGAATTACAATCTGCTCTTTCCACACGTTTATTTTTCTTTTCTTCCTTTCTGAGCAAGTTCTATCTGTTGCATTATAAAGCCACTAGATTGCATTGTGGTGCTGCTGCGATAAAGCACCATTTCATCAGTACACCATAGATCTACCATGGTTCATAGCAGAAGGAGGGGAAAATGCCAGACTTTTGTCATCATGGGGGGGGGGGAGCAAAAAAAGGTTGCAAAGAGCGGGAGGTGCTCTGGAGGATGACGACATTGGCTCAATTCAGACGACACGATAGTCAATGGTGGGGTAATAATCAACTTTACAGTTGTTCAACTGGGGGTACTCCCCACCCAACATGGTAATAAATAATCAACTGTGGTGTGGATTAGGATCAGCACTGAGTTGACTATGGCAGCATTCGGATGACACAATAGTCAATACAACTGACGATTGTTTCCCCCACACCAGTTGTTTATTGTGTCGTCCAAATTGAGCCATTGTGTATAGGATCTGAGAACTTCCTTGAGTCACAACCACAAAATAACTGGACCTGATCTCAAAAGCCATACCACCATACTCCAACCTTCCATTATCTTACTTTAAATTAGCACCAGAAATAGCTGCAGTGAGAGGAGAAAGAAGGGTGGTTTCTTTCCTCCCCTCCCTCTCCATGACACTAATGTGTGTTTGGGCACTGGGGACCAGAGTGAAAGCTTTACCCCACTAAAGTGCCCGTTGCTTCAAAACTCTGGTTCCATACATGACACAGTCAGCCTGTAGACTCCCTGCTTCCCCTTTTGGTGTCTCACAGAGACTTTGGTCATCCACATGAGTTGCTGGCTCAGAGTCCAATAATGGGGCTCAGACAAGGAATTTGGGGCATTGAGGAAGCTGCTATGAGGGTATAGAATTAAGTGCATCCACTTAGCCACACTTTTTCATTTTGGGAGTATCTCTTTAGCCACTTCCCACTCCCTTGCTTCTGTGCCTCAACAATCTTTGCCTTTTTCCATGTTTGCTATTTACTTTTGTTTGATCAGGACTAAGGAGAAGCCCCGTTTCAAGTCTCTCAATTTTAAATTCTATTTTTGCAAACAAATTATTGTAGCTCTGGGGCTCCCTAAAACTGGCTAAGCCTCCATTCAGTCTCTAAATGCTCACTGTGGGTACCAGAAACCTAGGAGTCCAATTAACTTTGGATATATCATCCAGCTGGCATTTTCTAGACAACGTCGTCCTCAATAGTGCCCCAGGGTGTTTCTACATGAGGTATTTCTTGTGCACTTGTAATTCCCAACTCACAGTAGTTTGTGTGTGGTTTGCACAACATCCTCCTCCTCCTCCTCCAGGGACTCTCCCATTCTTTGCAACCATTTTAGCAGGGGAGTTTTGATTGAGGAATGTTCGGTATATTGGGGGATGGCAGAATGAAACCCCAGTGAAGTTGTGCAATTCCACTATACCACAGCAACACTTAGAGGTTACATAATGGAACACATAGAAAGGTAGAGAAGTAAAAAAAACAACTGTGGGGGAACATGTGTAGAGGATCTGAATCTAATCCTACAAAGAATCTGGAAGCAGAAGTCTCAGTAAAGTGGCCGGTTAAAAGCCTCATGTACAAAAGCCTTAAAAGGTTTGAGGCACTGGTCCCATTTAAAGGTTCATAACCAAAAGCTGGGAGACCAGAGAGTAGACCATGCCCACTATGAGTTTTCAAGTATCTGTGACCAACTAGGAAGTGCGATCCGTGAACTTACCAGTCTTCAGGAATTTAAACTATCTATACAGACTGAGCTCTTCCGGCAGGCCTACTCAGATGAATTTTAAGTGTTTTATTGGTGTTTTATTGGTATTTTAATGATATATTGGTTTTATGTATTTTTAATTAGGGATGTGCACTGGATCGGACCCGATCCACGATCCGAGTCCGGTCCAGTGGGAAATCGGATAAATTATCCGATTTCCGATCCCGCAGCTGGATCGGCCGATCCAATCCGAACCGGTCCGAAAAAGCTCCGAACCGGTTCGGCGGATCGGCGGATCGGCGGGCGCCCACTGGCGCCCACCGCCGCTTCCATTGGCGGGCGCCAGCGGGCGCCCGCCGATGAAAGTGGACAGCGGGGGGGGAGGAGGGGGGCACTTACCTTCTCGGCCCGGTGGCTCCCGTCCGGCGCCGGCGCCTACTACTACTAGCAGGCTCCGCGGCCTGCTCTAGGATGGCGCGCCGGGTGATGTCATCACCCGGCGCGCTACTCTAGAGCAGGCCGCGGAGCCTGCTGGAAGTAGTAGGCGCCGGCGCCGGACGGGAGCCGCCGGACCGGAAAGGTAAGGAGGGGGTGCGTGGAGGGGAGGAGGGGGCGCGCGGAGGGGGGAGGGGGGCCCTTACCTGCCCGGCCCGGCGGCTCCCGTCCGGCGCCGGCGCCTACTACTCCCAGCAGGCTCCGCGGCCTGCTCTAGGATGGCGCGCCGGGTGATGTCATCACCCGGCGCGCTACTCTAGAGCAGGCCGCGGAGCCTGCTGGAAGTAGTAGGCGCCGGCGCCGGACGGGAGCCGCCGGGCCGGAAAGGTAAGGAGGGGGTGCGTGGAGGGGAGGAGGGGGCGCGCGGAGGGGGGAGGGGGGCCCTTACCTGCCCGGCCCGGCGGCTCCCGTCCGGCGCCGGCGCCTACTACTCCCAGCAGGCTCCGCGGCCTGCTCTAGGATGGCGCGCCGGGTGATGTCATCACCCGGCGTGCTACTCTAGAGCAGGCCGCGGAGCCTGCTGGAAGTAGTAGGCGCCGGCGCCGGACGGGAGCCGCCGGGCCGGAAAGGTAAGGAGGGGGTGCGTGGAGGGGAGGAGGGGGCGCGCGGAGGGGGGAGGGGGGCCCTTACCTTTCCGGCCCGGCGGCTCCCGTCCGGCGCCGGCGCCTACTACTACCAGCAGGCTCCGCGGCCTGCTCCAGGGTGGCGCGCCGGGTGATGTCATCACCCGGCGCGCTACTCGAGAGTAGGCCGCGGAGCCCGCTGGTAGTAGCCGCCGGCGCCGGACGGGCCGAGAAGGTAAGTGGTGGGGAAGGGGGCTTACCCCCCCCCGGAGCCGTCCGCTTTTATCCGCTGGCGCCCGCGGGCGCCAGCGGATGGAAGCGGGCGGCCCCAGGGGGGGTAGGGAGCGCGGGGGAGGGGGTTTACCTGCCGGGGCCGTCCACAGCGGACGGCCCCGGGGGGGGGAGGGAGTTAGGCCCCCCCTTACCCACCCGCCGCCATTTTTTCCTCATAGACTTGCATTGCAATGCAAGTCTATGGGGAAAAAAATGGCGGCCGATCCAAAAATTTACGATTTTTGGGTCGGGATCGGACTCGATCCGGTCCGGGGGGCCTCCGATTTTGTCCGAACCGGTCCGGGACAAAATTGGAGGTCCCGATCCGGGTCCCGATCCGATCCGGGGGGTCCGTGCACACCCCTATTTTTAATCAGTTTTGTGTGTTTTATGATGATGTTGTTCCCCGCCTCGATCCAGAGGGAGAGGCGGGTAATAAATAAATATTATATTATTATTATTATTATTATTATTATTAACAAGGCAATTATAACCAGTTATATAGGGTGACCAGATAAAATCCAGGTCAGGGCTCATGTAACTTTAACAGTTGTAGAGAAAAGGGAATTTCAGCCAGTGTCATTTGTATGCAATTAGTTCCTGGTGATATTCCCTCTTCATCACAACAGTTAAAGGTGCAGGCCCTGTACTAGAGTGGCCATATACAAAAGAAGGCAGGGCCCCTGCAACTTTAACTGTTGTGATAAAGAGGGAATTTCACCAGGAACTAATTGCATACAAATGACCCTGGCTGAAATTTCCTTTTCTCTACAACTGTTAAAGTTACATGAGCCCTGTCCTCCTTTTCATATGGTCAGCCTAAACAGTAGTGACAACTGTTTTGGAGTGTTTTCTGGGCCCCAACAGTTTTCACTACTGTTCTAAAGCGCTTTAAAGCGGTTTATAATAGTACTGACAACTATTGGGGCCCAGGACACTCTCCAAAACAGTTGTCACTACTGTTGTAAAGTGCTTTAAAGCACTTAAAAACAGCAGTGTAGATCCTGCCTCTATCTTTCTCTGCACTTGCTAGGCACAGTATACTAGAAGTGGTATACTGGTCCATGTGCTAGGGAGTTGGTATAATAGCCAAGGCATTTTTCTCTTTTGTAACTTAAAAGCCTCTACTCTTTGACTTTAATAGTTATTTGAGCTATTTTCCTCCACTTCAAAGTAGCTATTCTCCACTGATTAAAATGTAGTGCATAAGTGTGCTGCATGGCATAGTACCTCTGGAAAAGGTCCCTTCATTCCCGTTTTCCCTTTGACACGTGTACACATGCAAATTCATGTATGCATGCGAACACGGACATGCAGTAACACCCCCCAACCCATTATTTTCTTGCCCCTATTATAAATGCAAGTAGCCATCTTGAGAGTTAATGTACAGTACAAGAGTTGTCTGAGACATTTCATGAATAAACCTTTTATTTGCTCAAAAGCCTCCAAAGAATGTAAGATTACACGTTGAAAAGGAATAACATCTTATAGCTTGCCTGGCTTCTACGCATAGACTCAATTTAATTTTGAATCTAGATGCCTTTTTCAGAATAATTCCTTTTATTGTTGAGCGCTTCACAAGGTCTAGATGGGGGGGGCACATTCTTTATAGGCATTTGAGGAGGTATTGATGACTAAGGCAAGATGGGATGTCAATGTGCACCACACTTGAAGGCAGGCTCTTAATGGAAGGAAATCTATATCCTCATATCCACACTCAAGTTTTCGGTATAGATGTTTTTTGAGTGCACTTTACCTTGATTGACAAGTTATGAAATAAGGAACATAGTCAAGAAAAGAACATAAAGGTTTTCTGGGAAATAACAATTTTGCCAAATTTGTTAAGCGAGGAACAAAAGCAAATATCTGTCCGCAGTTGATCCCAATTCTGGGACCCATTAGGATTGTTTCCCCACTTAACGAGCAGATCTCAAATACGCTTTTATCACATTGATATCTGGCGAACATGGGAGTTTTCACATTTTATCTTCACAACAGTCCTGTGAGGTAGGTTAGGATACGTGAGAGAACCGTGCCAAAGAACACAGTGACTTTAATCACTGAGCAGGGATTCAAACCCAAGTCTCTCTGGTCCAAGTATAATTACATTATACTTGCTCAACAGAACCAGCCTCTATGATACAGAATCTTAAAACTGATTTTCTGTTCTATAGGCAGCCAATGGAAAGAGTGTAAGGCAATAGTAACAGAGCCGTAGAGACCTAGGATGTCTCTACATTAAGCAAAAAACCCGCACATTTTTCATGGCTCTTTGCTTTTGGGGTTTTTGCAGTATTAGGATGAATCCTTTATATGGCAGACTCGTAGTTTGTATCAGGGGAGCACCTCCCTTCCTCCCTGACATGTGTGCAAAGGCAGAGTCTTGTTTTCATCACTTTATTTGTGCTGAATTGTTTCCTCGCAGGCCCCAGGAAAACCAGGACCTACTTCTGAATAGATGTAAGATTGGGCTGTAAATCTGCAACCTTAGGCACTTATTTAGTAGTAAACCCCACTGCACACAATGGGACATACTTCTGAGTAAACTTAAGATCGTGCTGTAAGTCTGTAACCTCTGTATATTTACTTGGGAGTAAGCCCCATTGAACTTAAAGGGGTTCTCTTGGTGGGGTTGGGGATCAGATTGGCCTCCTTTTGTTGCAGTTAGGCATTTTACCCTCTTCTCCCTCCAATTTCGGCAAGTTCATAGTGCAAGCCAGCTTTATACACACCCAATGTTGTGCCATTAAGGGTTTATTCCAGCTTATCTATGACTTTTTTGAAAATGGGATAAAGGGGGGAAGGGGGAGTCATCCTGGCTGTTGACCATGTCATGTAATCTACCCACAGACTTCTTTGATTGCCAGTCACGAGTGTGCTATATAAATCACTCATTTAGAGAAGCCGCTAGACTAGTACACAAACATGCTGCCATATGCTGAACAAACTGCAAATAGTGAAAAGAAACTGCTGGAAGCCCAGAGCACAACAAATTGAGGTGGGGGGGATTGTGGGCACATTTGCATAGATCTCTTGTGGAGGGTCAGCCTGAGTCAAATAAGGTTGTCGCTTACATAAATTAAAGCAATACAAAGCTACATTCAAATAGAAAAAAACATGGCTGTTGGAAGAGTGATAGGTATCATGTACATCTCCAGCATCGGGTATTGATCAGCAGCAGCATTTCTGACCTACCTTTCCTATCAATGATACCCAAGGCTTTAAGGCAGCCCTGGCCATGCGTCACGGGTGTGTGTGAGAGAGAGAAAAAAAAATTAATTTGTTTTAAAGTTACTTCACAGGCCTAGCATCGGCCTAACTTGCAGGGTTGTCGTGAGGGTGAGAGAGAGAGAAAAGAAACAAATATAATTTGATTAAAAGTTAACTCACAGGCCTAGCACTGGTGTACTACTTTAATATCAACACTGGGTATATCAGCTAGGTAGCAATAATATATATTTTAAAAAAAAAGTAAATTCAATTTTTAAAAAAGAAAATCCATTCCATCTAGTAGAGTAGAAAGGGAGTCCAGAAATGGCAGTGGTTAACATGTGGTGGCCATCCTGGCCTGACCAATCAGGAAGATTGGTTAAAGATTGAAAGAGAAAGGGCAGGTATCAGAAAAAAGAAAATAAAAACTTGTTCACACAACAGCGTTTCTGAAGAAGCATTGGCAACACAAATGGTTGCCAATGCTTTTTCAGAAACGCTGTTGTGTGAACGAGTTTTTATTTTCTTTTTTCTGATACCTGCCCTTTCTCCCTCAATCTTTAACCAATCTTCCTGAACTGTTCAGGTTATGTAAGACAAGCATCTCTTTCCGGTACATGAAAATTTCAGGAAGATTGGTGAAAAAATCTCAATGTTATGAATTTTAGAATAACCAACCCCCCAATTACCCCTTTTTAATGGAAGAATGTTTTTTTCCCTGTCAAACCTTAACCAAAGACACATGGCTGTGTGTCTTAAATAAAGAAGTAGTGTAGATCTAGCCATGTTTGGTAAACCTACATGATTTTTCCACATTTGGTGACATAGGTGGGATAACCCACAGGTTGTTCTGTCACACCTTCCAATGCCCCAAATGGAGCTATTACTACAGTTCTTTTTCTTTTCTTTTCTGTTTTTAACAAAATGATGCAATTAGCCTACTAGAGTCTAGACATTACTCAACTTAAAGTAAGTAGCACTTTCAGACACACTACGAAAGACACATAGGAAGCTCCCTTATAACAAGACAGACAATTGGTCCATCTAGCTTAGTACTGTCTACACTGACTGGCAAAGGCTTTCCAAGATTGCAGACAAGGACATTTCCTAGCCCTACATGATGTTTGCAATCATGCAAAGTATGTGCTGCACCATGAAGATATGGCTCATTCCCCTAATCCACATGGTTTCTAAATTATGTGCTGCAGGATAACTTCCAGCAGCCTTCCCCAACCGGGTGGCCTTCAGATGTTTTGGACCACAACTCCCAGCATTCTTGACCATTGACCATGCTGGTTGGGGCTGATGGGAGTTGAAGTCCAAAACATCTGGAGGGCCCCAGGTTGGGAAAGCTGGCTTACTGTTAGTATGTCCAGGCCCTCCCTTTGGATCAAGGTGGACAACAACATTAGTACAACAATACAATAAAATTCAAATACGTAAAATTAATTTTAAAAGCATGTAAAAGCAATACAATATCAACATAACAATCAAGACATCTTAAAATTCTTGGTTTAAAACTCATCTGGTGTATGTGTGCACATCTGGAGGGTTTTTTCCCCCTCATAATTTAACTTTTTGTGCTGTAATATCTAAACATTGGATGCATAACCAAAGTTCTTCTAACCACACTCCTGTTTTTCCATCACGTATTCCTTGTCTCACCCTGACAAAAAAAAAAAAAACTTTGTCGCCACACTGTTCTCTAGCGCTATGCCAGTTAAAATGTCCTATTCTGTCACGTCTTTCTGGGAAGGTTTATTTTCCAGTCAAATAGGCCAAGGTGAAATGGGCTGGTAAAGTGATTTGAGCACCTTACTCGCAGGGAGCAGACACGGTGTTTCTCCTTTAGCTTTCAGAACTGATACCCATGTCAGAGGCATTTACCAAAAAAAAAGAACAGAATACGTTCTTCTGTGAGTTCAGTTCATAAGAAAGAAAATGATATGACAAGGCCTTGTCTGTTTGTCCAGAAATGTGTACATTTTGCAGGTTGGCCGGGGGGGGGGGGGGGGGAGGACCCAGCTTGCACTTGAAATGTCACATACACAGCCGTTCATTCCCATACTGCCCTTTTGCTCTGCTCTGCGAATGCAATTAGGTTGTTGTGCACCGGGCGGATTATGCGAAAAGGCTACACGAGGGCAGAAACCGCGTTAAGTGCTGATGAATTCAAGTGGGAGCAAGCCACACTTCTGTCTAGACACAAAATGATGCAAGAGAGCGTGACAAAGAGCACATTGAGGTGAAAGAGTCAGTGCCAGGTTCAAATTCTTGGGGAACTTGCATGACCTCCATTAATTTTATTTTGAATTAAACTGGAGGAAGATTCTATAACACTGAAGATCACAGGAACCTGCAGTTGCCAGCTTTCCCAGCGGGGGAAATGCTATTTGCATATATTAATTTGTAACAGTCCATACTAGTTGGTGCCACATACTTTTATGCTGAAATACCAAGGTGACAATTGTATTATTATTAAATAACAACAAAGGAGCCTTATTAGCATAACTATCAAGTCAGAATCCTGTCCCAGACTTGTCAGCTATCATAGAGCTCATCAAGATTCTATTTCCCAGACCGATATTACTCCCTCTAACAGCAAACTCAGGTGCTGAGTCATGACGGCAATGCAATCAAACTGGCACCACTGAGAAATAAGAAGTATCCGAGTGCTCAAGGAAGCCCCGAAGTTTGCAGAAGTACCCCAAAAATGTTTTTTTCGAACTCTAATGGGGCAACCACCCAAACAATCCAGTGAAGACTGGGCATGCTCAGCAGCCATAGCATATTGACTAACATCAACTGGTAAAGAAAAACTGAAAACTGAGCATGGAATGGAGTATCCTGGAGTAGGGCATGTTTGGATGGCTGGAACCCTCAACAGGAGCACTCCTGGTAGAAGGTGAAGATACTGGGCAATATTTTGCTAAAGCTCCTACTTATCCTAGTATCATCTCAGTAATAGGCTGACCATATGAAAAGGAGGACAGGGCTCATGTATCTTTAACAGTTGTATAGAAAAGGGAATTTCAGCCAGTGTCATTTGCATGCATTTTGTACCTGGTGAAATTCCCTCTTCATCACAACAGTTAAAGTTGCATACACTATACTAGAGTGACCAGATACAAAAGAGGGCAGGGCCCCTGCAGCTTTAACTGTTGTAATGAAGAGGGAATTTCACCAGGTACGAATTGCATACAAATGATGCCAGCTGAAATTGCCTTTTCTATGCAACTGTTAAAGTTACATGAGCCCTGTCCTCCTTTTCATATGGTCAGCCTATGCAACATGGGAAATTAAAATGAAAACTTCAGTAATTTATTCTAAAGCATTATTTCCAAAGATGTGTAACTAATATGACCCACTGTTGATTATTGTCTTTTTTCCCAGTCCTACCACACTGTAAAAAAGTAAATTATGGTAACTAAAGGCAGTGGTAAGTAACAGAATTATGTAGCAGGAGACCAGGACTGTTAAATGGATATTTATGGAACTTCTGCCTGCCAATGGGGACTCCTGAATATAAGCCAAGTTCCCCTCTTAATGGGGAGTTCTGACTTGTGGAGGCATGCAGGCCAACAGTGAAGGAAGAAAGGCCGGTAAGGAGCAGTTGTACAACTTCAGCAGCAGCATCTCCTTCCAAGGAGGGGACTGCTGAGCCAATCAGCACTTTGATGGGGTGGGGCAGTTGGAGTTGCCAGTTAATAGGGCTGGTGAGGAATTTTACCTGCATACCAATTGGCAAAGACTGCGCAAGGTTTTGAATTCCCCATTGCAAGATTAATTCCATTGTTAATAAGTTGATCTGGACTATCAGTAAATTCTTTATGGATGCTTCATTTTATAACATTTGTCACAAGTTGCATAGGTGTGATAGAAGTTGGGCTGGGTCCATTGGTGTGGGGGAGCAGGATTGGGCTCCCTGCTTCCCCACAGTGAGGATTCCCATCAGTGATTTTGGAGACGTGGCACCCAAACCAGACTAGCATGGGGGCTGCAAGCTGGCCATGTCTATGGTGGTGGAAAGGGGTTCACATTAGTGGTGTGTTCCGTGGTGTGCCCCTGGCCCTTCTATCCAGTGCTCCTGGCATGTGGGCCAGGAAGGAGACTCAGTCAGCAGGCAGATCCACACCCTATGCCGCTGTCAAGCTTATTCAAGTGAGTCAATGAAGTTGTGGCCAATTCATTTTCCCAGTTATGCCCGTGTGTCTATTTATTTATTTATTTATTTATTTATTATATTTGTATACCGCCCCATAGCCAAAGCTCTCTGGGCGGTTTACATCTTCTCCCTTCTCCAGCTGGACCCACACAATGCTTGTTTTATTTCAAACTGAGGGCTAGAAAATTGGTTTTAAAATTAGCAAAAGCTAGAATTCTCCATTCTGTTGCTACTCTAGCAGTGCGATCCTATACCTATCTACTTTAAATTAAACTGCACTAACTTCAATAGGTGTAGGATTGCAGCCTAACATATTTTATATTCTCACACATAGGGTGGCTTATGTCCCTCTTATAAGTCATATTTATCCCTGACCTCAATTAGGACTGGATAGATGAAGAAACCATGGTGGACAAACTACAATGCAATCATTTCTTCCGCCACCCTAGTATTTTCTTATTCTATTTCCCTCCAATTCACAAAATGCAGCTCTCTCAAACCATGCTAAGATCATGTTCTGTCCCCAGACCACAAACAAAAAGATACGTGCAAAAAGAAAAAGAAAAAAACCCTTCCCTCCCATCCCCCTAGCATCTCAGCAAACTTTTTAATACATGTCTTGGTCAGGTCCCCACATAGGCTGGGGTGGTAGGGAGAAGATGGCAGTGGTGGCATTTTGTCCTATCTGCTTCTCTCTCCCTTTCTTGGTCACAAGGCAGTTGATACGAAATGGCTGCCATCGTTGGGTCCCAAACTCTTGAGTTAAGACTGGTCCCCGCTCTGCATTCTAGAAGGGGATCAAGACGCATCTTTTTCATTTGGCTTTTTAAATTGTCACAGTTTTTAAGATTGTTTATTATGTCCGTATTCATTTATTCTTGGGTTTTTTTTAATTCTCTTAAACCACTGTGGTTGGTTACAAAAAGGTGGTATATAATTGTAATAAATAAATAAATAAATGTGTCCACACGTGGACTTTTGCATGTTAACATTCCAAAAGGCTATTGGATAGCTTGTTAATACATCCTGTGCATTAGAAATAGACCCCTTGTTTGTAGACAGAACCTTTTCCAATGAGATGCCTCCCCAATGGGCACGTTCCCTTGTTTTGGGATTCAGAGAACGATAAGGCACAGTTCTATCGCTCTTTATCCTAAGTTAATTGTGCAAGGCATGTATGTTGGGCTTTGGCAGTGACGCTGAACTGAACTCTTCTTCTGGCAGCCAGATTTACTTCTAACGCTTACAGGTTTTGCTGCCTTCCTTGTGTCTTCTGTCACAGACACTATTTGTTTCTTTGTTTTATACAGAAGTCAGAGTTAAGTTGTGCAGCTCAGTATATTCTTCGCAGCATACAGAGTGTGTGAAAGCAGTGAAGGTCAGAGACGTCATAACAAAACAAAGGAATGAAATATGAGGGCGTCCAACATACTCTGGAGTAGTCGAAGACATTTCAAACGGAAGAAAGAGAGTATGATGAGGGTAGAAAGTTTTTTAATCCTGTGCCTGTTTATTTTAACGAATGCAGGAAGGGGTAAGGATACCACCTTGCTTTGCACCGTGGAGGATTCCATTTATTCAATTGATCTATAGGAGTGGCTTGTATAAAATACCACCTCATAGCAAATGGCATGGAAGGAAAGATGGAAAAAGGGGAGAGACCATGAGACATGTAGACATACTTTGCTCTGGTTTATCTTCCTGCCTCTTTGAGCTGAAAATACACAATCAACAGATCCACAGCTTTTGTTGGGTGGTTTCAGATTGCAGGAGAGAGATTGCATGGTTGAAGGTGCTCCATATTGTAAAGAAAACCATACAAGCTAGAGTATCTCTGCAGATTGCCTCTATTGCTTTGGCTATGCCTCTGTTTGAGAGAGCCATAGAGCATACAGCAGCACAGCACTGAGAAAGCAGGCCCCAGTGCAAGCCAGGCCCTCTAATCCTGTTCTATTATAGGATTGCAACAAACCTATGGTGCCTGCCCCATGTGTAATCCTCACCACTCCAGATAGCCATAGGTATACCTGCCAACCCAGTATATGGGGACAGCACAATTAAAATGGGACTGGCAAGTGATCACTCTTAATTGGCATGTTGTTAATAAGGTAGGGATGAACTTTTTACTGTTCTGAATCTGCAAAGGGTGCTGAAATCTTCTACACTAATTCTGGTGTCTCCTGGATTACACACTTGTACTAGAATCTCTTTCAGTCTAAGAGCCAAATTCCATTTTGGATAAACTCTCGGTGGGCCCAGTTCAGTGGTCGATGGATCAGTTTACACCAGTTGCTGGGGAACACGGGCAGGAGGGTGCAGTTGCACCATGTCATGGTGTTGCACCATGTCATGGTCAACAGCTGGTCGGCCACTGTGTGAATGGAGTGCTGGACTAGATAGACCCTTTGTCTGATCCATCATGGCTCTTACGTTCTTATATCGATGTTTTAGGAGAAACTACAAAAGCTGAGAAACCACCAAGCGAGTGGTGGACAGGGAGAAAGGGAGTCTGGGGGAAAGCGTGTGGCCATCTGATGAACGCTGGAGGGCCAGTTTCAGACCCCAGAGGGCAAGATTTTGCCCTTGCCCTGTGACTCTGCACCCCTGCAGTAGAAGCACTCTGCAATTGTTTTATTCTTA
This sequence comes from Anniella stebbinsi, assembly GCA_029215795.1. Lineage (NCBI taxonomy): Eukaryota > Metazoa > Chordata > Lepidosauria > Squamata > Anniellidae > Anniella > Anniella stebbinsi. The sequence continues at coordinate 177,095,149 of JARDYH010000001.1, forward strand.
TCGGCCTTGTTGGGTGTTAAATGCTCTGTGAAGATTCTGTACTAGAGATCCATGAAGAATCTAATAGCACACAATGTATGAACTTCTTTAAAGAAGAGCACTTTCTTCATCATGATGTATCTTCAGGCAAATAACATCCAGAAAATTAGCATTTAGTGAGTGTGCTTTTTCAATGAATAGCAGGCCATGGGGCCCAGAACCAGATTGGGATCTTGACAGGGTGGACATGAAGCTTTAGGTAATTGCCACCCACCCCCTTTGCAGTCCAAATCAGGATTGAGGGCTTTGTACCTGCTAAATCCAGACCAGACCAAGGCAGAAGCATATCATAATTGATGGTATCACAAGCGTCTGTGAAATCCAGCAGAACCAAGAGAATTGCCCTCCACCACTCAGCTCCCAACATAAGTTATTCCCCATGGTGGCCAAGACAGTTTCTGTCTGAAAGCAAGACCAGAATCAAGATTGGGATGGATCTATGTAATCAGTTTTCCCCTCAAAACCACCTGGGATTGAGAGGCCATCACTGATTCCAATAATAAGGGAGGCCCTTTCTACACCACAGGGCCTTCCGGGATACAGGGGGAGGATCCCGGGATTTCCTGCTTCCGGGATTGTCCCCCAGTGTGCACATGCCAGCTCGACGTCCAGAGAGGCAAGAGGGTTGCCCAGTTATCCCGATTTTTCCCACAGTCCCAGGACCATCCCAAGGACTGCGGGTGGTGTGGGTGCCGCTCCCGGTTTGTCCCGCCTCCCCGCGAGTAACCGGTCTCTGGAAACAGGCACTGAGCTATGTGGGGGCAGTCTGTGCCCATCAGGGGTGGCGGGGGAGCAGGTTTGGGGTGTTCCTCTTCTTTTTTTTTTTTTACCTCTGTCAGTGGAGCGCTCCGTCTCTGACAATTTTTTTTAACAAAATGGCGCCCGTGACATTCCTCTTGCCTTTCAGGATGTCGTACTAGCATGTAAATGCTGTGGGACAATCCTGGAAGCAGGAAATCCTGGGATCCTCCCTCCTGCTTCCCAGAAGGCCCTGTGTTGTACAAAGGGCCTTGGATGCACAGAGACGACCCCGGGAAAAATCCATGGTGTAGGCATGGCTGGAGACTGAATGGTATTTATTCAACTTCAGTGGGTCTAAACTTAATTTATTTGGCAGATGACTGCTTATTTGAGTGCACTAGGAACCACACCATGCTTCACGGAGGTATTATTCACTACTTTAGAAGTCATAGGGCTCATCTACAACTGCAGCCCTTTGGGGAGTGGGGAGGGATGACCACAGAGTTTTCCATTTCCGGGATCATCCCCCAGGGGCCACACGCCAACAAGTTGTCCCAGGGTGCCTTTTTTTTTTTTTAAAGAGAGACATTTGCACAATTGTGTGGACGCAATCCTGCGCGAAGGAATTTTTTTTAAAAAAAAACCACAACAAACTCGGCACTGGAAGATGCCAAGCACCATCCCAAAGATAACGGAAATTCTCTCTCCCTCACCACCAATGCCCACAGACTCTCCTCGCATAGCTCTGTGCCCGTTTCCTGAGCCCCACTACTCATGGGGAAGAGGGAGGGCCCGAGGAGGGAGAGTGACACCACCCACGGAGCTCAGGATGGAAAAAAGCAAGAAAAAAGCAGTCCCAGCTATCCCAGAAGAACTGAGTGCTTGTCCTTAATTCACCCCGGGATCAGCTGTGCATCATTTGGATATGCAGGGATGACCTCGTGACTGCCCCAGGATAAATGGCAGGTGTAGATTAGGTCCAAGTGTTCAACACACACACCTTGGCTGTTTTTAATAACAGTGATGGGCAAGGATCCAGAGATGACACAATTAATCCATCTGTACTTTTCTCAAAACATCTGTGTCTCTCAATCTCTTCACTTGGGGGGGGGGGTGAGATTAGTTATGGGATTCTCTGGCCATAATGTCATTCCCTCACTCAGTGAAAAGGTTCAGATGACATGCTGAGGCTCATCATGAGTTATTTAACCCACAACATGCTGTGACACCAGGTTACATATCCTGCTCAGGGGCCATTGTGCCATGTGAACCCAGCAAGCGTGGGTTATGTGAGAGTTAAACAACCCTCACATAAACCCAAAACAGACCACAAGTTCTCACAACACGACGACCCCCGAAGAAGTGTTGCATATTTACAATGGTGGCCACATCTGCCCTGCATGCACAGCAGCTTCATCGTGGGTTAAATAAGCTACAGTGGGCTATCATGTTGTGCAGACTGCCCTGTGACTTTGCTTTTCACTGGCCAAACTTGCATTCTGATTCTAAGTACTGAATCTCAAGTTATTGCACCATCTATATCTTGCCATTAGAACAATGGCCTCTGCAATCTCTTCTGCTTCAATAATTGACCACCCTATTTGTTAGTTTAACATTTCTATTCTTTGTGCTTGTTTGTTGTCATTACTTTGCTAATCCAGCCTCACTAATGTGTAACTCTATAACTATTATGGTAAGAAAAGTGTTGAGCGATTCAGAACAATAGGTCCCTCTGAAATAGGGATTCAAGCAATTATCACTCTCCCCAAAGGGTGGTTTTTCAAAGTTAATCAACAAATCCAGGACAAAGTACCATTACATTTAGTGATTCAGTTGGAAATTCTCTACCCAGTGATTCAATAATGAATCCTTCCCGGCTTTCAGATTGGCGTAATCTTTTACATGAAGGCTAGACCCATAATTTTGTCTGCGATCAATATGCTTACGGACCCTCATATAACATAATTCATTAGACTGTATGTGTACTGATCACATTGCACCATGAATACATTTTACTTAATTATATATGCACACTGACCTAAAAGCAAGTCCCATTTAATTCAATGGGGATTACTTCTGATTGCACTGTAGATCACACACCCTCACATCAGGAGTTTTTCAGCTGAAGAAACAGTATATTTTGATGGTATTATTACTCATTTTATAAAGCACTTCTATTCCATCCTCATAGGAATTGTGTAACAGAGTCCATTACTATTCCTGCTTTTTGAGCTATGGAACTGAAGATAGCTGCTTTTATTTTTGTGTAATGCAATTTAATGCTTCAATCCTTATGCACACTTAGGCCATGACTGCACCAGCCATTTATTCCAGGATAATATCAAAGTTCATCCCTACTGGGCTACATGATAAACAGCTGATCCCATTGTGATCTCAGGTCGACCCCTCAGTTATTCAGGAATATCACTGACTGCTTTTGTCATGGTTTTTTTTTCAGCTTTCTCACTACAATCCCAAAGTCCGCAGCTGGTGTGCTCCCACTTCGCAAAGCTGTTGCTGTTCCGCATGAGATCCCAGCTCCACAAACAGTCAACCCACCGTCAGGGGCACATCCAGCTGTTTCAGAGGTATTGGGAGTGGATCCATCTACCATTTTTGGCCATTTTTTCTTTGGTTATTGGTGTGTTTTGGCACCGAGAATGTGTATTTTTTTTAACACAATACAAAAGGAGGAGCCCTCACAAGACAAAGTAGATCCAGAAGTAGGAACAAGCCTGTGATATCAGTTGTATTAACAAAATTTCACTATATACCAATAAAACCCATTGGTTGATATTGCAGTCCAGTTGATAAAATTGCATTTGGACCAACGGCTTTTATTGGTATATAGTGGAATTTTGTTAATACAACTGACATCACAGGCTTGTTCCTACTTCTGGATCTACTTTGGTGTTTGTTTGTTTGTTTGTTTTAACACAAACATTTCTATGAGCAGCATTGCATATTCAATGGACTGCCTATCCACCCCATGTGTAGCTGTGATGTTGCATTCGTGCACATCCCAATTCATAAAAAAGCCCTGTAGCCATGTAATCTGCCTAGCCCTGCCCACTTCTCCCAATCCACATGCAGAAGCACTGTCAGGGGACACGCATCCTCCCACAACGGCACTCCTGTCATTGCAGGAAACTTCCCTCGCGTGTGTCCCATGAGCGGCGATCGCGGAAGCAGGGAACCATCGCAATCATCCCTCTTGGTTGTGAAAGGACTGTAGGTGTAGATTAGCCCTTACTTAGAAGTAGCCCCACTGAATACTATGGATTTATTTTTGAATAAATATGCATAGGATTACACTTTTCTACTCAGAAGTAAGTCCTATTGATTTCAATAAGCCATATGCCTAGGTAAGTGGGCATAGGATTGCAGTGTAAATGTTGTAAGCCATCACAAAACTGAAGGGAAGACTATTGACATTTTTCATATTTATAAAAAATATATATTGAATATTTAGAGGGGTTGAAAGGCAGGATGTAAATAAATTTAAATAAGAAAACGTTAGGGGCTTGTTCAAGGCCATCTAGCACAATGTATGCATTTCCACAGCAGAGATTCAGTGTTGACATAGGAAGAATCCACATAATTCATAACTGACTCCACCAGAAACATTCCTGCATGTAAATATTACTGAAACAGCATCGGAAAAGGCCACCCTAGCAGCTCTTAAGGAGTGCAGAAAAATAAGAATTAGCTCCAGGTGAGCTTCATTACACTATGATCACTATTAGAGCTGAGCTAAAACTACTCATCGTTTTTCATTGCAATTGTTCATCAGTCCTTCTAAAAAAAAATTGCCTACTTGCTTACACTGTCCTCAGTTACCCTCACTTCTTATCCTACGTAAACAACCCAAGAAGAAGAAAGAAGCACCAGCCACCAAAGGAAAAGAACAGCACCAAAATAGCAGCGGCCAGGGCACCAGACAGGATTTTTGAACAGGCAAATAATTGCATAATCTCTCAGCCAGGGTAGGATTTCTACCCCACCGAAATTGTTGATTTCCACTTGAAGATCGAAAATGAAGAATATTTGATGCAGGACTGTTAACCCCCACATTACATTTTGCTGCAAGTATGTTTCTATGAGCCAATCTACACTCTAGCTTTTTAACGTTTCATAAGGGTTACGAAAACTCTTTGGGCCACATGACGCACTCCCTTGAACGTTGTATACCCGAGGTTTTTTAAAACTCACTTCAGCTACATACAGCGGTTTTTACTTTTAATAAATCGTTTTAAGTAAAATAATGTGTCCTTCCTTACCATTTGTGATGCGTGGGGGCAGTGCTTCGTTTACCAGCACCCAAATGCTTAACAGTTGATTGGTGGGGAAGAAAGAGGGGCTAAGGAGGAAGTGGGCGAGTGAACTACAACACCCACAATACTTAGCCCTATACTCATTGAAAGCTAGGGAATGAAAGGGGAACTGAGGAGGAAGTGGACAAGTGAACTACAGAGCCCACAATGCCTTGTAAAAACAAAACAGAAAGAGACGGGCAGAAGGGTGTGAGACCACACACACCGCTTTGAAGATGGAAGAATTTTTCTCCTGTAACATGAGTACTCCTTAATGTGGCCTAAGACGTTTTGGAATGCACCTATTTGGAATGTTTTAAAATACTATTTAAAACATTCCAAGGTACTGTGTAGATAGGCTCTAGGTTTTTCTACACTGAATGCACCTCAGTCAGTGAAATGTGAGCAGTACTCCCATCTATACATCATGTCTTAAAGCACTCTTAATTCCTGTCTCATCCAGCAGAAAGTCTCTATATCATAATCAACCCAGATTCATAACCTCTCTGCAGTCTACTTCCTTTATCCATAAAAGAAAATGTTAAGAATCCTTGGTTGTTATTGGTGTTGTTGTTTTTTGAAGAAAAAACCTAAATAGAATGCTTGCTGAGCATTTATCTGCCTAACTGCTTAACGAGGGAATTAATTAATGTTTGTGAAGGGATCTGAGGAAAGCACTGTAGGACACTTGGTATTATTAATTTATTATCTCTTCATTATTAAATGTCATATCCGCTATGATAATTCTCAGCGTATGCTTAGTAGCAAACCAGTTTCCAGTCCCCTGCCAGCGTGGTGTGATGATTACATTGCTAACTTTCATCCATCAGTTTACCCCCTCATAATCACATTTTCATGGTTCACAGTGTTAATACCTGTGGTTTCTTACTAATGTTTTTCTAGTTGTACAGACCAAATGGCTAATCCTCAATCAACCTTCTCAAACAATGGTTTGTTACGATTTCCTTGTGAGGAATGCTGTCCTCTAGTTGCCTTTATACAGCTGGAATTAATCCATATTTCTGTAGGTGATATCTTCAGAGCATTCAGTCAAACATCAGCTCTGCCCTAAAGCATAAGTACAACACCATTAACTGAGTCGGCATGGGTTCAATATTGATTTAATTTCAAAATTTTACCTTGGCTGTGTATGAACCTACCTCTCCCCCTAATTGGACCGTCATTCCCTGCCCTGGCCAGCATCAAGGACAAGCATGGTTGGGCACTCATTGAGGGACTACACCCCAGTAGGGGCCCACTGACAAGACCCCCCCCCCCCGAGATGCTCCTGTTCTTCACAATCGCAGCCTGCTTGTTCACCTGCTTCTTGCTCTGGCCCAAAATACAGCCATGGCGAGGAGGAACAGTAGATACTGTTGGAGACCTGCTCACCAGCTCTCGCCTGCCAAATAAGTGAATGGTAACATGGATGAGAAAGAGGAGGAGCAATAGCAGCTAGTGACAATGGTGGTGAGGCAGTAGACTCGCTGACGGAGAGAAACCTGGAGCTGGCACTGTCCCATGTGAAGGTGAAGGAGAGAATTTCTGAGACGTTTGTAGGGCACCCACAAATATCACAGCACTCTTTTGGTGAAGGGAGGGACTTGCTATTAGCCAAGGTAGCTGGACTCTTTCCTTTTTCCATTTCACCTTTTAAATAAATAAATAAACTCCTGCTTGGCCACAAATGCCCCAGGAAACAATGCCTTTCCACCGACGTATGGAAGGCAGTTGGGTGAGCAATGGGGATGTCACAAAGGGGGTGAGACCAACAGATGTGGCCCTGCTCTTCCCCTCACACAATGGAAATTGGTTGAAGCGGCAGCAAATGAATAGGGATTGAACTTGTATCGTAACTCTTTGGTCTCCACCTGGTCTGTTTGCCCATAGCTTTTCTTGTTCCCTACTTATGCCATTTACATTCTGGGTTCCCCCCCCCCCCCCGATGGACCATATCTTGACTGTCTCAGCTCCTCACTTGGAATACATATCCCATGATTAAATCACCTTTGTGACCAATATTTCCCCCAGAAGTCTTTGCAACGTGCAAGACTCTGGCCCCAACCTGCTCAATAGGCTACTTTGCCAATATTTATCCAAGATACAGTTATTTTGGTCTTCCACACTTTTCTTGTAAGCTGATCTCTCTCATGACTTTGCAATTTTCATAATGATGTTTGAACCGGTTTGATTCTAATGCAGCATTCCGATGGAAGATTTGCGCTGACATGCTGTGGCTTTTGACTGAACCTTTCACTGACCTAAGAGCCTGCTGTGGAAAAGAAGAAATTCTCCAGGCTGAACTCAAGTAAGGAGCAAAACGTGTTTCAGATGAGAAAGTTGGGGAGAAGAAGAATTATTGCTAAACAATGTACATGTTCAGATTATGATGCAAATAAATGACATGCAATCTTTAGAAATCAAAGAAGACCCACATCATGTTTGTGGGACCTAAGGTGTTCATGGTGCCAAGTTGGCACGGCATTGCCCCAAAATTCCACGCTTTCACTCCCGCAGGGCTGCGCCAGATAATCCCCATGCCAAGGAGCAAGTGCGGGGTATATGGATGTCATCCACCCCATCCCCCATCCCTCCCTGAGACGAGGAGGAGGAGGAGGAGGAGGAGGAGGAGGAGGAGGAGGAGGAGGAGGCGGCAGCTCGGAGGCAGGGGAGAAAATATTTTAGGAGGAGGAGGTGGCGACGGTGACAGCAGTTGGGGGAGGGGAATCTGTTTCAGGAGAAGGAGGAGGCAGAGGCAGCTCAGGGGAAGAAAATAAACTTTTCTCCCCAAGCCAAGGCAGTGGGGGACATTCCAGTGTCCATTTTGCCCACTGGCCCGTCATCCCCCCCCCTTCTGCCTGGGTGGACAGCAACCAATTATTATTATTATTTATTACACTTATATACCGCCCCATAGCTGAAGCTCTCTGGGCGGTTTACAATTAGGGATCACCATCCGCCAGGAACACCTCCATAGCAGCTCCTGAGTGAGGACAGACGGGCGGAAGAGCCAGGCTGACCTCACTCTGGCTTGAAAAGTAGGAGGTAAGTCCACAACATTTCAGCGGCACATTTTGGGCTCTTTGCCCTGGGGTGATTTTAAATTTGCAGCTGCATCACTTAACCAATGCCGCCAGATTTGGAGCCACTCTGGGGTAAAGAAGATGTCAAGACAGCCCCCTAAAGTAACGTAGCTCAGCAGGACTGATAAGTAATGAAAAAAATACATTTCTTCCTAAAGTCATATCTGAGAACTTGGGGGGGGGGGTGGCTAGAGAAATTTCTGTTTTGTGAGAAACACACGTCAGCAATTCAAAAAAAGCAGATAAATATGAGAGGGAAAATACAGGAAATAGGGGGAATTCAATTGGTCCTCACAGAACCCAACATTAGTTCTCACAAGATCCTACATCTGTCCTCAGAAGAGTGATGACACTGGTCTTCATTGACTTCCCTGCTCCCTTTTGCTCTCATCTCAGAAATACCATTGGGGAAGATGCTTTAGAGAGCAATCCCATGCCCCCCAGGCAGCATCTGTAGTGTGGTAGGGATAGGATACTTCAGATTCCTGGATCCAAGGTTGGAGTGGCAGGCTTTCTCCTTCCCGCTCCCTCCTGCATGCAACTTTCCTAGTTCCCTGTTTAGTGCTAAATATATAGTAATGAGTGTGGATGTCTGTCCATCTGTCTGTCTGTCATCACCATAGCATCATGACCATTAAATTTAGACACCTGACACTTGACAAGCATACTAAGGGGACCCTAGGGATTAATTTATTTTAATCCATTTCAATCTGTCCACTTGGTTTACACCTATAATAACATCTTCAGCTTTGAAGTCCATCCATTTTGAAACCATGGGAGATTAGTAGGCCAAGCAACACATATGCCGCCCCTTGCTCCCTGTGGTGACCATCCCCCAGGGAATGGGCAGAGCCCCTCTTAGTGGCTATAGGGGGGCATAATGGCAGGGCCTCTGACTAGGAGTGGCAGCAGGTGTGCTTTTATTCAGACAGGGAGGGCACAATATGCCCAACTCTGACAGGTGTGAAAACTTTGCTTGAAGTCTTCACTGTATCAAACTAAGGCCTATTTCAAATCTTGTGAAGCTGGATCCGTTGATGGTAAATAAAGAAAACAGTGCTAGTAATTGTTTGCCAATGACTTCAACCATGGTTTCTGATTTTGGTTTGGAAGGCAAACAGTAACTGTAGTTTGTAGATTTAGACATCACAAAAAACTATGATTAGTGCTAAATTGGAAGCAGGAAGAGAATGAATCAAGTCAGGGCCTGCTGTGGCAACTGTTTCACACGCAAGTGTCCAAATGAATCCAAGATAGCAAGACCTGTGCACCTAGTCTCATCAGGAGCATGATGTTGGCATTCATTCTATTCTAGTGCAACCTCGGCATTTCTCCTCTGAAGTAATCCCTACTGAGTTTAATGGAACATATACCCAGGTAAATGTATGTAGGATTGCAACCTTAACCTCAACATGTGGGAGGTGGCTTTGCTCCAGCCAGTGGTCTTGTGACCTCCACCAAGAGCTATCACGTTTTGTTTGCTCTTTTGTGTTAACAATGGGAGAACAAAGAGCATGGGTTCTCAAAGATGATCTCATTGCAACATATTTCTCGGCTGCTGTCTGAAAGGCGGAAACAAAAGAGAAGATAGTAACATGTTTTATGTGAGCTTCAGAAGCACTGAAGTGGCATTCAGTTATTTCTCTACTAAAATACATCTCTGAGTGAAGCCATGTTGCTCAAAATGGCATCTTTTAAAATCCTTCTATAAACACTGGTTATGAGGTCCTCTTTTCTGTCTTCACTTCTATCATAAAAAAAAAAGCAGGCGACTGGCAATATACGAGCCACAATTGACATCCGGCCACCTACAGCATTGCGCCCAACCTACACTGTCCGTGTATGGTGATTCACTAAGGACCCACCTGTTCTGTTGGAAAGGGGTCCATGCTGTTGTTAACTGAGCCATCATGCTTCTGCTGTATTTGTTTTCTTGCATGTTTCACTTTAAGCTCTCTTTTCTGTTTTTCCTGAATAAAAATCTAGGGAAGTCTTCTTGCCAGTTGCCCTCCTGGAAAATAATATTTCTGAAGCAGAAACTGCTTAATGCTGTGCATCAAATAAGAAGAGAAAGCATAGTTTTCATGTCAACTTTAAAGACCCCTGCTTTGATAGGTCCTCCTCCCATCTTAGTTACATAGGCATTTCTGGTATTTTCCTGAATATAAAGATGTGCTGAAATGGAACTTACTCCTCACCACAACCCCACTCTGGATTTGTGAAGCATGACACTTCTTGGATGTGGGTTTTTTGTTTTGTTTTGGTGGTGTGGGTGTGGGTGTGGATGTGCTTTGCTCACAATGGATCTATTTTATCTGGATTTTGGTCATTTCTAGGGAGTGGCCCTTTTGGCCACTTGCTGTTGCAGTCAATGGAACTGAGTACAAACTCAAGACCTCTGCTTGTCTTGTTAGTGTGTTCATTTTCAATGTTTGAAATTTTGCTAAAGAAAATAATAATCAGAAGTGACACTTTTTCAATAAATAACGTATTTTTCTTGTCAAAACCAACTTCCCTTCGAGGGAAGCTCGGAGGTCGGCAACAAGGTAGAAGGCCTTCTCTGTGTTGGCCCCCCAATTGTGGAATGATCTCCCTGACGAGGCCCGCCTGGCGCCAACATTGTTATCTTTTCGGCGCCAGGTCAAGATTTTCCTCTTCTCTCAGGCATTTGGCAATATATGAGGAGCCTGGGGGGGGGGGGGGGGGGGGTTGTTTGTTTGTTTGTTTTTTGTAGCTTTTTTGGGCTGTTGTAGCAGTTTTAAATGCATGTGTGTATTGTGTGTATGTTGTATGTTTTTGCTGTTTTAATTTTTGTATATTGTTTTTAATTGTTTTAATCCTATGTAAACCGCCCAGAAAGCTTCGGCTATGGGGTGGTATACAAATGTAACAAAAAAATAAATAAATATTGCCTTCAGAATTTTCCAGCGATCTGGTTAATGAAGTTTATTGTGAGAAGGTAAGTACTGATATACTAAGTACTGATATAAGTTAAAAGAGTTCCCTCCATCTAAACGACCAGCCAGTTTGGGCCTTGCTCTTTTCTTTTCTTTTTTTACCTGTCCATATGCGTCGAGCCTTTCCAATTTCCATATCAGCCGGGCATCTCTTCTGAAAAAGGGTATCAGACAGCTTTTGGAAACAAAATTATTGCTTGCAACTGTGACAGATACCATGGTGCTGCTTACAAGGATTTTTCCTATTAAGTTTTAGCAAGCGTGAGTGCCACAGAAAATAACCTTTCATATGTGCCAGCTTAAGAGACAGCAAATAAGGAGGAAAAAAATACAAGCAATCCTAGCAGAAGTCTGAAGAAAGATATCACTTCAGGCTTAAACTAACAGAATAGAAAAGAGGTAGCTCATGTATGCAGAATTACTTGATAGAATGTCTTCATTACTAATCTATCATTTAGATGCACATTTTGTGCATATTATTAGGCACACCCAGGTACACACACACACACACACATGATCTAAATCAGCAGAATAGTCCCAGAGGTTAAATAATAATTCTCCACTGAGACACCTATGGATGTTTTGATAGTCTATACACTATTTTTCTCTCAATTTCCTGCATTATGAATTTCCCACCTCAGTAATAGAACTTAGTAGCACAAATACTAAATATGGATATTTTAGGAGGTATACTCAGTTTTCAATAGGTGCATGAGACAGCAATTTTCATAAAATGTGTTAAAAAATACTAAAAGGAAATTGTAAAAGGAAATTGCTTTCTAAACTGAAATGCTTTAAAAAGGAGAGAAAGAGAGAGAAAGTAGAAAGGCTGTGGTCCCCACTTAGATGTATTCAATACTGCAAATGGCACCCTTTAGAGAAGAATTTAGTTTCCAGCCCTTGCCATTACAAAAGCAAAACAAGATGGCAGTTTTTCTTTCTAATAAACAGCAAAGGGGCAATTCTGAGGGGCAGAATTCCGCTTGAAGGGAATAGTACTACTTACCCTATCCTGCTTCACTAGGGACCTGGGAGAGTGGCTAGGCTTCAAAACCCACATGCAGACTGGCAGGGGGTAGGGTGGAGCTGCTTAAAGGCATAGTTAAAAGCATCCATGAACAAGAGATGGATGGAGAAATACAAAAAGTTCAGAGAAAAAGCGTATGTGGTGCCAGAAGACGAAGAGAAGAATAATCCATAGTCAGTCAATGCCTTTAGTAGGATCAAACAAAACATCACAAAATTGCGAGCAAGTTTGGAGTTATACAGAATTCTCATTTCAGTTAGGTATTATGTGCCCACATGCACACACAAATGGAGAGAGAGAAAGCTGGCTGATGTTGAAGCCACAAAGTCTGCATTTAGCCACATCGTAGTATAGGAGGAAATTGCAGAGTTAACTGGATTTGCTTGTACTAGTGCTACACACTCATAATATTCATCTAAGAATATAGAAACAAGTAATGGCTGCTCCCCCTTTCTTGAAAATATAAAATTTAGTCATTACAATCGATACCAAGTCTTATGAAAAACACACAGGTTCCTCGTGAAGTGGAGAGAAACCTGGTTGTTTTTATATTGAGAAATGGGGACGGTGGCTCTATGGATTCCTGCAACATTCTCTGCCTGCCTTAACAGTTCAAGCCTGGCTTATGTAGGAATACTTTTCACATGATGAGCTTTAACGTGTAGCCAGGAGATAATATTTCAGTAAATACCCTGACACAAAGCAGGAGTAAATTGTTGTTTTAAAAGTAAATGCACGCTTAAGACATATACAAAACATCAATCAGTATAAAATTAGTTTGTTTTTCCCCCTCCTTTTCATCATGTATGCACTATCATGGAAGTTAGAGAGCAGTAAAAGGGAAGATTTCATGCTTTTCTACACAACATTTATTGGGCACTCATGATTCCTTACTCACGGTTGTTTACCAGGTTCTTTAAATAACAACATGATTCTCCAGTTTTGGTTCCGTTTTTTTAAGAAAAAATTTATGGCAATTTTTTAAGCGGGGAAAATGGAGCATTATATCAGAAAGCGAGATAAGAGGTACTTTCCTATATTTGTAATTGCTATATTCTGCTATAGCACAGTGCCACCTAGAGCTTATGTAGCAGAAAAGCAGGAAAGAAAAGCTGTTTATGTAGAGCTGGGATCTCCATTCTACCATGAAACCAAAAGTAGATACAACAATTAACAGCCTTGTGTAGAAAAACTCTTCCTTTCTTCCAACTCATTCAATACATTTTCACCTGTAGTTACATAATTCTGAACTGGATTTTTTTTTTTATGTAAACCATTTTGCTGCCTGAGATGGAACAGCAAATGGTGGCCCAAACATCCACACAAATTAAGATTCATGGTATCCCAAGAGTGATCAAGTTACTTTGGCACCTGAGGCAGAAAATCCCACAAGTGTCTTTCCCATTCCCTGGTAGTAAAAGTACAATAATTTCAGAAAGTTGATAAAGGTGTTAACAAGAACAAGGACAAAGAAATTGGAGGTGGCCTGCATGTGTGTGTTTGGGGTGTTTGCTTTCTTACAATTGCATTGATTTTAGGGATGTGCCCAATCCTTTTGAATGGATCCAAAGGATGTCCTTTTGTTTTTTCTGAATGTTGCCTCTGTCCAGCAGCACAGACATCTAAAATAGTGGTTTTTACTTTGGAGTACAGCTCCTACCTGCTGAAAGCCAAGGCCCCCTACCCACAATTCTCATTGAGCTGCCATTGTCCATAGGTGTTGCAATGTTTGTTTACATGCTGTGGCCATTTCCAGGCCAGCACTACTATTACAAAATGGCAGCTGGGGCTTGAAGGCAGAGGGGACAGGAAATCAGCAAAAGATTTGGGTCTATGGTGTCAGGTGTTATCCCCAGAAGCAGGACAATGAGAGGATAGCCCCCTGAGTCCTTTAAAGTGATGGATTTTATGAGTGTCTCTACGTTAAAGAAAATCCCTGCACCCTTGGCGGACTTCTTTCTTCTGGAGTCTGGAATTGAAAATTTCCCTTCTCAGCAATGCTCTGTATGTTCAATGAAACAGCACAATCCAGTGACTGTATTATAGCACAACGCCAGGTTTGCACACTGTGGATATCCTGCGAAATTTTAATTGCTGCTTTTTTAAAGCGAGATTACAGGAGGAAAACGCAGGAGACGTCCTGGAGGTTGACAGTGTCATGTAAAGGACCTGCAAGCTTCTGTGAGTGACCAATTATGAGTGTGCAATAAATTGTTCATATACAGAAGCTCTCTAACTACCTTATCTCTGTAGTATCTACACATCTCCATTGATAATTACTACTTTCAAGGGATTTCACTAAAGTTGGATCACCCAACAATAGTCAGTTGTGTTCCTGACTCATTTTGCAACACAGATAACAGCAGGACAAGCTTAAGTTTCTTTTTTCATCTTGGCTATCAAGTAGGCTAGCAAGACGCTTTGGACTTCCTCCCACCCCCACCCCCACCCCCACCCCCGCCTGGCACCTTTCCTTCTAGGCACTGCATAGGACTACAGTATATCTTCCCTTGATTTCACTGTTTGTCTTACTTCAGCAAAAGTTTGTGGGATAGGCATTCATCCATTGCCTTCGGAAGGAGAGTATATGAACCAGCTATTATATCACGGGGCAATGTGAAGCACAGGCAGATTATAAGTAATATATATTAAACCCAAAACGGATGTCCTTAGAAATCAATGTAAGTTGCAACAAGCACATTAAAAGTCTCACCCCTCCACCAAAATGCTACCCTGTAAGAAACCACTCTCAGTTGAAAATTAAGTCTCCCCAATCTTCAAAATTAAAATACTTTTTCTTTTAACAAGTAATCTACATGATTATTTTCAGTATTATCATCAGTCACAAACAGCAGAAATACAAAATATGAAAAACAAAGATATAGCCAATAAAAATGGAATATAAGTGGTATAGAAAATGACACATTACATAAGCATAGAGTAATGTTTAAACATATTTATTTATTTATTTACAAAATTTGTATATTGCTCCTCATCAAAACCAACTCCGGAGTGGTGAACAACAAGAAATAAAACTGTACAAAGAAAAAAGAAAAGAAAACCATGATATTATCATTATTCTTTTTAAAAACAGAGTGTCAGTTAAATGATGGCTGTTAATGACGGAAGGTTTCCTGGAAAAGAGCTGTTTTCAGGAGGCACAGAAAATAGCACAGTGTTGGCGCCTGACTGATCTCTAAAGGCAGGGAGATAGTATGGAGAGTTAACTAGCATCTGAAGGCTTCTCTATGTAAAGGAAAAATCCCACAGCCTTACCAGGGCTTCGTCTTCCAGAGTCTTTGCAGGTTTACAATGGGCACAATGTGCCACACACACACACAACCACCACCACCACCTTGTTTTTCTAAGTTCCTCTGTGGGCACATTCCATATGTTTCATTTATACAACCAGCAGGTTGCGCTGCAAGATTTAAAAAATCAGGCAAAATTCTTGAATTATGACACCTCTTCGATGGCTTTTTTGTTTATTACTGCATTTTCAGCCATTTTTAAAATGGCAAAATAACCTAAAAGACAATGAGAGAGGCACCGGACAGTGACGATGTCATGAAAAGGACCCATGAGCTTTCATGAGTGATCAATCACGAGTGAACAATAACTGTTTCGTGTAAAAACATCCTGAGAGTAATAATGAGATGTAACTGCATCTGAAGAGCATGGGAAATGACCCCACACTGTGGGGTCAAGCAACATCCACTTAGTGAATTCTCCACACAGTGGTCATAAGACACACAATAAGACATGCAATAATACATACATCAAGGATTATGTTGATGGTGCATTTTATTTAACTTATCAAAAAAAAAACTAGTCTTGGTCCTGAGGGTGGATTCTTCTTTCATCATCATGGAAACCTGAAAGCAAATCTGTCAACAACTCTCTTCGGACCCAGAAGTTTTGACATTTTTAAAAAATATCCAGAATTATCCCATCCTTCAACTTGTCACTTGTTATGTGGTCCACCAACAGCAATTCACCTGTTGCTTTCAACAGAGCACCTGAAAAAGGAGTTCCTGCACCAACCATCCATACTTTGTATCGTTAACAGAAGGAAAGTTTTTTTTATTTATTACATTTTCAAAATTAGATGGTAGCTGGCTATTATAGATGTTTGTTACTAATAGGGCAGCCTCACAAGCATTGGCAGCAGGGAAGTGGAGAGTCATTTTATTGACCTACAATAGTGTTAACTGCCAAGGGGATACCTTCACTTAAATTAATTTCATTTTGATGATTCATATTCCTGGAATTTTATAATTGTGTTTTGTGACTTAGGCCCTTTCCACACCAGGCAAAACGCCTGGGATGGACCCCGGCTGTTCCCTGTGAGTCCGCATGAAGCACAGGGAGTACCGGGGTCGAGGGGCGGGCACAGGATTTTTTCTGGTTCCCTGGAACCAGAAAAATCCTGAATTTTTCCACAGTCCCATGGAAGATGTGGCCGCTCACCCCAGCACAGGTAAGCACGGTGGCGGCAATGGCCACAGAGCTGCACTGCGCGGCTCCGAGGCCATCAGGAGAGGGAGGAACCAAAATCGCCATCCCCAGGTTGGCGGGGGGAGGGGGCGCAATTGCACATGGTTTTTTTAAAAAAAAACCTTACTTTTGCGCTGGAATGCAGGAGCACTCTTCCTCGACGGAAAAAAATGGCGGGCGCAACGTCCGATGACCCAGGACGTTGCTCCATGATGTGGTTTGAGCGCTCCGAACCTGGAAGTGGCTACTTCTGGGTTCGCTCGCGCTGGGCCCTCTACAGCCCTAAGGTGTGGAAAGGGCCTTTTAGTGTAAGATAGGCTGACCAGATAAAATCCTGATCAGGGCTCATGTAACTTTAACAGTTGTAGAGAAAAGGGAATTTCAGCCAGTGTCATTTGTATGCAATTAGTTCCTGGTGAAATTCCCTCTTCATCACAACAGTTAAAGTTGCAGGCACTATACTAGAGTGACCATATACAAAAGAAGGCAGGGCTCCTGCAACTTTAACTGTTGTGATGAAGAGGGAATTTCACCAGGAACTAATTGCATACAAATGACACTGGCAGAAATTCCCTTTTCTCTACAACTGTTAAAGTTACATGAGCCCTGACCTGGATTTTATCTGGTCACCCCAGTGTAAGAGCCCTTGGCTACACGTAATTTGACATGAAATTATTTGATATTCATGCAGTATTGTTGTTGTTTTTTAAAAAAATATAGATGGACATGTTCGTGGGGCAATTTACTAACCCGAACTATTTTCCAAAGTTTCCTGGGGTGGTAAAATGCCCCCATAAACAATGATAAGTCTGTGGTATCTGAGAAGTATGTTATGAACTCAAAATATCAGAAAACTATCTTAACTTGTCAAGACAAAACTTTAGGTACAAGATGTATTACTAAGACCTGCTTTACCTGTATTACTAAGGTGTTGGGGGTGCTGTGTGGTATTTTTCAACCCTCATAAGAAATCTGTCTCTGATGAGGTAAATGTTGAAATCCCCTGGTTTTGCCAACCTATGGCATTCCAGAGTAGGTAAGCCTGCTTCCCTAGACCAGTTTTCTTTGGAAAAACCATGAGATATTTTTACACCCTGGTATGTTGCTTTTATTCGGTCCGTAAAGACAGTGGATTGTTGGCATATTTTATACCCTAGGTGTGTTTTTATTTCCAGAAAGAAAATGATAAGTGGTAAGAGTCTGAAATTTGCAGACATGCAAATGACAAAATGCAACAACAACTTGGATTAGGTTTGTAGGTCTACTTCTGTGTAAATTCTGCAATTTAAAGTGCATTTGGGGTAAGTTTGCTGCCCAAGTCTTAATTACTTTTACTTCAGTCCCCATCCAACCCCATACAGATGTTCACCTCTGTATAAATGAGCATATGTGGGGTGACCAGGTGACTAGTTCTACCCCCAATCTATGCACAATCATTATAGCATTTGCAGCAAGCTCTTGCACATGCAGCTGTTGCTACAATATCTCTCCATCTCTCCATCTCTCTCTCTCTCTCTCTCTCTCTCTCTCTCTCTCACACACACACACACACACACACACCTATTATACACAGATAAACATCTGTGAGGGGACTAGTGTCTATTTCACATCTATTTCATAGTGGGGGGGTGGACTAGGGAAGGGGTTCTGCAGTTTCCTTCCTCTTACTCTCCTGGCTGACCCCACTCAAGAGAAAATGAAAATGGAGGTATCATGTTAATCAAACTTGCATGGCGACATCACTTAGAAAACGAATCCTTGACTTCCATCTGTACATGAATTCTCCTAGGCCATACTATCTCCTAGCAAACAGACAGAAGTGGGGCTGGTTTAAGGGCAGATTTACCTGGAAGCAGTACTCTACAACAAGCTTCATGTGGCTGAGCCTGGAGTCCTGGAATGATGCAACATCAGAGGCATTATGGGAAATTAATATGGCAGTTAAACCCAGCTGCCCAGTATTGCTTAGAGCACCGGACCAGAATTTTTATTTAATGGGCACTCAAGGCATCTGTCAGCACTGAATGTTGAGGCGCTGGCAGATGTGTAAGAACACCCAATGCGGATGCCAGCCCTGGCTAGAGGCAAGGATTGCTCCTCAGGCCTGCTACCTAGAGAGCTGCAACCCTCCCAGCTAATGGCATTGGTTCATACTTGGAAAACTGGAAGTTGGAGGAGAGAGGGAGAAAGGCATTTTTTTATTATTTAAAACCACCTGCAGGCTTTTAAAATTTTAATACAATCTCAGACTTTAATTTACGGTGATTGACAATTTGCTATAATGTTTAAAGCTATGCTACTTTACTGGTCAGACAGGATGTGTGGAACAGCCAAAGACTGCACAATGGTGACTGCATCTCACAAAGGACATTGTCAAACTGGAGAAGCTGCAGAAATAGGCAACCAAAATCACCGAGGTGCTAGAGCAACTCCCCAATGAAAAAATATTACCGGATTTGGGGCTTTTTTAGCTTAGAGAAAACGGAGGTGTAAGGAGGAACGTGATAGAGATGTATAAAATTAGACACGATGTGGATAAATGGATTTCTTCCTCTCTCATAACACTAGAACCCGAAGTCATCCCATGGTTGAAGATTCAAGACAGATAAAAGGACGTACTTCTTCACACATGATATAGGTAAACTATAGAATTCACTACCACAAAATGTAGTGATGGCTACCAACATAGATGGCTTTAAAAAGGGATTTGGACAAATTCATGGAGGAGAAGGCCATCGATGGCTACTAATCAGGATGGCTAAATGCTACATCCAAGATCAGAGGCAAAATGCTGCTGAATATCAGCTCCTTAGGAGCAGAAATAGGAGGGTGCAATTGTGCTAATTTCCTGCTTGTGGGCTTCCCACAGGCATCTGGTTGGCCACTGTGGAAACAATGTGGTGGACTAGAAAGGTCCACCAAGGCTCATTTTATATTCTTGGCACATAGCAAGAAATATTTGTGTGGTACAATCCTTTGCGGACCCCTGGAGTCATCCTGGCACATAACCCTATAACCCTAGCACTCACAATAAAATCAAATATAAGATCATACACACCCTTCTGAATTCAATGGCAGCCATAAAAGCTATATAAAGCACTGAAATGTCAACAATGAAATTGTTTTCAAAGCATGTCTCCTTAAAGGGAACCCTTTCCACATGTCTCGTCTAGAATTCCTGTACATTGTGGGAGATTCTGAAGTCGCCACCAGTGAATTGTAGCAGGAGACATTTGGTCTTGGGATTTCCACAGACATTTTTTATAACCCTCTGAAGAAGGCCTTAAAATAAAAATAGGCTGAAAAGTGATGGGCTTTTTACAAACAAAACCTTTGTTCCAGCATCCTGAGGTGTTTCTCTCCATTTTAG
Source organism: Anniella stebbinsi (assembly GCA_029215795.1). Classification (NCBI taxonomy): domain Eukaryota; kingdom Metazoa; phylum Chordata; class Lepidosauria; order Squamata; family Anniellidae; genus Anniella; species Anniella stebbinsi. The sequence goes on from JARDYH010000001.1 coordinate 177,115,176, forward strand.
GGTCTATTTTGGATGCTCTCTCCCACTTTTGCAAGTTCTACCATGGACAGTCAGGCCTAGTTCTCACTGATTGATACACTTGTGTTTGGCCTGTGTTATCCAGACTGCAGATGGGCCTCACATAACTGAATGTTCCTTCATGCCAAACATTCCCTTCACATTGTCTTCCATGTGAAGGGATTAATTTTTTTTATTATTTTGTATGGAGAAGCATTCAATCAAGAGACACCCCACCAGCAATCTAAAGTAGTACTGCCCAGGTATAGTATTAACCTCTCAGTGAAAAGTAGGCCCTCCATGTGCTCAACATGCTGGCAGGCCTATTGGGCCTCATGAATGGAGGATAATGCAATCTAGGGCCCGATCTACACCAAGCAGGATATAACACTGTGAAAGTGGTTTGAAAATGGTATATGGAATGTGTCGTAGATGTGCCATGGGCCCCCACAGTTGTAAGTGCACTTCTATACCATTATAAAGCAGTAGTGTAGATCCTGCCCAAGACATATTTAGAGCCAATCTACACGCTAGGTTTTCAACGTTTTATAAGGGTTACGAAAACTCTTTGGGCCACATGACGTACTCCCTTGAACAATGTATACCCGAGGTTTTTTAAAACTCACTTCAGCTATATACAACAGTTTTATGTTTAATAAATCATTTTAAGTAAAATAATGTGTCCTTCCTTACCGTTTGTGATTCATGGGGGCAGTGCTTCGTTTACTGGTGCTCAAATGCTTAGCAGTTGATTGGTGGGGAAGAAAGAGGGGCTAAGGAGGAAGTGGACGAGTGAACTACAACACCCTCAATCCTTAGCCTTATACTCATTGAAAGCTAGGTATTGAAAGAGGAACCAAGGAGGAAGTGGGCGACTGAACTACAACACCCACAATGCTTTGCCCTAAACTCATTGTAAAAACGAAACAGAAAGAGACGGGGCAGAAGAGTGTGTGACTGTACACACCACTTTGAAGACTGAGAATTTTTCTCTTGTAACGTGAGTACTCCTTAATGTGGCCTCAGACGTTTTAGAACGTACCTATTTGGAACGTTTTAAAATACTATTTAAAATGTTCCAAGGGACTGTGTAGATAGGCTCTTACACTCTGCTGCAACTGTGTCATAGAAAATCATTTTGAGATGGACACGCTGTCTTTCAGGAATCCTTGGGCATCATTACAGATCTTGGCACTAAAGAGCCCCAATAACCTTCCAAAGGATCCCAAAATTGCCTAGAATACATTTTGGAAACCACTTCTGTAGACAATGTTCATATTCAAAGGGTGAGGGGGAATGCACAGGTTTTTTTTTCTTTAACTCCTTATTTCTTTTAGGTGAGGTTTTAATAAGAATCAGCTTTTGCAGGGGGAGGTGATGATCCCATGCACTATAAGGATATTCAGTTGCATGAAAGAGAAACTTTATGTAAAGTCATTTAATAGAAGTTGCTCAGAAGATGCATGTTACAAAATCTTGCTAGACAAATTACAGAAAACTCTGCCAATAAATGTGGCTTAAGACTTCCATGAAAATAACTCATGGACAGCAAAGAAGGCCTTGCAAAATCGAAGCTAATAAAACTGCAGGAGGAAAAAAATCTATTATGCCAGCCTGGAATGCAAAGCATAATAAAATGGGAAATACGCAAGCAACCTTAAACAAGAAAAGCCAAAAGTAATCCACTGCACTTACAGCGAAATACACTCAAACACAGAATAAGGGATGGGAGAACAAAAGGAGAAGAGCTGCCGAATGCTCCCACAATTAATAGATCCCATTTTAAAAAAATCAATCCAGTATAGAGCTAGAAAGATGTCAGGAAGAAACAATTATTCATGGCTAATTACTCTTTAGAAGATGATGGCAATGGGTAAGTTTTCTCTGGCACTGATAAGGAATAATAATAATAATAATAATAATAATAATAATAATAATAATAATAAATATTTATTTATAACCCGCCTCTCCCTTCGGAAAAACCCTCTAAGGAAATCATTTACAAAGGTTACCAAGGATATGAATTATTATCTGGTATGTGTGAATAAGATACAATAAGTAAAGAAGTACTAGTAGAGTGAAAGTCATCAAGACAACTCAATTAATAGCAAAAATTACCATTCGCAGAAATTCAAACATACAATTAATATTGCTTGCGGGAAGAAATAATTTGTTATTAATAGCTCAGATACAACAACCAAAGCTTGTTTTGCAGGCAGATCCTATGTACATTTACTTGCAAGTAGGTCCCAATGGGATATACACACATGAAAGTATGCATAAGAGTGTGGCTTTTAGTGCATCATTTCCTCAGAAGAAAGTAATACTAAAGTAGAAAAGTAATAATATGCAAATCTTACAGGACAATCAATTTATAAGTCCATTTCCTGGCTCTGAATAATAGACTTCGGTGGGACAGCAAGCCACCATTTTAAATTTCAGTTCATGCAATATTTATTCCATGGCTTATATTAAAAAAAAGATGACAGTATCTATTTTTCTCTTTTCATATGACTTGCGGTTGTGACAAATAAATAAATACTACTGCTGAACTATTCATTCTTTCCTCATGGAGCTCCATCAGACGAGTGTTTTATTGCATGCCTGTTACTGGGCACTCACGGATTTTTGCAGGTCCCTCTCATCACATCGTCTGCCTCCTGCATGCCTCCTGCCCCTTCTAGCCCTCTTCGCGCCATAAAAAAACACCCCAGTAAGTCCGAATTATTTTAAAGATGGAAGTTGCCGCTATCTCCTGCTGTGTCCAGGAGAAGCCGTGCAATCAAAATGGGCTACGGAATGGGCCACATGCACATTGTTTACTTCCTCTTTCAAAAGAGGAAGTAATGAGGGACAAATGCATGGACAGAGAAGCAATGGTAAGCAAACACAATTTTCCCTCGTGCGATGATGCTCTAAGTCTCATTGGTCCCGACGAACAAATCTGGCTTTGCTGGGACCTCTGGGGGCCACATATTCTCATACACATATTGGGGTGTGGGGAAGCACTCTCAAACACTTTGGTATGACTAGAGAGACATACACACACACACACATCTGATGGAAGATCAGAGATAAGCAGGTGCACCGGGCAGGGCGAAGGTTGCAGCTTTCTCCCTTCCCAGCTCAGATCACTTGCTGATCTCCGATCTCTGGTGAGAGAGTTTAAGTTGAGACCCCAGATGTTTGGGGGCATGTTTCCTTTACTTGTGGCTACATTGCAGAATGGGTTCCATAGACATAACACTGCAGAAACAGCCTTGTTTTCGTAGAATTTGATTGATAAGGCCTTATTTAATAATTTTATAGATAATCTTATTAAATGGATAACCTTGTTGATATTTGATATTACTGAAGTTATATTGCTTAAGGGTTAAAATCTTATGAGAATGTTCATGGTTTGGTTTGATTCAAATTATTATTTTTAGCCCCCTCCCCAAATTAGCTTAGCATAATAATGCAGATTCAAATTTTTGCAATAATACACAATGCTTCTGCATGTAAGTTTTAAAAAAAGAACACACACACACATCCAGGGCCATAGCAGATTTTAAAGTAGCTGCCAGATTTTTCTGAACAGAACTCAATGCTGATGAAGTTGCAATATTCCATCTAAATTCCAGACTTCTGGAACGTTGGTGGCATCTAGATAAGGGCAAATTCTACAGTTTCCATCTAATAACCCTTCAAGTGTAGACTTTTTTTTTTTTTAAGAGCCACTTCTGAGTGGGAAAAGCTCTTTTGGGAAGAATAAATGGCTTGTGGAAGAAGCTAAATTTATCTATCCATCAACAAGTCTATGGAACACAGAAACATAATGTCTGATGGTGTTCTTTCTTTCATTCCAACACAAATCATGAATCCAAGTATTCTGGCAAAGCTGTGAATATGCCCCAACTTTCCTTTACTTACCCAGGAGAGTCCCATTTTCTTCTACCTGACCCTGCTACCTTATTTTCTGCTTGGTTGTGTCTTTTAGAGATGTCTTGTTCAAATGTTGTTAGCATGACTTGCTAGCCTTGGGCATATCTACGTGGGATATTTACTTCGTCATGGCAGTGAATTTGTGCCTCTTTGGACGGATGATGCAGTTGCCAATTCACAGCCACATTGTGGTTTCCCTCCCAAAACTGCGAATTTTCACTTTGGTGTATCGCTGCTGCAGGTCTCTAGCACTTGCGTCATTGGTGGGGTGAATGCAGATTATGACAGTGGGCATACCTTGGGGGTAGATCCCACCTAGGTCACCACTGTGGGACTTCCCATATTTTTCCCCACTTTGCTCTTTTGCAGCTGCTCAGTTGCAGTGAGTCAAAGCACCAGCAGCTTCCATTCCATTTTGGAATGAGTGCAGAACATGTACACCTCACCTGGGCAACCCAGGGTGAGAGGCGGCACCCAGGTGGGTATTTACAAAAAGTAGGCATAGGCTGCCTCTACAAGAGGCATTTAAAGCTCTTTCAAGGCGCATTAAAAATTTACCTCTACAAGAACGGAGCGCAAATCAGGCGTAGAGGCGCGTTTTCTCTCCAATTATGCGCATTATCGAATGCGCGTTAAATAGCAAGTTTTATTTTGCTCCTGCAGTTAAAGCGCATTTTGACTATGCGAACAAGCGATTCTCCGCATTAACTACTTGTAAAGCGCATTTGAAACAACCGGTAAGGTCACCAGCTGAGTGCTCAATTACCTCCTGCATACAAGCATTTAAGATAAAGCGCTTCAGCGAATATGTGCATAATCGGCTAACCAGGCATCAAACGGAATCCATCTATAGCTACAGTTAAATACCATTGGTGAACCAAACTATGGCAGATAATGTATGTTAAATGCCAAGACTCAACGGTCTGTAGCTTCATAGTTGCACAGCATTACAGAAGAGGGGGAAAAATACTTACTGAGCTCCATCAGTAGTCACTATTTACTGCACATTACGTGCAACCATATAATCCAATGCTGCGATGCTTTGAAGCCAGCTACTCTGTGTTCAATCCTGCCCATGTTTCGCAGTGATCGTTGTTTTGAAACTGCAATGGTGTGGGGTTTGGGGGAGCTCAGCATTGAAAGTGGCACTATGTTGATAACTCCCTGGTAATTCTTGAACAGCCTTCCATGACCTGAGTCGCTGAGATGCTTCAGCCTACAACTCCATCATTCCTGACCACTGGTGATGCTGCCTGGACCTGATGGGTGTTGTCCTAAACATCTGGAGGGGCCCAGGTTGGGGAAGGTTGTCCTGGAGGATTCAACTCTCTTCCAAAGTTAAATGTTTGAGCATGGTGTATGTGTGTGTGCGTGCGTGTGTGCGTGAGAGAGAGAGATGCATTTTGTCACTAGCGCACAGGCACATGCATAAACATTAAGGTGCCATGTAGTGCACAGCAATTCCACATGATGGTGAGGCTCATTTTGAACATGTGATAACTGTAGGACAGTCCAGTTTTTCTAGTATATGTTTAATGTAAAGAACACGCACCTTCTTGGCAGGCTATGTCAGAGTAACTATGACATACATGAGATGGGTAAAGCCTTCAGCAATGTGTGGGAGTGGGATTAACCTTTAGGATGAAAATAGGAGCATTACCTATACGACCTATTTTTGTCTGTGAAATGCTGAAGGGTATGATCTGCTATACACACATAATGGGATGGGATTTAGGGCCTAGTTTTCGCTGAACGAGTAAGCCTGTGTCTGGGACGTACCATTTGAGACAGTAGGTGGTGGCTTAACCGACTGAAAGCTCTTCAAATACAACAAATCCTGTCCATGTACAAAGCTAAATGGTAGAGAGAAAGAAATATACCTCTGATATATTTACGTTGCTAAGTGGACAATTTGTTTTTAATACGCAAGATTGTTCAGTCATGTGGGTCCTTACCGCCTGAGATGGTACAGCCATGATGCAGCCTGATTACCTCAGACAGATGTAAAAGTTATAGTATTTACTGTGTCTCAATGGTTTGGGTTGTGTCATCTTTTTAAGTTTAGGGGAAGGTGTATAGCTCTATAGTGGGGCACATCTTTTTGTGTGTTCACTTGAAGGTGTAAAACGTGCAAGCTTAAACAGTCCTGTTTCCAAGGGTCTGGTTGAATGCTTGTGTAAATGGGAGAATTTTTACTTGCACAGTATGTTGCCAGGAAAAGAACCTTTAAACAAAAGGTGAAGTGGTGGGATGGAAGCAGCATTCCCTGGGTGGCAGAGGCAGTAGCAACAGACACACTTGCGCAACCCAACTTGCAAAACAACTTTGTTGCACCTGTGCTTTGATGGGGTCACTGGCTACAACTGTAAAGTTTCCGTAGTAGGTGGGAGAACAGTGCTGGATCATGCTTGCTCTACAATTCCATGGTTCCTAATACCTCTGGATGCTGCTGCTCATGCTCATGATGGGATCCACGGACTGAGGCTCTTCTAGCAACCCACTCCAAGCTCCACATGCACAACCCCAGCTCTGTAAACTAGGTAAAAGGAATGGGCCATGTCAGTTACTGCAAACAGTCTTAATTGTGACCATGCCTAGGGTGACCAGATAAAATCCAGGTCAGGGCTCATGTAACTTTAACAGTTGTAGAGAAAAGGGAATGTCAGCCAGTGTCATTTGTATGCAATTAGTTCCTGGTGAAATTCCCTCTTCATCACAACAGTTAAAGTTGCAGGCACTATACTAGAGTGACCATATACAAAAGAAGGCAGGGCCTCTGCAACTTTAATTGTTGTGATGAAGAGGGGATTTCACCAGGAACAAATTGCATACAAATGACACTGGCTGAAATCCCCTTTTCTCTACAACTGGTAAAGTTACATGAGCCCTGACCTGGATTTTATCTGGTCACCCTAACCATGCCTAGATTCTGGAAGAACTTCTTGATCTACACCTGGTGTCAAATCGTTATGAATGTGGAATAAAGAGCAGGATATAACATTACGAAATCCATCTATGGAATGTGGATTGTGCCCCAACAGTTATCAGTGCACTTCAATACCACTATAAGGCAGTAGTGTAGATCTAGCCCCCACCTAATTGGATTTTTGGAGAATAGAGCTCATATTTAGTATTCTAAGCCATCATAAGTGCCAGCCAGTTTCTGGCCTCTTGCAGTTCATAGATTTGTTGAAGAGCACTTAATATATTACTCGTCCCTACAGGATGTTTCCACATATAACCAGACATGAAGGGATGCACTTGTGAGAGTCATCCTGCATCTTCAAAATGCAGCTTAAGAACCTTCCCTGAAAAGCTTTATTATTTGACTTCCGCAGTAAGTGCAGGTTTGGAGACGATGGGTTAAATGAATTTGATAAACTTCAGTGTGGAAGTGTGATAGAAGATGGTAACATATCTACACCATCTATTAATACGGTATCAAGAGTTATAAATTCCTAAGCATAATGTTTGACAGGAAGCTGTCATGGAAGGAATAGATTCATTATAAAAATGCTAGAGGTGCATACATCCCATTGACTGTTTATCATTAACTGCATGGAGAGCTGATAGGAAATGTCTGGCTATAATTTATATTTCTGATGACTCTCAAATCTATTACTCACTTTTCTCCAATTTTATAGCTGCTCTGGACAGAATAGAAATTGAACACTAAGCACAGATTCTGGACTTTTAAAAAAAATTCTATATTATCTGAAGCCTCCATATTGAGCTAGCCTTCACCTATAAACAGACCTTCACTGACAAAGTCTCTTTCAAACATGAAGAGATTTTTTCCCCATGAAGAGGCATAGAAAGGAAAAGGCATCATTCTGTTTTAAATGAAGATCTAAAAAAAAAAAAAAAACCCACCCCAAACCAACATTAATGCTAATGGCTAAATTAAAAATAGAGTTTAAATGGTGCAGTCCTCAATCAGCTGCTGTTTTGTCAAGATGCAGTCCACCCTTACAGGCTCCAGAAATAGCTAAACTCCTGGGGATATCATGGTTTGCAACCCCATCCACAGACCCCCTCAACTAGAGAAGCTGAAATTAAGCTGACTGACATCCCAGTCCTAAACATACTGGTCGGGATCTAAGAACCTAGTTCCATATACCCAAAGGGGTTTGTGGGGTTGTGTTGCTCAAGCAACAGCCCCTTCATGTCCGTTTGCAAACCACCTTTGAAACTGAAGGGAATTTAAGAGCAATTTGTGACATGGAAATTGGGGTCTGCAGTTCAGAAGAAAGTTTTGTTTTTAATCATAGTGCCTGAAGTAGCTCTTGGGGTCCTGGCTGTGACTTGGAATTAAGTCTCATTGATTTCAGTGGGACAGATATCCAGTTAATGTGTCTAGAGCCAGTGTGATAGAATTAAACTAGCTTAAATCAATTCCTGTGGCACAACCTTTTGTAGACTGCTCTATTAGTACCCAGGTTTGGTCAGAAGTTGGGTTTGCTTTGCTTGTTTTCAGAAAATAAGGACAAACTTTTATTGTGCATTTTATTGCCTCTAGAATTCTTGCAGAGGGGGAATGGACATGATTTAGGCCTTTATCACACCTACCATTCCCCCCCCCCCCCCGGATTGCTTGTGCAGGTTCCCCCTCCATTTCCTATGTGAATCTAGCATTTTGAATCACACATGGTCGGTTTTGCTCCATACCTCAGCTCATCCTGTTGAACTTGTCTGAACTTGCCTGAAACGGACTTTGCCCATTGGGGGATAAATCGAAACAGAAACTAAAAGCAGAGCACTCAAGGAGTGAGAACAGCGCGAGGGGGACGACGTCATGCGAGTCCTGCACTGAAGAAGTGGATCAAAGTCACGGTGAGTGTGCTTAGAACCGTGCGTGTGATAACGGCCATAGTCAAAAGTAAGCCCTTTTGAGTATGAATGGTTTTAATTGGTTTCCACAAGTGCTTACAACTCTCCTACTGAAATCTGTGGAAATCTAAATGTCCTTCACTCTCGCTAGCTCATGCTATATCTGGTCTCCTCCTGTTTTTCAAAGGTAGGTACAAGCACCCCAATGTGACCATCCAATCCAGCGGTTTTCGAGGAGCAGCATCCTACTCTTCTGACATGGGAGGTTGACAAGCATAGAGACGAAAAATATTCCTGGATAAGCACAACATGTTTGCTACCTAAACCAACTACAATTTCTTTAATTCTGTGACAACTCTAAAACAATCTAAAAATAAATACCATGCTTAATGTTTGTTTAGATGTGTATTCTTCCCTATCCCAAAGGGCCAGGATGGATAACCAAAGCAAGCCTTCCATCTCCAGAACGGCATGTAGTTTAACAAAACTTACTTACATTTCTCCACCCATTTTCAGCTTAATCTTGGGCCCACATTTAAATATGGGACACAAATGCACATGCCCAACTTTGGGTGAAGTACAGGGAGGAAAAATATTATTTTTTTCATGGCAGGTATATGCTTTAATCAGAACTAGCTGAAGATATACATAAAGTTGTAAAACTTTTCTATAGTTAGTGGCGTCTTTCAGGCCAGTCATTTTCTATTGTGTGAATCTATTGCTATCATAAAAATAGATTTTTCCCGCAAGAGGCCACCTAATCTTGTATCTTTTGATAACAAAATAAGTGAAAGAGATGGCTCGACTGTGGCTTGGGTTCAGGTGAGGATGTGGCCAAAAGTGGCAAAGCGCATTAAGCTGCTGAAAGCATCATGAGATGAAGAGGCGAAAGAGGAAATTACAGCAGAGCTGTCCAACGGAAGCCTATTTTTCTTGCAATAATGAAAAGGTTTAAGTGAGTGATGATCGAAAGGACAGGAAAATTATTGCTCAAAAACTATACGATGAAAGAATAAACCTCGTCTTACCACTGCAGTAGGTGGGGAGACTGTGGAAATTTGGAATAGGTCTGATGCGGTCCCTACCAGTAAACAAAACAAAACAATTAAAAATCCAAGTTTGAAAGCTACTTTATATCTTAAATTGCATTTTGCACTGCTGGCAATGTTATTTTGTTGTCTCCATTAACTGGAAACATTTGAGAAATATTCCTGTTTTATACATGCTTTAATATAGTATTGCTGGCTTTTTGTTTGCAGAATATTATGTTATGGCCAAGGCAGAACAGGCAGCCTCAATGGATGGTCAGTTCTCCATGGTATACCTAATCAGCCTCTCCGCAACTTTTGAATCTTATCTGTCGCCATCAGTTTTATTTTTGCTCTGCTCAATATTAGCTAAACATGCTACAGACTGGATGAAGGTTCAAAACAGTTTCACTCAGCCGCAAACTCTTTCCAACCACCCAGCTCATCTACAAGCTAATTAAGGGCTGAAGTACATATGAAGTTAAATGCATCCTTGATTTTAATGTCACATTTTTAAAAAATGCAAATAGCAGCTCCTGGGAGCATATGTTAACGATCAGAATTCCAGCACATTAATCATTTTCTCCCCTGCTGAGGTCCAATTCCAATAGGGGATTTTCTCCCAATACGAATCTTCAGGGAACAGGATGTTCTCAAGACTGCACCATGGGGTTAAAATTCCCCCTCCCCACATGCTGTGATCCTGATATTTATCAGCCATGCCCTAAGCAGCTACTATTTGCATTTTGTCTGTTAAATGCTAGACACATCTGGCACTCAGATAAACAGGAAGAGCTTTGCGAGAACGACCAATGCAAGTCAGTTAAGGCCCAAACTATTTAGCTTCCTGTATAGCACTGTCTTAGAACCAGTTATCTTGGTTGTTCTCTGATTATTGTTTGAGAATGTAATGTTTGACTAAGAGAAAATAAAATAAAAATTAATTAGATTGGTCCTTAGCAGAATGGTTTACAATCTAAAGCCGGGATGGGCCACAGGTTTCCTTCCCAATGTTTTGGCCTTCGACTCCCATGCAATAGCTACAATGAATGATCAGAAGTAGTCGTGTAGTAGGAATTGATTGTATGAAATACTACTCCCCATACTGGAGTGGGAGGAGGCATGATTTGCATAATCAGAGCAACTTGAAAAAGGAGCACAATGATCATGCAAATCATGGTGCCCACAATTTCGCCTCCACATGTGCCTCTATTCCAACTAGACACATGGTATACACATATAGCTGCAGAGGCCAGCTTTGGGGGTGGGGGGTTGCTCTTCCTGTATGAACCAATTTGAGGTGTGAAATCCAACATTCATTTAGAATTACAATGCTGGTATAAAGCAACAGCATTTGCAAATAAAAGACCCTGCATCATATTTATGGGGTCAGGGGATGCATATGGGCAAATAAATAAAATAAAGATTTTGTGTGATGAATTTCTGCACACTTCTACACACATGCAGCTCTATGCAACGCCTTGAGAATAGTTCTTCATTGCCATTGATGTGCTGATGGTGGTGGTGGGGGTCATAACCTGCAGGGAAATAGCACGCCAGCCAGAAAATCAAAAGGGAGGTTTTCGAAAAGGTCACAATATTCAGGCAAAGTGCTATATTTCATGTAGTGTACACAGAATAAAAAAGGTTGATATTTCATTATTGGGGAAAGATTGTAACAGAAACAGAAGCTGACATAACATCTCTTCCTCCATGTGCCATTGATTGTGTCAAAAATGAAAACAGACAGCAGCACACTGTAGTCTGATTATTGTTTTCACTTTTAAAGCCCTTTGTCATCTTTTGGAAGGTTGTAACCATCTTGGATCTTCAGTTTTCTGACATATTGTGCCACACTCCAATATCACCTCCAATTCATGGAGAATGTAAAAGGAGCAAATGCCATTTTTCCTCTAGGTTCCATGCGAAGAAAGAACTGAGCAAAAATAAATGCATTGTTTACTCTAGCTAGACATGTTAGTCTTAGAGACAAATGAATGAACTTTGTCCCAATTGAAACCAAAAGGGCACTTGAGCAAAGCCTGTGAAACAACAGACTAGACAGCCAGAAGCCATGTCTGCTTGGAAATTACTCAACTGGCATAAAAGACAGTGGAGAGATTGTGGACATTTTTGGGAATGGTTCTATGTTCGATGCTGAAAAAGAATCTATCTTGCCCTGTAACTGCAGAGGCAAAGGGAAGGACATTCTGATTCCTGTTACTGCTTGGCAGACAAAGGGATCCTGGGAACTTCTGTCCCATCCCATCCCTCCCTCTAGCAAGGAAGACAAGCCTGGCTCCACCTGAATTTAAGAGCCTACTAAACACCCATCTCTCATTCTCAATTCCTAAAGTGATCTCCCTAATCTCCCTTTCCATCCATTTCCCTTCTCTTCTATGTCTAGTTTTCTGTTGAAAGTCTCAGGCTTGCACACATGAGAGCAACTACAGGGGAGTACCAAGGTGCACCTGCCATATTCCTGTCACGAAGAAACATCAGTCTGCTGGACATCAGAATGCAGTCTTGAATCATGCCAGCTTCTGTATATGCCCTGTGGTCTCATCGCTCAGAACATGGGGGCTATTTCTCAGAGTTTGGTTTAACAATACAGGAGGATCCCTGTACCTAAACAGAGATATAAATGTGTTTTCTTCAAAATACAGATGAGTGGCATGAAGATGAGGATCAGGAACTGTGGAATCCTTTCCTGATGTTTCATAGATCTTGAGTTGGTTGCATACCTGGGCTTAAGCCTACAATCCTAAGCACTCTTGCCTAGGAGTGAGCCCCATTGAACTCATTGGGGCTTACTTTTGCTGCATGCTGGAATTTTAGCTTATTGTGCTTGATAATGATGATGATACAAATTTATATTGCACTCTATACCAGAGTGCATTCCAATTAACCAAAGCATACAAAACACAAAAATATATTTTAAAAATCAACAAATACACATTAGATAAACTAATAAACAAAACTTAAACGAATTCACAACCAATTAATTAAAACCCCAAACAATTTACCTAACTACACCAAGCAGGATATGACACTTTGAAAATGTTTTGAAAATTGTATATGGAGTGTGTCCTGGGCCCCAACAGTTGTCACTACTATTATAATCCGTTTTAAACCATTTTAAACTGTTTTAAAGCAGTAATGTAGATAGGCTCAATGTAAAACCCCAAAACAAACCTATTGTTTCTCACTCCATACACCAACACCTATGGCTGCAACTCAAACAAATAGGTTTTCAGGCCTCTTCTAAATCAGTCCAGCTCTGGTTCCATATTAAAGGTGTAGAGGGAGAGAGTTCCACAGTCGTGGGAATGGTTTAATGAATTTTGTGTTTTTGTTTAATTTTGTTTGATTGTTTGATAGTTGTAAGCTATTTTGAGTTCTTCTTTGGAAAAAGGCGGGATATAGATTATTTAAATGGTGAATAAATAAATAAATAAATAAATAAATAAATAAATAAATATTTGCAGCACTATTCTAAAGGGAATGTTGGTTTGTATACCAAGGAACACATCTGAAAGCAAAGGGTTTTTCAGGTTTCTGTCTACAAATACAAAAGAAGTTAAAAATAGTAGTCGTAATAATAAATACTAGCCCTTTGTATAATAGTCTCCTAAAACCACAGAGTGAAGAAATGGGCTATGTACTGCACTTCACTAGTATCAAAATCTCATTTAACTCCTGTCATTTGGATTGACGTTGACTCTGTGACTGGAAATGGATAATGTTCTAAGCATGTCTGCTTTTGAGATATATTCTTATGCCAATACAATGACTTAGAACTGGGATGAATAAAAACGGCACTGTCTGTTTCTCTCAGCTACTCATCAAAAGTACCAACGACACCCAAGGAAATGTGCTAGCAAAGAAAATGAAGGCTTGCTGATGCTATGCAAGTCATAAAGAATCCTTGTTCTGCACTGTACAGTTGTCGGGAAGGAGAATTTTAATAAACTGATTAATACTTCCTATTCATGTATCCACAGAAAGTCTTATATTTATCTCTTAACGTGCTAAATCATACTTTAAAATAGTCATTCATTTATCATTTACTTTTAATACTGTGTTATTATTCCAGAAAAGCATGCAAACCCAATGAAATGGCCATTCCCTAACACATATACGCACTAAAAAAAATCAGTTCTTTTGTACAAATTTGATATAGGCACACCGTGTACCATTTGCAAAAGTTTACTGAACTGTGAAGGCTGGCATTTGTGCCGTCAAATTCAGAGTTTTATTTGATGAAGTTATTGAACATTACATTGAGCTCGTCTACGGTTTAAAGCAATCATACACATTTTGACTGTCCTCTCAGGAAGGAAGCTTTGAATATAAAGCTAATCAAGATTGCTACTTCGGCGGATTTCAAAGGGATTTAGGGGAGGGCCAAGAAGGGGTCTCTGCTGTGTTTAATGAAAAATGTGTTCAGTGCAAGGGTAATTCTTGAAGCTTTGGGGCAATGTTAAAAAGGTGGAAAGGACTGAAGGAAAGAGAAAACATGAGGATAGAAAGACCTAACATAATCCATACATGAGAGAATTTTGCTCACTGGGTTAGAGCTAGGATTTAATACCCAATATAGGACACATTATGTGAAAAGCCTGTTTATAGGAGCGCCTGGTATAATTGAAGCTCAAATATGTAGGGCTTTTCAGATTTGAGATTCATGCATGAACTATTGTTTCCTTTGGCAAATAGGGGAACAGAATTCCAGTTCAAAACTGTTCTCAGAATTTATTGATTTTAGGATTTAAGAAGAATTAAGCAATTGCAAGAACTCAACATTATTTATGGATGACAAGCATAGATCTGCAAGAAATTGTGGTTGCCAGCAATGTGTGTCAGAGAGAAGGCTAATATCATCTTCCACATCCCTGCCAAACCTCCCTCTTCCATATCATCATTACCTCTCCTACTTCCCTCAGTCCTCCACTCCATTTGCCATGTCCTCTCTCTCCCTGCACATGCTTCATTGCTGCAATTGGCTTTGGAAAGTGGATGAAAAGTCCAAGATCACACTTAGAGGGTATCTATATTATGGGGAAATCATGTTGCTTACCCGGAGCTTTTGTGCTTCCTGCTTTTTGTTATGGGCTTCATTACATGAGTGGAGAGCAGCGACCATGTGGTTTGAATCAAATCAAATACTTCCCACCTGTTCAATTCAATGAGACAGTGCCATCTACTGATAGAAGATCCTGCTTTTTTCAGGATGTTACCAAAGTGTGTTTTTTTCATAGCAGAATTTCCAGGGGATACTGTGAGAGATGTCTTGGTAATTCATGATGTCATGTAAAAGACCTGCAGACATTTGTGAGCGGCCATTCACAATAAATTGGTCATTTAGAGGAGCCCTTAGAAGCCTTCCTAGAGTATGTTCTCCAATGCAGCATCAACTTGCCAACACTGTCACCTCCAACAATGGGGAGGAAGTGCCAGCAAGAGGCCATCAGCCACCGCTCAGTAGCGGCTTCAGTGGAGTACCTTCCTGAAGGGCAGTGCCATTCTCAAGTGGTGATTGAAGAAAGGCTGTCTGCGGCCATCTTGACGGCTCTTCCACCCAGCCATTGGAGGAGGTAGAAGCATAGGCTGACCATATGAAAAGGAGGACAGGGCTCCTGTATCTTTAACAGTTTCATAGAAAAGGGAATTTCAGCAGGTGTCATTTGTATATATGCAGAACCTGGTGAAATTCCCTCTTCATCACAAAGTTAAAGCTGCAGAAGCCCTGCCCTCTTTTCTACATGGTCAAGAGACAGGGCTCCTGCAGCTTTAACTGTTGTGATGAAGAGGGGATTTCACCAGGTTATGAATGCATACAAACAACACCTGCTGAAATTCCCTGTCCTTTGCAACTGTTAAAGATACAGGAGCCGTGTCCTCCTTTTCATATGGTCGCCCTAGCAGTAATGAGGAAGGTATGGGAGAAGGGTACCTGCTTCAATGCTTTCTGCCAAGTGCACCTCAAGTTGTGCATTCATGTTCATCTCAGGTTAACAGGGATTCCACAGGAACCTTGTTTTTCCTCTGCAATAGTTCTCTGCATGCTGGAATGGGGTGTGGGTGAGAGGAATGAGTCCGAAGCAATAGAACACACGAAGGTAAAGGAAGGGAGGGTTGAGCTGTCTTCACTCATGAGCCCTTTTTGGTGTGAAAATCACCACCATGCTTTACTTATTTATGTATTTATTTCTGAAACGCATACCCTGCCCTTCAATAGCTTAGTTGCACTCCCAGCAGCAATACATGAATAGGGCAAACACATGGGGGGGGGGGGTTCTAAATGGAGCTTTTACTCCAGTTCTACTCCACCACCAAGTCGATCGTGTGAGGTGACGCACATCCCTCTCCATAGCTAGCATGGCGTTCTTGTCCTAAATCCATTTCCCCCCCCCCCCAAACTGATTTTGAGACCGATTTTCCGGTCACTGCAGATTCAGTGCAATTTTGGTGTCTGTCAGCTGGTTTCAGTGCAGGCTCGTGGAAGCAGCACTGATTGGCCGAAGAGAAAATTGCGTGGGGCAGGGCGAGGTGAGCGCAGAGGTTAAACGTGGCTACCCGGAAGTAAGTCATTGCCTTCCGAGTACAGGAGGGGGGGAGGAGCTAGCTCCGCTATTTTGAAACTGTGCTGTGGTGAATGTAGGCTCTATTGCTGTCTTTCCACTCTTTACTGCAGTTGTGCAGTTCTGTATTGTGCTGTTGTGCACTTAGGGGTGACCCTCTCACCGCAGGGAAAGATAGGGGCGTGAGGGTGGATGTTTGCCTGTCTACACAGAAGTCACTCCTCCATTTCACTTTAGGAGCATGCGAGAGAGGGGGAAAGCCTGTTGTTTCAAAGCTTCGCAGCTATAAAGGAACAAGGCTGAGAGGGGGGTGCCGTTGATTCGCAGCTGCAGAGGCGCACAGGCATCCTTTCACAACTGCGGAGTTGAGCAGCAGAAGAAAACAAATTTCAGAGCCCTGTTGTTAGTCGCTATTTGCTTCACCGTACGGCCGTGTAACTGATCCTGCCAAGTTTCAGAACAGGATATCCCACGCTCAAAATGCTGCCCATGTTATGTGGTGGCTGTCGCTTCATGGCTGTGATGCTGCAGGTTTGGAGGGGATCAGCAGTAAAAGCCGTGCTGTGAAGATGGCCCCATGAATAAATAACGGCAGCTGTCCCCATCGCATCTCATTTGGTTCTGGCCTTCCTGATTTTTTTAACTCTTTCATGGTGAAACAACCTTTTGAAGATAAATGGCATAAACTGTCATCAACCGTCACAGAAGCCATTTTCTATCCTTTTCTTCCCATCTTGAAAGGCTTAAGAGAGCACACCCCCTCAGGAATGTAGTCGAGAACTTGATTATCTTTCTTAAACAAGAAAAGAACAACAACAGGAAACGTCAGGCTATTCCCAAATATAACTTGTCTAGTGCCACCTAGTGACTAAACTATATAACGATACTATCCACACACTCCCTGTGCCAGTTTTCCCCAATCTCCAAATGCCCTCCAGATGTGCTGGACTATGGCTGCCTCTACACCAGATGTTTAAAGCTCTTTAAAGTCTCATTAAAATTTTTACCTCTACAAGAGTGGAGCATAAATCGGGAGTTGAGGAGCTTTTTCTCTCCTATTATGCGCATTATCGAATGCGCGTTAAATAGCGAGTTTTATTTTGCTCCGGCCATTAAAGCGCATTTTGTCTATGTGAACAAGTGATTCTCCGCAGTAACTACTTGTAAAGCGCATTTCAAACAACCGGTAAGGCCACCAGTTGTGCGCTCAATTACCTCCTGCATACAAGCATTTACGATAAAGCGCTTCAGCGATTATGCACATAATCAGCTAACCAGGCATCAAACAGAATCCATCTAGAGGGGGTCTATAACTCCTATTATTCCTGGCCAGTATGACCAAAGGCTGTGTTGGCTGGGAATGATGGAAGCTGTAGACCAACACATCTGGAGGGCAGCAGGTTGGGGAAGGCTGGCCTGTGCAGCGATTATTTTCTACCCGGAACCAGCCTGACAAACAATGCCTTGATACGGCTTGTCCCACCATGAAATCAAAGGGCAAGGATAGTTTAAGCCTTGGTTAACAAATGGCTCAGCTGCAGTAGTTCAAGTCCTCCACATCCCAGCCTTGCACTTACTGAATGTACTGGAGCATTCATAAACACATGATCGTAATCTTGTTAACACTATGAAGGGTAATAGCATCCCCATTTGCGTGGCTTGAAAATGCTCCTGATCCTTTCACTAGAATAAGATTAGTGCAATTAGAAGCCAATTGTGTCACACAGGTGCCCTGCAAATGAGGTCATAAATATTAGAGCCAGGCAAGAGGTGCGATAAGAGTCCCGTGTCAGTGCTAATGTGCGTTCATCATGTGATGCACATCAGACACTCGCAGGCAGAGGAGTTTAAATTCGCTTATTTATATCTCTTTATTTTATTAGTCTCGGGGTAGGGGACAAACATTTAAAAATACCAAACATGCTAAAATCATCTCTAAGGAGCAAGCGACTTGGACCTTCCTGATTGGGGGCATTCACATTGCCAAGGTGCTCCTTCAACAAAGAGAAAGCAGAAAATAGTTATGAACATCATTCACTCTTCCCTAATTATTAGAAAAACCAGAACATGGGACATTTTAACCTCTCTTCAAAATATGGGCCATGAAATCTACCTCATAATAACAGCCAACACTCAATTTGGCTCTACTAATGTGTGGAACTATCCAGTTTTACACACAAAAAAGGTTCACGCCTTTGATTTTTGTTATGAGATGGCTGCTGGATATTAGCTTCTAAAATCTTCATTTTTGGCTAACAACTTTTCTGGAATCTGCTGATTTCTGGAAGTTCTGAAGGCTTCTGTAGATGGCGGACCTTGTGCAGAGGTCTCTTGCAATGATGCATCCTGATCATGTCATCATGCCATTTCATGTCATCATGCCATTTCATCATGCCTTTGTGCATGTACAGTATGGCTTTACTACACTGTGGGAGAGCTCTGGAACAGTGATGGAAGCTGCCAAATTCTGCTAAGTGTTTTCCCATCCTGGTTCTTCAACAGAAAGAACCCAAAATTTGATGTCCCTACTCTAATACAGAGCAAATCAAATTATCAATGAGCTGCATCGCACCAGTGATTTAGTGCACTCTCGCCATGCCTGGTGTGCAGATTTGCAGCATGGTACTCACATGATGTCGTGCCTGTCCTGCTGACACCCTGCCTCTTCCCCAGCCTTTCCTAGATCGCTAAAAATCTGGATTATTTTCCCTAAGCGCATTTAACGCGCCCTAAGTCTCCATATAGTTTTATAGGAACTGGGGGCTTGAATGGATTGCATCAGGTCTTGGCAGGGAAAAGCGATCTCTCACAGCAGCCATCTCCAAGCCTAAATATAAAACCCAAACCTTGCTTCCCAGGCTTGAAAGCGTTTTTTAAAATCATACATTGAATCGGAATCGTTATTGGAACTATAGATTTTGTAAAGTATCGTATCATAAAAATCGGAGGTCCGTCGTATCGCTTCAGATACGATACCGATACAAAATCGGAAGTTCCGATAATGCTATCAGACCACCATTTTAGGTGTTTTCCCCATAGGCTTGCATTGAGGGAAAGAAAGCTTTCCCCCAATGCAAGTCTATGGGGAAAACACTGGGCCGGCCCTCCCTCCCCCCTCCCCCCACTCACGCTCCTTACCTGCCGCCATCCCGCGCTGCCATCCACTGCCGTCCGCTGCTTCCGTGTACTGCTAGCGCATCATTGGTCTGCTGAGAACCAGGCCGCAAAGCCTAATTCTCAGTAGTACAGAACCAGTGGATGGCAGTGGGTGGCAGTGTGGGATGGCGGCAGGTAAGGGGGAACCTTCCTCTCCCTCCCTCCACTCATTCTCCTTACCTGCCACTGTCATCCGCTGCCATCCACTGCCGCCTGCTGCTTCTGTACTACTGATAAACAGGCATTGCGGCCTGTTCCACAATAGAGTGACATCATGCTGAGTGATGATGTCACCCGGCGCACCAGCGCTCTATTGTGGGACAGGCCGCAGCGGATGGCAGTGAGGAGGCAGCAGGTAAGGAGTGCGGGTGGGAGGAGGGAGGGAGGGAGAGGGAGGTCCCCACACACCCGCCACCATGTTTTCCCCATAGACTTGCATTGGGGAAAAGCTTTTTTCCCCCACTGCAAGCCTATGGCAAAAACACATAAAATGGAGGTCCGGTTCTCCGATTTTTCCAATATTAATCGGATTTAAAAAAATTGGATCAGAAGAAATCAGAGCTCCTGCGGCCAGCATCGGAATCGGACATCGGACTCCCTACTCCCCACACCACACAGTTGATGTAATATACGAGCCACATCCAGTGATGGAGAAGCTCTATTAGCACACACGTTCAAAAATGGGATTGTTATAACGTACATAAACTTTATTGTTTATAGCCATAGGCCTTTACAATATGGATTGTTATAACCATCACCATGAAGGCCCATCTCATTGATTACATCATTTGCTCCTCTGTCATGCCCTCACTAGAGGAATCCTCCTAAGAGGAAGATCTAGAGCCTCTAGAAACCAGGGACACCCTAGAATTGTGGCTGGCACCGGACCAGGAGGAGCCTGAAACTTTGGGGGAGACCGCTGCAGGCCCTTCCCTATCAGGGGGAGGGGACTCTAACTCTGGAGCAGATGCTGAGCAACCCCCTGGCCCCCAGAAGTGTTGTCACCTCAAGCGACAAGCCAGTAGGCCTCCTGTAAGAAAGAGTGCTTGCTCACAAAGATAATCTCCTCAGGAGAAAGTGACTCCTCTTGAGTAGGGCTCTGGCCAGAGAGCTCTAATGCGATTGTGATTAGAAGCCTTTGGTCAGAGCTTGCTAGTTACGGAAGCAATATCTCACCAGTTTCTCCTGCCTTGTCTCATGGTTTCCTGGCCCTGCCTCATGTTTGACCCCGTTCTACAGACCTGCTTGACTCTGCTACCGGATTGTGTATGTATTGGATTGCCTAACTGTGCTTGGACCCTTTGCCTGTTTGACCACTCCTGCTTTGCCTGAACTCCCTTGAATAGAAACCTGTCTGCTGGGATGTTGGCCTAGGTTGTTACTTGGCCTGGTCAGCCCTATCGCTACAGCTAGCACAGGACATCCTCCAAAATGAAAATGCTACAGGTAATTTCTGGATTTGGGTAGTGGCTATTCAAATGCAACTGTGTTAAGATGATGATTTCCATCCATTGTTTGTCCCTTGCAACTGCTGATATCCAATGTATGCTATTTCTGAATATGGAAGTTGTACTGATTAATTGATTCATTTATAAAGTGCTCAAAACCATTATTATAAATTATATAGCTGCTGTACAAAAATTACAAAGATGAAGGTTTTTCTCACTGACAACGATCCTGCCAAAGTTCAGAAGGTTTCAGTCCAATTCATTTCAATATGCAACTTAAGTGTATTTCTTTTTTTTCCCCTACCTTTTTACCTAATTTGAATTTTAATAGGCAAGCTCTTAAAACACTGGTGGATGGATGGGAAGGAAGCAATGATTGAAAAGAGACAAAGAGGATGCTACCAGACAATTAAAATGCGTATTTCATTGTCCCTAAATAGGACCGGTTTGCATGATAGAGCAGCCCGTTTTTCATAGTTAACACCCTGATGTAAAGGAAGCCAGGGGCAACGTGGTTTCCCTGGGACTTGGTTTCCCTGGGCTTTACACATGGGACTTGGAGGGGCCTCCCAGGAGACATGCCCCTGGGCACAAGAGTACCTTGAACATTGATTGGTAACACCAAACAGGATTAGACTGGATTCAGCACTGACCCAAATGAAATACAGTAGCACAAATCTTTGAGGTCGATAGTTTATTTGCAAGTGAGAGAAAGGGAATGTGGAGATGGTATAATACAAGTGAGGCTACAAAAATTCTAAAGTATATCAAACAGTTAGAAACCCAATTCAGACAAAATAAAAAACACGCTAAGTGGCCTATGCTACTTACTAGTCATAAAGGCCTTTCAGTCATATGCTGCACCAACCTTGAAACCTCTTTCTCTAGAAAGGATGAAAACAAAGGACAGTGGACTAAAAGCTCTCCCCAGATTTATACCAAGGCCTGGCTTAGATTATCTCCCCACTCCCCTCCAGAATGGGGGTCCAAGAAGAAGGTGGAGTGAGTCTCACCCATTCAGCTGTGGCCACTCTATTCTCCCTTTGAGGCCTGAGTAGTTTCTCACCCTGAGGCTGTAGATAACTAGCTGCAGTTGAGATACAACAAGCCCAGCCTTCCCTTCGGGTGGCACAGGGTCTCGGTGCCAGCATCCTCCTTTCACAGCCCTCTTCCTAACCAGCAATCTCTGTTCTATGCCATCAACATTAATATCCCAGTACAGAGAAGGAACATGGAGTCACTCTGGTCCTTTACACTGAACACAGCTTGTCTTGTCATGCACACCTGGGGGCTGTGGGTTATGCGAGGGTGAAACAAACCTCATCATAGAGTTGGAAGGGACCTATAAGGCCATTGAGTCCAACCCCTTGCTCTATGCAGGAATTGTAACCCATAGTCAGTTGCTGGTCTGTTGTTCAACCCTCACATAACCCTTGGTTCCCAGATTCACACAAAATGACAAGCTGGGGCTGGATATTGAATATGCAAATCCTGCTTGGCACCCACCAGCACATGCTGCAGTTAATCGTGACTTCATTCATTTGGACCAGCCCTGTGTAAGGACAAATAATCTACAGTAGGCTGTTTAAATTGTATAAACCAGGGCAGGATCTACACTACCGCTTTATAACGGTTTTGACAACTGTTCAGGCCCAGGACACATTACATATACCATTTTAAAACTGTTTTCAAAGTGTTATATCCTGCTTGGTGTTAATCTGGCCACGGTCATAGTGTTTCATCAGCTCCTCACAGACTTTGGGGACAAAAGTGTCTCTTTTTGCAAACCTGCTTTGCAGAGCTTAGAGTATAATATTTAGGAAGCTTTTAAAATTGTATGTTTTAAAAAAAGTGTCTTTCTCGTTCATATGCAGATTATAATTTAGAATCAGTTATCTGTTTCACGAATATTATGAAGTGGGCTTTTCTCCAGGCCCTGCCCCTTGTCTCTGGGCAGGAAAAGGCTCTTATCTAAGATCAGCAGCTGATGGTAGATGTTTTTCCTCACTGATCTTTCATCCCCATCATGGTGTGCTGGGTGAGAAGGCTTAAACCTCCTTGCCCAGCATGCCATGTCCTGGACCACTGCACATCAGCTGATAGGTATTTTATTATATTCCTCATATCAGTTCATTCATATCTATGGTTGCTAACTTGTCCCATCTATATTGATTCTAAAATTGGATAAATGTTGACCAATTTCTCTGAAGTATCTCTGTTGAATCACTTTTCCCTTCTCTTAAATTTGAATACTAGTAATTTTATTCATAAGTATTAATCTCCATACACTCGTTCCTCACATTCCCAAAGTGGGCACAGTAGTTCTCTGTTCTTTCACTCATAGTTAGCATGGTCATGTTAATGCACATACCGACTGGACTTAATGTTCTCTTCTAACTTGGTTCACCAAATAGCCCAAGTGTGCCGTCAGTGGGGATAGTTGGGTCTCATATCCTAACCATCTTTATAATTTAAAATTATCCTGCCAAAATTCTGTAAAAAGTTATACTGTCACAGCGTATGTATAGAATTTTTAGATAAAAATGGGGGGAGTCTAGCCCTCCCCTTTCCAGAGGGCTGTGATCCTGATCCAAACCCGTGCTGTGTGTGCTTACTCCATATACGTAAACCAATTGCACATAGCCCTACTATGCGTAATAAGAAAAACATTTAATTTGGCCTCAAGTTCTAGCATTTTGAGAGAGTGTGAATAATACCGTTCTATTAATTTCCCCACTGTCTCATGGTTAGTCTCCCTTGTCCTCCGAGCTAAAATGACCCAACTGTTTTACTTTATAAGAAAGAAGACAATGACACCACCCTTTATTCCCCCACCCCCTCCAGCCAGATGGTGGTGGGCAAGCCAGGTGAGAGTGAAAAATGATAGTAGTGTTTTGGGAGAGATGGTACAGTTTTTTGTGGGGGAGGGCAAGGAAGAGGCAAAGGGTTCACTTTGAGCTCTGGAAAGTGGGGGGCTTTGGGGGGGCTGCTTCTCTAATATATAATAGTGGAGTTTGCTGTTAGAGTGTTTAAGCAGCTTGCCTCCACCTGCTTCTTTGTAAATAAGCTTGAATATTAATAAAATGCCCTAAGCTTCCACAGAAAGCCATGTCCAGGTGAGCACTCCGGCCCTGGAACTTGTCACCATTCAAGGAAGTGGGGTGAACATAACAACACGCTTGGAAAACAAAAGGATGTTCTGACTTAAAAGCAATTCCAAAAGCAGTTCCAAACTTTTGAATCGCATCTTGCTATTTAACACTCCAAGAGACCTATTGTTTGTATTTTTAGGCACCGTTCCTTTTGACCTACTTGAAGGGCTAATTCTGTGATGTTTTGAGCTTGCTGAGTACTCCCAGGGCGATCTCTGGATGCACAGCCCTTCCCAAGGGGCTCTCAATATCTTGCAGAATAAAGCACCGTCGAGCCATCCGTGCATCCTGGCTGCAGCCTCTCTTCCCCCCCCCCCCCCAGCAGCTGGATATCATCTTGGGATTACAGTCAGGTTGCCTGGCATGATTCATCTGCCGGGTCTGAAAAAAAATGTACAGTGACTTTTGTCTCTTTCTCTTTAAATCAAGTACCTTTCCTTTAGTGTTTCAGGGGAGATGCATATCAGATGTGATGAAGCCAGCGGGAGATTCTTCTCAAGGAGTTTCTCAGGTGAAGAAACTAAATCTAGTTATTATTTTTTTTCTAAATCTTATCCTTCAGCGCTGAAGTAATGTATTCTCCCCGCACTGACCATTATGAATTCCATTTTCCACCAGTTTTTTTTTAATCAAAGCAGAACTTGTCGAATTGCAAATACGAAGAGAGAAAACATTAAATGTGGAAAGGCCAACTTGCTCATCTGTAATTTTTGTCAAAGTGACAGTTTGAAAATTACGAAGATAAATACGGTGCTAAATAGGGTTATGAAGGTGAGATTTATCTTTGCAGAACATTTTTATGCTTTTCAAACTACTCTTTTATTTTAAAAGGTGAGGGCAGGACATCATGTCTGCATCCTTCACCCCCTCCGTCTCAGAGCTGTGGGAGCAGTCAAGCTGTGGGTGGCGTTAGAGATTATTTGGGGATGCCGAAGTCTCACCCGTCCCATCAGTTTTGTGGGCGAGCCCATGGAGATTCCTGTGCGTAAGGCCATGCATTGCATCGCTATTCACAGGAATGTGTAGATCATGATCCATCTATATTGTTAAATTCTCCTGTGAACGGTGAAAAGTCCAAGGGCAGGGCTAGTCTTCGGTTTCCTTTGATTTAGAGTCCACTAGAGACTTATGGTGGGTGTGCAATATCTATGTATAGGAAACATACAAACAAAGACTATTTTTGTGTAAGTAGGATTTTGCAGGCAGGAATAAGTGAGAAGTTTAATGTGTTAAGTTTGCATTCTGCAAGCATAGAGACATAACTGGCTGTCGCTTAGGCTAACCATATGAAAAGGAGGACAGGGCTCATGTAACTTTAACAGTTGCAGAGAAAAGGGAAGTTCAGCCAGTGTCATTTGTATGCAATTAGTTCCTGGTGAAATTCCCTCTTCATCACAACAGTTAAAGGTGCAGGCACTATACTAGAGCGACCATATACAAAAGAAGGCAGGGCCCCTGCAACTTTAACTATCGTGATGAAGAGGGAATTTCAGCAGGAACTAATTGCATACAAATGACACTGGCTGAAATCCCCTTTTCTCTACAACTGTTACAGTTACATGAGCCCTGTCCTCATATGGTCAGCCTACTGTCATTAGAAGCCCACCTTCTCCCAGTCTGAGGCTGCTCTTTGTCTTTTGCCTTTTTTAGATGTTGATTTTATGTTTTTATCCTGCAAGCCACTTTTGATGGAAAAGCAGCCATAAAACAAGAATATAAATAAACACAGGGAGACATACATGCACACGTCCACTTAGAACAGACAGCACAGCAACCGATTTTAATTTAAATTCCCAAGGAGCCATTGAACGCTAAGGATGGCTTGGTTTTAGCCCACTTCAGCTAAAAATGCCCAGCTTTTTCATTGTCCAGACTTAAAATTGGAACTGATAATAGCACTCTCTTGCTTGCTCACTTTCTCACACACACACACACACACACACACACACACACCATTGCAAAGGCAAACATAGATTTCAGGACATTAAGGGCCATCAAGCTTCTTTTGTTAAGGCTTTCATCATCCACTACTTGCTATATAAGCAAAAATCATAGCTGAAAGGCCCATTCATAATAACTGAGACAGATAAACTCATAGAAACTCCTGTCATTCCCACTCTCTGGCCTGGGAACAGGGTCTACTAGGATGCCTAAAAGACAGGAGGGACAGAACAGCCCCTTTCTCCCCTTGCTAGTCTCACTCTCAGTACTAAACGGGAGAGGAGACTCAACCCAGAAGCAAATCACCTATCCCCTACATAACTTGAGAGCCTAAGGCAGCCCTCCAGGGGCCCGTCAGATGTGCTGCACTACAACTCCCATCACCTCCAATCAGCTGCCTTGTGCTGGCTGGGAATGATAGGAGTTGGAGTGCAGCACATCTGAGGGCACCAGGACAGTAAAGGCTGAGCTAAATTGTACATGCCCTACATATTGTAAATTATTGGCAGCACAGTTGGGACATTAGTGGATGAGCTAAGGCAGGGCAAAGTAATTCCAGGTCCATTGATAAATAGCTTTTTGCCCCCATTGTCCACCAGAACAAACAATACATGGCAAGTCAACACCTAAAAGCAATATGGGATTGCTGTGCTGTAGGCCAGAGGAAAGGTTTGGCTGGCTGGAGACTGATTTGCTGGGCTTATGTTGGCTACCTTGGCCTAATAAGGTTGCCACCTTTTTTTGCTGGTATTTTTCTTTCATCTTTAACAGCAGCCTCTGTCTGAAATGAAATTAACTTTCCCCACCATTTATTATTATGCCAAGAAATGATTCCGTGCATTCCATCTTTCCTAGTAACACTGCTTTTTTCCAATGCCTGTCTATCTATTGTCTATATTTTGCCTTGCAGAAAAAATGTTGAGGATACCAATTTCAAAATATGTTAATAATCACAAATCTTATCTTAGTCTGTAAAATATCTGGGAAAGCTGGGGTGAGTGTAGATGCATCTTGATTCTAATGTCTAAACATAGAACTTCATGTGTATGGACCCCAGAATGCCATTGTGCCCCAGAACCACCTATCCATAAAGACGCTGTTCAAACAACCCGCTAAGCCATGGTGGCTAAGCATTTTGAGCTAAACATTATGGCTTAGCATGTCATGTGAATCATTCCTAACCGTGTTGGCTACATAACCATGGTTTAAACATGCTCACTAACCAAGTACTGCAAAGGAGTTAGCGGCCCAGCCATGGCTTAGCATGTCATCTGTTAGGGTTGTAATCTGGCTAAATTATCTAATCTATTCAGACCAACCAGATCCACCGTGAGACTAAGCATTTTAAGCAGTGATAGTCAGTTTAAGATACCCTGCCTCAGAGGTTGGCACAGGATATATCATTTAATTGCAAACGAATACATTGTAAAACAGGCCAGAAATACACAAGCTGAAAGAAGCGTAGCTCAGGCAGTGACCCTTAATAGGAACACAGGCATTTTACAAGTACAGAATCAAGCCTGTTTTGACCAATGAAATATTGGAGTGTATGTTTTTCACCTGTGAAATTTCTTTGTGTCACAATGCTGCTAAAGGCAAAGGAGCAAAGCCAGCAAAAGTGGCAACTCCGTGCCAAATTGTGAAAATATGCTATTGGAAGAAATTAGGCTGAACTCATCAGAAGGGGTTAAATTTGAATCAAACCTCAGACATTCCAAGGTTGCTTTAGCAGACTACGTAACTAGAGTGACCAGACGTCCGGATCCCCCCGGACATGCCCGGAAAAGGGGGCCAAATTTGAGTCCGGGGGGGAAATTTCAAAATATCCCCCAAAGTCCGGAAAATTGGGCCTCTCCCGTGCCATCCGGGCCTTGATCTTGGCTAGCGCGATTGCGCAGGCCAAGAACAAGGCCCAGATCGGCCGGGGAAGAGGCTGGAACGACGCACACCCACACTTCCGGGTGTGCGTCGTTCCAGCCTCCTCCCCTCCGCCATCCGGGCCTTGTTCTTGGCTAGCGCGATTGGACATTTTGGACACAGGGAGGATGCTGGGAGTGGTAGTTTTCAGATGAGAGGCAGGCAGGGCTCTAGAGCCTGCTTGGCTCCGCCCTCCTAACATGCATCACTTCCTTCAGGCCACCATCATTGCCCTGGGTGTGTCTGCTGCTGTTGCTAGGACTGGAGAACAGGTCAGAAAGCTGGAGGGGTGGAGGCGAACGAGGGTTCCCCCCTCCCTTTCCGTGATCCTGGCCTTTATTTTGTTTAAAATCATCCAAAATAGAGGCCTGGATCACGGAGACGGAGGGGTGAGGTGGGGTGGGGGCGAAAGACGGCTCCCTCCTCCCTCTCCGTGATCCTGCCTTTATTTTGTTTAAAGTCATCAAAATAGAGGCTTGGATCACGGAGACGGAGGGGAGGGGTGGGGAGGGGAGGGGTGGGGTGGGGGCGAAAGAGGGCTCCCCCCTCCCTTTCCGTGATCCTGGCCTTTATTTTGTTTGAAATCATCCAAAATAGAGGCCTGGATGACGGAGACGGAGGGGTGGGGTGGGGTGGGGGCGAAAGAGGGCTCCCTCTCCGTGATCCTGCCTTTATTTTGTTTAAAATCATCAAAATAGAGGCTTGGATCACGGAGACGGAAGGGTGGGGTGAGGGCGAAAGAGTGCTCCCTCCTCACTCTCCGTGATCCTGCCTTTATTTTGTTTGAAATCATCCAAAATAGAAGCCTGGATCACGGAGATAAATTGGTGGGGTGGGGGCAAAAGAGGGCTCCCCCTCCCTTTCCGTGATCCTGGCCTTTATTTTGTTTAAAGTCATCAAAATAGAGGCTTGGATCATGGAGACGGAGGGGTGGGGTGGGGTGGGGGCGAAAGAGGGCTCCCTCCTCACTCTCTGTGATCCTGCCTTTATTTTGTTTGAAATCATCCAAAATAGAGGCCTGGATCACGGAGATAAAGGGGTGGGGTGGGGGCGAAAGAGGGCTCCCCCCCTTTCCGTGATCCTGGCCTTTATTTTGTTTAAAATCATCCAAAATAGAGGCTTGGATCATGGAGACAGAGGGGTGGGGTGGGGTGGGAGCGAAAGAGGGCTCCCTTCTCCCTCTCTGTGATCCTGCCTTTATTTTGTTTGAAATCATCCAAAATAGAGGCTTGGATCACGGAGACGGAGGGGTGGGGTGGGGGTGAAAGAGGGCTCCCCCCTCCCTCTCCGTGATCCTCGCCTTTATTTTGTTTGAAATGATCCAAAATAGAGGCCTGGATCACGGAGACAGAGGGGTGGGAAGGCAAAAGAGGGCTCCCCCTTCCCTCTCAATGATCCAGATGCCCACGTGGAAGGGACTGGGATGCCCGGTTTCTGCGACTGCCCAGAAGCCCCGAAGGTGGATGCCCACGTGTAGGAGAGGCTGCTGCGGCCGTCCATGGTGGTTGGAGATTGAGCTGCTTCTAGCTGCTCAAATGGTGGGTCTGTTTCTTTCTCTCAGCCCTCACAATGGTTGAATTAAATTTGGGAAGGTAGCAGTGGATGAATAAATCTTTGAAATAAGATGTGCCCATGGCCCAAAAAGTCTGCTTACCCTTTTGTAAAGATCATTCACCTCAATTGAGGGGACAGACCCAACAGTGTACTCCAAAGTTTGTTTTAAATGTAAAATTGACTTATACAATTGTAAGATTGAGATAAATTTAAACCAACATTGTTCTCTATTCATTCTTTATTTTGTGGGTACTATCTCAAGTGAAACTGTGTGTGCACAAAACAGAACAAAAGAACTTCACTTTAGCCCTATTTAGGTATTATTATTATTATTATTATTATTATTAATTATTATTATGGGGTTATAAATAAATGAGTTGAGAAAATTATGATAATCATGCTTGCTTGCTCCCTCTGTAATTTTTGTCGCCTTCCACTTGTTCAGGGAAAACATCAATAGTGGAGAGAGTTTTCTATCCATGTAGGCTTCTTGTGTGATATAAAAGCTTTTTTCCCCAGTGATTGAAAAGGCTCCCTGCTACAGAAATCACTTTCTACATACTGAGGGTCAACAAGAACAGCAATGGTAGGATGGAGCTATCATGTTCCTCCTTCCTCTCCACCCTTGCATTTTTTTTTATCCTACAAGAAGAAGAACTGAATAGGACTTTTCTAGTAGATGTGTTTAGGATTGCAGCCTTAAGCACAGTAGGCATAATCATCCCAACTTCTCTTCTAGTTTTTTATTTGCTGGGTTATGCTTCCTGTTACCACTTTTAGCTTCAAAACATTTGCAGCTCAATCCTATACATGTTTTCTCAGAAGTAACTTCCATTTTGTTACATAGGGCTTATTACCATGCAAGTGTGCGTAGGATTGCAACCTTGTTCTGCTTAAGAGCTGGCATAATTTTTATAGACAAAGAAGTCAGCATGACTTGTAATATATAATGGTTTCCAAAACCTACTTCTCTGCACATGTGAATATTTATTTTCTTGTTTTTTTTCCTTTTTGTAGCATGAGGCAAAGGTAACAGGGGTAGAGATGAGAGAGAAGGATCTGATAAAGGGAGAAATCTTGCCCCTGTTCTCTGATGTAATTTGTAAGGATAAACACCTTCCCACTTTAAAACATCCACCCTAACCTTATTGGAGTACTATATATATATATATATATATATATTAAAAAGTATAGCATATTATAAATCTCTCATGGTCTTCTTTAGCCTCTTGTTTAGCCTTTTTAATTGAAGTTTCTGCAAGTAAACATATTTTTCTTGCACTTGATCATACAAATTGGTGAGGTCTCTGTCCATAGTTATTATATATTTGCAAAGGGATGATGAGGAAAAGCCTTTTAAACTAGAATGTGGAACCCAAGAGAAACGTTGTACTCATTTTACTCTTTTACTCATTCTGTCATTTGAATTTTTTAAGCTTGTTGCTGTTAGAACAGCCTTCTGGGTTAAACCACCAAGTGTAATCTATGATTGTCATCTTGCTTTCTAATTCACTTTGTTGATGTCCTGAAGTGGAAGCATCATTCAATTTATTTTCATGCTACAGTTTCTGATACCTTTCCCTGATTCATTGGTATGCTGTTAATGTGGAATGTATGTTCTTTCTGCCATGTCTTTTTTTCTGCTCTGCTTGGGCTTTGGGGATGTTAAAACCAGTTGGAATTAACATTACATTTGCTTCTTGGATACTCTGAATTATGCAACTTGTTTTAAACTTCAGGATGATATGAGATCTTGTGTAGAGTGGATTGGACTAAAACAGGGTTGAAGAATGCCTTTCAGCAAAGTCCCTGGCTGCTGGCTTGTTGCTTTGATATGGAGTGAAGACCCATCCCTCTAAGCTGTACCTTTTTGCCACTACTTCCTAGTACTTTGTTTAGGAGGGTAGATGGTTAATATGTTCTCAGAATTTTAAATCTTAGATGGGGGGAGTATCTTGTC
The DNA here is from genome assembly GCA_029215795.1 of Anniella stebbinsi. Taxonomy (NCBI): domain Eukaryota; kingdom Metazoa; phylum Chordata; class Lepidosauria; order Squamata; family Anniellidae; genus Anniella; species Anniella stebbinsi. The sequence continues at coordinate 177,146,667 of JARDYH010000001.1, forward strand.
CAGAGCCCCCTCAAGCCAAGCAGTGTCAGTGTTGTCATCACCAAAATATTGTGTTCCAGTATTTTCCCTGTTGTGTGTTTTCTCAGGCCTGGCTTGCAGTTATGTTTTTGACTTGAAGTACAGATGCAGCATCAAACTTCATGTGTAGACTGGCAAAATACTACTGATTCACTTAGCAGAGGAGTGGATCATGAGGCACAGTGGGCTATTATTTGTTTCTATAGTTGCTTTATTTTTATACTGCCTTTTCATGTATTTGGCACTCAAAGCAGTTTACGTTTTTTTAAATAGCAAAACTAGCAACACATGAGGCAAAAAAATCCACAATAATATGTAACAACTCACAAATCACAGCATAAAATTGGTTCATAACAAGTTCATCTCCAGGTACCAATAAATAATAACAGTACTTTCCACGTAGAACAGATTTGTCTTAATTATGAGGTATAAAATTAGACATGTGACCAAGGCCGTGCCCCCTTGGGGGCAGTCATCTCAAAATGGGCCCGCCTCCTTGAGGGTGGCCATCTTGTCCTCCTTTTTTGTTTCCAAAATATGGTCACCCTATATTAACTACATATACCTGTACCATCTTCTCCTTATACTATATCCATATTCCTGTTCTATTTTACTTTCTTTATTTGCAAGGTACCAAGTACCTTTAAATGTAAATTACTTGGCTTCAAATAAAAAAACTTATTTTTTAAGTTATGAAAAGCTGTCTCGATCAGAAACTAATTGCCAGCCAAATTATAGGTATATAGCATACATCAGTTGCTGCTATTCTTTCTTTCTTTTTAATACCATTAAACAAAAGAGCATTAAGACATAGGGGGATGGATTGTTTACTTAATAATAAAACTGCTGACACTGTTCCATTTGTCTTTACATAGGAAATCTACAGTGTGTGAACAGACAAGAAATCCACCAGTATATTTGGATTATATAGCTAGAGAGCACAAACAATTCATAAATTTTACAATTAAAAAGATATTTAGGCCCCAGCAATTTCTGTTCACAGGACTGTAGTTTTAGTTGGGCTCAACTAAAATAGGGTGACCAGATAAAATCCAGGTCAGGGCTCATGTAACTTTAACAGTTGCAGAGAAAAGGGAATTTCAGCCAGTGTCATTTGTATGCAATTAGTTCCTGGTGAAATTCCCTCTTCATCACAACAGTTAAAGGTGCAGGCAGTATACTAGAGTGACCATATACAAAAGAAGGCAGGGCCCCTGCAACTTTAACTGTGGTGAAGAGGGGAATTTCACCAGGAACTAATTTCATACAAATGACACTGGCTGAAATTCCTTTTTCTCTACAACTGTTAAAGTTACATGAGCCCTGACCTGGATTTTATCTGGTCAGCCTAAACTAAAAACAGCCATCTGATGCAATCATTGAGCTGGATCTGGACTTCATCATAGTTAGGGTAGACCCATTGAAATCAATGAGACTTGAGTTCACCATGACTAACTTAAGTCCCATGTTTTGCAGTGAGTCTACTCTAAGTCTGAATCCGATCCTATGATTTTGGTTAGTATGAACCTTCTGCGCTGAAGGTAGCAATTGATCTCAGTGGGGCACACTTCTGAGTCGACATGAATAGGACAGCACTATAAGACAGGTTTGCTAGTTTTCACGCTTCTGCTTTATTTATTTAAAATATTTCTTGGGCCGCCTTTCAGGGAAGAAAGCCTCCCAAGGTATCTTACATCAGTCAAATACATAAAAACAATTAAAACACAAACACAATAAAATAGCAATAAATAAACAAATAAAAACCAACAAAAGGTCTAAGCATTAAATATTCTCCAGAAAAAGAACTTATATGTACTGGAATTCAGTTAGATAACTCTGAATAAATAAAGGTATCTTCATAAAGACAAGTCTGTGTTGAAGTTATTTAATGAAAGAATCACCTTTGTGTTGGGAATAATAAATATATTATTTGTAAAAGAATCTTTAATCCTTTTTCTGAATAAAGAGATACACATAAATTGATTGCACAATGAGCATCGGCTCGAATAGGGTTTTAAAGTGTGATTAATGAATTTTCCAATTAAACCACTCCGCATTCAATATGATCTGTGTATGATACCTGGTACATATTCTTCTTTTAAAACACCTTTCTGCAGAAATCTCTAGAATAAGTCAGCAAGAAAGAAATTTCCAAGAAGTTACTTTGCTTTTCATAAATAGACTAAGGCTGCCACCTTCTGGGCATCCTTCTTGCTGGCCCACATTTTCTCTTCGAGATGCTCAAAGGCCTGTCAAATATGCACGGCTACTGCCATCCAGTGGCCACTTCAACAACATGTTCTGGTGTTTTTAAGAGGTTTGAAACGTGGACGGCAAATCCAATTTTAGTATGGAAAGACTTAGATGGAGCATTTCTTTTACAAATATAACCTTTTACAAAATGTTATAGGATCATCTCATTTTCCCCCCTAAGGGCTGATTCACATGTCCCCTTCAGGTGTGCGTGTCTGTCTTTCAGCCACTTAAAATCACAATGCATGCCAGTCACTTCCTGATGGTTAGAGCAGTACAACAATGGAACCGATGACCTAGGGAGGCCGTGGGCTCTCCCACATTGGAGGCATTCAAGAGGCAACTGGACAGCCATCTGTCAGTGATGCTTTAAGGTGGATTCCTGCATTGAGCAGGGGATTGGACTTGATGGCCTTAGAGGCCCCTTCCAACTCTACTATTCTATGATTCTATGGATCAGAGCAAAGGTCTATCAAGCCCAGCTTCCTGTTGCCAATAGTGGTCAGCAGTTGCTTCAAGGAAGCTCACAAGCAGGACATGAGTAAAACAGCCCTCCGACTTTGTATGTTCCACAGCAGTGGGGAATGGTGGCTCCCATGTCGGTGATGTGGCAAATCTACTCCAGGTTTCAGTCAGAGCCCTAAAGGAGCTCTCCAACATTCTTTGCAACTTGTGAGCTCCTTTAGAGTTCTGACTAAAACCTGGAGGAGATTCACCACCCCACTCACATTGGAGCTAACAACCTCCATTCTTCCCCAGCAACTAGTATTCAGAAATGCTCTTGATGTTTCAGTTGGCTATTGTGGTTGATCTCTGTTGTTGTTGTTGTTGTTGTTTATTTATTTATTTATTTAAAATGTGTGCATGTGTATCATGTTCAAGGCAGCTAATTACAAAGTAATATGAAACACAATGAAACATAAAACAAAATTAAATGACCAAAGACAAGCAGAAAATGTATTTTTTTTTATCAGCAGGTCAGAACAGTTAAAAACAAGTAGTACACATCATTAAAAAAGCAATCGGAGAAAATACTCTACTAGGAAATTTTTATAATTTCGTTTTAAAAAATAGTGCCATTTAAACTATGTTAGGTACAATTCAAGCCTTTAATGTTTACACACTTTCCTAAAAAGCAAAGACTCTAGGCTGTGGCTGAAGGTCATCAAGGACAGAACGAGACAGGCCTCCCGAGGCAGGGAGCTCAAGAAACAGCCCTCTCCCTTGTCCCAGCCAGAAATAGGACACATTGAGTTAAACTGTGGAATTCACTACCACAAGACATAATAATGGCTAGAACTTTGGATGGCTTTAAAAGGGGCTTAGACAAATTTATGGAGGAGCAGGCTATCAATGGCTACAAGTCCTGATGGCTGTGTGCTACCTCTAGTAGCAGAGGTGGTAAGCCTATATACACTAGTTGCTGGGGAACATGGGTGGAAGGGTGCTGCACACCCGTGTCTTGCTTGTAGATCTCCCAGCAATAGCCGTTTGGCCACTGTGTGAACAGAATGCTGGACTAGATGGAGCTTTGGTCTGATCCATCATGGCTCTTATGTTCTTATGGCAGGCATCTCCATAATATCTCCTCCATAGTAAACACTTTAGTCCCTGGAGACTAAAGTGTTTAAGCAGGGGCTGGATGGCCATGTGTCAGGGATGAAAATGCAGAATCCTTGACACATGGCCATCCAGCCTCTTCTTAAACATTGCCATTGAAGTATTTTATACTTCCAGCACCCATCTGTCAGGAATGCTCTATTTGCATCCTGCACTGGAGATCCTGCAGGTTGGACTAATTGATCTTCAGCGTCCCTTCCAATTCTGTGACTTTCACTGTGCAGAACATTGGACGAAACCACTAGTTTTAATTTTGAGCTGTCTAGCCCACATATGTAGCCAAGTTGCATTTCAACAAGCGAAGGTCGTGGGATTGTTTACCTCTTTATGCGATGCGGAGCAATGGCTGGGCAAGCATACCTGAGTTCATACAAGCCAGCAGCTGTGCAGTGGCTGCTCCAAAGCCGAACTACATGGGATCTTCCTAGGGTGACCAGATAAAATCCAGGTCAGGGCTCATGTAAGTTTAACAGTTGTAGAGAAAAGGGAATTTCAGCCAGTGTCATTTGTATGCAATTAGTTCCTGGTGAAATTCCCTCTTCATCACAACAGTTAAAGGTGCAGGCAGTATACTAGAGTGACCATATACAAAAGAAGGCAGGGCCCCTGCAACTTTAACAGTTGTGATGAAGAGGGAATTTCACCAGGAACTAATTGCATACAAATGACACTGGCTGAAATTCCCTTTTCTCTACAACTGTTAAAGTTACATGAGCCCTAACCTGGATTTTATGTGGTCACCCTAGCTCTTCCCCAACTGCCAAGGTATGTTTGCAATCCACCCAGAGAAGGTTTGTTATTGGGCAGATTAAAGTTCAATAAGGAAGTAAATAAATATTTAACTGCCCTCCCCTGTAGATTCTGCCTGGCTTTCTATGTGGCACATGGAACTGCATGATGAAATTGGGTGAGGCAAGAAGCTATACTCCCACCCAGAGGAGGCTTGGGGGGGGGGGTCCAATTTTAGTGGGGCTGTGAATCCGTTCTGGCTCTCAGTCAGAACCAGCCAGAGCTCTAAAGGCACCATACCTATACTGGGGATAGGGCTCAGCAGGTTGGACAGTACCTTCAAAGTTCTGGCTGGTTCTGACTGAAAGCCAGGATGGATCAGAGCCAGCAGCCTCCACTGCTCCTATCCCCTGCCACCTTTTGGATTTGGACACGAGTCTTGTGACGTTATGTATTGTAGTGCTGAGCTCAGTCTGAGTGGGGAGCATCATGGAGCCACGCATGGTGTGTTGGTGGTTTTGTGGGGCTTGGATGGGGATAATCCACCCTGTTACGTGGCCTGAGTGTGGCCAGAAGGGTCCAGTTGTAAGTCATAGACGTCTATTCCCATTAGTCAGGTGTGTGCTTTTCCTAATGTAACTGTCAGGCACTTCTGGGGAAAGTCTGGGGTGTCCCTGTTTGACATTGTGCCCCGAGTCTAGCCTTAAAACGTCCTTCCCTGGTCCCTTCGCTCCAGGCACCAGGCTGACAGAAAGAAACATAGGGATAACTGAGGAATCAGCAACAGCAGTGCCTCTCAGCTGAGACATGTCCGAAACCTCCAAGCCCTGCCCGCAAGGTTCTTCGGGGAGCCTATTTGAAGCTGGCTTGTAATTTGACTAATTTAATATGAACAGGGTTGGAAGTTGTGAAGCTTACTAAGGAAAGAGTGGCTGAATCATAGGCCCTTTCCACACCAGGCTGTTTGCCTGGGATAGCCCCCTGCTGGTCCCTGTGCGCCGATGGTGTGTATTAGGTACTTCTGGGATCGCTCTCTCTCCCTCTACACCCCTATTGTGTAGAAAGGGCCATAATCTGTTCATTATTCAAATTGCATATTAGACTAGAAGGGTTTCATTCAGTCTCCTTCTAAATTATATCCTAAAAAGCACTATGAGCTGATTTTTAAAACCCCTGATATTAGTTTGAAATTAGTGAGATCCTATTCCTTTCATACCTAGATAACATGATTCCATGCATTTGTAAGTATGCCTCTCCAGGTGTAAGTCCACCTTAGGGAGAGGCTTCACTAGGAGGTGCAAGATCAAACTAGCGGTGGTGCAAGAGTCCTGTGAACCACTTTCTTCATTATAAATGATGGAAATGAAATCCTAGAGCAGCCCTCCCCAATCAGTGTCCTCCAAATGTTTTGGACTTCAGCTCCCATCAGCCTCTGCCAGCATGGCTGATGGAGTGAAAGTTGTAGTCCAAAACATCAGGGGGGCACCAGGTTGGGTCAGCAGAGCCCCCAAAGTTGCCTACGCTTGCCTTATGGGCGTGTTGATTTCACTGGAGGGGCAGCAGGGAAGGGGCTATTTAACCCTTTCCCCACGAGCAGAGTTTCCTCCCCCCCCCCGATCTAAAGCCCCCTCCAGCTGTTTCCTTACCTGCAAGGAAAAGAAGCGGGCTTTCCATGGATTGGATTCAAACTTAGTTATGCTTAGAGTAGATCCACTGAAATCAGTGGGACTGAAGTAAGTCAAGACTAACCAGTCTCATTGGTTCCAATGGGTCGCCTCTACGCATGACTCCAAGAGGTGACTAGAAACAACACTGGGTTGCCACTTTTAGTAATGTTGACCAAAGGCACCAGAGAGCAGTGCTGCGCGTTATGCAAAGCAAAGGCGGATCCCCAGGCCTTATTGGCACACATGTTCCCACTACTCGGGAAACATCCTGTTAACATGTCGCAGAGTTTCTGATCTGGACCTAGCCACGGCATTGCCACAGTGCTCATGCAACTCTTTGTTATAACAGGGATCGGCATTAACTTGTATTGCTTTTCATCAATCCTCTGCTTCTCTGGATTTGATCAGGTGCAGAACACTGATAAGATTTTCCTGATCATTTGGCAAGATGGTGAGACTAGGAGCTCATCTTGCTGGCGTCAGGAAGGCACTGTGGTGGCGGCGTGAGGTGGTGCGCCCCCGCATTGGCGCTCCTTCCAGCGCCATCTACAGAGCAAGGAGCGCCATTGCGGGCTTTCCTGAAGGTGCTGCGCCCGACCACCCGAGCACACGCACTGCAGTCCAGGGGCGCCTGGGAACATCCGCACCCCCTCTACCAAGGTTAGAGGGGGTTATTCTTATTCAGCTACTTTTTGTTCTGTTCTTTTTTAAAAAAGAAAAAATGGGGGGGACCAACAAGTGGGGGAGGAATGGGGTGCTCCCTCTCTGAATACCCCCCCTTTAATTATTATTTTTTTAAAAAAAAAACCAAGGGTCTGCAGAGGTGCAGAGGTAGTCCAGAGATCTTTTGGCTTGCTGGTCCATCCCCTTCCCTGCCCAGCCTATGGCAACCAATCAGTGGTCGCCATAGGCTGTGGCACACCTCGCAGCAGCTCCGGAGCAAGAGCAACAGAAGGCAGATGCCATCGTCGCCTCGCTCCAAGCTAAAAAAGTTGGGGCAAGTGCCTGACTTTTTTAAAGAGGAGCTTTGGGGCTTTGCTTTCGGGTGGATTCGGGATGGCGGCAGCACCATGTAGATTGGCTGCTGCCACTCCGAAGCCATTGCAGGGCAAACCTGTGGTCTAGATGTGCCCCAGCTTACCAAGTGGCTGCATGCACCCTGAGGTCTCTTAGCACTGGCAAATCCTATGCACAGTCATTCATTTGCCCCTCCTGATTGTACTAGAGGATGTTGATTCTTAATAACATAAGAAGAGTCATGCTGGATCAGACCAAGGCTCCATCTAGTCCAGCATTCTGTGCATACAGTAGCCAACCAGATGCCCACGGGACACCCACAAGCAGGACATGAATACAACAGCAGCCTCCCCCCCCATCTTCCCCAGCAACTGGTGTACTCTGATACTGGAGGTAGCATACAGCCATTGATAGCTTTTCCCTACAGGAATGCATTTAATTCTTCTGTGTGAAGAAGTACTTCCTTTTATCTGTCCTGAATTTCTCACCAATCAACTTCATGGGATGGCCCAGGATTCTAGTATTATGGGAGAGGGAGAGGGAGACAAATGTCTGATCACCTCTAGATGGATTCCGTTTGACGCCTGTTCCTCCGATTATGCGCATCTTCTCGGAAGCGCTTTATCGTAAATGCTTGTATGCAGGAGGTAATTGAGCACTCAACAGGTGACCTTACCGGTTGTTTGAAATGCGCTTTACAAATAGCTAATGCGGAGAATCGCTTGTTCACATAGTCAAAATGCGCTTTAACGGCCGGAGCAAAATAAAACTTGCTATTTAACGCGCATTCGATAATGCGCATAATCGGAGAGAAAACGCGCCTCTACGCCCGATTTGCGCTCCGTTCTTGTAGAGGTCAATTTTTTAATGTGCCTTGAAAGAGCTTTAAATGCCTCTTGTAGAGGCAGCCTCTCTCTTTCTACTCTCACCATGCCATTCATAATTTTGACCACCTTATACACTTTTTGTCCAAGCTAAACAATTTCAGCTGTTGTAACCTTCCCTCATTGGGGAATTGCTCCAGCCCCTTCTTCAATTTAAGAGCCTACAATATGATGATTATAATATAGTATAACTGTAGTCAATTTGTGTCTCCTATAACATCAGAAGATATGTTCAATAGGGAAATACAAGAGAAAAACAGAAATACACGTGGGACCTGCAACAAGATGTTGCCACGTGAATGTCTGGGAGGGAGTTTTCAAAGCTCCCTCTTATCCGGCACAAGGCTGCCCAGAGTGAGTGGACAATCAGGTGCAGGCTGGCAAAAGAACGTGTAGATGGGCAGAAACCTTTCAATTTATGTTATTTATGTGCCTCTTCATCCAGCCTTCTTTTCCAGCACTTCATTCCATTCTCCCTCTAACCAGGTTGGGGGGGGGGGGGTCCCCCCTCTCAGCTGTCAGAATTCCATGGGCACTGAGCAGGACTAGCCCCAAATATTTTATTGTCTGCAGTGAAGAAGAAAATAGCTTTCTCTTCCCATTCCATAAACAAAATTTGACTGTACTGGTACTCGCGTTTTTCTTCAATACTGGTGATGGGACCATCTTCCATCACAGCTTGGGGGCCAGGACAGGCTGCTTGGCACACAGCTCTCTCTTCCAACATCTTGCTGCCACCTCCCAGCATCTGCCACCTGAGGCAACTGCCTCACCCTACCTAATGGTAGGGCTGGACCTTGCACTGAGCATGTCCTCATTGGGGTGTTTGGGGGGAGGACCCTCCTCCCCACCCCATGCCATCTTTAAGGGTTTTTCCCGAAATACTTTTTTTTATATACTTCTGCAAATGTCAGGGTTCCTCTGAGTCTGTTGAGAACTCGCTCTTGTGCCTGTCTGTTGCTATTTTGGCTGCATTAGCAATGGCATTTGGAGAATTGGAATTAGAATGTGGGATTCCTACTTATATTAAGCCTGGTACAGTAACGAATTTGTGAATGCTTATCTTCTACCTTTTCAGCCTAACTGTGTACTAAAGTTATTACCTCAATGAAACTAAAACAATACGCCCTTTTAAAACACTACTATTGGGAATAACTTTCATTTCTATGTCTTCAGGTAACAAGGTTGATTGTATTCATTTTGTTAAGTGTTAGCGCTGTATCACCTAAACTCTGCCACTGGATCTCCACCCTAGCCACCGCTCCAATGAGTTCTTTAATGAGGTGGAAATGTATATAATAGTTTTCCAAATGCAGGTTACTATTTTCTTCAGCCTGCAATTATGCAAATCATCCGGCAGTTGCGCAAAAGCAATCGTATGGTTTGGTCTTACTCATATTATTTGCCTGAGTCTGTCTCAAAGGAAATGCAAAAACCAATACTGTAATTAATTCTCAACCAAAATGAAAATCACGTAACACGTTATGAAAGGTGGATTATTAAGGGCTGGCATATAATGATGGGAGTCTAAAGTTACAGTTCCATTGTTCAGTTCAAATTTAAGTAATTCTAGGTCATTGATCATAACAAAGGTTTTAAGCAAATTGTTTTATCTTTCGCCTTGCCTGGTAAAAGCCAAAAAGGGGAAAAAAGAAAAACAGAAAAGAAAGGGGAGGGAGAGAGAGAGAGAGAGAGAGAGAGAGAGAGAGAGAAGCTGGCAGACAATACTTTGAAGGCATTTTACTTGTATTTGATTACTGGCATTTGACTATTTATTACTCTGGACTCCATAAGGGAAGTGTGCCTCCCATTGAAGTGAATAGAGATACCTGTTTGAATATTTTAATTTATCACGTTAATTTATTCTCACAACAACCCTGTGAAGTAGGCTAGCATGAGAGAGAACCACATGCCTGAAGCCATCCAGTGACCTTCTCAAATGAATATGGATTTGAACCCAAGTCTTTCCAGTCTACAACCATCTTCTGGGTTCACTGACATCTGTATACTGAAAGACCTGGGTTTATTCAGGGTCTATTCTCCAGGTAGTGGTCTAAATGAGTCTCGAGTTGCATTTGGTTTTACCAACAGATCTCCTTGTAACTATGAAGCCTCCATGATCCAGTTGGTACCATCTTGCAGTGAAGGCTCCCCAGTTATCGATCGCACGTGTTCTAGTTATAGCATTACATGCAAATATGTATATTCACATATTAAAGATGAATGAGAGATGTGACATTGGTCTGTATTTCTTGTACCTCAGAAACATTCTTCTTTTCCTTATAAGTGCATGTAGGCAAAGATATTAGCATCCTTTTATTAAAATCTGATAAAACCACAAAGGACCAGATAAAATGGCTTCAGAAACCAAATCCAGGCTCTTAACCACACCATGGCCATCTGTTCTCCAAACTGTTTCCCACATCGCACGGCAGTACAACTGGACTGCAGTAATATTGCATGTTTTTACAATACACACTTCGAATCCTTGGATGTTTACACTTAACCTACCTTAAGTGTTCAACTAAAAACATAGGGTTGGCTCCAGATTTAGACATAGAGCCTATCTACACTACTGCTTTAAAACGGTTTAAAACGGTTTATAACAGTTTTGAGAACTGTTGGGGCCCAGGACACACTCCATATACATTTTTCAAAACGTTTTCAAAGTGTTTTATCCTGCTTGTGTAGATAGGCTCACTCTTAGAATAAACCCATTGAAATCAATGGGACTTAAGTTACTAATGACTAACTTAAATCCCATTGATTCCAGGAGGTCCACTCTAAATATCTGGATCCAATCCATCACGTATGAAGTGACCCTCTATCTGCCATAGCACACGGGCTTGCCAGGAGTTCTGTACATGCATTGGATATACAGATTATTAAAGTATGAATTTGATTTGTATCCTGCTTTTCCATACTCCCTTGATTAGGGATTTCCCATCTATCAGAGGTCATTTAAATTTCATGTATTGCAAAAGATATGCAAGTTTGGGGATCTCTCTGGGCTCTTCCCCTGCTGTTCAGATATCAGACAAAGCTGGAACAGAGAACAACTACTGCCATTGGCTGAGATGGCAGGGTTGTAGAGAAACTGGTCGTTGTAGACGAGTCATTTATTCCCTACTCACGGTTGTTTATGGGTTCTTTAGACAATGGCTGAATTCGGACGACACAAGAAACAACTGGTGTGGGGGAAACAATCGTCAGTTGTTTTGACTGCCATAGTCAACTCAGCGCTGATCGTAATCCACACCACAGTTATTTATTACCGTGTTGTGTGGGGAGTACCCCGTAGTTGATATTACCCCACCATTGACTATCGTGTTGTCCGAATGCTGCCATAGTCAACTCAGCGCTGACTGTAATCCACACCACAGTTGATTATTTATTAGGGATGTGCACTGACCCCCCGGATCGGCTCGGATAGCGGATCGGAATCAGACCTGGGGGGTCGGATCGGATCGGATCGGATCGGAGGATGGTCGGATCGGATCGGACCGGATGTCCGATCCGGATCGGACGCCATTTTGAATGCTTTTTCCCATAGCCAAGTATTGTTTTACAAAAACGCCTATAACTTTTTCATTTTTAAAGATAGAAGGATGAAACTTGGGCACGTTATACACTGGTTAGGGATAGTTATCTGTGAGAAATTTCAGAAAGATTGGTGCATGCGTTTTGTGGCAATTAATTGTTTAATAAATACCCAGAAATGCCTATAACTTTGTCATTTTTAAAGTTACAAACATGAAACTTTGCCACATTGTAGGTGGTACCTTGGGACCTATCTGTGAGAAATTTCAGAAACTTAGGTGCTTGCCTTGTGTGGCAATTAATTTTAGAAAAATGGGTAGTAGTGGGGTAAATACATTTACGCCTCCCATTTTTTTATTTTTGAAGATACAAACAGGAAACTTGGGCACATTACAGGTACCACTTGCCTTGATATGTGTGTGAAATTTCAGAAACATTGGAGCTTGCCTTGTGTGGCAATTAATTTTTGAAACAATGAGGAAAGAAACACCTATAACTTTGTCATTTTTAAAGTTACACACATGAAACTTTGCCACATTGTAGGTGGTATCTTGGGACCTATGTGTGTGAAATTTCAGAAACATAGGTGCTTGCCTTGTGTGGCAATTAATTTTTTAATAAATACCCAGGAATGCCTATAACTTTGTCATTTGTAAAGTTACACACATGAAACTTTGCCACATTGTAGGCGGTACCTTGGGACCTATGTGTGTAAAATTTCAGAAACGTAGGTGCTTGTATTGTGTGGCAATTAATTTTTGAAACAATGAGGGATTCATTGGACAGCACTTGCCCATAGGGATTCATTGGACAGTACTTGCCCATAGGGATTCATTGGACAGTACTTTCCTATAGGAAATCATTGGAAAGCACTTGCCCATAGAAAATCATTGGAAAGCACTTGCCCATTGAGAAATACAGTTATGCCTCCCACTTTTTTATTTTTGAAGATACAAACAGGAAACTTGGGCACATTGTAGACTGGTTAGGGATAGTTATCTGTGAGAAATTTCAGAAAGATTGGTGCATGCGTTTTGTGGCAATTAATTTTTTAATAAATACCCAGGAATGCCTATAACTTTGTCATTTTTAAAGTTACATACATGAAACTTTGCCACATTGTAGGTGGTACCTTGGGACCTATGTGTGTAAAATTTCAAAAACGTAGGTGCTTGCCTTGTATGGCAATTAATTTTAGAAAAATGGGTAGTAGTGGGGTAAATACATTTACGCCTCCCATTTTTTTATTTTTAAAGATACAAACAGGAAACATGGGCACATTACAGGGAACACTTCACTTGATATGTGTGTAAAATTTCAGAATGATAGGTCCAGGCATGTGGTGGCAAGGTGTCTGCACACACCACTTTGAAGACTGTAGAAAATTTCTCCTGTAACGATCCCAGCGAGAGAGAGTGATCCTAGGCTCAGCCGTTCTGCTTGAGTGAAAGTATCAAAGCAGACACGAGCCAAGTGCTACTTTGTTTCTCCTTTTGTAATGGATACTAGCTCAGTTGCAGCCAAGCGTGCAAGGATCAAAGAGATGAGAGAAAGTGTTTCCTTCTTCTTCCCGGGAGGCGGGAGGGTGCAATTGACAGCCCCAGCCTCTGTGTAAAAAAGGTTAATAACTTTTAATCTAAAAAATTCATAGCCACCAAATGCCTGGACCTATCATTCTGAAATTTTACACACATATCAAGTGAAGTGTTCCCTGTAATGTGCCCATGTTTCCTGTTTGTATCTTTAAAAATAAAAAAATGGGAGGCGTAAATGTATTTACCCCACTACTACCCATTTTTCTAAAATTAATTGCCATACAAGGCAAGCACCTACGTTTTTGAAATTTTACACACATAGGTCCCAAGGTACCACCTACAATGTGGCAAAGTTTCATGTATGTAACTTTAAAAATGACAAAGTTATAGGCATTCCTGGGTATTTATTAAAAAATTAATTGCCACAAAACGCATGCACCAATCTTTCTGAAATTTCTCACAGATAACTATCCCTAACCAGTCTACAATGTGCCCAAGTTTCCTGTTTGTATCTTCAAAAATAAAAAAGTGGGAGGCATAACTGTATTTCTCAATGGGCAAGTGCTTTCCAATGAATCCCTATGGGCAAGTGCTGTCCAATGAATCCCTCATTGTTTCAAAAATTAATTGCCACACAATACAAGCACCTACGTTTCTGAAATTTTACACACATAGGTCCCAAGGTACCGCCTACAATGTGGCAAAGTTTCATGTGTGTAACTTTACAAATGACAAAGTTATAGGCATTCCTGGGTATTTATTAAAAAATTAATTGCCACACAAGGCAAGCACCTATGTTTCTGAAATTTCACACACATAGGTCCCAAGGTACCACCTACAATGTGGCAAAGTTTCATGTGTGTAACTTTAAAAATGACAAAGTTATAGGTGTTTCTTTCCTCATTGTTTCAAAAATTAATTGCCACACAAGGCAAGCTCCAATGTTTCTGAAATTTCACACACATATCAAGGCAAGTGGTACCTGTAATGTGCCCAAGTTTCCTGTTTGTATCTTCAAAAATAAAAAAATGGGAGGCGTAAATGTATTTACCCCACTACTACCCATTTTTCTAAAATTAATTGCCACACAAGGCAAGCACCTAAGTTTCTGAAATTTCTCACAGATAGGTCCCAAGGTACCACCTACAATGTGGCAAAGTTTCATGTTTGTAACTTTAAAAATGACAAAGTTATAGGCATTTCTGGTTATTTATTAAACAATTAATTGCCACAAAACGCATGCACCAATCTTTCTGAAATTTCTCACAGATAACTATCCCTAACCAGTGTATAATGTGCCCAAGTTTCATCCTTCTATCTTTAAAAATGAAAAAGTTATAGGCGTTTTTGTAAAACAATACTTGGCTATGGGAAAAAGCATTCAAAATGGCGTCCGATCCGGATCGGACCTCGTCGGATCGGATCGGATCGGATCGGAGGTTGATCGGATCGGATCGGATCGGATTTTCCCGATTTTGGGGCGGATCGGATTCGGATCGTGGATCGGATCCGATCCGATGCACACCCCTATTATTTATTACCATGTTGTGTGGGGAGTACCCCCTAGTTGAACAACTGTAAAGTTGATTATTACCCTACCATTGACTATCGTGTCATCCAAATTGAGCCACTGTGTCTTAAGAGCAGTTCCAGTGAGATTTTTTAGAGCATGGGTGAAAAAAAACTAGTGTATTTGTGCTATTCTGCTGTACCACAGTACCGCCTAAAGGTATGTAGCAGAAAAGCAGGAAAGCAAACTCTCAATTCTGCAACAAAACCAAGGGCGGTATCCAACAAGGCTCTTCTGCACCTGGCCAGCCCTGCCAATCCCAGTCCATAAGCATCCCTTACTGCTTGCAGCTGTAATGTAGCACTTCTGGGGGGCAAGTCATGGCACAAGCAGAAGGGGCCGCAGAAGAGCTCTATTGGATACTGTCCCAAAAGTAGATACAGCGGATTAACAGCCTCGGGTAGAAAAGCTCCATGACTTGAACAAAAGTCAGGAAATTGATAGAGCAATTCAAGGAGGAACCGTTTTGTGAAATTCTTTTTCCTCCCTCAGGCCACAAATTCCTTCAAAGGCAGCATGAGATGGCTTTTAAATCTTTGTGTCTGGTTTTAAAACTTCTTAACATTAGTTCTTTTAGTGTCATGTTTCTCTTATTGTTCCTCACACGGAGAGGTATAACACCCCTTATAAAGGCAAATAAAGTTCTGCACCCCTTGTAAAGGCAAATTCCATGCAGTGGATCATTAGGAGTGGGATCAAAAAAAAAAAAACCTGTCAGCTTCAGAATGCCTTTATACAAATCTATCTGTAGCCTGACTCCAAATACTTTGTTCAGTTCTAGTTGCTACATATCAGAATAGATATTGCAGAGCTGGAAAAAGGCAATCAAAATGATCAAAGGGTTGGAGCAGCTCCCCTATGAGGAAAGGTTACAACGTCTGCAATTATTTAGCTTAGGAAAAAGGTGAGTAAGCTTTGAATCATGATTGAGGCCTACACGATTAAGCACGGTGTGGAGAAAATGGAAAGAGAGTACTTTCTTCGTCTTCCATAATACTTGAACCTGAGGTCAGTTTCAGGACAGATGAAAGTACTTCTTCACACTGTGCATAGTTAAAGTATGGAATTCACTACCACTAGAACCCCCTCTAGATGGATTCTGTTTGACGCCTAGTTAGCCGATTATGTGCATAATCGCGGAAGCGCTTTATCGTAAATGCCTGTACGCAAGAGGTAATTGAGCGCACAACCGGTGGCCTTACTGGTTGTTTGAAATGCGCTTTACAAGTAGTTAATGCGGAGAATCGCTTGTTCACATAGGCAAAATGTGCTTTAACGGCCGGAGGAAAATAAAACTCGCTATTTAACGCGCATTCGATAATGCGCATAATCGGAGAGATAAAGCGCCTCAACTCCCAATTTACGCTCCGCTCTTGTAGAGGTAAAATTTTTAATGAGACTTCAAAGAGCTTTAAACGTCTCGTGTAGAGGCAGCCTAGATGTGGTGAAACCTGTAAGGAGTCCACACCAGCCATTTATTGCAGTATTGTATCGCGGTCGTCACTAGCAGAGCACATGATGTTCACCTGCACCTGCGGTGATCTTGGCTCCACTTCTCAGTTTTCCCGGAATATCCCTGACTGCTTTTGTCACGGTTTTTCCGGCTCTCTCACTACCATTCCGAAGAACGTTTGTGGTGTGCGAGGTCATTGTGTTTGCTGAGAGTTTGAGGCTCAGTGAACAGACAGTCAGCTCTGAGGGGCGTCTGCATGGGTATCAGAGGTGTGTGGGAGTGGACCTGTCCATTTTTGCCAAACGTTTTGGATGGGTATTGGCGTTTTATACCACTGAGTGTGTTTGTTTCTCTTTTTTCAATACAAACATAATTCTGCACAGGAGCACATTATTATTATTATTATTATTATTATTATCATCATCATCATCATCATCATCATCATCTGTATACCGCCCCATAGCTGAAGCTGTCTGGGCGGTTTACAAAAATTAAAAGATTGAACATGAAAAAGTCAATATACAAAATTTAAAACCATAAACATAAAACAGCTGATATTTAAAACATTTCAAACTTTTAAGCTTGGCCACAAAGTCATTTAAAACCTCAACTTAAGCTGTTAAAATGCCTGGGAGAAAAGAAAAGTTTTGACCTGGCACGAAAAGATAACACTGTTGGCGCCAGGTGGGCCTCATCAGGGAGATCATCCTGTAATTGGGGGGCCACCACAGAGGAGGCCCTCTCCCTTGTTGCCGTCCTCCAAGCTTCCCTCGGAGTAGGCACCCGGAGGAGGACCTTTGATGTTGAGCATAGTGTACGAGTAGATTCAACAGGTATTGTGGTCCCAAGCCATGTAAGGCTTTATAGGTTAAAACCAGCACCTTGAATCAGGCTCGGAAATGTACAGGCAGCCAATGCAAGTGGGCCAGAATCGGTCTTATATGTTCGAACCTTCTGGTCCCTGTTACCAATCTGGACGCTGCATTTTGCACAAGCTGCAGCTTCTGAACCATCTTCAACCGTCTTCACGTAGAGCGCACTGCAGTAATCTAACTTGACAGAGTTCCTATCCCCCCCATATGTGGCTGCATTCATTCTCTCCCTCAGGAGTCAATAAAAAAAAAACCCACCCCTGACCCGTAGCTATCTGCCTAGCCCTGCCCATTTCTACTGATATGCATCTGGAAGCGCCATTGCGGTACAGATCAATCACATGTGCCCTGTGAGTGCCAATCGCAGAACTGGGGAACATTCAGCAGCATCCCTCTTCTGTAGCGAAAAGGCTGCAGGTGTAGATTAGGCCTTGGATGGCTTCAAACAGGAATTAGCCAATGGAAGCAGCCATCCGTTTTCATAAAAATTCCCCTGGGAATGATGTCATGACATAGAATCCATTCCCATGGGCCATGCTCTCCCAAATTTCAAAGGACAGCCAAGCCAACACCTGTAGCACAGTAAAGCTCTCTTCCTCTCCCCCTTCAAAGGAAGAAAAGCTAGCTATCTCAACTTTAAAGGTAAGTCCATCCCCAGACCTAAAATTCTTCTATTTCACCTCCCTAAAGATTAATTCAGTCTTCAGGAGAGATTCTCACACAGCTCAAAGTGACAAAAATCACTTAGCCAAATACTTTGGACCAACACTAGTTGCATAAATTTCAGTTTATTCAAAGCACTTCTCATTGTGAGGCTCTTAAACTCTTTGCTTATTTAATGACTGTTTGTTTTGAGCATCATTAAAATTTGCTGTAACTTCAGGCAGCACTAATCCACCTATTAAATGATAAAAATCCCTAAAGGAAAAAAGGGCCTAGAGAGTGACCATCTTGTCCTTTCAATCATCACTGGAAAAAATGGTGCAAATTCTACTTATTTCTCTAGATTCTTGGGAGACTCATTAAATCACCAAGAAATGTTGCTCTAAACTATGTGCCGTGCTTAATGAGAACCCTGCTGCGCACGAGACACTGCTGTTTTAAGTGTGCTCATTCTGTGAAGCAGTGATAGCAATAAAGATACTGAGCCTGCCAGCTGGAGTCACAGCATCCCAATAAGTGACAAATGTAGTTGGAGAACCACCACTGTATGCCCCGCTTGAGGCAAGTTATTATAATAGATGCAGTGGTAACTGTTCGCTTCTTTCCATTGTCAGGCTCCTCATATATTCTCAGTGTATGATCAAGAGCAAAACCAGTCTCACAGCTGTGGAGACTCCCTAACCATTGGAACTAGTATTGTTGTTGTTGTTATTATTATTATTTTGTAGGATGGTTGAGACATATCAGCTATTTTTCTTCTTCCATCCCTAGCCCTTTATTTTTTTGTATCATGTCTGTTAGATTGTAGGGCATTCTTTTAAACTGTAAACTTCACTAAGTGTATTAGTAGAAAGGGAACATATTAATATCATACATGAATAAATAAGCAGAACCATGTTCAGTGCAGAGAATAGTTCAGAGAAAACATATTAGGGAAGGATTTAGGAGACTAAGCACCATCCTGCATAGATTTACTTAGAAATATATCCCATTGGGTTGGATCCAGGATCTGTCTGCCTTGGACAGAATGGCTATGCTGAGGAAGATGCCGCTGCCCAATATTTAGGGACCCCCCCCCCTCCTCCTGCACCACAGCTCACCCCATTCACCAGGCTCCTCTGACCCTCTATGTAGCATTTTCACTGAAGGTAGCTGCCATGGGAGGGATGGGGCAGGAATGTTCACTTCTGCCAGCCCATTCACACATGCCTAAATCGGATCCAATCCACTGTGTGCAATGAGGCTTACTCTCAGGTAAATGTGTATAGACACTTAGGATCATGCTGTTAAACCCAGGGCTGTATTCCATGAGTCTTCACAAGTGCAGAAAAGCCCTAGATTGGACTACTAGCAGAAAAGGAACTAGCAGTTCCTAAATCAAATGGGAACAAGCAGGAAAGGATGTCAGCAGAACTCACAGAAAGGTGCTTTGCTGACTTGCCCTGATCTCGAAACAAGCATCTCCACTTGTTTCTGCTCATTTCCGTTGTGCTAGCGGTCCATTCCACTAGCACAATAGAACTAACAGAGGCCTATAGGCAGTGTAAGCTACTGCCCTGAATCTTTTACTCAAGCAGGAGAAAGATGCCATCATAGGTGAGCACTCTGTGGATGTCCATGAATTGTTAATTTCAAAATCCTTTTTAGACATGTGAATGTCTTCTGCCATATCTCTTCTCTCCTCAAAGAGCACAGGAGAGCCGTAGTGAAATTTACTCCAAGGTTGTGGGAAAGCAACAAGGAATGTTTACACAGCTACTCCTTTTTATGTCAAAACTCCTCGGCCACATTTGATTTCATGAGAGTTTTACTGTGGAGTCATCGCTTTGCTCGCTGATTCCCATTTCTTTTCACAGTTCATTCTAAGTCCTTACAAAGCATGACAGGACCAAACTACAAATGATACGGCAGCCACTTATATATTGCCAAAAGGGAGTAGAAATGCATCACCAGAAGTAGACACCAATTTGCGTTACATTTGCATGTGCAGCTTTATATTTATAAATTATAGAGATAACTATAACTTAAATTAAAAAAAAAATACAACTCCACATGATGACGTAAATTGACCAGGTGACCTGTGTGTCTGATCAGTCTGATGAGCTAACTCTTGATGGGCAACTTCCAGGCTCTCCCTCCTTTTGGTCCTTCAACTTTAAATCAGACTTGGTCTGGCCAGCCCCTCAAATATTTATTCTATTTTATATGTACGGTTTTATCTATGCTGCCCTGAGATCCTTGTGATATAGGGCAGGATATAAACGTTTAAATAAATAAATAAATAAATAAATAAACTAGAAGACACCATCAAGCAGGAGAGTGTCCTCTTGACAGCTCTTCAAATAGAGGACTATCCTCTTTAAAGTGGCCATCCTTTGTGGAAGACCCATGATCAGAACTTCTAATGTTTTCTTTTTTGGTTAAAAGCAGCCACCATGATCCATGGTGGATTTGGATCAGGGCTATGATGCTGGGGAATAGGGGGTTTAATAAACCTTTTCCCTGTGCCATTTCCCCAGCTTAAATTACTTCCTCTGCAAGTACTTACCGGTTGCAAAGGGGCAATAAGACAGGCACAATACAAGTTCCCCTACAATTTTTGTACAACTAATAACAAGTAAAGAACAGGCTGTTGGGAAGGTTAAAGCTCTCACCTCTCGGCACATTGCCCTAGGTTCAAATCCCAGTTTACAGACAGTTGCTTTAAACCAAAGAATCCACAGACATCAGGAGTTCTGATTGCAAATCTTCCCCATCACATCTAGTTTGGCCTTCAGTAAATATCTTCAGAGAGCTTTTGAGATCTGCTACCAAAAGATGCAGGAAATGATGTGGGAGAATTCCTCGATCAAACTAATAGGGACAGCTGTGTTCTTAAATAGCTCTCTGCCCTGTTGCATCAGGAGAAGCCTTTGTAGCACGGTTGTCAGCATAATTGTGACGCACCTGCAAAACTCTGGGTTCAATGGTCCTTTCACTTCTTACAGCCACATGGGCTGGCTGCCAGGTTACATCTTCGGTATCTTGATTTACACAAGAATGCTAGCTAGCTCCGCTGACATTTTCCCATTTAATCGAGTATTTTCTTTCAAGCAATTGGGCTTTTAAAAATGCATTGTGCCCATGCTTCATAAGTGAACAGTGGAAGGGGAACAGCAGAATTTTCATAAGGCTGGCTCTGAATTCCACACATCCTTTCGTACTGAATGCAAAACTGATCTAGTCTCCCCACCACCCTCTCTGTCTCTCTCTCTCTCTCTCTCACACACACACACATATGCACACACTTCCCTGTTCCTGTTTTGCAATCCTCACAGTAATTAGGAGGAAACTGGATTTTTCTAGCAATAATGTATTGCTTTGAGCTACCCTAGTTGTAACGTGAAGAATTTTGGGGTGGCTTGGCCTTTAATGTTCTATGAAGACACGCTAGCTTTACACAAGACCTGCTCTTGGTGGAGATGAAAACTCCTGGAACCAGTTTGTTGATTTTGAGATAATGTGTTTTTCCCTGGCGATGGGAAAAGGAACTTCTGGAAAATCCTGAACTGGTGTGTAGGTGGGTACTTGCACATGTATGTATCACACACACACACACACACACACGGAAACAGCCAACCAGTTGTCGATGGGAGCAAGACAGGAGTGCAAAAGCACCCTCCCACCCGTGTTCCCCAGTTGTACACAGAGATAGCTGCCTGCATTTTGGAACTCTCCGTGGAGGCGTGGCTATGGGGACTGATATGATGTGCACCTGTAATTTAAAATTTACCACTATACAATTTCACACACACACATTCCTTGCCACATGGTAGCAATAAAGATTGTGGAGTTCCTCCTGCACTAAAATCCATAAAACAGCCATGGCTTTGAGCAAAGGGTGGAAGCATTTCCAGAGGCAGCCCCTTGCCCACTGCTTCCTGGTGGGTTCTGCACCTGGTCCAGAAAAGGGAAGACTCCAGAGAGGAAGAGGGTGATCCTTTTGCCTCCTTCTCCCTGCCTTGGAGCCTTTGGGACATGTGAAGCAGGGATCTTGCACAACTCCCCCATCCGAGCTCTGCTAGATCCCACATGTTGGGATCCCAGGACAGAAGTCTGGAGATCCACTGTGGCAAAGGAGGAGAGAGGATTAAGCATCCTCTCTCTCTCTCTATGCCATTCTTCTGCCCTGAAGGAGCCTCTGCCCAAGCTGACTTTGGCTTTATGAGATCACACACGTTATCACACGCATGGTTTTAAGCACACTTACCGCGACTTTGATCCACTTCTTCAGCGTGAGACTCGCATGACGTCTCCCTCTCCTTTTTAGTTTCCATTTCGATTTAACCCTGAACTTGCAAAGTCCCTTTCAGGCAAGTTCAGGCAAGTTCGGAGCAAAACCGACCACGTATGATTCAAAAGGCTAGATTTGCATAGGAAACGAGAGAGAACCCGCAGAAGCAATGGGGGGGGGGGGGAGGAAATGGTACCTGTGATAAGTGGAGGAAATGGTTATGGAATGTGATGTAACTTTAGCCCTGTGCAAACATTCAACCTGCACACCTCAGGTCTAAAAGGGTGGTGGAGATGAGGGTGCAAATGCAGATCCCACCACTGAAGTGTGCAGGTGCCCCTAAAGACAATGGATAGGATCCAGGTTTATTCATAGTAGACCCATTGAAATCAAAAGGATTGAAGTTAACCTAAGTCGCACTAACGTTAATGCGAGGATGGTGAAAGTTCAGCCCCTGGGAAGTCCCCATCTGATAAAGGATTTCCCCTCTTCCCTGCCACTCCGCAAGCGAGGCATTTAAAATCCTCCATAGGTGACAAAGGCGTTGTTCTTGTTGTAGTTGTTTTTTTTAAAAAAAATAATTATAATGTGGAGGGGGGGACATCCCCTCCCCAGCCCTGACCCCGCAAATGGCCCCTCCCCAGCTAGATTTTTAACAGAGCCTGCATTGTCTCTTACTGAGGAGGAGGGGGGAATGTGTGAATGTGTGAACAAGGGTATGTATATGAGTGGGTGATTGTGTCAGAGGCTGCCTCTACAAGAGAGGTTTAAAGCTCTTTCAAGGCCCTTTAAAAAATTTACCTCTACAAGAACGGAGCGCAAATCGGGCGTAGAGGCGCGTTATCTCTCCAATTATGCGCATTATCGAACGCGCATTAAATCGCGAGTTTTATTTTGCTCCAGCCGTTAAAGCGAATTTTGACTATGTGAACAAGCGTTTATGCGCATTAACTACTTGCAAAGTGCATTTTGGTCATCCGTTAATGCGCTTCGCCGCCTCTCGCCGCCTCTCGTGCAGAGGGATTGGTGTAAATGCGCTTCAGCGATTATGCGCATAATCGCCTAACTGGGCGCAAAAGCGAATCCTTGTAGAGGGGACCAGAGTGGGTGAATGGGGGCCTGGCTGGGCAATCACGTTGGGGCTGTGTGCCAGCTGTGGGGATGGCCCTGCCCACTTTAAGGTTTAGCCCTTCCTCACTCCTGTGTTAATGGGTCTACTCTAAGTATAACTAAGGCCTCATCTTCACGATGCCGGGAGCGCTGCGCCGTGGCGGCTCCCCGGCGTCGTGCGACGCATTGACGCCCCTTATGCCAGTCCTGACATAAGGGGCACGACGGCGCCTTTTCCTGTGGAGCTGCCCACGCCGCCATGCATTTGGCGGCGCAGCAGCAACTGGAGGGGCGACTGGGAGCCTCGACTCCCCTACCCTTTACAAAATATTTACAAAATAAGGGGGAGGGCTGCCAAGGCACGGCACGGAGGTGGTGCAGCAAGCTTATGGCTCACTGGACCATCCCCTTCCCTGCCCAGCCCATGGCGACCAATCAGCGGTCACCATAGACTGGGCAGGCCTTCCCAGAAGCTGAGAAAAAACATGACAGATGGCAAAAGCCGTCCTCGCTTTGCCACAAACAAAAAAAGTCGCGCTAAATGGCTGACTTTTTTAGTTGCAGCAAAGCCCCTTTGCCCCTAGATGGCTTCAGATTGGAGGCTACATCATGTAATGCAAGTGCCGCCATTCTGAAGCCACAGCGATGGATACTGTCCATCTAGAGGTACCCGAAGTCTGAATTCAACCCAATCGCAGGCTTAATGCTAAGGTTTGCAAGGCAGTTGTGAGGGCCAAACTAAATGCAATGCCACCCACACATTTAGCAAATGCACTGAAGTACTTTTTAGGTAAGGAGTAGGCATGGGAGGCCCAATCTGGATGTGGACCCTGGTGGGGGGGTTATGAGCATTTGCTCCTCCCCAGCCCCAAGGCAACATTCAAAACTGGAAGACACAGAAATGCAACAGAGCACTAGAGCTTTCTCCATACTTAGTATTCGTGAAGGAAGAATGTCGTTGTGATGAGCTGCTAACTACCTTTCGGATTGCAGAGAGCAGAGCAGCATTGTTAAGTATATCTGAAAGTATCTCATGAGTGTGTGTGTGTGTGTGTGTGTTGGATGCAGGATCTGTTTTCCATGAGAGGAAAGGACCTGCTGGAGGGAGAGAGGGATCCCTTCCACCCAATTGGGGAGCATCCCCCTCCCACACGCACCGCAGCTCACCCCATTCACCAGGATCTTCTGGCCCTGTTCAGCATTTTCAGGGGGCTGGAAGGGCTGCAATGAGCACAATTGATCTAGCGTAAATCTGAATCCGTGTGTGTGTGTATAAAACAAATATTTTAAAAATTCAATAACCAAGCCACAATGACGTTTAAAAGACTTGTAATCTCTGCTGTACCTACAACCAACAAAGCTGCATAACTATTAAACAGATCATCCTGACAAACTTCAAAAACTTCTGAAACTGGGAAACTGGAGCAGAAGTTCCACAAATCTCAACAGAACCAGCTCCTCCCATGGTGCACAGAGATAAAATCTGGAATCACGTTTTAAAGGGCAGTGAGCACTGCCCACTGACACATTCAAAGAGAAAAGAAGAGAGATGCTCAAAAGAGCCACAGGAACTCCTGCCTCCATACTTACGCTTCTTTATTACCAACACACTACGGACGTTGGCCACAGCAGGTCAGACACAACGATGTGCCACCCCTCTTCTGGTCATAATGCCCCCATGAATCTGCTTCTCCCTTTACCCTTTGAGTAAATGAGATGTTTAAAGAAACGTATTGAACTGCTGCTACGAAATGGCCGTTTCACAACTCTACAACGAAAAGGCCAGCTAAGTTGTTTCAAAGAGCTCTCGCCGTTATCTGAACCGCGGCGCAATGAACGACTGTTTTCCAGCGATCCGCCACTGTTTTCCACAACGTGGCGTGCATGAAAGGCCTTAGTGTTATATCACTGAGGCAAAATCTGATGAAAGATAATTAAAACAGGCAGAAGAACCTTGTCATGTGCTCTAGTATGCTAGCAGACTTTCTTCTTTCTTTCATCAAGACCTTCCGTGCCATCACATCCAACTATTTGGTTAATGAGGCTTTTCATTTCCCAATTCGCAGCGACATATTTAATTTCAGCTACATATTCTAAATGATCGATGTCTTCCTAATTACCTTTTACAATATCCTCGGCTATGTCTTTCCTAGTGTATAGCAAATATTGCCAGGATGCACCCCCGCCCCAAAACATCGATAACTGGCACTTATTGAGCCTCAACTTGTAAGTCTTTCTTTCACTTTCCATCCTGTTCCTTCGAATGGCAATTAACATTTGCGTCTCTCCCCAAAGAAGAACATACCCACAGAAGAAGTCTTCAAGTGATTTGTTTCCTCTTCCCATTAATTACAGTATTCTTGAACGTATCTTGAGCAATCCCCTTGTGGAGCGGAGAAAAATCCATTGCTTAATGGGACCAATCTCCTGGAAAGGGTGGAGAACAATGGTATTTTGCGTGTGGAAATACTCAGGAGTAGTTTTTTAAAGACATGAGTTAACTGAATAAAAATTATTCTCAAAGCCTTTGGGCTCTGCTAGGAAATGTGTTTATGGTTAAGATATACACTACTTTCACAAACTGACAAAAATGTTCTGTTTCATCTCCCTCTGCCCACTCTCAGAGTGGACATCCACGTTAGGCTGAGTTTCCTTGAGATAATGGAATTCTGGAGAGTTATCATGACTTGGTAATAAGCTCCTTATTTACAAATTTACAGACCGTTGTGTGGGGAATGGGGCAAGTTGGTCCTAAAGCAGCCTCAGACTATGGGTAACAGAAAGTTCCTCTGATTTTGCTCGATTATAATTCTGCCGCTGGGATTCTGCTCTACCCCGTTTTGGTAGGAGTTTGGGGTTTGGGTATCTAAATAACAGATTATGGGAATACCCCCACACACACACAAGTGCCACTGCCCTGATCCCAAGCAAATCCCAAAGAAAAAGTTGGTGTTGTTGATTTAAACATTCTTGAAGGAGTACAATTGTACTCTTTCAGAATGAAAAAAAAATAGATACATTAATATCCTAGATATTGTCATTTTAAAACTGAACAGGACACTACTGAAAGGGTGATTCTTCTGACATAAACTTGGCACTGGAAGCAACTGTTTCCTCTTTAGTGCCTCCTTCTTTTCGTAATATCCGTTCTGCAGGAGCTTGTTTGGAAGGGGAAAACTCCTCATCAAAAGAAAAAGAAATGGTCCATGTCAGCAAGTAAACTTGTCTATGTCATCATCATCATCATCATCATCATCATCAACAACAACAAATTAAACCATTCTGCCCAGGATTCTTTTGAGTGAAAATGCCAAGGGGATCCAAGGCTTCCCCGGATCTACCTTCAACACCTTCCCTGACAGCAGAGCATCAGCGGTGGTGGAGTTTGCCGCTGTCGCGACACAGAAGAAGAGGCCTGCAGCAGCCAACAGGCCCTCAGTTGCCCCTCTCCAGGAGCTTTCGGTTTCTCCCTCACTTGATTGTCATTGTATCCTTATTGCCAGGAAGAGGAAGAGAAGCATGTGGGGTGCCCCACGTCAGGCGCCAAAACAACATGACCTGCCTTGGCTACTATGTACCTTGACTGGAAAGGGCATGCCATTGGGTTAGGGTGACCAGATAAAATCCAGGTCAGGGCTCCTGTAACTTTAACAGTTGTAGAAAAAAGGGAATTTCAGCCAGTGTCATTTGTATGCAATTAGTTCCTGGTGATATTCCCTCTTTATCACAACAGTTAAGGGTGCAGGCACTATACTAGAGTGACCATATACAAAAGAAGGCAGGGCCCCTGCAACTGTAACTGTTGTGATGAAGAGGGAATTTCACCAGGAACTAATTGCATACAAATGACATTGGCTGAAATTCCCTTTTCTCTACAACTGTTAAAGTCACATGAGCCCTGACCTGGATTTTATCTGGTCACCCTACATTGGGTGCTCCGTGACAGGCAGCAAAAGGCCTTGAGCCAGCCTTGGCTGTCATCTTTCCCACCCACTCCCCACAACAGTTCAACCCTCATAAAAATAATAATCTGGATTTTAGCATACAAAGCATGCCACCCATTAAGAACTTCACAGAGTTCTCTAAGGTTAACAACAATACTGCAGATAATGAGAAGGAATCCTTAATTGTACGTCTCATGACACTTGCTACAGCTGGGGTGCTCAAAGGGAATTAATTTCTCATCTTTTATTCCAGCACAGCCTCATTAAAACAAATCAAATTGAGGTGTCACCCACATATATATGCTCACACATTCTGTTGTGCAAGGTTTTGTTTTGTTTTGTTTTAAAATGGGCTTTAATTTCAATGTTCCTGCTGAAGCACTGAATATATGGCATTGCCTAATTGGTCCATCTAGCCCAGTCCTTGCCTACTCTGACAGGCAGCAGCAGCAGCAGCTCTCTGGGGGGTTTTCCAGATGAAGCTCTGACCCATCCATTCAACAGGAGATTGATAGCTTCTCTACATTTTTTTTAAAAAAGTCACTGCCTTACCATGGCTTTCTGCATCTGTTTTCTTTCTGGGATGTGATTGGCACAACATCCTAGAAACTGAAAGTGAACATTTCCTCTGTCTGCTTGCTGTTTATGTTCAAATAACTTTAATGAGAACCACCATCTAGTGGCATAATTATAGCACAACACCAAGATTAAATGCTGAGAGATGATGTGATTTCCCAGATATTGCCACATTATCTCTGGGGGTTTTAAAATCCCAATTTCCAGGAACTAGCACAGGAGGGGCCCTGGATGCTGTTGACATCATATAATGAGCCTGGAAACTTCCATCAGTGGCCAATCACAAGTGTGCTATAAATAGCTCATTTAGAGAACCCAGAATTTGGACCATGAGGCTGCAACCCTTTGCACACTGGCCAAAGAGTCAAACTCACTGAAATCATTGCATAGGACTGCGCTGTTAGTATGCATGGCCTGTGCTCATCCTCTAAGCTGTGCCTCCTTGTCTTTGACTCAGCTACTGCAAGTTAACAAGAGAAAGAAAAGAAAGGCATCGAGCTTACCTTCACCTCCTGCATCTCCCTAGCATTTCAGGAACCTGGTGACACTGGTTTTCAGGACAGAGTTTTTGCAAAATTAATTCAAAGGTCTATCTACTCCTCAAGGAGACGTCTGCACCCCCAATAGATGAAATATTGGGAAGAAGTTATTGTGCAAGAGATTGGCACATCATGAAAACTCTTCCCCCCCCCCCATCCCCATCAGCTGCAAAAAATATTTTGATTTGCCAGGATGCAAAAGTAATATTAGGCACTCACTGGGAAATGACTCTACCTGAGACCTCAGAGAGCTACTGCCAATCAGAATAGACAATATTTGGACTATGGTCTAACTCTGTATAAGATAGTTTTATATGTTCACCTTTCAAATATAACACAGAAATGTAATTATAGCAAGCAGACAGGAAGGTTTGAACATGTGTATTCCATCGCCCCTTAAGCTTTTATTTGTACATGACCTAATTGTAATGAATGAATGAACCTTTTGGAAGAATTTCCATATAGCTACACCAAGCAGGGGAATAGAGCATCTAGTTTACTCTGGGTACCTTTTGCATTTTTCAGTGGGACAGCTGATATTGGGATTCTTCACATGAGCAAAATGATGATGTTGGCAACTTCCTGCATGTCTCCCATGCCTTCCCCCAGTAATTCCATTTTTAAAAAAAACACTATGACACCCCAGTTCTGCTGAAATATCTCAGGATCTCCTACTGTTTACAAGGGAAGTTGTGCTACAATTCATCCACTAGAGGACGCTGTCCCATTCAAGGCTATGAGCAGCGGGAGGATGGGAAGTTTTCCATTATAGACAATGTGGTTGCCTTTCAGGCTGTGTAATGCAGCCCTATTATAATTATGCAAGAGAAGCAGGAAGCAAAGCCCCAGTAAGGGAATGCAATTTCCCCTTAAACTAAAGAAGCCCATTGGAAGGAATCTTTCTCCCTCATTGCAGGAGAGTCTTCCTCAATTTGGTATGAGGCTGCTCATTGACTGTGGGCATCTGAGGTCAGAATCCTTCTTTATCATTTTGGAGAGTAAAGCGAGATCTTACCTGTATGTGTGCCTGATCACAAGCCCCTTCCTAGGGGCCTTAAGGGGTCTCACTTGCTACACAGTCTCTCTCTTTTTATTTCCTGGTGGACACTTTACTCTCATTATAGATCCACAATTTATTTGTATGCAAATACTTAATCAACAAAAAATCTGACAGTTAATCAACTAAAATATCTTTAATCAAGTGACAGCCTTAGCATGAATGCAACAAATGCATATTTCCATGAGCATCATGCCAATGTATGAATCAGGGAACCAGGGAACCTAAGTTTGCTTCTTCAACAGCTGTGAAATGGCCCTAACTCACACACTAGCTTCCTTACTCTGGCTGATCCCCAGTGCTGGAAAGCAACGCTCAGTTTATGTACACAAGCAAATGCCTTGCGTTAATTAGTAATAAACATGTGTCTGGCTTCTGCAGAAACAGAAGAGTCTTAACATGGCCTATAATTTTCATTTTCTGGGATGCTGAGAATTTTCTCGCATCTTGGTTTTCAAGCGGAATTCAGTTGTCATGTTAAATTTTTCCTGAGCAATCAGATATGCATCGTCTCACCTACCTTTCTTTTAAAACCTTGCTAACAGCATAGTATTATCTCGCTTTTATCAATTCGCAAAGGCAACTACAAAGAAGACAGAACATCCACAGAAATAAGATCAGGAAAGGCCGCTACTGCAGCACTTTTTCTTTGAGCTAAGGCAACAGCCTTTGGGGCTTTGAAGGGTTTTTAAAAAAAAAGACTACAAAGAGAGGGGCGGTACAAGAGCAAGGCTTAGACAACCCCCTTTCTCTGATCATGCCAGTACTTGGGGTCATCCAATGAATCCGACTGGCAGGAGGTTCAGAGCAAATGGGAGGAAGCAAAAGCCCACACCAAATCCTCATCAAATGCACACATGGAATTCACCATGGCAAGAAATGCTGGTGGCATCCAACTTAAATGGCTCCAGGGGGACCAGTTGGAGGAATTCACAGAAGATACATGACTTCTAAGCATGGTAGCCAAATGAAGCTGCCTTTTGCCAGCTCAGGCTGGTTCACCATCTATGACTGCTCCTTGATAAGGACAGTAGGACCACGGCAGTCCAGGCTCTGTTAATCTACCAGCTGGGTTAGTGTAATGCAGGAATACTCAACACAGCTGCGAACGCCTCCAATGACATCCACAAAGTTCTCCACTCCCTACATTCTTCAAACCCTTTTTTTAAATATAAAAATCTTGGAAAACATTTGTATCCCTTCTGTGCCTTTCTGTCCTGTAGCCAAGCCCTTTCTCTCCTGTCTACCCCTTTGCCTTGCAGTGTCCCCCTCCATCACATCCTCTAGCCTCACTCTTTCTCCACACACACAAACCTTTGTGGTTTACTGGTACTCCCTGTCCAATCCTCCCATCCTCCAGCCTTGCTCTCTCTCTACTCTTTGCCTTTCTGTTTCCCCCTCCCCCCGCCAGCCTCAAACCTCACTATTTCTCTCCCCTCACCTCTTTAGCTCACTTTTGACTAGCCACATCCTGTTTGTGGTGGTTCCCACAAAAGTTTCTCAAATTCCCAAATCTGCCCACTGGTCCCAAAAGGTTGGACACTGGTCTGCTGTAATTGCATTGTACACGGCCCTCGGAGATGAGAAGGACGCTTCAATTAGTATAGGATGCAGGAGCTGGATGGCTAAAAGGTGCAGCCAGATAGGATCACACCACGCCCATCCTAAGGGAGCTGCAATGTTTGCCTTTTCTATTCTGGCCCCAATTCAAGGCTCTGATTTTGACCTCTAAAGCCCTTTCAGGTATTGGGATCACTTCCAGGATCCCAATACCTGAAAGAACACCTCTTCCTATACCAGCCTTCCCATGCCTTGAAATCTCCTCAACATAACTTCATCTAGGGTGATCAGATAAAATCCAGGTCAGGGCTCATGTAACTTTAGCAGTTGTAGAGAAAAGGGAATTTCAGCCAGTGTCATTTGTATGCAATTAGTTCCTGGTGAAATTCCCTCTTCATCGCATCAGTTAAAGTTGCAGGGGCCCTGCCTTCTTTTGTATATGGTCACTCTAGTATAGTGCCTGCAACTTTAACTGTTGTGAAGATGGAATTTCACCAGGAACTCATTGCATACAAATGACACTGGCTGAAATTCCCTTTTCTCTACAACTGTTAAAGTTACATGAGCCCTGACCTGGATTTTATCTGGTCACCCTAACTTCATCATATTATATGTTAACAAGGGAGAGAACATTGTCATGGCACCCCATTTATGGAACTCCCTCTCCTCAGAAGTGGATCTGGCACTGGCTTTACCATCTTTTTGGCACTAGCTTGCCAAGTTTTTGTTTGCCTGCCTGGGCATTTTAGTTGGTTAGATTGTCCTTTTATATTTGACTGCTTTTTCAATGAGTGTATTTGGTTTTGTTCTTTGGGATTATATGACCATTTGGGGGTCTTGTTTTGTACACCATCCTAATATCTTTGGATGAAGGACAGTTTTCAGTTTTAATAGGTCCACCTTTAAAGGTGGCACAGAAATAACCTCTACCTATAAAGCGGAAATTATGTGTGCGTCACGTATGTCCGGAAATGTTTGCCCACTTCCACATCTGGTACTGCCTTAATACTGTTCACCCAGACAGGTCTTCATATACATGGATCAGAAAAAAAATCTAAAAACATGATTTTTGGGGGTTTAAGTATTTGTAAGGAATTTAATAAAAACCTAGGTTTACACCTACAACTCCCAGCATGCTTTGGGTGGGAGGCCAGATAAAAGGAAACAACCCACATAAATGGGCTGCATCCATTTGCGGTGCCTCCTCCCACCTGCCATGTGTGGCTTTAAAATCATAACTAGATACAATAGCGTGTCTTTGAGAGTCCAAACTCTGGACATGCTCAAAGGCACCCTGTCCTGATATCGCTGTTTTCTCAGAAACAAGGGGAAGCACACACACAGCTTTCACCCTTAAAAGGGCGGTTAAGAGGAAGGAAAGGGAAGCACTCTGTGCATGCCCAGAAATCAGCTCGATGAAGGGGGGAAGTGCCTGGCCCAGCCCTGGCCCTTCAGTACAGGCTCTTGATGTAGCACTTGGTGGGTGAGAAGCACAGGCCAAGGCAGTTCCAACAAGATTGGCCGGAGCTGGGTACATTCACTGATAGCCGCTTACCTCCCCTCCTTGGCGATGCTACTCCTCGATGCTCTATCGAGGAGCAGCATCAGCAACAAGAGGATGTCTCAGAGGTGCGGGCACCTGTGGGCTGCCAAATGCATGCTGGGAGGTGTAGTACTGGCATGTAGAGTGGCTGATCTTAAATAAAGTATGGGTGAGCAAATCCTGACCTCTCACTAACTGTCTTTGTTCTCCTTCTCCCTGACTTTCTCCAGCTGCCACTAACCCTGCCCACCATTCCATTCTTGCCTCAGCTATATCAGTCAATCCTCCATTCACTCTTCTATCTCAATGGTATAGTCAGGCTTTTACATACAAATCATAAACTTTATTCAGTAATTCTCGCATCTGTCTTGGAATGTTGTGGTTTAATTATGACAGGAAAAAAATGCAGCATAAAAAATCTCATTAAGTTAAAAGGCCATGGAAAAAATAATATAATAAAACTCACTTGGCACTTAAAAGCCATTATTGTAGTCACTAGGCCAACCTGCCTGGGAAAAAGAAATCCACAAGCAGGGTGCTACAACTAAGAAGTCCTGCTCTCCCACCACATCTCAGATGGTGTTCGAAGATTAACACATTATTCAGGGACCTAGGCTTATGCCTACAACTCCCAGCATGCCTTGGGCAGGAGGGAAGACTTATCAGGCTTTGGCAGCCATTATCTGGTAGTAGTTTGCCCTCCTGGGCCTGAAGGGACAGCACCTGGGGCCAGCTGCCTCAGTTGCTAGGCCCCATCGGGAGTAGGCCCATTGCCAACAGCAACCAAGTGAACCATCAGCCAGCTCCCTCACAGCCTACCTATGAGCACTGATTGCACAGTGTAGTGTGGACTGGCTCAGCCAGACTTCACTTCCCATGAGCTTCAGCAGCAAGACTCCCATTGGGTAAGTCGGGCACCATAGCAAAAGGCACGCTGGAAGTTGTAGTTTTTGTTTTCTGTGGGGACAAGGAAAATTATGGTGACTACTTCAAGGCAGCCTTGGCCATGTGTTGAGGGTGAGAGAAAGGAGGGGAAGTCACTAATTTAATTTGTTTTAAAGTTACCTCACAGGCCTAGGTGAAGGGTTGTCACAAGGGTGAGAGAGGAAAAAAAAGAAATGAAATTAATTTGTTTAAAGGTGAACTCACAGGCCTAGCACCGGCCTGCTACTTTAAGATAATTACCTCGCAGACATATATTTTAGGGGGGCCATAAATTATGCCAATAAAGTATTCTGTGTTCTGGCTGCTTTTCCTTTTTCATAATAACTTCTGAGCACACGCATACAACAGTTCCCCCCGTCCACTGAGATCCGCTTCCCTACTATATGTTATTCAGATATCTGGGCAAATGCCGGGTCTATTCTGAAAACATATTTTTAGGTTTGCATCTTTTTTAGCTGGTAGAAAGGGTGTTGTGTGTATTGATTGTTTTTGAAGTTTAGACGGCTGCTCTGGCCAAGGCATGATGGGAGGTGTAGGCATTTCAGGTAAAACAAAAAATGTGGTTTATCACAAAGCTCTCATTTAAAATACAGTTCTTATTAACACAATTTTCCATTGATTCCAACAAGACAATTTACCAACTCAACCAAACTAAAAAAAAACTAACCAACCTAAAGCGAATAAGTTGCAGAGAAATTTATTATTTATCAAATACATGTTATAAACATTATTCACAGACCCAAGCACTGCCGGGCATATCAGCTAGTTTTAAATAAAACAAAAATTAAATAATCAGAAACAGCAGGCCTCTGAGTCTGTGATCTAGGAGGGCAAGATAATAGGGGCTGCTTATCTCATTTTTACTCTCCTTGTAAGCTTCCCGAGAACTTCTGGACAGCCATTTCTGGAGATTAAATTATAGACTAGAAGGACCTTTGATCTGTTTCTCTATAGGTAGAGTCCCATGTTAGTATGCGTCTCTGGTCA
Organism: Anniella stebbinsi; assembly: GCA_029215795.1. Lineage (NCBI taxonomy): Eukaryota > Metazoa > Chordata > Lepidosauria > Squamata > Anniellidae > Anniella > Anniella stebbinsi. Next base: position 177,181,022 of record JARDYH010000001.1, read on the forward strand.
TCTTGCTGATTCATGCTACATACATCAGGGTGAAGGGGGGAGCGCAGAGTTTGTATGCATTAGGTTCTGATGGCAAAACTGGAAGCAGTGGAGGTTGGTGGCTCCAATGTCAATGAGACAGTGCATCCGCACCTTGGATAGCTCCCTTCAAGATCTGACTGAAACCTGGAGTGGGTCCCTCACCTCACTGACATCGGAGCCACCAAACTCCACGACTGGGAAAGCATCTTATCTTACCATTGTAAAGCTGCTGCAAACATGAGGTCCGCTTGAACAAGCGCCAGCCACTCTTGGCTCTACAAACACCCTTCTGAGGTATGTCTCCACTTTTTGTGATGCACCAAATGTAGCTGCACGTCAGCGTAAAGCATGGCTATATCCTTGCTTGCCCCTAGCACTTAAGGGGTAGCAAAGAATTCAGCTCCTGTCTCCGTGTGGCTTAGGCCTAGTTCTGAAGGCCAATCTGTAACTGTCTCTAGTTCAATATAGCATCAGATCCTGCAGTTTATAAAAAGGGAATGAGAATTTACCACCTGCCATTTTTACAACTTCAATCCCTCTAAAAGCTACTCTCTGCCCTGGGAAGGAACATAAATGTGACACTGTGTATTTTGTCCTACAGGGCAAATAGAAAAGGGAAAATAATCATGGAGCGAGGCAACAAAATGGATGTAAAGCGATGGAGGAGGAGGGATGTTTGCTATCTTCTGGTGTAGCAGCTATCTGCAAAGAAGAGAGCATCCAGGGCTTAAAATTCTATGGGAAGAATGATGTGCAGACAATGCCTGATTAATTAGGCTAAATGTTTAACTGAGCACCACACTTTTAATCAATCAATTTAGTCGATGAATTGATTACAGTGGCAGCCCTAATCCACACACTGGCGTTTTTAGATGTGCTCCTAACAAAGTCACGCGTGATCTCAGAGGGGGAGTAAGATTGTGAGATGCCTGCAGGTAATCCCATTTGGAAGCAATGTGATTTGCATTCAGTATTATTCTGAGCAATCAGAAACTGGCCCTGAACACATCCTGAACAGAAACATGAGATTAAGCTCTCTCATGTCCATTATCATCACAGGAGCCTAGGAAGCAGCCTTATATTGGGCCAGACCACTGGACCATCTGGCCCAGCATTGTCAACACTGATGGGCAGTGGCTCTCTAGGGTTTCTGGCAGGAGCCCTTCTCAGCCCTACCTGGAGATGCTGGGGATTAAACCCAGGATGTTCTGCAGGCCATGCCCATGCTCTACTACTGAGCTGAGGCCATTCCCCTAAATTTCTTCCATAGAACTTATCACACCATCTTTTTTGTACATCTTCAGTTTTAGACTGCTTCCTAAATTTGTGTTTATTAAACAACGGAGATTTGGGGGATGGAAAGGTGTGTTAAAAACAAGTTTTAAAATCTCAAAGGAAACAGACTAGCCACATTACATTTGAGACATTCACACATTTCATCTTTTTATTTTGGTGTGTAAATTATTTTTTAAAAATATATAAGCATATTGTTTAGCTTCTATTTTTAACAAGAATAACTGTGCTCACTTATCATAAGTTCTTGACACATAAAGTCTCTGGTAAAATAAAGAACTAATAAGGAGAGAAATATTAGTCTAGACTCTGATTTTTTGTTCCATAACTTAAAGGATATATTTACATTTAGCCATTTTCCTTATACATCTCTAAGGCGACGTTTGTCACACAACTATAGGACTGGTTCATGGCCTGCTACACTCTGGGCCAGGGCGAGAGATGGTGGAACCCTCGGTAGCACGCTGTGACGAGTTTGCACGGCACTTTGAAGATAAAGTCGCTCAGATTCGTCTTGAATTGGACACCACGCTTAATGCAGCTCCGCTAGTAGAGGCATTCAGAGCACCATCTGGTCCAGTTTTATTGGATGAGTTTCAGTTACTGAGGCCTGAGGATGTGGACAAGGTGCTTGGCCAAGTCCAGTCGACCACTTGTGTGCTTGACCCTTGCCCGTCGTGGCTAATTACATCAAATAAGGATGGGACCGCCGGCTGGGTCCAGGAGGTTGTAAATGCCTCCTTGAGAGAGGGAGTGGTGCCGGCCTCGTTAAAAGAGATGGTAATCAGACCACTCCTGAAAAAGCCTAACCTGGACCTGGAAGATGTTAACAACTATAGGCCGGTGGCGAACATTCCTTTCCTGGGCAAGGTGCTTGAGCGGGTGGTTGCAGGACAACTCCAGACACTCTTGAATGAAACGGATTATCTAGATCCATTTCAAACGTGTTTCAGGCCTGGTTTTGGAACAGAAACTGCCTTGGTCGCCCTGTGGGATGACCTTTGCCGGGAGAGGGACAGGGGGTGTGCGACCCTGTTGGTTCTCTTGGACCTCTCAGTAGCTTTCGATACCATCAACCATGGTATCCTTCTGGATAGGTTGTCTGGGCTGGGAGTTGGAGGCACTGCGCTGCAGTGGTTCCGCTCCTACTTGGATGGCCGTTTTCAGAAGGTGGTGCTGAGGGATTATTGCTCTGTGCCGTGGCATTTAAGCCATGGGGTTCCACAGGGCTCTATTTTATCCCCTATGCTGTTTAACATATACATGAAGCCGCTGGGAGAGGTTATCCGGAGATGTGAGCTGAGATGTCACCAATATGCGTATGACACCCAGCTCTACCTCTCCTTTTCAACAAACCCAGGTGAGGCAGTGGCTGTTCTGAATCAGTGCCTGAGCACAGTAATGGACTGGATGAGGGCTAACAAACTGAGACTCAATCCAGACAAGACGGAGGTACTGTTAGCGGGTGGTTTGTCTGTCCGGCGAGGTGATGTTCACCCTGTTCTGGAGGGGGTTGCACTCCCCCTAAAGGATCAGGTCCGTAGTTTGGGGGGTGCTCTTGGATCCAGAACTGTCACTTGAGGCACAGGTGAACTCGGTGGCAAACAGCACCTTTTACCAGCTTAGGCTGATATACCAACTGCGCCCTTATCTGGACAGAGATAGCCTAGCTACAGTTATCCATGCTCTCATAACCTCTCGTTTGGATTACTGCAATGCGTTATACGTGGGGCTGCCTTTGAAAACGGTCCGGAAACTTCAGCTGGTACAAAACAGGGCAGCCAGATTGTTAACGGGGACTGGCCAACGAGACCATATTACGCCAGTCCTTTTCCAACTTCACTGGCTGCTGATCCAGGTCCGGGCCCAATTCAAAGTGCTGGTACTAACATTTAAAGCCCTAAATGGATTGGGGCCAGGTTATCTAAAGGAACGCCTCCTCCCATATGTACCTGCCCGGACCCTAAGATCATCTACAGGGGTCCTTCTCCGTGAGCCCTGCCAAAGGAAGTGAGGCAGGTGGCTGCTAGGAGGAGGGCTTTCGCCACTCATTCCAACTGTGGAATGAGCTCCCCAGAGAGGTTCGCCTGGCGCCTACTTTGTACTCTTTTCGTCGCCAGGTGAAGACCTTTTTATTCTCCCAGTATTTTAACAGTTAAATTAACTCAATTTTAATCCTTGCTGTTTTAAATTTGTATTTTAATCTGTATTAATTCCTGCTGCTTGGTTTTATTCTGGTTGTGTTTTTATATTGTATGTTATTTTGTGTTTTTAGATTGTGGCTTGTTTTATATTTTTAAAATGATTTCATGGTTTTAATTTTTGTGAACCGCCCAGAGAGCTTCGGCTATGGGGTGGTGTAAAAATGCAATAAATAAATAAATAAATAAATGAACAAGCCAATGTTAAGCATGTTTAATTCTCAATTATTTCAATGGGTGCATGCTGAATTCTCTCATTGAAATCAGTGGGCCTTAAAATCCTTAATTTTGACTAGATCATGTGTCATCAGGCTCATAATGGGAGGCTCATAATGGGAGGTTTTTATCTCGTATTAGCACCCAATGCTCATGATGGGAGGTTTTTATCTTGTATTAGCACCCAAGGCTCATGATAGGAGGTTTTTATCTCGAATTAGCACCCAAGACTCATGATGGGAGGTTTTTATCTCGTTGTCAAAATGATGTTGCTACTTCAGAGACATTAGTCGTTAAAGAGTTCTGTGGAGGATAGTTTAATTCCTTGCACTGTTTTGAAGAATCAGTCAGGGTTGTGCTGCCATTAAGTACTCTTTCACAGACACTCTGTAGTTTTTCAGTCTGAGTTGGGGAACAGACTTCGCTTTGTGTCGGAAAGTCAGGATGAAAACGAGTGTTCGCCAGTTGAAGAAGATGTCTATAATTTTGGGATGCAGAATACAACATTGTAGCCCCATGTTCATAAATAAATGGAAGATGTTTGGTTCTCAAAGACAGGTGGGCATGTAAGTCACTGTAGTTGCTTGTGTCTCTGCAAGATGTTCCTTTGGCAAAGGCTGCAGTCACTGGGAAAGAAGCAATGTATTGACATTATATTTCTTAGGAATGCAGTATATTTTTCTTATACATTCTGCCAAACATTAGGGGGCCAGCAAGAAATGGCATGCAACAACGTGCCAAAGAGCAGGCTGCAATTTTGAATGACGGTAGCGGGGCCTGCATAACAGCTGGACATTTTTCTGTTCTAGATCACCAAAGATCTTACTCTTATAAACATGTATCTTGAATCCTACAGGAGAAAAACAACTTGAGGGCAATGTTGAGTAGGAGAATGGCTAGCGCCATCAGTCTCCTAAGGTTGCTTTTCATTTTATTAATATGTTGCAGCTTCCTTTCATGTAATATTTAGTTTGCTCTTAGTGTTTGCCAAACGCCTATGGCTTCTCTTTCTCAAGCATTATGTAATAATGCTCCAATCTAATGATTTATTTTCAATAATATCTAGTACTAAAAGTTCTGTTGTGCACTCTCTATATACCATATATGCTTACAATGAGTGGCCAGGCCAGGTCAAGACGCTGAGCAGAGTCATGAACCTTGAAGAGCCCAACTCCGTGGTCATTACAGAAGTGTACACATTACCTGTCTTCCACCAGCACTGAGCAACAATCAATGTTCAAATGTGCATAGAACTTTCACATTTCTCACATTCATGGGGTGAGTGCTGATATTACATAACCAAAACAGTACCACCCATAGATAAGAGGGGAGGTATCAGCAGGCTTAGGGGAACCCTTAGATTTGCAGAAGAACATTAAAATGAGAAAAGAAAGAAAACTGGGCCAAAGGGTCCCCAAAATAGGGGAAACTGGGCAGTGCCATGCATGGAAAATGGGAGAGGAAAAGAATGAAAGTCCAGCAAGGCCATTCTCTGAACGTCAGCTGGAGCGTCAGGAAGAGTAAAATGCTGGATGTAACTGGCCAGTGATGAATGTGGGGGCAACCCTGAGCTATGCAGAAGTTCATCACATTTTACAAGGAGACCCCAAAGGAGAGAAAACTCCCACTGAAAAACACACCCGAGAAACACCTCCCAAGAGGAAACACTAAAAAAATTCTCCCAACTCACAGAGCTGCTGCACAGGCACCTCACTAAACTACCCCTTTGGGATTCAAAGGTTTCTCAGACTGTTTTGTGACAGCCAGGCTCACCCAAATCCACAAGCAAAGGATGATTCAAAGACATTGCCCCAAACCCGGTTTTGTTCCCTCTGTTAAACTGTAAGAATCAGTATTAAATCTTCCATTGTGCAAAACCGTATTTACGTTTTTCCTTAACTTATTTTTGTCTAACAAGAGCAGAAACACTCTGCACTCCCTCGGCCAGCACACCCTGTCATATCCAGAGCACAGAGAAAACACTGATCCTTAGCTGAAATGACCACATGGCTCCTTGCCTTCATCTGCCTGGGAACCTGACCATCAACCTCTGTTAACAACTCAAAGGCTCCAAATGGAGCAATCTGGACTCTTCTGCGATATTAGCATGTGTCCCCCCCACCCCGTGATAGCAACTTAGCATTGGCAGGGGAGACCCTCAGCATGCACCTCAGTAGAATCACTGATGCCAGGCCCTTAAAATATACAAGCCTCTTCTGTGGTAACCTAGCAAATCTGGAGCAGGCTGTTTATTCTATATCAGGGATGGGGAATGTGTGGCCCTTCAGATTTTGTTGGACTGCAACTCCCAGGATCCTTCACCATTGGCTATGCTGGTTATGACTGACGGGAACTGCAGTCCACCGACATCTGGAGGACCACCTAGAAAATGATTGAGAACCATTTGCAATGGTACAAGTTACTTAAATGGATTGCAACTTGGGTCCCCTCTACAAGGATTCGCTTTTGCGCCTGGTTAGCCGATTATGCACATAATCGCAGAAGCGCATTTACACCTAATCCCTCTGCACGAGAGGCGGCAAGAGGCGGCGAAGCGCATTAACGGATATCCAAAATGCGGTTTACAAGTAGTTAATGCGCATAAGTGCATATTCACACAGTCAAAATGCGCTTTAACGGACGGAGCAAAATAAAACTCACGATTTAACGCGCATTCGATAATGCGCATAATCGGAGAGATAACGCACCTCTACGCCCCATTTGCGCTCCGCTGGTGTGGAGGTAAATTTTTTAATGAGACTTCAAAGAGCATTAAACCTCTCGTGAAGAGGCACCCTTTGTGTATAATGAACAGACAAACAGGGGCTGCAATAGAATGTACATTGATGGTGCTAAATCATCATCATCATCATCATCATCATCATCCTCACCCCATAACAGCAGCCCTTCTCCAGGATACTAAAATCTCAAGAAAACCAATTAACTCTTCCCCTTCTCCTTCTAGTTTACTTTTCCAACTGACAATATTCTGTGACATCTTGAGACCACTGAGCATGCTCAGTCCACACTGAGCTGGGTTTTTAATGGTTTTTTAAAAAACTTCTGCATAACTCAGGATTTACCGGAGTCTGCAGATACCTTTATTGTATTGATAGCTGGCCTCATTTAGTTCCAATCCTGTTGGCACTCAACCGGCTGAGTTCACTATTAGAGTGAATAGTGAAATGACCCTGTATTGCTTTTGTGAGTTTTTACAAAAGCGAAAAATAAGCAGTTGGAATTAAGTCGGGGGAATAAAAATAATAATAATAAAGAAGTATTAGAATAGTACTTGAAGGATTCCACAATTAACTATTTCATTATTATTATTTTTTGCTGCTAATTTGTAGAGTGCCCTAAGTCAAAAACAGGCACATCACAGCACAGAAACAGAATCTAAAATGTGAGAGATGACTGAGATTTGTAGAACTCTTTGGAAGTAATTTTAAAAAAGCTTGGATAGCTGCTCTGTGACAGAGGTATCAGATAACCATACCATCACGGGGCAGCCACAGGCATGAGCCTGTTCCTCACCCCTCTTCCTCCAGTGTGTCTATGACAAGATAATAAGCATCCACTTCTGTTTGTTGTTTTGTTCAAACGGAGAACTGCAGATAGTTTTAACTGTGGTTTATCCAAACAAGCCAGGATCATGATTGACATTGGCATGTTCAAACAAGCCATAGTTAAAGCAAACCACAGTTTGACCCAGTTCAGATTAAATGAGAAACTGTGATTAGTTGAAAATGGAGACAGATGTTATCAATCTCTTCCTCGTGTCTTCACTTGAGAAGGGGAGCGGGGGATGAGGGAGTACATGGGCCTGAGACTTGTTCACATCACACTAAACCATTGTTTTAGTGTTGTGTCCAAATGTGGTCGTTGTCTAAATTTACCCTAATTTTCAAAAGCACCAGGTTAGTGAACTTGCCTGTATTACTAAAAACTTGCAAAGTAAGCCAAGATCCTAACTACCTTACTCTGCAGGGCTTATTTGCAAGCAAGCGTGTGCTGCTGATTTCTCAACTTACCACCTCCTTTCTCAACTGTTCCTGATGAGGCCTTCTTCGATCCCTCCCTGCTCACATCAGAGTCACTGTCATGGCCTTCACTATCCCCTTTCCCACTGTCTTTCACACTCAGTTGATCCGGAGCTGAACAGCCACTGAAAGGGAGGGAAACCGTTAGTGTAGATAACATAGGGTACAAGAATGTGTTCTTGATCTCTAGTATAAAAATTAATATTTAAGGATGATTATCTAAAGCACATATGAGCAAACCACAAGTTGTATGTAACTCCTAGCCATTCCCCCAAGCGGCCTTGAGGTACCCTGCCCACCTTTCTCCACAGCCCAGCCCAGCCCATGTGAAGTGAACGACAGTTGTTCTAGCGCTGCTATTGCTAACAGCACCAGGACAGCAATCCTGATCAGAATCTTGAGGAGATTTTGACTTTACCTCACGCTAGTGATCCCAGTGCAGTCAAGATGGGTGTTTCTCCGCTGCTTCTGGCAGCAGGGGAGCAGCCATCATGATCAGGAATGCTGCTACATGGGGGAGAGCTCTGAATCTCACCTCCCCCAGAGAGCTTCGGCTATGGGGCGGTATACAAATGTAATAAATAAATAAATCACCACAGTGATCCCAAAGCAGCTGAGACGGCTGGTGGTGGGGATGGATGTTTATGTGTGCATTCATATATCAACGTGCATTTAAAAGGGCGGCAGGTGGAAATGTGTATGTGTTCACCTGCGTCCACATGCCCAACATAGGTACGTAGCCTCCGACCTCCAAGGGCTACATGCCCATCACCATATGCAGCCCTTGAGACAAAACAATTGCCCACCCAATCTAAAGCATGACAACAGCAAAGAATGAAGTACGGAGCACCTTGCCATATTCCTGGGGGATAAGGCCTAAATCATATGTAACTGGGGGGGGGGGGGGTTCTCTTCGTTTCGCACAAAGGTGATGGTAGAGGCTATAACTGAGAATGAAGGACTGGCGGCTGGTGATTTGCCATTTCCCTGGTGGTGAAAGACTTAAGCATCTCCCAACTCTCCTAACACTTTCCCACTCTAAGCTCCCCCCTTCTCCTAAAGCCACTTTGCTTTACAGCAAGCAAACAAAAACCTCTTGCAAGTGCTAGTGTGAAATGCATAGTCATCCCCAGGAGCCTTTTGCCAAAGCTAGAGAGACGAGGAAAGGGGATGAAGAAGCAGATCTAAACAAAGTGTTCTGGATACCTGAAACTGGAAGCTGATTGGCCAGTCTCCCACACAGTGGGCCGAAAAGGGATGAGAACTTTAACCTGTTGAAGGGAAGCAAAAACAAAAAGTTACTGTTTCATTTTTTAATTTTTAAAAACAAAACAAAACACAATAACTCAATATACAATAGGACAACCTTGCTAGAACGGGTAACCCAGCAGAATGTAATACTTATATCAGCAAATTCCAAACTATTTATTTATTTTATTTATTTAAAATATTTTTGGGCACCTTTCAGGGCAGAAGCCCTCCCAGGGAGGCTATTAAACTAAGTGGGATGTGCTCCGAACTCACATGCTTAGGATAACATGTGCAATCCCCTACACGGAAAAAGAAGTACATACATAATGGAAGGAAGGGGAGATCTGTGGAGATTTGATTTCACAATTTCAAAAAAGAAGACAGGTGGATTTGTGTTTCAGTGGACAGGGGCAGTGTACAGCCTCAAAACAACAACACAAATAAAGTTAAATGGCATTAACAGCAGAGATCCTGAATGGCAAAGCATTTCTACAGGGAAAAGGGAAACTCTTGAAAAAGAAAAGGGACTAATCAGAACAAGCAGTTCCATGCTCAAGTAGCAGAGCAGAGGAGTGATCAGCCTCAAACTTAACAAAATTAAATACAAACTTTTTAAATGCTTAAAAACTGTGTTCTAGTACAACATCAATAGCGCTAGTGTACAGACATCATTAGGTGTATCCAATGTTAGTCCTACATAGAGTAAGCCCATTGAAATGAATGAGATTTAAGTTAATATTTAGCATTCCCCAAAGTTGTCCCTTTAACAGCAGCTTGACATGAAAAAATCAACAACTGAACATGATTAGGTTATTGCTATGAAAAACTTCCCTTGCTAATTTCTGTATATCTAGCTGGAGTGGGGAGGCAGGCTGACTTTACAATGTTACATTATTCATAACACTGTACTTAAAAGAAGTGCAAGCAACCTGAAACCGCAGAGATATATTTCCTCTAAGTTGTCCTATATGAAGTTTAATTCAGTTGATCTCAGGGAAACCAGGTCTTAGAAACCCACTTGTAGGCCATCTTTAAACAATTACAGTTTAGGAAATAAAGGAGTACCACCGTTACCTACTTTGGGAGAGTTCTCCAGAAGCAATCAATTTAGGGTGCAATCCTATCAGTTGTGCCCCGGGTAAACGTACACGTCCCAACATACATGTATTCAATGCAGAGCGGGAGGTGCATTTAAGCTAAATGGGCAATTCTGCCCATCTAGCAGACACTTCAGATAGAGGAGGAACGATGACTGGCATTGCAATAGGAAAAAGCATGCGCCAGCTGCCCTGGTCTACTCCCTGCCCCCAGGAACACCCCTTTCTCCCTCTCCCCATGCTCTCTTTACCAAGCGTGGAGAGGTAGTTAGGGCTGTGCACCACCTCGGGCCAAATCCCTGAAACCGAGGCGAGGCAAGTCGTGTTTCCTGGTCATGGCAGCAATGCAGCGGCAGCGACGATGCAGCGATGGGGCGACAGCTAAGCGGCGGTGATGGGACAATGGCGGCCGTGATGCAGCAGCAGTGTGGCGCTGGCAGGTGAGCGGGTAAGTCCTGGAGGCAACGGCTGTAGGTTGGGGGGTGAGGGAGCAGTGAAGGAGGGAGCAGGAAGTCAGGAGTCCAATGGACTGCTGCTCAGCCTTGCTACCGGCTTTCCTGGGTGCCGGCTGCATGGCTGACACCCAGGGACCTGCAAGTCCGAGTCGTCTTGGCCCGAATCGTGCCTCGGCTTCAGTGCTGAGGCAAGGCAGGCAACCCCCAAAGCACCCCGAGTTGAATCAGGGCTGTTTCGGGAGCTCTGAAACTACCTCCGAGGCGAATCGGAGGGACTGCGCACAGCCTTAAGGTAGTCAGCACAGTTCTGTCTATGCCACCTACAAGCAGGAGGGGAGCGCAGTTTCTTGGCTCCGAGCTCGGAGGCATGCCTTCGAGCTCAGATCCAAGAAACCAACTAATCCGATGTCCCCCAGACACTGACTAGGGGACATAGGATTGCTCTCTCCAAGGCTTCTACAAGAACTCAACTTCTTTTAGGATCACAGTGTTTCTACTCCCCTTATTTAACCAAGATTAGATCAGTTTAAAACTAAGATCTGTGCTTTCAACAAGGTGAAGAATGCTATCAGCCTCCCACCGCTCCTCCCTAGCGAGGCTCTGCCTGATAGTGCCCAAACTAGATTTGTCTAAAGTCCTCCCATGGGAGCTGAAGTGATTCAGAATATGGCAGACAAGGGCAGGATCTACGCTACTGCTTTATAACAGTTCATAACAGTATTGACAACTGTTGGAGCCCATGACACATTCCATATACCATTTTCAAATCACTTTCAAAATGTTATATCCTGCTTGGTGTAGATCTGGCCATGAATTAGTTAGAGCAGGCATCAGCAGAAGGGAGATCTCCAGGTGATCCGCAGTACATCAGCAATGGCTTCAAACTCCAAATGGTTGATCAATAGAAAAGGCCTTTTTTCCCTCCTAAATTAAGCTGAAATCAAGAACACTTTGAGGAGATGAGGTGGGGCTGTAGATCTGTGCACAAAACGATTTGAGTATGAACTCCAGTTCCAGTACTGAAAACAAATTCCTGGGCTGAGCATATATTTAGAGGCACCTTGTTCTGGAATTCTATACCTGCCATCTTGTGCCACTATTTTGCATCTGGCTCAGGGTCTTACTGGGCAGCAAGTCTGCCCACCCCTGAATCAGAGCCTCATCATTGGTGGTACATGGAAGATTAATGGGGGGGAGGGAGACCTTAGAAAGTGGAATGGAAACTCTGGGGCAACTTGGCCTTATAGGCAGGTGAACATTGTTTGCTGAAATGGTCACAGAAAGCTCCTAAGTTCATGCAAGATGCTGCAATTCCAACTGCAGAAATCCACTGATGCTGCTAGACTAGACTAGAACAACCTTTTTAAGGCGAAGGGACTACTAAGCCACTGAATTTTACACACTTCAGCATCACTTTAAGTATTTTGATGGTCTAAACACCACCGAAACAATTCAGGACAGACCCCAACTACGAAGAATTCAAGAACCACCGACCTGAGAGGTATAGCTGGGGATGTCCCTCTCTGTCACACACAAGGGAACCCTGCTGCTTTCTTCGCCCCCAGAGGCAGCAGTGCTCAGATCTGAATCTGTGCTGATGGAGTCCACATGCCCAGAGGAAAGCTTCTCTGTCCCTGGCACAGGCCCCCGGGCCTTGTGTTGTATCAGCTTATGGGGCATCCCTCCAAAGAGATTCTTCCTGCTCATGCAGGTGGAGGCCCCCACAAAGATGATGGCAACAAGCAGCAAGCCGCAGCCTCCTGCCAGCACCACGATCAAAACGAAAGAGAGATTCAAGGGCTCTTCCGCGGCAGCCTCAGGCTGCATAGCCACAATCTCCACGCTAGAGGGTAGCATGTCTGTGGGAATAAGCCGCAGCGTAGCCGTACAAGTCAAGGAAGGCCTTCCGCCGTCCTCGACGGCAACCACCAACAGGAAAGCTCTTTCCGACGAGGCACCTCCCGGGAGCTTCTGCCTCAGGAAGAGCTCTCCTGTCAGTGGATTGATAGCGAAAAGCTTGGGGTTGACTCCAAGGAGGGAGAACGAGAGCTCGGCATTGGGGCCATCGTCTGCATCGCTGGCTACAATGCGAGCGATCAGGAAACCGACCGGAGCGCTGAGGGGCAGCGGGAGATCCGCGGAGCCATTGATCAGTGACGGGGAGGTGATTCGAGGCGGGTTGTCATTCTGATCCTCGACGGTGATGCCAACACAGGTCCGCTGGCATAGCTGTGGGATGCCCCCGTCGCAGGCTTCGATGCCAACTTCTAGCTGCAGCTGCTGCTCGTAGTCCAGCGGCTGCAAGGCCCGCATGATCCCAGTGTGAGGATCCACAGAGATCAGGCTGGGCGGAGCCGGGGATCCAGGGCCCAGCTTCTCTAACAGGCGGTAGGTGACCTTGCCATGAGAGCCCAGGTCTGGGTCCGAGGCAAGGACGGTGGCCAGGTAGGCGCCGGGCAGGTTGTTCTCCAGCACGGCCACCTCGTAGCGCGCCTTGGCGAAGCGCGGCGCGTTGTCGTTCTCGTCGCTGAGGCGCACGGTGAGGCGGCGCACGGTCTTAGCAGGCGGCGAGCCCAGGTCTTCGGCCACCACCGTCAGGTTGTACTCGGCCACGCGCTCGCGGTCCAGGGCGCCGGTGGTGAGCACCACATAGCTGGCATCGTAGGCGCGCTGCAGGGCGAAGGGCTGGTGGGGCGCAGCCAGCAGGGCGCAGCGCACTTGGCCGTTGGTGCCCGCGTCACTGTCCGAGGTGCTGACCAGCGCCACCAGGCTCTCGGCCAGCGCCGCCTCGCTCACGTAGGCCACTGTCCAGGCGTCGGCGGCAGAGGAGGCGGCGTCGGAGGAGCCGGAGGCATCGGCGGCCCCCTCGACCCCCTCGGGCTGGGCCTGGGCGGTGGCGGCCCCGCGGAGGGCGCTGATGGCCACGTGGGGCGCATTGTCGTTGACGTCGAGCAGGCGCACCACCACCTTGCAGCTGGCGGCCAAGGGGCTGGCGCCGCGGTCGCTGGCCTGCACGTCGAGCTCGTAGGTGCGCTGGAGCTCGTAGTCGACGGCGGCCTGCAGGCTGAGGCGGCCCGAGAGTGGGTCGAGGGCGAAGAGGCGGCGCGCCTCGGCAGGCACCTGGCTGCCCCAGGTGTACAGCAGCTGCCCGTTGGCGCCCTCGTCCGGGTCCGAGGCGTCCAGGTCGACGAGCAGCGAGCCCGGCGGCGCATCCTCGGGCAGCTCCACGGCCAGCAGCGCGCCGTGCGGGAAGGCGGGCACGTTGTCGTTGGCGTCCAGCACCCGCACGCTGACCGTGGCCGTGCCCGAGCGCGCCGGGCTGCCACCGTCCTTGGCCACCAGCTCCAGGTGGTAGGCGGCCTGCGCCTCGCGGTCCAGCTCGGCCAGCAGCACCAGCTCAGCGCACTTGAGGCCATCGGTGCGGCTCTGCACCTCCAGGCCGAAGTGGCTGTTGGGCGACACGGCGAAGCTCTGGATGCCGTTGCAGCCCACGTCCAAGTCGTGCGCCAGGGCCAGCGGCAGGCGGGTGCCCGGGGCGGCGCTCTCCGACACCTCCAGCGCCATCAGGGGCTGCGGGAAGCGCGGCGCGTGGTCGTTGAGGTCGCGCACCTCCAGCTCCACGTGCAGCAGCCGGTACTGCTGCTGCTGGGGCTGCTGCGGGGGCGAGGGGGGGCCACCGCCGCCCAGGCTCACCACGTCGAAGGCCACCATGCACGGCTCCTCCAACTGCCCGCACAGCTGCTCCCGGTCTAGCCGCTCGGCGCCCAGGGTCAGCTGCCCGTCCCACTCGCGCACCCGCACCAGCGAGCTGTTGCCCAACTGCTTCATCAGGCGGAAGCTGCTGGGGGCGGCATCGACGGCCGAACTGAGCCTCTGCAGGTTCTCTGCCAGCACTCCGATGACGGTGCCGGGTGGTTGTTCTTCGTAGGCACGGAATCGGACAGTCTCGCCGAGCGCTCGTGGGAGGGAGAGATACTGGAGGAGGGAAACAAGCAGGAGACAGCGGCTGGCCATGACTCCTCTAACCAAATGTGCGACGCCGCTGCCCCACCGACTGTCTGCCGATCAGAAGCCCCTCGAAAACTGCTCCCCGGCTCAGCTGTGCCCACCTGCCTTACTCTCCAGGCAGCCTGTGCTCTGAAGTTTGCTGCAATCTGTCTCTCTTTGCCCTTGGCAACACTACTGTCTTGCGTTCCCCTGAACTCTTCCCCGGGGCTCATATGGTTAACAAAATGCAGATGAGATGCCTTCCTGGACCAATCCTCTGGTCCCCGAGCGACCCAAGAGCATTCTTGGCGCCCAATGGGACGCGCTGGCTCTTCTCCTGCCCTCTCCTTTCTTCAGCCTGGTTGCTTCTGGAAGTGTCAAGCAAGCTGAAACTCCCGGCCATCTGTTTTGCTAGTCTAAGGCACCACAGAACTCTTGGTTGTTTCTCCCAGGCAGGCATTGGAGGTAGAAGATGCAAAGGGGGTGGGGGAGTTTGTTTTTCAGACCCAACAGGGCAATTCTGCTTTATTCTTGTTAAGTTCAGTGGGATTTCTCTGGACTGGAACAATTAATGGGAGAAATACTATGAAATGGAGTTAAGTGTCCATTATGAATGCCAGTTCAATTCTGTAAAGGCCATGTTTAGAAAATCTGTTCTGCTTCTGACTCTCCACACTCCTCAGAAGCAAAAGATTCTTCTCCAAAGAAGATCTGATGCGACCCAACCCTATGTGTCTCCTGCCCAATCCTCAAAACAACCCTTTGAGGTGGGCTAAGCTGTCAGAGAAAGTGCCCCAAGATTATCCAAGGAGCTTCATGGCAGAGCAGGAATTTGAATCCAAGTTGTTCCACTCTGTCCAGTCCACCACACTGGGTGTGTGTAAATTCTCCAACCCAAAAGAGATATCTGTATGCTAGTTTGAAGATAGGCACACTGCTATCTTTGATGGGAACATACTAAAACAAATGTCAAGAGAATAGCCATTGAAATATTTCATTCAGAACTTTGCAGCTTGGGGTGCAGGATCGCAACCCTTTTCGATTAATTTGAGTGGACATTGTGAAGTTCAATATAATGGAGATCCATTTCTGATCTGTGTTATTGGTAAGTTTAGCCATTTCTGCAGCTGCTGACACCTGGTGGGCTGGAAAAAAAAATAGAAATTAAACTCGTAATAGTGTGGAAAGTTGCCTAATGTGCCCCTTAGTATGCACACAAAAAATATATTGATCTACCTCAATATCTAGCCCCTCTGGCTTTGAAAAAATCTAAAATGACCCAAAAATTGTTTCTCGAAATAATTTTATTTTTTAATTTAAAAATCAAATTTGTAATAGTGCAGAAAAGTAGACTAATGTGCCCCTTAGTATACACAAAAAAATATATTGATCTACCTCAATGTCTAGCCGGGCCCCTTTTGCCTTGAAAAAATAGAAAATGACTCAGAATTTTTTGGGGGAACACATTTTATTTATAGAAATAATATTTATAAGTACAATACTTTTAACAGTGTATACTAAGGGACAGGGACACACTAGGTTACTTTTCTGCACTATTACAAATTTGATTTCTAAATAAAAATTAAAATTATTTCGAGAAACCATTTTTGGGTCATTTTAGTTTTTTTCAAAGCAAGAGGGGCCCGGCTAGACATTGACATAGATCAATAATTTTTTGTGTATACTAAGGGACACATTAGGTAAGTTTTCCACACTATTACTAATTTAATTTCTCTTTTAAAAATTAGGCCATTTTTCAGCCCACCCTATGATCATTCCATAATCATTGGCATGCTTGCTGGTTTCTACTGCTGGGCTAACATTGGCTGTGTTCATTTGGCATGATGAGTCCCAGCTGTAGGCTTGCATGCTGCCTCTCTCCACGCCAGTAGAACTGTTTGATTTTGTCTTGTTTTGTCTGAACCCAACACACTGTGGTTAAGCATAAATATAGTTTGAATCAAGTCAGTTTCAACTGTTAATTAAAAACAGAAGTGAACACTTCCAATCTCCTTGTAGCCACACTGAAGAAGAAAGTGGGGGCTCATGAACCTATGGTTTGTTGTGGCTCATTCCAGCCATTCTAAACCATAGTTTATCATGATGTCCAAGCACAGCTACAGAAAGATTTTGAATAATTCTACAGTCCTTTGGTTTTCTTCATCCAAATAATTCAACTAGATATCTAATTGTTCTGACTTTGATGTCATACCATGATTTGAAAAATAACTACTTAAGTGAAGCATTTTCATAGCAATCAAACCACATACTTAGGAAGTATTAGCACTGAAAGCAGGGGCCAGAGAATTTAGTACACCATCACATTGTTTTACAGAGACTGTTTTTTTTTTTTTTAGAAAGCATGCCAATTATATAACACTGTTATTTCAGCAAATGTGTGTAGGTCGTGTTTGGAGAGGACAGAAGGCAAAGTGTTAAGACAAGAAGCCCTTTGGGAGGATTTTTAAGCCATTTGGCCAGCAAATTTCTATAGCGCAAACCTGCCAGGGGCAAAAATGACAACTGAAGTGTGAAGCCCGCAGCAGTCCTCGCAAATGGTGTTACGCAAGTGCTTACACCCATGGGAGGGTGACACCCTTATATCTTAATGTTCCTGAGAAAACTGTGAATCATAACTTTTCCCACTAGGATATTATTTTCTGCTGCATCTCACAGAGAGCAAAACAATCTGTCAGGACAAAGAACAGAAGAGGATGGTTTAATACATGAGCAATTCAAAAATATTTAAACAATCCAACAATTCTAATGGACACAATCCAGCCACAATCCCCAACAGTAGCTTTAGCACACTGAGACTGGGCAGGTTATTCATTGGCAGCCATGGCCTTCCATGTCTTACCACTTCATGCTATACTCCCCCCGTCAAACACGCCCACAAGATGGGTCTTGGAAAGAGAGGCTTGGCACAGGGCTAGGGCAGATGTACATTTATCTCTTGTTATCTACTAACAAAGACACCTTTTTCTGCCCTTCCTCCAAAGAATACAAAACAGCAAGCATAGTTTCCCTTTTCCCTTTTGACCTCACAACAACCCTGTGAGGAAGATTAGGTTAAGAAATCATGACCACCTGAAGGTCACCTAGAGAGTTACATAGCTGAGCAGGAATTTTATTCCACGTCTCTGGTCTAAATCCAATATTTTGTCCGCTAAACCAGATCGGCTTTTGTTTTGCTTTGTTTCATTTTGTAATTGTGATATACCATAGAGATAAAGCAGCCAGTAAAACAGAAATTATAAAATGCAAAGAAACTTTACAGAGAACTAAAAAGGGAGACCACTAACATAACTTCATTATCATCAAGGGTAATCCAATGCCAGGATGGATGGAAGGGATAATTCTCTGGGTGATTTATAGTAGATTAGCAAGAGTTTCCAACTTCCAATCATTAGCAATGGCAGCAACAAAATAAATGACTTTCTCCACTTAAATAAGGCTGATGAAATGAAGAAAGCTTGGATTGACCAGAAGTGGCTTTTCTGTGAAAAGAATATCGGTTCAGTTCAGTTCTGGTACTGAAAATAAATCCCTAGGCACAGAATATGTTCAGATGCACCCTGTTCTTTTATTCCAAGTGTATGCCTTTTGCATCTGGCTCTGGTTGCTGGATCTTGGTTCCAGTAAAACAAGTAGATCTGACAAGCCTGAAATTTGCCAACCTAGATATAACAATCTGGCCCCAAACTATAGTATTTTAAGATTATATATATTGTATTTTATGTTTGTTGTCTTCCAGATTTTAATTCGCTACTGATGAACAGGCAGTATGCTTCCTTCTCCAGATCCTTGTAAATAACAGTTTGCTGCTGATAATACAACTGAGATTATGTGTGCCCCCTACCCCTACCCCACCCCCCTCTTTGTTTAAAAAAAAAGTGAGAGATGAGGTAATGCTATAATTTCAGTATTCGTGGGAAGACAGAAACCTCCAAATTGTCAACTCTTAAACTGCAAAAGCAATTCAGCATAGTCTTCTCTGTTCTTGAAGGGTGTTTGGAGTTTAAGGAAAGGGGGGATTGGAGGCCAAATGAACGCTAATGCACCAGAAGAATGACAGGCAGGATAACAGCAAAACAGTGTGATGTGTCCCTATAGGCATCTGGGTGGGTTTGCAAGCCTTGGGCTTCTGCTTACATGTGTTCCAATCTGCTAGGCTTGTGTTACAATAATATTTTTCAGTGTGCTATTAAAAAAAGGACACTCTTGTTTGGTAGAAACTTTTGCATAGAGAGGACTTGCTTGCTGTCAAAAGCACTGGCTTAAAGGCCCAGAGGGGAGTCTGTCTGCCAGTGCATTAAAGATTGCTGCAGGCAAGTGTGGTATAAATGCAGGCCAAATGTCAAAACAAGAACTCTGCTGGGAGGGAGGGCAAAGTGTAGGGTAAGGGAGGCATGTCCAGTTTGGTAATCGCAAAAGGGTCAACTTCAAACATTCCTGCCTACCCAGAATCTCATTTCTGCTTTTCATCTGGTGCCAAAGATCTCTAAATGCTCACTATTATCAAGCCAAACCAGCTTATTCAGCAGGGATGAACATTGCAAGGCTAGCCTAAGACATGTTGATACCTGAAAGAGAATATTCATAGCAATATTAGAGAGAGAGAGAGAGAGAGAGAGAGAGAGAGAGCGGTGGCCTATCAAATCCAGGCCATCTTTGAGGAAACTGATTATTTCGATCCATTCCAGTCTGGTTTCAAGCCCAGTTTCAGGATGGAAACCTCCGTAGTCACCCTGGTGGGTGACTTGAACCAGCTCATGGATTGGGAGAGTGCAGACCAATGAGTTCTCCTGGACCTCTTGGCAGTTTTCAATCTCATTTATCACAATTTCCATCTGGGCTGGGTTGGGCTTGGGAGGCACATAACTGAGGTGGCTCTAATCCTTCTTGGAGGGGTGATCCCAGAAGGTAGAGCTGAGGGACTTCGGTTCCACCCCTTGGCCTTTGGCATGTTCCATCTTGTCTCTAGTGCTTTTTAACTTCTACATAAAACTTTGAGGAGGGAGTGGGTGGTGTCAATTGACTTACTGATGACACATAGCTCTACCTTGGTTTTCCATCCACAAGTCTCTTCAAGGCTGTGAAGCTCTTGAACAGATGTCTGGAAGCAATTTTGGGGTGAATGTGAGTGAACAAGCTGGGGCCTAATCTGGACAAGATAGAGATGCTGTATGTAGGGAAACTAATTGATCTGGATAGTGGGGACAAATTATTATTATTATTATTATTATTATTATTATTATTATTATATCACTCCTTTTTTCCCACTACTGGGACTGAAGACAGCTTTACAAATTAAAATATATACAGTTAAAACAGTTAGAGGTATACAAAATGTAAAAACAATTAAAGACATTTAAAATACGAATAAAAAAATCCAATATATAAGTAGCGCATGAACAGAGGTCCAGACTACTCCCCAAAGGTCAGCCAGAACAAAAAAGTTTTAGCCTGCCTCTGGAAACACGCCAGGGAGGGAGCCAGTCTAGCTTCCCTGGGAAGGGAATTCCAGAGCCTCGGGGCAGCCACCGTGAAGGCCTTCTCCCGCGTACCCACCAGGCTTGCCTGTGATGGTGGTGGGATGGATAGAAGGGCCTCCCCTGATAGGAAGGCTCTTAAGGGAGAATATGGTCTTTCAGATATCCTGGACCCGAGCAGTATAGGGCTTTGTAGGTCATAACCAGCACTTTGAATTGTGCATGGAAACAGACTGGAAGCCAGTAGAGCTGTTTTAACAGGGGAGTTGTATGCTCCCTGTAACCACACCCAGTCAACACTCTGGCTGCAGCTCTTTAAACCAGCTGAAGTTTCCAAACACTCTTCAAAGGCAGCCCCACATAGAGTGCATTACGGTAATCCAATTGGGATGTAACTAAGGCATGTGTCACTGTGGCCAGGTCCAACATCTCTAGGAACTGGCGCAGCTGGCGCACTAACTTTAACTGTGCAAATGCACTCCTGGCCACCGCCGAAACCTGGGCATCCAGGCTCAGGGCTGAATCCAGGAGTACACCCAAGCTGCGAACCTGTGTCTTCAGGGGGAGTAAAACCCCATCCAGCACAAGCTGAATCCCTATTCCCTGATCTGCCCTTCGACTGACCAGGAGCATCTCTGTCTTATCTGGATTGAGCTTCAATTTGTTTGCCCTCATCCAGTCCATTACTGCTGACAGACATTGGTTTAGCACTGAAACAGCTTCCTTGGAATCAGGTGGAAAGGAGAAGTAGAGTTGGGTGTCATCAGCGTACTGGTGGCACCGCACCCCAAAACTCCAGACAAAACAGAACCCTGAGGGACTCCACAGGCCAACAGTCAAGGTGTCGAACAGAAATCCACCTGCCCCACCTTCTGGGTCTGTTCCTCCAGGAAGGAATGGAGCCACAGTAAAACAGTGCCTCCAAGTCCCATCCCAGCGAGGCAACACAGAAGGATACCATGGTTGATGGCATCAAACGCCACTGAGAGGTCCAGCAGAACCAACAGGGACCCGTTCCCCCTGCCCAGTTCCAAGACAACCAGCGCTGTTTCTGTCCCATAACCAGGTCTGAAGCCAGATTGAAATGGATCTAGATAATCCGTCTCATCTAGGAATCCCTGGAGTTGGGAGGCCACCACACACTCTAATACCTTGCCCAGAAATGGAACATTGGAGACTGGCCAGTAATTGTCAGGGCTTTTTCAACATAGGTTGTATTACTGCCCCCTTCAGGCAGGACGGAACACTGCCTTGGTGGAGGGAGGCATTAACTACTCCACTTACCCACTTGGCCAGTCCCCCTCTGGCTGCTTTTATGAGCCAGGAAGGGCAAGGATCTAGCAAACATGTGGTGGCTCTTACCTCTCCAAAGATCCTGTCCGCATCTTCAGGCTGTACAAATTGAAAAGTATCCAATAACACTGGATAAGCAGGTGCCAAAGTTACAACCACTGGGTCTGTATCAACTATAGCATCCAAGTCAGAGCAGATCCGAGCTATACTCCCCCCTGATAGTCAAATGTGTCACAGTATGGGGCTTCTTTTGGCCTCAGCACAGCTTGTAGAAGCATAGGTGGTGGCAGGTGCCTGCAGTGCCTTTTGCCAGCTTAGGCTGATACACCAGCTGCAACATTACGGAGAGAAAGCAGACCTAGCCTTGGGCATTCATGCACTATTTCTTTATTTATTACATTTCTATACCACTTAATAGCCAAAGTTCTCTGGGCAATTCACATAAATTTAAACCATAAGTTTTTAAAGTTTTAAACCACAATATAAAAGTGAAAACCAAGAAAAACCTTAGCAACAATGCAAAGATTTAAAATACAGTTACAGATTGAACACTAAAATATTAATATACCTGGGAAAATAAAAAGGGTTTCACTTAGGCTGACCATATGAAAAGGAGGACAGGGCTCATGTAACTTTAACAGTTGTAGAGAAAAGGGAATTTCAGCCGGCGTGATTTGTATGCAATTTGTACCTGGTGAAATTCCCTCTTCATTACAACACTTAAAACTGCAGGGACCCTGCCCTCTTTTGTATCTGGTCACTCTAGTATAGTGCATGCAACTTTAATTGTTTTGATGAAGAGGTGATTTCACTAGGTACTAATTGCATACAAATGACGCCGGCTGAAATTCCCTTTTTTCTGCAACTGTTAAAGTTACATGAGCCCTGTCCTCCTTTTCATATGGTCAGCCTAGTTTCATTTGGCATGGGAAAGAGCACAATGTAGGTGTCAGATGAGCCTCTGCATGCCATAACTGGGGTGCCACAACAGAAAAGGCCCCCTCTTGGTAACCACCTACCTCACATCCTTTGGCAGGGGCTCCCAGGGAGGATCTTACAGTCTGGAGACGTATATATGGGGGGAGACGATCCTTCAGTTAACCCCCCAAGCCATGTAGAGCTTTGAATGTTAATACTCAGCCCTTTGAATTGGGCCTGGACATGGACTTGCAGCCAGTGCAGATGGAAAAGTACTGGGATAATATGATTCTGAGCCTATCTACACAGTACCTTGGAATGTTTAAAATAGTATTTTAAAACGTTTCAAATAGGTCTAAGACATTTCTAAAACGTCTTAGACCACATTAAGGAGTACTCACGTTACAGGGGAAAAATTCTTCAGTCTTCAAAGCGGTGTCTGCGGTCTCACACCCTTCTGCCTGTCTCTTTCTGTTTCGTTTTTACAATAAGTTTAGGGCAAGGCATTGTGGGTGCTGTAGTTCACTCGCCAACTTCCTCCTTAGTTCCCCTTTCATTCCCTAGCTTTCAATGAGTATAGGGCTAAGAATTGTGAGTGTTGTAGTTCACCTGCCCACTTCCTCCTTAGCCCCTCTTTCTTCCCCACCAATCAACGGCTAAGCATTTGGGTGCTGGTAAATGAAGCACTGCCCCCACAAATCACAAATGGTAAGGAAGGACACATTATTTTACTTAAAATGATTTATTAAAAGTAAAAACTGTTGTATATAGCTGAAGTGAGTTTTTAAAAAACTTCAGGTATACAATATTCAAGGGAGTGCGTCATGGGGCCCAAAGAGTTTGTGTAACCCTTATAAAACATTACAAAGCTAGTGTGTAGATCGACTCTCTGTTGGCCAGTCCCAGTAACAATCTCGCTAACCTATTTTAGACCAGCTGAAGTTTCCAGACTGTTTTCAGAGGCAGCCCTATATTTAACTCATTGCAGTAATCCAGACAAGAGGATATCAGAGCATGGATATCAGGCTATCCAGACGGGTTACATCCAGACTAGACTACTGGAATGAACTCTACTTGGGGCAGTCTTTGATCGTGACTCAAAAACTTGCAGAATGCAGCTGCTGGTGTGCTCAGTGGGCCACATGGTCAAAACATTTTCACCTGATGCTGTACTAGTTGCTCTGGTTACTGGGGCATATCCAGGCACAATTTAAAGTGCTGGATTTTACTTTTAAAGCCATAAATAGTTTGAGACCAGGTTATTTGAAGGATCGCCTGTGCCCATCTGAACCTGCCTGTGCTTTAAGGTTATCATCGGAGGACCTGTTCATTGGCTTGCCTTCAAGATTAGTCAGACTGGAGGGACAAGGTCTTTTCACTTGTTCATGTCTCCCACCATATGGAACTCCCTCCCAAGGAATATGTAATTGGTCTTTCAGCTGTGGTATTTCAAAGGGCTTTGGAAACTGATAGCTAGTAATGGATGTGTTTATTGGTCATGCTGCTGTTTTATTGAGGTTTTATTGCCATGGCTCCTGAAATGGTTTTTCTACTGGCTGAAGTGTATTTTAAGGCATTGGTGTTGTTTTTAATTTTCATTATAATATGACACCTTTTTACATTTCTATTTTGTTTACTGCCTTGGGTGGACTTGGTCCAGAAAAGCCACTCATAAGCTTTCGTGCACTAGACTCATCGTTGCCTGCTTATTTTCTTTTTTGCCCTGCCTTGCACTCTCATTCTCCCATTAAGCATTGCTAGGGTGACCAGATAAAATCCAAGTCAGGGCTCCTGTAACTTTAACAGTTGTAGAGAAAAGGGAATTTCAGCCAGTGTCATTTGTATGCAATTAGTTGCTGGTGAAATTCCCTCTTCATCACAACAGTTAAAGTTGCAGGGGCCCTGCCTTCTTTTGTATATGGTCACTCTAATATAGTGCCTGCACCTTTAACTGTTGTGATGAAGAGGGAATATCACCAGGAACTAATTGCATACAAATGACACTGGCTGAACTTCCCTTTTCTCTACAACTGTTAAAGTTACATGAGCCCTGACCTGGATTTTATCTGGTCAGCCTAGGCATTGCCAGGACCACTTCAGATGTGTGTGAGAGAACAGGCTGATCTGTCAGTGGAGGTTGTGGGCTGCCTCAGTAGAGGCAAATGGTCAAACAGGCACGTCTCCTGAACTAAAAGGAACTGTCCTTGCTGCTAACTTGGATGCCGCATGTCAGAGGTACAGCGCACGTTCTTTCTCTCTGGACATCCAGGGTAGTGGAGGCAGAGGGAGGGAGGCTCTGCTTCTAAAAAGATAAGAGCAACTGTGATAGTTTACAGTGGCACTTCAGCACTTCACTTGTTTAGAATGTCTGAAGCCACTTTGAGCATTACTCACAGAGTACCGGCCTGAAAACATGTGGATTGGGACCCTTCCTGGCCTTTGCTGGGAAGAGACAAAGCTACAATATATATAAGGGGGCATCATCTGGGAGCTTAGTGATCATACAGATTACACATGTCAGCCTTAAACTCAAGGATTGTTTTCCTTGCTGAGACCAACATCAAATATTGTGTTTCCAACGGTGGCCAGCTAGATTCCTCTGAGGATTCAAAGACAGAAAATGGACATTCTCTCTCTCTCTCTCTCTCTCTCTCTCTCTCTCTCTCTCTCTCTCTCTCTCTCTCTCTCATTGGCTGCATTCAGACAACACATTAGTCAATGGTGGGTTGAGTAGCCAACTCACAGTTGATTAGTTTGTGGGTACTCCCCACACAACATATTCCTACACAACTGTGGGTGGTTGGGGCTGGCGTTGAGTGGACTAATAGTCAACTCAGCATTTGACTGACACAGCCCCTGCCCCTCTCCCCACCCTCCTCAGTCCTCCCAGTTCTATCGCAGCAGCCTCTGCAAGTTGCACCAGTTGTAGCAGAGTGGCAGACGCTGCTTTGGTCGCTCTTGTCGCTTGCCACTATGGGCTTGTGTTCAACCCACTCACCACACGCCATTAACACACTCACCCCTCCTCACAACACTTTAAACAACTGGCTTCGAGCTAAACAACTTGCAAGCCAGTTTAGGGTGACCAGATAAAATCCAGGTCAGGGCTCATGTAACTTTAACAGCTGTAGAGAAAAGGGAATTTCAGCCAGAGTCATTTGTATGCAATTAGTTCCTGGTGATATTACTTCTTCATCACAACAGTTAAAGGTGCAGGCACTATACTAGAGTGATCATATACAAAAGAAGGCAGGGCCCCTGCACCTTTAACTGATGCGATGAAGAGGGAATTTCACCAGGAACTAATTGCATACAAATAACACTGGCTGAAATTCCCTTTTCTCTACAACTGTTAAAGTTACATGAGCTCTGACCTGGATTTTATCTGGTCACCCTAAGCCAGTTGTTTCTCTCAGTTGCTTATTTGGGCGGAATAGCATACTGTCAGTAGTTTGTGAGTGGCATGTTACCCTCCACACAACACAATAAGCAATACAACTGACGATTGTTCCCCCCCCCCAAGTTGCTTAATGTATTGTCCGAATGCAGCCATTCTCTCTCTCCTGTTGGTCATTCCCCATGGGTATACTGCCTTTGTACATGGAAGCTCTTAAGACCGCTTTCTCAATCCAGCAACAAAACAAAAATGTATCCTGTGCGTACAGAAACATGAGAAAGGTCCAACACCTTTCATGAGCTGTAAAGGCAGCTTGCAACATCATTTCCTGCAGAGGATCATGGAGGTTTTAGTTCAACCCCATGATCTTTAGCCACAAGACAAATTGCAAGCATCACTTCCCTGAAGGAGGAGGAGAGGCTTGCTAAGCCTGCTGTCAGTCCAGTGGAGCATATTAATCAAAATACAAAGGAGCTGAGGGTGCCTCTACAAAAGCGTTTAAAGCTCTTTCAAGGCGCATTACAAATTTTACCTCTACAAGGGCGGAGCGCAAATCTGGGGTCGAGGCGCTTTTTATCTCTGATTATTTGCATTTTCGAATGTGCATTAAATAGCGAGTTTTAATTTGCCACGGGAGTTAAAGTGCCTTATGGTCATGTAAACATGCAATTCTCTGCATGTAAACAACTTTAAGGAGTGTTTCATATAATCCGTAATGCGCTTTACCACCTCTTGTGAAATGGTATTAGGCGTAAATGCGCTTCTCCGTATATGCGCATAATCGGGCAACCAGGCGTCAAACTGAAATCTTGTAGAGGGGGCCTAATTGTGCATAACTGGAATCATGATTCATTTTAACTGGGTAAAGGAATACCTCGTAAGGTACTCAGGGAGCAATGATGATGCATTTCAGTAGGACTGAGAAAAATGCAGGGAAATAGGGTTGGGGGAGGAGGAAGGGGTATTGCCTATCCTTCCACTTAGGCTCTGTCTGAACCCAGAGAGGAGGGTCAATAATCTCAGGTCAGAGAGGAGCTCACAAGCATAGGGAATAAGAATAAAAGAAGAATAAGGGGCTGCAGGGGGGAAAGAGTACAACTTAAAAATGGAGAGGGGGGGAGGGACAGAGGAACTGGTGTGACCAGGCAGATATTGACTTGGGTGTTGAAGCTTCCATTTTAAGAATGGGCAGGGGGCATTTTGTGAGAGTGCCCAGAACATTCTGTCAAAATTCCAAATGTGTCCACCAGCCCAAAAAAGTTGAGCCCTGAAATACTCTTATAAACTCTGAATAGCCACTCAATTTGGTGTATTACGGGACTTCCTTTGGGTTGGAAGTGGGTGGGGAGTAGGGCTCAATAGATGGTGAGAACTACTCTTTTGGTTCATGCTAGTAGACAAAAGGCAGTGTTCAACTGCATCCTGCTGTGCCCTTCATGATCACTTTCCCAGGCAAAATGGAGCCTTTTTGATTCAAGTTACTGGGAAAACACTTCAGATGGCGGTGGTGTGTGGTTCCCCGGCAAAACCAGGGCAGTGCGTACAGAGAAGGGCTGGAGGTACAAGCAGAATCAGGGGGTGGGCCTGCTCAAGGCAGGTGCTGCATGCCTTGTACTGCTTGAAGCAATCTGAGTAGGGTTGCTCACATAGTTGAGCCTCTCCTGCTTCAAATGTTTATCTCATCCCTAACAGAAGGCACTGCTATTGCCAGACAAGGGCAGAAGGCCCAGGCTCCAAGTGTTAATATCAGATCTGAATGATCCAGATTTTTCATACTTGCCCAGTTCACATGATCATAGTGGTTTAATCAAGCCATTGTGACTTGTTTAAGTTGCTGCGCTCACCGGAGACCCTTTATGTAATCACCCGCCTGGGTGTGAGTTGTTGTGTCTTCCAAAACAACTTTCAAATAACTCATTGGCTTTTGTTGGGTTATTTGAGTGTTTCCCCTTCAAGCAAGTCCAGAATCAGATAACATGATAAGCCACGCTTGGGTGGGTGATTAGGCAAATGGTGCCCAGCATTCACAGCAGCTTAAACCCATGAAATCACTTGGTCCCAGATAGCCCATCAGCCTAGGCTTTAACCTCAAGCCATGAGGAGTTCCTGACAACTGGAATGTGTGTACTTTGTGTGAGTGTTTCCATGGGGAAATACTCAAGACTGCAAAAAAAAGGCAGTCAGCAGCAGCATCCACATCATCTACAGGATGTAAGTCATTTTGTTAAGAGAGATGAAACAATTTCCTTAAGTTTTTTGCTAGATAAATTGGGAATTCTGGTGTCATGTGAAGTGCTACAAGTGTATATTTACTTTCCCTGGTAATTGCTAGCCTCTTAATCAGCAATGTGCACAGCTCATAGCAAACTTCAAAAATATTACCCATCTGTCTAACTATCTCCCTCTCTCCTTTGTACTAAAAGACATAATTGGGATTCTTAGGTTCACACATCAGATTCATCTTTTATGAAGACCTCAGATTTGAATTTAAACCCTGGGAGAACATCCAGTTTGCTCCATACACAGCACCACTTTTGTTTCCAAGAACTTCAGACAAAAATTGAACCAGACACTCCATTTCCATTACTCTGACGCATATAATACACTTATCAGTCATCCATAAGTAGTGGAAAGAAACACATTACATAACCACATAGCCATGAACATCAAACAAGCAGTTCAGTGATATTGAAGAACAGATCCCTGAATACTGACTAGGGTATGATACAGTTACAAATTCCACAGAGCAAGGCATATGTCCATAAATAATATCATAAAACCCTCTGCAAAATTGTATCCATAAGAGGGGAATTCAAGAACCGTTGTTGAATTTGATGTTCTCCACAACGTTTCTTCTTAGCTTCACTATATCTGACATTTCTAAAGTATCTGTCACTCTAGTTAAGCACCAGATGGAAAAGAGTTCTCTTTCAAGACATACAGGCTTTGCTGTCACTCTTGTCCTATGCAAATAGTCACATGTAGGACCCAAGGTGGGGATGAGCATGTCCTTCACATTAAAAAGATGAACCCAGCCAGTTCAATGGGAGCGCAATGAGAACTGTGATGTTGATGTATATCCAGATGTGCATCTGAATCAGCTAAGCACAGAAAAGCATCTCTGATATATGGATTTCCCTTGCTGGATCAGAGTGATAGGATTTATTGTGACCTATTTTTACATATGGAATAAATTTCTATTGCCGTGGTAGGGCACATGTTTTTCATGCCAATAGCCCTAAATTCAATTTTGGGCAATTCCAGTGAAATGAATTTGAGAAGTAGGATAAGGAAAGTTCTGCCTAAAGATTTGGAAGCTGCTGCGGGATAGATTAACAGCCTATAAAGCAACCTCATGTGGTCATGGGTAGTTATGGTATAGGGAAGAAGTATATAACTCTGGTATTCTAGCTTTCTCACACTTGTAAACTACAGATTATACATTTAGAATTTCCAGTACACTGTGTATCAAAACAGACATTACTTTAAATCAATATCTAGCAGCTACGTCTTTTTTTCATTTTAATTCTAGAGTAGGCACAGCAAACCCGATTTGGATTGGGACCCTAGCATGGGGGTGGGTGGGTGTAGGGGATTAAGATCTGGACTGGGGGGCCCTGGTACCTATTCTAGGATTAAAATGCAGGAAAGATGTAGCTACTAGATACAGATTAAAAATAAAGTCTGTTTTGGTCTGTGAGACACTTCAGGACTTCCCATATCTGTACGTATACTCAAGCATCAATGTACTCAACTGCATGTCTATTCAAACCTCAAATTTGGGGCTGATATATTAAGTGGATCATAATGTTTAAAAATATTAAGACTTTGGCAAATATTATGCCTGCTCTATTTTTTGAAGAAACATATTCTCTCATTTTTGGGGATATTGTTCATTTATTATGATGCTATTAAAGTCTTTAAAAAGCAGCCTTCATCCGTGGAAAATATACCTAAAACTAAAAATGACATTTTTCTACTGAAATCTTGGTAATATGCATATGCACGTTTAGTCAAAAGATCAATCTGCTAATTGACTAGACATTTGGTGATTCCTCCATTTAAATGTATTTAATTTGGGTACACCCCTACTTACCTTTTTGCATTCCATTCGTCAAAGAATTTTCCAGAATGGCTTTACACAGTTCTTAGGGCACATACAACTGGAGCTTGGTCACTTTAAGACATCCTGGAATCAGGAATCTAGTTAAGATTGTGGTTAAGGCTGCCTGGTGAAAAAATTGGTTATCTGCAATCTATTTATGGACATGCTTATTGGCCCACTTCGGACAATCGTATCTCAGGTTAATAAACCAAGGTATGAATGAGCCTTATGCCTGTGTGCACAGCCCCTTGTTCCTCCTTTTCTGGCACAAGCAATCAAACCAGAAAGCCTCTAATTAACCATAGTTTCTCCTTTCAGATGAAATAGAAAACTGATCAATTAGAGACGTTCTAATTAATCACTGATATTTTAAGTTGGCCTTTTCTGCACTTTTTTCCAACTACACTATCCTTTTTGAAGTGTGGGAACAGAAGCTGTTTGCATCCCTCCATTGGGAGAAGTTACCATTTATTCCTACTCTCTACATTTTGTTCTTTAACCAGTTACTGGCCTATAGGAGGACCTCTCCTCTTATTCCATGACTGCTAAGTTTGTTCAGGAGTCTCTGGTGGGGGACTTTGACAAAAGCCTTTTGGAAGTCCAAGTAAACCATGTCTACTGAATCACCCTGTCCATATGTTTATCGACACTCTTAAAGAACTATTGAACGGTTCTTTGCGTAAGCCATGTTGATTGTTTTCCTGCAGAGCTGCTCATTCTGTACATTTACTAATTTTATCTTTAATGCTGTGTACAACCCAGAATCAACATTAAGCTAACCCACCTCTAATCTCCCAGATTCCCCACCCCAACCCCAAATCGCTTTTTCTAAAATTAGTGTTAAATTGGCCATTCTCCAGTCCTCTGGTACAGAGGCTGATCTTAGGGACATATCACATATTTCTTTTAGAAGATCAGCAATTTAACATTTGAGTTCTTTGAGAACTCTGGGATGGATACCATCTGGGCCCAGTAATAAGCTGTGATATGACATTACTACAGTTATTAAAAAAGAAAGTAATCACAAGTGTTCTTAAAATACACATTTTGCCATTTAATCTGAATGCATCCAAGAGGAGGTCCTCAAAACTCTCCATGAGTCTCCCTCCCCCCTTTGTCTCCTCCAATTGAAAGATGAAGTTTCACTTCAACAGGTGGAATGGGAGATGTAGTCTCGTCAGTATATATTCCCCCCTCCCAGTACATAAACCTCTCAGCGCAATTTTACATGGGATACAAAATGGGATAAAATGGCAAAAGAACACACAGGTGTCCCTCATAGAGGGTAAAGTTAGCTTCCCCCAGTCTTCCCAATTTTATTGACAGATACACCAGCAAATCAAGTGCTAATTCAGCTGAATTTTGCTCCTCTGTGTCTCTTCAGTGGGTGTAAACATAACATCTGTAGCAATGAGAATCTTCTTCCACACATCCCAAAGTATCCTTGATGTTCCCAATTCACATGATTAATTTGCTACTTTCTTCTAGTCATTGTTCCAATATCCTTTTAGTGGCAGCAGATTACACATTATAAATCAAATAAACATAGCTTGGCAAAGGGTATTTCTATCATCTTTCTTCTACTGTGAATCAGGCCATACCTTTTTAACAGCAAAGTCAGAATACTTCAGAGATAAGGTTTTATTTATCTACAGGCATTTATGACTAAATAGACATTAAAGTATTTAATGAGACTGTATAAAAGTCTTCCCTGCCCTCTGCCACTGTGAATTAGTTTCTGCAGCCTGATGTTCTTGCTCAGTATTTTTCAGACTGAGATTTTTAGAGCTGTTCTTGTTACAATGGGGACATGTCATTCAACCTCCAAACTGTGGGCCAAATGAGACAAAGGCCATTTCTACACTGGCCTTTTGACCCGGGGTTCTCCCTGGGTGCTACCTGCACATCCAAATGATGCACAGGGATGCCTGGGGGCAGGGGGGGATGGGTATGGGTTTCCAAAGGGATGAAGAAACCCTGGGAAAACCCGATTCTTTGAGCTGTCTTGGGGCCATCCCGAGACCACGGGAGGTGTGGGTGCCTGTCCCGCATGTGCCCGCTTACTCGGGAGTAAGCATGGCACCTGAAATGGGCATGGAGCCACGTGGTGCAGCTCAGTGCCCATGGGGGGGGGGGGGGGGGAAACAAGTCCGCCATCCCCAGAATGGCTGGGGGTGAGGGTGGGGGAGTTCCTTACCTTCTCCACTGCGCTCTGCTCCTTAAGTGTTAAAAAATGGTGCCCGCAACAAGAGCAACGTCCTGGGACATTGCACTTCCACTGTGGATGCCTAGGGACGGTCCCAGAAGCAGGTACATCCGGGATCGTCCCCCCTCCCTCCCTCTACACCCGTAGATGTAGAAAGACCCAAAGAGACACAGATTTCCTTTAAAACAAACAAACAAAAAACTGCCACAGGTGACTCAAATTGTAGTGGCGCCATGACGCCATTAGAATGGGGTTGACCGAGTGTAAATTTTTCAGTCTAAATTCTCTTTCTCTCCCCTCCCACTCCCAGCTGTTGTCTACCCCACTGAAGAAAACATTCAGGTATGAATATGTTTTACCCTGCAAAGCAAACAGCAGGGTTTTGAAGGGGAGGGGATGATTGGGCTCTGTGGTGGACAAGCGTTTGGAGTTCAGGAGCAACATTGGCCCCCACAGAACCCTTCAGAGGCTGCGTGAGTGGGTGGAACTGGTGGCGAGTGTGGTGGCAGTAGGTGGGGCCAGGGCACAGCACACAGATGTTCATCTATTTACACACACACACACATTCGTTCTCTCTCTCTCTCTCTCTCACACACACACACACACACACTTTCCCATCTCCCATCAACACCACTTGTTAGCTGTTTCCCTGCTGCTAACAGCGGATCAGCCATCAGCTGGGTGGCAGGGAACAGATCTCTAAAGAAACAGCCATCCTCATCAGGATCTCCAGGGGGCGAAGGAGAATAAAGCCTCCCTATCGGTGATCTGCTCGAGATGGCTTTTTCACCACCGAAATAGTAGTAGTTCTAAAGTAGTTCTGGTTCCGAAGATACATGGCTCTCTTGCATGTCATCTAGTTTGACCCTAAGACACTTCTTGTGAAGCTCATGGTCAGACTCTGTGGGAGCTACTACGGAAGGGATAGGTAATTGCTTCAGGATTTCTTTCAAATGAAAAGTGGCATACAAATATTGATAATGGGAATGATAATGATAGCAACAACAACCCCCAGGACTTCTACCTGCCACCCAACATAGCTCACAATCCTAAGGACCCCCTTTATAAACCCTAAACATTTTCTCCCAAGTAAACCAAGTCTCAGACTGGGTTCACACGACATGGCAACCATCATGGGTTACAAGCCACAGTAGTTTGTCATGTCATCCGAACCCAGACCCCTTCTCGCCAAAAAGCCACCCTGTTATAGGGTTACCTAACCCATGACAGGGTGTTGTGTCATCCAAACCTGGGAGAGCAATTTTATCATGGGTTGTGGTAATCGGCCACAGAGCCACTCAGCAAGTGCAGCAAAAGGCCCTTCTGCTTTTCCTAATTGTACCTACCTATGCTGCCTCAAGCCTCCGTTACAAGTGACTGCCCTGCAATGATGGCCAAACAGCACTTTGGAAGGGCTGTCACTCATTTGCCAATCCTCCCTTTTTAAAAATCATTTGGCCATAGAAATTTGCACAAATGGGACTGTATTTTTTTTACTATTTTTTCAGCCCCAGAAATGTGTGCAAATGGGGCCACAATATATTTCTTATTTTTAACTGTTTGTCGGTCTTTCATACGTGTGCACATGCCCACTTATTATGGCTGTCCAATATGTATAGCCTTGCCTTGTCAATGCCCTTGTTTGTTTCAACTGACAAGGGGAAGGAAGTGCAATAGGAAACTTCCAAGGAAATTGCCAAGACAAGACTGCAGATAGACTAATTTGTGCCCTATTGACAGTGAAAGGTCAGAAAGGGGGGGGGGAGAGATCAGGAGAAGGACGTGCACCAAAAAGGGGGAACAATATCACCCACTTAGGAGGGTGATCCTCTGGGTTTTAAAGTGTTGAACTGACACTTGTTGATGTCCTGCTTCCATTCAGCACTTCCCTGAGTCTCCAGCTACTTGAGAAAAGAAAGATCAAGGTTTTTCACAGCACCCTTTCGCAGTAACTGCAGCAGTACTAATTGCTTCAAAGTATAGGGACTTGAGGAGCACTTTGCTTGGGCCAAGCTCATGCATAGAGTGGCCACTTATGCCTCACCAAAGAAGAGGACAAAAGAGAACGCCAATTTGTATTATATTAGCATATGTTAATTTCTATGTTTAAACGCAAATTTATAGATAATAACTATAGTTTAAGTAGAAATGCAATGCAAATGTTTTTCAGCCTATTTCAAAATATGGCCCCTGCTAAAAATTCATTCTCAGCTAGGGTACTTTCAGATATTCTGATGAAGTCAACTGGTCCCATACCTATAAGGACATTTTAAGGGACCTGGTGTAAGAAATAGGATAGAATTATTCAACCAGGGCTGCAGCTCTCATCTCGCTATGGTTCTTTGCAATGGGATAGTTGGCATAGTGGTTAATCTGGCCCCATGCATAAACCAACATGTCAGGCATTGTCTTTCAGAAGCGGATGCTGTTTTGAAACTATATGTCCTGCCTGCTTAATCCCGAATGGCACAGGGGAGCTTTCTTTGTGTGCTCCACATCTCAGCCACATGACAGAATTCATTATATATTGTCACTGTCATTATTATTTCTCCTGAGGACTACTCAGCTTGAATTTCAGTTGCAAAAAGTGAACAGAACAACCAACCCAGGGCCTATACTCAATTATAAAATCCTGCTCGTCCTGAGCTAAACTATAAATTCACTGAGTTCGGAGAATAGGGCATCAATCACAACCAAATTGCTTTGGGGAGACTGAATGACTTGGAGAATTAGGAATGTGATAGATATTCTTTCACCATTGCCCTAGGTCACTAATTGGAATCCATCTCAGATTAGCAAAAGAGACCTGAATTTAGGAACAGAAGTGAGTGAAAGACATTTGTGAGCTTGAAGGAATTAGTAGGCGGTGCTAGTCCAGGGAACCTTGCAGAAAAATGCCAGTTTAGAGTTGGTACTAGCTTCATCATAGATGTTAACATTTCCTGACTCTGAAACTCTCTAAAACAGAGTGTACTTAGGTTTCTCATCAGGCTGTCTAAGGCCTCCATCACACATCCATTTTTCTGCGGCTTTAAATTCCTGTTTTTCACTTTCATTTCTTTCCCGGCTCTAGCACTGGCCATTCACAACTTCCTGTCATCACATCGTTTGCATCTTCACATGTCTTTCCTTTTCCGCCACTGTACTTCGCAATGTTTCCAGCCCAGCCACCTCCCTTCTCCTCCCCCCACCCCTCTGTTTATTGGCTGTTGTGACCCCCTAGTCCCATCCCATTCCCTATCTTCCTACTTCAGCCCTATCTGTGCTGATGTAAGGGCAGGAGTTTTCGGCAACACAGCCAGCACTTATACAATAGTGGCAATCCCCTGCAGTTTGATCGGAGAAAAGCAAGGTGGTGCAGTTGGTCAGTAACTTGGAGCACATTCTCCAGGAAGCAGGGCAGCAAAAGCAATTTAAAAACTGTGGGCTGGAAGAGTGCAATTGCACTCTTCCACTATGCCAGGATTCCATGAGAGTCCGTCAATGGTGTTTTGCTCAATTGAAAGAACATGGAGATAATCCACCCTGGTACTGGTACTTGGCCCTGCTCCCCTTCGCAGTGATGTTGAACGCTCCCCATAATCATTGTTATGATAAACCATCAGCAGGTTTATAAGGTCCTGGAGCACTGCTGAGATCAAGAGCATGTGCATCCCAATCGAAGCGTAAAATCTGTAAGCCCCCATCACCTCAGACTTGAGCAGTAAACTGCAAACTACACAGTACAATTAGTTCTCCAGGTAGAAGTCAGCTTGCAAACTTCAGGCTAGGCTTTTAGTTGTCTAAAAGATACAGCTAATCATGTGCTAAAGATTGCTGACTGAGCTGGGTTGGTGCTTGGAATACATGAATAGGTATGAGCAAGATCATTGAGCATTCAGATGCAGTTGTCTTGGTTACTAAGTATTGGGCCCCCTCCATGATAGCTCCCAATTGCTGCATTGTGCTCTGATGGCTGGGTTGCCATTGCAAAAAACCTGTTCCTCTACAAACACAGCTGGGTTGGGGTTATGGCTTACCTTTGACCTTACTATTAAACTGGGTACTGTACTGATGTTGCAGTTTGCATTTGTACTCCGTTTATGATCTATGGGGGATGGCAGCACTGGGACAATTATTTTCAATAGAAACAAAGTTCAACGTCCCATCCATGATCATTCCCAATTGTTGCATTGTGTTTTGATGGCTGGGATGTCATTGAAAGAAACAGTTCCTTTGACTGCTGAGCTGGGGTGTGGTGATGGCTTACCTTTGACCCGTTTCTAACAATGGGTTCTGAGGGTGGAGTTTGCATTGGGATTCCGGTTAAGCTGGGGGGGGGGGGGAAGGGAGCAATGAAGCTGAAAATCACACTGATGACCTAGCCTTGCAACATCCAAGAATGGGAATATGTAAGGGAAGGAGAGAAGCAGTACTCATTACTTTCATAAATTCCAATATTCTTCTCCACACACCCAGTGTGTGTGTTGGTAGTGGTGGTGGTGGGGGGAACCGACCATGCAGCTGGGATTAAAATATGAACGGGTTGATTTTTGATGGATGTTATTAATTCCATGTGGCATTTCCATCCATGGAATTTAATCACCCACCACAGTTTCATAGATCCAAAGTAAGGAAATGATTTACCAGAAAGGCTATTGAACACAACATGTGCTGGGAGAGTAATGTGAGCATGTGTCTGTGAAAGCACTGAGGGAATCTTGGTTTTTGAAATCATTTCCCTGTACCTCAAACCACACACCAGGCTCTTCTCCCTGAATTGGATTGTTATCGAGCATAGAATAATGTCTTTCTGAATGCATACATTTCTGGAGGACCTTTGATGGCTATACCTGCCCTCCATGTCTTTGAACCGGCTGCCTTCATGCAGTGCCAAGCTAGATCCCACACATTACCAAACCCCTCAGGAAGCCATCCCACACCCATCCCCTCTTAGCATCCCCTGCATGTTTTCATGCACCAGGTGCAATTGTGATGTGTGGGTGGAGCATCAATGTCACAGTAGGATAAGTTTTAATATAACTTTATTTTGGAATGAAACAGAATAGCAAACTGTTTAAAAGCTGTATTGAAAATAAATTTCAACAAAACAAAACAAACTTTAAAAGAAGAAACACTTGTCTTGCCATCCTATTAACACAGGACCTAATCAAAAGCGGTGCAGTGTCCCAAACATTAACTTCAAAATTACTGGGAAAGAAATCAGCACTTTGTGCCTCTCTGGCGCCTTGTCTTGTGCCATGCCAGGCAAGTTGCTGGGGATAGTGTTGCCATCGGGTTTGCAGTGGCTGGATCTAGCAAAAGGACAAAGGCAGTATTAGAAGTGATCCATCTTACAGAACATGACCCCAGAGTAGCAAACATTGTTATTTCACCACCATTCCCCACATTCTTTTGTCTGTAAACCTTAATCTCAGATTGGTGCCGCTGTGTTGATTTACCAACGTTAGCACAGGGATTGCTAGTCCCTGGGCATTCTGTCCTGGACTGTGCTGCAGCATCAGAGCCAAGTCCTGGTATAAAAACAGGAAGAAAACCCCTGAGTTTTGGTTTTCTCAGGAAGGATTGCCATCAGGTCAAAGGGGGGGGGGTTGCATTTCCTGGCTGCACCCTGAGTGTGGTTAGATGACAATGGGTTGGATTCAGATGTAATCATAACCAGAGTAGATATAACATTTACTCGTGTGGGTTCTATGGGGCTTAATTAGAATAAACTTGCAAAAAATATAACTTGAACAAAATACGCCTTTAGTAAACATTAATTTACAGAAACATGCCACAATTTGTCCTATGTCCAAACAACAACAACAAAAATATGGATCTCTTGCTTGTAGCCCAGTCCCACATGGTTCTGTAATTCCAGGCGCTGAGTATTTCGGAAGTCCCTTTTGTAGATTTTTCTTAACTTTAATTTCACAGGGTACTCCCCAATCAGTATCTCAACATTGTAATTCAAAGTATTATCCCTGCAATAATATAATTAGGACGAATATCAAGGATACAAAAAATTATTCCCCATCCCCTTGAAATTCCACTGTATGCAATTAACAGTTCAATTTACCTTATACAAGTTGACAAGAGCCTGTAATTAAACAGCAATCTTCCAAAATTCAGCTTTCAGCAGAACAAACTGACTTGCTTTATTAGTTGTTTCTTCTCTAGCCCTCCCTCTGAGTGAGGACGCCACCCAAGGGACCAAACCATCTGCTCCACAGGGGTTACACAGACACATTTAAATCATGAATAGCTTGTCCCATTGATTTCAGTGGGGTCTACTCTAAGGAGATCCTTTGGTAAAACAGCTTAAGAACGTAAAATGAGCCATGCTGGATCAGACCAAGGGTCCATCTAATCTATTCACACAGTAGCCAACCAGCTGCCCATGGGAAACCCCAAACAGGATATGAGTGCAACAGCACCATTCATAAAATCATAGAATAGTAGAGTTAGAATCAGCCTATAAGGCCATTGGGTCCAATACCCTTCTCAGTGCAGGAATCCACCTTAAAGCATACCTGACAGATGCTGTCCAGCTGCATCTTGAACACCTCTAGTGTGGGAGAGCCCACCACCTCCCTAGGTAATTGGTTCCGCTGACGTACTGCTCTAACAATCAGGAAGTTTTTCCTGATGTCGAGCCGGAATCTGGCTTCCTGTAACTTAAGCCCATTATTCCATGTCTTGCTCTCTAGGATGATCGAAAAAGAGATTCCCACCCAAGTTCCCCAGCCACTGGTATACATATGCATACTGCCTGTGATACTGGAGGTAGCGTAAAGCCATTAGGGTTGATAGCCTTACCCTCCATCGATAGCCTTACCATCCATGAATTCCCCTTTAAAACCATCCAAAGTGGTGGCCATCACTACATAACTAGCAAAGCACTTTATGAAGTACTTCCTTTTATCTCTCCTGAAGCTCCATGGGATGACCCCTGGTTCTCGTAAGGGGAGAGTGAGAAAAATGTCATCGTAGCCACTTTCTCCACACCATGCATAAATTTGTACACCTCTATCATCTCTCCCCTTACTTAGATGTTCTAACCTTTCTTCATAAGGGAGTTGCTCCAGCCCATTGATCATTTCAGTTGCCCTTTTCTGCACATTTTCCAATGCTACAATGGCCCCCTCCACAAGAATGCGCCTTTGCGCCTGGTTCCGCGATTGTGCGCATTATCGCGGAGGCGCATTTACTCACAATCCCTCTGCACGGGAGGCGGCGAGAAGCGGCGAAGCGCATTAAAAGATGCCCAAAAAGCGCTTTCCAGGTAGTTAATGCGCATAATCGCTTGTTCACACAGCGAAAATGCGCTTTAACGGCCGGAGCAAAATAAAAGTCGCTATTTAACGCGCGTTCGAAAATGCGCATTATCGGGGAGATAACGCGCCTGTACGCCCGTTTTGCGCTCCGCTCGTGTGTAGGTAAAATTTATAATGAGCCTTCAAGGCTCATTAAACGCCCCGTGTGGAGGAGGCCTATGTCTTTTTTAGGTGCAGTGACCAGAGCTGTGCACAGTATTCCAAGTGTGGTCAACCCACAGATTTGTATAAAGGGAGTGTGATCTTGGCAGTTTTATTTTTATTCCTTTCCTAATGATGCCTAACAGCAGCCACACACTGGGTCGACATTTTCATCGAGCTGCCAACCACAACCCTAAGATCTCTTTCTTGATCAGTTACTGCTAGCTCAGACCCCATAATCTTATACTTGAAATTGGGATTTTTTTTGCCCCAACATGCATTTTTGTTAGAAGATAAGTACTTTATGATGGTAGGGTGACCAGATCGCCCTGGATTTCCCGGTCCTAACTGGGAAAACTGGGGCAATCCGGGCCGACAGGGGAGCAGCAGGGGGAAACCGGGGAAAGGATCAGCTCTCCTCCCGCCCTAAAATGCCCACGCTGCTCCCCCGCCTCGGCAAGACAAAAGTGCTCAGAGTTAGGGAGTGTCAACAAATTCCTTGTCTGGTGGCTAACTGCTTTAGCCACCAGACAAGGGATTTGTTGATGCTCCCTAACGCTGAGCACTTGTTTCCTGCCAAGGCCGGGGAGCAGCGTAGGCATTTTAAAGCAGGCTCTTCCTCCTCCTTTGCATGCTGCTGCTGTAGCTGTTCCTCAGGTACCTACAGGGAGCCCAGGAGCAGGGCAATAAGGGTGAAGGGGCTGCAGGGGTTCACGCAGCAGTGGAGGAGATCGGCAGTGGCAGCGGAGGACCCGGTAGGTCCGGGCTGGGGTTTTTTTGGGGGGGTGGCTTGGGGGGGGTTGTTTCCGGTGGGCGGTGTGGCGGGGGTGTCTGCTTGTTGGCCGCATGGCAGGCGGCCTTTTTAATTTTTTTATTTTATGTTCGGGGGGCTGCTTTGGTGGGGTGGCCATTTTGGACCGGGATTTTGCTTTCCAAAATCTGGTCACCCTAATGATGGACACCTTCTGGGCCCAGTAATATATTAATTTTCAGTTTGTCAATAGGTTTTAAAACTATTTGTCTTGGTTGTCCAGACTCCATTCCTGAAAACATCAGTTTAGGCACAGGTATCTCTCCTATATTTTCTGCAGTGAAGATAGATGAAAATAATTCACTTGGCTTCTACACAATCGACTTATCCTCCCTTAGTACTCCTTGAATTCCATTGTTGACTGTTTTCCTAGATGATTTCCTGGTTCTGATATATTTCAATAAATCTTTATGGTTGGCCTTCATGTTGTTAGTGATATGCTCCTCAAAATGCTTTTTTGTATCTCTTTTTGTCTGCTTGTATCACCTTTGTGCAATCTTGTGCTCCCTTTTGTTTCCTCATTTGGGCAAGACTTCCATTTTCTAAAGGAAGTCTTCTTTTCTCTTGGACTTGGTGCTACCTTTCCTAACATGAGATATACATTGTAGCTGAGCTTTTATTAGTGTGGTTTTGAGTAACTTCCAAGCATTTAGAAGGGATTTAACCTTCTTGGCACACCCTTTCAACTTCCTTTTTTTACCGGTTCCCTCATTTTAGAGAAGCTTCCCCCTTTGAAGTCAAATGTGATTGTGTTGGACTTCCTTGGCAATTTTCCACTTAAATAGATATTTAATCTGATAGCACTGTGGTTACTATTTCCAATTGGTTCAACAACATTCACATCTTGTACTAGGTTCTGGGTGACACCATTTAGGATTAAATCCAGGGTCACCTCCCCTCTGGTTGGTTCTGTAACCAATTGTTCTAGGGCACAGTCATTTAAGGCATTGAGAAATGTAACCTCTTTGTCATGACTGGAACATCCATTTATCCAGTCAATGTGGATAACTATCTGGATGGATTCAGGCAACATGGTAATTCACACTCAAGAGTTGATTGTGTATTGTGCTGTCTGAACTCAGCTGTGATAACGAACAACTCAGATTTCACAACCCAACAGCAAACCACAGGTTCTCTTCATGTGTTATTCATGATTGAGACAATACAATAACCCATGTTTTAACAACCCACAGTTTAACAACAACCCACACTCAATCCATACTCAATCCTTATGGTTATCATGTCGTCTGAACCCAGTCTGTGACTAACATAGTCTATGATT
Source organism: Anniella stebbinsi (assembly GCA_029215795.1). Taxonomy (NCBI): domain Eukaryota; kingdom Metazoa; phylum Chordata; class Lepidosauria; order Squamata; family Anniellidae; genus Anniella; species Anniella stebbinsi. The sequence goes on from JARDYH010000001.1 coordinate 177,222,550, forward strand.
ATGACTACGGTCATTCCTGCTGTAGAAAATTATCTAAACCCACTATATTTTAAGATGAGTTTTGAGCAACCAAGAGAAGCAAAAGTTACATCAACCATGGGAAAGATGTTATATATGCACAAACTGAATCATTCTAGCTTTGCGTTATTTATTTATTTATATTTACAACATTTCTAGACAAGCTTTCAACAGAAGTAGCCTCCTAAAGGAGTTTTCATAAAAAAATAACTATAAAAAAGAAATTTTGAATTTTAACTGCCATAAAAACGTAAACAACCATAAGCACCTAAAAAGCAGTGCCAGTGGCCAAGATATGTTCCTGCCTGAAGCAGAGCCCAAGTCACACACCAGGCTTAGGCCAATACCCAACTCCTGCCTTCATCTATTCCTCCATCACCCCAATGCTGCTTGAAGCAAGTTACTTCACTTTGCTGTATGTTGCTGCTGTTGCTTTGTAAAATGCAACAGCAGCAAAAAGGAATAATAGATAGGGGTGTGCACGGACCCCCCGAATCGGATCGGGACCCAGATCGGGACCTCCAATTTTGTCCCAGATTGGATCGGACAAAATCGGAAGCCCCCCGGACCAGATCGGGTCCGATCCCGATCCAAAAATCAGAACTTCTGATTTTTGGATCGGCTGCCATTTCCCCCACACACACACACACACACACACACTTGCATTGGGGGGAAAAAAGCTTTCCCCCAATGCAAGTCTATGAGGAAAAAATGGCGGTGGGTGGGCAAGGGGGGGCCTAACTCCCTCCCCCGGGGGCCATCCGCTGTGGATGGCCCCGGCAGGTAAGCCCCCTCCCCCACGCTCCTTATCCCCCCCCGGGGCCGTCCGCTTCCATCCGCTGGCGCCCGCGGGTGCCTGCGGATGGAAGCAGACAGCCCCAGGGGGGGTAAGCCCGCTCCCCCTCCTCCTCCCCCTACTTACCTTCCGTGGCTGTCCGCTCCCATCCGCCGCTGGCCGCTACTGCGAGCAGGATTCATGGCCTGCCCCTAGGTAGCGCGCCAGGTGGTCATCAGCTGATCAACATCAGGTGATGATCACCTGGTGCGCTACTTACAGGCAGGCTGTGAAGCCCACTCGCAGTAGCGGCCAGCAGCGGACGGGAGCGGACATCCCCCGAAGGTAACCGGCTCGTACGCTGGGGGCCTCCCCCCTCCCCTGCTTACCTTCGGGGAACGTCCGCTCCCATCCGCCGCTGTCCGCTACTGCGAGCAGGCTTCGCAGACTGCTCCTGAGTAGCATGCCAGGTGATGTCATCACCTGACGTGCTACCTAGGAGCAGGCCGCGAAGCCTGCTTGCAGTAGCGGCCAGCGGCGGACGGGGGCAGACTGCCAGGAAAGGTAAGCGCACCCCGCACCCCTGCCCCCCCTCCCCCCTGCCCCCTGTTTACCTTTCCTGGCCATCTGCTCCCATCCTCCGCCCCTGCCCCCATTGTCCGCTTCCATCAGTGGGCGCCTGCTGGCGGCCACCAATGGAAGCGGTGGTGGGCGCCAGCGGGCGCCTGCCGATCCGCCGATCCATCTGATCTGGATCAGAACCATTCCGGATCGGATTGGATTGGCCGATCCAGCGGTGAAATCGGAAATCGGATAAATCGGCTGATTTTATCCGATTTCCCCCTGGATCGGATTCAGATAGTGGATCGGATCCAATCCAGTGCACATCCCTAATAATAGATTCTAAAACCATGGAAGATTAAAAAGGAGTTATCTGCCTCTGAAAGGGTCAATAAAGGCAGACTCTTAGTCCTCAAACGTCTGGGCAGCCACAGAGAAAGCCCTGCTCCTAGTTGATGACAGTCTAACCTCCAAACACAATGGTACCTGGAACAGGCTTCAGTCCCCAGCCATGAAACGTGAGGCCTTCATGAGTCTGTTAATACCTGGATCTAGATCTATGAATCTCTCTAGTTCACCCTCATACTTTATTGGACCTTATTTTTTATAAATTAATGCATCCAACTGGGAAGAGAGGACTGAGATACCTCATGACCATCTGGACAGCCATCTGTCAGGCATGCTTTAAGGTAGATTCCTGCATTGAGCAGGGGGTTGGACTCCATGGCCTTATAGGCCCCTTCCAACTCTACTATTCTATGGTTCTATGATTCTACCTACTGATCAGAGAGCACCCATCCACATGAAACAAGATGCTGTTGAATGAGCTCCAAACATAGCTGCCTCACTCCAGCCAGCTCTACGAAGTTGCCTTGAAAAGTGCTGAAGAGTTCCAAGTCCAAAGACACTGGGGACACACAGTTGAGAAATTCTAGAAATGAATCAGAGCGCTTCCTGGCTGTGCCCTTGTGCCATGTCCCTGTCCCTTGCCCCTCACCCACCCATCTTCCATGTGTTGGGGGAGAAAGATTGAGGACGGCTCCTGATCCATGTGTGTAGACTCCCCGTGAAATTTAGAGGAACTACGGGTGCAGAAGAAGCTTCCTGCTTCATACCTTTCCCTCAGTGGGAGGAGGTCAGTGAGGCTGGGTGATAGGGGCACAATGGAGGGGACAAGACTAAGCCCAGCCCCACTCTCCTCATCACACAATGGAAATTGCATGAGGGATTGAACAACTGAATAGAGTTTTTCTCTTTCTAGCTATCTAGCCAAACACCAACTTTCTCTGTTTGTTACACACTTAGGCTGCCTCTACAAGAGGCATTTAAAGCTCTTTCAAGGCACATTAAAAAATTTACCTCTACAAGAACGGAGCGCAAATCGGGCGTAGAGGCGCGTTTTCTCTCCGATTATGCGCATTATCGAATGCACGTTAAATAGCGAGTTTTATTTTGCTCCGGCCGTTAAAATGCATTTTGACTATGTGAACAAGCGATTCTCCACATTAACTTCTTGTAAACCGTATTTGAAACAACCGGTAAGGTCACCCATTGAGTGCTCAATTACCTCCTGCATACAAGCATTTACGATAAAGCGCTTCAGCGAATATGCGCATAATCGGCTAACCAGGCGTAAAGACGAATTCTTGTAAATGAGGCCTTAAAGGCCAAATATTCTGCCTTTAATTTAATCTTTAAAATAAATAAAGCAGAAAATGTGTGTGTGTGTGTGTGTGTGTGTGTGTGTGTGTTGTGTACAACAGTAAATACCAAACAGGCCAATGGAAAACCTGGGACTCTGATTTCCTAATGAAGGAATGTGGGGACCTATTACGTATATAATTCCTTGGATATTCTTTTTGATATCTCATATGAAATAATTTAGCTATTGGGTGGTAATCCCATTGTCTGTGGTGGCCTCCCAATTGTGGAATGATCTCCCCGACGAGGCCCGCCTGGCACCAACATTGTTATTTTTTCGGCGCCAGGTCAAGACTTTCCTCTTCTCTCAGGCATTTAGCAATATCTGAGGAGCCTGGGTTTGTTTTGTGTTTTTTTGTAGGTGTTTGGAGTGTTGTAGTGGTTTTAAATGTACAGATTGTGTGTATGTTGTATGTTTTTGTATATTGTGTTTAATTGTTTTTAATTCTATGTAAACCGCCCAGAGAGCTTCGGCTATGGGGCAGTATACAAATGTAATAAATAAATAAATAAATAAATAATAGGTACATAAATAAAATTCAGTGTGAACAGTGGGGGAGGGGAACAAAATATGAAAGCAAAGATGGGGCACTTTCCAGAAAGTTTCCATTACTTACCAATAGGACTTTATTTTGTTAGGAATTGTGCACAGTGTGGGAGGGAATAAATATCCCTTTAATATCCAAAGGAATGGCCCATTAAAAAAAAACAGAGTGTGGGGAGGATTATAATGAGACAGTAATGTTGACCCTCTTGAACGTGCACAAAAAATGCACCTTTAGAACCCTGGAACTGCATCTAGGAAGGCCAAGAATGAGCCTACTGTTGACAATTGTTAGAAAGAAGGAAGGAAGGAAGGAAGGAAGGAAGGAAGGAAGGAAGGAAAGAAAGATGACTTCCTTACCTACATTTTATCATCCATTTTATCCTTTCAGCATATTATAAACACATGGCACAGGAAGACTCCCCTAAGGCTGAGTGATCCCTGGGGAGTTTTCAGTTTCATATTGCATCTACTCAAACTTCTGTGATTGTAATTGCCTTGTGATTAAATGCAAAACTCCAGTTCATTTACATGTGCTGTTTTCCATGTGGTGTTTCACTGGATCTAACACAAGGACGATGACAACAACAGCAACAACAAAAACAACAAGAGGAAGGAAGGAAGGAAAGAAGGAAGGAAGGAAAGAAAGAAAACTATAATTGGAATAATGTACCTGTCTGCATAAGGGGCTTGTCCCCTGGTGAAGCAATTCCCTAAGTAATCTGAGGATTTGGTGATGAGAAAGTAGAAAATAGTTAATGAATTGAGTTGAATACCATTGGTCAATTACTCATTACCTTTCTCCTCTTTCCAAATGGGAGGTATGGAATCAAATTTAGATCAAGATAAAAGATTAGAGCAGGGATGGTTCCTGAACTGAGACTAGCCTCCAAAGCAATTCTATCTGGCCTCTGGCAACCCAACCCAATTGCAATCAAGGTGAGCTGAAAACTTTGCCCACAGTTTCTCACATGGAAAAGGGTGAGGGGGAAGTTTTAAAATTGTGAGAACTAGGGATAGGCCACACATTAATGTTCAATCTCTGAATTTTATAAGGAATGCTCTCAGCATGTGTGTAGTATAACTATATGGCCCTTACTGCTAGATGGCACCAGTTTTCTTACATATTGAGCCAGTTTGCATGATTGCAGCAAGGGAAATATGTCACGGTGGCTTGTTTCCCCCACAGCACATGTTGGTTGCATGCCAGCCAGATTTACTTAATTACCATTGCTGCCGGAGCTTGCTGTGTCATCTGAACCTATTTGGCACAGCTTGCTGAGGTGGGGGACAGCAACCCTCAAATAACCCAAGAACAGCCCATGGGTTATTTGAGGGTTGTTGCCCCATCAAACAATCCATGCCTCCCATTTCGGATGACCTGGCAAGCCACTCCAGTGAGGGTAATTATGCAAATCCAATAGGTACACAACCAGCACATGTCCAGCATGCACGGCAGGGTTAACCATACCACAATCTTTCAAACCAGGACATTGTTATGGATGCAGAGAAACTATCATTTGTTAAGCGAGTGGCAGGCAAGTGGTCCCTGGAATGGGAGATGCTTGGATCCCCATTTTTTCCCCAAAAGCCTCATGATGTAGCATAATTCTAGGACCATTTGGAAAGTTCTTCTACCTCTACCATCTCTAATGATGGGGATGGGGAACTTTTTAAAAGAACAGGAGAAGGAGAAGCCACAACACACGAGCCCAAAACTTTACAGTGAATTTCATCCACCCCCAAAACAGCCCCCATTTCTCCTGCCCCCTTTGTCTCAATCATAATTAAGAGAGAGAGAAAGTAAGCATATGCCCTCCCTTACATTCCAACTTAAAATAATATTGTCTTTTTGAAGTGAGTGGTACTGGAAGGACATCAAACATTGTTGGAAGAACATCAAAACAAGTTGGAAAGATCTCAAAACTAGCCATTTAGGTGTAGATGAGAGGTTATGCCATTGTTACTCAATAAAAAAGACAATTTCTCATAGTCAAGGATATAAAAATGGTGCTTGGCTGTTTGTACTCATACTGTGGGGCTGCTTGCATGACACGACATGCGAACAGCCCCACATTTACTGCTGGACACAACCATCCAGTAGTAAATGGCAATGTAATCATTCCAATTTTTTCATTTAACCCATGGTGAGGTTATTTAATTGGCTACTTAACCTACGGTAAGACTGCAGTGCAGGGGGGTGGGGGGTACAGCCACCATTTTGAATATGCAACTTTCCACACCAGGCATTTTGCCTGGGATAGTCCATGGGTATAGAGGGAGGGCAATCCCAGAAGTACTTAATACACACCATCAGAGCACAGGGAGCAGCCGGGATCCATCCCCGGCAAACTGCCTGGTGAGGAAAGGCCCTTTATGTGAATCCGCCCAGGGTTAAACAACTCTCACATACCCATGGTCTCTTTTAGAGTTATACAAGGGTTTAACCATTCAGTAACTCATACTCATTGGGTTTGCATAACATGAGGGATATGCAACTTGCTGCTCACAGGCACCATAGTTTGTCATGGGTTAAATGACCTATGATGAGCTGTGGCGTGTCATCTATATATGGTCTGTGAACTCCAATCATAGGGTACCTTCCTGAGTGGTGTCGAGTTGTCCTCTACAACCAGCTCCAAAGAATGATCTATTCAGAAGTAGATGACCATGTAATCATTCCAAATTGGCTCAGTAAGCAAACTCCCATGCCTAACAAATAGTACATGTGCTCTACCATGGCTCAGTGGTAGAGTGCATGTGTTCCATGCAGAAGGTCCCAGGTTCAATCCATGTACGGCTGGAAAAATTCCTGCCTGAAACCCTAGAGGGCTGCTGCCAGCCAGTGTTGACAATAGTGGGATAGATGGAACAAGGGTCTGACTCAGCAGCTTCCTAATTTGTGTGCATGAGTGCACAGTGGTGTTGTGGAGCCAGGGCCTACAGGGATACAACACCAGCACTTTTTTACTAGCAGGGATGCTGAGGTCATCTGCCACCACCACCCCTCAGAATTCCCTATTCCTCTCTCTAAGCTCAACTGCAATTTCTATAATAGCTGGGGGTGGGGGGAATGAATTTTCCCAGAATAATATATTGTCCTGTGCCGTAATGCAAAGTATTGTGCAATGACTTGATCTTGAATGGGCAATTAGGGGTTCATCATCTTTACAAAAGACCTGCTCCTGGTGGAGATAAAAACTCCTAGATAGATCAACACAGCTGCCTGCATTTTTGGAGTCTTCTTTGGGGGCATGGCTATGGAGGCTGTCATGATGCCTGCACTTCAAACTCTACCGTGACATTACTGGGTGTCTATTGGCAACTTCTCCTTCAACTTAAAGTAAGGTGATGTGTCCACTTCACCCTTCCTCCTGGAACTTGGGGTATTGTACAGCTTTCTCATTTTATTACACAGTACTCTTAAGAAATAAGTTACCTTGAGAGATAATGACTGGCCTGAGGTTATCCAATCAGCTTCATTGTTAATCAGGAATAAAGCTCTCCCTGGTTTAGGTCCAGGACTCTTTTCACTACGCCACATTAATTCCTGGCATCCATTTATTCATTTTCAGAATGAATAAATGACTTTGTCACCAAGTACATACAATGTCTCTTTCTTGCAATATGTGTAAAATATGTGTAAAAAATATGTGTAAAAAAAAAATGTTTTTTTAAAACACACTATGAAAGTTGAATACAACAAAATCATCTTTTTAACACTGATGTTTTTAGGGAGTGCTTCCTTCCTTCCTTTTATGCCATTACGGTCATTGGACGGAGTGTCCCTATGTGAGTGCCAGCAGTCTTTGATGACAGTGTGTTTGACCCAACAGCATGGCCTTTTTAAAGATGGCATCCTCATTTGAAAACTCTCTCTCTCTCTCTCCAGGGATTATCATCAGGCCTGCTCGGTATTAACTTTTAAGAGAACTGTGAAGATTATCTTTGTTGTGATAGGTATTTGGGTTCCATAAGAACATAAGAAGAGCCCTGCTGGATCAGACCAAGGGTCCATCTAGTCCAGCACTCTGTTCACACAGTGGCCGACCAGCTGTTGACCAGGAACCCATAAGCAGGACAATGGTGCAACAGCATCCTCCCACCCATGTTCCCCAGCAACTGGTGTATATAGGCTTATTGCCAATAAGCTTACTCCAATTTTAAAGGTCTTATTACATTTTTATACTGAGAAGAATTTCCTACTGCTATGGCAGGTCTGGAAGGTTTTGTTTCGGTAGGTTCTGTTTAGAGCATTTCAATGCTTTTAGTGGTTGAGACTGAGAGGTGTTTTTAATGACTGACAGTTTTCTATGTCATAAACCATCCTGGGGGCTTTTCTGCACCTTGTGATGGGATGGAAGGTCTGGGGAAGAAATGAAAACAAAAATAATAATCCTCAAGGCAACTTATGCTTACACATGAGAATTTAATTGCTAGCGATGCTTTATTTTTAAAAATGGGGAAAGTCAAATTACCCAGTCTCTTATGGGCAAACACAAGATAACTACAGAGTTCTAGACAAACATGTCAAACTTGCCTCAGAACCCCTGACAGGAGGAAACCAATTACGATGAAATGAATGTGTTTTGTTCTCATGACTGCCATCTCACAATGGTATCCCCCTTGATCCCGTATCAAGGACAACGCTTTGCATTTCCAATGGTATCGCTCAATACGTATCAGCTTGACTTTCTTCAGAAAGAGGTATCTTGTCATATCTTTATTCTTTACACAAAGGTCATAGCAGCTGGAGGGAGCAGATGACACTAATAAACAAGTCAGATTCTGTCCCATCATGATGAGAATATGCAGATTTTCTTCCACAATTAATTCTGGAGAAAGAAAAAAAAAAGATTTTTTCAAAGCTGACACATTGTTCCCAGCAGAATCATAGGAGACTGTAGCATCCATGAGGAACAATGGCTGATCACCACAGCATGACAAGTTGACAGGCAAGAAAAGCCACTATAAAATTACCAATGAAAACCAGCCTTTTATCTTTTCCACTATCACCCAAAGCATCCGATTTCCATCCAGGAAAGAATGAGGGTGGATAGATTTGTTCCACTGCCATCTTGTGACTTAGGGGGGACACTATGGTAAGATCTGGTAAGGAGTGACAGATTCTTGGCCCAGGGCATCTTCTCAAGCCTCGGACAGTAGAAAGGGGTTAAACAACACACTCAAACTTCTCCTTGACTTCCACCTCCCAGGCTCCCAGCTATGGTCTGAGGGCATTCTTTCTGGCTTGGCTGCCTCTAGCCTTTAAATAATGTCTTCCAGCTGATGCCTACTTCCTGCAATGGTCAGGCGTCCCTCTATCATATTTGGATAGAAATCCAGCTGAGAGCCACCCACACCTCACTAGTGTTACCAACTATCACTGCTGAAGCCATCAGCCCATCCATTGTGCTTATATCTAACTCCATGACCTGCTGAACTTTGCAGCTAAAACTCTAGTGCTTTAATTTGCTTTTTTCCTTCCTCTCTCCCAATCTCCTTTCCTTTGATGTCATGTCTTTTAGGTTGTAAGTCTGTGGACAGATCTTAATCGTGATCTTAATAAGCTGTTCTCAGAGCCTTGGCTGAAGAGCAAGATAAAATGCTTTTGAATAATCAATAATAACTTTAAGCAGCTACTAAGTATTTTGGAAATATGCAAGAGGGACTCACTTATACCATTTGTTGGTGGAACTCAGCCTGCCATTAGCAACTTCCAGCTTTATGGGTTTTGATCTGAGTTTAACATGCCATATGCTAATCAATTTGCCTTCACAACAGGCAAATAAACACACCCATTTGGATGGAGCACTGACGTCTAGCTTTAAAGAGCATCTCAGAATGGGAAGCATTTGCCCTACTTAGAGCATCTTCCATTGTTGGTAACATTTGGTCCCTCCACTTCAGAGCAAATGGAAAGGTGTTGGACTGAATGAAGCAAATTGACAGAAACCTAAATAGGAGGGTATGCATGACCTACCAGCCTGGTCCAGCATTGCTCTATTGGAGCGACAGTCCTTCAGATAACACAGATGTCTGGCCAGCTGGTCCAATGTCATCAAGTCATCAAGAGTCTCCCTCTCTGGCTGCAATTCCTTGAAAATGCACAGCAGCCTTTTCCCCAACCTGGTGCCCTCTGGATGTGATGAACTGCAACTCCCATAATTCCCAGCCAGCATGGCCAGAGTGTAAGAGTTTAGAAAGTCACAATTCCAAAATGCTAGAAATCTGTCTGTTGCTGCACCTTCTGTGAGCTACCGAGGAACGGTGGCCCTTTCAAAAACAGCGTGATTTGTCACAGGTTGTCCACTGAGTGCTACATGTTGGAACAGTGACATTACAAGTAGTGTAGGGGTTGCCCAGATCAAACAGTTAGTTCCCCTTGCCAATATTGCTACAATGCAGAAATTCGCCACATGGAAGCAGTGAAATTGCCTCACTGAAATAAACAGAAACTTCACAAGGCTGTAACAGGAAACACGGATCCATTTCTATTAGGATGTCAGAGAAATCCGAAATGGATTCAAATGACTTCAGAATTTTCGTGAAGTTGACCTATGGATTCCGCAGGGGATCGGCATCTTCTGAGTCACGCGGATTCCATGAATTTGTGGACCTTCGTTTAACTTTCTGGAATCGTATGCAAATTTGGTTGTATGAAAAAGTTACTAGACAATATATTAATATATGCACCGTTTAAAGAATACCCCCCCACCACACCACACCACATTTTAGACCATCTCTGATCCTTTTTCAGACTCTGCTACATAGCCCTCTTTTTAATGTAGCCCTGCTCATTGGTGATATGCTGAGCTAAGAAAAATATGCAAAATGCTACATGTCAGCGACAGTTTCGCAAATTGCATCAGACTTTTTTGGGTTCTTTTCCAAAGTGGGAGGGGGGATCCAATTCCGTCAATGAGTGGAAGACAGAATGAAAGACACCTGACAATCCTGGAAGTGCACATGGAATGAGTTAAATAAAATCCATACATCCCTAGCTTCTATACACTGATTTCTGATAAATACGTATTTTAGTGTGGCTTCTTCTATGAAAATAGTAATAATAATAATAATAATAATAATAATATATTTATTTATCACCCGCCTCTCCCAACAGATCGAGGCGGGGAACAACACCAAACACAAAATACAAAAACTGATTAAAAGCAGATAAAACCAGTACATCATTAAAATACCAATAAAACACCAATAAAACACTTTAAAATTCATCTAGGTAGGCCTGCCGGAAGAGATCAGTCTTTATAGATCTTTTAAATTCCTGAAGATTAGTAAATTGGCGAATCTCTCCCGGCAGGTCATTCCACAATCTGGGAGCGGCAGAAGAGAAGGTCCTCTGGGTAACGGTTGTCAGTCTAGTTCTTGTTGACTGTAATAAATTCTTCCCAGAGGACCTGAGCATGCGTGGCGGAATGTATGGGAGAAGGCGATCCCGTAGGTAACCTGGACCCAAACCATGTAGGGCTTTAAAGGTAATAACCAACACTTTGTACTTCGCCCAGAAACTGATTGGCAGCCAGTGAAGAGCTTTTAAAACTGGTGTAATGTGGTCACCCCTGGATGTACCGGTGACCAACCTGGCTGCCATATTTTGAACTAGTTGAAGTTTCCGGACTAGGCACAGAGGTAGCCCTATGTACAGCACATTGCAGAAGTCGAGCCTTGAAGTTACCAGCGCGTGCACTACTGATTTTAGGTCTTCCAACTCTAGGAAGGGGCGCAGCTGGCGTATCAGCCGAAAAGGCTGCATCTACACAGTGGAGTGGAGGTTCAATGCTGCAGCAGTACATGCACGGGATCTAACTAAATTATATGTATTATTATTATTATTATTATTATTATTATTTTATTAATAATAATACAGTACCATCAATGTACATGATGCTGTACATAGTAAAACAATAAAACAGCAACGCCCTGTCACATAGGTGTACGTTCTGATAAAATCACAATAAAACAATAAGAAAGGGAAGGGAATGCACCAAACAGGCATAGGGGGCAATAAAACTAGCAGTATAAAAGTAACATCATAATCAAGTTCTAAAAGCTTTAGAAAAAAGAAAAGTTTTCAACTGAGCTTTAAGGACTGTCATTGAACTCGTGGTCCGCAAATGCTCTGGAAGAGAATTCCAGGTTTAGGGGGGAGCGAGAGAAAATGGACGAAGCTGAGCAAGAGAAGTACAGACCCTTGGGCAGGTAAGAAACATCACATTTGATGAGCAAAGACCACAAACGGGGCAATAATGTAAAATAAGAGAAGAAAGATAGGAAGCTTTGAAAATCAACAGGAGAAGCTTATTGGATTCTGAGGTGAATTGGAGGCCAATGAAGGGATTTCAGGAATGGAGTGACATGATCAAAGTGATGAGCCAAGAAGATGAACTTAGCAGCAGAATGATGAATGGAAACCAACAAACTAAGGTGAGAAGAAGGAAGGCCAGTCAGGAGAAGGTTACAATAGTCCAGCCGAGAAATGACCAAAGTGTGAACAAGAGTCTTGGCAGAAGAGACAGATAAAAACGATCGGATCCTGGCAATATTATATATTTAAAAAACACGACAGGACTTAGCTACTGCCTCAACATGAGGAGTAAAGGAAAGTGAGGAGTCGAATATAAAACCAAGATGATGAGCTTCTTCAACTGGATTAAGTGCAACATATTAACAGTAATAGAGAATGAAAGATGGGGAGAAGTTCTGGGAGGAAAAACAAGCAAGTCTGTCTTTGCCATATTATGTTTCAAATGACGACGAAGCATCCAAGTTGAGATATCTGAAAGACATGCCAAGATACGATCCTGAACATCAGGAGAAAGTTCCGGAGATGAAAGGTATAATTGTGTATCATCACCATACAGATGATGGTCAGTTTTATATATTTTATCATATTGTTGTTCCCCGCCTCAATCCAAACGGAGAGGCGGGTAAGAAATAAATTATATTATTATTATTATTGTTGTTGTTGTTGTTGTTGTTGTTGTTGTTGTTGTGTTGGAGGCCATGAGATCGAACAAGATTACCCAAGGACAACATATATAAAGAAAACAACAACGGGCCAAGCCCTAGCCCTGTGGAACCCCAATTAAAAGGGGAAAGGAAAAAGATGAGTGGTCATTAGCCAACATGTTGAATGAACAACCCGATAGGTAAGAAGCAAACCAGTCATAGACAGCATCGCAAAATCCAAGGTCATGAAGGGAATCTAACAGAAGATCATATGCCACATGCATGTAATTTGCAAGTGTTGCAACTGCAACATGGAGCCCTCTGTTGAGATGCTGTTAGAGCAGGGATGCACAACCTGTAGCTCATCAAGCCAAATGCAAACAACTATCTGAGTATCTGAGATTTGAATTTGTGCTTCTTAAAAAGGATACCCACCCAGTAGCAACACAGCAAACCTGTTTTGTAACTGAGGGCAATTTCAGAAGTTGTTTGTATTGAAGCACTGGGGCAAGTTTGAGCAAAGTGACTTCTCTCGGGCATCCTCCTATGGTGGTGGAATCTCAGCTACCAAGTTATCTTCACAGCCTGAAGTGATATTACGTTGGTGGCATTGTGGGAAAATTAAATGGCTACTTGCTACTGCTACTGCTGCTGCCACCAGGGAAGTCCACAGCCATGGGAGGCAGTGGTAGTCATCAGTGGTTGCTGGGCCCTGTCAGTTACTCAAAAGGGGAGGAAATAAAAAAGTCTACTAGGTGTGGATATGGATATGCCTATAGTAGATCTTTGGATCCCAGAAGCAAATGAAGGAGGAGAGGGCAATTATAGTGATGAACTCTTTGTTGTCTGCCCTTTGAGAAGGTTGTGATATCTATGTTGTGTACACCATTGATGAATGCATGGGTGAGTAGACAGCTGGAGTTAGACATTGTCCAACCTACCAGTTATAGTGGCTCACTGTTGCATATGATAGGAATGAAGATATCTGACAAGGTCTCTTTGGTTTCTGTGAACTGCTTAGCATAATTAGCTGTTTGCTATTGCTTGGTATGCAGTGCATGAGAATCTTGCATCAACCATCTTCTTTTCTACCTCCTCATGGACATTGTTATGGGAGCAACTCTTAACTGTTTAAAAATACTGGGTGATATTGATCCAACATTAAGCACTTTAAAGCACCATTGGTTTTGCCGGTTTACTTTGTAGTTTCCCATTCTTTCTTTGCCAGGGTAATTCTGCCTTATGTATGTAAGAGTGAGATAAAAGGGAGAAGAAGAAGATACTCCATTCAAAGCAATTGCTGTTCATAACCCAAAAGATCCAAATGAAAAGCAAAAGTTCTAACTCAATCAAAATAATGGATTTGGTAAATCTCTTTGAGAAGGGTGTTGTTGCTGCTGCTGCTGCTGCTGCTGCTGCTGCTGCAAGAAGTGATATAATTTTGAGCTGCACAGATACTCAGAGAAGCCAGCATTAGAAGCCACCAGATGTACTGATGCCAAAATATTTTTATGTCTTTTATCTTTTCAAACCAAATCTGGAAGCATTGTTAATCGGACAAGAGGTGTATATTCTCATGTAAGAGATTATTTCTGTGCTTCATACAATGTAATCTTTTCTTTCCAATTAATTACTGGAAAGACAGCTGCCAACTTTGCACAGCCGTTGGGTTGGATCCAGACTAAGTTAGTTGCATTTAGTTCCCATTGAGATTGAATGGATATAGGCTGCAATCCCATTAGTCGTAGCTACCTTTTCATATTGACCTATATGGGGCCTAAGTTCAACTAACCCACAATTTATTTGTGTATTTATTTTGCCCCTTCTTTCTACCAAATATGGTACTCAAGGTGGCTTACAGAAACAATTAAATTGGATTAAAACAATAAAACAACACATAAAATACAATTAAAACAGAATTACATTTAAAAAGTTTTTTTTTTAAGCATCCAATTCAACAGACCCACATACAGACTATAGGCTTTCTTAAATAAAGCAGTTTTTGCCTGCTGGTGGAAGGATAACAGAGGGGGAAAGAACTTAGCCTCCCTTGGGAGGGAGTTCTACAGACTGGGAGTGGCCACTGACAAGGTTCTCTCTCAGGTCACCTTTGAAGTTCTCAAAAGAAGGGCCTTTCCCAAAAGATTTAAGGCCTGGGTAGTCTTCATTGGGAGAAGGCGGTTTTTCAGGTAGGCTGGTCCCAAGCCATATAGGGCTTTGTAGGTCATAACCAGCACTTTGGATTCTGCCCAGAAACCGACCGATAGCCAGTAAGCCTGCTGTAACAAGCAGTTCCCTTACTCCATGTAACCAGCCCTGGCCACAGTATTTTGGACCAGCTGAAGTTTCTGAACAGTTTTCAAAGGTGGCCTCACCTAGAGCACATTACTCACTTTTGCTGAGTTCTTCATTCTTATGACATTCTTATAGTGCTGTGCTATTCAAATGTCTATTCAAATGTAACCCATGTTGAGTTCAGTCAGACTTGCTCCAAAATAAGTGGGTTTAGAGCTGTAGTCTAAATTACCTTTACTATTAGGATATATTATATTGGTCAGAATTAGCCCCAAACCCCACAATAAAACCTGAATTTGAGATAGTTGAAAGTTAGAAATAATCAAAAACTGGTTGGAAGAGTTATACAACAAATCATCAAGCTGAAGCACGTTGAAGAATATGGTGGCCTTTCATTGAGCTTGAGTCCAAATGAGGCGATTTGAAGGTAGGTCTGAGCCTTCTGCTTGTCCTGGTTGGAGGGAATGAATGTCACCTCCCATGTCTCACAGCCAATGGTGCTCCCTTTTCTGACAACTTTTGTTTTTGTTTTGTAAGAGGTGAGGGGCGGAGAAGGCAGACAGGCAGATCTTTCTGTATTGTGCTCTTCTTCTGCTCCCATTCATTTCAGTGGAGCCCCATGCAGGAGAACTTAGATTCAGCATTTCCTCTATCCAGTGGCAGAGTTGGGGCCAGGCTCTCTTGATTCCATACACGTGCTAGGCTTTTGCACAATTGCTTATTTATTTATTTTATATGGTTTTTCATCTGCCTTTAAGGGTGGAGCCCTCTCAAAGAGCGGTAAAATATTTGGTTTGAAAGACCTCCTTCTTCCTTACGTTTCATTGCTAAGATCAACCAGAACTCCCTCTACATGAGACCATCCATGATCCAGTCTGAATCTTGAAGGCAGGCAACCTTTACAGAACCATAGATGGGTTTTGCAGATATGCTGTAAGATCTGGCAGTTTCAAGCTACACCATCCATCTGTGAATGAGAGACTGTACAGTAGTAGTAGTAGTAAACCTTTATTACAGTCAATAGACCAAAGGTACAGAGACTGTACATATGACCAGCTGTTCTTCTCTGAAGCTTCTCTCATTCTCATTCTCTCTCTCTCTCTCTCTCTCTCACACACACACACACACACACGCAGCCTATCTGAACTAGGGGAACGCCTTAAATTATAAACATTATCTGAAGTGGTTCCCCTAATTCAGTAAGGCTGCAAACTAAAATAAGTAACAGTACTGAAAAGAGGAGTTCTACTTAGGGATGTGCTGCGGATCAGGTCTGATCCATGATCTGGACCTGATCCGGGTGAAATTGGATGAAACTATCTGATCCCGATCATCTGGACCGTCCGATCTGATCCAATCCAATCCGAAAGGACTCAATCCGGATCAGAAAAAATCGGAGGATTAGACCTCCTCCCCCCTCCCCCAACTCATGCTCCTTACCTGCTGCCTCCTCTCTGCCACCCGCTGCTGCCCACTGCTTCCGTACTACTTTGAAACAGGCCTTGCGGCCTGTTCCACAATAGAGCAATGGCACGCCTAGTGACATCATCACAAGGCCTGTTTCTCAGTAGTACTGAAGCAGCGGGCGGCAGTGGACAGCAGCGAGGAGGCAGCAGGTAAGGAGCATGAGTAGGGGGAGGGGGAGAGGGAGGAAGGGGGAGGTCCCCTGTTACCTGCCGACGTCCCGCACTGCCGTCCGCTGCTTCTGTACTACTGATAAACAGGCCGCAAGGACAGCAGCACAGGACACCGACAGGTAAGGAGTGTGAGTGGGGGGAGGGGGAGGGAGAGGGAGGTCCCCACTTACCTGCCAGGGCCATCCACATCCATCCGCTGCCGCCTGCTGGTCCCTTCTACTGAGATACAGGCTTCGCGGTCTGCCTCTCAGTAGAGTGCCGGGTGGTGGTCTACTGAGAGGCAGGCCGCGAAGCCTGTTTCTCAGTAGAAGGGACCAGTGGGCGGCAGCAGGCAGCAGCAGACAGAAGCGGACGGCTCGGGCAGGTAAGGAACGCAAGTTGGGGGGAGGGACAGGGAGGGGGGAGTTAGGTCCCCACTTACCCGCCCCCATGTTTTTGCCATAGGCTTGCATTGGGGGAAAGCTTTCTTTCCCCCAATGCAAGCCTATGGCGAAAACACCTAAAATAGCATCCGATCCGAAAATTGGACCTCCAATTTTCGTATCGGGATCCGATCCGATCCAGGGCAAAATCTGAGGTCCCAATTCCGATTCCGATACGATTTTTCCTCTTGTACACACCCCTAGTTCTAATAGTTACTGGCATGGCGATTAAGAGAATGGACTAAGCACATTGAATGATTCTAGTTGTAGAATAAACATGAGCAATAATCAGGGTTCTGCACTCATTTCTTCCTCATTTCTATATCAACTTAATTCTGAAAATGTATAAATTAAGAAAAGCAAGAAAATTTGCATATTTGTACTTACATTACATTATTTAGTCTGATTCTAGCAGTGGGAAAAGAAGAGGAAGGAATTGTATGGCGGTCTTACCACCCCTCTGGCTTCTGATATTCACCAGGCATTGCCCACACACTTTTCTTTATAGCTATGAGGACTAGAAATGTAGGGTACTCTCCAGCCAAGTTATGTACTTTTAAGTACTTATGAGTACATAACCTTGGCTGGATTATGCCCCAGCTTTTTTCTTCTTCTTTATAAAATGCATTTTATGGGCTTGCACAGAATCACAGAGTATACACAATCAGAAATGCCCTCCTCTTCTCATGGTAATCAGGCAGTAGATTAATGCTGTGTCTGTCATATCACCAAATTCCCTGAGTTCAAGGGACTTGTGTCACTTGGTGCTGTCCGGCTGTGATTTTCTCTCAGCCACTGAAGACAAAGAAAAGTTTCCCAAATACTCCCAAATTCTTGTTTGGTTTCTTGAAGTTAACCTGGCATTTCAAAATCTTTAGGTTTTCATTCAGGGTCCAGAAGCAAAATCTGACCCGAGAAACCAAAGAAACCAAAGAAAAGGACAGGAGAGAAACAACAACTTTGTGTCTAATTTTTCGCAGATAAAAGAGCTGAATGTTTATTCAAGTAGGGAGTTGAAGTCTTTTGTTGTTTCCTTTTTAAAAAACTGAGATAAAGGCAATTCACACTGCTGTTCAGGAGTAAACTTGTTTTACAAGCAGCCTCTCCCGGAACCATGAGATGCTCCCCAATGCTTTGACATTATTCTGTATAATTAAGGATATTTTTCCTCTTCCAAATTTTTTTTTCCAGAAGCTGATATTTCAAAGGCTTTCAATTCTGTTTGTCATTATCAAATAATCTTTTTTTGTACTTGGCTGTTTATTATTGGACTGCAACAACGATAAAGCTCTGGGGTTTTTTGTCTCCTTTGGTATGCTAATTAGCCACTTTCCCTTTGATCTTTCTTTTACTGAAAACAGTGAAAAGCTATCTCGGCAGGGAATCTTACTGATGTACATTCATCCCCTCATCTCCATAATCTGTGGATCAGAGGGAGACAACATTTTTGCTGCTGAATGGGGCTGCTGCTTGCTTCCAAATAATCCCCACAACCATTTATGTATGGAATACCGGAAGGAATCGTGCTGGTGCCAATGAGGAAATTGATGAGTGAAATATGGGAGTAGCAAGATGAGGGGTGGGGGTGTTGCGACCCGCAAAAGAAAAAAAGGGGGGTTCGATACCACCTTTTCCAAGATTTAAATTAATAAATACGCCATGAACTATTTGTTCTTTTTTTGCTGTTCTGTTCCGACTTCTGCTGCTCCATCACTTTCACCCTCGTTTTCTGCCTTTGCTTCTTCATATGTTTGATCTGCAATACTATGAGTGAAATCTGAGCCAGATTAGTAGGAAACAAGAGGTGATGATAAAGGACATGTTTTGTACTGCACAACAGTTTGTGAGCCAGTTGGCGACTGATCTATTAACGTGTAGAAAAACTGCTGTAAATAACTCTGAGCCCATGGGATGCAGTGGAATATAAATCAAATCAATCAATCCATCAATCAAATAGTCATCCAAAGAAAAGACAGAGGGAAGGAGCATTGTCAGGTATTGGTGGAGAGGAGGGAAAGATTTGGGGGTGGGGAGCATGTTCTGCAGAAAGCCAACCAATGACATGTCAGGATTTTTGGCAACAAATCCAGGAAGGGGGGGAATGATGAAATTTGAAGAAAAATCTGGATTTTTCCCATCCTCCCCACACCCATAGGGCAGCTCTACTTTATAGTCAATGGGAATTAACAAAAATGCTTACAGCTCCATCATTTTTAAAGATAAAGAGATGGAACATGGCACTATGATAGCCTTTAGCCATGCCAAATTTGAAGCAGATCTGTTCTTCCATTGATTTTTAGATTTTCAAAAAAGTTTGAGGTTTTAAAATTAATTAAAAAAAACATTTTTAAAGATAAGATGGAACTTGGCATCATGATAGCTCTTAAGTAGGGCTTTATCCATGCCAAGTTACAATCAGATCTGTTCATCTGTTGATTTTTAGCAATTTTTTTAAATTTGAAGTTTTCGTTATTATTTTTAAAAAAGCTCACTGGAGCCATACCTTTCAAACTCAGGTTGTCAAACCTCCTCTTTGGGGTCTTGCACCTTGAGCAGTTTCAGCCCTTGGCATCAAGGGGAGCTTGCGATTTCAGCTAAGAAGTGCTGGGTGAGCATGGCACCTTTCCTGTTGCAGATTTGGTGGGCAGTCAGGCACCTGGAGCTCAGCAGAGGCAAGGTGTCCACAGATCAAAATGTGGGAACGGAGAGGTCAGTCAAAGCAGTCACGTGTTTGTGCAGGAAGTAGACAGGAGTTCAAAGTCTGGGTGTGAAAAGTGGTGCCAACGCGTAAGCCTTGAGAAGCTAATGTATATAAGTAAGAAGTGTGAATGGGCGAAGTGGTGTCCACCGCCCACAACACCCACCCTAATGTTAGAGTAGAGAAGCTTGTGACAATCATACACAAGCTTTTTTAAAAAATGAACTTTTTAAAAAAAAAAGCCAGCCAGTCGGCAGCAAGCCCTGTTAAGCAGCAGCTTGCAGCAGAGTGAGGATACAATCAGAAAAGATATTTGAGGGGAGGGGAGAATGTATCACACAGGGTATAGCAACAAAGTATAGCAAAAGCTACAAAAGTAGGAGTGAGTGAAGTGAATTTCAGATACATTGGATGTCTCACTTGTTATTTCAGTGATTTTAACATTAAGATGTTATGTACAACACATTTGTCTTAATTGTGTGCTGTAAAATCAGACATGTGACCAAGGCTATGTTCAAGTGGGCACTCCCCCTTTGTGCTGGACATGCCCCCTGGGGGTGGACATGTTGGTGGGGAAGCCCCCTTGGGGGCAGACCATGTTGTCCTCCTGTTTGGTTTCCAAAATATGGTCAAACTAATGGACCTCCAAATATGTTGGAGAGAACTAAAATGTAAGATAACTAAGAGCCTATCTACACAGTACTTTGGAGCATTTTAAATAGTATTTTAAAACGTTCCAAATAAGTGTGTTCTAAAACGTCTCAGGCCACATTACTGAGTACTCATGTTACAGGAGACAAATTCTTAAGTCGTCAAAGTGGTGTGTGCAGTCACAAATTCATCTGCCCCGTCTCTTTCTGTTTCATTTTTACAATGAGTTTAGGGCAAGGCATTGTGGGCGTTGTAGTTCAGTCACCCACTTCCTCCTTAGTTCCTCTGTCATTCCCTAGCTTTCAATGAGTATAGGGCTAAGAATTGTGGGTGTTGTAGTTCACTCGCCCACTTCCTCCTTAGCCCCGCTTTCTTCCCCACCAATCAACTGCTAAGCATTTGGGCACCAGTAAATGAAGCACTGCCCCCATGAATCACAAACGGTAAGGAAGGACACATTATTTTACTTAAAACGATTTATTAAAAGTGAAACCGTTGTATATAGCTGAAGTGAGTTTTAAAAAACCTCAGGTATACAACGTTATAGGGAGTACGTCATGTGGCCCAAACAGTTTTCATAACCCTTATAAAATGTTTAAAACCTAACGTGTAGATCGGCTCTAAGATGAAATTGCTTTGACTGAAATATGTTGGAAAGTTGGATGTGACTTACTGCAGAGTTGCCTTAGATAGAAACAGTGTGGCAACACAACAATAAATACAGGCTAAAGCCAGTTTTTAATTTCAATTTTGAGTTTCAATTTTGTATTTAACCTGCTTGCATTCCTGAAACGGACAGTCAGACTTGTTTGGGACACGAGTCCACATTGTCTGATCCTTCTCATGAGAAAGTAGAAATAAATAAAAGCTTTTTGGACCTCCGCTTTAGTCTGCTTCTCTTTTCTGTGAATGATTGGGAAACCTCCAGAAAAGAACTCTAAGAGCATTTTTTGCAACAATGGCATGCACAGAGTAGGGCCTTTCCATGCGTTCCATCCATTAAAGCAACATGCTGGGCTGGGCTGCATGGCTGAGGTTTATTCCCATATTTACTTCTGTTTGTGCTAAATGTCCCTACACTTGAGCATGAGGTCAAACCTTGCTGCCACTCCCGGCCAAATATAAAACATACATGGTAATGCACATTATGAAAGGCCAAACTATGCTGAGCTCTGGATTGGTTGTTTGCTCTGCATGTACATGCTCAGTATGAAAGTTTACATGTTGTGGTTTCAGCATCTATCCTGTTTCTACAGTTAAAGTAAATGGTGCTGCACTATAGTCCTTGGCGGCTGCTGCACCCTCAAAATATCAGTCAGGGTGCCTCTACAAGAGGCATTTAAAGCTCTTTCAAGGCGCATTAAAAAAATTACCTCTACAAGAACGGAGCGCAAATCGGGCGTAGAGGCACGTTATCTCCTCGATTATGCGCATTATCGAATGCGCGTTAAATCGCGAGTTTTATTTTGCTCCGTCCGTTAAAGCGCATTTTGACTGTGTGAATAAGCGCTTATGTGCATTAACTACTTGTAAAGTGCATTTTGGACATCTGTTAATGAGCTTTGCCGCCTCTCGCCGCCTCTCATGCAGAGGGATTAGGCGTAAATGCGCTTCTGCGATTATGCGCATAATCGCCTAACCAGGCGCAAAAGCGAATCCTTGTAGAGGGGACCTCAGTGGACTTTTCCAGACAATGGTGACTGAAACAACACTGCCCCAGCAATATGGGGAATTGCTGTTTAACAAAAGGCATACTACCCTTTGCTGCTGTTGCTGGTAAACAACCTACACTCGAACTAGCATGGCTGTTGCACATGCTTTGGTGTGGCTCTGTTAGTGTCATGTTAGACTCATAATGGAAAGTGCTTCTGTGTAAAGCTGGCACATTCTGTGCCGCCACACCAAGCACCGGGCAGGGGAGAGGAATGGAGCTGCCAGAGGGGGAGGAAGGGAGGGACGCGAACCGGCTCACATCCCTCTGGCTGCCTCGTTCCTTTCCCCTCCCCGGTGCTCGGTGCGGCGGCGATGGCAACTCCGCACTCGGGAGGAACGGGGCAGCCAGAGGGAGGTCAGAGGGAGGTGAGCTGGTTTGGGTGCCAGGCATCCCTCTCTTCCTCCCTCTCCGGCTGCCCCATTCCTTCTCCAGTTTGTATAAAAAATGGGGGGGAAGGAACGGGGCGGCTGGAGTGGGAGGAAGAGAGGGACACACAGCGCTCGAACTGGACTTCCTCCAGCCGATGGCGACCAATCAGCGGGGAAAAGCTCCCATCTAGAGGTACCCTCGGTGACTAAATATCCTACCCCCACTTTCATGGATCCATTGGCCCCATGCAAAAGGAGGGGGTTATTTGACCATTTTCAATGAGTGGCGTCTTAACCTTCAGAGACAAGGTAGCCAACAAGTTTTCTTTCTTTCCTTTTCCAAAAAGAGAACTTTGCTTACAATATTTATTTATTTGTAATACCTTTATATTGCTTGATATATGAAAATCCCTAAGTGGTTCACATTTAAATACAATATTAAAATATTTTTTAAAACCAAGATGAAAGTAATAAATGATTAAAAACATTATGACAAATAACAACAAAACAGCCTAGTAACCGAGTCCTTCCTAGGTTAGGGAAAGATGGTGTGAACAAGAGTGTTTGAAGAGGCATTTGGAACTTGCCACCATTTCTGCCTCTTGAACCACACATGGAGACACTCTATATGCTACAGGATGACCAGTACATACCCAGATTCACTCAGGGGTTAACTGGGGTGGACATAGGGGAATATATGCAATGGACAGTGTCATCCCTGAGACAGAATGCCCCATGAGAAGAAGAATAGGCACAATCCCATAAAACATCCCTATAAATCGCTCTCCTCCAGCCACTCTACATGCACACCCGCAATCCATATGCAAAATCACTCTTGTAGTACAGTGAAGGTTCACTCAAATGCATCCCTTGGACAGTCTTGCATGATCTGTTTAAGTAATTTATGATCATTTTTCATGCAAGACATTGGATCCAACTGCTGCACCTCCATACGCTGGAGGTAGCTATGCACCAGCGTGTGCGCAACCCAAGTCAGGGGATGTGCTTTTCAATGCAAAGCAGACAGAAATGGGGGTTCTTGTACTGCCAAAAGGAGGAATGCATTGGATGCGCCCCATGTCCAAATGTGCATCAGCATCCAGTGGGCACAAGGGGTTCCTGGTCCAGCAAGAAAATGCATTTCCAGAGACTGCTTTTGCACTTGATCCGTCCTTGCTGGACTGACGCAACATATCATTTTGTTCATTCACAACCTTCACTATAAACGGTGAACTAAACTTCTACCCGTCGTTTCAGGATTTGTAGTCACTGCTGCTTTCCTTCTTTTTTAAAAAAAAAAATTTAAAATAAATCTTTGTTCCTGCTTGCTTGCTTTCTTGTCTCCCTTCCTGCCATATTTCATCTTTCAAGGGCTCATCTCGCCAACCTTGAAGTCAGGAGGTGTTTAAAATGCACATCATTCCTCATTAGGCCAGTTCTGGTTGAGTGAAATTGCCAGTAATTCTGACTCTCTTGCACAGGCGTTGAGAGGCTCTGATGTCAGCGTTCATAATCAGGGCAGGTTACCTCCGCACTTTTTAATTTGCTTCTTCAAATAAAAATGAATTATTTATTGTATGGGAACTGAATGCTTTGCTTCCGCTTTTAAAAAAAATGTGTGTGTGCCTGTATGTCTTGTTTGCTCATTTCCTTTTAATTAGGTGTCCAAGTCTTTCGTAAAAAAAAATTCTTGTGCTCTTTAAGTTTTATTAGAACTACCACAGTCTTGCAGAGTAATCTCCCCACCCACCCCCACCCCCGTCAAAGGCCAGCCAAGGGGGATTAGGATGGAGCCAGAGGGCTCGCTAGCTGGTGAAGGTGAGCAGTGTTCCCACTGGTGAAAGGCATGGAAAAAGGGCGTGTCAGGTTGGGCATGAGTCTGCTAGAGCCAAAGCCCCCTTGCTCCGCCGAATCCAAGGGCCTTGGATTGTGCCACTGGACAATGCCGCCAGAGACTGAGTATAGCATAATAATTTCCCCATTGATTTCAATAGGAGGGACCAAAAAGGAATACATTGGCAGGGGTCAGGCGGGGGGGATTGCAGCAGCTATTTAGAAGTGCTATGTAACTCACCCCTCCACGCTTGGGATTGTTCCCTTAGGCCCCCTCTAGATGGATTCCGTTTGACGCCTGGTTAGCCGATTATGCGCATAATCGCTGAAGCACATTATCGTAAATGCTTGTATGCAGGGGGTGATTGAGCACTCAACGGGTGACCTTACCGGTTGTTTCAAATGCGCTTTACAAGTAGTTAATGCGGGGAATCGCTTGTTCACATAGGCAAAATGCGCTTTAACGGCCGGAGCAAAATAAAACTCGCTATTTAACGTGCATTCGATAATGCGCATAATCGGATGTTTAAAGCGCCTCTACGCCCAATTTGTGCTCCGTTCTTGTAGAGGTAATCTTCTTAATGCGCCTTGAAAGAGCTTTAAATGCCTCTTGTAGAGGCAGCCTTAGTTTCAACTAAGCTGAGCTATACACATCACATGAAAAGTAGACTGAGGTAAGCCAGGCTCTGGCTGTGGAGAACAGTCATGCACCCAGTAGAGGCTGGTGGCTCCAACTTTTGTGGGTCTGTGAATCCATTCTGGGTTTCAATCAGAACCAGTC
The DNA here is from genome assembly GCA_029215795.1 of Anniella stebbinsi. NCBI lineage: Eukaryota > Metazoa > Chordata > Lepidosauria > Squamata > Anniellidae > Anniella > Anniella stebbinsi. The sequence continues at coordinate 177,247,518 of JARDYH010000001.1, forward strand.
AGAACTCTAAAGGATCTAGCTGAGGTACTGAACTCTATCCCTGAAATATATTCAGCACATTAGATAGCTCACTTAAGGTTCTGGCTGGTTCTGACTGAAACCCAGAGTGGATTCACAGCCTCACCAAATTTGGAGTCACCAGCCTCCCCTGGGTGCAGCTAGATCACTTTAGGCCCTGGGATTAATAATCCTAGACAGGAGGGCCCCTTTTGTAAGGCCTGCAACTAACATTTCCCTTTTATCCCATCTAATGACATTCCCAAAGAAATACTCTGAGCATGTGCAGGTTCGCATGAGAAACTCACCTTTGCGTTTAAACTCACCAGCATGACTATAGGAATAAAACGGAACTTGCTTCTGATGGCCTGAAGCTAAAGCCCATTCCCTTGGGAACAAACACCATTTTGTTGTAGAAAAGCAGTCAACATAAATACAATACAATAAGAGGAGCATCCGTGATCATGTACGTACCTGACTGGCCACCCGCTGGCTATCAAGTGTTTTTACAAAGAAGAAAGAAAGCTGCATTGATATTGGGCATGTCTGTAGTAGCCCCAACACCTGCTGCTCTCCGGGTGGCCATTTGGGAGCCCCTGGGCTGCTGGGTGAGAATTATGAAGCTGGGAGGCTGCTGGGCGGTTTTCTCCATCCCTGGTTTATTTCTGCAGATTTCTCCAGCTCATTTTTGTTGCGATTCAGAGGACGAGAAGTAAAGACAATTAACTTCTAAAGGAGAGACAAGATAAGCATAGATAAACAATGAAGGGAGAAGGTGGCCAGCAGCTCTACTATCTCCTCTGGCTCTTTGCCTGTCTCCTAGGAAACCTTCAGAATTCTCCACAGCTTTAGCCTGGGCTACTTTTTAGATGAATTTAATGCGGCCTTCCCCGACTGGGTGCCCTCCAGTTGTTTGGGGCTTCAACTCCCATCAGCCCTGGCCAGCATAGCCAATAGTCCAGAATGATGGGAGTTGTGGTCCAAAACTTCAGGAGGGTACTGGGTTGGGAGAGGCTGGTGTAATGAGGGACTAGGTTCCAACAATCCCTTCCTATCCAAACATTTTTGGTCGTGTGATATAAAAGTGGAAACTACGATTCAAGGTGAAGTGATACATGCTTTAAGAAGGGAAGATGGGAGGCAATGTAGATTGAATGGAAAAATCTTCCTCAGAAGGCTAGCTCCACCCAGTCATACTAGACAGCAGTGTAAAATAGGGAACAGTAATGAGTAGGGCTGTGCATGGACCCCCCCGATCTGGATCCGGATCTGTCAGATCCAGATCGGCCTGATCCAGATCTGGATGATCTGGATTTGATCCGGAGAGGAAGCAGCGGCAGCGACAAGGAGGCAACAGTTAAGCAAGGAGAGTGGGGGGAGGGCAGTGAATCCAATGGACTCACCGCCGGCCTGGCGTCCCTGGGTGCACAACCGGCACCCAGGGATCTGAAAGGGCAATGGGCCCCAGATCAATCCGGAACTATCTGATCTGGTCCGGAATGATCCGGACCTCCCCCGATCCGGTTCAGGTCTGGAACTGGGAGGTCTAGATCACCCCAATCCACTTCGGATTCGGGATCCAGATCCATGCACAGCCCTAGTAATGAGTCAGAGGTTATCCACTAATAAGGAAGGAAGAAATTCACCACTACACACTGCTCCTAACAGTGCTATCCTGCTTAGAGCACCAGTCTTCTCCAACCAGTTGGTGTTTCCAATTTTGTTGGGGCTATGAATTGTAGGTTTCAGTCAGAACCAGCCCAAACTCTAAAGAAGCAATCGAAGGTGCGGAGCCCATTTTGTAGGGAAGGATTTATAACAAGCCATGGTTTGCAGGGTGGTTTGTAAGCCACCCCCATCACACAACTTGTTAGGTTCAGATAACAAAGCAATTAGGGAAATGGCAGACAGTTAAGCAGCACGTGCAGAGTAGGGGAAAAAGAAGATACCATGGCTTCTTTTCCTCCAATGGTGATCTGTACCCAGCCAATGATGGACTGAGGCAATTCTCATTAAAAACAAAAAAAGAACGCCATGCAAGACTAAAGTCAGCCTGTCATCAAACAGTTTCTAGGTCTGAATCATTCACACACCACAGGGTCAGGTATGAGTGTGTGCACATGTGTGTCTGTGTGCACATGTACGTGTATTCACAAGAATAATTGCATGGATTCTGCCATGGGGAAAACTGTTCGCAGGTTCCATCCTTTAGTCAATATTGCAGGAAGCTGTGAATCTCAAGTCAAAATAAAAATGGAGCCTTCCTGTCCTGTGATAGACAAAACCCACCAATGCTATTGTGCAAGCCAGATGATAATAGTTGCTAATGACTTCAGACAAGAGCCAGATTTGAACAAGCATCCTTTAAATGCTGTACTAATGCTTTCTCCTTTTTTACTAATCCCATCAGCCATCCAGCCTGCTCCAGTTCAGTTCTGATTTAGATCCCTTTTAATTAATTGTTTCCTGTATAGGCTTAGTCTTGATTTAAGAGAACTGTCACTGAATGTTAATTAAGAAGCAGTCGAGCCTGAAAACCTGCACTGCATATTTAAATTAGTGGGCCTTGTCAGTCTACCTGCTTGTTGTTATCAAGCATTAAGCTTCTGGGAAGTGTGTTTCACTTCTCTCTCCCCTGACACGACAAAAAGGCTCGACCCGTGATAATTGAGAAGTGATTAATGTTTCAGAGGGCTGGGCTATCATGTGATACTTGCAATTATTCTGTGGCTGAAAGAATATTTTCGAAAACTGCAGAGTACAGTACAGTCTCAGAACTTGATTTTAAACTTTAACCTCTAGATCTGATTAAATGTGAGACTTTTAGAGTTGCCACTTATTAGCCTCCTCGTTATATGCTGAGTTAACGCCATGTGTTGTCCTGCTTACTCAGATGTGTGTCTCTAAATACATCTGCAGAACTGCCTTTCCGTGATTCATGTTCAGGGAATAAACTATGCTGGACTGGAGGGGGCAGGGATTTAGCTCAAATGTGCTCGGGCAACCAATTCCCACTGTGCTCCTGGCTCTGTTCTGCCAGAGGACAGGTGTCTGGTAGAACTTGCTTGGGAACTAGCACTCTAAGCAAAACAACAAGAGAGCCAGGCACAGGTAACCCCATTTTTCATTTAGTTTAAGTAGTAAAGTATCCAGGGAAGCAATAGTGACAACCGTTACCCAGAGGACCTTCTCTTCTGCCGCTCCCAGATTGTGGAATGACCTGCCGGGAGAGATTCGCCAACTCACCAGTCTTCAGGAATCTAAGGCCCCCTCCACAAGAATTCGCTTTTGCGCCCGGTTAGGCGATTGGGCGCACTATCCCTGAAGCGCCTTTACGCCGAATACCTCTGCACGAGAGGCGGCGCTCCCCTCCCCTTCCCTCTGGCAGGCTGTGTCAAGTGTTGGAGAAAAGTGGGAGGCAGCTGTCGAGTTGGGTCCCAGAGGGCGGCGGAGCTGCGAGAGTTCCAGGGAGAGCTGAGCCGCCTCCTCCTCCAAGCCAGGCCGGGCGAGGCTGTGGCGGCAGCGGCAGCGGCAGCAGCGCCTCTCTCCCCTGCGCTTTCTTCCCAGCTAGCTGCCTCCTGGCGTCTGCCGCCTTCGCCGAGGAGAGCGGTCGCTTGCCGAGCGAGCGAGAGGAGCAGATGTGCCAGACGGGCACGAGCCGGTGGGGCTGAGCTTCCCCCGAGGGCGGCGCCGACTGCCCTCCAATGTGGCCGGAGCCCCCTGCAGGGAACTTCGAGGCTGGCTCCGGAGGCTGGGATCGGGCTGCGCGACGCTTCTCACCTCGCCGGCTTCATGTTCCCGGCAGCCAGGCGCTAGCTCCCTCCGCCGGAGCCCCGGGGTTGCTGAAGTCAGGTCGGGGCATGGAGCGATCGGAAAGGGGGTGAGGAAGGAAATCTGCTCTCCCCCTTCTCGCCTCGCCAGCTTCAAATCATGCCCCGGGGTTGCTGAAGTTCAGGTTGCAGCCGGGGGAGGGCTTTTGACAGCGGCGGCAGCAGTCAAAATGCGCTTTAATGGATGGAGCAAAATAAAAGTCGCTAATTAACGCGCATTCGATAATGCGCATAATCCGGGAGATAACGCGCCTCTGCGCCCGTTTTGCACTCCGCTGGTGTGAAGGTAAATTTTTTAATGAGCCTTCAAGGCTCATTAAACGTCTCGTGTGGAGGAGGCCTAAAAGATCTATAAAGACTGATCTCTTCCAGCAGGCCTACCCAGATGAATTTTAAAGTGTTTTATTGGTATTTTATTGGTATTTTAATGATGTATTGGTTTTATGTGTTTTAATCAGTTTTGTATTTTAAGTTTGATGCTGTTCCCCACCTCGATCTGTTGGGAGAGGCGGGTAATAAATAAATATATTATTATTATTATTATTATTATTATTATTATTATTATTAAGATCAGGGCTTTTTCCAGAAAGGGAGAAGAATGGAGAAGAAGGGAATTACCCACCCGTCCTTTATGCTCTGTCCACACACAGGGGGAGGAAGCAGTAATCCAATGGTGCAAGGTGGACATCTGGCTGGGAGTTCAGGAAAAGGACTCATGAACTGAGATGGAATCTGAGATGTTCCAAACCAGTTTTAGGAAGAAGAAAAGAAGAAGAAGAAGAAGAAGAAGAAGAAGAAGAAGAAGAAGAAGAAGAAGAAGAAGAAGAGAGTGGGAAGTCCTAAAAAGGCCATTTCCAGGTGAGCCCATAAATAATTGCTTAACAAAAGAAAGGCATGTGGACTTATAGTGCAGTTTGCAGTACTCATTGGGAAAATCCACTTACAATCTCAGGGCTCTCTCTAGCCAATTGATAAGAGCGTTACCATGAGGCCTTGATTAGACTGGGCACAAAGGAAGGTTGGGCACTGAACATTTCAGGAAGTCCCTTGCCCATTTTAGTAGAAGTTTTCGGTAGGAAGTTTACAAATATACTTTGTCCTATTTTGCTCAGCTGTGGTCTGGACAAAATGGAGCTTCCTGAGCCAAAGTGTTCATAAGGGACACAAACAAAATGGTGGCAGAATATTTCTCTCTGTCAGCACCTATCGGCAGTGAAAGAGTAGGTGCTTAGCGATGCTCCAGCCCTTTCTTCTCTCTTTACCCTTCTCCTACACAGATCCCTCTCCTTCACCTCTGCTTCAGTTCAAGCACCCAGGCACACCTGTTGAGTTACACCTCCATACATTGAAGTTGGCTTGAGGGAGCCCTGCTCCAACTACCATCTTTGTTATAAACTTAACTGATGTTGGCAAGGAAGAGGATCCTTTCTGTAGTGATACCCTCATCATTCCCTCTCCAAAGAGATTCACCAAGGCAATTCCAATTTTATTTTCAGGAGGTTAGCAAAATCTGTCTTGTTCCCATGGGAGGGTGTTGTGAAGGGGGTTGTCTGAGGTACTGGCATATTCAGCCAGGGGGTTGTTTTGTTTTGGATGATGATGATGATGATATTTTGTGCCACCATCTGCTGTTATTTATTTGTGTATTTTAAACAGATATTCTATTATTGTTTATAGCATAGTGTTTAGCCCCTTTGAGGGCTGAGTGGAATTCTGTTGGCTGGGTTTAATATTTAATATAAATACAATTAGGTATTTGGCCTTTTAAAACATACATTTTCCCCATTGCCAGTAATATCTTAGGTGTGCCAATTTTTAAATTCCCACTGGAGTATCATAATTCAGAGGCATTCACGGATTGCATTTCACAGAGAGCCAAAGATCCTGCAGACTTCTAGAATCTTACTTTCCTGCTCATGTTATAGTGATGAACTTAAGCGTACCACTTAAATATGTTTACCTGGAAATAATAATAATAATAATAATAATAATAATAAATTTATTTCTTACCTGCCTCTCCCTCTGAATCGAGGCGGGGAACAACATCATTACAAACAATATAATATATATATAACTGGTTAAAAACATATAAAATTAATACATTATTAAAATCAACCAAGTCTTAAAATTCGGCTGGGTAAGCCTGCTGGAAGAGATCAGTCATTATAGCTCTCTTGAATTCTAGAAGACTGGTAAGTTGGCGGATCTCTCCCGGCAGGTCGTTCCATAGTTTGGGAGCAGCAGAAGAGAAGGTCCTCTGGGTAACGGTTGTCAGCCTAGTCTTGGCCGACTGTAGTAGGTTCTTCCCAGAGGACTTGAGCATGTGGGGAGGATTGTATGGGAGAAGGCGATCCCGCGGGTAACCTGGACCCAAACCATGTAGGGCTTTAAAGGTAATAACCAACACTTTGTACTTCGCCTACACATACTTTCATCACAGATTTATCACTCCTTATGACATGGGTTCAGCTGTGCAAGTATAATCTCTGTCCTATGCCACCACACATCTCTCTGATGACACCATTGCCTACTGCTTCTCTATATGCTGTAGGAATATAAACCAATGATGGAAGAAAAATTATGACAGTCATTAATTCATTGTAGGTAATAACCAGCAAAGGCAAGTGTTGATTCCATTGCAGTATTTTGCATACATGGGCATTTGTGTCTTAACAAACCACTAATCTATCCCTCAAAATACTCCCCTTTCAAATAAATGTCTGTGTGTGTGTGTGTGTGTGTGTGTGTGTGCGTGTATATATAACTGAGATATGTCATGATATAAAATACAAACCCCATTTTTAAAAGGGGATGGAGAACAAAAATTTCAAATGATCAGTTCAAAGCTATTTAAACAAAGCTATATCATTAGATTGCTTACCTGTCACCATCATACCGTGAGCAAATTTCTGTTAGGCATCATGCCAAATATTCTATGGCTGTCATCCAAGAACTGCACAACCAGTTAGTTCCATATGCCCAAGAGGACTTTGAGCTTCTATTTCTCAAAAACCACCTCTAGTACTTGATGGCAAAATAGTGTTACACTCTCACTTATTTATTTATTTATTATTACATTTCTATACAGTCCAGTAGCTGAAGCTCTCTGGGCAGTTCACAAAAATTAAACCACAAAGTACAGTATGAAAAACAAATTACCAGAGTTTCCTTTGGAAGAAGGCTTCTGGCATTTATATCACATGTAGGTTGAGCATAGGTGGAGGCACACAACTTAAACACTCCCAACAGACAGCCAAATTCACTGCCCCACATCAAATCTCCATAGCTTGCAGAGCCCAAAACTGGACTCTCTGGTGTGATTTGCATGACACAACAGCCCACCCAACCCATGCTCTAGGGCTGTTGTGACATGCAAACCCAGCAAGAATGGATGTGTTTTTCTCCCATTTAGAAGTCTTAAGGAAGATCCAGCTACCAAGAACAATCTCCGACTATTAAAGAAGATTTGCAGTCATTCTGACCCCATTAAACCTGTCCTGTCCAAACTCCAGTCTTACCAAGATATCTTTGAAATGCAAGGGATGTTCAAAACTAGTCTGTGATGTGTGCTGTTCAAAGGTAAAAATGTCAACCATACCACTTGGCAGGTCCAAGCCCTTAGGGATGCATAAAGTAGCCCTTCAGATCCCAACCCATGTTAAGAAATGCCATTAAATTTGATTTCTATTCATTCAAAAGAGGTTTACTCTCTAAATAGATGGGTGCTTTCCTCCAAGACTAAGTGCTTAACATTGGGTGTGGGTGTGTCTGTCCTGCCCCTTATTGTGCTATGAAAAAAAAATTAAGAATTATTTTGCTTCTTTGCCATTTCAATATGTGTACTTCTGGTACAGTTAGGTTACCTGTGGCATCAAGCAGCCAGCAGATGGTAGCAGCTCATGATCACTTAAAAGCTAACAATGTATTCAGAGTGGCAGTATGGATTGGATATACAAAGTTCCATATCTCATTAGTGGCTTCCCAAAATACTTAAGCCTCTTATGAGATGGATATAGAATATCATCAGTAATTTCAAGGCTAACTGTAATTAACTATGTGATGAAAAAAATTACATGCTGTATAGAAGTAACTGCTCACTCAAATCACAGTCAAAATGATGGTACTCTGAAAACATATTAGCTCCAGTGCAATGTGTCTGAAGCCAGCAGAGCTAAGGAATCTGCATATCCAATCTGTCAATTTCAGTTTCACTCAGTTTTTCATTTTTCCAACCTTAAGTTTTCCCATTTCTACTTAGCCTGCTGTTTTTTTGTTTTTTAAAAAAACAAATCTGCATGAAAATGTGTACACACTAATACATGCAGTTTCCCCTACTATAATGTATGTTTTGACATTATTTTCATGAATTTATGTATTTTTGTGTAGCCCTTTCTCCAATATATACATATTTATTTGCATTTTTAAAATTTGAGAACTGCGTTGCATAATTTGGGAAAGTGTCAAAATAAGAAATATAAGTGTGTTTTGGTCTCAATATTGTTTCACAAAGTACAAATTAAAATGTGAACCAAACAAATTTTTCTCCCCAACCCTAGAGTTCGGACCCACAATAGCCAACTTTAAAGGAAATGGCCCTTTTGGGGAATATATTCAGCTAGAGTCATGGCTAGATACATTACCCCAAAAGAGCAGCTGTGTTCATTTGGCATAGTCTTAAATAAAATCATTTGGGTTAAAGTAATTTAAAGATAATGAGGAAAGGTGAATAATATTACATTCAGAGCCAAGAATTTTGGCACTACAATTCATATAACTGAAATGAACAAGGAAAGGGTTTGATTTTGATATTGAATGCTGAATATTGAGGTCTGTCCTTTTTACAGTCCATAGCTGCAGGAAATATGGCATTTTGCTGAGGTGAGAAGTTTCCACGTCATTTTTCCGAATAACAGTCAGAAACACTCAATGGATTTTCAGACTTTCAAGCAGTTATTTTTGACAATAATTTGTCTGTTGGGGAGCTGCTGAACATCTTCCGTGGAGCCCCTCAACAAAGAATTCTGGGGCATGTTCTAGGGTGCATACTCAGCTCATGTGAGTCACTGGTGGCCAGATATATTGGGCTTTACCACTTGAACTGAGTGTGTGGCTATATATTTCAGGGGAAGATTAGAAGTTCTGAGCAGTCTGCCTTTCAAAGAAGCTTCTCCATCATTACTGATCTTGTCCTTGAACACTCCCCCATAACCTTCTGAGGAATCACTGGAAAACATTATGAAGACTAGTTTGAATTAGAATACTTTGATATAGATAGTCTTGCAATATAACTATCTGATGGAAAGCCAGCTATTTTTCTACATTTTGCTTATTTGTAAGTTTTTTTCTCCCCCCACCCCTGCAGAACTATCAATAAAGAGGGTTAAATTGTATATTAAATCTGAAATGGTATGGTACTTTGCTTAGGTTACTAATCCTGATTTTGTATCGTTAAGGAGTATATAGTGTATTGTGGCTTTGTGCTGATCCCGCCCTGTTTTCTATTGATATAGGGTGGGTTGGACATATTTTAATTTGTAAATAAAATAAATACAGTCCTGGGAATTCTTCACAATATGATTAACCAGTAAACAAAAAGCATCTTCACACCGGGGAAAATCACGTTTCCTTACTGTCACTTCTCTGCACTTCCTTATTCTTCCTGGAGGGGAAAGTGGAAGTAAACAAAGACCACATGGCCCATTCAGAGGCTGTTTTTATCGGAGATCGCAGCACATTCCGGTTTGTTTTTTTTTAAGTCAGATTAAAACGGGCTACTTTGCTCCGGAAAAATGAGCGGAAGGAGTGGAAGGCATACGGGAGGGGGATGATGTCGTCTAAAGGACATGCACACACATCCCTAAGTGGGAGGTAGCGAGCGCGCGACAAAACACTCATCTGATGAACCTCAAAGATAGAATGTGCCAAATTCATATGCACTGTCTGCTGAAGCATTTCCTGGACATGCGGTACATGCAATCACATGGGTTGATGTGTGTCTTTTTAAAATGCTGTTAAAGACCTCCCTATGATATATAAGTTAAAAAATGAAGATCTCATCGGAACCTGAGGAATGAATTGGGGGGGGGGGGGCTCCATGCTGTGAAAAGTAATAATTCTGACTCCTCTGTTGATCTCTCCATAAAACTCAACTGACTAAAAATTATTAGCATAAAAACCACAGGATATGTCTTAAGAAAGTACTTTGCACATTTAACATCATCATCTCTGCATACATTACAATATTTTAACAGAAAATGCCTGCTACCTAGTTAGGGGGGGAAATGCAAATGGAAGAAAACATCTGTTTCGATGATAGGCAATTCCCTCCATCAAAGTGCTTGTTTGTTCGGTGATGTCAGATTGCATGAAGGAAATCGCAAGCTGCCCCTCAAAGAATGGCCAGATTCCAAAAGGGAGCTTTCTGAATGTGGTGCACGGAGTTGTACGCTTATCGCGCCTCCTTGATTTACATATGACATTTGCTTCGTTTACAAGCGACAAAGTGTTTTTCCTGCAGTAACAGCCAGTTATGAAAAGCCAGAACTCATCTGCATGAGGCAGACCACCTCAGGTTATTTCCCCATGGCAGTAATTTCACCGAGGGGAATGCCTCCGTTCTGCATGAACAAACAGCGTCTGCATTTCAAGATTAGCTGTACCTTTTTGCCCAGGATGTGGATTGGCCCTTTTTTATATTCTTTCAGAGTGCACACTGAGTGCAGAAAATACACAACGCTTGTGTAAACAAAAGGGCAACAAATGAGAAAAAAGAGAACACAAACCAGACAATAAGGCAGTCTGTGTTCCTGGCTTTCAATGCAACCTAATCATTAAACACTGAGCAACCATTATACCATTTATGCAATGTGTTTCTCCCCTAAAAGCTGGCCTCACCACCAGAACATGCAAATCTCAGGTGGGAAACCTGTGTCTGGACTGTATCACTTCAAGCTACAGGTGCAGGCTTACATGCCTGCATGCCCTCAATGCATTATTATTATGAATATGAATGCATATAGAAAACTAGATATCAGGAAGAAGAGCTCTTGCTCAGCCTTCTTCCATACATGGTAATTTTCTTTGTGGCGGGATAATGTATTTCTTAACTTGGCAAGAAGGAGCATTCAGGTTTAGTCATGGGAGTCCCCACCTGCAATCTGAATTAGTACAGTCAAGACACAGGTGAGAACTAAGCCACAGACCTCAAAGAAATGGAACGTGGACGGAACTCCATGTCAAATCTAAATGCTTCTTCTTGAACAGAAGCAATACTCCTTTTCAACATTGTATCAATCACATGCTTTCCTATAGTTATCCACCAATCATATGGAACACAATTATCTCCTCAGAAAAGATACACACACAAACACACACACAAATCTTGTTTGCAGGTTACCCATTGCGAGTGCAGCTTTCCAACATAAGTTTCATGATGTGGGTACTGGATAGGGATGGGCGAGCTCTCCAAGACCAGCTTCAGCTCAGTTCCTTAATTATCCAATAGTTCCTGGGGGGGAAACTGGGAGAAATTAGACAATTTTTATAAGCCAATCTGAAGGGTTCAGTTTGTTTGTTTTTTGTTTGTCCGTTTGTTTTTTGTTTACTGTCCCCAGAGACCTCCCCACCAGTCCTGAATCATACCTTCCTGATAGGCCTGACGCTGTGATCAGAGGAGTAAGGGAAGGGATTTCCCCCCCCCCTCCCTTGTCTGGCAGTCCAGCATGCTGATCACCAGGAGCCACTGGTCCAGTTCACAAGTCACAACAACCCATATCTGTTTTTTTGCTTTTTAGTTGTGGGTTATCGTGAATGAGGCAGTGCATTGGTGTTGGTGCTCAAATTTCTCCCACTGTAAGCAGGAGTGGCTAAACAACACAGGGTTGCTTCCTCCCAGTGTTATTTTGCATTGCATCCAAACTTGTACCTCTGGCTTATCTCTGCCTGAAGAAGCCAGAGAAATAACCTATGTTTTATTCTTAGATTATTGCTCTAGCTTGTCAAGGAAGAGTTAAGCCAGAAGTCAGGATTTGGGTGCAGTGCTAAGCAACCCAGGAACAGAGCATCCGTAGGTTGTTCAACCAGCCCCACTGCAAAACTCTGAGTTGTTGTGACATGCACACTGGGTCATGCACACTACTGAAGTAGCCTTTAGGAGAACAACACCCCCCATTGGCACACTATTGTTACCTGGTATACTACTAAACTAGGCTGACCATATGAAAAGGAGGTCAGGGCTCATGTAACTTTAACAGTTATAGAGAAAAGGGAATTTCAGCCAGTGTCATTTGTATGCAATTAGTTCCTGGTGAAATCCCCTCTTCATCACAACAGTTAAAGTTGCAGGCACTATACTAGAGTGACCATATATAAAAGAAGGCAGGGCCTGTGATGAAGAGGGAATTTCACCAGGAACTAATTGCATTCAAATGACACTGGCTGAAATTCCCTTTTCTCTACAACTGTTAAAGTTACATGAGCCCTGTCCTCCTTTTTATATGGTCAGCCTAACTAAACAGCATGCCAGAGACCACCACACCTATCTGCTTCTAAGTGGGATGGGGGTGTTTGGGGGATTGACAGGGTGGGCTCCAAGGGACAGAGGAAAGCAGCTGGGATGGGAGGGTGGGGAGCCATGAGGGAGCTCTCCGTCTGGAGCCTCTGAATTTCATTATGAAGCTTGGATCAAGAAAACGTCACTGCCATCCTTAGACTTGGGAGCTTATTAATGATACATTCAAGAGTGCTGGGACTGGAAGAGGGAGAATGGATTCAAATTCCTGTTCCTCCATCTTGAATTTGTTGGGCGTACCTACACTACAAATGAATGTCTGTTTTATAGCAATGTAGCTTCCCCCAAAGAATTCTGGGAATTGTCACTTGGCGAGAGTGATGAGAATTATCTGATAAAAATACCTAGCCACTCCAAAGCCCATTTCCCAGATTCCCTGGTGACAGGCCTGGCAATAGTACCCGACTCACTCCAATTGCTATTGGAACCTGTGTATCCCAGCAGGACCCACTAGAGTTGACAACTGCCCTGGCCGCTATCCCATATCAGAAGGCAGGGGGTACAAGTCGCTATTTCAGATTCCCACAGAACGATGCTACATGAGGTCCTAGCTGCCCACTGCTGCCAACACTATCCACTGCTGCTTCCAGGTAAGACCACCGCTGAGGCCCAGCAGAGGGCAGTTTGTCAAGGGTCTGGGAATGGCTTCAAACCCACCATGGACACTAAGAAGAGGGGGCAGCCTGAGGCTTTTTGTAGCTATATTGTTGTAATCCAAGAGGCATGGCTATTGCAACGTTGCAGTGTATATTGGGGTGCTACTTTCTGGTCATGAAGTCAATTTAATTGAACAAAATTATCACTCAAAACTGGTGTTCGTTTAAATACTACTGAGGGTATGGCATAACAGAACATAAAATTATTCTCAGGGCATATCTGCACAGACTTTTAGTCATTTCCAGAGAACCAAGGAAATAGAAAATTCTCAGCTCCTCACACTCGCCAAATTTTCACTCCCAGAACACTTTGAGGGAGCCATGTATTTCCGTATGTCCTTATCCACATGTGCAGCCTGACATGCAAGTTTCGCATAGGACCCAAAAGGGACTTGGACAGAGATGTGGTTCACACCCTACAAATTTTTGCACTAAGATCTTATTCAAATGGGTGAAAGCTGCTTCTATGTTCAGGGAACATAGCTCAAAAACACACTAAATTTGGGGAAATTAGCTCACACATTCTCAGATTAAAAAAACAAAACAAAATATATTTGAGATGATTCTCAAATATGCACATGTAAAAATGTTACAGAGGAGGAAATTGGCTTGATTAATACACCCATCCCCACAGCACAGGAGGTGGCATACTCATTTCTAACAGACCTAACTAATAGATAGAAGAGATGCAGACTGGAGAGCTTAGTCTTGCTGAATATGGAGGGGAGGTGGCAGGAAAATGGCGAAGAGGAGACCTGCGCACCAGGGGAAGCATGGAGACAGGTGAAATGGGGAAGTGTGAGGGAGGAAATGGATAGGTTCAGAAGAACAAGAAAGCGAAATAAAGCATGGAGTTGCTATAATGACCTGACTGAGAGGAAAGGGAACCTGAAGAACCTCGTTTTAAGATTGCATTCCCAACAGTTGTAAAAATGTGATGGACACAGACCACCCTTGGTTGTCTCAGTTTTAGTTAGCATCAGGCCATTTTGCCCCCCTTGAGTACCAAGTTGTCAAAAGAAAACTGAAGGCAGATCTAAATGATGGATTGTTGATCAACCCGCAATCATGGTGATGATGGGAACACTGAATGGAGCTGTTATTAGGAACAACAATTTGGTCAAAAATAATTTTACCAATTGAGCATTCCCAATCAGATTAAAGTTTGAATGCTTCTTATTTATTTATTTATTTATTTATTACATTTGTATACCGCCCCATAGCCAAAGCTCTCTGGGAGGTTTACAAACTGTTTGGTGGTGGTTTCTCTCCACCAGGGATGTTGAACCCAGATTGCCACGTGCCCTTAACCCTTTTTTTAGGCCTGGTACATCAACAATCTCGCTGAACTCTTTTCTCCTTTTTACTGAAACTTAATCCAGACAAGACTGAGATGCTGTTGGTGGGGGGTTCCTCTGACCGGATGGAGGGTGTTCAACCTGTTCTGGATGGGGTTGCGCTCCCCCTGAAAGAGCAGGTTCATAGCTTGGGGGTTCTCCTAGAACCATCTCTGTCACTTGAGGTTCACATAGCCTTGGTGGCACGGAGTGCCTTCTACCAACTTCAGCTGGTGGCCCAGCTACGCCCCTATCTGGGCAGGGATAACCTGGCTTCAGTTGTCTATGCTCTGGTAACCTCCAAGTTAGATTACTGCAATGCGCTCTACGTGGGGCTGCCTTTGAAGACAGTTCAGAAGCTGCAGCTTGTGCAAAATACAGCGTCCAGATTGGTAACAGGGACCAGAAGGTTCGAACATATAAGACCGATTCTGGCCTGCTTGCATTGGCTGCCTGTAGGTTTCCGAGCCCGATTCAAGGTGCTGGTTTTAACCTATAAAGCCTTACACGGTTTGGGACCACAATACCTGATGGAACGTCTTTCCCGACATGAACCTACCCATTCACTACGCTCAACATCAAAGGTCCTCCTCCAGGTGCCTACTCCAAGGGAAGCTCGGAGGTCAGCAACAAGGGAGAGGGCCTTCTCTGTGGTGGCCCCTCAATTATGGAATGATCTCCACGATGAGGCCCGCCTGGCGCCAACACTGTTACCTTTTCGGTGCCAGGTCAAAACTTTTCTTTTCTCCCAGGCATTTTAACAGCTCAAGTTGAGGTTTGATATTATGGCCAGGCTTAACAGTTAAAATGTTTTAAAGTGTTTTAATGACAGCTGTTTTATGTTTTCGGTTTTAAATTTTGTATATTGTCTTTTTAATGCTCAATCTTTTTAATTTTTGTAAACCGCCCAGAGAGCTTCAGCTATGGGGTGGTATATAAGTGTAATTAATAATAATAATAATAATAAGAAGAATGATAATACATGAGAAAAATACTATCACAACAATACTACCGGAAAAGCCTCTTTATTGAGCCTTTTGAACAGTGCTTTATTTAAAATGTAAGAAAAGAAACACATTTTGAGGAATCTTCTTGAATTGGTCCAAGCATTATTAAATGGAGACTAGTTCTTCTGTTAATACATTACACTACATATAATTCCAGCAATCATAAGGAACTTTTGTTCTCAATTATCTACATTTATTAAATAAATTATTTTTATAACATCCAGCTGAGAATACTTACTTCAGCTAAAGCCTTAATAAACTGGTCATTATTTTCCCTGCCTTCTACACCAAATTCACAATCTTAAACAAAGGGAAGGTAATTTTAAGCTTTCTTCAAGGCTTTCTGTGGTTTATTGCTGACTTTACTGGAGATTTTCCAATTCACAAAATCCCCCCTCCTACGCTTGTGCCATATCCTGTGCCACAGCATTCTTTATTATTTGTACCTTCTGCATCAAGAGGCTCAAATTATTTTGTGAAGAGCTGTATAAAAACATATCTTCATGGCGCACTGCTTTAGAAATTTAGATTGAAAAGAGCTATACAAAACCTAAACAAGAAAAGAAAACTTGTGTGAGAGATTCTGAACATCTGAAAGTAGAAGCAAACCCCGAAGAACCGTGCCCTGGGCTTAATCAAAGCTTTTCCTTACCAGCAAGAGCTTTAATTAAACATGACAGTTATTTGAATGTGTGTGAGTGTTGTGGTTGCTTTTTCCGAGAAGGAATATTGCTGTTCATTATCCAGTTTGACATCAAGGGTGGTGCTGTATGTCTAGCCTACAAAAACCTAAAGTGAAAATTGCCCAACCACATGATCAAACTAGCAACTACATTCCAGGGGTACGCTACAGGCACTCAGTTTTTCTCACACGTTAGGGAAATAGAACAACTATATTCTTGTCCTAATTTTTGTTTCCCCAGCCATGGTCTAGAAAATGGCCGGTGGCTAACGTGTCACATCAAATATGATCTGTTTCTATGCATATCATTTTATTGCGAAAGAATTAGGGTAGGACTTACAAACACTGAACTTCAGACTATGCCAGCATTTCACTATTAAACCTATTTTATAGCTCAGTTATTGAGATGGGGGCAAGTACTAAATGTCAACTTGACATTGAAATGGTAGGAATAAGTATTGGGAAGAGTTTTGGTAAAAGCTTAACTTTGTTGGACAAATTGACCTTGGCACTTCCAAATGTGTACAGCCTCTTGAACCTATAAAAAAACTTCAACCACAAATGGAATTTCTTATGTCCCAGGAAAATGCTTGCTTAATAGTAGTGAGAGCCAAATGCTATGTTATGCCGGCATCTGAAAAAAAAATATTTGGATCCAGATTTTATTATGATTAGAGTAGAGCCACTGAAATCAATGGGGCTTAACTTCATCATTACTTATCTGTATCATTTATTTTAATGGGTCTTGCATCTGAGTAGACATGTATACTGCATTGCTCTGTCTGTGTCTGGTGTCAGACAATGATTTCCTGATAGGAGATTTTCTCAGTTAACCTGTTCTTTCTGCTTTTCACTCTTTCATTTTGCACAGTTAGCACATTCAAGCAGGTTTACAATTTCAATATACATGACATTTTAAGGAATACCGAGTGGAAAGAGCAGGAGCTTTACTTGATTAAATAACAGATAAATATTTTATTGTTTGAGAAATGAGGAACGCATTTCCAGAATCTGAAAACAAGAACCTTGTACTTGTTTACAAAATGTAAGGAACCTTTTTACAAGTGTTCAGTTTTATTTAAAATCCAATTAAATATTCCATTATATTTTATGTCTGTATACTTCAAGTGAGTTGCAGTAAAAAAAAAATAAGTGAAGAGGATAACATTATAAAACAATAATAATATTCTACTGGAAAAAAATAATGAGAAAGGGAAAACATGAGCCAGATTCTTATACAATTTGCCAGGTAAACACTGATTCTAGGTAGGTGGATCAGATTATATCTCCCTTCTGTGGTGTGCTTGATGGATTAGGATTTTGTGGATCTGTCTGCCAGGTCTTTCTCTTCTCCAGAAGAGAAAAATTGGATTTTCAAAATACTGGAAGAATAGCTTATTTCCTAGTTTGAATGAAGGGCTGTGGGTTAAACTAGATGCAACAGCAAGAGACCTGTAATTAAATTCCTTTGTTTTTTTAAGAAGTTAAATACAGCCACCACTGAGGTTCCAATTCAGATTAGAAACGTGGTTTTAGGGCACCTGTATCTTTTCCCCACTTACTGATGACAAGGAAGAATTCAGGTCAAGAAAATGGTGTATGGAAAAGAGAGGTTACTGCACCTCTCCCAACCGGCACCATGGTCCAGAGTAGATTAGGAGACATGATAGAAATGTGCAAAATTATGCATGGTGTGGGAAAAGTGGATGGGGAGATATTTTTCTCCCTCTCTCATAATACTAGGACTATGCCATGAAGCTGATCGGTGGGAGATTCATGACAGTTAAAAGGAAGTACTTCTTCACACAGCACATAGTCAAAATATGTAATTTGCTATTATACAACATAGTGATGGCCACCAAATTGGGTGACTTTAAAAGGGGGTTAGACAAACTCCTGGACAAGGACACTATCAACGGCTATCACTCCTGATGGTCATGTGCTACCTCCAGTACCAGAGGAAGTAAGCTATATACACCAGTTGCTGGGGAACATGGGCAGCAGGGTGCTGTTGCACTTCTGTCCTGCTTATGGGTTTCCCGCTGACAGCTGCTTGGCCACTGTGTAAACTGAGTGCAGGACTAGATGCACTTTGGGTCTGATCCAGTATTGCTCTTCATACTTTCTTATAACCAAAGCTGCATGTAGCCTTTTAGGAAACCTCAGGCAGGATTAGCCCTGCCATGCAGCAGAATGAAGCAAACTACTTCAAGTGGCGCCATAGGGGTGGGAGTAGGGTTGCCATACGTCCCTGAAAACCGGGGTTGTCCTGGATTCCAATCAATTCCAAAATGTCCTGGCCGGTTGATCAGGAATCCCGGATTCAGAGTCAGAGAAATTCAGACCTCCAAAATGATGCCTTGAGCCTGTTCAGCAGAGCGGCGGCAGCAAAGAAAAAGACGGATCAATCTGCCGCCTTTTCCAGAGCACTGCTGCTCCTCCACAGGCTCAGATGAGTCACTCACCATGACTCACCTTATTGTGCCTGAGGCTACTTCGACCAATAACAGCAGCAGGGAAAGGCACATGTGCTCTCCTCAGGCTGCATAAGTCCCATGCACTGCGAAGGAGTTTGTGGTCAGAGCTTTGAGGTAAGTGCTGGAGCTGCTGGGTTGTTTGTGGGAGAAGAGAGAGAGTTTTGTGAGGGGGGGGTAAGGAAAGGAATGGAGGGAGGAGACTGTCACCACTGATGGCCTTCCATCAGGGGAAACCTGTCACTTTCTCCTTGTTTTCTCCCAAAGAAATGACACATGGACCACTAGAGACTTTATCAACCCTTGTTACAGCACGGGATCATTCAATTCAAATCAGACTCTCTTCTTAGGGACTGGGATAAGTAGTTGCAAAGTAAGATGGACAGCCTTGGAGCAATACTGACTGATAAGTAGCTGTAAGATCAGGCTGAATGCGTACAGGGCGAACTGCAGGAAGAGGATCAAGGACTCTGGTATGGGGTAAGTAGCTGAAGGACTAGGGCGAATGCCCAGCAGCTTCCTAGCAATACAGCTAGGAAGCTGCTGGATCAAACAGAACTCCTACATAGTGGTGTCAGTCGTAGATAAGTATTTGAAGAATCAGGATTATCTGGTACCGAGTTTGTATGGAAGCAGCAAGTCTTTTTCTTGTCCATTTCTTGGGTTTTCCTGTCTGCACTAGAAGGTCTCTCCTACATTCTGCATCATCTCTTTGGCCTCCTAATTAGCCAACTGGCCCTTTTCACTTCCTGTCACCCGTTTTGGTATCTTCTGTTCTTTTTTTCCTCTCCTGTTGTTCTTTCCAGCCACTCCTTCTGCCTCACTTAGGGTGACCAGATAAAATCCAGGTTAGGGCTCATGTAACTTTAACAGTTGCAGAGAACAGGGAATTTCAGCCAGTGTCATTTGTATGCAATTAGTTCCTGGTGAAATTCCCTCTTCATCACAACAGTTAAAGCTGCAGGGGCCTTGCCTTCTTTTGTATATGGCCACTCTAATATAGTGCTTGCAACTTTAACAGTTGTGATGAAGAGGGAATTTCACCAGGAACTAATTGCATACAAATGACACTGGCTGAAATTCCCTTTTCTCTACAACTGTTAAAGTTTCATGATTTTATCTGGTCAGCCTAGCACCTCTTCGCTCCAGCTTCATCTTTCTTTTATCTCCCTTGAGCTTCCAGCATTCAGGCTTTTATTCTGTGCTTTTCTGCCCTGCCTCCTCCCTCAGAGTCTTTAAAGAGCCCTTCTCCTGATTCCCTTTCCTTCTGTTTACTCACTCAGCCCTTGCTGTGGCTGGCGAGTGTTGCTGTGCAACCAGGGAAACCTGGAGGGTTGTGCAACGGCACACACCCCCATGGCTCCTCACAACAGCAAAATGGACTGGCACTAACTGCAGGAGGTGTAATCACAAATCTCTCACCCCTTCACTTAATTTGCCCCTAAACTAGCATATTTTAGTCTGTAATCTTAAACATACCTGCTAAGGGATAATGCTCCCATTAAATGCAATGTGACTCCTTCTGAATAGGATTGTGAATAGGATTGTGCTGCTATGCATCTGTGAGGTGAGAAAATATGCACAAGGCTGGTGCTAGTTCCCTCATCCACAAAATGTTTAACAGGTCTGAAATTATAATAATATATAGAGAGCATTCTTCATATAATATTTCCCATTAATACTTCAAATGCTTCACACACATTGAGTCGATCTACACTACTGCTATTAACCGGTTTAAAACTGTTTTAAACCGTTATAAAGCAGTAGTGTAGATCAGCTCTCTATCTCAGAAATAATTTCAAGACACAAGTAAAACAGGCCAGTTTCACTATCATCATCACTGCCATATTACAGATGGAAGGGTGAGGGAATAGGAGCTTGCCTAAAATCAGATTTAGGGATGAGGTAACATTTGAACCAGGGACTCGCCAATGCATTCTCTTAATTATATTACATTTACTGCCTTGCAAAATATTCTTATTCACCCAGCAAAACAGAGAGCCTTGGAAGTAAAGCCCACTGGATTTCAATGAGCATAAATATGGATAGTAATGAAAAGTTGGATCTTGAACGCAGACCTTGTTTTCATCATTGTCTCAATTTACTTTCTTTTCTTTTTGTAATTGGCTGTGCCAAATATTAAATCATCATCTTGCATATGGCATCTTGCATATTCATTATTCATCACAGAATCCAGTTTGCTGAGTTATTAAGGGTTCGGGTCAGACAGCAGAATCCCACAAATATGAGTAGCCATAATGCCCCAAATGTGAGAGGAAGCACCACTTGTGACCCATAAGTAGTATTAGCTGAAGTGTTTAGCCACAAACTGAACCCACAGAATCCAGCAGGGAGCTATTCATTTAAGAGCAGGGCCTCACAAGGCTTCAATTTCAGTAGATAAGAAAAATCCCTAATTCTCTCTTCAATGCAGATGTTGAACTGGAATATTGGTTAATTGGTAATTAACAAAATAGCCAATTTCTCTGCTGATGAAACATCTAAGTTTGTATTTTCAAGTGGATTAAAAGTAATTCAAATATAAATGTTTCATCAGCATGTGAAATTGTACTGCCAAAGTAATTCTCTATTAATTACTTGCAAATGAGTTATTTTTTCCCATCTGAAACCTCAACAAATAGTTTTAATGAATTAACTTATAATGACTATCTTTCAAAAAGCAAATCAGATACCCATGTAACATTCTTCAGCTGCTTGCCCCCGCAAGCCGTTCCATTGCCTGTAGAAGGGAAAGGCTGGGAATAGTGATCTCTCCCGATTTTCCCTTTGTCTCCATCTCTTGCCATCAGTCCAAGCGTGCTAGATGAGCTATGTGTCTATATTGTTCAATGGTGAGCACTTTACCATTGATTTCAGAGGGAGAATGAGAAGTTGAAATCAATGGAATCTATTTTCATTCCATCCTTCCTTCAAGAAGCCTACTTCATCTTCATAGGAAGAAAACCCTGCAAGCTAGGTTGAACTGAGAGTGACTAGAGGAAAGTCTCATAGTGAGTTTAATGACTGAGCAGGTATGTGAACCCCAGTCCCCCTATCCAAATATAATTTGCAGTCTATACTGTTCTACTGCCCTGGATTAAAATTGCTGATCTTTGGATGCATTGTGCTGTAGGTCTATGCTGGGTGATTCACAGAACCATTCAATCCATTATTGTTTCACACCACTATAGGACTCTGGAGTATTTTTAATCCACTTAAAAATCTTTGAGAATTAAATTATATTTGGCTAATTACTGATAGGAAGGCTTCAACCTTTAGCTCCTGCCGGCCCTATTGATGTCACTCTAGTGTAAACGAAAGCTAGTGCAATCTAAATAACACAATGGGGAAAACTGGTGATTTCCCCCTGAAATTCAGTGCCAGTGCTGAATATTTTCGCACTGCTAAATATTGGTGGTGAATAGAGCCGTTTTCCTGTTGCACTAGTTATGTTGCACAAACATTAGTTTACACTAGCACATAATAAATGGCACTAGCTGGAGTGTACTGCTGGATCCTTCCCTAAAGATGTAACCTTCTTAAATTAAAATTAGTCACATGTTAACCACTGCACCCTGAAACAGACTCTAAAAAGATGTCATCTGACTTCAGTCAACAGGTATTTATCCAGAAGTGGAATTGTCAGTGGAACATCAAAAGGAAGGGCCTTTCTTCCTCACCTTGATGAGTGTTGGTTCATATTTGCCAAACCTTTGCCGGGGGGGGGGGGGGGGGGGAGTGTAATATTCGTTTGACTTAAGTGCCCAAGCAGGAGTTGGTGGTAGGGGTTTTTTTACCACCTGCCTAGTTTTAAATTCTCTAAGGTTGCAAATTGGATCAGTTGTTTTTAAAGCCAGCCTTTGTGCTCATAAAAAGGCCAAATTTTTATGTAACCTATATTTGCACACAGAAAAAAGCAACAATATTTTTCTTTAGGAAAAGTCACCACCAGTTGTCTCTGTTTCCTTTGCAGCTGCTTCAGATCGTGGTGTACAAAGGCTATTTTAGTTTCCCCGTTCTTTATTGCAAATGCATAAAAATTCTGCCATAAAACTGCTACTAAGATTTACCTGGCATGCCTGCTTAATCTTATTGGCATCTGCTCTCGTAGTTTGGTCATTTAAAGCTTCTCCCATTTCCAGGGAACCTGCTCGTAGATAAGTGACTTCCATGAAGCTAAGAATAATATGTTTAAAGGGCAGCCAGTCTGAACAGTAGGTATAAGGACAACTGTGGGAGAGACGGAAGCATGACATTCCAGGTAATGGGCAGTAACCAACAGTGTCATTTCACAAACTCAAATCGTATTTTATTGTATTTCTTTTTATTTATTACATTATTATACTGCCCAATAGCTGAGGCTCTCTGGGCAGTTCACAATGAAAACCATAAACTACAACACATAGTACTAGCAGAGCTCACCAAATCTTTCCTTTGCACAAGCACTTTGTTCATTATGCTTCTTCAAGCAGTTGTTCAAGCAATGGTTGCACTTATGCAAACAAAACTTTAGTTGGATTCTTCCTTGTGCATAGTTCAAAACCTAATTTCCATTAGGCTGACCATATGAAATGGAGGACAGGGCTCATGTAACTTTAACAGTTGTAGAGAAAAGGGAATTTCAGCCAGTGTCATTTATATGCAATTAGTTCCTGGTGATATTCCCTCTTCATCACAACAGTTAAAGGTGCAGGCACTATACTAGAGTGACCATATACAAAAGAAGGCAGGGCCCCTGCAACTTTAACTGTTGTGATGACCAGGAACTAACTGCATACAAATGCTGACATTTCCTTTTCTCTTCAACTGTTAAAGTTGCATGAGCCCTGTCCTCCTTTTCATATGGTCAGCCTAGTTTCCATTCACATAAATTTGTGCAACTGGAATAACACATTTGGATGAGGAGGAGGGGCCGGAACTCAGTGGAAGGTTCTGGTATTATGAGAGAGAGATAGAGAGGGGGGGGGGGGAGTCCCTATCCATTTTCTCCAAACCATGCATTCATTTTGTGCGCCTTTATCATGTTTCCCCTTACTTGCCTCTTTTCTAAGCTGAAGAATCCCAGATATTTGTATTTACTATTCCTGTTACAAGGAAACCAAGCCAGCTCACATAGTCCTCCTCCTCTTCACATTATCCTCACAACAACAACCCTGTGAGGTAGATTAAGCCGAGAGTCAGCAATGGGCCCAAAATCATCCAGTTGGCTTCATGGCCAACCAGGGGCTAGAACTCAGATCTCCTGAGTTTGACAGCTAACAGAGGAGGGAGAATGTGGGGGGACGGGGTGCTGTTTGACAACTGTCAAACCCTCCGTATTGGAACTTTTGGAACTTTTAAAGTAAACAAAAACATAGCCACTACACGCCTGCACCTATCTTTCTAAAATTTCTCACACATACGTACTTCAAACCCATCTGCCATGTGGCCAAGTTTCATGCTTCTATCTTTAAAAATAAAAAAGTTAAATGTATTTCTTTCCTCATTTCTCCAAAAATACCTTGCCACTACACACTTCAACCTATGTTTCTGAAATTTCTCACACATCACTAACTGCATGTCGTCTATAATGTGGCCAAATTTCATGCTTCTATCATTAAAAATATAAAAGTTAAAGGCATTAATTGTTTACCCCCAATGCAACCAATTCTTCAAAAATTAATTGCCACCCAAGGCAAGCACCTATGTTTCTGACATTTCACACACATAAGTAGCAACAAACCATCTGCAATGTGACAAAGTTTCATTTGTGGATCTTGAAAAATAAATAAGTTATAGGCATTCCTGGTTCATTAGTAAAAAATTAATAGCCACAAAATGCCTGCACCAATCTTTCTGAAATTTCTCACACATGACTTCCTCAAACCCATCTGCAAAGTGGCAGTCATGCTTCTATCTGTACAAATAAAAAAGTTATAGGCATTTTTGTAAGACAATACTATGCTATGGGGAAAATAATTCAAAATGGCATCCAATTAAAATCGGAGGTCCGATTTTCGTATCGGAATCGGATCCGAAGCGACATGAGGGACCTCTGGTTTCTCCCAATACGAATCAGATCCAAATCGGAAGTACTGATTCCGATCTGATTTTTCCATCCGTGCACATCCCTAGCTATTATGTCATATGTCGGGCACTGTTGATTATTTCGTCGCATACAGTTGGTTATTTGTGGCAACTATAGAATCCCTTGGCAAGAGAAATCAAAGTGGCAGCTGCCGTTCTAGTCCAGCCAGCAGAACTTGCAATGGCTGATGGGATACCAGTGGGAGGATTGAGTGGGGAGAGAGGGAGATGTGTCAATCAAACATACCATTGACTAATAGTCAACTTGATGCTGGCCTTAATCCACCCACGGTTGTGGGTTGATTAAACCACCATTGACTATTGTGTTGTCCAAACACAGCCACTGGCTCTCTTTCTCATAGGGGATTTGCTCCAGCCCCTTGATCATTTGAGAGAACAATCTTGTGGCCCCTAGACAGCATCAGGGTGGGACAGTGATAGGATAGTTCAGATTCCTGGATACGAGGTCTGAGGTCCCTGCCCCCTCCCTCGCAGGAGGAAACTGTGCTAGAATCCTCAGAGGGAAGGTAAATGGGGTGTTCCCCTAGGTGGGGAAGGGAGGGGCATGGGGAGGCTGGCTTATGAGTAATCCTCTGGCCTCCTCCCCTCCCCCTCCCCAATGCCTCAGGTAGACAGGCAAAAAAAAACCATCTAGCTGAAATGCAGAGCAGAAGAAGCATAGAGGCAAGATTGCTTCTGCACTTCTCCCATTCTGCAATGGATGGCCGTCAGAGTTCAGAAGCTTACGGCCATCTTCATAGGATTGCACTCTTACTTCTCCTTTTCTACACTTTTTCTAACTCTACAATATCCATTTTTATACATGATGACCAGAACTGTACTAAGTATTCTAAGTGCAGTCACACCATTGATTTGTATAAGGGGAGTATGATCTTGGCAGTTGAGATTTTCATCAAACTGCCCACCAGTCATTGCTAGCTCAAATCTCATCAACTTAGACTTGAAGTTGTCCATCACTTTACATTATTATTATTATTATTATTATTATTATTATTATTATTATACATTTATATGCCGCCCCATAGCCAAAGCTCTTTGGGCAGTTTACAAAAATTAAGAGATTGAACATTAAAAAGTCAATATACAAAATTTAAAACCATGAAACATAAAACCAACTATTATCTAAAACATTTGCTTACATTGAACAACATTTGCCATTTGATGCCCATTCTTCCAGTCTGGAGAGATCCTTTTGGAGCTCTTTGCAATTCCCTTTTTGTTTTAATCATCCTACATAGTTTGGTGTCATCAGAAAACTTGGCCACCTCACTGCTCACTCCTAATTCCAGATCACTTATGAAATAGTTGAAAAGTTCCCTGCGGAACCCCACTGTTTACATCCCTCTATTGGGAGAAGTTGCCATTTCTATGTTTATTGACACTCTCAGAGAATTCTAAAAGATTAGTGAAACAGGAATTACCTTGTGGAAGCCATGTTGATTCTTTTTCAGCACAGTTTGCCACCCCATATGCTTACTAATTTTATCCTTAATAATATTTTCAGTTTCCCTGGAACAGATGTTAAGCTAGCCATCCTATAATTTTCCAGTTCCCCATGGATTCCTTTTAAAAAATTGGTATTACATTGACCATTCTCCAGTTCTCTGGGCAGAGGTTGATATCAGGGACATGTTTCACAGTTTTATTACAGGGTCAACAATTTCATATTTTAGTTCTTTAAGAACTATAGGATGGATACTATCTGGGCCTGGTGATGTATTAGCTTTCAGTTTGTCAATAAGGTTGAGAACTTCATCTTCATCTATTTGCCTCAGTTTCTCAGATGCCCTTCCTGAAAACATCAGTTCAGGCCCAGGTATCCATCCTATATCTTCTGCAGTGAAGACAGATGAAAATAATTCATTCAGCTTCTTTGAAGTCTCCTTACCCTCCTTGAATTCTCCTTTAACTCCTCTGTCATCCAACAGTCCAACTGCCCCCCTAGCTGGTTTCCTGTTTCTGATACATTTAAAGAATTATTAATTTTTGGCTTGATGTTATTAGTGATGTGCTCCTAAAAAGGCTTTTTGGCATCTCTTATTGTCTGCTTGCATCTCCTTTGTGCAGGCTTGTGCTCATTCACCAACCTCTCCAGTCTTGCCCACCAACCTCTCTGCATCTGATACCTTCTCCAGGTCAACAACCTTGGCTTCAAGGGAATGAACTTGTTCCCTGAGAGCGAGGAACTCATTACACTGAGCACACACCCATGTTTCTATCCAGCTGGCAGATTATCATACATGTGGCACTAAGTGAAATACATTGGATAGCCTGCCCACCCCTGCTGCCCATCCCTGTTTTTTGGGGGGGAGGGGGCAGCTATTATTGGATTGCTTACCTGGAAAACTAAGTTATTTACTAGAAGGCGGAGAATTTATAGTTAGTTAGTTAGTTAGTTAGTTAGTTAGTTAATATAACCCATTCATACGTCACAGTAATCCATGTTGGTTTATCAACTATGCTTATTTGGCAAATAGCCTACAGTGCCCCAACAGACAATCAAACAAATAAGTTGCACGGTGTAGTTTGGGGTTTTTTTCCCCTTGCCCCTCCTCACCCGATAGTTCTCCCATGCAGCCAGGCAGATATCCCAGCTTCCTTTGTGGATTTTTAAACCTTTGCCAGGTCTGCTTTCTCCACCTGTATGTGACAAAACTTCTTGAAAGTTTGAAGAAATGGAATAAAATTTAATATACAGTTTCCCTTTATGAGGAGCCACCACATGCACTACTAGATAAATGTGGGACTTTGCATTTTCATGGAAAAACTTGGAAACCGGGGGGATGGGGGGGTGGAGGAAACAGCTGGATGTGAAAAGAAAACAAGTTTACTCAGAAATCACTTGAGACGAGCAGAGCGTCGGCAGCTTTTTTGGGCTACTCTTGCTGAGTGGTGCTGTAGCCAATCTTCTGACCCATGCTGGCATGACAGATGACATGCTAACTCACCATAGGTAAAATAACCCTTACAACAGACAGTGGGTTTTCAGGGTGGCTTATTTAGGGGAAATAACCCACTATGGATGGAAAAAGAGCTCCCAGATGATACGCTAAGCATTATGGTTTATTTAACCCATCATGGGTTCATGTATCATCTGAACCCACTCCCAGGAGGCAGGGAAGAATCACCTGCCCTCCTTGCCCTGTTGCTAAACTCTCATGGGTGCTTAACTAGCTTGTGTGCTGATGCTTTGTCACTGAGGCTGAGTGCTTCACCGCTGGACCTATGTGGGTTGTTGTTCAAAGCACATATAACTTCTGCTTTGACCTCTATGGGGAATTCCAAAGAGCAGCAAGAGGTAATTTTCTAGAAATAAGCAAATCAACCAGAGTTCAATGCAGGCTATCCTGCACATTTCATGGGGACATGCAGGGCACCAACAAAAATGTCTTCCCACCACACCATGAACCTCATACAGTGGCCACCATCTTCTTTATTTCTTTTTATATTTCACTTTCTAATATAATCAGATATCCCTGTGACTCTCACAAGGCTTTCTTGAGGTCTATTACTATGCATTTTTTAATGATCTGTGGGGGAATTTGCTATCACTGGTGTTGCTAAGAGAACATTTTATAGATCCTCAACATCCCTTTATTGCCTTAAACAATAATGTGTGTGCGTGTGTATATGATTTTTAAAAAAAGAAATATGCAGCCACTATTTGCTTCAAAAGGACCCCAGGTACTATGCGAGAAATGAAAACCTTATATCAGAAGCACTGAATTGCCAATAATGAACATCGAGCGCAAAAGCAAATTAAAAACCCTATGCTACGAGAGACCATTAGGAGCAATTTGGCATTTATTGAACAGCAGATGGTGATTAAAAGCATAAAACCTAGAGTGTCATGCTAAGAAGAAAAATAACAGGGCTCATTCCATTTTCAGAAGTCTAACATTTGAATTCTCAACACCCCCAACACAAAGGGTGGCTCCAGTTATGACAAAGTTGTGGAGAAAACAGGAAGCTCTAGTGCCTCATGTTTCCTGTTCTTCTGTGACTGAGTGAATGAAGGCAACTGTTTACCAAGCAGTAACATACAAGGTTGATTTCAATATTTATAAGGTTAATAAATAACAAATATGGTAGTTGTACGTGTAGAGGAGTATGTAGCAATACATTTTCTTCTCTCATGATAATAGAACTCGGGATCAGCCAATGAAATTGATTGGCAGTAGTTGCAGGAGAGACAAATCTTTCTCCATACAAGGCATAATTAACTTATGGAGTTCACCATCACCACTAGATAACCACAGGCTTGGATGACTTGAAAAGGGACTACACAAGTTCCTGGAAGATACATCAATGTAAGGTCTATTAGCCTGGCAAACTAGATGGCGCCTCCAGGTTTAGATGCAGCATACTTCTGAATACCAGTTGCTGAAGGATGAACAATGTGAGAGGGAAATTGCCTTCATGCCCTGGTTGTGGGCATCCCAAGCACATCTGGGGGTCCACAGTGACGTCTTCGATGCTAGACATCTTGTTGGCCACTAAGTGCTGGACTAGATGGACCCTTGGTCTGATCCAGCATGGCTCTTCTTATGTTCTTATGTAGTAAGGGGAACAGAAATGTGTGCTGTGGGGCCACCTCCACCACCCATGGTCTTCGTGTGTTTCTGAAAGATGCTGAAGCAGAAATGTAACTGTGTTCAAGAGAATATGGTCATAGAGCTTCGGACAATTGGGAAGCTGGCCTCATCAAGGTTCCCAGTTGCACAAAGATCTATAACCATGATCACTCAAATATGGTCACAGACTTTCCCAATAAACACAGGATGAGGGGGCAGCCCCCCATGACATATACCTGCTCCCCTCCATGATTATACCTTTGGAGCAACTGAATAGGGTTTTAGAATTAATGATAACTGAGCTCAGGAGCTTGTTTTGAGCACCAGAACTCAAACAGTCTTTCCACACAAACCCCCAGTCCTGATTACCTCAAGCTTTCTTCATATCTGCAGTATAATTTTGGATGCCAAGGGGGCAAGGAGTAGGGAATCATTTTGATGCTGTGGTTGTCAAACTGCTGAGAGGTTTTCTACATGAGGCCATTATTAAGCAGTTAATCCGCTGTATCTACATTCAGTTTTGTCGCAGAATTGAGATCCAAGCACTACATGAGAAGTGATTTCTTTCCTGCTTTTCTGCCACATAACCACTAGGTGGCAGTGTGGTATAGCAAAATAGCACCATTACACAAGAGGAAATGGCACAGAGTGCCTTCTACCAACTTCAGTTGGTGGCCCAGCTACGCCCCTATCTGGACAGGGATAACCTGGCTTCAGTTGTTCATGCTCTGGTAAACTCCAAGTTAGATTACTGCAATGCACTCTACGTGGGGCTGCCTTTGAAGGCAGTTTGGAAGCTGCAGCTTGTGCAAAATGCAGTGGCCAGATTGGTAACAGGGAGCAAAAGGTTCGAGTATATAAGACTTACTCTGGCCCGCTTACATTGGCTGCCTGTAAGTTTCCGAGCCCGATTCAAGGTGCTGGTTTTAACCTATAAAGCCTTACATGGCTTGGGACCACAATACCTGACGGAACGTCTTTCCCGACATGAACCTACCCAAACACTACGTTCAACATCTAAGGTCCTCCTCCGAGTGCCTACTCCGAGGGAAGCTCGGAGATCGGCAACAAGAGAGAGGGCCTTCTCTGTGGTGGCCCCCCAACTGTGGAACGATCTCCCCGATGAGGCCCTCCTGGCGCCAACATTGTTATCTTTTCGGCATTAGGTCAAGACTTTCCTCTTCTCTCAGGCATTTAGCAATATCTGATAAGCCTGGGTTTGTTTTGTTTTTAAGCTTATAGCTTTTTAAAAGTTATTATAGTGGTTTAAAATATATACAATATGTGTATATTGTATGTGTATAGTGGTTTAAAATATATATAATATGTGTATATTGTATGTTTTTGCTGTTTTAATTTTTGTATATTGTTTTAATTGTTTTAATCTTATGTAAACCGCCCAGAGAGCTGTGGCTATGGGGCGGTATACAATTGTAACAAAATAAAATAACAAAATAAATAAATAAAATCATTTGCCCTGCTCTAAAATAGACCCTGAAATGAAACTGGAAGCACGTGATGTTGTCTAACAACCCCCTAACCAACCATGAGTAGGGAATAGTGCATGCATGATAAATCATCTCATGTAGAAAAGCCCTGGAAATCAGAAATCTTTGCTGATCTATTGTAAACCCACCCGATATCTAGATTTACCTTCTGGCCCTCCCTGATGTACATAATCCTCCTTGCACAGTAACAAGCAAAAAAGCCAGTCCCTTGCCTTGAGAGGCTGAGAAGTTCAGTTCAAGTAGAGTGACCACATGAAAAGGAGGACAGGGCTCCTGTATCTTTTAACAGTTGGATTGAAAAGGGAATTTTAACAGATGTCATTTGTGTGCATGCAGCACCTGGTGAAATTCCATCTTCATCACAACAGTTAAAGCTGCAGGAGCCCTGCCCTCTTTTGTATCTGGTCTCTAGCATAGGTCCTGCAGCTTTAACTGTTGTGATGAAGAGGGAATTTCACCAGGTGCTGCGTGCATACAAATGACACCTGCTGAAATTCCCTTTTCTCTACAACCGTTAAAGATGCAGGAGCCCTGTCCTCCTTCCATAGGGTCAGCCTAGTTTAAGTACTAAGAGAGACAAAAGAAGGAGGGGAGCAGAGTGAAAAACCAGAATGACAAGAGAAATGAGGGTTTGTCATAGCTCTTTTTCTTACTCTCTGTTCCCTGGCATGATGCAGCCTCTATAATGGAACAACACCCCTGAAAGTATCCTACGGTGTGCCAGCAAATGTTTTGGCAATGCCGCGGCTGTTCCCATGAGGCAGTCAATCCAATATCAAGGCTGCACCAATTCAAGTAAGTCACACCATCACTGAAGTATTCTCAAGATGGAGACATGTAAAACCTTAGCAGCAATTTGCCAGCCTTAATCACTTCTTGAATCTGTGCAGAGTGGCTCTCTGGAAGTGCTGAGAGACACACTTTCCAGGCACTTGTGCGTGACAATGGAAACTTTCATTGTTAGCATCCTGGTTTCAATTTTCTTAGTAATCCCATTTGTAAGCAGGAGGTGCTGCTCCATGAATGCCAACCCACTTAAAAGGCCAAAAGGAACAAAACTTCTTGCCAAATCTGGATATAGTACAAGTAAGATGTGAACTGATTGTGCACTGGAATGAAAAAACTGCTAAATTACATGTAATTAAATAAAAAAAGGCAATAAGGTAGACTGAAGTCAGAGGTTCTCTGAACAATGAAAAAAGCAACAGAAAAGTGTTGCAACATTAACATAGTTTTGTAAATCATTAAATTGTTGTGTAAAGTAAACAGGTCTGCGATAAGCTGCTGGTGGTGGTGGTGATCAATGCAAATGGTGCATTATAAGGTGAATAAAAAGCAACAGGCCCCTGCCCTAGGGAAAACTCAACAGAGTAGGAGGGATCAGAGGAAAAGACGTAGAGAAGTAGACAGAAGCAAATACAATAAAGAAAGAATATATGGGCAAATGCAGTTGTATGCGCTAAGTATTAGAAGCAAACTAGATATGATAGCCTTAGACCTTAAAGAATGGGAAAATGGAGTCCTATTGTACGAGTAGATGAAGTATGTAGGTAGGGTGACCATATGAAAAGGACAGGTATGTGCATATAAAAGACAGAGGGAAGAAATGGTGATTCAACTGTTTAATGAGGATGGCACAGCGATACCAGATGACAAAGGCCGAACTGCTCAATTCCTGCTTTGGCTTAGTCTTCTCCCAAAAGCAGGTCTATGATCCCCTTGGGAAAAGTGAAGGGAATGCTTATCAAATTTGCAGATGACACAGAATTGGGTAGGATAGCTAATACCCTAGAAGGCAGAAACAAACTCCAAAGTGATCTTGATAGGCTGGAGCGCTGGGCTGAAAACAACAGAATGAAATTTAATAGGGATAAATGCCAAGTTCTACACTTAGGAAAAAGAAACCAAATGCACAGTTACAAGGTGAGGGATACTTCGCTCAGCAATACGACAAGCGAGAAGGATCTTGGAATTGTTGTAGATCACAAGCTGAATGTGAGCCAATAGTGTGATGTGGCTGCAAAAAAAGCAAATGCTGTTTTGGGCTGCATTAATAGACATATAGCTTCCAAATCACACAATGTACTGGCTCCCCTCTATTCGGCACTGGTTAGGCCTCATCTTGAGTCCTGCATCCAGTTCTGGGCACCACACTTCAAGAAGGATGCAGAGAAGCTAGTGGGGTTCAGAGGAGAGCAACAAGGATGATCAGGGGTCTGTAAACAAAGCCCTATGAGGAGATAACTGGGCACGTTTAGCCTTGAGAATAGAAGGGCCATGATCTCAGTCATCCCAGAATGCAGGACACAGAATAATGGGCTCCAGTTACTGTAAGACAGATTCCAGCTGGACATCAGGGGAAAAAATCCTGATTAATAGAGCAGTACGACAATGGAACCAATGGAGGTTGTGGGCTCTCCCACACCAGAGACATTCAAGAGGCAACTGGACAACCATCTGACAGGTATGCTTTAAAGTGGATTCCTGCACTGAGTAGGGGGTTGGACTCAATGGCCTTATAGGCCCCTTCCAACTCTACTATTCTATGATTCTATAATTCTATTTAAAATTTGGTTTTTATTATTGGTAGCTGCCTTGAGCATCATTTGTTTGGTGGGAAGGTGGGATACAAATCAGCTAAATAAATAAATAATAATAACAACCATTCAAGCTTCTTGATTAACAAGCAATATAAATAAGGGATTTGGGGATCTTGAGTAAATGGGTTACTTTTTTAATTCAAGTACTGCTATTAATCTACACAGAAATAAGTACTAGTGTGTTTGGTGGTGACTGTTGTTTAGTGGGGATTGCATTGGATTGTGTCCCATGGAAAAGTTACTAGTCCTGTACAAACCATTATAAATATAAGTAATCCGTGTGTGTGTGTGTGTGTGTGTGTGTGTATAACATTTTTATTTAACCACCAAAAACACCACTATGAAACTTTGAAAACTGAATAAAATATACTAAGGATAAACTTATGGAATTCACAGTCACAGAATTTGACTGATGGCCACTAGCTTAGAGCCTATCTACACAGTCCCTTGGAACGTTTTAAATAGTATTTTAAAACGTTCCAAATGGGTGCATTCTAAAACGTCTTAGGCCACATTACTGAATACTCACGTTACAGGAGAAAAAAATCTTCAGTCTTTAAAGCAGTGTGTGCAGTCACACACTCTTCTGCCCTGTCTCTTTCTGTTTCGTTTTTACAATGAGTTTAGGGCAAAGCATTGTGGGTGTGTAGTTCAGTCGCCCACTTCCTCCTTTGTTCCTCTGTCATTCCCTAGCGAGTATAGGGCTAAGCATTGTGGGTGTTGTAGTTCACTCACCCACTTCCTCCTTAGCCCCACTTTCTTCCCCACCAATCAACTGCTAAGCATTTGGGCACCAGTAAACGAAGCACTGCCCCCATGAATCACAAACGGTAAGGAAGGACATATTATTTTACTTAAAACGATTTATTAAAAGTGAAACCGTTGTATATAACTGAAGTGAGTTTTAAAAAACCTCAGATATACAACGTTATAGGGAGTGCGTCATGTGGCCCAAAGAGTTTTCATAACCCTTATAAAACGTTAAAAACCTAGCGTGTAGGTCAGCTGTTAGACAGTTTTTCAAAAGAATTAGACTTAAAACAATGGGAGTTGTAAGGGGGTAGGGACAGACAAATTTGTGGAGGACGAATTTATCAAAAGACAGATCTATCACCAGCCATAATATAGGGTGACCAGATAAAATCCAGGGCAGGGCTCATGTAACTTTAACAGTTGTAGAGAAAAGGGAATTTCAGCCAGTGTCATTTGTACGCAATTAGTTCCTGGTGAAATTCCCTCTTCATCACAACAGTTAAAGTTGCAGGGGCCCTGCCTTCTTTTGTATCTGGTCACTCTAGTATAGTGCCTGCACCTTTAACTGTTGTGATGAAGAAGGAATTTCACCAGGAACTAATTGCATACAAATGACACTGGCTGAAATTCCCTTTTCCCTACAACTGTTAAAGTTACATGAGCCCTGACCTGGATTTTATCTGGTCAACCTACCATAATAGCTTCCCAGTGAAACCTCTATGTTTGAAGGCAAAGTATCTCTGAATATCAGACACCAATGGGGGGGGGGGGGGGGGGAGGGGACAAAAACAAAACCCCTGTGTATGGGAAGGTGTGTGTGATTAATGTGGCATGTAGCTTGACCCTGACTCTCTAATTATACCAAGGAATGTTCTACAGCTTGGGGTAACTGGGGAGCACAGAATTCTGCTTTCATCCCAATTCCTTCCACTCACTGCCATAACTGTGATTGAACACTCCATATGCACACAGGGCTCTTTCTCTTTCCATTGCCAGTTATAGAGCCCTGGGGCTTCAAACCCTATTCCCTGCACAGCTGGCAACCAAGTAGTTAATGCGATGAGGACTGGGAAATGGACTCGCACAGATCCCAACAACGAAAATGGCCATTTTGTACCTGACACTTTCACAATCCAGCGTTCATTTGTGGCAGCGTTGTGCTATCAATCCGTGTGCGTTCCGTGGAGTTTCAGCTGCATGACTCCTATTAATTTTAATAGAAGTCAGGAGAATAAAATGCTGAGCAAAGCACTTTGAAAATGTGCTCCTTTCCAGAGAATGCATTGCTCAGCTTCGTGCAGTGGAACATCTATAGAAAACAGAGCTGAATGCTGCAGCATTTCAATAGCGCGAGCTTTTTTACTGACTGTTAACAGTGTGGATCCCTGGCTAGTCTACACTACTATGGACAATAAACCTCATTACTGAATAAATGACTTCAGAATTTATCGACTTGGAGCAGACAAAAATCAGGAGGTTATCATGTTATAACATTTGCATGTGAATAGGTGACTCAGGGGGGAAAGCTACACAGGAACGTGGAAGTGCAGACAATGTACTCCTGACTAATCCTATCCGTATAAGTACAATTTCTGTGATTTAACAGTCTTGTAGACAGTGGCCACTAGGGCAATGCTGTTGAGTGGTAGGAGTATTAGACAGAATTAAATTTGGACGGACTGACTTTAGCCTGAAGGAGGCATCATGACATCAGTTGTTGGCCTCACTCACCAATCCCTGAGCTCGTTCATACATGTATGTGCATCCAAAACTGTACTGAATTGTTATGAGGTTTGAGTTTCACTAGAGAAATTGTTACTTTGAAAGATGAAATCCACCTTCCGTTCTTTCACACATTTTCCCACACTTGTTTGCAAACCATTGTCTAGCACATTCTCTTGGTCCTTCAGTGCCATTTTTTAAAAATAAAAATATTCAAAGGGCATCCTCACTGCATTGTTCCAGATAATCAGGGATCACAGAATGAACATGATGACATCAGAGAGCCACAGGGCTAATCAGATTTGACTGCATGACAATGTCACTAACAGGGGAATCAAACCCTTCCATTGCTACCATTCCTAAACTGAGGGAAGGAAAAGGTGTCTATATATGTTGTCCAACAAAAAGCCAGACACTTCCTGTCTTACCCCATGGTGCTGGCAGTTTTATTATCAATCAGTGCTGCGCAGCATAACTTTTCTCCTAGATCTCCATCACACCTGCTTTTTTTTCCTGGTATGCATCCGCGATTTCCACCTCCATTTTATTAGCGAGTCAAGTGCTGGTCACTTTCACATGCATGTGTTGTTGCACTATTTTTCCTTGTTTACCTCTTCACCTGCGCCAGCTCGCACTTTCTGGTATTGCTCACCCCACCCGGCCCTTTCTCCTTCCCCCTATAGTTCATTGGATCTTATGGTTGATGGACATTGTGATGAATGTGGGCACCTTCCCCCCCCTCGCTCTGGTTTGGTGATCTACTGTTTTAGCGATTTAGAATTTGATTGATTAGGTGCCATTTCTGCCTTTCGAGGTGTGATAATGCTCCCTCCTACGCAGGGTGTTCTCACGCCTGCTCTCCCTCCCCCTTCCCAGTTGGCTGAAATGGATGGATGAGAGTGGATGAAAGTGAGGGCAGAGAGGAGTGAGGATGTAGTAGCACAAGTCCCCTGGAGCACCTCGTCCAGTGGTGGAGGGAGGGAAGTTGAAACGGATGGCTGAGAGAGCAATGAGAGTGGGGTTGGAGCAGCAAAAGTCCGTTCGACCAACTCAGCACAAGTCCGCGCTGGAGAACTGCCCCAGCCCTCCTCTTTCATCAGGAAGACCGCCCTTCAACGCACACACCCTCAAGAAGGGAAGTTCTGCATGAGGATGGCAACACATGGGGACGGAAGGGTGGTTTTATCCCACATGGAGGAAAAAATCCCACACTTTCCCCACCCTAGAAAAACATGGAAAATGGAGGGGAAGAGGCAAGATGACTGCAGGACATGGACGACGTCATGTGAGGGTCGTGGGGCAAAATGGTAAACAAGGCAGGGCAAAGGTGTGATAAAATGCAGGCAAGATGGAGCTCTACATCCAGCTTTCCTTCTATGTAGTTCTGCATAAATAGTTGGGGCAGAATGTGGCTGAGTTTGTACATCCAGATTCATTCCCTAGACGTGCTTCTCACTGAAAGTAATCCAGTGTAATCCACTTTGTCTAGATGAGAGCATTGTCTGTTCATACTGCACTTTCAGTGTGCTGTGGATTCAGAAGTTCATTTAAGTAGTCAACAACAGATTTCAGGAAGGGAACATTGGCCTCACCAGCAAGGATGTGTTTCCTTCCACTTCTTGCAAACTATCTTTCACCCTTCCACAAAGAGATCAGAAATTGCAAAAGGGGTGTGTGTATTTTGCAAGGGGTAAAAATGTTCATCAATGTCCATCTTCTCCTCCCAGCCATTTCAGCCCAGCATTACAGGCACCCCTTGATTTCACTACATTTGATTACTGAACACTTGAAGATGCTTCACACATTTATGGGCATCACCTGCTGACTGAAACATGAAGTGCTGACTTGCAGGTATGAATGGACCATCACAGATAGCAGACTGCACAGACACAACTGTTGTGTCTCGTGGCAGAGCCATGAAATCCTGTGATGGACATGTAGATGTGAACCTGTTTTTCATGACTTATAGTTGAATATGAGAATGGAATCCATTGAAAAGCATGACATAGGACACAACGTAAAAGTTCTTTTTCGTGGCAAACAAGGCCCCTAGTCTACCACATCGCTTCAACTCCAGCTGCTTTGCCAGAGGGAAAGACAACATGTTTGGGTTATGCAAAATTATCGTCGTAGATTATCTCTAACTTCTGTGTCATTCCTACAAGATCAGTGAGTGCGAAGTCTAGTTGCTAGGTCCTTGCAAGTGTACACCCTTCCCTTTGTACCCCAGAACAAGCTTACCTTGGAGGCTAAAGCATAACTTTAGAACTGATCTACAAGGAGAGGATCCAAGAGACAAGCAGGGGATACCAGCAGGCACCCATATGGCCAGGTTTGAAGCCAATGACTTCGGTGGATGTACATGGCTATTGACATGTCACATTAGAATTCTCTCAGAGCAAATCAGACGTTATGTGTGTCTACAAGCTATGACTTCTTTTCATTTCTAATCCAGATAGGATAAATGCCCTCCTATCCCCTGAACTAGGGACCCGATAAAGATCAGGGAGCCTGCGCCAACTCTAGAGTAAAAATGGGAAGGAGAAGAAAAACAGGAGAAGAAAAATCATTAGACTTTTAGTCCTTGTGTGACTAACCCTTCCCACATGACCTCTTAGCAAATCATATGGTCTGAGACATAGGGGCCCTCACGAAATACTGCCTGTTATGTCTTTAGCCACATTTCCCTCAAACTGTGCTAACGCAGGAGTCTCTGAAATTTGAAGGCTATGCAAATCACATCCACAGGGTGTAGCTGAACCCTGTCAAGGCTCCCACTTACCATTTTATGCTGACTGCTTGTGTACTTCGAGTCTCACTGATATATTCAAACAAATGGGAGTCAGAGCAAACTCTCCGACAGCCACCATGCTGCTTCCTCTAAGCATGTCCTTTCTTCTCTTGCAAGGAGACCCAGAAAGGGATAGAAGCCACAGAAGGGTGATGTGCAGGGGAACGGGGCTGTTCATACCTTGGTTTGCTCCTTCAGATTAGTCTGCATCTTACCAGTAAAAAGCATCCTATTCTAAGGAGTGGCTGAGGCTTTCTTTCTGTCTTTCCTCCCTTCGTCTCCCATCCCCTCTCATATATAATTAAATAAGTATTGATTGGGTTTTATTGCATTTTATTGTGTTTTTGTGGATTTTTTATCTTGTACACTGCCTTGAGAAGGTTCCACCTGTTAAAGATGGCCTAAAATAATTTTAAAGAAATATAAATGTGTGTGCACGCTTGTAATATTTGTTTACTCCTTAAAATGAGCATAGAGACAGAGTCTGGAAAGCATTTAGAATGCTAAGAATAACCCGTTCCCATGAGCCTCTCGCTCTTCAACCTGATAAATAATAATTCTCCACAATGCTTTCTGAGCATTCCGTGCTCCCATTTATTCACACTAACACATATTGTTACAGTAAATAATCGGAGTCCAATCCAAAGTTACAGGTTCTACAGATAGCCTTTATTGCTAGCAATGACAGCCTGGGATAGCTCCACAGACTGGCCCCCCCTAATGGGTGAAGCAACTAGTTATACAGTTCAAACAAGCAGGAAACATGCATGTCACGTCACATAACAGGATGATGCGCGCGCAACCCAATGGTCTGGCATGCAGGTGCGCTCTTAAATGTCAGTGTAGCTGTTCAACTAGGTCAGGTTGTGGTCTGCGGTCAGCCTTTTGCTCCGAAGCTGCAGAAGCTGTCTGTGACTTACCAGAAGAGACAGAGGAAAAAGGGGGGGGCATGAAATATGAATACTGGGTTTGAGAAAATATAAGATGGAGTCAGTTAGGTTGAGGCAACATTCCCTATCATTCCCCCCTTTGAAACTCCTATGTTCAATTACTAAGGAGTTTCACTATCTTCGTCTGCCATTGGTACAGGGTGGTAATCACGTAAAGCCATTAAGTGGACAGCCGTGCGCCGGTCTGCTATCTGCTCCACCATTCCACGGAAACTCTGCAACAACAGAGGCATTAAACAAGGCAGGAGAATACAAACCAAGAGTTCTACAATAACCATCGCTATTATCCCTTTTAATCTTCTCATCTATGTGAACCAGGATCTCAGTCTTTCTGCCTATTCAAATCTTTTCTAGGTTTGCATGGGAACATGAACAAGCTTAGTCATTTTACTGGTGATCTTCAATAACTTTTCTATTATCATCAATATGCAGACAACAATTAGTGAGATTAAATTTTTCACACATACCGCCTTCAGTAGCAAGCAAGTAGTTAAGAGCCAAGCGGTTCTGATACACAGCATTTCGCAGTTGGGTCTGGGTTTTGGATAGGACATTCAGTACTCTTGCAATTTCATTGGTTATTAGTTCTAGAACTGCTTGCAACTGTATGATTCTGTTAAGCATATAAATGGGGGTTCTGTACCCCGACATTCTATCTTGTGCCCAGGTGGCTGGGCCATAACACTGAACAATCCTCTCAGGGGGCCACTTATCATCTTTCCAGTCCCCAATTTTGACATTTGGGGATATACTGCGTTTGTTGTACGCTGGGTGGCCCAGACGCACACCTTCTGATAGGGAAACCAGAAAGAAGGAGGGGCGAATCTCTCCTAGGGTGCAAGTGCCTGCCCAGGGCTCAGGGAGTTCAGAATAAGCATACTGCCTGCAGATCTAATACAATCCCTTGTGTTCTTTTTTTCTCACGTGGCCTACCATACACAATTTTAATAGGGACACTCATTGTAGTACTGTCCTCTGTCCATTAGAGTCTCTGACCTCGAGACTCCACTGGGCAGGGGCTTCTTTCGGGTTGAAACAGGTAATGGCACTGTCTTGTATGCAAGCGGAGTATGTGATGTTCTGGAAAGTGCATGGTTGCACCTTACCCTTACACTGGAGCCTATTCTGAATTTAACAGTTTTAATACATGACTGACAGGGAGTGACATCACTTGAGGCAGGGACAAGGATTAATAGGAGTGTTAATACTAAGAGTCTTTCAGGAGTCTTCGGGCGGTGTCTACTTCCTCTATCCAGGATGGGAAGGGATGCAGCACCCCCAGTCACTTCGCTCCCACCCTAGGGAGGCTTCCAGTGACGTAGGCAGTTTTTTTCAGCGTCAATTTCAGTTGGTGTTGCTTGGTCCATTGATCTGCACTGGCGGCTGCTTTCACACGGCTCCAGTGGATCGAGACGGGGTTTCCTTCAACCTTTAAGGCAGTAGGAGTAGTCAGTAAGACTGTAGAGGGCCCTTCCCAAGTTTTTTCTAAAAGATCTTCTTTATAACTTTTGACATACACTTGGTCCCCGGGCTTGAACCCATGGACTGGAGTTGTTAAGCCAACTGGACCTTGCTCAGTGTACTGTTCCAATTCTAACACTGTCTGATTCAGTTCTTTGAGGACTCTGTTCAGCCCAATTTCTTCTCGCAGTGGTAGAGTTTCAACTGTACTGGGTAGTGGCGGGGGTCTTCCGTAGACTAGTTCATAAGGGGTCAGTCTATTGGCTCTTGGTGTACAGCGCATATGGAGCAAGGCAACAGGCAGCATGGGCATCCACTTCAACTTGGTTTCTGCACAGAGCTTCTGCAGCTGGAAACGTCTGTGCAGAGGCTGGCCAGGTCATCAATGTACATGGTTTTCTCGATGACGTGGCGGAGAGAAGGAACACATCTCTGGTGGGAGGAAGTGGTGGTAACCAACGCTGACAGGAAACTCTTCGTTGCAGCTTCTTTGACGGCTTGCTTGTGTGTACTCTGCAGTGAATAACAGCTACTTTTCCTGGTTTCCAAACAGCTTGGAGGAACTTCTGAATTTCTGTTTTTTCTCTCTGCAGTCAAGAATCCTCGGTCTCGGTACTTGGAGAGTCAGGTATGCATATTTAGATTCAGTATAGATGGTGGCTTCTTTCTCTTTTGCCAATTCTAGGGTGGCTGTAAGGTTCTGCTTCTTCTGCTTTCTGGGCGAACGTGCCAGACGGCAGGGTCTGTGCTAGTAGGATTTCGTTTTCAGTGACTACTGCGTAGCCAGAGTATGTGGTTTCATTTTCGGACAAAACTGCTTCTATCTGTAAACAGGACGATGCTCTCAGAAACTGGAGTGTCTTTAAGATCAGGTCGGCTGGAATACACGGTTTTTATAATTTCCTGGCAATCGTGGACAGGAGCTTCAGGCAGAGGCATTAAGGTGGCAGGGTTCAGAGTGGCACAGTCCTTCACATGCACGTTTGGGTTTTCACACAGCAGAGCAGCATGAATTTCAAGCAGGACTTTCATTAAGTAGGAGGCAGTGACTTCAATGGTTTGGCCATATATGAGCTTTATGGCTTCAGTCAAGAGTAGGCATGTAGCGGCGATGCAGCGGAGACAGCCGGGCTATCCACGACTAACAGGATCGGTGTTCTTACTTAGGTAAGCAACAGGGCGGTTCCAGGAGCTTGTGTGCTGAGTTAGGATTCCAACGGCAGTTTTTTCTTGTTCACATACATACAAGTGGAAAGGCTTGGAAATGTCTGGTAGGGCCAGGGCTAGTCAGGGCAGTCTTCAAACCTCAGAGGCTTGAGAGGGCTTCTTCAGTTCACATTCGGGGACAAGACTCCGACTGATTACTTTTCAGGAGTTCATAGAGGGGCTGTGTTAAGGCTGCATAATTCAGGATTCAGATGCGACAATAGCCGGCCATGCCGAGGAAACTCTGAGTTCTTTTTTTGCTGTTGGGCTGTGGTACGCAGTTGATGGCTTGGGTTCGGCTGGAACCTCATGGATTTTCTGCATGTTCATCATTGTACGCCTGCCTTTCTTGATGGCATTAATAAATGCTTGCTGGTAATCACGCTGATGTCTGCGTCCTTCTGTGTCTAATCTTGGGGCATAGGCGGTGTTGCTCTGGTTGGGGTTGGGGATGCTTTCTCTCTGGCCCCGTTCTGTGGTTGCATTTTCGAGATTAGCCTGGGTCTCTAGTCTCTGTTCAGTTGTCAGGAGATATCCCATTAGTTGTTGGATATCAGTCCAGGTTGGATTATGGGCAGTTATTACATCCTCAATTATGTCTACAAACTTCTCGGGTTCTTCTTCTTAGGAGGGTCCGTGGTTCTTCCAGTTCAGGAGTTCAAGAGCTCAGTTCAATTCAGGCAGTTCAGTTCGGGAATTCAGTAGGAGAGGGGACGTAGGTCTGGTACGTGGACGCATTCGTGGCAGGGTCGGTGACGGCAGGAACGATGGCGGGACTCTCACGGACAGGGAGAAATTTCGTTTCAGCTGTGTTAGCGGCTAAATTTCCGAGGTGGAGGCGGCTGGAGTGGCGGGGTCAGGAATTTTCGGGATTGGTTGGTTCTAGTAGGCGGGTCAGTTTCTTAACTCTCACATCAGGCAAAAGTGGGGTATTCAGGTGCAGAGGTGGCGGTTGACAGCTGGGCAGTGGAGTCTTGGGACATTGGAGAGGGAGCCAGGGTGTCTGGTCCGGACCTAGGGACGTCTGGGACATCAGGAGGTGGCGGTGGGGCGCAGTCTGGGACACGTAGGGTGGAGGTAGGTCATCTGTTCAGTTGTCAGTGGGTACAACGCCTTCAATCATGTCAGCAATTTTTCCTGGGGCTGTGGGCTCCTGGCAGCTTGTCTTGGGTTTAGTCTTTCTCTCTTTCTTGGCTTGATTCATCAGGATGAGGGCTGCATTTTCTGCCAACTTTCTTCAGTTCACGGAGGGGGATGTTTAGCTACTCTTAGCCATCCCTCTGTATATGGGATGTCTTCTGGGCTGAGCCCCCCCCCCCTCTATTATGGCCAGGTTGTAAAATACCTTGGGGGGGGCAGTCTACTAGGGGGCCTAGGGCTGGCCAGTCTCAATAACATTTAGCTTCTATATCATTTACATTACACTTGGTCAAGTCAAAGACTTCACTAAAATGTTTAATCATAAGATTCAGTGGGGTTGAAAAACCTCCCCCCATCCTTTCCTGTCTAAATCACAATATAATTCACCAGACAGACAGTACACAGAAGGGCAATCAGATTGACAGGGAACCGTCTGGCTATAGGAAGTGGGGGAGCCAGACGGCTGACACAGAGGAACACAGTCTCTTCGCTGTCAGCCTACGCTGCCGGAAGTTCCAACGGTCAGCAATAGAAATCAGACAGTCATTCACACATCAAACATCCAGGACGACACCCGTCCTCCCAGACCTCCCAGTTCAGAGAAACAGAAACAGTTTACCGTTACGGGGAGATGATCAGGCTCCCCCTTCGACTCTACTGAGTCGGGCAATACCAAACAATACGCGCGTCTACAATTCCGAGGGTTGATCAGGCCCTCCTTCGACTCTACTGAGTCGGCCAATACAAAACAAGATAGGCAATTCCCCTGATACTTGCCTGATCCAGATGTCCCAGCGCTGGGCAGAAGGGTATCTGCACTGAACTTCCGCTCGGTCCGGTTTTGTTCCGCACTGTCCCCGGACCTGCCACAGAACCTGAATGGGCACCAGCTAAAGGCTGGAGGCGCGCTCCCAAGGAGGGCCACGGCCGGCCGGGGGCCGCGGGGAACCAAGCAGAAGCGGGGGAAATCTCCCTGGTAGGCTTCTCCGATTATCGGGCGGGTCTCCCAGTGAGGGATGATTCCCGGCCAATGCACCAAAATGTTACAGTAAATAATCGGAGTCCAATCCAAAGTTACAGGTTCTACAGATAGCCTTTATTGCTAGCAATGACAGCCTGGGATAGCTCCACAGACTGGCCCCCCCTAATGGGTGAAGCAACTAGTTATACAGTTCAAACAAGCAGGAAACATGCATGTCACGTCACATAACAGGATGATGCGCGCGCAACCCAATGGTCTGGCATGCAGGTGCGCTCTTAAATGTCAGTGTAGCTGTTCAACTAGGTCAGGTTGTGGTCTGCGGTCAGCCTTTTGCTCCGAAGCTGCAGAAGCTGTCTGTGACTTACCAGAAGAGACAGAGGAAAAAGGGGGGGGCATGAAATATGAATACTGGGTTTGAGAAAATATAAGATGGAGTCAGTTAGGTTGAGGCAACATTCCCTATCAATATGGTAGCTGTGCTATTGATAAAATGTTTTTTTGCTGGCTTTATCTCGGGGATTTGGAGGAAATTGAGGCAATCTGCATTACAATGCATTGTTACTACAGCGAGGGATCACAC
The DNA here is from genome assembly GCA_029215795.1 of Anniella stebbinsi. Taxonomy (NCBI): domain Eukaryota; kingdom Metazoa; phylum Chordata; class Lepidosauria; order Squamata; family Anniellidae; genus Anniella; species Anniella stebbinsi. The sequence goes on from JARDYH010000001.1 coordinate 177,292,424, forward strand.
AGATATTTTCTCACATTCAGTCTTTCTTGGCATAGCTCATGCAAGACAGTCAGCATTTAAGCATCATTTGAGTAAATAGCACATTCTTCCTTCTGAAATGTGGGTGGGGAAAACATGCTGGGGGCACCCAGCCTATATGCTGCAGTCAAGGCTCAAACCAGACCTTCAATTAGATTCAGGTCTGAAAACTCAAGTGACAACCGACTTTATGTCTTTTTTCTTTTTCTTTTCTTTCTTTCTTTTTACTACATTTATATCCCACCTTTCCTCCAAGGAACACAAGGCAGGATATATCATTCTTATCCCCCATGCTTAATTTTTATCTTCACAACAATCCTGTAGGGTAGGATAGGCTGAGAGATAGTGACTGGTCCATGATTGAGTGGGGATTTGAACCTGTGTCTCCCTAATCCAACACTCTAGCCACCTGATGACACTGCTAGAGGCAAAGTTGCAGGATGGAGGGATGGTTTGAAAGAGCAAAGGAGCATGTGCTATTCTGGTGTTTAACCCATCCTACAACCCATCATTTCCCCCTTCAACAACCTCATCCCAGCTACTTTGTGAAATGGCAAAGGAACATCTCTGGAATTCTCTCGGGGGGGAAGGAGTTGGGATGGTGGGGGAGGGGGGCGTGAGGGTGCATGGGGAAAGCCTAGTGCATAGGAAAGATTTCACTCAATTCTCTTCCATTCCTCCCCACCCAGCCCTCTTAGTAATCCACCCCTTCCACCGCTTTGGCTCTTTTCAGCAGCAACCTAGGTTCCACATCCGCCACATGAAGTATCGGCCTTCGGTTACATAAACTGCATTAAAAAGCCAACAATCACAGTTAGGCAATATCTTTATTAAGACCAATCAAAATGACACCAAAGATTGTCCAGGCTTTTGGGTTCTCCAGAATGTTTCATCAGGCTAAGTAGTACAAGAGGTAGTGGATGGGGAAAGTGTAAGGGGGGAAACCGAGGCTAAAATTCCAGGGTCCCCGGGTGGTATTAGATATTCAGGCACACCCTTCTCAAGTTACCCCCACTTATAAGTATTATCCCTTACCCCCCCTTCAGTATGCCCCTGTCTTCCCTCTCAATTCACCTGTGCCCCATAAGTTATCTCTTCTCTATGCCATACTAATAAGCTCCACAGCCCCCTCCCCATCTATGTATACCCCTCATAATATTTCTGTACTTAAACAGGAAAAAACCACAAGTAAGGAAAAGCCTTTCAGAAGGAACAGAAAAGTTTTTTGAAAAAAATAGGCCAGACCTTGTGGCCATGAGGTCTGGGTATAGGCCCAGTTCTAAAATGGTGATAGACTGAATGAGTCACTGGTAGATATTGTGGGCACGGATCAGATAACACATCACATTCGGGGACAAAGAAGCAATGGTAAACCCCCATTTCTGAAAACATAAAGGCTGGCTGCATTTCAGCCCCCCCCCCTCCCCTGCAGAAACAAAGACAAACCTGACCGTCTGAACTAGGTTTCCTAGTGGTTGGAAGGTATGGAATCCTCAGAATGCACATTCGTTCTTCAGGAACTAGAAAATTGTCTTTGTCTTGTGGTAGTTTCCACCCTGAGTTATCGGGAGAGACAGGCAGCCTGGTGGGTGCCCAGGGAAGTGTCCATGGGCACTATTTTGGGAAGCCCTGTCTTAGACAGATATCTTTTAAGAATGGAACATTTTCTCAGCCCTTTTGCTCTGACCCCCCAAACATTACCAAAAGGGAGAAGCCCTTTTGACACACAACTGCCACCTCTATTTCACCGCTGCCCTACCCACCACATCAGAGCTACTGTGCTGACAGGATATACAGCTAGCAAGAATCATTTAAAAAAAAAAAAAAACTTACCTCACAGGGCAGTTATGAGCATCGTCTTTTTACTACTGGTAATATTTGACCAAGTATATGAGTCACAAATAAGGGCTGTAAATTAAAGTTTTAAAAGAGAAGAAGAAGAAGAATTTAATCTTTCAAGCAGACATTACAAACCAAGGATTTTTACAAAGACACCTTACAAAGCACAAAGATAGGTTTGACTTGTACCAATTCTACCTAGATGTACCACAGAGCTGCAGATACTGTACGGCACTGTATGAACGGCATTGTATGAACGGCACTGTATGAAAGTCCTGTGGACTTAAGCCATGAAAAACAAGAACGAAATCTATTAAGTCGACGTGCTAGAAAAGACCTCCTCGCTCATATGTATTATAAATTTAAGAAATTTAAACATCACATTCTGCAGCTATAACTATTGAAAATGCAATTTCCAGCAGAATGTTTACACAGTTGTCTGGATGCACATTGTTTGCCCGCCGTCCAAAGATATATTTTTTTCTCCATTCTACCCACGTAGCAGCAAGCAGAAAAATTCACACAAAAAACCACAGATGCACCAAAACTCAGAGCCTGCTTCTGCTGTTGCTTGCTGTTTGATTTAAAAACAGGACTTGAGGGATTCTATCTGAGGAGGCCAGTTGTGATGGATGATAGGAACTGATAGAATGCAAACCTTACCGTCATCGTGTGCTAAGGGATAAATAGATTTAAGAACTAATCAGAAATAATAAGAGGAAGGAGGCCGGTAAAACTAATGGGAATATTACACATCAGCCTTGAAAATAGCACTAAATTATATGGATGCATAGATCCACCAATTTACATAAGATTGAGAGCTCATATTATTATGGATTATCATTTCCATATGCAGATGGAGAAAATGAAAGCAATCCGTCCAAGTCTACATGGGGAATTTCTAGCTGAGCCACGAAATGCCTTAGATCTCTCAGATCTGGATGAATATTCTGTCTAAGATTGGGACTCCATGTCATGCAAGCTACAAGACTGCCACTGAATATGGCGCACCTGTATTGATTTCATTACTTTGTTATATTTATATCCTGGCTATCTTAACCAACAGAAAAATTGAAGGTGGTTAACTAAAGAAATATACAATACAAATTAACATACCCATGGAAGGGAGTTTGCTCTCTCTCTGTCCTGCAGAGGTCCTGATTGCTGATGGAGTTCAAAAGGGAGGATGGCCACTTATGAATAATCAAAAAAGATCACCAAAATGGACAGCAATTTGCATAAAATTTGCATGTTCTAATTTATGTATTTAGAAATAATTGTTATAATTTAAATAAAAATACAGTACATTGCACCATAGTATGGAAAGCTGTGACTAGGTGACCTAGGTGCCTACCTGTTCAGTCTGCTGTCCAAGTGCATACTGTTGATGGGCAAGAGTGTTATCATTCTTTATTTTCAACGGGACTTGGACTGGCCAGCCCATCAAAAAGAGGACATTTCCAAATAGAGAATGGTCCTATGTTAGTCCAAATAGGGGATGGACCACTGTAAAAGAGGGCATATGACCACCCTATCAAAAGAATAGTGGACAGTAGGGATGAACAAGTCAACATAAAGGGCAACTCCCTCTCTGTCTGCTGACAAAGTTCTCCCTTCCTCCCTTGAGCTTCCATACCAGTGACAAGGGAAATCAAAATGGGTTAGCATTCCAGCTTACATGTTATGGGGGAGAGTGGAAGAAGACAACAGAAGGTGCCATTCTCAGTGGCATCCCCCTGGTGAACATGAAATGTAGTTCCAGCTTTAGAGGCCATTCCATTCAAGACGTCTTGTAGCAGGTGGTTTAAAAACAATAGGATGCTGTGATGCCTAACCTATCAGGGCAGAGAAAAACATATCTGATGCATGGAACACAGTACCTGTTCAGCCTCATAAGCTAGGAAAAGAAGGAAATCGGTAGGGCAGTAAGACCAGAAAGCAGCTAGGATCAGCAAACCAGTGCTGACAGTATCAGGGCATGCCTAGGCTATGAGCAACTTCATATATAAGGCTCCAATCTTGACTGTTGGTCACGATGCTCTGGAGACAGGTATGGCAAGAAAGTGAGACAGGAGTAGCAGCCCTTCACACACCTATCCTTCCAATTTGAGGCCTAAGCCTAAGCCCCTGTGTGTTAGAGTCAGCCAAGCTTCTCCCCTTTACTGTCTTTTGGCTAAGTCTTTATACCCTAGGAAGCTGTGGCCCTCCAAATCTTGTTAAACTACAACTCCCATCATCCCTGACCTTTGGTCATATAGCTGATGCTGATGGGAGTTGGAAAGCAACTGGAGAGTCACAGGTTCCCCACCTGGATGTTCTTGTTAAACATATAAAATCCATAGGTCCCTAATAATAGCCATTCTTTACCCCCAAAAGAGGACCTTCCTTGTGATCTGGTTTGTCACAGGCTCAGATTCACATCTATCCCCCTTCACACAGTGGCCTCTGGATCCAGCTTTTGGTTCCCTCTCCATGGCTAACAGTTGATGTGCTGAACTACAGCCAGGTGGTGGCCACTAGTTTTCAACGTTCTCCGCTTCCACTTGTCGATCTTATCTGAAACCATTGCCATGGGATACTTTGCCCTGTTGTAATGCACCATGCATCATCCTAGATATTTGTCATGCAGAGTGTTTCTCTCTGAGCTTCAAGTTCACAAGAACATTCACATTTTGCTAACTTTTCTGTTGGAGGGTTGACCCATACAAACTTGTGTGCACCAGATCTGCCTCCTGGGTGGCCAGAGCTAACCCCAAACTGACTGAGGGGCTGGGTGAGGGGCACGTCTTCAAGCCCTGCACTGAAAGTCAGCTGACCTGGTGTGATCTGTGCAGGGAGTCCATCTGGGTCCCTGCCCTCCTCTTTCATCAGCCAGACACTCTCCCAACAAAAAATGGGATGGTCCGATATAGCGCAAGGACAGCAATACACAAGAGGGAGGAGCGGCTTTATTGTGCATGGAGGGGGGGAACCAGGCTTTCCCCACTCCAAAATAAGATGGAAAATGGAGGGGAAGAGGCAAGATGAGGGCACGACAGGGATGACATCATGTGAGTAACCCCGCTGCAAAAACACGTACCAGGCATGGCGAGAATGTGATTAATCGCTAGTGTGATGGATCCCTTAATGGATTTGCAATTATTACTTCCAGTGTGATGTAGTACATAGAAGTCCTTTCCCCAACTTGGCACCCTCCAGATATGTTGGAGACCCTGCTGGCTGGGAATGATGGGAGGTGCAGTCCAACACATTTGGAGGGCAACAGGTTGGGGAAGGCTGGCACAGAATAACTGACTAGAATCAGGAATCCCTTGGTTCATATCCCTGCTCACCCAGACCATTTCCTACATCACCTTGGGCTAGTCACCATCTCTCAGTCAACTCTACCTCACACTGTTTTTGTGAGGATAAAAGAGATCAGGGGTAGGGGGTGCCACCATGTATGAAAGAAGGAACATTTATTTATTTATTTATTTATTTATTTTATTTTATTACATTTGTATACCGCCCCATAGCCAAAGCTCTCTGGGCGGTTTACATAGGATTAAAACAATTAAAAACAATATACAAAAGTTAAAACAGCAAAAACATGCAACATACACACAATACACACATACATTTAAAACCACTACAACAACCCAAAAAACTACAAAAACAAAAACAAACCTAGGCTCCTCGGATATTGCCAAATGCTTGAGAGAAGAGGAATGTCTTGACCTGGCTCCGAAAAGATAACAATGTTGGCGCCAGGCGGGCCTCGTCAGGGACATCGTTCCACAATTGGGGGGCCACCACGGAGAAGGCCCTCTCCCTTGTTGCCAACCTCCGAGCTTCCCTCGGAGTAGGCACTCGGAGGAGGGCCTTAGATGTTGAACGTGGTGTTCGGGTAGGTTCATGTCGGGAAAGGTGTCCATCAAGTATTGTGGTCCCAAGCCGTGTAAGGCTTTATAGGTTAAAACCAGCACCTTGAATTGGGCTCGGAAACATACAGGCAGCCAATGCAAGCGGACCATAATAAAGAGGTAACAGTAGCTAAGGAAAGACTTGAATCAGTACTTCAGTCACGCTGTGTTCATTGCCACTATGCTAGACCAGCTCTCAAGTGCAAGGTGGAAGGATTCCCTGGTAGATCTCTCACTAAGCTGGCAATGAAAACACACACCCCATTTTTTCTGTTCTTATTATTTATGTTAGCTCTCCACTGAATCCCCAAATTATGATAGCAGCCCATACAGAACTACTATTAGATCCATTTCACACATTATACAGCAACCACCTGGGTGGGCCACAGAATGTACAGTAATCAGTGGGGAGCTTTGGGTGATCCCACCCTTCTCCTAAATGAATCTGAACAATATATGCGTCTTCAAAGCCCTTTTTGCTGCACTGAAACATTACATTATGCTTCTGAATAAATTGTCATTGTCGTTGTTGAAAGAACTAGAGTTTACTTAAGGGCAGTCCTTAATGTAGCAAATAATACAACAGCCCGTTTCAGGTTAGTTCAGTGGGTTTTTAGTAAATAGCTATGCGATAACGGTCAGTGCCTCCCTACCCATATTAAGTAAGGCTTCCACTGAGGTAAACCTGTGCCTAGGCTGTACCACTTCAGACTGGGCAGGTAGGGGCTCAGATAGATTGAATCATGCTGTTCCATGCAGAAATATTCCCTCATGATAGGATGAAGGTTAACCTAGAACTCTTCCCCCAACATCTAATTTGCTGTGTGGAAGGGGATTTTTGGATGGAAGAGCATGTGAGCCTCCACCTTCAGCCCAAACATCTCTGTTAGAGAACTAGGCCCAACTTACCAGTTAAACAGGCCTTCCCAAGATAGCCGTGCAGGTTCCAGGTGGAACATATTCATCAAATTAGCTAACAGATCGCACTGTGTACATACTGACAGGTGACTCCACATCCATCTGTGGGTTTTTCCAGGAGTCACTTTAGCAGCTGTGGCCAGAGGTGTGTAAGCATCAGTGCTTCAGACACAATTTGGCCAAGCTGACTGCCTTTATTTCCCAGACCAGCTGTCAGAAACAGCTTCACCTGTTAAAGAATTCCATTTCACTTTTTTCTTCTTCTAAAAATAGTTCATTTCAAAAGAGAGAAAGAAAAACCTGACCAGTGGTATAGCTATTCATTTCCTATAACACAAAAATCCACATCCAGTGCCAAATAAATACAAAAACTGCATTCAACATGAATTATGCAAAGCATTACATTTTATGCAAATACACTTACATTTCCCAAGCTGATGCAACTTCAGTGCTATATTATGAACCCACTTTTGGATTTTGATTTTATTTTTAACATTCAGTATTTGGAATATATGTGCCAAACGGAAGTGTGCTGGAAGGAGCAAGGAAAGAGAGGTAATTGTGGTGTAATAAATAAAGGCACATAACCAGAGGCCATCCAGAAAGGACAGGTAGCCATTCAGGGGTGCAGTCTAACCACAAAACACTAGAAACTTTTGCAAACTCTCTGTGTAGTTGTACAATCATATCTCTACAGAAATGAAGGCTCAAAATGTGCTTGTTTGAAAAAGACAAGTGAGTGCAACTAAAGTACAGTCTCTGTGCTAGGTAACTGCTTTTGTGCAAAATCCCAAGCCCTGTGCAGGTGTTCAACATTGGTGGTATTCTTGCGTAGCTTTCATTTATTTAATCGGGGCTTTCACAAGAAAACTTCCAGATGATCTTGCAAAGCGACATGCCCTGATTGCATTTTCCTTTGTGATCCTTCCACAAAGCTCTGAGCACTGATGCCACAAATCCTATTTCCACAGGATGTGGGAGTGATGCCCTGCTCCAGGGCTTGTTGCCTGTATGCTCTCTTACATCTCAAATAAAAGGAGGGGTGGGCTCCAGGGCTAGAGAGAGGAAGCGTAAAGGCCCTGTCACAACACTGTGGGGAAGGTTTGTAATTCTCATTCTTCCTTCCAAACCAGTTCAAGGGAAGTGAAATTGACCATGTTCAATTGGAGCCTACCATACACACAAATACACACACACACACAGAGACACACACACACTACTGAGGTAAAACCACATTTCCCAGCAATGAATTATTGAAATTTGAATGTTGGGGAAATGCAATAACAGGTGCTGCCTGAACAGAAGAAGTTATAAACAATAAATGCATTTATTGTGCCCCTCCCCACCCAAACTGGATAGAAACTCCCTAAGTCAGAGATGAATGTATTTTTTTCTTTTTCCCAATGCTTTTGACCAGAGTAACCAACTGTCCGGTTTTGCCTGGACAAGTCCTATTTTCCTGCCCTTAGGGGGGGGTCCGGCCAGAATTCTAATTTTTTTTTTAATATCCGGGAAAGCCTAGGCACAGTTGAGGGAGCAGGGCGAGTGTTTTTCAGGCCTCCGGAAACTGCTTCTCCACGTCTCAAGTCTCGCAAGATTTCAGAACTCATCCTAGTACTCTTGTGAGACTTGGGATTGGCTGCATCTGCAAGCTAAAGAGAACAACGCTGACCAGCTGGCTGGCTGGCTGGCCAGGCAGCTGGCAGCAGCAACAGCAGCAGCATAGCAGCTTAAGGCAAGGCAAGGCAAGGCAAGGCAGGGGGGTACTGGTGACATTTGCCTAACAGGCTCTGTGATGTGGGGGTGGAGGCGCTTTTCTGGAGGCCCTCCCTCCCTTGTGCACGCCCCCACCCTCCTCGTGCAAACCCAGAGGAAAAGAAAAAGGCTTCCCTCACATTTGCCCAAACAGGCCTTTTCTGAGGCCTTTCTAAAGCCCTGTGATGTGGGGGGGGGGGCACTTTTCTGGAGGCCTGGAGAAGCCCCCCCTCACATGCTCCCACCACCCTCCCTGGCGCACCCCAAACACAGGGCTTCAAAAGGCCTGTTTTGGTCAGATGCCATTGGGAAGAGTTTTTTTCTTCCACTTAAATGGCAGCTGCCTTCCTCATGGTAGAGGGAATGCATCTTTTAAAAAGGCACACCATTGCAACTGTATGCACTACCTAAAATCAAAGAAAGAATATTCTTCTTCAGAACTATTGTTTTATATAGGCATTGGAGCATTTCCTTATGTGTCAGATCTTTTGGGGGGAACTCCCTTGTCTGGCTGGGCAATTCTGGAAGTTGTAGGACTTTTTTCTGTCTAAACGTGCATAGGATTGTGTCCTAAGTTTGCTAGCCAATTGAAGTATGCCCAATTTAGCTCAATGCAGTTGCTTCTGGGTAGACATGTGTAGGATTGCATTGTATCTGGTCACTCTAGCCTTGCCACAGTATCTCACTGGCAAGTCTCCCAAGAAGGTATTTCCATTGGAGATCTACTGATGAAAACTCTGACCAGCAAAATATCTCAGCCTATGCCAATATGAGCAAGATTTCCTAAAACCTTTGCTAGGTCATCATACTTGGTTTGGATCAGGAATTTTGAGTCATGAAGGAAATTCTTTCCCAACATAGATAGATGTTTTTAGCCATCCACTGTGGTGTGTGGTTTGGCTCACTTGCTTGAGTTATTTCTGTGCCTACTTGCTCCATAGTGCAAAGGAAGAAGTGGGTCTCTAGCTGGTGCTATAAGATCGTAATTCATCTTTTCAATAATGCATTTTGACCCATAGACCTTCCTCTCCAATTTGTTTGATATAATTGGCATGATATATATTTTGTAACAATTGCTGATAATTTTTCATCCTTCTTAAAAAAAACAGGATGGTTGTTATTATTAGTAGTAATAGTAGTAGTATCATCTCCCTTTTCTTGCTTGTGGTGGTTTTTCTAGATGAACATGACAGGCTTTGCCAAGTCATTCTGTCTTTTACTGATTCAGAAATTTCCTGACTATTGAACATGTTTTAAGTATGACTGTTTTCTGGATGTTGGTGTGGATATATTTTGGTAGGCCTAGTTTCTGAAGGTTTTCTGTAAACAAAAAAAATGATGTGATGCTGGTGACTGATGTGGCTAACGGGATAATTGTAACTTACTCCTGTTGCCATGGTTCTTTAACTTCCATAGCCAGTGGTGTATATTTTCCTCTCTTTTCCTCTTCCTTTTCTGCAACATTTTTGTCATTGGGTATTGATATGTCAATGAAGTAGGTGTGCTTTTCTTTTTTTGTTTATGACTGTTATGTCTGGTTGGTTGCAAAGGATTGTCTTGTCCCAGAATTGTTCTCTCCCAGCGAAATAATATGAGTCCATAGCATGGCTTGGCTTGATTTGTTTGAGTGTTTCTGGATTTCCTAGGCTCTGAAAGCATCTTTCTGGAGAGTACCTGCTGGTTGCATGATCCATGATACCAGGTTCTGGTGAGTGCATAGTTGTCTTTGACAGGAGGGGTTTGCATTTGCTAGACTAAGGTGAGCAGATGTGAAGAGGCTGCTGTGAAGGAAAGAGGCCCCTTCCCTTCTAGGCAGGCATGGAATTCTTGAACCAAGTTCCCCCCAAGCCCACCTCCCTGCCCCAAGGCTAAGTAGCCCCAAGCCAGCCACTGGAAATAACCACACACCGGTTAAGGACTGAAGCGATTTATTGAGAATCTAATAGCTAACCATGTAAGGCTCCAGTCATTCCGATAAGCCAGTAAAATGCAATCCAGGAAAGAAAGGGAGGGCAGTGGGGAGTGGGGAGTAGGGTGAGGTTTGAGGTAAAAGTTAGCAACAGAAAGCAATAAAACAATAAAACAATTTAACCCAATACTAAATCACACCCAAAGGGTGACAAGCCTTTCTGGCCCCTTTCTTCACAGCTGCAATCCTATATTCATGTATCCGGCAGTAAGCTTTATTGAAATCAATGAGTCTCATTTCTGAGGTTCCTTTGGATAGTTTTCTTTGGGTCCCTGATTGGGATTTCTGTTCTCTGCACACTGAGGCAATGTAAATTCAGGAGATGCTTGGATAAAATGAGGGAAAGATTCTTGTCTAGCATTGTGACAATGGGCATCCTTTCTGGCATTCTTTGTATTGCGACTGACCATGGTCTTTATTATTATTATTATTATTATTATTATTATTATTATTTACATTTATATACTGCCCCATAGCTGAAGCTCTCTGGGCAGTTTACTAAAATTAAAAGATCAAACATTAAAAAGTCAATATCCAAAATTTTAAACCATAAAACATAACATAAAGCATAAAAACAGTTAATGAACAGCTAAATGACTAATGAACCAGAGGTATGATAAATTTTTAGGTTAGTTTCTCATTGATAAATAACCTAAGTTGAAACAAGCTAAGAGGTGCTAGTGAGAAGTGACTGCAACAAGCCTTTAGTCCATTTTGTTCCATGGCTAAAGTTTGCAGGGTAATAGCATTTTATACTCTTTTTGAATGCTAGTTTGCTAGTTAGTTGTACTAGATTTTTCTGCACTTGTCAACTGCTTCATTTGTTCAGTGGTAGCAGTATGCTGAATCTGTGAGTATGGATATGAGAAAGGTGATAGAGAAAGAGTTTTAAATGTTAGGAAAGGTGAGACTATGGTCATCCAATGAAGGATTTGCAGTCAGAAAACATATTTGAGGGAAAGGAAGACTGTACCACACAGGGTATAGCAAAAGCTTCAAAGTACAGCAAAAGCTACAAAAGTAGGAGTGAGTGAGTATCTGTAATTTCAGATACATTGAATGTCTCGTGTGTTCTTTATTTCAGTGATTTTAACATTAAGCTGTTGTGTAGAACAGGTTTGTCTTAATTGTGTGCAGTAAAATCAGACATGTGACCAAGGCTATGTTTGGGTGGGCACACCCCCTTGGGGCTGGACATGCCCCCCTGGCGGGACGGACATGTTGGTGGGCATGCCACCTTAGGGGCTGGACATGTTGTCTTCCTTTTTGGTTTCCAAAATATGGTCACCCTACTTTTGGCCAGTAACAAATGTACACCCCACATAAAGAAAGAACATTAATCTAGATCGGGGTTGCCAACCTTTTTGGACCCATGGGCACATTTGGAAATTTGATAAACTGTTGCGGGCAGCACCACAAAATGTCTCCCATAGAGTAACATAAAGGCTGCCATGGCTAGTCAAAAGTGAACTAACAAGATGGGGGGAGTGAAATACTGAGGCTAGGGGCTGAGAGGGAGGGGAATAGCAAGACAATGGGGTAGGGGGAAGATAAAGAGCAAGGATAGAGGCTGGGAGGGGGGAGTAACAGCAAGGCAAAGAGGTAGAGGGGAATGAAAGGGGAAGAAAGCTGCTCTAACATTTTGAAGGGGGCAAGGAGAAGAGAGCTTCATGGGCACCATTGGAGGTCCCCACGGGGACCACATGGGGGATCCCTGATCTAGATAGACAACTGGTCTGATGCAATGAGCCATATTGATGAGTACAATCTAGCCAAACTTAAGCACTTTTAAGTCTCATTGGTTTCAATTAAGGAGTTAAACATAGGTGTAATTATCTACTGTTGCAATCATTGGAATATAAAAACTTTGGTTGTTACTCCAAGTCTTCAAAAGTGATAAGCAGGGATAGAACCTGCATCATGTAATTCATCTGAAATCTCCCCAAAATGCACAATTAGAGAACCCTTATATTGGGCCTGTTCAGATAACATGTTAAGTCATGGTTATGCCGCTAACCCTTTTGCAACAAATGGTTAGTGAGCATGCTTAAACTGTGATTATGCAGCCGCCATTGCTAGGAATGGTTCACATGCTCCACTAAGCCATAATGTTTAGCTCAAAATACTTAAATACCATGGCTTAGCATCTCATCTGAACAGGTTCTATACAATGATTTATAGATGGATCAGATCTCTACTTGCCCGCCTCTCTCTCCCCTGGCATCCCAGTCTGGTGGTTTCAAAACATCAGAGAAAACTATACTGGTAGTGAAAGAGACTTGAAAAACAGATCATATCGAACAAGGTAGCCGTCATTGTACATATACAGTTTCCGGTCAATGGGGCTGTAACTGATACTCTGAATCGTTTCTAGCATTTTGTCTACAATGATGCTTATTCTGCTTTCCTTTCCAGTGTTTGTGTCAAAACTGTAGAAGATTTCCTCTTTTCGTGTATTGACAGGCCTTGTGGCATAAAGCACCCCACATATAATGAAAGCATTGGAGACGGATGGCTTGTACTGCCGTGTTTCCCATGTACTGAGCACCTCGAGAGATGTTTCATTAAGTTTGCTGATCACTATGTTCCCGGTGCTGGCTTCTGTTGAGTAAATGACCCACAACCCACTCTCGTCCACCGCAAAATCAAAATTCTGCCACTGTACACCCGCATATGAGAAGCGATTGTTGAAAACAGCACCTGGGAGAGTTTTCCTCAGAACCAATTGGTTTGTGCTTAAATCTATCTTACCCATATCTCCCGAACTATGTACATTGTAATACATGTAATTGTTGTAAAGAACAGTGCCGCTGCCCTCACCATATAGAACTCTAAATTCCTTTGAGTACTTGAAGAGTAATAAATCATCATAGGAGCCATAAAGTCTATAATATTCCAAGTATCTTCCATCAGTATTCAGTGGTGCAACCCAGTAGAGCTCCTTTTCGGGGGCAAGAGGAGAGGAATATCTTCCCCATGCACCATATTTGTAGGAAAATCCTCTCCAGTTCAGCTGAATCATGTAGGGCTGACTGATGTTCACAATTTCACCATGACCACAGTTACCTGTAATCAACCAAAATAGAGTGTTTTACATGTATTAAGGAGGCATTCAAAGATTATAAATATCTCAAGAAAGGAAAGAGCTGTTGCTTCCTAAAAGTTCTCCACTCACTAAACTTCTCTTCAGCCTTGAGACCTCAGTCACTCACCACTTCTTCACCCTTTTTTCCAACACTCCTCCAACTGCTGACTAGCTCTTACACCTCCTGCCAGTCCTCATAGGACCCTCTCTTCAGACCAGGCATCTGGCCAATGCATCCGCCTGCTTGTAATAATAATTATTATTATTATTTATTACACTTTTATACCGCCCCATAGCCAAAGCTCTCTGTGCCTAGAGGGAAGCTATTGCAAGACGATTTTCTTTCCCAAAGAATAAATTAGAAATTCTAAGTGACACTGGCAAAGAGTGGCACGTCCAGGAAAAAAAATCAATGTGGAAGGCTCTCTATTGTCCTTTTTCTGTCATCCAGTAGATTAGCTAATAAAGGAAGAATATGGCTATCATCTCATAACTCTTCTTGTGACCTGTTCATAAAGAGAATTTCTGACACAAGATGAATATGAAACAAATGTGCCTTGGTTTTAAAATCAGGACAGTATTTATTGCAAAGTTTTATTTGTTTGTTTGTTTTGAGGATTCATAGCCTCCCTTTCTGTGAAATAGTTAGAAGTCCACACCTTCTTCCAAGTCACAGTACTGTTCATTCATTCTAGCCCCATGGTCAACAACCATTCATAGAATCATAGAATCATAGAATAGTAGAGTTGGAAGGGGCCTATAAGGCCATCGAGTCCAACCCCCTGCTCAATGCAGGAATCCACCTTAAAGCATCCCTGACAGATGGTTGTCCAGCTGCCCCTTGAAGGCCTCTAATATGGAAGAACCCACCACATCCCTAGGTCATTGGCTCCATTGCCATATTGCTCTAACAGTCAGGAAGTTTTTCCTGATGTCCAGCCGGAATCTGGCTTCCTGTCACTTGAGCCCATTATTCTGCGTCCTGCATTCTAAAAGGAAGCCACTTGAAATAGAGAGTTGTGAGTTAAGCCCCGAAGTAGAAGGGCCATTGTTCAACAGTAGAGCACCTGCTTTGCCCACTGAAGGTCCCAGATTCAGTCCCCAGCATCTCCAGGTAGGGCAGGAAAAAACCCTGCCTAAAACCGTGGATATCTGCTGCCAGTCAGTGACCAGGTTTGCATGATTGGCAGGCAATTGACAAGCCACAGTAGCTTGTTAACTACGGTGGTCACATGTCAGGGGGATTTGCATAATTTCTCTTGGCAGCATTGCTTGTTGTGTCATGCGAACTTGGCCAGGGTTGCTTGTTGCCATGGGGTCTGGGTGGCCTGTTACCCATGGCAACAAGTCCCCCTGACTGGGTTTGCATGACACAGCAAGCCAGGATTTGCCAGCAGACTATGTTCCTAGACTGCTGGAAAATCCTTGGACTGCAACTAGCACTCCATCTAGATAAACCTCTTTCTTCTGGGTTAACGTATGAGAGAAATAGATGGAGAAATAAACCTCAGAGAGCCAGATGGCTCAAGGCCTACCAGTTGCCAGGCCCTATTCTAGCCCAATAATGTCAACTCCAACTGGCACCAGGTCTCAAATTCAGTTGTCAGAGTCTCAAAGAGAGTTACATTTTCAGGCCTGCTAGCTAAGATCCCTCAAGTGGGAATGCTAGAGATCAAGTCAAGGACTTCATATTTGACATCAATGTACTCTTCTCCTGAGCCACAACTTTTCCCTAATATCAAGGGAAGAGCCCAACTGTATGGCTGCTGTTTATCAGTGATCAGCTGGGCTCGTTCAATACGTCAAATTACTTAAAAACACAGACATCCAAAGTTGAGACTGGAGTGAGCTTTCACCCATCTGTGCAGCCAAGGAGGCTAAAAGCAAGCATATTGAAATATTCCTGGTACATGCTGGTATAGAGTTCTCCTGTGCCACAAGTAATCTTAATTTCTAGGCACCTTGCCTCATACATTACGATGCCAGTCAGGAGGAGAAGCTCCCATATAGATGTCCTCTGCCACTACAGAAAAACACATGGGCACCTTTGACTTACATATCAAAAGGACAAGTGCCCTATTGGCATTTTATTGTTTTTGCATACACCATAAATAAGCTGTCAGTTTCTATCTTCAAGGTTTGCAAGTCTGAGGTTCTACTGCAATTAAGAAACAGACCTTTTTCATTGATCAGAACTGACCCTTGGGAAGAATGGAAGTTAAAAGCACACACTCAGTCAATTGCTTTTGTAGTAAGCAACTGAACAACAATGTGTGAACAGCAGTGAAAGTTCTCTGGCTGGGCTGGGCTGCATTGTAGGTGCAGAAGCCAACAGGTACACACCAGAAATACTAACATGGAAAAGTCATCAATGAATTATTGAGGAATTAGCTGCAAGGTTTTCTTGATTTCCAGTAAGTATCAGGTCAGTTTACCATACTATTTTCAACAGATATCTATCTTAGCTTAAAGAGTTAAGAAACCAAATGCAAATGCACTTTCAAAAAAGTTTATCACAGGTCTCTGCACTCAGAACAGGAAGACAGATATATATGGCTCCATCACACCTACTTTTCCCCCCCTGGTTTGCATCCCCGGTTTCCCCCCCAATTCCTTAGCGAGTTGCATGCTGGGCACTTTAATGTCTGTGCGTTGTTACACTATTTCTAGTCATGCATCTTTTCACCTGTATTGCTGCTATACTGACGAAATCTCCCACTCTGGCCCCTACATTCTCCTTCCCCCTGCAGTTAATTTAATATTGTATGGGAGAAGGCGATCCCGCAGGTAACCTGGACCCAAACCATGTAGGGCTTTAAAGATAATAACCAACACTTCGTACTTCACCCGGAAACTAATTGGCATACAATAGTACAGCAGCCTGAAACCATGCAATTACAGTAAAACAACACACTATGCTTTCCCCTAAGATCATATCATGCCAATTAATTTCTGGGTGAAGTACAAAGTGTTGGTTATTATCTTTAAAGCCCTACATGGTTTGGGTCCAGATTACCTGCGGGATCGCCTTCTCCCATACAATCCGCCCTGCACTCTCAGGTCCTCTGGGAAGAATTTGCTACAGTCATCCAAAACCAGGCTGACAACTGTTACCCAGAGGACCTTCTCTTCTGCCGCTCCCAGTCTGTGAATGGCCTGCTGGAGGGGATTCGTCAATTTAATAGTCTCCTTAACTTTAAGAAAGCCAAAAAGACCGATCTCTTGCGGCAGGCCTATCCAGTCGAATTTTAAGAGTTTTATTGGTATTTTAATAATGTATTAATTTTATATGTTTTTAATCAGTTTTATGTATTTTATGTCATTTGAATTGATGTTGTTCCCCGCCTTGATCCTGAGGGAGAGGCGGGTAAGAAATAATAATAATAATAATTATTATTATTATTATTTATATTAAACAATATATGTGAAGAGAAAGTATTACAATTAGTTTTTGGAGACGTTTGTGGTCAATGTTGGCATGGCAAGGGGAAGCTGACATTGTTCTGGTCAGGAAACCTAGACATGCCTACTAAGGAGTAAGAACCATAGAGTTGAATGGGCTTCAGTCCCAGGCACAGGCGGTGGCCTCATTTGCCTTCTCTGTGGGGTGTTTGGGCACCCTCTCTCCCTCACCCTTCATGGTTGAGCAGTTGAGAGGAGAACCACCCCACCCTCCTCTTTTGTCAGCAAGACCACCCTTCGACACACACACACCCAACAAAAATGAGATGGTCCAATATCGCACAAGGACAGCAATACATGGGAGGAGTGGCTTTATTATACATGGAGGGGGGAAAAACCAGACTTTCCCAGCTCCAAAATAAGATGGAAAACAGAGGGGAAGAGGTGAGATAAGTGCAGGACAGGAATGTCATGTGAGTTCTGTGCTGCAAAAACACATATCAGGCATGGCGAGAGTGCAATAAATAGCTAGTGTGATGGAGCTCATAATCTAAACGATGTTGCATTCGGAGGGTCAACCTACAAGTGATATTTAATATGAAGCCTGCAGCTATGTCTCCACTGTTTCTTTGGTCCCCTCTACAAGGATTCGCTTTTGCGCCTGGTTAGCCGATTATGCGCATAATCGCAGAAGCGCATTTACGCCTAATCCCTCTGCATGAGAAGCAGCGAGAGGCGGCGAAGCGCATTACCAGATGTTCAAAATGCGGTTTACAAGTAGTTAATGCGCATAAGCGCATATTCACACAGTCAAAATGCGCTTAAACGGACGGAGCAAAATAAAACTCACGATTTAACGCGCATTCGATAATGCGCATAATCAGAGAGATAACGCGCCTCTACGCCCCATTTGCACTCTGCTGGTGTGGAGGTAAATTTTTTAATGAGACTTCAAAGAGCATTAAACCTCTCGTGAAGAGGCACCCTTTATTTAATTAGATGTGTGGTATGGCCAAGTCTTATCTACAACACAACAGGCAGGAAGGGAAAGCTTCTCCTTCCCTCCCCAACCTCTTGCCCCCCAAATCCCCCCATGCATGGCTAAAAATGTTAGAACAATTTCTCCCATTGGCATGCCTCCATTTTCCCCAACATTCCTAAATTCTCTAATTAGCTAAATAAAAAGTGGAGATTTGCTGCAGGTGTGGAATTTGTCCGAGTCACCTGTGAACAGGAGAATGAGGTGGT
This sequence comes from Anniella stebbinsi, assembly GCA_029215795.1. Classification (NCBI taxonomy): domain Eukaryota; kingdom Metazoa; phylum Chordata; class Lepidosauria; order Squamata; family Anniellidae; genus Anniella; species Anniella stebbinsi. The sequence continues at coordinate 177,310,560 of JARDYH010000001.1, forward strand.
AAGAAACCTGAGAAGCCATGGCTGTATCATTTCAGAGTACAGGCAGTGACAGCAGCTTTGAAGGGCCCACATGCTAAAACTATTCCCTCAAAACAGAACGAGATGCTGTGGCCCAGCCAATTCCCTCTTGTGCCAGTTTTCTATCCGCAAGGAGCTTTTCATATAGGGGAGAAATTCAGAAATGTGATTTGCCCACCTGCACTCCATCCTGCAACCTCAGAATTCTACCACCTCATTGTGTTACATGCATAGGTCAGGATTTTAAGGCATTTACATTTAGGGCAGAGAATGTGTGTTGAAACACACTTACAATGTATATCTCTCTTTCCAACCTGTATCAAACTCCTACTAGGCCGCTCTACATATATTTGCCTCAGTGAGCCACAACTTCGGCACGCACAACTTGTTACAGTGGAATTAGACATTATGGGCAACATGGAGTGCTGCTAAAAAAAAAAGCTCCCCATGTTGAGTTCTCACTCTCTGCCTTATAATGTGTAAGTTCACTTATCCCATGACATCAGCAAGTTTCTTTCCCTGCCCCTGCCATCAACTACCATTGCTACAGAGCAAGGATGGGGGAAAGAACCGAGACGATAATAGCAAGACATGGTAGTGAGCTTACAACGTTTAGGTGGGAGAGCTTGACTTGGGGATGCCATTTCCAGTTGGCAGTCTCACTTTGCACATAATGGGTTTCATCCAACTGTTCACAGATGGCTCTGAGCTCCACCAGAGGCTCCTGTGAGTATAACGAGGAAGGCGGCGAGATCTGCAATTTCCCTCTTTCTCGTGTAGCTCCCCACCACTCATAACATTTTCCCACACTGTTCCAAGCAGTCCCCCAGCCCTCTGGAGCCTGCGGGGAGGGCGGGGGAAACAGCAGAGGGAAGGAGGAATTAACACAATTGCCTTCCCCCTTCTTTTCACAGCAGCCTCCACTGTGAGCAGACAAGAGACACAATTTGACAGAACCCAGCTTTTTAATTTTCTCTCAGCCCTCTATTGAAAGCAAGGGGAAAGGCCAGATGTATACTGTAAGTTAACTTGTTTTTTCTATGTTTCTCTGTTAGTATACTTTGTTCAATGTATGTTTGTTATCTAGTTATCACTTCCTTTTCTGACTTCCATCTTTGGGATCGATCCCACAACAGCATTTATCATGACTGGTTTGCCAATTAGGGGAGAGGAAGCATCTTGTGTCAATTTAGCTCCATTCTTTGCTCCTATAGGCCTGGTCATCTGGAACTCATATTCAACACACTCTGCTCTTCTTCATCATAAACTGGAGGTCAATTTCAACCATGGTCCCAAGCATTATAGAAAGGGACAGGTTGTTTGAACAGGAACTTCCTTCCTAGATCAGTCACACAATGAAGCAATGCAATCCCATATCCAATAGTAATCAAACACAAATGGCTGTTAATGCAACTACAACAACCATTTTCATTTCTATAGCACTCTAACAAAATATCATCACGGGCCAGAAATGTTTCCAGACTAGATTATACTGTTTCAGACTTCACTTGAAGGAACTGCATGCTTGCTTGCTCTACCACAAAAAGGAAGGAAGGAAGGAGACGGAAACTAGCATGTCAGGTAGAAAGCTAGATTAGAACCCGTCTCCTCTCTCTCTCTCTCTCTCTCTCTCTCTATATATATATATACACACACACACACATTGGGGAAACATTTAATATGCTGTCCTCCACCTGCAGTATGGAGTTGTACAATCCAACCACACAATGATCTGATGGTCTAGAGAGCCTGTAAGAATGTACAAAGTGCTTGATGTCCATTATCCCAGGCATTGCTACAACAGCCCTGTAAGACAGGCCAATATTAATTGTTCCCATAGTACTGATGGGAGGCTAAGAGAATTAGTGGCTTCCTAAGTAGGCTGACCATATGAAAAGGAGGACAGGGCTCATGTAACTTTAACAGTTGTAGAGAAAAGGGAATTTCAGCCTTGGTCATTTGTATACAATTAGTTCCTGATGAAATTCCCTCTTCGTCACAACAGTTAAAGTTGCAGGGGCCCTGCCTTCTTTTGTATATGGTCACTCTAGTACAGTGCCTGCAATTTTAACTGTTGTGATGAAGAGGGAATTTCACCAGGAACTAATTGCATACAAATGACCCTGGCTGAAATTCCCTTTTTTCTACAACTGTTAAAGTTACATGAGCCCTGTCCTCCTTTTCATATGGTCAGCCTATTCCTAAGGCCATCCAGTGAGTTCATGGCTGACACTCCGAATCACTATCCAATCGGCATTATCTCAGCTTTTGGCATACATACACTTCAGTACTTAGAGTTGCATATACATCCATAAGGACAACACAAGAAACCCAATACTGATTACAATGGTTTTATGAGCCAGGTTTACTACTAAATGCCTTGCAGCTTATCAGCTCTCTAAGTCAATGTAAGCTCTTTACACAGCGGAGATATAAGGCAATGTGCTCACTGTAATTTATTGTTTGTCCTTAACTGTCAACACATTGACGGAGTTAGTACACCTAAATCAGTAACGTTAGCTTCAAATTAAATGCTTATTAATGGCTTGCATAAATCTGCCATTTATTTATGTATTTATTTTTTTAAAAACCTGTAACAAACTATGAACGTATAAAAGTGTCAGAGCAAGTCACATAGATTTAGCCTGAAATAATTTGTCATGTTATTAAGCCAAGCACTGATCTAGCTCTATTTTAATAATTCATGCATTGTTTCATAATTTTTTTAAAAAAAAAAAATCGTGTATTCAGCCAAGAGGGTTTTTTTTTATTATACAAAAGAAGTAAGAAATTCGTATTTTTTCTTTAAAGAAATCTCTCTCCTGAACACTTGTTTGTTTTTTTATTTATGAAGCAATCCATGAATTATTAAAGTTAGAAGTGGGTTTGGTTAATAATATTTTAAAAAAATGAGGTTCAATATCCCACATAGGCTTTTAAAAAAACCCTTTATGAAACACTCTTTTCAACATACACAAAACAACAGTACAATAATCAGGGTGGATTATCTGTTTCTTGCACAAGTTCTAAAGACTGTACTAACGTTGAGTTTGTTTAATGTAAATGTGCTGACTAGAAGATGGTGGGGTGGAGAGGAATAAAAGAAAACAAAGCATTGCCTCATTTTGTAAACATCAGAGGGCACATGGAATAAATGCACATCACTTCTTCAGGCCACCACTTCTTATAATGATGTAAGCCTCTGCTTGTTGTAGCTCCGCCCTTGATAGCATGCCTTGCCAGGCTCAAAGCTTGATTATGAGATTGTTTGAATGTTAATACAAGGGTGTAAGGAATATTCACATACCAGGGGAAGAAGCAGCCAGTGCCGCTATACTGCACAGTGCATACATAAGAAGAGCCATGTTGGATCAGACCAAGGGTCCATCTCATCCAGCAATCTATACACACAGTGGCCAACCCACCAGCAGGACACATGTGCAACAGCACCCTCCTGCCCATGTTCCCCAGCAACTGGTATACAAAGGCATACTGCCTCTGATAATGGAGGTAGCACGGAGCCATCAGCACCATGCTTCACTGCCCTTGACTTGTTAGAGGGCAAAGGTCTGAAGCAGGAAGCCCTGCTTGGTGTATATAGGCTCCCAAGTGATTTGGAACCCTGTACAACCAAAATGGGTCAAGTGGCACATCCCACCACCACCACCGTCGTACACCTTCACCCTCCCATGCATGGAGGAGGTTGGGGAGGGTGACAGGAACGTGATAGAAGGGGCAGGGTCAATGAGCCTGTCCCAACCCCCACTGCCACCAACTCACAGTCACCATAGGACTTTTCCTCAAAGATGCGAATTTAAAAATTTTGGGACTTCCCCCACCTTTTGCTTTGAAGCAAGGTCACCACGGTCCTTCCACCATGCTGCAGTCTTTCCAGGGCAGAGGCAACTACTGATAGCCAGGGCAGGGGCAGGGGGGTGGGCCTGATGAGCTGAATGGCCTTCGAAAAACCTGTGCTCCATGGAGATTTCCCGCCCCCACCCCGCAGCAGCGATACCATGGGGTTTCAAGAGGAAGGAGCAGCAAAGCAGTACCATGAAAATACCCCTTTAGAGGGTGAGGGAAGTCTGATCTAAGAGCTCCATCAGACCGGCGAGGGGGAATCACGCTTCCCTATCATCTCTTCTCCGCCCCGTTATCATTGCTTGATACTTCCTCTTTCAAAAGAGGAAGTAAACAACATGCTCTGATCGCCCTGATGCTTCTCCTGCACACAGCAGGAGACAGCGGCAACTTCCGTTTGTAAAAATATATCAGACTTTATGGGTGTTTTTTGTGGCATGAGGAAGGCCAGAAGGCGCGGGAGGTGCACAGGATGCAGACGACGTCGTGAAAGGGACCCGTGAAAATCTGTGAGTGCCCAGCAACAAGCGAGCAATAAACGCTTGTCTGATGGAGCTTTAAGAGGAAAGGGCTTTCGCTACAGTTTGACTAAAGAAATCTGTGAAAAAGCAGGGCCAAAGGCAGAGGGGTGGAGACCAGCCTGTCAGACGCCACTAGTGTATTCTGCCACTTTAGGCAACAGCTTTCCAGAAATAGGGCAGATAGGAAAGGCCCATTCAGATTCCTGCTGAGCCTCAAAGCTCACTGGCTGGTCCTGGGAAATTCTCAGGTAAGCATAAATAAAATAAACTTGGATTGGAAAATGCTATAGATTTTTGTTTTTTAAACCATAGTAATAATCAGCCTACCCTGCCACCTTATCTAGGGCTAATTTTGCCTGTGCAGACTAGGACCAACTTGGATCTGCATGGCACTTCCTTTTCTCCAATTGGTACACTGCATTGTCGCGTGTTTATTCAGTGTAGATGCTAGAGGTCAAATGAAGATTAAATCTGCCTGTATTTAGCACTGATCTCCGATGAAGTAATTGTAGAGACAAGGCTAAAGATTATTTGGAGGTAAGGGGAGGATGGGTGAATGGTTAAACAGATGGAAACAATATCAGTGGATTGCCAAAATGTTCTTCAAAAAATGAGAATGCAATTCGGTGTCTGCCAAATGCTTTTTCCATCTCAGAATGAACACTGAGCTAGAAATTTGCAGGCAAAATGGAGGACATATTTTTGCCTGAACGTTGCTGCAAACTAGGCTAATCCCCACTATTGAGCACAGCCACAGGAGGAGCTTTACCACAGAGCATCTCACGATGTGACTTTCTAAAGCTCTGCCGTAGCCGTTAACTTTATATATTCTCATTAGATTCATAAGCTTAGACAGGCCTGGGATTTCCTTGGCACTCTTCACGCCCACCACAAATTTTCAAGGGGAGAGAGAGAGAGAGAGGCAAAAGAAAAGGATTGGAAACAGGACAAAAAAGAAAAAGAAAAACCGCCCAAGTTTAATACAAACATTATAAATATAATATGAACCCAAAGCAAAGGGAAGCCAAATGGGCTGGCAAGAGTAGAGGTGCATCTATGGCTGTTGGGAGAATGTACTTAACTATCTGCTCACCTGCTTAAATGAGCATTAAGGATCTGTAAGCTGTCCAAAGTCACCTACTTAGATATTCAGGCAATAGAAGAGAATAAATATGCTGAATATTTTACTTGGACTCTAGTATGGTGCTAGAATGCGCAAGTCAGTGTACCGTATCTTCTCTGCGCGATCTGGCTATGATGTGGAATTGGGGGAGGGAGTCGACATTCCAGAGCAATGAAAATAGATGTGTAGGTGTGTTCACACAAACCCCACCCCACCCCGACCCATGGTGAAAGAATGCACAACTGGGGGTGCAAGCTAACACTTCCACCGTTCCCTAGGAGGGAATTCTTTGCAGCAGTCTCTACATTCAGGCAACATTGGAAAGGTGGGGAAAGGGTTGAGCCCCACCCTCACACAAACAAGCAACTCTCAAAACTGCAACTTATTAATGCTGCTTTTCATTCACCTATTAGGGCTTCATTACATCCATTTGCATGTCACATCTAACTTATCCAAGAGAAACTAGTTTGACAAGTCTTGCTTCTCTCTATCTCATCATTTCTGAAGAACTAATTGCAAATATTAAAGTTGAAGTCCTTTTGAAACTGAAAGAGATGTTTCAGAAGAAATAGGAGGTCTCCTTTGGCACACTGTCACTCACAAAAAAATCAAAAGATGGCTTTCAAATACTTTTTTTAAAAGTTCTCAGGTATTCCTGAAAGAGTGCAATGCCCTATCTAAGGTTGAGATGTGTTGTTTCTAGTCTGGAGCTCTTTTTTTAAAAAAAAAAGTCTCTTTCCCACCCCCTACTGCCCCCACTTGACCCTATGGACAAAAGGTTTCTCATCCTTTAGAGAGAAAATACAGCAGCTGCCTGCATGGCAAGAAAGTTCAAGGAGGTGTCTGAACAAGGAAACTTTGTCTTCCACCATTTCATTTATCCTTTTAGTAAAGAATCTGAAGTCATTGAAAAGAAGATTGTGACAAATAGATGCTGGCAAATAATACTTCCTAGGTAAATGCTGTTTCGTACAATGATTTCTCCAAAACACATCCATTTTGTTCTGACTCACCTCTTACCTTATAAACATCTAATTACTGGAGGCAGCCCCATCATAAAGGCAACAGCCACCTCAGGTAAGGCAACAACCACCTCAAGCAGCAGATTTTGAGCCTTATAAGGGCAGCAGGGTAGGAGACATACAGATCAGACACATGATATGCAGTCCCTCAAGACGTTATCCTAAACTAGCCCCACTGAAACGAAGAGAATCACAGAAGAGCATAGTAGAAGGTGTCTACACTACCTGGTGGAATGGGTTCATGTGGAACGGAGGCACCATTTTGATTTACTCTCCCAGACATTGAAATGTTTACTGTTGCCCTCATGTTTATGCAATGCTGCTTTCTAAAAAAAATCCCCTATGGCCTAAAATTTCCTCTATGGCCCATGTCTTCAGCATACCATAAACATACTGATTGTATAGGATGGCTTCCACAAAAGTGGTCCCTGTGTCGCTAATATTTTAGAGTTCTTTGAGAATATCACTAAACATGTAAACAAGGGTGATCTGTAGACATTATTTATTTGGACACTGAAAAGGCTTTTGATGAAGGCCCTCACCAAAGAGTCCTAAGCAAACTTAGCAGACATGGGATGAGAGGAGAGGTCCTCTTATAGATTGGTAACTCATTAAAGAACAAGAAGAATAGAGTAGGAGTAAATGGAAAGTTCCCACAAAGGGGAGAAAATGTAAACAGTGGAGTCACCCAATGATCTGTAGTTAGGCATGAGCAATAAAGTGCCAGGTTTGCTGATGGCACCAAAATATTTAGGGTGGTTAAAAACAAAAAGGGACATTGGAGACCTCCAAAAGGATCTCTCCAAACTGGGGAAACAGGCATCAAAATGGTAAATGTGGTTTAATATAAGTGAATGGGGATGAAAATGTTGACCTCATGTGCAGCTATTGTGAAAAAGGCAAACCCATATTGGGAATCACTAGTAATGAAATAGAAAGCAAAACTGCCAATATCATAATGCCTATGCAACAAATATATGCTGCGGCCACACTTGGAATATTGTGACAGTTCTGGTTACTACTCTTGAAAAGGGGTAGAATAGGGGAATAAAAAATATCAAGTCCCCTATGAAGAACAGTTACGATGTTGGTGGCTTTCTAGCTTAGGGGAAAAAAAGGCAGGTAAGGAGGGACATGATAGAATTATATAAAATTATACATGGTATGGAGAAAGTGGATCGGGAAGAGTCTTTCTTCTTGTCTCATAATACTAGGAGCCAAAGTCATCCAGTGAAGCTAAATGGTTGGAGAAGGAAATACTTCTTCACACAGCACATCCTTAAATTATGGAATTCATTTTCACAAGATGTGGTGATAGCCACCAACTGTCATGTGTAGGTCTTCAACTCCCTGTCTCGGCCCACCTTTCCAAAACACTCCCAAGTTCCCAGAGAACTAGCAACTTCAAGGCCAAGACAGGGAGTGAGCAGGCTACTCCCATGGGAACTTCTGATAGAGACCCGCTTGCACAGTCATTCCAAAACTATTCCTAATAAATCTACCAACATTCAACAAGGCCTCTGGCCTTGTTGAAGACCTACACATGATGCCAACTTGGGCAGGATCGACACTACTGCTTTAAAACAGTTTATTAACAGTAGTGACAACTGTTGGGGCCCAGGACTCACTTCATATACAGTTTTCAAAATGTTTTCAAAGTGTTGTATCCTGCTTGGTGTAGATCGGTCCTTGGATGGCTTTAAAAGAGAATCAGACAAATTCATGGAGGATAAGGCTATTAACGCCTGCTAGTCATGAAGGTTGTATATCAACTCTAGTATTGCCTCCAGGAAGCAGTATGTATATTAGTACCAGTTGCTGGGGAATGTGAATGGGAAGGTGCTATTGCGCTTATATCCTGCTTGTGGGCTCCCCAGAGCCGTATGGAAGACAATTGTGGAACAGAATGCTGGACTAGTTAGGCCCTTGGTCTGATCCAGCAGGGTTCTTCTTATGTTCTTATATCTAGTTTCAGGAGGATCAGGTAGAAGTATTAGTGATTTCTTCCATTATGTTAAAGGGTTATAATTTGAATGTGTTAAAGCAGTACAACAATGGAACCAATTACCTAGGGAGGTCGTGGGCTCTCCCACACTAGAGGCATTCAACATGCAGCTGAACAGCCATCTGTCAGGTATGCGTTAATGTGGATTCCTGCATTAAGCAGGGAGTTGGACTTGATGGCCGTATAGGCCTTTTCCAACTCTACTATTCTATGGTTCTATGATTCTGGCATCAATCAAACACTGCAGCAAGTTGTTACTGATCATTGGGTCTTATAGCTCCTAACAAGTGTCTCCAACTACATCCTCCCAAATTAGGAGCCAAGCTGGAAGAGAGCTTCAGTGGGGTATGGAAAGGAGTCTTCATCAGGAACCAAGGGATCTGTCTGGCAATCTGTTTACCAGAAAGTATTTGGGTTCTTTATATTAGCTCCTAAAAGCCATCAGATGGGGTTGGATGGATGTCAGGTGCTGTAAAAGGACTAAAAGTCCCAGCAATTAGATGACTGGCACGCCATGTGTCCAATCCTCCGAGACATCGGTCCTAGCCATACTGGCACTGGTGTCTGCCTTTCATAACTACTGGTTACTAGCCAGACTTACATTCTGCCTATATCCCTAGTTACTGCTCTTTCTTATTGCCAATTTGGCAGATCTGGGCACTTGGTAATGGGCCATACAAAACACTTTATCATTTGATAGTTGCTCCATGGCTTCCCCTACCCAGATTTGGTTCAGCTGAGCATGCTCAGATATCACTCATGTTCAATACACTAAAGGTAGAGTTCTGGAAAATTATTTGTCCTTCAGGAGCTGCCTTTTGCAGAGCAGGGGAATTGTTTTGTCCTAACACGTTCTCTGCATATTTTACATTCTGCACAGCTCCATTTAAATCCCAAGCCAAATCTCAGTGAACTTGATTAGTGTTTTAGCATTGTGTTCACAATCAGCCTGTCAAGTTCAGTGATGTTTATATTCTAGAAATGGCATCTAGAACTAGTTCCAAGCATTCAGCAGGAACATTATGGATATGCCTTCGATTTAAAATAGTAATTTTTATACTCCAACAAAGAAATAAAGATTGTCTGTTCCCATATGAACCTGCCCATTCCTTAAGGTCTTCAACAGAGTCCCTCCTCTAGATAACCCCAGCTTTTGAGAGACAGAGCCTTCTCAGTGGGGGCATCCAGGTTGTAGAACACTCTCCACAGGTATATTCGTCAGGTTCTATCACTACTGTTTTTCAGGCAATGGCTAGGCCTGAGAAGGAAGTGATTCAACCAAAAAAAATGTGAGCTTGATTGAGTAAGCTGAGGAGAAGCAAGTTTGTGAAATGGTTCCTCTCCCAACTTTTGTTCTCCAAATCATTTCGCTAATTTTGGGGCAAGCTCATTTGGGATTAAGTTCTGCTGAACTCAGTGAGGCTTACTTCTGATTAGTTGTGCATAGAATTTCACACTCCCCCTTTCCTGCAAAAAAGACTGCATGGGACACCTTTTAAACCTTTGGGTCTGTGTTTGAATAAAGGATATTGGGAGTTTTGCAAGACATTCTTATTTTTAAAAAATAGATGTAACATTTTAAAAGTTTTTCCTACTATTTCAGGCTTAAAAATAGGGTTACATGGAATGCCATACTGTGACTTTATATTTTTAACAAGACTGCTTCAATCACAGCCATTTCTTTGGAGGGATATTTAACACAGCACCTCTCGTCAAACATGAGCTGCTGGAGAATGATTCCACCACTCTGTAAAAATGTGTGTGTTTCTGTAGATATTCAACTCCTCTGCACTATAATTGTGTCCCCAGTGAGTGGCAAAGGAGGCAACCATTTTTAATGGTAGCAGCCATTTTGAATTTCCCAAAGTTCAAAAAGCACCTCAGAACAGGGATTTCTGTTGAAAACAAAATGGTGGCCACTCCAATTCTACTTCTCTTAAAAGAATTGTGCCTTATTCCCAAAATATAGCTGAAAGAAAGCCGCTGAGTGAAATGGATGAGAAATGGTCGTTGTAATTTGGTACAGCCCTAACACTGACTGAAGACTTTCTTTTTTTTCAGCCTTTTGATAACATGTATGTTTGAAGGTTTTCTGCCATAACATGTATGTTTGTTATATTGTTTTAGTGGTTTTTATTTTTATTTTTTTTTAACGATATTGCTCTTTTTGGTAGTATTGTAAGCTGCCTTGGGGATCATTCTTTTATTGAATGATGGGGAGATAAATCTTTTAAAGAAATAAAAAAAATAGTCAGAGTATCCTCAGTACAGTAGTATTTTGATCCTTTACGCTCATTTTCTCATTCATTTCAAGCAAGTATGGAGATGGCCAAAGCATGACATGTTAGGGGAATATAATATAATATAATATAGATCTCTCTATGTAAAATATAGATCACCTCAGCGTGTATATAAAAATGCAAAACATTTCTCAGGAAGAAGCATTAGATCTATTTACTCTGCACTCTAAGGAGTGGGAAATATTAAGCAATGCTTTCCCCCACTCCCTCTCTACTACATACATTTCCACTTAACTAATAAAAGAAGTGCTTACCAGGTGGGAAGAAGTGGTTGGTGTCACTCTGGTTTCTTTGTGCTTCACACTCCTGCAATTTACTCTGTAGAGCCACAATTTCCCGGCGGACTGCAAGGATGTTATGCTTGTCCAGCGATTCCACTTCATTCACCATGAGACTCAAATTCTTAATCTAGGAAAATGGAATGGTACAAGTGACTTTTGGTTACATTCAGGTTTGTTTTGCAAACTCATGCTTGCTGAGTTTTTCATTTTGGCCAAGAAAGCTACCAAGAATATAGGGTGTTTTTCGAAATAGTCCATTTCCAAGAATACATTTCATACCCTCACCATCTATGTAGAGAGATGTCTGGCAGTGCTCAGTGTCACAGAGAAATATTTGGGTTGGCAATGGCTATTTTTATTAATTGGATGATGTTCACTGGTTTTTAAAGTGTGTTTTTATTGTTTTACTGATCTCATGTGTTCAGATTGTGAAGTGCCTTGAACAGGGATGAATGGATCAGTCAGTCTATTTCTGGTCCATGTCAGTGTTGGATGTGTTCATTTATAAGTCCATTCTATTCCATTTCCACACCAATTTGAGAATTCAAAAAAATTGCATAAAAATTGCATTATTGTTGTTCGTATTTTAACTTAAAATATGCATTTTTGTATGCATGTTGGTATATTTCTTGAGCTGAGAATGGTATCACAAAATTCAGAAAAGTGCAAAAAAATGAAAGATAACTGTATTCCAATCTGAGTATTAGTCTAGGAAATGCAAACCAGTTTGCTCCGCTTAAAAATGCAGACTGAACAAAATCCTCAAGCATTCCTAGTGTTGAACAAATTGTGTAAGAAGGGATATAAATTTATGGGGTTTAATTTTTTTTCTTTCTTTCAGGGAGCAGTTACTGATTTCCTGCACAGTAGCCCACTAATGGAGCTTTTGATTGGCCCAAGATGACCTCTGATCCATTTGGTAATTATGTTGAAGCCCTGGGGTATGGCTTCTGACACACTGTTTATTAAAAAAAGAAAGTCCTTAATCCTGCTTCCTGCTTTGGACCTGGAGCCAGCTCCTAGCACATGACCCAGTTCTTAAATCCTGCCCCATCGTTCCATTCTTCTACTCCTCCCCCCTTTTCACTGCCTTTGCCCAGCCATGATATCCAACCTTTATCTTCATTGAGGCCAGTACAGACAGAAAAAAAAGAAAGGGCTCAACTCTCTCCTCAGTTATGTTTAAGCCATTTTAGGGCAATCACATTTAAGCTACTGGAGATTTGATCAGGGAGAACTACAGGGCTGAACAAAGATTTTACCATACCTCTATATACAACTGCTCAACAATCACATTGCTTCCAGTTAGTGTCATCTTCAACTGAGTGACCAGTTTCTCCATTTCACTGATTTCCAGTTTTATCAGCTGGAAGTCCAGTTCAGTGTAAGATACACTGGTCTTCTCCATGTGCTCAATCTTGATGGTTAGGTTTAGAAGCCTTTTCTCGTATGCACTGATTTCTTTGGTGTACTGGCTAACCTATAAATATACAGAAGAATGCATTCTGTTTTAGCAAATGTATTTAAGATACCTTTTTCAAAGATAAGTTTTGCCTCATTGCACCTCTGCAATCTCACTGAGATCAAAATATGATTACATAGCTACAACTGAGCGCAGAAGCTTATCTAACTTTGTCTTTATTTTTAGACCAGAATACATAGCAAAGATTACAGATAAATGACATAGATAAAGTGTAATGTCTTCAGGATAGGAAAAGTGTAATCGCTGATCAGCTATATTCTTCTCAATGATTTTTTATTGAGTTCAACAGAAAAGTGCATCAGACTCCGGAAGAAGAACACAGAGGATCCTTATCCATACCTTTATTTATTTATTTTTTAAAAATCTGATTAAATCCTCCCACAATTATTCCCACTGAAGTGCAATGAATTGCTAGAGCTTTTACTCAGAACTACATCTGCATAGTAAACTCATCAGGTATGGTAAGGGCTGGATGGTGGCCATGCAGTCTAGAGTTTTGCAGCTCAGGGTCCTTGAGGTCAGTGGCTTGATCTGTACGGCAAGAGACTGCTGTGTTGACAAAGCAAAGACAAAAAAAAAACCCAGATGACTCCTAGCATTTATACCAGGCCTGGCCAAACCAGAGACTGCACACTACCTGCTAACCACAGGGGGCTAATGTTGCATGCAGCCCCCTATTCCTTTCTGTGCCTGAAGACTTTGAGGCCTGAGCACACCCACAGCGCCCATGGGAGTTAGCAAAGCTAAATCCTAGTCTCAGACCCTAAGGTTCCCAGTGCAAGCCCCAAGGTCCCTAACAGAATTGAAACACAAACATAATAGCTGTATAGGATACAGCTGCATTACAAACTGCAGTTGCTTTCATACCAGTTTAACTATCATGGTGTCACCTACCACAGGGATGGCCAGAAAATAAATTATGGTGGCCCACTAGTGCCTGCTCATTGCTGGAATTATTGTAAAGTGTGTTGTTTACTCTGAAAAACTGAAAATGGGAGGGGGTTTGGACTAGGGGGGCAAGCCCATTTGCCATGGGTGAAGTGGACACAGGGAGTATGGAACCATGGTGTGTGTTTTTTAAATGAAGAATGATTCACACTTATGACCATTTTATTTGATTTAGTGTAAGTTCTAATGATTATCAAACAAATTAGCCATATCTACATCTATCCTTCTTAATATCCTCTTGAAATTCCATGCAACTCTGTTACTGAACTTTCTAAATGCATTGAGTTCAATGACTCGCAAAGTAGTGTGTTCATTAAACTGCTAGTCAAGAAAACAAGTTCTTCTTTTTCTTAGCTTTCAGCTCACTTCAGCCTCCAGTTAGCCCTTCAGGCTGCAGAAGCAAACTATAGAAACTGAAGTGTGTAAATGGACTGTTGTGTCAAGGCACCAAGCAAACCCTCAGAAAAGGTCCCCAGGGAGAGATACAAAAGGAACCTATCAGTGTGTAAGGTTGTTTCAAGCAGATGCTTGGAAGTACAGTGGTGATCGGGCACCTAGCTTCCTTTGTCTCCAAACCATTTTCATGAACAGTAATGCATTTACAAGAGCTATCAATCATTTGACACTGAAAATAATAAGAATGGGAGATGGCCTGAACAATGTGTTTCTATGGAATAATTACATATGGGGCTGCATTCGTTTTATGTCTCTGCCAAATGACCTCAATACAAAGGACATTCCTGACAAAGCTCTTATTTTTCCTTCTATAAACAATTGTCATAACTAAGTCAGTATCTTTAACACCCCTGTAGTGAAGCTTTGTTTTCATAGCTGACGTGATGTGCTATCTATCAAGACCATGTTGGAGGATGTGTCATTCCGTATCTAGCTTGATGCTTTGTCGCCCTGCTAGGATGAACTGCCCAGATGCACCACAGTGAAACGAAGATTTGGGTTATGGCTGGGGCGGGGCAGTCAGGGTCCTTTTCCAGTATCCATCATTTCAATCAGACACTGGTTCAAAGGGGAGCCTCATGGGTTGATTTCAGCAGAGTCATAATTTTAAGCAATAATTTTCTGAAGACGCTAATTTCACTTAATAGCTAAATAGGATTCCTCGGTTGGTGCAAACAGCTAGAAAAATAATTTTCAGTGTTGATCAATGGCTTTTTGATAGGTGCTAGGCAAATAAAAGTCAAGTTACACAATCCTGTTAAAGTTATTCAAAGGCAATACAATTTTGTTAAATTATACTTTCCTTCCCCCCTCCAAGCAGGCCCAGCCGTGCAATGATGCAGCACATGCGAGCGCATCTGGCGGCGCTGAATGGGAAGAGCAGCAAAGGGCACCACTCTCCACGAGATCCTCTCCCGGGAGGCCCCCGTGGCCAGCCAGCAAGTAGAGAGGAGGTGGGAAGGGGAGGAGGCGCTGCCACTGGCTCCCATTGTGCCCCACAGTCACTCCCTCCACACCAGCCACAGAAATGGAGGCACAGCGCAAGTCCCTGGGGAAGGGCAGTCCCAGCTCCAGGCGAATCCCGCTCCCACCCGGCACACAAGACAGCAGCTCGCTGGTGCTTCTTGGACCAACTGCCAAGGCAGGCACACCCGGGCAGGGCACGAGGAGCAGCTACAACAGAGGACGAAGGGAGCGACTGGCAACTGACCAGCCTGAGTGAGCAAGTGTGGGTAGGTGGGCGGCACGCCACCTTGCTTGAGGCAGCAATAATCCTTTGGCCAGGCCCGCCTCAAAGTGAGGGCGTAAGTGTGGGCAAAATCATTTTATACACACTCCCTAGTATCTGCAACAAATGAATCATTTGGGGAGGGGATGCATAGGAGGGGGGTAGATCAATCCTCTCCGCAACCACCCACCCACCATTATTGAGTTACTGGGGTTAGATTGTGCTGACAGGAAGCTTCCTTTAGGCTCAACCACTCCTTCCAAGGGTTGCTTCAGGAATAAAGGCAGTAGCCAGACTTCCCTTCAACCCCAAAGCAACATTGGGGAAGGGATTTGGCATGGAGAGCATTGTATAAAAGGGGAGCACAGGCTCTTAGCCCACTTCCTCTAGGCTGACCAGATAAAATCCAGGTCAGGGCTCATGTAACTGTAACAGTTGTAGAGAAAAGGGGATTTCAGCCAGTGTCATTTGTATGCAATTAGTTCCTGGTGATATTCCTCTTCATCACAACTGTTAAAGTTGCAGGGGCCCTGCCTTCTTTTGTATATGCTCACTCTAGTATAGTGCCTGCAATTTTAACTGTTGTGATGAAAAGGGAATTTCACCAGGAACTAATTGCATACAAATGACCCTGGCTGAAATTCCCTTTTCTCTACAACTGTTAAAGTTACATGAGCCCTGACCTGGATTTTATCTGGTCACCCTAACTTCCTCCACCAGCTGTTCTTTTGGAGGCTCTAAGACACAGCAGTGACCTGCCCAGAGTCACCTCACCTGGTGCTGCCTTCTGTCGGTTCACATCCCGCACAGCCAACATGTCCCCTGTATATTGCCCTACACAGTCTCAGGATATTCCCCAGCAGCATGAGGGAAGCAAGCATGTGTAACCCTCAACCCAGGCAGTTTTGGGTGCTTGAGGGAGGAGGGAGGGTGTTCCTATCCTATTATTATTTTTCCTGCAAGTGCTGGGGAGGGGGGGTTGCTTGTCATAGTGCCATTTACTTCAAAGAACATTGTTTAAACAAAACAAATATTTCCAGAGGACTGCCTCTGCCTCCTCCACTACCTCCCTGTTGTGGTGGAGTTTGTTACGTGTAAACTTCTTATCTTGTCCCGATTATACCGTGAGAACGTTTATGAATATTTATGGTGAGAATTTATAATTTAGTGCTCTGTCTTTCCTCCTGATTAATTCAAGGACACTTCATTTGTTACGACGTCTGGTTCCTGGAGCAGTCAAACCATTTCTCCTGGACACCTAATTGAAACCCTGCATATTTTTCATCAAGCAACCAATGTCAAATGCTGGTTCTTGGCTGTGTGAACATTTTTCAGCTTCCTGGAGATTACAGAAGTTGAGGCTTATTTATGGGCGTTTTCTTGAATTTTTCAAGGGAAATGGGAGCTGAATTCCTATAGCAAACAACCCAAACAGAATAAGGCTAGGGGGCTTTGCTTTAATTCGGATACATCATGAACACATTTCACTGTCACACAGCTTTATATATTAGAAAGTATTGTTGATTTTCCCTCTCTTAAAATACGTTTAGTGAGAAAGGGGGAGCATCAAACTATTCTTGCCCTTCAATGTGAGTTGATCACCTTTTTGACTGCTTATCATTTGATTTTGCCCATAAGCTGCCTGCCTGCTTGCCATAATAACAGGAGCTTCTCATGAGGTTACAGTAAAAGTAAGACTATTTGGTGGAGTATGAATCCATCAACTGCCCCACCCAAAAAAAGCACTACTTGTTCTCACAAATATTTTCAGCTCTGTACCTAAAGTAAGACTAACAGCCAATTTAAAAAAGGTTGAACCATGCTTTTTAACTACACAATGTAGCAAAGATATTTAAATAAATATGCCTAGGGAGAAAACCTTTAGATAGGCATCTTGTTGAGATTTTGAACAAAGCATAAGATAGTTTACAATGTGATGGGCCAAAGCAATCATGCATTTTTTGAAATAAAACCCAACTTAAGATGTATTAAGATGGCCATTCATGGATCCCTTGCAGCCGAATGATTCTAGCCCTATCAGGTGTTATTTAAACTAGTTAGCTGGACATGGGATCAGGATCGCACCAAGTAGCTCCGCCTCCCCATATTGCAGGTGCCAAATAGCTCTGCCCCTAGGCGTCAATGCATATGGTGTGAATGTCTGCAGGAAGAGGCTTTTGCTCATACAGCTGTGCAAGTGGAAGCTTGCACATGAGCAGGAACCCTGTGTTACCAAGGGTCTTGCTCACGTGTACAGACAATGTTGTTCGCGTTGCACACTTAGTGTACAGATGTTTGCGTTGCACACATAGATGCCTGGAGGTTGAGCTACTTGGTGCAGCCCTAGCCCCACTCACATGTTGAGTAGGCTGACCATATGAAAAGGAGGACAGGGCTCATGTAACTTTAGCAGTTGTAGAGAAAAGGGAATTTCAGCCAGTGTCATTTCTATGCAATTAGTTCCTGGTGAAATTCCCTCTTCATCACAACAGTTAAAGTTGCAGGGGCCTTGCCTTCTTTTGTATATGGTCACTCTAGTATAATGCATGCACCTTTAACTGTTGTGATAAAGAGGGACTTTCCCCAGGAACTAATTGCATACAAATGACACTGGCTGAAATTCCCTTTTCTCTACAACTGTTAAAGTTACATGAGCCCTGTCCTCCTTTTCATATGGTCAGCCTAAGGTAACCAGTTTAAATAATTGCCTGACTAGAGCTTCTGATAGTAAAAGAGCCAGGATTAGCAGGAGGCCAAAACTGGTTGAACAAGTTCAGTCTAGCAAATCTGCATTGTATTAGGCCAATGGCTCTTAATGGCCAATAAATGTCTGAAGGGATGCCTCTTCCCCCATTTTCTCCCCAGTCCCCAAAGGAATGTGTCCATTCAGTCTGGCAAAATGCAAGAGGTCTGGGAGAGTTGTGGCTGAAACAGACTAGGCAAAATCAGGAGGGGAGAGAGCTTAGTTGGAACATCTTTAGGGCACATTAATTCCCCCTAGAAATCTAATGGGGGAGCTGTATCTATTGGAGAGTTAATGCTGTGAATGCTCATCTATGTTCAACCTGAATATATGTGTGGATAAATGATACCATATGCCACAGAAACACCATATGCCCCCAGTGCTCCATTCTGAGGAAAACAAACGCTGGGTAAGGGCTTGCACCCTTAGAGTTCTCACCACTCAGAGAATTGGGGTGCAAGGATGAAACCATTTTTTTTCATTTCCTATTATCTTAACACACTAGAACCAAAATAGCCTCAACCAAGAAACAACTTGTAGCCCTACTAATTAAGATTGGCCCTTGCAGATTAATCAACCAAAGCTTTAGGTGCTTAATCAAACCTATTCGATCGAAACTTGCAGTCCTAGCCCAAAGTTGACAATTAGCCCAGAAAAAGGACAGGAGATTGTGTAAAGTCATTGGGCACAATCCACTTAGAAGTGTTCTTGCACACACTTCATTAAAATGAATGGGAGCTAGGCTAGTTGTTCTTTGGACTTGGTAACAATACTTCATTTTTAAAAAATTCACTTACTTTGGAAAGTTCGCTGTCAAATTTCTTTGAGAGCTGCTGGGCTATTATTTCAAGCCTCTCCACCCTCTGCACAGGAAATGCTGTATCTGGGAGATACACTGAGCATTTGCACACTCCATGGTCATCCAAAGAGCCGGTCACATTGGCAAAGGGCTGTAAGAAAATTGAAGTTGGGAAAATGTCAGTAAACCCCCTAGAAGGTGGCATTTCTCCCTAACTGTACTTGAAGTATGAACAGTATAACATTCTTCAGACATAAACAAAAAACTGTTCATGCAGTCTTCAGAGAACAAGCAGACAGGATGTTACATTGCGAACAATTTCTGATTTGAACCCATGTTCAAAGACTAAAGCCTTGTAGGCTGAGGAGGAGGAGGAGGAGGAGGAGGAGGAGGAGGAAGAAGAAGAAGATTCTCCTAAATTGATTTGTATATGAAAAATTACCAGTTATATCTATTTCCTCAACTGAAAGATTATAATGGAATCTACAGCTGTTGAAATAATAAACCGGTATTTGTGGATGGTTCAAAATAGACATGTACATTTCTCAGTGTTGGAAATCTCACCTTTTAGCAGATAGCACATTTATACCTAATAAGACTGTATTTCTAATGGTCCATGATTTTATGTATTAGACCCAATATTTACAATATATTTACTTATTTGGTGAATAGAAGGCCCCTAATCCTCCCCTCAGCTCAGTTGCCCTCATGGGCTTTTCCACATGAGGCTGTTAATTCGCTGTAATCTAATTTTAGTTTCGTCACACCATTGAAATCCGCGCTCTACATGAAGAGCATTTCCTTTACTGCTTTCCCACTACATAACCTCTAGGTGGCATTTTGGTATAGTAAATAGTGCAAATGTGCAAGAGGAACAAGCGTTTTCTTTCACTGTCACAATTAAATGCCACATTTCCCCGGATCAAAAAAAAACTCACCCCTCTTTAGAGCAGTGCTCTTTAGACACAGAAGTGAAACTGGAGGGTCACAATGGCATCTGAAGAACCCCGGACAAGCACATGATAAATGCCTTGTGTAGAAAAGCCCCAAGTCTGTGACCATTCCAACAGAGATTGGGGAGATCTGGGAGATACCTTCCTTAGTAGAAGCTTCCCTGCCTCTTGCATTCGCTCTCCTCCCCTACTCTGCACAACCTCCAGTGATCCCTCCTTTCCAAGGAAACTAAACCTGAGTAAGTGCTTCACCCCTGAAACATATTCAGAGAAGTGAGGCACACGGAACAGTACTATAGGCTTCTCAAAGGACATGCAGAGAAAGCTGTAGGGGTTGGCAAAGCCCCTGGCCACTGGCCATCATTCTCCTTCCGTGGTTTGGCCCTGCTTATCTTATCTTCCCTTCACAGCTAACTGTCCCTGCTCCACAATTAGACCCAGGTAAACAACTGATTGAGAAAGGCGCAATCTTTTCCAGCTTTCTCTGCCAAAGGGAATCTCCAGAATTCTCAACAGTCAGAGCCCTGCTCACCACATGGTGACAGTTAATGTGTAGCCAGTTTCTAAACCTATGGTAGCTAAGTCAGCCAATGTCAGGAGTGGAGCATACACCACTGGCAACTTGTTCAGAATTGCATGTGCAGCTTTTACCTTTACCCCATAGGAATCACCAGGTAATACACTGGAGAAAGTAAAGGGTTGTACTCAAGGACACTATTAGAGGTGGGGGCAAAACCTCCAGATAACCCCAGCCATTGAGACTCAAGCCCATTTCTGTCCGCATGTCCCCATCCTAGAGTCTATATCCTGGTCACGCTTGAGTGTGATGGAATGTTGTGCCCCATGATGGTCATGATTAGATTAGAATGGAAGATGCTTCCCCCCCCCACCCGCTTTTTAAGCAACGTATTAAATTTATTCTCAAACAAAATGCATTGTGATGTTGGGATTTGATTTTAGTTTTAAAAAAGCACCTGAGGAAAAATTATCTATGGTCCCCTCCACAAGGATTCGCTTTTGCGCCCGGTTAGGAGATTATGCACACTATCCCTGAAGCGCCTTTACGCCTAATACCTCTGCACGAGAGGCAGCGACAAAAGGCGCTTCCCTCCCCTTCCCTCCCCGCCGCTCCCCAGCTGGCTGGCTGGTAGGCTGTGGGCAGCAGGCGAGCGATCCTCCTCCTCCTCGCCTTCCTTTACCCCCTCTTCTTCCTCCTCCTCCTCCCACCGCCCCCCCCCGCGGGCGGGCGGGCTCTCTTCCCTCCTTCGCCGCGGCCAGGCAGCCCCCTCCTCATGCTGCTCCAGCGAGCGGAAGGGACAGCCGGTGGGTGGAGGGTAGTCGCCCGCCTTCCCCACGTGTCTCCCCAGCTTCAGTTCGGCAGCTCGAGCCCGCCGCAACTTTTGACAGCGGCGGCGGCGGCTGTCAAAAGGCGCTTCCCTCCCCTCCCCTTCCCTCTGGCTGGCTGGCAGGCTATGGGCAGCAGGCGAGCGCTCCTCCTTGCCTTCCTTTACCCCCTCTTCTTCCTCCTCCTCCTCCCGCTGCCCCCCCCTGTGGGCGGGCGGGCGGGCGGGCTCTCTTCCCTCCTTCGCCGCGGCCAGGCAGCCCCCTCCTCATGCTGCTCCGGCAAGCGGAAGGGACAGCCGGTGAGCGGAGGGTAGTCGCCCACCTTTCCCACGTGTCTCCCCAGCTTCAGTTCAATGCGCTTTAATGGACGGAGCAAAAAAACCTCGCTATTTAACGCGCATTCGATAATGCGCACAATCGGGGAGATAACGCGCCTCTACGCCCCATTTGCGCTCCGCTGGTGTAGAGGTAATTTTTTAATGAGACTTGAAAGAGCTTTAAATCACTCTTGTAGAGGCAGCCTACAAGTTCTGAAAACCTTGTGGCAAGAAGCAAATGGAGCAGCAGGAACAGCAAAGCGGAGCAGCACGTAAACAGAAGTCTTTTGCAAAGCAGCTGCATTCAGAATGAGTCAGAAGAATACTTTGAAGTGACTATATATATATATATATATATATCTCCTCCACAGATTTGTGAACTATGCAAACTGTTTATAATAATAATAATAATAATAATAATATATTTATTTATCACCCGCCTCTCCCAACGGATCGAGGCGGGGAACAACACCAAACACATGTACATGCAAAAGAGAATTTATTCACTGGAGACTGCATCCCTCTTCTCATACATCTCCACAGGCAAGCAAACGATGTATATTATGCAAAGTGGCGAAGCTATGGTCAGTCAATACAGTGAGCTCCATAGCAACACTTCCTGGTGAGAAGGAGGAGGCGGGCTGCAAATTAAACTGTTCCTGATACAGCGCAGATGTAGGGTACTGTCTAGATTGCTGGGATCAGTGCTTCCCTTCCCACCCCACCGCATCCCCACACAAGCCTTGTTGTGCTCTGCTTGGCCCTGGCAGTGTTGATAGTGGCTCTAGTAGTGGCAGGCAGTGGCAGCACTCTGAATCAATGGGAGGAGGCTGGGAGCCACCATTTAACTTCCCTACAATGCCTCTGATGGAGAATCGCTCAAAGGCATCGTGGGAAATTTAAATGGTGCTGCCCAGTTTCCAGTGCTGGCTGAAATCCACTGGCTAGATTTTCCCCCCCAAAGGTACACCCATGACAGGCATCGGTGGTGGGCCCTGATGGGGTGCTAGGGCCCCACCAGGTATCTGAGGATGCCACATGGTGATGCCAGGCCTGCAGATGGCACAGGCACGATTCTACTGGATGGACAAGGAAACATTTGGCAGTTATTTGGGGACTACTGCACAATTGTGATGACTCCTTGTTTGGATGCCTTTAGAAATAAGATTAGAGGGATTCATGGAGGATACCTCTATGAAAGGCTTTTAGCCATTATAATTGAACAGCACCTTGGTATTCAGAGGCAGTATCACTCCAAATACCAGACACATGGGGCAAAGGACAGTGAGAGGCAAATGACCTTGATGCCCTGCTTGAGAGCTTCTTAAGGTATCTGGCTATTTGGATGAAGAATGCAAGGTCTGCAAATCTGCCCTTGTTCAGATTAACCCCCAAAAGTATTCTCCCAATTTGATATTACTGGTGGAGATCAACACACTGCTGCCAACTCCATATCCATGCCATTAGGTGAGTCATCGTTAGATTAGATTGTTAGATTAGATATAAATATCCTTAGAGCTGGAATGCACTTGGTTGGATCACTCTAGCTGGGAGCACATCTTCGGCCTTTTTAAATAGAAAGAAAAACACCTAGTGGGCCCTATGTTTTATGGACTATTAGGAGCTACTGCTAGTACAGGGCTTTTGAAAATCTGATTCTTCTTTTCATATTCAGAAAAGTTCAGACGAGTTGATTCATTTCATCCAGCTACGAGCTTAATTAACAAAGCTGCAATTACTATACCGTTTCTCCACAGAAGTAATATCAAAGCATTTTACCTCAAGATGACTGTGACTGGTTGGCTCTTGAAGTCGGGACGTTGGGTAGACGGGTGAAAGGGTCACATCCTGGAAGAGAGATACAAGTGTTGTTATAAAACACCTCTTCACGGACGACGAGCCAAACGGCCATCTTGAAATAGTGGGGTGTGCGAGGATGGAGAAGTTGTCTCCTGCAAAATGGCTGGGGGGGGGGGGGTGCAGTACATCTCTGCAGAGTCTGTGCAGATGCACATTGCATACATTAATGTGTGTGTGTATGTACACACACATACATGCAAACTGTCTCTATTGGTAATGTCAGGGATGGAGGAGATTTCAAGAAATGCAAGGCTTTACGTTTCCCCCTAGGAGTGAATGAGACTTTCATTTATATTAGGGAAAGTAAATGGGGTGTAATTGGGAACAACCACTGGGGCGGGACTAATGCTGCTCCCTGACCCTGATGACTCAAATTGTCCCTGATTACTCAACCATTGAGAATATAGTTTGCCCCAATCTGCATAGCCCCACCTCTTCATCTGCATAACCTCTTCCTGGGTTTTCAGTGTGAAAGAATTTTGACGGGGTATAGAATGTTAGCTTTTATATCATCACATCAAATAACAAACCCACACTCAAAACAAACAGGAGATACCAGCAAGCTTGGGAGAACCCCAAGGGTTCCAGAAGTACAAAAAAAATTAAAACACTAAAAGGGGGCAATCCCCCCCCCCACCACAAAAAAGCAAAACCAAAAAGACCAGCCCAATGAGGATTGAGCATGCTCAGTGGGCACCCAAGAGACACAGAATGTTCAGTGTCAATTGGGGGGGAAAGATGGAAAAGTGTGGGGGTGGAAAGAGTGAACTGATTTGCTTGAGCCCCTAACAGCTTATAGTTTCCCAAAAGAAGGCATGGCTAGCTGGCACCCCAATCAGGAGCACTCCAATTAAGCTGCGAGGTACATTTTATTTCAACTACCGCTTCTTCCTTCTAATACCAAACTCTGGTGGTCAAATGTCTTATCAGTTTGGAAGCAAAACAGGGGCCAGATCTACACCAAGCAGGATATGACACTTTGAAAACGTTTTGAAAACTGTATCTGGAGCGTGTCCTGGGCCCCAACAGTTGTAACTACTGTTATAAAATGTTTTAAAGCAGTAGTGTAGATTCTGCCAGGGCTGCCCTAGAATCTGAGAAATCCCTTGGTATGCAGAAGTATATTCATCTGTAAATTAAAATTAAAAAGGTGAGGTCTTTGGGCTGCAAAACCTGCTTAACCAGAACCTGTGGGCTTCCAGAATATTAATGACAGTTGAGCAGAGAGAGAGAGAGAGAGAGAGAGAGAGTGCAATGACTACAGAAACCAGTTCAGATAGACTGTGTGAATCTATCAATTAAGTCTATGGTTGAGAGCAGATAAATTGAGATATTTAACAGCTTATAGTAAGTATTGTTGAGGGGGCGAGATTAGGGTTGAATGGGTATGTGCCATGAGGTTAACCCTCCCCCTCCAAACACACACACGGTTTCTTCCCTTGTTCACTCCTGCTCCAGTTTCTGATTTATAGATTGGAAGGCCCTTGGGGCAGAAGCCTGTCCTCTTGTACTTTTCAAAAGCACAATGCATGAGATGGCAGAGGGAGATATGGCGATAGCAGAGTGAAGTGCCATTACAGAGGAAGGAGAGATAGATATCTAACACCCATCTTACCTTCCGGTCACCCTGCTACCCCGGGGACCTTGGAGAACGAACCAGGCCACCCACAGAACCTCTCCTCATTCCTATGCAATGCCAGGTCAGTTAAAAACAAAACAAATATCAACTATGACCTCCTCACAGAAGAGGAGGCCAACCTGGCATGCTTCACAGAGACCTGGCTGAGAGATGACAGTGGCCCGACATGGGCCCAGGCCCTCCCAGCTGGGTACTGTGTTAGTGAGAAGGTGAGGAATAGTGGGTGGGGCAGAGTAGCTGTGGTCTACAAAGACAATTTTAACCTGACCAGACTTCGGCCTCCTCCACACGAGACGTTTAATGAGCCTTGAAGGCTCATTATAAATTTTACCTCCACACCAGCGGAGCGCAAAACGGGCGTACAGGCGCGTTATCTCCCCGATAATGCGCATTTTCGAATGCGCGTTAAATAGCGACTTTTATTTTGCTCCGGCCGTTAAAGCGCATTTTGGACATTATGCGCGTTAACTACATGTAAAGCGCTTTTTGGACATCAATTAATGCGCTTCGCCGCCTCTCGCCGCCTCCCGTGCAGAGGGATTAGGAGTAAATGCGCCTCTGCGATAATGCGCATAATCCCCGAACCGGGCGCAAAAGCGCATCCTTGTGGAGGGGGCCTTCCTGTCCGGGAATTGAATCACACTGAGTGTGTGTACCTGAGTCTGAAGGCCAGGGATAGACTAGGGATTCTGTTAGTGTACCGGCCACCCCGCTGCCTATCAGACTCCCTGGCCGAGCTCACGGAACTGGTCTCGGAGCTGGTGTTGTCAGATGCAGCTCGGGAGTTCATGGCATCCATGACAAACATGGGCCTCTCTCAGTTGGTCTCTTGACCCACACATTCAGCAGGTCACACCCTGGATGCTGTTTTCAGTTCCGAACAGATGGATCTGTGAGCGGAGGTGACAAATACCTCTGCATTGTTATGGACAGACCATTTTCTGGTCAGGGTTAGTATCATGGCTACCACCCACCCCTGCAGGGGTGGCGGACCTACTGAGATGGTCCGCCCTCGAAGGCTGATGGATCCTCTTGGATTCCAGAAAGACTTAGAGGGTTCTATGGCTGGTATCATCAACGATCCTGTAGAAGTCCTGGTCAATAGATCGAATCAAGACCTAACTAGGGCTATCGACACGATCACCCCCAAACGTCCTCTCCAACCCGCTACTAATTGGGCACTCTGGTATACAGAAGATCTCAGGGAGTTGAAGCGGGAAGGACGACAACTGGAGCACGAATGGCAGAAAACTCTACTTCTATCCGACAAGACAACGACATAGAGAACATCTTTGTTCCTATGGGGTGACAATACGTGCAGCGAAAAAAGTATTATTCTCTGCATGCATTGCGTCTGCGAATTCACATCCAGCAGAACTGTTCAGGGTGGTCAGGGGTCTAACTCAGGCACCTTCCCCCCTGAACCTGATTTTAGAGCCTTCGGCAGTTCGCTGTGATGCCTTTACTGATCATTTCACAGCTAAAATCTCTTGGATAACATCCGACTTAGATGCCGTCATTATAGCAGAGGCTGACAATGGAGTGTCCAGCAACTCCATGAGTAGGGTTACAATGGATCAGTTTCAGTTGGTGAGTACCAAGGATGTGGACAAGCTGTTTGGACGATTGACGAGGAGGACTTGCCCTCTCGATCCCTGTCCTTCTTGGCTGGTCACCCAGGGAGGAGATGTAATTAGACTACAGTTACAACATATTATTTATACATCTCTCAGGGAGGGAAGTTTTCCATCCTGTTTAAAAGAAGCGGATGTTTGGCCACTTCTAAAAAAATCCTCCCTGGACCCTCTGGACCTTAATAACTACAGACCAATATCAAATCTTCCATTTTTGAGTAATGTGATTGAGAGGGCAGTTGCCTTTCAACTCCAAGCAGTCTTGGATGATACAGATTTTCTAGACCCATTTCAAACTGGCTTCAGGGCAGGATATGGAGTTGAGACTGCTATGGTTGCCTTAGTGGATGATCTACGTTTGAGTATTGACAGGGGGAGTGTCTCTCTGCTGGTACTTCTAGACCTCTCAGCAGCTTTCGATACCATTGACCATGGTATCCTTCTGGAACGCTTGAGGGGATTGGGAATCGGCGACACTGTGCTTTAGTGGTTCCAGTCCTACCTCTCAGGTAGGTTCCAGATGGTGATGCTTGGAGATAGTTGCTCCTCAAAGAAGGAGCTGTTGTGTGGCATATCTCGAGGCACCATCCTGTCCCCAATGCTGTTTAATATCTACATGAAACCACTGGGAGAGATCATCCAGAGGCATCGGGCAGGGTGCTATCAGTACGTTGATGACACCCAAATATATTTCTCTATGCCTTCAACAACATTGTCAGCTAAGGATAGTGTGTCTCCTCTGAATGAATGCCTGGAGGTGGTAATGGGCTGGATGAGGAAAAGCAAACTGAAGCTGAATCTAGACAAAGGCCCCAACCTGGGTTTCGAGGTGTTTCAACCAATTTTGGATGGGGTTACACTCCCCCTGAAAGACTGCATTCACAACTTGGGGGTGCTCCAGGATACATCATCCAAATGACAGCCCAGATAGATGTGACAGCCAGGAGTGTCTACTATCAGCTTCAGCTGATATGCCAGCTGCGCCCCTTCCTAGAGTTGGAAGACCTAAAGACGGTAGTGCACGCGCTGGTAACTTTGAGGCTCGACTTCTGCAATGTGCTGTACATAGGGCTACCTTTGTGCCTAGTCCGGAAACTTCAACTAGTTCAAAATATGGCAGCCAGGTTGGTCACCAATACATCTAGGGGTGACCATATTACACCAGCTTTAAAATCACTTCCCTGGCTGCCAATTACTTTCCGGGAGAAGTAGAAAGTGTTGGTTATTACCTTTAAAGCCCTACATGGTTTGGGTCCAGGTTACCTGCAGGATCGCCTTGACCCGTACAATCCGCCCCGCATGTTCAGGTCCTCTGGGAAGAATTTACTACAGTCAGCCAAGCCTAGACTGACAACTGTTACCCAGAGGACCTTCTCTTCTGCAGCTCCCAGACTGTGGAACAACCTGCCAGGAGAGATCCGCCAATTTACCAGTCTTCAAGAATTTAAAAGAGCTATGAAGACCGATCTCTTCCGGCAGGCCTACCCAGTCGAATTTTAAGACTTTGTTGATTTTAATAATGTATTAATTTTATATGCTTTTAATCAGTTTATGTATTGTATATTGCATTTTATATTGTTGGTATTGATGTTGTTCCCCGCCTCGATCCGGAGGGAGAGGCAGGTAAGAAATTAATTAATTATTTATTATTATTATGGTAATAATAATAAAATAAAAACAACCCTGCCTCTGCTTCCCTCTTTCCTGATGTCCACTTCTACAGTATATGATACCTGATAAACTAGCAAATAATTTAGGGTTACCACATGAAAAGGAGGATGACTCCTGTATCTTTAACAGCTGCATAGAAAAGAGGATGTCAGCAGGTGTCTTTTGTATGCCTGCAGCAACTGGTGAAATTCCCTCTTCACCACAACAGTTAAAGCTGCATAAACCCTGCCCTCTTTTGTATCTGGTCACTCTAATATAAGTCCTGCAGCTTTAATTGTTGTGATGAAGAGGGAATTTCACCAGGTGCTGCATGCATACAAATCCCCTTTTCTATGCAACTGTTGAAGATGCAGCAGCCCTGTCCTCCTTTCCATATGGTCACCTTAACAGAGACCTTTGATCTTTTCTAAAATTAAGATCTCATCCTGGCCATCTTTATCCTTTTTTGGAGAATGCTTTTTTCTGAACCTAACACTGCAATTCTACACACACACTTCCTTGAACAGAGGAGACACCTTTGAATAATATTGTCCAACTAAGCCTACTCAGATTGCAGAAAGAAGAGCGCTACATTTCTTACCTCCTCTTTTGGCCCTGATGGTGTAGTGGCATTTGCTAAAAATGCAGTTTGCAGAAGAAACAGCAACCCAAGCGGCTCAATGAACTTCATCTTTCCAGCTTAGACAGATGTAATGAAGAACAGAGAGGGAAGCCTTTTTATACTGTGACCTGGGGATTTCCCTCCAACGAAAGAGGAAAGAAAGAGGAACCTGGGGCAATTGCTATTGACTTTAGTGGTCACATAGATGGATGACAAAATCAGCAGAGTGAGTAATGTTCCACCAGCAACTGAACAGGAACATTTATTTCTTTGTTCGATGTTCCTTCTTACAAAAGCAGTCATTGTGGTTAGATTCTAATCAGAAAAATTAAAAGGTTATCAGACATTACGGATGTACAAAAAAATTGTTTTCGTTTGTTTTTGATTGGGATTTTACCCGGTTTGCACCTTCCAGGCTAAGCACGAACTTGGACTCAATCTGTAGTCAAAGTCCATAGATTTCTAGGCTTGCAATGTGATTTATTTCAAAACGAGTATCTACGCAAGAAAATAAGCACAATTTATTTTATTTTTTTATTTGCAAAGAGAAAGAAAAAAACAAAGCTCTCAATCTGATATGCTCTCAAGAAGGAACAAACTTAGAGACGGAATTTGGAAAACTTCGGCAAGCTCAAGTTTTGCTGATTCACATATCCCTATCAAACTTACAGGCAAATATGAAATGCCAGTTGCCATTTTACCATATATATATACATATTCATTAAACAAAAAACCTACGGTTTACAAAAACAACGTTAAGGCTCTGTGGTTTCCAAACAAGCACCACAATGCAGGGAAATTGGGAGTTAAGGCTCACAAGCCTTAACACCACATAGTCCCTAAGGAGGCAGAAAGTGCAAGTGAAATTCTCATTCTCCCAAAGCAGATAAATCATGAGGACAGGATGGAGAATATGATATGCAGAAGTGACTGTGGGGTTGAGGAAAACTGATGATGAACAACCTAGGGCCACCTACTTCTCTTTTTTTGTTTAGCGCAGCCCTTCCCCAACCTGGTGCCCTCCAAAGGTGTTGGACTACAACTCCCATCATTGCAAGTCAGTATGCCCTTATACTGTGGCCCCAACATGCTCTGTACACTACAGCATTGCTAATGTCTGAAAAGAGTGCTAATGATCCACTTTAAAAACTGCATCAACTCTTGGCGAGTTATTTGCTGTGAGCTCCTGGTTTGGCTAGAACACAAGCCAGGCTCTCCCCTATGAGCCACCCAAGCCAATTTGTCCATTACTTCCCCAAAAAGCAGGCAAGCCGGTCCCAAAATGTGTACTTTCCATGGCTAAGAAGCCAAATAGGCCTCTGCACAAGCCCCAATTCAAAAGTGCTGTTCAGGTCGCTTTCTGTTCAAGAGGGTTTTGTTTACTGGAATGCACATGCAAGGCCCCATCATCACAGCCAGCCCCATGGGTCAGTATCCTCGGGCACCTGCCAAGTTCCATGCCCCAGCAGGGGGCTCATCAATAGCTGGCAGAATCCCCTGGCCTTCCTCGCAGGACACTGCCCACACATCTTCTCCCCTGAGAGAAGCTGACTAAGACAACAGAATGAAATTTAATAGGGATAAATGTCAAGTTCTAAACCTAGGAAAAAGAAACCAAATGCACAGTTACAAGATGGGGGATACTTGGCTCAGCATTACTACAAGAGAGAAGGATCTTGGAATAGTTGTAGATCACAAGCTGAATATGAGCCAACAGTGTGATGTGGCTGCAAAAACAGCAAATGCTATTTTGGGCTGCATTAATAGAAGTATAGCTTCCAAATCGTGCGAGGTACTGGTTCGCCTCTATTTGGCACTGGTTAGGCCTCATCTAGACTAGAGTATTGTGTCCAGTTCTGGGCACCACACTTCAAGAAGGATGCGGACAAGCTGGAGTGTGTTCAGGGGAGGGCAACGAGGATGATCAGGGGTCTGGAAACAAAGGCCTATGAGGAGAGACTGAAAGAACTGGACAAGTTTAACCTGGAGAAAAGATTGAGGGAGAGACATGATAGCACTCTTCAAGTACTTGAAAGGTTGTCACACAGAGGAGGACCAGGCTCTCTTCTCAATCTACCCAGAGTGCAGGACACTGAATAATGGGCTCAAGTTACAGGAAGCCAGATTCCAGCTGGACGTCAAGTAAAATTTCCGAACTGTTAGAGCAATACGACAATGGAACCAATTGCCTAGGGAGGTGGTGGGCTCTTCCATTCTAGAGGCATTGAAGAGGCAACCGGACAACCACCTGTCAGGGATACTTTAAGGTGGATTCCTGC
This sequence comes from Anniella stebbinsi, assembly GCA_029215795.1. NCBI lineage: Eukaryota > Metazoa > Chordata > Lepidosauria > Squamata > Anniellidae > Anniella > Anniella stebbinsi. The sequence goes on from JARDYH010000001.1 coordinate 177,341,646, forward strand.
ATTGAGCATGGGGTTGGACTAGATGGCCTTATAGGCCCCTTCCAACTCTACTATTCTATGATTCTATGAATGCCCTTGGTTCTTGGAAAAACAAAATACTTGCTTTTAGATTCACCACTCCCAGCATTCTATGTGTGCTATGTATGCCTGCTCTGTCTGTCCCTAAAGGCAAGTGAGGGGAGACATGATAGTGGTGCATAAAATTATGCATAGTGTGGGATTCCCTGGTTCATCCCATGAAGCTGATTGGTGGGAGATTCAGGACAAGTAAAAAAGACATTCTTTTTCACACAGTGCATAGTTAACTATAGAATTTAGTATCACAAGATGTTGTGCTGGCCACCAATTTGGATGGCATGCCCTCCTTTCCATATAGTCACTCTACGACATAACACTATTCCTAGGCTGACCATATGAAAAGGAGGACAGGGCTCATGTAACTTTAACAGTTGTAGAGAAAAGGGAATTTCAGCCAGTGTCATTTGTATGCAATTAGTTCCTGATGAAATTCCCTCTTCATCACAACAGTTAAAGTTGCAGGCACTATACTAGAGTGACCATATACAAAAGAAGGCAGGGCCCTTGCAACTTTAACTCTTGTGATGAAGAGGGAATTTTACAAGGAACTAATTGCATATAAATTACACTGGCTGAAATTACCTCTCCTCTATAACTGTTAAAGTTATATGAGCCCTGTCCTCCTTTTCATATGATCAGCCTAACTATTCCCCCTTCTGAAGAGGTTATTATGGCAGACCATAATAACAGTTTTCATGTGCCCATTTGCTTTATGAGGCAGGTGCTCCTGAAGGCTACCAAACAGAGGGACTATCAGGCCATAAAGTTGCCTACCTGGGTCTGCCAGAAACCTGGCCTCACCACTCTTGGTAGGTGCATGTTCTACAGCAACCACTCTCAGCTGAATGTGATGGAATCCTACCCTCCCTCCCTGGGTTTAATTTACTGACCTCCCCTTGCTTGGCCTTGCAGGGAACTATTCTGTAACCTAAACAGTCCCAGATTTTATAACCATTCCTCACAGAGGACTAGCTCCCACTCTTGGATCATTTTAGTTGCTCTTTTCTACATTTGCCTTTTTAAACTGTGGGATTAAAGATGTGAAAGCTCACAAAAAATTCAGAGGGAAAAGCCTTCTCCTTTTAGAATTTAAGAGAAAGTATTTATATATTGTTACCCAGCCTTCACTCCCCCCAAAATGATTTCTAAAGACTATGTAATAAGAAGAACACTTTTAAATAATTACTACAGAGTTAAACTTTCTGGAAATAATGAAGCCATGGGCGGCCGGGGGGGGGGGGGGGGGGGGGCAGTCTTTCAATTTTTTCTGTAAGTTTCGCAGCATAGTTAGTTCTTTCATTCCTTATTAAAATGATTGATCTAAAGTATATTTTACTGATAGACATTTCTGCTTAGTTTCCCAACATGGGAGTAGTGTCACCATTGTGCACTCCTAACAGTTTGGGTTTTGTTCTATTGAGTCCTGTTTCTGATGCTGTATGTAGCAGTCATTTAATGTAGTTCTAATCTATTCAGACAATAATTACAAATTTACTAACAGAGTTTACTTTTAAAAATTTTAAAATATAATGATAATTTTACGAGCATAGTAAGTTTTATATATAAAACAACAACTTTAGGAAGGGAAAGGCTGCATTATGTTCCTAAAGCAGCCCTTCCCAACCTGGTGCCCTCCAAATATTTTGGACTACAGCATTCCTAACCATTAGCCATGCTGATTGATGGGAGTGGTTTTCTTTTTTTTAATGAAGTTTTTTATTGTTTTTAAAACAAACATTACAGAATAAAACAGTAAAACTAAAACAAATATCCAGAAAACGTAGAAAAGAAAACGTACAAAGTAAAGATAGACTTCCAATTTTCTCCACAGCAAAAATATGTAAGCAATATTTTCTCTTGCTAAAACAGATTTCCCCTCTTTCTTTTAATCCTTTTCTTCTTATTCGTTGAATCCACAGATACACAAATCATTTTTTCTTGTCCCTGCAAAAAGTCTATAAGAGGTTTCCATTCAGTTATAAGCCTAGATGTTGACCTTTCTCTAATTATTGACGTGAGTTTTGCCATCTCCGCCAACTCCAGTAGCTTCACCATCCATTCATCAATTGTAGGTAACGTTGAGTCTTCCCATTTTTGTGCATATAATGACCTCGCTGCCGTTATCATATACAGAAATAAGGCTCCACAGTTTCTTTTCATCTGATCATCAATTAGACCCAAAAGGAAATATTCCAGCTTTAATTGTATGTTGATCTTCAGTATTTTTTGAATTACAGAATGAATTTGCATCCAAAAGGTTTTTGCTTTTTTACAGGTCTACCATGTACAATAAAATGTTCCTTCTTGTTCTTCACATTTCCAACAGGTTCCCAAAGCCCCCTTATACATTTTAGCCAATTTTGCAGGTGACATATACCATTTATACATCATCTTTTAAAAAATTCTCTATAAGTCAAGTACTTAATGTAAATTTTAAACCTTTTGACCACATATTTTTGTGCCCATTTTATCATACAGTCCTTCACTTGTTCGTCTTCCATCTCAGATTGCAACAAGAGCTTATATACTTTTGAAGTAATATGTTCATCATTTGTACATGGTGCCCTTTTAAATTCAGACCTTGTCTGCTCAAACCCACATGTTTTATTGTCTATTTTAAACCTTTCCACAATTTGTAGATAAGAGAACCATTGGCATAAGTATCCTTCCTTTATCAACCCTTCTCTTCGTTTTAATTTATATTCCCCTTGTGGCAATTCTAATATATCACTATATGTCACCCAATTATGGGAGTGATTGGTGAAAAAAGGGAAGTCTTGCTTACCACCCTCCAGTTCTCCCACATTTTCACTGCATATTTCCCTTATTACCATATTATATTGTTTTCTACACAAAACAAAATAGATCAAGAGGAGTACATCCACTGTGTGTGTGTGTAGTGGGGAAGGGACAACAAAGCTTTATCTGGGAGTAAATCCAATTGAACTCAATAGGAGCTACTTTCAAGTACACCTACAAATGATTGCAGGGTAAATACGGGAGCCAAAAATTACTAATGAAACCTACTTGAGTGGGATAACCACAGGCTGGGAATCATGTTTATTTATAGCACAATCCCCTGCATGTGTATACTCTCAAGTAAATCCCAATGAATTGCCCTAGAAAGTACAACCTAGTAAAGGCAAATTAAGGCTGTGATTTCAAGCAGACTTATTTAATACATTGGGCTAACCAGGCAACAAGGAATCAGGGATCCATTGGAAACAATGAAGGTTGGTGTTTTTAAAAAAAAAAAAACAGGGGGAGGGGGGATTTTGGGACAAAGAAAGGCGGGGGGAGGAAGCTTAAACCAGTCTCTCACAAAAAGCCATGGCCTCTAAATACACAGAGCTTCCAGAGAGAACCTACAACAAAATCCACACACCCCTTCAAGCTAGTGCATGGGAGTGAGACTCGCTGCACTAAATGGAACTTACTTCTCAGTAGACATGCCTAGGATTGAAATGAAAATCAAGCAGCAGCAATGATCAAATAAACAAGAAAAGAACACACCCACGAAGCAAGCAAGCAAACAAGTTGTTAATTGTAAGATGGACAGTTGTGCTGATCAGGAAATGCTTTTGCTTCAGTTCCCCCAATTGCATTTTTTAAAATGGCTGCAACCCTCAACACACTTATTTTGGAGTGCGACACGAACGGGAAATGCAGCAGCACACGGCAAGGAGAGAGGACGAGGGGGACGACACGGAGGAGGCAGCAGGTAAGCAGGGAGATTGGGGGAGGGAGGGGAAGAGCAGAAGGGAGTGCTGTGACCGGATCTGAATCAGATCCGGATAGCAGATCCAATCCGGCCTGATCCAGGCCCGATCTGATCTGTATCCAGGAGGCCCAGATCAGCCCAATCTGCTCCAGATTCGGGATCCATATCTGTGCACAGCCCTAGCAGCAATTGTGTCGGACTGCTGTTTCAGGTTGCTTTAAAAATAAAGCCTGGTAGCTGCATGCACACCTTGAGCCAATCTACAAGCTAGGTTTTTAACGTTTTATAAGGGTTACGAAAACTCTTTGGGCCATATGACGCACTCCCTTGAACGACTGTATACAACGGTTTTACTTTTAATAAATCGTTTTAAGTAAAATAATGTGTCCTTACCGTTTATGATTCATGGGGGCAGTGCTTCATCTACCGGTGCCCAAATGCTTAGCAGTTGATTGGTGGGGAAGAAAGAGGGGCTAAGGAGGAAGTGGGCAAGTGAACTACAACACCCACAATCCTTAGCCCTATACTCATTGAAAGCTAGGGATTGAAAGAGGAACTAAGGAGGAAGTGGGTGAGTGAACTACAATGCCCACAATGCCTTGCCCTAAGCTCATTGTAAAAATGAAATAGAAAGAGACGGGGCAGAAGAGTGTGTGACAGTACACACCGCTTTGAAGACTGATTTTTTTTTTCTCCTGTAACGTGAGTACTCCTTAATGTGGCCTAAGACGTTTTAGAATGCACCCATTTGGAACATTTTAAAATACTATTTAAAACATTCCAAGGGACTGTGTAGATAGGCTCCTTCAGAGCTGTGCAAGACTGCACTTTTAAACATTTATTGTATGGATATTCACAGCTGTGCAACTGTGTACGTGCACAGTAAAAAAAAAATGGCCCTTCAAAAATTATAGATTTCCTGTCTGCAAATCCTTCGCCCACCCCCACCTGAGGCCAGTTCAGAGCAGAGGGTTTGGCTTCCTAGCAATCGTGAATGTTTGTGAACTGCCCGGAGAGCTTCAGCTAATGGGCAGTATAGAAATGTAATAAATAAATAAATAAATAACCAGAACCCTCTTATTTTAGAAATTAACACTTCATAGGCCCCAGTTCCACTGGGCGAAGGGAATGCACTTCTTCGCTTTTCCTTTTATTTCCCCCCTTTCCTTCTTTTTTCACTGTGCTCCTCCATAGTGTTCAAAGGAGATGTTAAAAGCCTCAGCTGACCTTGCAGAATAAAAATGTGTGAGGAAAAAGCAAGGAAGGGAAGGAGAAGGAGGGAAAAGATATGGGGGGGGGAGAAGCTGGAGAAAAAGCTGCAAAACAAATTATACAGCTTCACCAGTAAAAGTAATAATATTGCTTTATTGGAAAACACAAGACTTGGTAGCACATGGAAAATGCCATCACCCCCTCCCCCCAAAAAAATAATCATTGAAATAGTCAGGACAATGGGTTGGGGTGTCGGTTGTGCGCTCTGGGAGTGAGCCAGACATTACAGTACTGGGATAGAATGCTAGTGTAGATAGGCCCCTAGCTCAGATAATAGCATGTGGGGTGCATCAGAGGTATGAGGAGTCAAATAACTACTTTGTATTCTTTGGTCTTCATTTTTGTGTTGCTTAGTGATCACAGACTTACTCCTGGACACTCTTTCCAAATATTTCAATTGAACATTTAAGGCAAAACATAAGGCAAAACAATATAACAGAGGATAGAGAGGACAAATTAAGAAGGCCGTTATTTTCTGACTGGAACTACCCACCGCTATTTTTAATCTACCTAATCGTTGCAATATGTTGATCAGTAACATCATAAGGATGGACAAAGTCCATCTCGTCCAGCATGTTGTTTCTTGCAGTGTCCAGAACCAAATGCCTCTGGAAGCTCACAAACCTGCCATGGTCTTCCATTGGTATTCTGAACATAGATTTGTTCATACATCCCTCCTAGGCATTTTTAATATACAATATTCTTTTAAACCTAAAAGTACTTGTAGAACTAGAAGACGGGTGGGCCAAAACCATAAGAACTACGTCTGTGTAACATCTCCTTCACAATATCAGCACGATTTCATTGGTTTTAAACAGAGAAGATAATTTTGAGTAGCAAGAAAAGTACCAAGGGGATCTTTAGGGGAGCTACCCCAAGTCATTTTTGTGATGAAACCTGAAACGCCAAAAGGCTGCCTGAGGCAGATGGATCCACCACTGTCTTTCCACCCCCAACTCCCCACTCCCGTTTCCCCCTCTTCATTAGTGGCAGCAACAAAGGCAATCTCATCCATCCGTACCTTGCTCTGAGGGATAAGGCCTCAAAGAAAGCCATTTTGAGAAAGGTGACCTCAGCGACCACCCTTTGCTACTGTCACTTTGCCACAATGGTGCCAAAGACCATTGAAAGTTTCTTTAAAGTTTAAAATTACTTTAAACAGCTTTTGCCACTATTTTGGCATGGTGGCACAGGCAGTGTCCATGGCCAGCACACCACAATGCCTTGCTCTAAGGTTGGACCCCTCTGAGAGTGACATTTGGCCCACCCCAGCTCTCAGGAGCATGTGACCGCATAATAAAATGATAATGATGATGCCTTGCTCTAAGGGGTTGTCTAGGCCGGGAATCCTGTGAGCCACAGTAGCTCCCAAAGACTTCTGGGTAGTGGCTGTCTCTACTTCTCACAGCACAGCCTGCTAGCTTGCTGTGTTGCATCTTGCTAATTGCTGAGAAAATGGATCCAAGGACGTCTCATGTAAGAGACACCTGCACCTTATCTGTCCGGCCTAACAAGCTAGACAGAGTATAATGAGCTTACATTCCAAAGCTGTTGTGTCAAGAGGCAAGGCCAAAGCTTCCCCATCAATCAGCCAGTTCACCATAGTATTCCATGGTGGGAACGCGCATTTTTGTTATTGAAACACTTGCACCTCTGCCAAGTTCAGAACAGTATAACCGTTGCTTCTGCCCCCAAGCTGGGGTCCAGACAGGTCGACAGCTTAGTGCAGAGGCTTTCATTGTTTGAGTCCACCATTTATGGGGCAATGCCCGTGTGCCGTGAGTTTGCCTTAATAAACATGTCTCCGTATCAGTAAACCGGTTGATTCTCTAAACGTGCCGTTTCCATGGTGATTTAAAAGAACCACAACCAGGGGCCTACAGTGCCGACCCCCGGTATGTAACAGGGGTACTCAGAGCCCAAACAGCCCAGCAATGATGCAAGCAAAATGGCAGGCAGCAGGTGGGTCGGAGCCCTAATCCACTTAATCCACTCCCCATGGAGTGGGCACGGGGTTCACTGTGCGTCATGGAAGAGATGGCCATTGAAAAAACTACTATAAAAGTAGAATGCATAATAAACTCTGCAAGCAAAGGAAGTTTAAGTTATTGACTTAACTTGTTTGAGTTAATACCTTCGTTGCATTATATTGTGCTTGTTATCTAATACTGTGGATTTAACACTGCTTGCCGAAAACTTGCGCAAGTATGTCTTCTTCAAATATGTTTGAATTAAGGCCAAAAGGCAGAAGAAAAATTTCTACGAACCAAGGATGTAGGAATTTGCCAAGAGACTTTTCTGCCCAATCTGATTGCAAAATGCTTCCTTTCTCCATCTAATCAGGACAGCTCTTTTGATCAGAGAATGAGGACATTGCAAAACAAGGAAACGTTACACTCCAGACCAGGGAAATGTAGAAAACTAAACTTTCATTGTTGGAATCAACTCAAACTCAATAGAGCCGATACTGCCACAGACACTCACAGCCATAACTGCTCTGAGTGGAGACGACCGGTGTTGTATATTAATGTTACAAACAGTAACGTATTAACAATCAATGAAGGCAAAGCTTAAGACAGGCTTCATTTAATTCCTCACAGAAACTCCAACAGATATATTTCCCTGATAAGAGAAAAGCTTAAACAGCTTCCACTCTACATAGCTTATTATTTCACAATATGTAACAAAATGACGCTATTGTACATTAATTTATGCCTGTTTACTTCCTTCTATGTACTTTTCTATGTACCCGAGATTTACAGGTTTTGCAATATGTACTATGATGCCATTATGAAGAAAGATTTTTCAATAAGAACATGGGGGGATATCATTAGACCCCTTTTCTCACTTTGGTTATGCCTTGAAAAAGTGTTTGGATTTTCTTCCAAACACTGACCTGAACCCAGCTAAACCCAGGCTTAAGGCAGCAATCCCAAACATGCTCACTAAGGAGTCAGTCCTATGGAACTCAGTAGGTCTTATGTGGGAGTAAATGTGCTTAGGATTTCACTACATGCCCTCTTGAAACCAATGAAGTAAATTAGCCATGACTGTAGCCCTATTCACTTATTGCCTCCAATCATGGCTAAGATGGGGTTTGGGGAGGATTGGCCCCGCCCAACACATGGACTCTGTTCAGCTGTCATGGTAAGCCATGGTGGTTAAGCATTTTGAGCTAAACATCATGGCTTAACATCTCAAGCAAACCTTTCCCAACTATGGTGGCAACATAACCATAGTTTAAACACACTGACTAAGCATTTATTTATTTATTTTATTTATTTATTTACTGCATTTGTATACCGCCCCATAGCCGAAGCTCTCTGGGTGGTTTACATAGGATTAAAAACAATTAAAAACAATATACAAAAATTAAAACAGCAAAAACAGACAACATACACACAATCTGTACATTTAAAAACCACTTCAACACTTCAAAAAGCTACAAAAACAAAACAAACCCAGACTCCTCAGATATTGCCAAATGCCTGAGAGAAGAGGAAAGTCTTGACCTGGCGCCGAAAAGATAACAATGTTGGCGACAGGCGGGCCTCGTCGGGGAGATTGTTCCACAATTGGGCAGCCACCACAGAGAAGGACCTCTCTCTTGTTGCCGACCTCCGAGCTTCCCTCGGAGGAGGGCCTTAGATGTTGAACGTAGTGTTCGGGTAGGTTCATGTCGGGAAAGACGTTCCATCAGGTATTGTGGTCCCAAGCTGTGTAAGGCTTTATAGGTTAAAACCAGCACCTTGAACCGGGCTCGGAAACATACAGGCAGCCAATGCAAGCTGGCCAGAGTAAGTCTTATATGTTCGAACCTACTGGTTCCAGTTATCAATCTGGCCACTGCATTTTGCACAAGCTGCAGCTTCCAAACCACCTTCAAAGGCAGCCCCACGTAGAGTGCATTGCAGTAATCTAACTTGGAGGTTACCAGAGCATGGACAACTGAAGCCAGGTTATCCCTGTCCAGATAGGGACGTAGCTGGGCCACCAACCGAAGTTGGTGGAAGGCACTCCGTGCCACCGAGGCCACCTGCGCCTCAAGTGACAGAGATGGTTCTAGGAGAACCCCCAAGCTACGAACCCGCTCTACGAACAGGTTGAACACCCTCCATCCGGTCAGCAGAACCACCCACTAACAGCGTCTCAGTCTTGTCTGGATTGAGTTTCAGTTTATTAGCCCTCATCCAGTCCATTGTTGCAGCCAGGCACTGGTTCAGCACATCCACAGCCTCACCTGATGAAGATGAAAAGGAGAAATAGAGCTGCGTGTTATCAGCGTACTGATGACAACGCACTCCAAAACTCCGGATGACTGCACTCAACGGTTTCATGTAGATGTTGAACAGCATGGGGGACAAAACTGACCCCAGCGGAACCCCATACTGGAGAATCCACGGGGCCGAGCAATGTTCCCCAAGCACCACCTTCTGGAGCCGACCCCTCAAGTAGGAGCGGAACCACTGCAATGCAGTGCCTCCCACTCCCAACTCAGCCAGTCGTCCCAGAAGGATACCATGGTCGATGGTATCGAAAGCCGCCGAGAGATCAAGGAGAATCAACAGAGTCACACTCCCCCTGTCTTTCTCCCGACATAGGTCATCATACAGGGCGACCAAGGCTGTTTCCGTACCAAAACCAGGCCTGAAACCCGACTGAAATGGATCCAGATAATCAGTCTCATCCAAGAGTGCCTGGAGTTGGCTCGCAACCACCCGCTCCAGGACCTTGCCCAGGAATGGAACATGCTACTGGCCTGTAGTTATTAAGATTTTCAGGGTCCAGGGAAGATTTCTTTAGGAGTGGTCTCACTGCCGCCTCTTTCAGGAGGCCTGGGACCACTCCCTCTTGCAAAGAGGCATTAATCACTTCCCTGGCCCAGCCAGTTGTTCCATCCCTGCTAGCTTTTATTAGCCAAGAGGGGCAAGGATCCAATACAGAGGTGGTTGCACGAACCTGTCCAAGCACCTTGTCAACATCCTCGAGCTGCACCAACTGAAACGCATCCAAGAAAATAGGACAAGCCTGTGCTCTGGATACCTCACTAGATTCACCTGCTATAACACTGGAGCTGCAAAAAGGTTAGTGGCCTAACCATGGCTTAGCGTGTTGGCTGAACAGGCTCAGTGTATATACCTGCTGTCTTACTATTACTCACAAACACAGCAAAGTTTCAGGAAAGCAAAATATCCAGGCCATTTCCTCATCCAGACTGACCCATGTGCCTCATTCTGAGGGGTCCTTCTTCAGAACAAGGCATTCTGGGTGAGATGGCCTGGGACATCGCCTGTACTGTTGTGGCACTGGCAGTCTCCAATGCCGCTTCCCCACCAGTGCCTTGCTCTGTGATCAGGCGTGGGGGGGTGTAAGGAGCTGCCTAGGGTCGGGCGTGGGGGGGGGGGTGTAAGGAGAAGAGAAGAGGGGGAGGAAGAGGAGGGGAGGAAGAGGAGGAGGAGGAGAAAAGTGGTGGTGATGGAGGAGGTGGCAGTGGGAGGTCTTTCACCAGCATTGGTTTCTGCTAGTGCAAGGTCATTGGCGCTACTGGAATGCCAGCATTGGATACAACCCATGGTGTGCAATGTCAAAGGTGGGGCAAGGAGATGTTGCCCTGGATCACCCTCTACAAGTTATCTTAAAGCATGGAGGGAACAAGTGAACTAGGCTTAATTCAAGCCCCATTAATTACTAACTTTAGCTGGATTAGGACCACCCCATTTAGATTCAGGGTTCCAGGCCAATATACACAGCCAGATAACAATGAGAGCAGCATATCAGGCACCTTGTGTTGCTTCTGTGACCCAATACATGGCTGCACAAAAGTCATCCTGAAGAGCAAATGAGAGCTTATCCAAAAGCCTCAGGGCCTCTACTGAAAAGCCTCCCTGCCACTACTCCTGAGGGAGGAGGCACATTTCCTTTGAGAAACTGACCATATCCAGACAACACACTGTGGCTCATCATGGGCTATTTAACTTTCAATGAGCCACAGTGGCCCACAGGCAGCAGATTGCATATGCAAGCCCCGCTATGGTGTTGGTGTCGTACAAACCTGGGAAGCATGGGTTATGTGAGGGTTAAACAACCCTCGCATAACCTTAAAACATAACATGGATTATGCAAAGGTTGTTTAACCCTCACATAAACCATGCTTGCCAGGTTCACACGACACGACAATTCCCGTGCAGGGGTTACACATTCAAAATGTGTAACACATGCTGGAGCCTCACCATGGGTTAAATAACCTAGAGTGGGCTGTCATGTTGTGCAAACAGCCCCATTCTGTATATAGCCTTCCCTTTTTAATTCAAAAAAATGACTGATTGGGGAAAAGGAGCTGATATGCAAAGCTCTTACAGCCCATTGTGGCTCATTTATGGGCTGTGAAAGACCTTTCTATGCTGCTCTCTGCTCTCGGCCCATAGGTATCACGTGAGCAGCTAAATCATGTCAGGGGTGATACCGTAGAGGAGAGGTCAAGCACAGTATTCACTTGGCAAACTGGTCCTTCATCATAAGAGGAATGTATTTTTAGCAGATGGCAGGTTTCTCTGGGGATTCAATGAGTGATCAAAGTCTCTAGTAAGATAATTGTTGGAGATAAGTACTCAGACACTTCTGTCTAGATCAAAGGATTTTGAAATGAAGCATGATTTCTTTCCAAGTAATACATAAATCTAAGACTTGGAGAGCTTTCATACATTCGCTTGTTCATTTATTAAAGCAGATTTTATACCCCGCCTTTCTACTCGAAGGTGCCTGAGACAGGAAACATAATGAACAATGATAGCCACCTTTGGGCTCTACATGTTTGTGCATGTCCAAATATGTTTGGACATGCACAAACATATTTAAAAAGCACCTCTGGATGGCCAGGGACTTGTCTAGATGCTTTATTACATACCCTGCCATGGCTATGCAGTTGCACCCTGTTGTTTAAATGACACAGCCGCCAACTAGCAGCCACATCAGGTTTTTCCCTGCAAAACTGCACTTTCTCAAAGTGTTGTTTTACTGCGACTTTTCCAATTGCTCCGATGTCACCACATTGTTTCTCTGCCTGTCAGTGGTGGCTTCGGTTCGGGTTATGAAAGTGGGCATACCTAGGGGCAGATCCCAGTACAGGGCAGGCATGGGAATGCAGGGCAGGGGGCGCGCAAAGACATTCACCTCCCACCCCATGAGCTCATAAGATCCTCCCTTCTTCCCTCAAACACACACACAGCTTTGCAAATTACAACAACAACAACAACAGACAGACAGACAGACAATTTTCGAGACCATTTGTTACCAGTCAATTTCCATTCGCATTTTCATGTCAGTAAGTGAAATGGCGATAAAAAGACACAGATGTATTATGCCATTCATTCCATATTGTTTCAACTGTGATCTAACATCAGAAAGAAATGTGAACCTGAAAGTTTCCATATTTATGGGCTTGAGAGAGTGGCTGTTTCAGATCAGTGTTTTATAGCCAACAGCACTGTTTTTGTGTGTGTAGGAGGTGTCTTCTTTTTCATCAATCTGAAAACGAAATTACAAGTCAGGACAATAATGTGTGGTTTTGCTAGTGGTGAGCAAGAGGCTTGAAAAGGAAGAGGTCTTCTTCATATTCTGAATGCATACAGCTCTTGCATAATTCCAGTGCAATCCTACACACATCTACTTTGAAGTAAGCTTCACTGAGTGCAATGGGATTTACTCCCATCCCAGGCAAACATATAGGACTACAGCCTTAATCATGTAACCTGGATGACCTACACGTTTTAATTTCTAATGAGAAAAGACAGCACTTTAGCTTTTGAATAAACCCACTTAAATGCATGGTCCAGCCAGAGTTAAGCACCTTTTTAAGAACCTTTTCTTCAGAGGGACGATCAGGCACATGCTTCACTCTCTCCCATCAAAATCAATATGATTTTAAATTGCTTAAATTTGGCTGGCTCGTATTCTACATTTCAAAGAGAATGCACAAGCACACATGCTGGGCAATAAGAAAATAGAAGTTTCTGTCAATTCTGAGAACATCATAAGCCGTACCAACCAGTCACCAAACAAGGAATGCTGGTTTTAAGCCTATCGGTTAGACAATTTGCTGGAAGTCTCCAATATCTTACCACTATAGCTCTGTCCTATATACTGATATCTATAATACTATACATACTCACATTCTCCAAGTGTTGATCCTTAGTCAAAATGAGAGATATCAGCTGGCCTAGCAGACCCTCTGTTACAACCAGAAAGCCTGCAAGCCATAGTTGCAAAGGCTTCTGGGTAAAGGCTGTTCCTGCTTCACAGCACAGCCTGCTACTGATGGGAAAGATGGATCAAAGAACGTCTAATGGGAGAACACCTTATCTAAGCCTGTCAATGAGCAAGCATTCCAAAACTGTTGTGTCAAGAAGCAAGGTCAACGTTTCCTCATCTGTCAGCTAGTTCCCAAAAAGGTAATGCTTGTTTATGCCAGCAAAATGTCTGATTCACCATAGTATTCCATGGTGAGAACGCACACTTTGTTATTGTATCACTACAGTATAAATGTTGCTTCCGTACCCAAGCGGGTGTCCAGATGGGTCAACTGCTCTGTGCAGGAGCTGTCGCCATTTGAGTCCACCTTTGATTGGGCGTGCCTGTTAGGCTGAAAGCTGCTCAATAAATCTTATTCCTTGTAAGTAGGGCTGTGCATGGATCCAGATCTGGATCCTGAATCTGGAGTAGATCAGGCTGATCCGGGCCTCCTGGATCCGGATCCAAACCAGATCGGATCAGGCCGGATCAGATCCATGATCCGGATCCGATTTGGATCCAGTCACAGCACTCCCTCCCACTCTCCCCCTCCCTCCCCCCATTCTCCCTGCTTACCTGCTGCCTCCTCCTTTTTGGGCAACAATGAGCAAATCACTGGCTTTCAACATCACAGGGTGCCTCTATACGGCAGCAGTACGACGCCTGTTTCTCCGAAGATGCGCATTTTCCTTTATTTGAATTTATGTCTTTAGCGATAGACGACAGTCATGAAGTCAAATTACTGGCTCTATATACTGCTCTTTACAATTGGTTATATGCAGAGTTTCGCAGCAGAGTCGGAGCATAGCTCTAACATTGAAGGAGGAAAAGTTGAGGAAAGTACCACCCTAGCGTGGTACCTTAGGCTAGCCCTAAGCTGATCCTGAATTTTCTGCTCCCCAAAGATGTCCAAAAGATCTAAAATTTTATCCTTTTTCCAAGAAACTCCCCATCCTTTCGCAAGAGTCTCAGCCATGACAATGGTCAACGATGTCCCAAGGCTAAAATATCTAAACAATGAATCTGCACAGAAGCTCAACATGTGGATGGAGGAGTGGGAGGGATGGTCAGGTAGAGGAAGAAACTAACTTGATGTCACTCATGACATCACCAGCCCTGCCCTGCAAACTATGCCCACTCTTAGCATTAAACCGAATAGTCACTACATTGGTAACATTATGAAACTGTGCTCTAACTGTGGAGAAAAATGTAAAGTTGCGGTAAATCGACACCACGAAAATGCGCATTAACAGAGTGTTTAAATCGCATGTACGTCTGATTTGTACCTGTCTCGTCTGTCCGAAATGCCGCCACTGCGCATTCAATGAGGTGCAAATAAGCCATCTAGAGGTACGCACAGAGTTTGCAATAAAAGTATTATGTACAACTTTGTGGGAGACAGCCAAAGTACACTCATGGACACAAGGAGACCCTTCTTGATAAAGTGGAGCAAAACAAAACCATATGAAGGAGTTTGCCAAGAAATATTAAATATTCTATAGTAGATTTTCCAGAAGCAATCTTCTTTCTGAAATCATTTTCTTTGTACTTTCCCCCTCCATTTTTATCCTTAGAAATATTAAAATGTTAACATTTAAAAGAAAAGAAAAGAAAATAAGCCAACGGTATTATTCCCAAGTAGAAAATGCAAGGCTGAGAGAGCTATTGTTCAGTTAACACCATGTAACCATGTAGCAATGTTGTTGCTACTAGTGATAGTAGCAGCACAAGTAATATTTTATATAGCACATCAGCGCTCTTTCTGGCTATGAACATTCTAATGAATTTCACAGGAGATGAACAGTCTTCGTTGTACACCCAGAGAACAGATGGCCATTTTGACATTTCCCGGGTTATTTATTCATTTCATTGTTCCATGAATATCTTGCCTTTCCTCCAAGGAACTTGGGTGGCACACATGGTTCTCTCCAACCAGCCCCTGACCATTTTATCCTCAAAACAACCCTGGAAAGTAGGTCAGTTGGGTGAGAGAGGCCCAAGGTCACCCACTGATCTCTGTGGCGGAGTGAGAATTTGAACCAGGGTTTCCCCAGTCCCTGTAGCCTGACACTCTAACCCCCAAGCCACACTGGGTCTCAGCACTTCTTCCCTAGATTCCCCTATCCCAGCCTACAGCCCTGCGAACATTTTAGACTGGGGATGTCAAAGAAATCTGCAATGGAATCAAATGAATTCAGATTTCTATGAATCCCACTCACATATTCTGCAGCAGTCCAGCTTTTCCTGAGTTGCACGGATTCCGCAGACATACAGACCAGGGTTTTTTGTTTTTGTTTTTTTTAACTTTACAGCATTTTACACAAATTTTGTTCTCAAAAAATACATAAAATAAAAAACACTGCCTAAAAATGCACATTTCCCTATAGGCTAAAGCATGAAAATGTGCACATTTGAGGGGATTTATGAATTTGCTCAAATTCAGGAAATTCAGGGAGGAAATCCAATTTTGTCAATGAGCGGACAACAGATTAAAAGGCACCTTACAGTCCCTGAAATGCAGACAGAACAGGTTTTACAAAATCTGTACATAGCTAGTTTTATACTACAACTTCCAACATTCCTGACCATTGACCATTCTGGCTGGGGTTGATTGGAATTAAAGTCCAAAACATCTGGAGGGCACATGGATGGGGAGGTCTGCCCTATGATATCAATCCCCAAAAAGTTACAACCTGTGTTTTAAAGGTTTTTAATTGCTATTTCATGGACATTTATCTACGAAGTCATGCAAAGCAGAACAAAGCAGCAACAAATGGCAAGTACTTAGTAGACAGATTAAAACAGTAAACACTTGTCATTGGAGGGAATACAATTTGTTGACATTTACCAATATGTGCCTTGTTTTGTTGATCTTTTTAGTTAATCCCATCACTCCAGAAAGAGGAATGTTAGGACATTGGACATATTTCAGAAGATTTTTTGTTTACAAAAGATATAAATGAGAACCATATTTCTAAGAATACATCTTGTCTGGTTATTCTGCTAATTAGTCTAAACTGATGTGTTAATTTCTCAGCAAGGGTGAACTGCCATATTCTGGAGAACCAGCTATGTATTGTATATCCCGTGGAATAAAAAAGAGTCTTACAATATTAATTTAGAAGGGGAAACGTGTGTGTGAATATCTGAAAAAAATAGGTCTTTTTGCACATCTATCAAATTCCAGTGGAAGATCATACCAGTTTACTTTAAGCAACAACAGAAAAGAACTGGGAAAAACTGAAATGTAGAAAAACAGCCATGATGGCATCGGCTGTTGTAAGAGTTGCACAATATTCAGTATAAAGAGCTTGCTTTTTCCACACATAAGCCTCCACTTGCATCATTTTACAAAGCTTGTAGCAAATATTCCAGGGTTGTTGTGTTGATAAATAAGGCAAGGCTGAAATGGGGTCTACAAATGATAAGCACAATAGCTAACAGTTGTAGCCTAATAGCTGTATTCCTAAGAAAAGCCATAACAGAACAGACCCAAGCCCTGTGTAGTCCAGCATTCTTTTCCCACATGTGCCACTAGGAAGCCCACGAAAAGGACATGAGTACAATTATAGCACCATCCTGCTGAATGTTCCCAGCAACTGGTATACATAGGCATACTGCCTCTAATACTGGAAGTAATATATAACCATCAGGACTAGTAGCCAATATCATGCCCTTTTATGACAATTAAGGCACTTTAGAACAGTCAACGTTTCCACTTGAAGCATTTGCTCTCACTAATTTATATCATTTTCTCCACCTGGAAAATGCACCTCAGTTGATCAGAAAATGCTATCCTGAGGAGAAAGTAGAAGATGGGCTGTGACAAACACATTAGACTGGAACTCTAAATGGAAAACGTTAGTACTACGTACCTAAGTTGTAATACGTGCCTCTTTTAATATCCATTGCTTGATTCATAATTAATACCACAGTGGAGTAATGTCTGCAGCTGCTTCTTGATTATTATTATAATGGGGAGCATAAACATATCAAAATCAGATTCCTTTTACTTGGAAAATATAAGAATACTTATCATGTCTAACCACTAGGAAACAGCTGAATGCCGACTTTCAGAAAGACAGACATAGACAGATAGAATAGGATGCAGAAAGAACATCACTAAACTGTTCTTTTCTGTTCAGCTTTACTTAATCCATGCAGAAGTAATGATGAAATTCAACTTTAAAATAAACATTAAAAAAATAGAAAAGATAAATACCAGTTGCTCAGAATGGGGCTCATATGCTCATTTTAGGGCAGTGATTGATAGGATTAAGGTGTCTCCGTCAAAAGTGCTTTTGTAACATTAAAGTGCTAAAATAAGGGGGAAATCAAAGCAAGGGTGCCTCTAGATAAGGCTTTTATCCTGCAATCACCCTTGATCAAACATGGAATTTTACAGGGCATCCAGACATCATTGTCTTCCATTTATAGAGGGCACATGCTTTCCTGCGGCTTCTTCCAACTTTCTCCTTATTGCAGAAAATCCACTGAGGAGGAAAAGATGGAATAGCTGCACAATGGTATTTGGTCCTAAGTGCCACCCCAACTGTTTTTAGATTCTTGACTGAACAGAAATGTCTGTTTCAACTTTGACTTCCAGATCTTATGATTGAATTAAATGGCATGCTCTCTATGAATAAAAAGTTGGAAATTAATCTCTAAAACCATCCTTTAGTTTAGAAACAACTCGAACCAGTGAAGCTACCTGAAGCTACCTGAACTAATCTTAGCCTAATGACAATGATCTCAGTGGCACCAAAGAATCAGTTCATACATTCAGTTCATGCTCACCACTCATTGACTGGGTTCGGACAATCACAGGGGTAAAAGAAGCCATTGTGGCTTCTCCCCACACGCATGCCACATGCACAACCACTATTTGCATGATTACCTATGATGCAGAGCAGGTTGCCATGTCATCCGAACTCAGTGCAGTGTGCAGTGGGGGCGCCTTCTTACCCATGCCACAACCCATGGCTTGTAGTAGAGGTTGTGGTGATGGTAAGAAGGCACCCCAGCTGCACACCACACCAGGTTTGAACAATACGGCACCTTATGCTGCATTGCAGAGAATTATGCAAATCACAGCTGCATGCAGCATATGCGGAGGCAAGGAGGGAAAGACACAATGGCTTCTTTTACCCCCATGATCATCTGAACACCCCCATTGGCACTAATACCATCAAGTGATGGCTTGTATGTGTGAATGAGTCATCACTAATTAATCACCAAGGTAACGTTTTCATACCACCTGATTCCAACTCCCAGGGCATATTCTAATCTGGAACATAAAACAAGAGAAAACTACTCAGTTCAAAAACTGTTTGCCAAAACTGGCATTCCCTTAATCAGTAGTTGGCGAATATCCTCTGTGAGTTAAGCCAGAGTTTTCCAGACAGTCCCAATGCCTAGTGAAAAGGGGAAATCTTTAAAGAACACTGGAAAATTGTCAAAGAGGGGGCAAGCTTGGCCGGCCTTCCTAGGCAGTGAATTCCACAACAGCTACCAAGGGAGTCCTCTTCCAGATCCCAGTCAAATTCAGCTCTGATGATGGCCAAATGTAAAGGGCAGCATTTTCAGAACAGTCTATTTCTGGTCCATGTCACTTTCATATGTGCTCATTCATAAGTTTGTTCTGTCCCATTTCTGCATTAATCTATGAGGCTTTTTATTTTTTAAAAAAAATCCATATACAAATTAGAACATAAATATTTTGACTCTATTTTCTCACAAAATACCTGTTTCTAAATGTATTTTATCCTAAGATACATGCATTTTAAATGCATTTTCAAGCTCAGAACTGCCCCAAAAATTTAGAGAAGTGTGAAATCCAAAACATAACTGCATTCTTAGTCTGGGAAGTGAGGATCAGGTTGTTTCCCTTTAAAATGGGAACCAAGTTAAAGCCTCAAGCATTCCTAATCTCCAGTAGAGCAGAATTGAACAGAGATACCTGGGGGGGGGGGGGTATCTATACAAAGACGCTTTGGAAGAGGATCACCTCAAAAGCCCATAGCATCAATGTTGCAAAGCTAAATCAATAAAGCTAGATGGGGCAGGAGGAAGCGCAGGCAATCCAGCCAGAAAAGCCCGCCTCCTGCCCCCAGCCCTGTGTTCCTGCACTTACCCAACAACAACAACAACAACAACAACAACTACAAGAGACTCAGCTTCTCTCTAGACTCCCTCTCTGCCATCTTCAGAAGCCAATTGCAGCTTTTTCTCTACATCCACTAGATAACCCAGAGCAAAGGTAAAAGTTGTGGTAAATCGGCACTTTGAAAACACGCAGTTTCGGGGGGGGGAGGGAATTCTGATGTGGCTGCCATTTGGTGGCCGCATCATTTAAGCAGTGCAGCACCACTGCACAGCCACTACAGGGTTATAGACACCCTCCTGGAAATAGAGAAGCTGCACCTACTAAAAACCACTCTTCTACAGAACTATGAAAAGTACAAGGTCCCTTTCCTGTACTGAATCTAGTGATCCTTTTCTTGTCGTTCAGTCTTTAATTCACAAGACAGCCAGCTCTGGTACTGGGGTGCTGCTCCAAAGAGAGAGAGAGAGTAGGCAGGCACAAGCAGATGGGGAGGTAGAGTCTCAACTGCCCAGCATGAACACGGCAACATGGTGGAAATGAACACTGCAGGACCTCTCGCTAAACAGCAAAGTCAGTCTTGGGTTCCCAGTCAGACCAATCCAACCAATGGGATATCTTTTGCTTTTTCAACTATCTGCATGTTGCAAACGTTTTATTGATGCTATGAATTCCAAAACAAGCAAATATCCTTTTACAAAACCTCAAGTGCCACATGAACAGGTTACGAATGACATTTTCCTAATCATGTCAGCCACCCCTATTCTGAATCCTCCTCCTCATTAAAGATCTCACTTCCTTTTTTAGTTTAATTTTCATCCTCCAACTGCCATTCGTTAAATGACTTTGAGGTATCTGTATAGTTGATGTTATTAGGTCCTTGTCTGAAAAGTCTCCTTTGCCTCCATTGCAACCTTTGGAATAAAGCTCCCAAAGCCAGCTGCCCAGAGACAAGAGTTGCCAAAAAGAACATTTTTTTCCAGCAGTTCCCAGCTGGGCTGAATTATCTTCTCCTGGAAAGAATTGCAATGTGTAGGCACTCTGGGAAAAGCTAAACTGGATAGTGTTCAAACGTGGCCATGACATCTGCAAGAATAAAAGGATTTTGCCACCCTGCACACCAGCCCAGCTAATGGATCTGCTCAAAGGAAAAGGGAGGGGGAATTAAAAATGTCAAAAATAGCAATTTCAAAAAATACACAGAGAAAGGCTCCTCCCTTTTAAAGCCATCAGGCATGTGTTCATTCACGGCAATATGATTTTTGCCAAATGATCCTGGCAACGTTTCCAGGGTGCGTTGCTGTGTTAAGGAGATGAAGGACGATAGAAAGAAGGCAGAGAAGATCGCTTTCCCTCCTGCAGCTAGGCTCTTGCTAGCCTCTGCACTCATGTTCTCTTTATGGAGCTGGGGAAGTCAAAAGATTCACCGTGGTACTTCTGTAGAGGCGATATGGAGGGAGAGACAACACCTCACCAAGAGCTGCAGACTGTTCTTGGAGATTTTTTTTTCTTTTCTTTACAGAAACCGGCAGTGCTAGAACAGTGTAACATTGACCTTCTTTGGATGTAATGCTAACTATGGTTTAGAGCAGACGTGGGCAACTTCAGGAGTTCCAGGGACCGTTTTCACACACACACCATTCCCCGCAGGCCACACTCTACGATTCTATTAGTTTTCAAGGAAAGAAAGTGGCCAAAACTAGTTGTGTACAATATTCCCCATTCCTCGTTTCGGATATTTAAATTCTTTTCATCTAATCTATGTGTTTTCCAAAGTGACCTGTAATAGTGATACAAATGCAGTACTTTAGTCAAGTATGTCCAGATGTTGGAAGCTGCAAGATGGGTAATATTGCTGGCTGTTTATTGATGTTATTTCCCTTTCACCCTCTCCCATCTTCTCCACAATGCCCTATAAGGCACAAGAAGCTCATAATAGTAGGCAATTTTGAATGTTGCCATCTAGTGGCAGACAGAGGCAACGCCTGCAGACCTGGACACAAGACCATCAAATCAGCAGAGCTAGTGGTGTTTAGTTGCATCTGTACATGGAGAAATACTGGAAACAGAGGGAAAGTTAACCAATCTGTTGTGGTTAATGTGATGAAATCCTCATCACTTCCCATTAACTGTTTATGAAAGTGTGGGATATACTGCTCACCCTAACCCTAAATGCTAACACTGCTCCGTGGAGCTTAGGTCTTGCAAGATGTCGTGTTTGTGAAATGAAGAAATCTCTTACTTCGAAAGAATCAGACTTTTTTTCTTCTCCAAAAGAAGGACATTTATGAGGAAACAGTAAGTATGTTCTGGCCTAATTTTGCCAGTTTCAAGACATCTGTATGACTTCTGGTTCTTGGAAAAGCAGGATTCTATATCAGGCAGGGAGCCTCCACAGATACACAAAGCTCACCACTGCAGAGGTTTGCCCTGAACGCAAGGAGAGCAACAAGAACGGTGTGAGATGGAGGGAGACAGAGCTCACATGCTCCTTCTTGCTCTCCCTCCTCACAAGTTAGTATAAATAGGATTCAGAATGCCTGAACATGGCTGCAATGGCTCCAAAATTGATTCCAAGTGTAGATTACTGACTGTGTCCAAGCCCATACATTGTGGTAACTTTCTCCCTCTCTCCACCCCCCTCTCTCTCTCACACACACACATGGATGGCTTACATTCTCCCTCCACACATGTACTGTACAGATGAAGAGGAACACGATCACAACACTGCCCCCTGCCCCCACATCCCTGTGCCCTAAATGCACACTCATATTTGGATAGGAGTACCCACCTCTGTTAATCTGTGGTGAGGATTGCACTGGTAATATTTTTCTGTTAATTCCGTGCTTTTACTACAAAGTCTGAGGGAAATTTCTGGGGAACATCTGTAGATATGGAAGGAAATCCTGTGAAGGAAATCCATGAATGCTGGGCAGAAGCAGCTTCTTAGTACATCGCTGCTGCCAGCCCTGTTGCTACTGCTTCTGCTAAGACCCCACTCCAACACATTCAGTGCTAGTCTGCTTATCCCTTCTGTCTCCACTAAGAGATTGCTCACTAAGCTACAGTCATCATTCCAGTGTACAACTTCTGTGATGCTTGAAGCAGGGCCTCCTTAGCAGTGGCACTACATTTGTGGAATTCCTCCCCAGAAAGGCCTGCCAAGCTCTTCCTGGTGTCATTTTACATCACACCGTCACGTATGAACTTTTTCTTCACTCAGTTATTTAGCTCTTAATGATTTCATTACCTGTGGGATTTCTTTTCTATTGTTGCTAATGTATGTCTAATTTTATTTTTATTTTAACCTTTATTATTTTATTGATTTAAACATATATCTATACTGCCTTGAATGCATTCATAAAAAAATGGGTTCCAGACTAGCTACCATTCCCACCAGCGCAACCCTTTTGACACTAAGGCCCTTTCTACACCATAGGGGGTGTAGTGGGAGTGAGGGAGGGCGATTCTGGAAGTACATAATACGCACCATCGGCGCACAGGGAGTGAGGGAGGGTGATTCCAGAAGTACCTAATACGCATCATCGGCGCACAGGGGCCATCCCAGGCAAAATGCCTGGTGTGGAAAGGGCCTAAGTTGAGAGCTAAACAAGGAAGCACAGGGAATGTGGTGGCAACAGATCCTCAGGAACTGTGAATAGGACTAAGAAGAAATTAGGGATGTGAATCATATTATTCCGATGTCCGATAACGATCCGATAATGATGTTATCGGACATCCGATTAACGATAATGTTACGATACAAATCTCTCCGATAACTATCGGGTCTGATAATTTTTGGTCCAATAATTATCGGATTTTATTGAAAATATCGGACCGCCATTTTTCGAAAGTGTGTTCCCATGCAGATTGTCTTTGCTAGTCATGTGTATTAAATTTCAGAGCAATTGCTCAAACCCTCGATTTTATATGAATTTGTTAAAGATCGTGCAACTTTTTGACAGCTGGTTGACCGGGCCGCCTTGTTGCTTTCAAAGTACCACAATCTTTTTAAAAATCATATAAAATTGAGGGTTTGAGCAATTGCTTTGAATTTTTTTACACATGACTAGCCAGATCCCATCTTCAATGCCCCACAAGTTTCAAGTTATTGTCTTTAAAAATGAAGTAGTTACAGTGGGGGGTGGGGCTTTTGGGGGACCCCCTATAACTTTTTAATTTGAAAAGACAGAGACTTGAAACGTTTTGAACATTGCAGATTGGATCTTGCTAGTCCTGGCTCCCCAAGTTTCATGTCATTATCATTTCAAATAAAAAAGTTATACATGCGTTTCCCCCAACGCAAGCCTATGGGGAAAAAAACAGACAACAAGTCTTCTTTTGACAGCAGGGCAGCCTGGTCAACCAGCTGTCAAAGTAGAACGCTCTTTAAAAAAATTCATATAAAATACAGGGTTGGAGGGATTGTTCTGAAATTTGGCTGCAAACAAGATCAGAGGAAGAGTAGGGAGAGAAAAGGCATTGCTTAATCCTTTCTCCATGGAATATTTTCTGATCAAACTCCCCCTGCCCAAGCACACCACAGGCTGAAAAGCAGCTGGGGGATGATTTTGAGCCAGAGGCATGAGGGCTAAAGCATCCTGCCTCCCCACCCCTGCCATTTCCAATCAGAGCCTTCATAACTGCTTTGCATTTAGAGGGAGGGGAACATCAGGAGATTGTTGCATACATCTCCCATGAAACATCTATTCGGACCTTCAAAGCCAAAGGTATTGGTTTTGTTTATGCGGAACTCATTTGACTTGCCTGCTTCTACTTCCTTTTCATCTATTTATTTTGTCACTCTGGGTCAGGCGTCTGAGCAGTGAGCCGTTGTCCTCTTGGTAACAGCTCTTCTGGGTGGTGACTTGAGGCGGCATGCTTTGGTGAAAAGAAGTCAAACCTGACATTTAATTAGCCCCTGTGGCTCTGCCATCCCCAAGCCTTTTGCCTCTCATTACCCACTCCTGTTAACCTTTTTAGAAAGCTCCCCCAGTAACCCTAACCCTGTGTCACTTATACTTGTATCTTCACTGAACTAATTTGGAACACCGGCCAAGTGTATGAGATGGGAAATCTTATCTCAGCCACCTGTAGTGCAGTCCTGTACATATATATATCTACTCAGAAGTAAGCCTCATTGAGGTCAATAGGGTTTACTCCCAGGTAAGTGGGTATAGGATTGGAGTCTATGTGGCCCAAGACAAACCACTCTTCTCTCGGCGGTCCCTACTCTCATCTGGAGAAAGACACAAACACACAGAAACAATTAATTAATGAATTAAATGAAAACATTTATATCCCACCCTTCAAAAATAAAATCCTTTCCCAGGGCAGCATACAGCAAAATATAAAACACAATAACACAACAATTGTAATTTTAAAAATCATAATGTCCCTTTCCACATGTCACAACAACAACCCTCCCTTTTTTAAAAAAATAAATTCCAGGCTATTGCCTGACCACTCCCAATGAGCAGGAGAGAAGCTCCATCCCTTGGTTGTTTGTTGCAATGTGCAAACCAGGACCTCTGCCTTGTCTCTCCCCCAATAAGACAGAGTTGGAATGCAGGGTTTAACCCAATAAAGTAACAATAAAATCAGTAGCAGATAAGAAGGCAGCATAAAACCAGACACAAGAGACAAAGCATAGGATTAAAATGCCTGACAGAATAAAAGGTCTTCACCTGATGCTCAAATGGCACCAAGATAGATGCCAGACGAGCGTCCTGGGAAGTGTTCCATAACTGAGATGCTACTACAGAAAAGGTGAGATAGGGGTCTAGCTTCCATAAAAAGAAGCATGCAAGGGAGGGTAGCAAAGCCAATTCTTCCCTCTCCACTTCATGGCCTTAAGCAGCTTTCTTTCAGCCTGTCTTGTTGCTAGTATCAGTCTGCACTGGAAGAAAATTGCTTAAGGCTACGAGTCCGGATGGCTCTTTGCTACTTCCAGTATCAGAGGCAGTATGCCTAGGTATACCAGTTGCTGGAGAACATGGCCAGGCAGGTGCTGCTTGTGGGTGTCCCGTGGGCAGCTGGTTGGCCTCTATGTGAAGAGAATGCTGGACTAGGAGCCTTGGTCTGATCCAGTGTTGCTCTTCTGACGTTCTTAAGGCGCACATGGGCAACCCGCAGCCCACGAGCCACATGCAGCCTTGGCTGGGCAGCTTGCAGAGCCCCACACTCTGCTCCCCCGCAGCTCATCCATCTGCTAGAGTGTGGGAAATAGATCACTGTTTGCCTGGTGATCAGGATCGCTGGTGGGAAGCAGAGGGATGACCGGCTTTGCGCATCGAATTCTGGGGCTGGCAACAACCCTCTGAAGGTGGTGCTGAGTGAGGTTGGAAGCAGCAGCAGCAGCAACATTACTCCACGTCCTCCTAGCTGGTGCCAGGAGCTACAGCCTTTGCTGCTGGGAGGACCGTGCATGGAGAAGCAGGCCAACGGCGAGCTCATCGGCCTGCCCGTTATTACGGTGCTGCACCTTGGGCTCTCCTGCTGGGAAATGCCTGGCACCACTCTCCAGAGCGCCCCGCCACCCTATGCCTACCTCTGAGAGCCCTTCAGAAGTAGGCCTTGGGCAGGCTCTCTGGGAAGCCCCACCGGCACCTTCCCTGCTGCGGCAAATTCTGCGGTGGAAAAGGAGCCCACAAGGCTTTTCAGAGAGCCTGCCCAGCAGCACCATCCCAAATGGCTCACTGCAAGAGGTCCTTCCTCACAGTGAGGCGTTGAGGCGGCCTTGGAGGTCGCCACAGCACAGGCAGTCTCCAGGGCCATCCTCACAAAGAACGCCTTGCTCGGAAGAACTCTTCATGGCAAGCAAGGCACTCCGGCAGCAGTGGGGTGAGGTGTTGGGGGAAGTAGGGAGAGCAGAGGATGGTGATGTCCGGAGCGGATGGGGAGAAGGGAAAGGGAGGAGGAGGGGGGCAAGGGAGGAGGAGGAGAGGGGCAAAGGTGATGCCTGGGGAAAGGAAAGCGAAGAGGAAGAGAAGGCAATGACCACAGCCCTGGCCAGGAGGGAGGGGGTAGGAGGGGGTGGAAGGGGGGAGAAGCTGAGGAGGAGGAGGGTAGTATAGTGGCATGGGCAGCAGCTGCTGGCAGGGAGAGAGTGGAGAGGGCATGTGGGGTGCTAAAGTACCATCTTGCCCAGGGTGCCAAAAGAGGTTGTGCTATATAGATGCTGAGAATTAGGAAAAATACTTAACGCCAATAGAAGCATGACATGGATTATCTCTTGTAACAACCCTGTGGGGTAGGCCAGTATTTATCCCTCTATTCCAGATGAGGGGGTTGAGAGAGGGTGGCTTGTCCGAAGTCACTTTGTGAGGCCATGGGAGTCCTAAGACTCAAATCAGGGATTTAACCACGATGCCGGTCGTTGTTGTTGTTGTTGTTGTCCTTATGCATCTCTACTCAGCTCACAGCGATCGCCTCGCAGTCCTTCACTTACTCTTCAGCCCAAGTCAAATAGCTCTCAGCTATCTGAAAGTATTGCTTCTCTTTCTCAAGGAAGCGTCTTTGGACATTGTAGCCTAGTGGATGGTCCACTGCCTGGCAACCATCTGGAGGCACAGCATAGGGAAGGAACATGGAAAGAACACTGGGTGAAGAACGTTGACATTAGGGAGAGTTTTCTTTTCAGCATGGCACAATTGAGCCGATCTTAAGGGGGGAGATGGAAAGCCAGATACCGATTTGCTTAGAGGCTGAGTGAAGTCAGGCAGAGTGTCAGTCTTGCAGCTTCTCTACTGCAGCAAAGCACAATCAGCCACGCAATATTCCTGGTAAGAAAGGAGAAAAATCAGAAAAACATGACAGCCACAGCCAGCGCATTTCTCTTCTTTTTGCAGAACTTTCCGAGCAGGAGCAATCTGATTCATGGCAGTTTTTGAGTTCTAGCCACAGTATCTTTCCATGTCCAAACCATTCTTCCTTGCCCTGAATGCATGTTCGAGGAAGGGTGCACTCGCTCTTCTTCCGACATCACAACGGAAGCCCACAAGGCAGAAGCACCAGGCACTCACCCACCCACCCATTTGTCAGACTTCTTATTCCATCTGAAGCTGCCCTCAGTTCCCAATTGATGAAAGTGGGATGATCGCAATCTGTCTAGCCTGGGGTCAACTGAACACATTCCATCTCTTTCTGCTGGGAAAGAGTCTTTCTTTTTATCTGTGCCACCATCGAAGTGCCTTGTCCTTGTTGTTTGGCTTTTTTTTCCATCTCTTTCTGGGTCTTTTGGGAAGATGCTGCAGGATTTAATCGAGACAGGGAAGGGAAGAGGGAAGTTACTGTCAGGTTTAATATGACTTCAGTACTCTTACGATATAAATATCAATCGTGGGCTTTGAAACGTTTTCCTTTGCTTTGAGAATATAGGATACAACTGAGAGCAATCATTGCCATAGCTCTTACTATCATGCTCTCACAGAGATCATTATCATGGATCTTACACATGTCCACCTGGAGCAATCCATCCCCTGGCTTTCCAGGAATTCTTCCCTATGAATCCCTTTGCCTTAAAGGTTTAGCAAACACTGCAAAAGAGCATCATTTAAGAGCCACTTCAAATATTCTGATCTAATCTGATGCTTAATGAGGTAACAGCTGACAGGGTACATCAAACTGTCATTAGAAGATACCACTTCAGACTGCAGGTGATCGTAGTGATATGTGGAGGGATATTTGAACACTCCTACAGGGAGTGGAGGGAGGCAAATCACCATGCATAGAAAGGTGGCATATCAGCAAGAAGGCTACATCACAACCTTTCTTTCCGACATCATTAGCCTCAACTGCTACTGTCCAGTAACAGTTTTGCCCATTTCATCTGCAGCAAAACAGCATAAGAAGCTGGCCATATATGAGCCAAACATTGGTCCTACCTGGGGATGCTGGGAATCGAAACTATTACCTCCGGCATGCAAAACATGTATTTTACCACTGAGCTATGGCTGTTTGTACTGGGTGACCATGTGTCAGGAAAAACCAGGACATGTCAGGATTTTTGGCAACAAAACCAGGAAGGGAGAAATTTGAAGAAAAATCCAGATTTTTCCAATCCTCCCCCCACCCAAGGGGCAGCTTTACTTTATAGACAATGGGAATTAACAAAAATTCTTACAGCTCCATCATTTTTAAAGATAAAGAGATGGAACATGACACCATGATAGCTCTTAGATAGGGCTTTAGCCATGCCATGTTTGAAGCAGATCCATTCATCCATTGATTTTTAGGATTTTTTTTAAAAAATTGAGGTTTTAAAATTATTTTTTTAAATAAACATAATTTTTAAAGATATAGAGATGCAATTTGGCACCATGATAGCTCTTAGGTAGAGCTTTTGCCATGCCAAGTTTGAAGCAGATCTGTTCATCTGTTGATTTTTTGTTTTTGTTTTTTTAAAAAAATTGAGATTAAAACCAACAACAACAAACACTGGAGAACTACCCTTCAAACTCAGATTCTCAACCCTCCTCTTTGGGGTCTTGCACCTTGAGCAGTTTCAGCCCTTGGCATCAAGGGGATCTCGAGTTTTTAGCTAAGAAGTGCTATGTGAGCAGGGCACCTTTATTGTTGCAGATTTGGTGGGTACTCGGGCACCTGGAGCTCAACAGAGGTGAGGCGTCCACAGATCAAAATGTGGGAAAGGAGAGGTCAATCAAAGCAGCCCACAGGGCAAAACAGAATGGGCCAGAGAACTTTTTCTCAAAATTCCACATTATGGATGATGAAGGGTCATCCTTAAGAGAAAAACTCTCATGACCAATGAGAGAGAAGCTCTCATCTTTCTTTGCAGATGCCCTGTTGCTGCGGATATTGGAACCTGGCATGTTGTTGCTTTGTTTCGCTACCCCTTCCCTTCCACTTCACTTTGTTCACTTCAGAGCTAGGCTCTGTCTGCACTGCTGGCATGCAATGCAGAACGTATGAAGTGCGTGTCAGAGAAAATTAGATAGATTTGCAGCTTTGGCATATCTCTTAGAGGCAGAGTTAGACTGAAGACACAACTCAGAGATGTCTGTAGCTGAGTTCTGAGAGGCTGGCATGCCACACAGAGACTTTTAAGAGCATTTCAGAGTCCAGTGTATTGGTGCAGGCAGGGGCAGCTGGCGGCAGAGGTAGTTTTTAAAGTAAGAGTCACCAGATGTGACCAAGCATTAAGCTGGCACCCTCCCCCGGCCACAGGATACAAGTGCGCAGCCCAGCTGGACTGTTGGGAGACTTTGGAAGAGGGAGGGAGATTGATTGTTTGAGGCTGGAGGCTTTGGTTTGGCTACAATGACTTAGAGAGAGAGACAACAGAGGCTGCACAGACAACCCAGAGACACCTGTTGTAACTTAGCCCCACGGTGCTGGCATGCAACACAGGACATTAGATAGAGGGTCTCAGAGTCACATGTTTGTGCAGGAAGTAGACAGGAGTTGAAAGTCTGGATGTGAAAATTGGTGCCAATGCACAAGCCTTGAGAAGCTAATGTATATAAATGAGAAGTGTGAATGGGCGAAGTAGTGTCTGCTACCCACAACACCCATCCTGATGTTAGAGTAGAGAAACTTCTGATAATCATATACAAGTTTTTTTAAAAAATTCAACTTTAAAAATAATAAAACCAGCCATCCGGCAGCAATCCCTGTTAAGCAGCAGCTTGCAGCGGAGTGGGGATACAATCAGAAAAGTTATTTGAGGGAAGGGAAAAATGTATCACACAGAGTATAGCAACAAAGTACAGCAAAAGCTACAAGTAGGAGTGAGTGAAGTTAATTTCAGATACATTGGATGTCTCACTTGTTATTTCAGTGATTTTAACATTAAGATGTTACGTAGAACAGATTTGTCTTAATTGTGTGCTGTAAAATCAGACATGTGACCAAGGCTATGTTCAGGTGGCACACCACCTTGGTACTGGACATGCCCCCTGGGGTGGACATGTTAGTGGGCATGCCCCCGTGGGGGCCAACCATGTTGTCCTCCTTTTTGGTTTCCAAAATATGGTCACCCTATAGTTTGTTTCAACTAGGCCTAATATGCAAGACGAAAGGAAATGTGTATGAACTGGCATTAGAAGGATTACTAAAATAATGGTCTGGTTTGCACATAATAAGAATCCACTGCAGATGAATTTCCCTGTGGCAAGGGTGAGTTGTTGGGATAGTTGACAAGCCAACCACAACCCTAAAACAGCCCGTGGGTTCTGGGTGGCTTATCAACCTCCTCAACAACCCACTCTCACCTGGTTCGCACATAACAACTGTATTCAAAATGGTGTTCACTACTGCAAGGAGAACAGCTGCAGGGAAATTCACCTGGGGCTTATTCCCCACTCCCACATGTCCTGGTTGCATGCCAAGGGGATTAGCAAAATTACCCTCAGTAGCACAGCTTGTTATGTCATGCGACCCTGACCAGGATGGCTTGGGTAACTAGCCACCTGGAATCCTACATGAACCCATGGTTTCTGGGTGGCTTGTTAACCATAGCAACAAGCCAACCTGGCAGGGTTCACACCACACAACAAGCTGCACTGTGGAGTATAATTATGATAATCCCCCTGGCTCCCACGCGTGGGGGACAGAGAGGGAAAATAAGCCACCATGGTTTATTTTCCCCTCCCCCCATTACCATGCAAATATGGTCAATGTATATGAAGCAGTTTATGCTCTACAGCAGCCTTTTCTGAACTGGGGCCCTCCTAGTGTTTTTGGACTACGACTCCCATTATCCCTGGTCATTGGCCAGATGTAGTCCAAACATCTGGAGAGCACCAGGTTGGAGAAGGCTGCTTTAAAGCACTGTATGCATTCTAAATATTAGGATCACCCATATATGAACAGTTGCCATGACCTCTGTGTGGGAAAGTATTTCACTTAGGATACTGTTGTAGAGGGCAAAATCTGCCCCATACCACTGTCCATTGGTGGCCTTTATCTCACAGATAGACTTCCCAGGCAGGCAAATTTGCTGTTGGGTAAAGAGCAAAAACTATGCACTGTTTTGCAATCAAAGTCTGCTTCTGCAGTTCTACAGCAGGGGACGCCCTCGCTGTTAAAGATCTTTGAACTTTTAACTGCGCTTTGTTTGCTCCAATCTATTCATTCTATGTTTCTACTTGGTATGCAACAGAAATGCTCCAAAGCAAAAACCTGTCAAGCAAGCCGTTCCTTATTATTTGGAAATTAGCAATCTCTGAACTGTTTCGAAAACAAATTGTCTCCATTAGCCCAGCTTTTTTCAATGCATTTCACAACTAATGACTGTCCAGATATATATTTTAGCTTCAAAGGGGTGGGGATTGGAATTGGGGTGGGGTGGGGGGGAGATCATAACGTTACTCCATCACTGGTTTAAATGAAACTTCAGCCTCCTAGAGTCAGATGCCAAATGATTGTCATCATTTTCACATACCTGGGAGAGCAAACAGAACGTTCCGTGCTGTCTCATTTAAAAAAAAAAAAAAAAAAGAGTGAAGTTAATCAATTAAATAAATAGGAACATAAAATGAAAAGGTAATAGCAACATATTGTGGAAATGTGTACTCAGAAGTGTAAACCTTCCATTTAGCCCTACAAAAAGCATTGTCTGTCCTGAACTTTACTGATATTATACTGACAGAAGACTAAATGAGCAGGGCTGAAGAATCTGGGACCATTCTGTTCAGATGTATAGTATATTGCATTTCATGAGCACCCAGACATTGGAACACACAAAGAATAAGAATAATGCTACTTAGCATTTATATAGCACTGTAGAGTGCTCAAAGCCCTTGACGCGCATTGTCTCAAACAGGCAGCGGAATGAAGTAGTCGAATTCTGAGGCGGTAGAAAGGGCTGTACCTCTTCAGAATTCAGGTGGGGAAATCACATTTTTAAATGATTCCTTGAGTTGTTGGTTTAAAAAAAAAAAAAGACAAACTTCCCTACATGCATAAAACTAGCACAACAACAAGTGGGCTAAAACGTGCCTGGATGGGGGGGTGAGGTTTACAAGGGAAAATCTAGTAAGCAAGTCTTATGTTATTTGAACATGTTGAGACTGAGTTTCTTGGAGGATGGAAGGACACTTGAGAGGGGGCTCATAGTTTTACAAGAAACGGTTGGGTGAGTTGGGGAAAAGTAGGGCTGAATTTATAAAAGACTTAATGTTTTGGATTACACATTCCGTTATTGATTAGTTTCAAATAAAAGAAGTGAATAAAATGTATTAGCCCACCAGCAATCTGGAGTGGCATCATTCATTCTACTACCTCATTATGCCGCATGTCTAAATCAGGCCTGAGTAACAATTACAATTGCCCTGTAAGGCAGGCCAGTCACTTTATCTCTTTATTGCAATGGGGGGGGGGGTGAGGGGGGGCTGGAATATTGATGGAACAGTGGAATTACAAGGCCAGTGAATGAGGCATGGCTGAAGCACCATTTGAACAAGATACGGTAGCCTCTAGCATTCATTAAACATCGTGCCCAAAGTCAGGACCACCCCTTAGAGGCTCTTGTGATTCCTTGCATAACTTCACAAAAGAAGAAGCATAACATTGCACAGTTTCCCTCCAACAGAGGCTTTTGATTTCTGCAGACTTTCTGGGTGGTGGGCTTGGAAGCTGCATTTTTCTTGCTACGGAGACTGCTACAAAATCCAGGTATGCTCCCTAATCGACGCCATGGGCCCACAAGCAGAGCAAATACTTCTTTGCATTTGCTGCTGAAGAGGTCAAGAATGTCTTGGGGAAATTTTGTGCCAAAGAGGAACCTCATCCATGACAGGGCCTGCATTCACCAAAGGAAGCAGAACCCAGGGGACTCGGCTGAAGCCTACATAAAATAGCTGCATGAGAAAGCAGATGACTGTGAGTGCAGAGGCAGCAGAAATGAAACTATCAGGGCATTTCATAGTGGGCATTTCATATAATGATGTATCACAGAGCCTGCAGATGGAAACAAAAGTCACTTTGGAAGGAGCAGTACAAATTATAAGAAAGTCATAATTGGTCAAGGGTCAGACTCAGGCCACGCATCTTTAAAGGGGCTTCACGAAATAGCCAAGAGGCCGCTGTCCCTCAAATACCTCCATGAGAAGAAATGGCAGCAGCCAGATTTGGCACACCATACCCCAAATCAATCCACCCATATACAAAATGAGGACCTAAGATGTACACATAGTGGAAAAGGGTATGCAGAATGTCGCGCAAAGATTGCAGAATGCCAGGCAAGCAAGAAGATAGCTAATTTTACAGCTGTGCGTCACACTCAAGGAGTGAGAGGTTGCAGAATAAGACAACACTGAAGAATGCCTCTTTCTGAGACAAGTTAATTCACCTTACCTAATGGTAGGTCCAACCCTATCAACGTAATGGTAAATTCAACATAGGAAGCTAGTCCGCTATTGCCAACACTGACTGAGGGTGCCTCTACGGCCTCCTCCACACGAGACGTTTAATGAGCCTTGAAGGCTCATTATAAATTTTACCTACACACGAGCGGAGCGCAAAACGGGCGTACAGGCGCGTTATCTCCCCGATAATGCGCATTTTAGAACGCGCGTTAAATAGCGACTTTTATTTTGCTCCGGCCGTTAAAGCGCATTTTCGCTGTGTGAACAAGCGATTATGCGCATTAACTACCTGTAAAGTGCTTTTTGGGCATCTTTTAATGCGCTTCGCCGCTTCTCGCCGCCTCCCGTGCAGAGGGATTAGGCGTAAATGCGCCTCCGCGAAAATGCGCATAATCCCCGAACCGGGCGCAAAAGCGCATCCTTGTGGAGGGGGCCTACAAGAGCGAGTTAAAGCACTTTCAAGTCACATTAAAATAATTACCTCTACAAGAGCGGAGCGCAAATCGGGGGTTGAGGCACTTTATCTGTCCAATTATGCACATTATCGAATGTGCATTAAATAGCGAGTTTTAATTTACCGCAGCCGTTAAAGCGCATTATGACCATGTAAACAAGGAATTCTCCACATTTCAGCCACTTTAAAGCGCGTTTCATACTTCCGGTTATGTGCTTCACCGCTTGTTGTTTATAGGATTTCGGCGTAAACGTGACTGTGAGAAGATGAGCATAATCGGAGAACCAGGCATCAAACCGTATTCTTGTAGAGGGGACCCAAAAGTAGCTTTCCAGAGTTTCAGGCAAGGCTACTTTCCTAGCACGACCTGGAGATGCCAGAGATTGAAACTGGGACCTTCTGCATATAAAGTATGTGTTCGGCCACTGAGCTACAGCCCTTTATTCATAGTACCCTGCAAGAGGTCCCAGTCTTGTGCTCTGGAATTCCCCCAGAATCGTTGGATGGTTTCCCAGCCTTTGTGCATTTCTCTCCACCCTTTATAAAAGAGGGGATGCCTCTCCCAAGGCTCAGTTGCTGGCCATAAGAGTTTTAAGCTACAGTATTTGGGTATTCTGATGGCACCTCTTTTGCCTTCAGCCCTGCCCACCACTAACGTGTGGCCCTAGGATGAAATCTGGCCCTCTGGCTGAAAGAGGTTCTGCAATTGTGACATGGTGGAATAAGTGGCCCAAACATCTCGTGGAACCTCTTTTCTTCAAAGATTTAAAGACAAATGTAACACATATAGTGCAATGGAGCCCGTTTCAAAGCATCTTCACCACATTCAATACAAACATGCCTTTTCTTCTCTAGGGCTGAGCTCTGGGGGGGAAATGTGGTTCAAGATTGCAGCAAAAGACACTAGAAGATCCCCTAGAAAGTGGGGAGACGATTCAGAAGCATTTGAGAGAATTTGGGGAAATTACGGGATTACAAGTTAACTGGGGGACGTCAGAAATGATGTTGTATAATTATAACAAGGAAGAGATGGAGAAATGTAAAGTTAAGTTAGGATTAAGGCATAAAAATATAATACGATATTTAGGAGTTAATATAGATAAAGAATTAGAAAGAATAGAGGAACTTAATATTGTAAGGTTAAGAAAGGAGGTAGGGGAGAAATTACAGATATATAGTAAATTAAAACATTCTTGGTTTGGTAGAATAGCGCTTATTAAAATGAAGATTTTACCTAAGGTTAATTTTTTGTTTAGAATGTTACCGATTAGAATCTCAGTAGCGGAGATTAAAAGTTGGCAAAATATGATTAATGCTTATTGTAATGGGGATAAAAGAGCTAGGATAAATAAAGGGTTATGGTATAAGGCTCAAAAGAAAGGAGGTTTAGGACTTCCGAATATTAAGAATTATTTTATTGATAATCAGTTAAGATATATTATTCATGGTGTTTTAGGGGAGGAAGATTTGGAATGGTTGGAACCGCAAACAGCGGAGATAGATTGTAAATTGGGAAATATATTCTTTACTAAAATGCAAAAGAAAGAATTGAAGGTACTGGACAACCCATTGTTGGAAAATATATTAGTGATCTGGGAGAAGTATAGAGGGAAGTTGATACCAGGGGATTCTCCACTCGCCCCAGTTGTAGTAGTGGGAAACTTCCCAAGAGTATTAAAATCAGAGATAGAAGCGAGACTGAAAGATCAAGATATAATTAAGCTAAGGAATTGGATGGAAAAGATGAAGGATAGTGAGCATATTAAAGAATTGTTTAAAGGACAAAAGATAGCATGGTTCAAATGTTTACAATTGGGAAAATGGACACAGGAATGGAGGTTGAAAAATAAGAAATGTAGAAACAATACTAGATTTGAAGATTTAATTGAACTAATAGGGAAAAAAGAAGAAACCGGAGCTAAGAAAGGGCTGACTAGTGAGATATATAAAATATTGATAGAGGAGGAATTTCAGGACTCACTTAATGTTATAAAAGAGGTTTGGGAAGAAGATATAAAGGGAAAAATTAATGATGATAAATGGGGGAGGATATGGAATGTAAGAATGTTAAAGTTACTGTCGATTAGAATTAAGGAGAATTACTATAAGACAGTTTGGAGATGGTATCTAACACCTGTAAGATTTCACCAGATTGATAAAAAAGTGTCTAAGAATTGTTGGAGGGGATGCCAGGAGGTTGGGACCTATTTTCATATGTGGTGGAGCTGTGAACATGTACAAAAATTTTGGGAAAGGGTTTTTAAAGAAATAAGTGACATAATTGGAAGTAAACTGGAACTAAACCCAAAGTTAGCTCTACTAGCAATATGGGATAGGGAGAATGAGCATATAACTAATAGAGAATTGGTAAACAACCTCCTGGCACCGGTTAGAATAATCATGCTAAAAATTGGAAAGGGCAAGGAAGCTATACAATAGAAGTTTGGTATAAAGAAATTTGGGATATGGCCTTGAATGACATGTTGACATGTAAAATGAAAATAAAGAGGGGAATGTCCAGTAAGAGTGATTTTGGAGAAATATGGAGTCCCTTTTTGGAATATGTTTTAAGATCGGGTAAGGGACAAACGCCTTCAAAAGAATCGCTAAAATTCTGGAAGGAGGAAGAATGATTATCAGAAGGCCTCGGGGGGGGGGGTACACGGGGGGATTGTTGAGGGTTGTAGTTTGTTTTATATTGTGTATCTTTATAGTGTGTATGTTTTTGTGTTGAAATTAATAAAAATTATTAAAAAAAAAAAAAAAGATTGCAGCAAAAGCTGTGGACCATGTCAATTGGCCAGAAACCGATTCCACTAAGGCATAAACACCCTTATCCCAATCCCCAGCACTTCTTTAAAAAAGAAAAAAGAAAACAATAAAAGGCATAGATACAAATAAATAAATAAATGTAACACTTTCAAACATCAATAAACAAACTACATAGAGAGGTGGGCAGTCAATATGAAATGTGGTACAAGACTGACCCAGTGTTCAACCTGACAAAATATCCCACAGAGTCTGGCGAATTAGGAAGCTGGGCTCATACTGTGAAACATCTCTTTAAAAGTTTTCACATGAAGTTTTCAGCTGTTCGAGAGGATTTTGACTTTAGAAAATGGGGTGGGCTCTGTACGTAGAGTTCTGGCTGATTTGTACATGCTCCACTGGATCAGAGAAAAAGTTCCATAATCAAGATAAAGCTTCATATGATAGCAAATTCCATTTAGCCACCCTAGTAGAAGATTTGCTTCTTTTTAATAGTTAATAGCATCCACTGCCATCACAACCTAACCCTTTCTCAGGATTTAAAATGTTGTTAGGATGCTGTTGTCCTGATCTGGAATATTAATGCCTGAATCCCTGTACGATTACTTTGGTCATCAGGTCTCAACCTCAAAA
Source organism: Anniella stebbinsi (assembly GCA_029215795.1). Lineage (NCBI taxonomy): Eukaryota > Metazoa > Chordata > Lepidosauria > Squamata > Anniellidae > Anniella > Anniella stebbinsi. The sequence continues at coordinate 177,379,292 of JARDYH010000001.1, forward strand.
CAACTGTTTTTATAAAGTAGACAACACATGTAGTACAGATGTAGGAATTCGCTGTGATGTTTTAGGTTGGGCTATCTTTTATGACACAGCAGGTAGGACTAGGCCATCCATTGGGTCCATTCTGAACTTTATATTCTATATAGATGACTGCTTACCAATTGGTTACATGTTGTCACAGAGATATCTAGTTGAGTGGATTCAGGGTATCATTTTACTACACAACTATACCTGATGCGGAGTAAAATCCACAACACTTGGCCGGGTTCTACAGAGTGTTCATCCTGAAAACCACACTTCCTTGGCATGAATTTTCTCCCCCAGCCATCACCACCATGGTAACACCTGTACATATAAATGTTCATAGTCCATGAAAGTTTATGAGGGTAAGCAAAAAGAGATCCTCAATCTTTTGGGGTCAGTGAGAACATTTGGAATTTTGTGAGGCTGTTACAGGCACTCTCACAAAATGGCTGCAATGGAAAGGGATTGGCCATTTATGAAATGGTTGCCATGGTAGGTGTGGCCAGTCACAAAAGACCTATTCCCCAGTAGGCAAATTTGTGAGGGTAGGGGAAAAAAGTAACTTACTCAAGAACAAGGAAAAGGCAGAGGTGGAGGCTGAGCTTCAAAACTTAAAATCACTCTTTTGAAACCAGTTTTCTTCACAAACTGATGAGGCTCAGAAACAAGTAATTTCGCTGAGAATTCCATGCGGGACTCAGAGGCATACTTGAAAATAAATATGATGCTGAGATTAGTGCTTCAGTTTGCACCAGGTCAGCCTCCCGAAGGAGGAGGAGGAGGAGGAGGAGGAGGAGGAGGAGGAAAAGAAACAATATAAAATGAAATAAACATCAGGAGGGGCAGGGGGTTCTATGTCTTTCCTCTTCATGCATGCTTCCATTTCCCTCATACTAATGCCCAGGGCTTGAAGAGCTTTTCAAATGCTAGAGCTCAGATTGGAGTATTCCTTTAAACTCTTATCTGGAAGCACTGCAATACTTTCTACTTGGGCTTGTGCATACTTGTGTTTTTCTCAAACATTTCATCTACTGTAAATTAACGCCTCCCCAGGCTAGTTGCCCTTTGACCCTGTGTTATGCTCTAGGCAGACTGCGGAACTGCAGTAGATTCTCGCTTACTTCCACTGAATCGCCTCGAACTGCTGATGAGATTTAGCTGCAGCTACTCAGAGGTCAATGCTGCAGCTGCTACAGCAACCAGGAAGCAAAATGGAAGTGGTGTACAAGATCTTTCCAGCTCTTCTGCTACTCTGAGCAGCGCTTGATGCCACTGTAAAGCTGTTTTCCTCTTTGGTGCACTACGCAATAAAGCTGAAAATCAGGCTTATGATTCATTTTAGCAGCTAATAAGGCTGAACAAGAGTTCTAATTATGAGCAAACATGCTAGGAATGAGGTTAATTTTACTGTAGTCCCAGGAGTGGCCCAAGATAAAATGAATGGAAGCAAGAAAAGGGAGAATTCCCTCTAGATCTTGGTGCCTCAGACAGTAAAATATGAAAGGGGGGATGGTATTCTTCTCCCACCATCAGATTAAAGAATATTGGAGGTCCTTTCGATTAACGATCTCTTGCTCCTCTACAAGGAGACAGACATGAAAGATATACAGACACGCTTTTACAGACACCATACTAGACATTGAAAATATGGATATCATTTAATCTGCTCTTTAGATGGGGCTAAGTACTAATATTTTAAAAGCCTCCATTACTTGTATGGGATAGAACTCCATTCATCTGCATCAGGGATGGAGAAATCTGTCTATTTCCAGTCCATGTGGCTTTCATCTCTTTTTACCCATCATTCCATTCTGTCCCATTTCCACATTAACCTGCAGTTATTTTTTAAAAAATTCCTCTCAAAACTTATATATAAATACTATTTTAATATCTATTGAATTGTTTCCCTCTAAAAATATTAATTTAAATATGCATTTGCTCTCAAATGATGTACTAAAATGCATATTTTTAATACATTTTGGCTGCAATCCTATGGTCTCTGGGGTGGGCATCTCAGGAGCCATAGGATATATATTGGATTTCCCTCTCCAAGGGTGAAAAGGCCCACCCTCAGAGGGGAGAGAACTGATCTGGGATCCCCTCTCCCAGCCTCCATGGGAACCTGACCTCCCAATGTCAGAGTTCTGACATCAGGAGAGATACAATAGATGTGGATTGGGGGTGTGGCATTGGTCTCTGACCATGCCCCCCGCATGTGTGAACATGTTTTTGCTTACCCATCACCCCTTGTCTTTTGTGAGTAATCTCAATGAAAATGACATATATTATATAGGTGCTCCTTCAAAAGTAACCCACAACATTTCAGAAAGGTAAATGCTGGAAGGGAATGTGCAAGGAGAGTCTCAAAGTTTGAGGGGAAGGGATTTGCTTCCCCTCTCCCGTGTGTTTGTGTGTGTGTGTGTGTGTGTGTGTGTGTGTCTTTAAAGAAAACTGCAACTTTTCAGAAGGATACATGTAGAGGTTCGTGAGTTGTGATGAATGCAAAACTTTTAGGATGTGTTTGTTTTGCTTTGTTTCTGCTCAAGTTTCAGCATCAAAGTCACTGAATCTTCCAAGTGATGGAGTGGATGGATGATACTTTCTTGAGAAAATATATAGAAGCGTACACTATAGACCTTGCGCACCCTATGTAGTGCAAGTGGAGCCTTTAAACTTTGGGATGATTTAAAAGGAATCCTACCCCTGCCCACTTCATGAGCAGCTTTACATGTACACACCCCATATTAACAGTAGTGCTCAGTGCAACCATAAAACCCACTGTGGTGAGAATAAGTTTGGGAACCCTAATGATAATTACAGAAAATCCATAGTTTTACCATGATAGCCTTTGTGATTCAAAACCAGTCCTTTTCTAAATATCCAATAAGGTTTATATTAACCAATTCCATGTTCTGTGAAATAAAACGATGTATAAATTAAGCAAACAATGAGTACCTAAGAGACAGGATATGTGCAAGTGTAAATGAATCCCTGGTAGCATCAGTTCAGTTCGAGAGAACAATTAGAATCAGGTTTTTAAGTAATTAGGTGGATCTTCAGGGCTGAGTTTGGGAGGTTCCACCCTATAAAAGGATAAAAAAATTGTATGAGTTTCGTCTTCACTATAAGATTGTGTGGAAACACATCATGCTACATCAAACAAAAATCTCTGAAAAGTAGTTATTGCTATTCATCCGTCTAGAAAGGCTTACAAAACAATTTCTAAGGATTTGGGGCTCCACCAATCCACTGTCAGACAAATAGTCTACAAATGGTGTAGGACCACAGTCAGTTTACCCAGGAGCAGTTGTCCTACAAAAATCTCTCCAAGTACAAAACAGTGCATCATCCAGGAAGTCAAAAAGAACCCCAGAGTAACATTCAAAGATCTGCCAGCCACTCTTGCCTTGCCTAATGTGAGTGTTCGTGACTCAACGATCGGAAAAAGACTGGATAAGAATGGTGTTCATGGGAGGATAACCAGGAGGAAACCACTGCTGACTAAAAAGAACATCGCTGCCCATCTGAAGTTCACTAAATGATCCCCAAGACTTCCGGAACAATGTCTCTGGACAGACAAGTTAAAGATAGAAGTTTTTGGCCTCAATGAGAAACGTTATGTTTGGTGAAAAACAATGAGTACAAACAGAAGAACCTCATCCCAACCATCAAGCATGGTGGTGGGAATATAATGGTTTGGGCCTGCTTTGCCACCTCACGGCCTTGACAGCTTTGCCATCATTGACATAACCATAATTCTGCAGTGTATCAGAAGATTCTGGAGGACAATGTCAGGCCATCCACTTGTGAGCTAAAGGTAAACCAAAGTAGGTCATGCAACGAGACGATGAACCTAAACATACAAGCAGATCTACAAAAAAAATGGCTGCGGAAGAAACATTTCCCACCCCCATAACGACCCAGCTGATTCCCACACTATATCTCCATCTACTTTCTGCTGTTTCAATGATTGATCCCTTCCACCTCTATCTTCATTTTAAAAGCACATTTCTCCTGCCAACAGGCAATCATTGTAGATCTAATAATGCTATGTATACCTAAGAAGGTAGATCAGCAGGCAAACCCTCTGCCCAACGGACTGGGTGGCCATTGCCGTTGTTCACCCCTAACTTGGCTCCCTTGCAGGGGCAACCCCCTTTGGTGCTGCCCTTTCAGTGCTAGCTCCAGGCTACCCACCTTTTATGGACCAGCCTTTTATGTATACAAGGCATGCGCACAATCAACTTATGGCCCATTCCCCAATTAGCCACTTATAACACTGAGGGAAACGTTAAGGAGAGGAGCATATCACGAGCTGCCTATTAGCATGCAGATAAACATAGAGAGAGAGAGAGAGATCTAGATAGAAATTGCCAAAATGGCTTAACTGAAGAGGTTACCAAGCCCTAATGCAGCAGAGCTTTCTCACCAGAAGCCATTGGGCTGCTTTTTTAACTCACTTGCCCCTTAACTGAACAGTTTTCCTGGCCATATGGCAAAGGTTGAGGTCAGACAGATAAAACTTCGTATTGCGCTGAAGAATGGTTAACCAACCCATGAGTGTCGAGTCGAACACATCGTAAAACGGTGGCAAGAGCCAGCTGAAAAGAAGCTTTAGCTGATGGCAGGAAATCTGCTTCCCAGCTCCACCCCGGCCCTTCCAGTTCATTACAGGTATTGTGTAAAGGAAAGAGGCCTTTGAGCCCTCTCTTGGCAATCTGTGCCCTGTTCCTCCGACAGATTTCTAATGACTTTTCAATGATGGTATCAGTTAAAAGAGGTTTTGTGTCTTGGAGTCGTAAAGGTTTCAAATCAGCATCCCTCTCACATACATACCCAGAGTGATGTGAACACATGTGGATGGGTGCAGATGCGCTCGCACTCTCGCTCTCTCCCCCACACACACACAGAGTGCTATTGCCACTTTTGTTGTAGTTTTTCTTCAGGGCTCCTTGCACAGTTCTTCCGAAAGGTCATAAGATCAATCTAGTGGGGAAAAAGACTCTCTCTTCCCACTCCCCATCACCACCACCAACAGCCTTCCATCATTTACATTGGAATAGGGTCTGTGGCAATTTGTGACTGCGGACCCCTCTTGAAGCTGCGCGTTGGCACCGGGATGCCTTGGGCCCTCGCACTCCTTCCTGGTATCTGCATGGGAAGGAGCGCGAGTGCGGAGTTGCCACCGCCGCAGCCACCACTGCCAGGCTGAGCACCGGGGAGGGGAGAGGAACGAGGAGCCAGAGGGGGAGGAAGGGAGGGACTCAAACCAGCTCACAGCGACAGCAACTCCACACTCGGGAGGAACGGGGCAGCCAGAGGGAGGTCAGAGGGAGGTGAGCTGATTTGGGTGCCAGGCGTCCCTCTCTTCCTCCCCCTCCGGCTGCCCGGTTCATTCCCCCATTTGTATAAAAAACGGGGGAAGGAATGGGGCAGCAGAAGGGAGAGGAAGAGAGGGATGCACATGCTCGAACTGGCCCTCCTTCAGCTGATGGCGACCAATCAGCTGTCGCCATCGACTGTGCAGGCTCTGCAGGAAAAAAAAGTTGGGTAAGTGCTCGACTTTTTTACAGCAGAGTTTAGGGGGTTTGGTTCTGGATGGCTTCGGAGTGGCGGCTGCGTCATGTGCATCACCTGCCACCATTCCAAAGCCACTGCGGAGAAAAGCTCCCATCTAGAGGTACCCTTGTGTCAGTGGCAGGACCACTCCCATCACCCTCCAAAGCAACTGGAACTGAGAAGGCAATTCTCCAGAACTGCATTACATGTCAGACATTTGTCGCTGTCTAAAATACCTACACTCCCAGGCTGTAATCTCTTTCTCACACACACACACACACACACACACACACACGTACCCCTGTCCACTCCTCCACCCCCTGTGGGGAGCATAGTGGTGTGAACTGAAGTGAGCAGAGAGAAGAACCCCAGGCTATAGGAGTGGAAGTGAAGCCTGACAAAGTTGCCTGCAGCGCAGTCCTGAGGCAGGAGAAGAATCCAAAAAAGGTTCTTGGAAATAAATTGCTGAGTTAAGAGCAAGACTTCTAATCCATAGTCAGTAAAAATATTTGTTTCTTATCCGGCAACCAATGCTGTACACTGCACACCCTTCCCTTTAGAATGCTGCTATGGGACTTACCGTTCCGTTGTGCAGAGTGAAGAGGTGACCTCCCTCACTTGCTTGCTTGCTCCGGTTTTATATAGCTTGAGAGCTGAAGGAGCTTGCTTAATGGCCTTTGAGGGATACTCCACGCCACTGGAATTTGTGTCACACCCCACCTGTCTAGGAGGACGCTGAAGGGAGCAGGTTTCTGAGATCCATACATGTTATTAAACATGCTCGCTGGTTCAGCTATAACACAGGTCTCAACATTAACTCTAAACGGATCAGGAAAGGAGCAGAAATGAACCCACATCTCCCTTACCTTACCTCTCCACAAACACCTGCTTTAAGACTTTTCCCCCCCTAATTGTGTTACGGGTTTTGGCCACCCCTACCATTAGGGAGAAAAAAGCAGTTCAGGCAGCTGATTTTAGGTGTCATGAAAGGGCAGCAAGTGAACAGTTATTTAATTTATTTTTTATTATATTTTTATTCCCAGGGAGTAAGAGAGGTGCTTGTGGGATTTTCTGCCTCGGGTGCCAAAATAACGTGGCCAGCCTTGGGTACTTTGCACCTTGACTTGGAGGGGTGGGTGCTACCTGCTGTTCTACCTCAGGCAGCAAAATGGCTTGGGCCAGGCTGAGCGGGTGGGGGGAACTCTGAGTTTTGCCGCTTGCTGACAAGAAGTAGCCTTGGGTTGGGTTGCATGTGGGTGAGTTATGGCATTTTGGGGAAGTGACTTTTAGTCATGCTGTCATGGGCTATGCTGAGCTCAGCATGGATTAGATTTTGAGCATTTAATCACATCTACAGCTTTTGGACAGTTATGCATGAAAATAAAAATCTAGTCTACAAGCCCATGTACCCAGGTGATTCCTGTGGCATATAAAAAGACCACAGTCTCGGTGTTGCACTTTAGACGCAAGATGAAGCAGCTATTTTGACTATATACTTTTGAGACAATAACAGAGTGGAAAATTATATTAATAGAGATGTAGAATAAAATGCTACATCACAGTAGCTTGATTAAGATGGTATCCTTTGGGAAGTTCGGACAACAATAATTACTTTAGGCTGTAATCTTATACTCATTTACCTGAGAGTAATTTCCATTAAACTCAGTGGGGCTCAGTTCTAAGTAGACACATATGGGATTGCGTTGTTATTTAGCTGGATTGTGATTAAATGTTAATTGTTTTACATGTTGCTTTTAATATATTGGTATCTGCTTTAGACTATCATGATGCAGTACAGTATACATACTCAAACCACTCCTTCGGGTCACTCCAAAACATGATTCACCCCCTCTCTCTTTTTTTTAACCTCCTTCACCTTAACTTTATTCATTCCCACTTGCTTTGTAGACATGGCATTGGATAAATGGAGCAGCCAACAGTTCCTGGCCTCTGGGCACTCAAACAGCAAAATCAGAGGTGAGAGTAAGATAACTAGAGTGGACTGAGAAAGACACCTGAACAGGTGCAACCTAGAAATATGGCATCAAATCTAATATAATGTCAATAAAATCAATGAAAATATTGAGGATTTTTTTAATGTTAATAGGTTTTCCAAGATGGGATAATTCAGCATATTTTCAAGAAGGAATATGAAAAACTAGCCATCTTGCTCAAAATCTCAGTAACAGCAGCAGGCCAGGCCGAAACTTGGTGTTACAACTTCTCATTGGCCCTTGTACCTGCAGCTCACACAGTAGAGCACATTCAGCCATCAAATACCAATAACTGAAATGAGACAATCAGAGCTATGTTGTCATGACTCCAAGACTGAGCAGCTGTGAGAACTCTGATAAAACGCAGGAACCAGCTGGATCAAGAAGACCAGTAGTACAAGCTGTGGAGATGCAGAAAGTAGGCCCTGGGCTTATAAACCAGGAGTTCCTTGAGTCAGTGAGCCCCAAATTGGGATGCCCGGAGACAGGCATGAGCCAGATTTTCCCTAAGGATGTGGTCTCCTTAAAGCAGGGACCTCCTACTCCACAGCACAGGCAAGGCACAAGGTGGTAGTTGACTGAGAGGCAATGGACTACTAGGCTTCAGAGCCTGGAGGGGTATTCTGAGGGGAAAAGGCCTGTTAAGCTCCAGGCCTTGTTGTAGCAAAAGGTGTGCTTGGAGCAGTCCAAGGTCCTGTAACTCCAGCCCTTCTTTGTGACTGGGTATGCTGTGTAAAAAAGACCTCTCCCCTCCCCCACCCTCCCATACAGCCCTTGGAGTAGAGGCTAGCACTAATCACCAAAGATGTGAAGAGTTTTTTAATTTGAACAGTCAATCATTGAGCAAGAGCAGAATAGGAAAGAGAGGCCCTTAAATTAAATACGAAGGTAATTAACAAGTCACAAAGAGGTTGCTTTTCTGGGCCCTATTTTCCACATAGTTTTTGTTCTCTCTTCAGCACCATAAATACATCATGGCCAATGTTTCAAGCCTAACCCAGCAACGACAGCAAAAAGACCTTTGCTAAGTATATGTTCAGAGAGACATGCCGCTCCTTCTCCCCTGTTATTTAGCTGAGAAATAGAAGAGTTTAATCTATTTTAGTCTCACCCCGAGGACTCTCTTCAGCTTTGCCAGTGCCTGTTAACAGGGATTCACCTCACCCTACAGTGAAGGTGGTCACATCTTTATGAATATCTGGGAAAGGGGCTGTGCAGAGGGTCGAGGGGCAATTAAGCCATTGCTAATCAGAGAACAAGAATGAATTATTGATATCTCATCATTAGCGGGTTTTCCCAGAGTCCAACACTTGGGTTGATTCAGACCTTCTGATTTGCCTCTCACAGTAGTAATCAACTGAGATTAGCTACTGACTTTGTAATCCAGTAGCTTTATGTTAAGTACAGTTGAAATAGATATTGTAATTATAACTTGTTTTTATGCTTTATGATTTAAAATTTTGTACATCGGTGTTTTTAATGTTCAATGTTTTAAATTTTTGTAAACCGCCCAGAGAGCTTCGGCTATGGGGCAGTATATAAATGGAATAAAATAAATAAATAAATAAATAATGGCACTTTTACAGAGGCTGGCTACTGTCCAGGTTAAAATAAGCTGGGAGAATGCAGTCCATCACACAGTTGTCGGAAATATATATATATTGGTCTCAGGTCCAAAATAGCTTTCCCTTTAGATCAGGACTAGGGAAGTTTTTCCCTCCTACAAAAAGTCATTGAGCCATGAGAAAAGTCAATCTGGGGTGGGGGGGAGCCGATGGTGGGAGGAACCAGAGGTATATAGCACTGCAACTGTATGTTGTAGCTCTGTGTGTGTGTGTTTGTGTGTCACCTCATCTTTGCAAGTCTCATGAAATTAGGGCCAGATGAAAATAAGTCGAGCACAACATGAGGCCCATGGGTTGCAAGTACCCCATGTCAGCATTAGATTTAAATTAATTGTTTCCAGGTAATAAACTCCAGAACTAAATCTTAATGTTCATGTTACTGTGCGAAATACAATTAGAACACCATCATTACGTGTATATTCAAAGTGAAAATTCCTGATCCACAATGGCAATGAATTTTGAACAAATGCTAGGAATACAGACATAGGAACAATAAAAAATATACAATATAGATATAAGTTATCATTGCAGAACCAGTTGCATGAACAGAAGCCTGATTCCGTGCACATATGGCGCCTAGCTAGATCAGGAATTCTGTTTTAACACACATTTCTTTCCCCATTCCATTGCTGGGTTTGTGCATAAAGAGGCTGGTTGGAAAATCAGTGATGACAGCTATCAGCTTTGATGGCTGAATTTACTTATGTTGCTCCCCTCCCCTGCTGATCAGCATGATTATCACTCCCTAACAGAACTTAATATATACACACAACAGGATTAGGATCATAAAATTTAAAATGGATTAATGCTACAAATTACAATTTAGGTCATTTTTTCCAAACATCAGAGAAAAAAGTCAGTTTTAGCAGGTTAAAGAGAATGTTAGATTCATGTCAGGCCATTTCTATCTGAATCCACCTGCGGATAAGGGAAAATTCTGGATGATGTTTATAAGCATCAGAGTTTGCTTCCACACTAGCCCTTTTCTCTGGAGTTGCCATGATTCCACACACATATCACACACATTTTCACTCACTTTTTTCAGAGAATCCAGACATCAACATTTTCACATTTTTACACTCTTTGTTTTCTTTGCTGTCCTTACCACGTTTTTTTCAAACCTACAAAGCACTACCAAAGCATTTCATGGTTCTGGTGCCTTTAATTAAAAGCTTCCTGTTTGCAGGTCCTGCCCTTTGGCAATGGCTGGGTGATTAGTGAAGAATAGCCTCCTAATTGCCCCGTGAATAGCCTTTCAGAATTGCCCCAATGTCTGTTTCTTTTCCCATATAGTAGAGGGAAGGCTTTAATTGCCTATTTCCCCTCATTACTGTTTAATTTTATATAGGAAAATGAATTGCTACTTTGCAATAAACAATGATAGAAAGAAAGAATCAAGAAAATTAAGAATTAAAGTTCCCCCCCACACCCCTCATGAAAACATAAACAGTAGTACAAAAAGAAAACTTATCTTTGCCGGCCAAGATTGAATTGTAAATGAAATTAAAGAAGGATCATGGCCACAGGGAAGGCCAGCACAGGATAATATAGTGCTATATTAACGATGTATGGAACCTCTGTTTTAATTCTACTTCTGGTACATTATAGAAAAGCAACATCTCAGTCCCACTGAAGAGCTCTAACTTGGAAACTGTCTCCGTCCACCCTAGCAGTGCACTGTTGTCTAGAGCCCAATTAACACTATATTTGTGAAAACTGTGGAGGATTTTCAGAAATTTTGCTACGATGTTATTGCAAGCAGCCTGATAAAGATCCTCCCAATTAAAAGACATTTGTCCTTTCTTTAACTTCTATATCACCTGTGGCCAGGCTTAAACCTGAATGCTGCCTCTGATGAGTATCTGACACATCTCCTACTGGTGTCCACGTTGTACAGTTTCCATTTTGCATTCAGGGTCAGCCAATTTAGCTTAACCTAGATTATCTCAAAAGCAACACGTCTTCAGTCAGTAGAAAGTCACAAATAAGTAATTACCTGGCTGCTGCCAAATTCCATTCCTTTCAGGGCCAAACTAGGCATCATGGAGCAGCCACATCTGCTTAAAGCAGAGGGTGGAGTCTAATTTTTGCAACTAACTGCCTAGCTACACTACTGCTTTAAAATGGTTTAAAGAGGTTTATGATGGTTTAGAACAGTTTTGAGAACTGTTGGGTAGGCTGACCATATGAAAAGGAGGACAGGGCTCATGCAACTTTAACAGTTGCAGAGAAAAGGGAATTTCAGCCAGTGTCATTTGTATGCAATTAGTACCTGGTAAAATCTCCTCTTCATTACAACAGTTAAAGTTGCAGGCACTATACTAGAGTGACCAGATACAAAAGAAGGCAGGACCCCTGCAGCTTTAACTGTTGTAATAAAGAGGGAATTTCACCAGGAACTAATTGCATACAAATGACACTGGCTGAAATTCCCTTTTCCCTACAACTGTTAAAGTTACATGAGCCCTGTCCTCCTTTTCATATGGTCAGCCTACTGTTGGGGCCCAGGACACACTCCATATACAGTTTTCAAAACGTTTTCAGTGTTTTCTCCTGCGTGTGTAGATAGGCTCTAAATACAGGTGAGGGGAAATGAGCCCTTATCTCACAACGGTTTTCTCTCGCCTGAAGCCCTTTTCTCCCCAGGCTGGCTGATTTCTGATATTGGAACCAACCTGGAGGAAAGTGCCAGAAGTGATGGAGTAATGGGGAAACGAAGCAGAGGAGGGGGAGAGTTCAGCTCTTCTCACTCACAGGCACCTTTTAGGCATGAATGGGGCAGACATGGGTCCTTTGGGACCTTATGGCCGAAAAGTGATATGTAAACTAACATGTAAAGATCAAAAGTGGCTGCCACATCTAGTTTGGCCCTGAGCTGCATTTAACACAAGTAACAAAATCAGGTTGCACAGCAGCATGGACTAATAGATTACGCTCTTGAACTGCAGCCCTTTACAATTCAGAACTGGGAAGCCAATTACACTGAATTCTCCCAGCACATCCACCTACTGATATCACTGGCAAATGACCCACTCCTAGACTTTTAGGACAAGAAGAAAAGGAGAGCCAGACAACCTCAACAACACTGTACCAGGTGGGATTTGCCTCTGCCTTGCAGTAGACACATTAAGAAGCAAATGTCTATGGAAGGAACGGCCTTGGAAGAGGCAGCAAAGTCATTCCCATGATAACTTCTGCTAGAAGCGGCTTGTGTCCTACCCCCCACCTGTGTTTGCAGCAAACCACAAAAAGCTCATTATACCCCTAGAAGACATTTGCATGTATTTCTAGACAAGAGGCCGACGCATTGGAATAATGCTAGTAATATGAAAGCCAGTTTGTAAGAGGTTGGATGCAGCACGAGTTTCCCATTCTGTCCAGACATCTTTGGAGCTATTCTTGTGGCAAAAGGATATGTGAAGATGCACCCCGTGACCTCATTATGCAGTAGCACCAACCAATCAGAATTTGCATATTTATGCATTTCTTCATTTGGCAGTTTCAACCACTTTCCAGGCTTCAGTTCTTCCAATTCAAATTCATAAGAATCTGAAAAATCAGAACAAATTCCATATCCTCATTCAAAACAAACCCTGGCAGGCCCTGGCCAGTCTCAGGGGAAGGGGGAGCCTTCAACTAAAGTGTTGCATTGCCTATGATGACGATTTCTTTTCCTGGAAGAATTTAAAGGCCTTTTTCTTCCTTAATGTTGCGGAAGGGGGACTTAATCCCGAGACTTTTTCCAAAAATGAATAGCCCTGTTGAACCTTCCTCTATGGAGCTTTGGAGCAGTGCCTTTAAAAGGCTATACGTACATCATAAATATGGTATTTAGTGTCTGGCGTTTTCTAAAGCCCCTGAGGCAGCTCAGGAAACCTCTGGCAGGAATCATTTCAAATTGGCTGGAATAATCACGGGTCTCAAAGGTTTGCAGTGACAAGATACACAATTAAGGTTGTATGAAAGGGGGGAAGGCTGCCTGAAGTTCCTTTCATGGCACAGCTTATATGGGGAGGAAAGCCTGTGAAATGGCCCTTTCCCATTGCATTTATAATATCTGAATAGGAAAAGGAAACTTTTGAGCTCTGCAGTACGCAACATGCACTCCTTCTGCCGAGCTCCCCTGCTGATTGATAGCTGGGGTTTTGTCTCTTCTGACATATGCTTTCTTTGCTCCCTCTCTTGCGCCTTCCAATTCCTTTTCCCCCCTTTCTTGAAGAAAAAGTAAATGCAGGGTGTTTTGCTTTCAATGTGGAGATGCGGGGGCGGAACTGAAGGGCCTGCCTTCAAGTGCTCTTCAGAAAGGGCTTCCTGTGAGTCATACTTCACCCCCTCCCCAGACATGAACTGAGTTGCCAGCCCTTTGCCTCCCGGCTCCTGCTTTGAGAGTTTAGACTCTTCCCACTCTCTGAGGAGATTGTCACTGCAGTGGAGCTTGACTTTTTTGCTTTGGCACTGAGCAAAGGTAGGCAGGTACGAAAGGCAGACATGATGAGCACTGAGTTGGTCTTAGACCAGCATCATTAGATGCCCCATGCCAGTGGTTGGCAAGGTGGGCTGAAAGCCACTATGGGCATCTCTGTTCCCCTTTGCATACTAACTCAAACCCCACCAGCCTCTATGCCAAGTGAGAGAGCATCCCAGAGTAGCATTCCCCCAATTTGTGTAGAGGCACACACATCCTCAGTCAGCTATGGAAGCTACGCACGTTTTCAACAAAACCCACCCAGAGAACTTTAAATGATTAGCCTATAATTAGCCTATAATTAGCTTCTTGCTAGGGCCACAGCAAAGAAACTCAAATTATGCACTTGGACCAGTTTTAAAAAAAGAGAGAAATCAAGCCATCTCACCACCATCCCCATTGTTAATTGGTCACAAGAATTACTTGAACCTTTTGGCCCCTGAAGGAGACTTATCTTAACAAGTGGTGGAGTAGCTTGTGTGTGCATCCTTTTTTCTTTGCTTTTGACAAATTGGTCCACCACCACTGGCAGAGACAAAGTTTCAAATCGGCAACCCTATGGGCTGCTGTTTCCTAGTGACTCAGAAATAATACTTCATTAGGACCCACTGTCATTTCAAAGACAATGTGAGTAAAAAAAAAATGGCAGCCCCCAGAGTATTTTGCCAAAAATGCCACTTTGATTTTACAACCTGAACATGGGCTTGGAAAGCTGCGGTTGCATTTTCAGTACAGTTTTAATTCAAAAGTATCTGCAAATCAATAATATTGGTGGGAGAACTCTTTGACCTACTTAATATAATTATTGTTTCCCCATAAAAAAATCTGGCCATGCTTAACAAGCATGGGACAACCAATAACAAACAATGGCTCTGGCTGCAATTCAGTAATGAAAGCATACACGCCCAGGGAACAGGAACTGATTGACTGATTAAAACCAATTCAGGAATGCTACAAACACAGTGTGTGAGCATGAAGCAACTACTTGAAAACCTCAAGAGTGCTTTGCTAGCCAGTCCAGATAGACTAGTGCTCAAATTATGTTGCCAGACAAAATAGGATGCCACAAACCAGCTCTGAAAAGAGACAGGAAGATAAGACAGAAATCACTGGAATGCAACAGTTTGGCAACATAACCGGATTACCTGCACAAAGCACAAATAATGTCAGTTTCAAACTGTACCACTGTCCCTCCCGGGAGGTCCCAATCCTACTTTTTCTCCATCTTCTTGAGAAGAAGTCTCCCAGTCTGACAATAAGTTGATTCCCTGGCTTGGTTACTTCCCTACAGGTGGATCTACTTACAGTCTGGGGTGTGCTAGTGGAGGTGGTGGTGGTGGTGGTGGTCGTGGTGGTGGTGGTAGGAGGTCAGTGTAGATATAAATAGGATGGGAGTAAAGTTAAGAATAGTATTAGCGTGGGAATGGGGCTAGGGAGCATATGGGTATGGGTACGACTGTAATTATATGAATGGGTAAATATATGGATATAAATACATATAAGTACAATTCATACTACATAATACACAGCATAATCTTTTCTATGTTTTTTTTTTAAATTTGGATATTTTGTCTATGAACAATTTGAGGGTGCTTTTTTGCTTTTTGCACTTTGAATCTTGGAAGCTACTTCCATTCCCCCTTTTCATTCTCATTTGTTGCTATGATTTCAAGGAGAAGACAGAGTAGATCCATTGAATAGGCCTAATTTACACAGGTCTGTTGTTGGATGCTCCCTAATGGCAGCCAGTAAGCAAAGAAGGATTCAATAGCTAGCGAGAGCAAGGGCACAGGGGAGACTTCCCGCCCAAGTAAGTGTGATGTCGTGGGCGTGCCCATTCCCCCTGGCATTCACACGTGCTGGCAAAACTGACACGAGACACTCACATCAGTGAGACTTATTTGTACTGAGGAAATCTCATGGTAACAAGCTTAATGGTTACATTCTCCAAAAAGGACACTTAAAGCTGAGTGATGGTCAGAACGCTTTAGGCTCCATTTCTGATACGCTCCTTCAGGCAATCACATGGGGGGGGAGTTCTTGAAAGGCTTAGCAAACCATCCCATGGGAGCTTCTCCAAACGCTGCATACGCTGGTAACTCAGGGGGACATGGCCTACGTCCACAAGAACATGGTAAGGGTAACATCTCAGGCACAGGAGCCCCATGCTTTCTGCTTAGCACTGCGAACTCCCTGTCACATGAGTCTGTCAGAGAGAGAGAGAGATCATGCACCAGCCAACCCCAGCCTGATGAACACTGAGCTGACCAGGTGAGTGTGATCACAGGGACGGTACAACCTCAAGCACAGGAGTCACATACTACTTCAAGCACTGCCAATCTCCCTGCCACCTAAGTCTGGCCACAAACACCCAATTCTCAGCAAATGCAAGTTCAAGACTATGAAAAGACTCACAGCACTGTTCATGGCACAGTCCTTAGAGATTCAAAGTCCAAATAGCAAGAGTGTCTACATGCAGAGTGCTTTCAAAGTCCCAAGACAGAGATGGATCCAACAGGAGGGGTTTCAGGCCTTGCACTGGAATATGATCCCTAGCAAGGCTCTTCAGCCTTGCCCCAGCTATTATATAGGGAGACATGATCCTCTTTCAAACCACTTGACAGACAGGTTCTCTGACCTGTTACCAATGCCTAGGGTGGCACTGTCCAGCCCACTAAGTCGAGGCTACCAGGCTACCTTTGTGAAAACACGGTATCAGTTCCCAGAGGACTAGCAGCTTCAAGGCCAGGGAGTGAGCGAGCTACTCCTGTGAGAACTTCTGACAGAGACACGCTCGCACAGACATTCCAAAACTATTCCTAATAAATCTACCTACATTCAACAAGACCTCCGGCCTCGCTGAAGACCTACACATGACATGTGATCCCATAGACATAATCAAACAGGCAGTGAGGGAACGCATAAAACAGTGGCGGTACCAGGGGAAAAAATTGGGGGAGGGGGGCACTGAAGGGGCAATGCATATTTCTAGGTGGGCAGGCTGTGCCCCACATGTTAAGATCTCTGAAAGAAAAATAATGGTATATCTCACACTAGAACTGCCATCCTAACCATATATTCTGAAATAAATAATATATTGATTAGTGTGTTTTTTAATATAGCACGTATTAGCCAAATAAAAATTACTGTATGGAAAATGGCTTTCAAATACACAAGCTTTTCTTTTATGTACAGATTAAACAGACAGAACACTTTCTTTAGAAAACAATTACTTTTAACCAGGGCAGGCAGAACCAGAAAGGTAAACCCTTAGGGTAAGGAAAGAGCAAACTGAGACACCTGGGCCCTGTACACCTAGGAAACCCAATGCATGTGAAGTACTAGTCCAAAGATCCAAAAGATGAAGCTTTTGAAGATGAAACTCCTGATGGAGCTGGGTGTTTTTTATTGCAATCCATTTCCTTTGTAATATGGAATAAAAGAAATAAGAGGCATTGAATATGGTGGGATTGATTGATGAGTAAACATTCATAGGCTTGCACTGTGAGTAAATTCTTCCCACCCACCCCACATTCTCTGTCCTAATTCTCTGAGGAGAAAAATAGAAGATGTGGAGAAGGTACAGATTAATTCTTTCCTCCTCCTCTCATTTTTCCTGGCCTACTGTCCTGAGAAAAAAAAAGGAAGAGTTCCATGGAATAAGCAGATTAATTCTTCCGAAGGTGTTCTAGCTGGCTCTGGCTGCTGGTGCCAGAGTATAGTTTGGAGAACTGCCAAGGATAAGTTTAGGCATCAGAGGTTTTAAGTGTGATGCAGTTATGAGTGTCCCCACCCCAAACCTCAGTTACATAACCCTAATTGGTGGGGCGGAAAGTGGTTTCACTGGAGGCAGAGCCAAGGGGACCACACACCCTTTCAGAAACCTCTCCAGAATAACACATGAGAAAGAAGTTTGTGGCAGAGCCCACTTATTGAAGCAAAGGGAGGTGGGAAAGGAAGAAGCCCATTTCACACACAGGCAAACTGAGGCAGCAGGCAAATAAGAGTCAATGACTGCAAGGGAGAGTGAGTTTGGGTTACATCATTGCAGTACACTAAGTTCCCAGAGCCAACAGATTTTTAATGTCCAAAGTTTTAATTTTTGTAAACTGCCCAGAGAGCTTTGGCTATGGGGACGTATAGAAATGTAAATAATAATAATAATAATAATAATAATAAGGCTTTTTAAGGGTCTAAAAAAAAACACCCAATGTATCCAGGGTATGTCACAATACAGAGAAAGGCATTTATAGCCAAGCCCACTTCTCCAAGATTTAAATTAAAGGGAGATGGGAGACCAGGAAACCCACTTCACACATAGGCAAACTGAGGCAGCAGGAAAATAAGAGTCAATGGCTGTGAGTGAGTTTGGGTTACATAATCACAGGTTTAACAAAACTAAGTGTGCCTCATAAAACAGGAGGAATTTAACTATTTTGTTATAGGAAAGGATAACATATATTTTAATTAAAATGTTAAAATAAGTATCTGTCACCTGGTGCAGAGTTTCACTGTTGTGATTATTTCATTGGGACTGAAATGGAGTTACATATGACAAAAGGAGAGGCACTATATATAATTTTAGGGGCACTAATCATTACTGTACTTATTATTGTCTTTAAATATGGTTAAACATCTCGCAGTAGTAGTAGTAATAATAATAATATATTTATTTATTTTTTACCCACCCCTCCCTCTGGATCGAGGTAGGGTACAACACCAAATGCAAAACACCATACAATATATATAACTGATTAAAAACATATAAAACTAATACATTATTAAAAGGCATCTTAAAATTCAACTGCATAGGCCCGCCGGAAGAGATCAGTCTTTATGGCTTTCTTAAATTCCGGAAGACTGATAAGTTGACAAATCTCTCCTGGCAGGCCATTCCACAGTCTGGGAGCAGCAGAAGAGAAGGTCCCCTGGGTAACAGTTGTCAGGCTAGTTTTTGCTGATGGGAGTAAATTCTTCCCAGAGGACCTGAGTGTGTGGGGTGGATTATACGGGAGAAAGTGATCCTGTAAGTAACTTGGACTCAAACCATGTAGGGCTTTAAAGGTAATAACCAACACTTTATACTTTACCTGGAAACTAATTGCCAATTGGCAGCCAGTGAAGTGATTTTAAAGCTGGTGTAATATGATCACCCCTAGGTGTACTGGTGACCAACCTGGCTGCCATATTTTGAACTAATTAAAGTTTCCGGACTAGGTACAAAGGTAGCCCTATGTACAGCGCATTGCAGAAGTCGAGCCTCGAAGTGCATGCACTACCATCCTTAGGTCTTCCAACTCCAGGTCTTTAGGGCTTTATCTTGCTATTCTATTTCTACAGGTCCTTTTCTCCTGTCTTTTCTTCATCCTCCCTTCTTTTTCAGGTTGAATTTTATGCACATTTACCTCAGAGTAAGTCCTATTGATCGCAGTGGGGCTTACTTCTGAGTAGACATACTTAGGATTGTGCTGCAGCTCTGGGTGCCTCTACAAGAGCGATTTAAAGATCTTTCAAGGCGCATTACAAATTTTATCTCTACAAGAGCAGAGCGCAAATCGGGGGTTGAGGCACTTTTTACCTCCGATTATTTGCATTTTCTAATGCACTTTAAATAGCGAGTTTTAATTTGCCGTGGGAGTTAAAGCGCCTTATGGCAATGTAAACATGCGATTCTCCACATGTAAACAACTTGAAAGCGTGTTTCATACAGCCCGTAATGCGCTTCACCGCCTCTCGTGAATAGGTATTAGGAGTAAATGCACTTATCCGTATATGTGCATAATAGGGGCAATTGGGCGTCAAAGTGAAATCTTGTAGAAGGGACCTCTGTTTTTAAGGTGACACAAGATACACACATATACCATGTTTACCAAAAGAACGGCTTGCTGTTTTAACTTTTGTATATTGTTTTTAATCCTATGTAAACCACCCAGAGAGCTTCGGCTATGGGGCGGTATACAAATGTAATAAATAAATAAATAATACTACATCATATCTGCTTGAAAAAAGAGGGGTTGGACACCTCAAAATAAGCACGGGCAGAGAGGAATTGTTTCAGCAAGCATTCTGAAAAATAAGTGCTGCTAAATTCTCCTTCCCTCTTCATCCTTGTCTGAATCCTCCTCAGTCAGGTAGTCCTCTCTCCCTTTCTTTTCTCTCCTGATCCTGCTGGATCCCAGTTTGAGGGGGGAGATGAGGAGAGAACACACGCAGACACACAGTGGCTGCATTCAGACAACACGATAGTTGATGGTGGGGTAATAATCAACTTTACAGTTGTTTATCGAGGGGGTACTCCCCACACAACATGGTAATAAATAATCAACAATGGTGTGGATTAGGATCAGTGCTGAGTTGACTAGGGCTGCCTCTACAAGAGAGGTTTAAAGCTCTTTCAAGGCACTTTAAAAAATTTACCTCTACAAGAACTGAGCGCAAATCGGGCGTAGAGGCGCGTTATCTCTCCGATTATGCGCATTATCGAATGCGCGTTAAATCGCGAGTTTTATTTTGCTCCAGCCGTTGAAGCGCATTTTGACTATGTGAACAAGCGCTTATGTGCATTAACTACTTGTAAAGCGCATTTTGGTCATCCATTAATGCGCTTCGCCGCCTCTCGCCACCTCTCATGCAGAGGTATTAGGTGTAAATGCGCTTTAGCAATTATGCGCATAATCGCCTAACCGGGCGCAAAAGCGAATCCTTGTAGAGGGGACCTATGGCAGCATTCAGATGACACAATAGTCAATACAACTGACGACTGTTTCCCGCTCCCTCCCCCCCAGTTGATTATTGTGTTGTCTGAATGCAGCCAGAGTCTCTCTCTTTCTCCAGAACCTCACAGTATCTGCAGTGCTGATTAAGAAAGGAGGACAACAGCTCAGGAGGGGAGATCGCTCCAACCTGTAGCTCCTGACGAGGGGAGGGAACCTGGGGATATATTGCAGCAACAGAAACAGCCCTGCTTCCCCACCCAGTCAGCCTACCACTCTGCTTGGCAGCTGCTCTGCCCCCCCCCCTCTCCAATGTGCTCCTTCCCCCCTGCAACGTGGCTGCTGCTGCTCCTGCCTCATGCAGCAACTATCGGGAGAGGTCAGGCAGAGCAGCTTGTATAGGCTGACCATATGAAAAGGAGGACAGGGCTCATATAACTTTAACAGTTGTAGGGAAAAGGGAATTTCAGCCAGTGTCATTTGTATGCAATTAGTTCCTGGTGAAATTCCCTCTTTATTACAACAGTTAAAGCTGCAGGGGCCCTGCCCTCTTTTGTATCTGGTCACTCTAGTATAGTGCCTGCAACTTTAATTGTTGTAATGAAATTTCACCAGGTACTAATTGCATACAAATGACACTGGCTGAAATTCCCTTTTCTCTGCAACTGTTAAAGTTGCATGAGCCCTGTCCTCCTTTTCATATGGTCAGCCTAAGCTTGTAGAAGGGAGTGGCTGACTGAGCGAGTGAGTGAGCAAGAGAGAAAGCAGGTGGCGGCGGCTCCAGGAAGAAAGAAGCTATGGGCCCTCCTGGGCAGGGTGGGTAGAGCAGCTGAATTCGCAGCTCTTCCTGCTCCGCCGCCCCATGCTGGCACTTCCCTCTGCTTAATGGTGGGGCTGGCTTTGTCTGCCAGCAACTGGGGTGGCAAGCTCCTTGCTTGGGGAGGGGGGTGCTTGCCACCTGCTGGCACCACCACTGACATAAAAATATCAGAGCCAAATGCTGCAAAAAGCCCTGGGTCCTATTCTAGACCTGAATAATAATTCAGGTCTGGTGACCCAGAAAGCTTACATAACATGTTGTATGGCAAGTGAAAACCCACCACATAGTACTTCATGTGACAACATTATATTCATCCGTTGGTTTGCTTATTCATTTATTTACTAAATTCATACCCTGCACCTCCAACCCCCAGGGTGGCAAACAATGCAAAAGGGTAAAATTCAATATAGAACAGATAAAATTGAATCCCCAGTAAAATATCAAATAAACAGCAGCAGCTGCTCAACCTCAATTGCTCAAAAGTCAGAAAATCGAAAGTTACTGAAAAGTTCGTGGGAAAAAATCATTAAAAAGCCTGGGAAAATAAATCAATGTCTTCACTTGACAACTAAATGATATCAGCAAAGGTACCAGGCAAACTTCTCCGGAAAGAGCATCTCAAATGTGAGGAGCCACCACTGAAAAGGCTCTCCACACCCACCCACACCTCAGGTGTTGGAGGAGAGCCTGAGAGAATGATTGCTGTGAAAGGGCAGAGTGGTATCGGAGGAAGTGGCCCAAATAGAGATATGAATCCCAAGCCATGAAAAGTTTAAAAGAACACTTTGATCTCAGCCCCAAAATGAATTGGTAGCCAATTAAAATGTTTTAGTTGCAGGTGAGATGTGGTCACTTTGCTCTTGTCAGCACCTCTATTGAGGAGGGTCACAGTCAGCTTCTGCTAATAAAAGACGTTCTGTCCCACTGAGGTTACTTGGACCTCAACTGACAATAACGAATCTGAATACTCCCAGACTGTACATGGGAGCCTCAAGGGGGAGGTCAACCCTTTACAGGACTGTCTGAACAACAGCTCCCTAGAAAGAAACAACCCACAAATACTACCTTCCAATCACAGAAGCGGGAAAAGTCGCAAACACCCCTCCTCCCTTGTGAAAGGGCTGCAGGTGTAGATTAGGCCCCAGTGTAGGTCAGGCTTTTGCATTGTATCATCACAGTAAGCAGCAAATGGCAAATGCTTGTCCATGACCAACACCTTCCACTGAAAGGCTCCAATGCTGCTATTTTGCTCCAATAAGTTATGGGGTGGAGGTGGGGAATCTACATGAAACGGAACGAGATGCACGTTCGGGTAATATCTGGACTTTAATGAAATTGGCTTTGGTCCACCAAGGACACATGAAACAAGACCAGCGGAGTATACCGTAGCTGAAATCCCACTTTCCACAGGTCACACAAGTGCTTGAAATCCACAGACTTCTGGGTTGAGTGGGCGGAGTAAAGCCGAACATCAGCAACCCAATTGGTGCTGTTCAGCCAATGAGAGAGGCTTGTTCCCTGCTCCTGTCCAAGCTCCCCTGCTTCCCTGCTCAGGGAAGTGTTGAAGCTCTCCCCTCTCATCCACCATTTGGAATTGTCAAAGATCAAGCGCTATTATGAATGGGAAAAAACAAGATGCAAACTAGGAATGGCTAAATCCCCTACTGTGGTATCCCAACTGACTGAAAGAGTGCTAATGCGCTTTGATGAATTAAACACGGAAGGAGCAGTAAGAGCAAGTAATGAATGGAAAAAACAAGATGCATTCTGTGAATGAAGAAAACTAGGCTGACCATATGAAAAGGAGGACAGGGCTCATGTCACTTTAACAGTTGTAGAGAAAAGGGAATTTCAGCAGGTGCCATTTGTATGCAATTAGTTCCTGGTGAAATTCCCTCTTCATGACAACAGTTAAAGGTGCAGACACTATACTAGAGTGACCAGATACAAAAGAAGGCAGGGCCCCTGCAACTTTAACTGTTGTGATGAAGAGGGAATTTCACCAGGAACTAATTGCATACAAATGACACTGGCTGAAATTCCCTTTTCTCTACAACTGTTAAAGTGACATGAGCCCTGTCCTCCTTTTCATATGGTCAGCCTACAGAAAACCCCGAATGGAGAAAAGAGAGAATTGGGGGGAGGGGTGGGAACCACTTAAACATGTCACTGGCAGGTCACAAAGGCACACCCAGAATTTAATAGAAGGCGGCAGGGCGCAGTACTGTGGAACCACTCTGGAACCACATTTAAGGGGTGGGCAGTGTAAAAGGACTTTCAAAAGCTGCACCTTTTCCAGAGGGAAGTGGTGGCAATGTCAAGTATCGCAAAGACCCTCAAGGTGCTCCCCCTCCACACTAAATCACCCACAAAGATTGGCCTTTGGTCTCTGCATCATTTCCTGCCAGATGAGATGCCAGAGATGGGCCCCTCCCATCATCTTTAGAGCCCTTCTCCACCTGAGGTTGAGGGGGTTCTGTATTTGGGGGAGGAAGGAAGGGTAGCAGATAAAGGAGTGCTGGATCAGTGTGAGCATGAGTGTGAGACCTGCTCCAGGTGGGCTTGGAGCAATTCAGGTACACTGTTCACATAGTCAAGTACTCCTGCATCAAATGTTCATCCCATTCCTACCAAGCCAGGCCACTCATTCCACTATAAACCTGGTGCAGAAAGCCTGGTCTCACAACCCTATCCTTGAAATTGTGAAGCTACTGCAGAAGTCTTTAATGCTATCACTTCCAGGCATAGATTCATTACTTTTCTTTCCCTCCCCCTCACCCATTTCCTCCTACAGCTTTCCTTTTAAAATGCAGTAGTTTAGTGCACATGAGAGAATACAAAAAACGTAAGTGCATAAATAAATACATAAGAATTGAGAGACATGTTTATGTCACATATTTTGTGCAATCTCTTTGTTGATTCCTTAATTTGTAATTCAATCTCTGCCAGTACGGCTGCCTCACTATTCAGTACACAAAGAATATGCAAGTGACAGCCAAATGCTATACAGTGTTCCCTCTGCAGATGTTATTTCCAGAACATGCTCAGTGTGTGATTAATATGGGAGTTAATTCCACATATCATGAGATGCCATCTTTTTTCACCCCTGGCCTTTATTTTCTTTATAGCTATGGTGAATTTATATAGCCATCTCTATGCTTTAGAGAATTTTGGTCACAACTATTCCTGAGCAGAAGCAAAAGATATACATACATTTCTGAATAAAGTCATTTCCAGTTATTATATTAATGTATTTCACCCCAAAAAAGGCAACTCTATACATAAGGGTTCAATTGATGTGCATCTAGTTGCTCCCCATACACCTATCCATGCTTTACCCATAAACATGTGCTGACCTTCCCCACACAACGGCACTACACACCTGGCCATGTTAGGGATGCTGGTGTGTTCTGCTTCCTGCTTCAGTAATTGTACTTCTAGGAGTTCCAATTCTATAAAACCCATTGGACCCTGGACACCTTTCAAAGGACCATGAGGCAGTGTTCACACAGAGAAACAGGAGTGGTTCCAGGTTAGAGGGACACCTTGCACAGTGCCCTCAGAAAGCCCCTCCCATTCCCTCAGCCACCTGCCCACTCCCTGGTGGCAGTGGCCAAGTCTAGAAGGCTGCCCATCATTTACATTTCCCCACAATGCTTCAATTTTCCTACAATACTCCACACAACTCCCTCTCACAGCGCCCAGAATTATAAGCTTTTTCCTGTGGCAAAAGCCATTTAGAAGCAGAAAAGCCCAATGAGACTATCTAAACCAGACACCCCTGGAAACAAGGGACTACCTTGGAATTTATAACTAGCCTAGTCACAAAAAAAAAAAAAAAGCTGTTCCTTCAGCCATCTCTTCCTGGGCCCACTATATCCCTGCCCATTGCTCACGTTAAACACACACACACACACCACTTCTCAGCATACGTGCAGCTCAAATCTATGTATCTTTGCTCAGAAGTAAGTCCCACTGGTTTTGTAAGGCTTCCCCTGAAGTAAATGTGCCTCAAGCTACAGTCCTAAGCTCTACTGGGACTTAGGTCTGAGAAAATAGGCATACAACCAGGCTGTGCAACCCTTAAATCATATTTTGCATAAATACATTTTCCAGTTTGAATTGCTAGTGATTTTTGCTTAAAGTGACATTTCAAGGTGAATTTGAAGATTTCTGCTCAGGAGAAACCACCAAGGAATTCTGAAGGAATCAAAATTAGCAAAGGGTGCCTCTACAAGAGCGATTTAAAGCTCTTTCAAGGTGCATTACCAAATTTACCTCTCCAAGAGCGGAGCACAAATGAGGAGTACAGGCGCTTTGTATCTCCTATTATGCGCATTTTCGAATGCGCATTAAATAGTGAGTTTTAATTTACCGCGGGAGTAAGAGCACCTTATGTCCGTGCAAACAACTTTCTGTGGAGGCGCATTAACGATCAGAGTGGGCGGACTGTGGTCTGACCTGGATTCCTTTGCTGGGAAAACCTCCCATTTTTTTCATTTAGTTTTATTTCCTGTCTCCTGCTGGCAACTTCCTCCTTATTCTCTGTCTCTCTGGCTGGAAGCTCCAGGAAGACGAGACCCAATGTGAACTGAAAATAAAGTTTATTTTAACTCCCCTGATGGAATATGTCATTCATGGAGACATGGGGCCAGACGGAGGTGGTTTCACTTGAAGTAAAGGGCGTAGGAAGGACACACTGTATATGAAGTGTGGCCTGGGCCCCAACAGTTCTCAAAACTGTCAGCCTATCTACACTCCTGCTTTAAAATGGTTTGAAACGGTTTATAACAGTTTTGAGAACCGTTGGGGCCCAGGACACACTCCATATACAGTTTTCAAAATGTTTTTAAAGTGTTTTATCCTGCGTGTGTAGACAGGCTCTTGAAGAGGTACAATCCACTCTTATCAATTTAGGGTGGTAGCAACTCATTCTCCCAGCATGTGCAGACCAGGTCCTATTTGCATCCTCTCCTATTCTTAAATCTTCATCCACACCTTCCTGTACCAAGAATTTGCAAATGATCTGAAATGAATTATTCCATGCATTTATTTGCCACGATACAGTTAAACTGAAGTTCTTGGAGTTAAGCCCTTTTGGTCCCAGGCTCACTGGATTATTTTTTTTAATCAGGCAATTGCAAGGCAGCCATTCAGCCACACCTTCCCTACAAAGAGGCCACAACTGCTGGGAAACATGTTTACTTTTCATATCTGCCAAGTCTTCTATTGTCAAGGCCTGAAGAAGAGCTCCCAAATCCAGAAACGAGCAAATTAACACTTGTTGGCAAATGTGATCCTGGAGCAAACCCGCTTCCTTTTGGTGGTGTTTGCCCTTCCTTCAAGTTCTCCCTTGTCCTACATAATAACGTGATTGCTGCTTCGTAAAAGAAAGAAATTAGTGGGTGTCGTTAAGAAATGTTGCAATAAATCAGAACAGACCCAGTTTATTCTACTTAGACCAGTGAAGCATGCATAAGAGAGCCCTTAATCACCAGGGAATTTGCAGGGAGAACAAATACACATTCTTTGGGAGAAAATTAGAGGAATTTTACCATGAATTTTTCTTTTGATTTAAGGGAGGGGGGGACCCAAAATTTCAAAGTAGACATTGTTAGGGACTGAACCATCAGTTGTTGTAGACATACAGTTGTTGTAGACATACAGTTGTTGTAGACATACAGTTGTTGTAGACATACAGTAGGCTGACCAGATAAAATCTGGTCAGCCTACTGTATGTAACTTTAACAGTTGTAGAGAAAAGGGAATTTCAGCCAGAGTCATTTGTATGCAATTAGTTCCTGGTGAAATTCCCTCTTCATCACAACAGTTAAAGTTGCAGGCACTATACTAGAGTGACCAGATACAAAAGAAGGCAGGGCCCCTGCAACTTTAACTGTTGTGATGGAGAGGGAATTTCACCAGGAACTAATTGCATACAAATGACACTGGCTGAAATTCCCTTTTCTCTACAACTGTTAAAGTTACATGAGCCCTGACCTGGATTTTATCTGGTCACCCTAACATACAGGGAAACAAAAACATAGAAAATCCACATTTTCACCAACATTAAATAGTCAATGTTGAGTTCACAGAACCAACAGAAGAAGAAACTAATGTATAATGATGAAAAAGGCAAAACCAATGGGTGAAAGAGCGATTCTTTCAAGGATGTAGGGTCCAGAGGCCATGTCCCCAAACACCAATGCCAGTTCTCACTGCAATCAGGAGGTAACAGAAGAAAAATGGTCCCTGGGCCTGTCTCCCCCTCACTCACCCTGGTAATTCAAATCTTGGACAGTAGACGTCTGTCTTCAAATATGGCTCTGTTCCAGTAATGTCTAAAACAGATGTGCATATTAAAGTACCATATTAAAGTACCATGCATGAGGATGGCAAACTCTTTCCCTGCCTCTTCAGGTGGTTTCCTTCCAAATAGGCTCACTTCCAGTAACAGAGCCTGGATGGAGTGGGACTTTAGGGAGAGAGACTGGAAAGTAAGAGCATCAGTCAGGGAGGTACAGTACCTGCCTGCACACTCTCTTGTCTTTTCATTTCCACAACCACTTGCTGCTAGGGCAGAGCCATGTTTGAAGCCATGGGTCTGTAGCTGTCGTATGTAGTTTTAGTGTCCGGTTTTCTAATTACTTAATCCAGTTTGAACATTCTGTTCAAGGTGTCTGATGTTATTGCAGTCAGTAGTTGCTGTTGGACACCCAGTTCAGTCATGTAAAGGAAACTCAGGCATAGAATTTAAAAAGCAATTGCAGAAGCTTATATGACAAATATGCATATCAATGAGTCAAATGCTGTTTTTCTTGATAGTCTTGTCTCTCCCTCATCACATGCATATATTCATTTTTGTGTTCAATCTTTGTCCTTTCGTTTGTTTTCAAGCACAAACGTTTTCAAACAGTTGCAAAACCGTTGCAAAATGGAAGGTATAGTGTGTTAACGGCATCCTCCACAGCCAGCTGTGTTCAAACTGAATCAGACGTGAAGAACCAGTCTTTAAAAAAAAAAAATAGCCCAGAAAAGGAAAGGATACTTCTGTACCGAACGTAGTGAGATCACTTCAAAATCAGCTGTAGTGCTCTAGAAATAGAATCCTTGGGTCCTTTTTTCATGAGCTAGCAAAAATCTTCTGATTGTAAGTCCTCACTATTCCCCTGCAACTTATAATGTGATTGCTAGATGCAGATGCCAGATTTGCTCTTTGAGAGAGGGAGATGCAAATCAGACTATCAAGTGATCAGATGTGTGCATGGAGTATTAGCATCATACGTGATGTTATCTGTGTGGTGGTAGAGAAGGATTTGCCTATTCCTAAACCCCATGAAGAGCCTCACTAACCTATTCAGCACCTGATCTGGGCCCTAGCATTAAGGATGTAGAGTCCACAGGCCATGTCCCCAAACATGTAAAGTCACTGTAAAGTAGGCTGACCAGATAAAATCCAGGTCAGGGCTCATGTAACTTTAACAGTTGTAGAGAAAAGGGAATTTCAGCCAGTGTCATTTGTATGCAATTAGTTCCTGGTGAAATTCCCTCTTCATCACAACAGTTAAAGTTGCAGGCACTATACTAGAGTGATCATATACAAAAGAAGGCAGGGCCCCGGTAACTTTAACTGTTGTGATGAAGAGGGAATTTCACCAGGAACTAATTGCATACAAATTACACTGGCTGAAATTCCCTTTTCTCTACAACTGTTAAAGTTACATGAGCCCTGACCTGGATTTTATCTGGTCAGCCTATGTAAAGTCACCCTAGGTCATATGGGTGAGCTAGGAATATCATCAGCACACTTGAAGATCTGAAGAGCAAGATGCCCATGGGGAGTTACAATATGCCAAACTTTCAGCCTAGGATAGAAACACTTTGAGAACTTTTGTTAAAAAAAGCTCTGAGTTCAGCACTATATGTCTCAGACTGGCCACTTTCCAAAACACAAAAACTAAGTGAGAAAGATGAAGAAGAAAAGGAAAGAAAGAGATTATGAGGTTTTCAACAACAAAAAAAGTGCCAAAGGAACGGTGCCTCAGTTCAGATTCCATTCTCAATGCTGGCAGAGGTTCAAGGGATGAGTGAAATTTTATGCAAATGAATCTGCCACTCACTGTAATTTAAATCTAAATTCATCATGCATCATGAATTCATTAAGGTAGATGGCCATATGAATACTCAGCAAAGTTACCTGACTGCTAGCTAATTAATCTTCACACCAGCTTGATGTGAATCCACTTCCTTCAAACTCTGCCTAGACTCTTTCCATGCCTGATGTTTTCCCCCTTGACATTGGTTCTCCCTCCTCCCCACCCACACCCACCCCACCAAGGCGAGGCTTATATCATCATCATCATCATCATCATCCTTTATTTGCAGTCAATAGACGAAAGGAAAACATATAAACATATAAACCGTTTAAAATTTATAAAATAGAATAAAATATTCATATACTTAATAAAATATAATATACTTGTAGTAGCCGAAATGGGAAACACACTACAATGAATACCACAAGGAATATTCTTAACTAACCACATATGATCTGGTAAGTATGGCCAGATTCAGGAACTTGGCCACCTGTACTGTTATGGTTTTGTTTGTACCCTGAAGCAAAATATTTAAAAAGTAATCAAAGGAGCGACCTGGGAAGGACTGCGTAATTGGCCAGATTAAGTCTACTCTCGCCTTTGGGTAAAATTTACAAAACAATGAGACATGTGCTATAGTCTCTACTTCTGTGTCATTGCAAGGGCAGCATCTGTTCTGCCATGGTGTTCCCTTGTAATGACCCTCTAAAAGCTTAGAGGGAAGGGCATTGAACCTGGCCAAAGAAAAGGCCTTCCTATACTTGGGAATAGATAACCACCTCAGATATTGCATTTCGTCTCTGCTTGGATAAAGTGTCAGCCCCTCTGATTGTAGCGAGCAAGGGCCCTATGCAGCTCCAAGAAGCTCCTGATTATCTATATCCAAGAGTCTTTGTTTGGAGATGGCTCTAGCCTTTTCAAGTCCTATCATTAGCAAATGGGGAGGGGAAAGCCCAATGGTAGAAAATTTGTCTTCCACAGATTTAATCCATGGGGATTCATATGAGTCAGAGAATACCTTTGAAATCAAAGAATTGGGGGGAATCGCAAGACGACAGCGGAGCCAAAAGTGTATTGAGTAGATCCAAGCCAAACACTTTAGTGAATTTAACCCAGCTTCTAAATTCAATACTGCTCCTGACACGCATCTAGGAGCTCCAAAGATTATCCTGAGGAAAAGGTGTTGAAATCCCTCCGGTATACTTGTCGATTGTGGGAACCACACTGGTGATCCGAACAGGGCTTGGGTCACAGTTGTAGATTTGTATACACAAGTGGCTGCGGATGTACATTTCCCACCCTTTGTAAAAAAAAAAAAGAAAAAAGAACAAAGCTAGTGTACTAATGCTTTGTTCTGCTTTGATCTTGATATGCTTTCCGTGGGCCTTCTATCTGGTCGTTTCATGAAGCCATATACCCAAGTATTTGTATGAGTCCACTTGGTCAATTCTGTTCTCCAAGGGGAGGCTTATAATAAGAAGAATACAGATGAACCATTTCCCCTTGACAATAAGAGACTGGTCATAGGTAACCTTGTGCTACACATACAATTCATACGGAGCACACAGTGCACCGAGCTGCCCTGTTAAGATGGCGGAACACCCCCCCCATCCAATTAGCATTTTCTTTATTTCTTTTGCTATTAAGATAGGATCTTATTGGGGCTCAGACATTACCTCTGCTACTAAGCCAGTGGCTTTGGGGAAATCACTTGTTTCCATCTAGCCCATCACTCCGTTGCCAACAATAACCAGGTAGATGACTCTGTAAAATATACAACCGGAGCATTAGGACAACAACAGGGTTCTCCTTTTCTTTGTCCCCAATACCTGATGTTCACTTAGGGTGACCAACTTTCAGATTTCCCTGGATTTGTCCGGGTTTTTGTTCTCTCCTGGGTGTCAGGGGGGATTTTCTATAATTTTCTAGAATGTCCAGGAATTACACACTTTCTCCTTTAATGCCCCTTTAAGGCCGCCATTAGCGTCACAGAGGAAATGACCCGCTTTCCAGAGGTGCAGATTGGAGCAAAGGAGGGGAAAGCAAGTCATTCCGAGGATTGATACACTTTCCGGAGGCCCCAGACAGAGCACTTTCCTGCCCCCCGCCCCCCAATGGGTGTCCTCTTCTTTGGTTTCCCAAATATGGTCACCATAATTCACTGATACACTGCCTCTGAACAAAGAGGTTCCAATTGGCTGATAGAAGAGGCTTCCATTGGTAGAGCTAGTTGGAGGAGGTAAGAGGAGTTTTGAGTAGATGGAGACAAGGGAAATGTGATAGATGTGGCTTTTGGCAGGCAACTTTCTGCCTATTCTTGCTCCTGTTGAGATGAAGAGAATTTTGAGTCCATCGTATGCAAGATTTGAGTCCTAGGTATGTATAAGAATTTTGCTTCAGTTCACGAATCATCAGAACTTGCATACTTTGAAATCCCGAATGCAAACAAGAGGAAGGGGTCGGGGGAGGGGGGAGGGGGAGGGGAGAAAGCTCACACATTCCTACATTTTATTCATCTATTACATTTCTATACCACCCAATAGTCAAATCTCTCTTGCAAGTACAAACTTGTGATCATGTTTTAAAAAGTGTTGTTTTTAAATGCACACTTTAAAAGGAGCATTTAAAAAAATAAATATATTTTTGCAAAGTCCTATAACTCTCAGTATTCCCCAACCAGCATGGATGGGGAATGTTGTGAATTGTAGGACTTTTTCCATCTAAACACGCATAGAATTGCACCCTTAGTAAACTTTCGAAAAACGCTCACAAAAATGCACCTTTGCCATTCAAATGCGCACTTCCCCCATTTGTAGAAAAACAAAAATAGATCGTGAATGAAAATGGGAACAAGGCTAAATTATCTTCAAAGTGGAGTTCAGAGAATCTCAGCAAGCTCGAGCATCCCCAGTTTTTACTGGTCTTAGGTTTCTTTTCATCACCTTCAGCTGGAGAATAAAGGCAATTTGCAGCACCCTCAGTCAAACGTACGCAGCCTTTTTTCTGTATCAACATGTACACAGATACATGACTACGTGAAGAGGTTTTAGGGTAATGGATGCTGCATAATAAGGTAGCAAGCAGTAAAAGTTCCAGCTACCCAGAGATCAAGACATTAATCACATTGATTAATTGCATTCATCCCAACAAGGAATATGGCTCTACATCCCATGGTAACTTAAGCTGTCAATGCAACTGAAAGCCAGACCAAATATTTGTCATTATTAATTATCATCATTTGTCACTATTTATACTGACCTATATAATGTCCCAAATGTTGCCATGGATGACTATCCGTCTGCCTTTGCCTTCTGAAGTGTTTTGCTGATATGGACCAGAGAGATACCATATGGAGGCTGAGAGGGAAGGAATGGTTATGGACTCTTTCAGAAATCTATAACCTTAGAGAAAGCCTCCCACCCGCATGCCTTTTCCCCTAAAGTGGGAAAAAGGAGGTCTATGCATTGAAAGGAGCAGTGGGGCCCAGCCCCAATTTGGCATGGTTTCCCTGGCTCTGGCCTCCAACATCCATGCATTAGGTGTGGGCATCTGTGAAGGGGAAGCAGAGGTGCCTAGGCTTTTCCTGTTCACACATCCATGCATAACATGTGGCAGTAAGGGGCTGGACCAGCAGCACAGCTCCGCTGCTCCTTTCCAGTGTGGGTATAATGCATGAAGGGGACTTAAAAAGCACAGTGGGGAAAGTACAGCGAGGCCGGCAGAGTGAAGAACCCAAAGCGCAAATGTGACATTAACAGCCAGTAGACTAGCCTTTCCCAACCTAGTGCCCTCCAGATGTTTTGGACTACAACTTCCATCAACCCCAACCATTGACCGTGCTGAGAGTTGTACTCCAAAACATCCAGAAGGCATCAGGTTGGGGAGGGGCTGCAGCAGAGCAATCCCCTTTCTCCACGTCCCCAGATTTGCACCGCAAAACCTCTAGTCATGACTGGCAATAACTGATAGGGTATGAAAAAGAATTGCAAGAAGTGGGGGGGAGGCCTCCAGAAGGCATTGAATAACGGCGAAGGGGCCAAGGCAATCAGGGAAGGCAGAGGAGACAAGGAGAAAGTAGGGGACAAGGACCAACAGCTTTGGAAGCATCCTAACTGCAGTCAATCCAAATATATCTTCCTTCTCCATGGGGAGGGATTCTGCAAGTTTGCAGCAGAAAACAGCTACGCCCAGTGCTGATTGGCTGGATTCCAAGATATCATCAAGATGCCCTTTCCCACCAACCCCTAAATCTCAGAGATGTTTTGCCTTAGAAAAACATTTCTTTTTATGAATAAGGTGTTGAATGGACAGATAAATTGATAAACATAAAGGGGATGATTTTAAAAATAAAAAGTGGTTGACCTGCTTGGAGCACCGGGGAGACATAACGCTGACGACTGAGCCAGCAGCTGCTGCTATTCCTGCCTTTCATTTCAATTGCAAAGCTGGCAGGAAGAACCTGAAAGGCCCTCTTAAGTAGCAATGTGCTTTGGATTGGGCCTCATCCCAAACCAAATTGAGCTGATTCGGAAAGATCTGGGAAACCCAAATCAAAAGGAAGCTCCTCCCAAGGGAACCAAATTCAAGTGTGAGCCCTCCCAAAACTTCATTAGCTCTACAAATTTAAAGGGGCACAGAGACATAAACAGTGTGTCTCCAAAAATTGATACATTTCTCCCCAAGCTCTACTGAGAACTCTTTGAGAAATCTGTGATCTTGAAGAGAAGGGGGAGAGAGAGGAGGTTTGTGACCGACAGCTGGGGCTTCTAATTACAGCAAATGGTTTAACTAGGACCCACCAATCAATGTGCTTTGGGGCAGGGATGTTGAAGTAATAGGTCACAAGACTCTTTCAGAGTGTACGGATGAACACTGGGGTAAAATAAGTCAAGACTACTCCTGCCCTGCATGTGTGACCAGATGGCTTGTTTTCCCCCATTATATCTTCTGAACATAGACTTTGGGTCCAGTGCTCTTTGCTTTTGTTTTTGTGGAGTTTGTGGGACCTGGGCTCAGTGATGTAGGTTTTCCAGAAAAAAATGAATTTGCAAACTAAGCTAATTTGCATAGCATCCTTTGCATAGGAAAATTTTCCACTGCAAACTAGGTGAAATTGCAGAAGGTCATTTGCATAAGAAAATGTTCAGTTTACATCAGCTGTGCCATGTTGTTTGAACCCCACCATCATGGGTATTTGAGAGTTAAGCAACCCTCAAAATATCTACAGAGATCTAATCTAGCATGTTTATTTTACTTGTTGTTAGTAAACCACAAAGAGGAAATAATTAAAGCATATTTAGACCTGGTACACATGACATCACAGGGTAATAGTCAGTTATTTAACTCATGAGGAACTGTGGTGCGGCCACTGACTGGGGGTTGTGCCATGTTGTGCAAACCCAGCCATCATATAACCCTCCATTAGTAGTAGGGTTATATAAGGGTTTAACCCTTGAATAACCTATGATAGCAGAGTTCTGACAACATAGCACAAACCCCTATCACCTCGATTGGGGTGCATGTATTCAAAATGGCAGCTGCATGCAATACAATTCATCGTGGGTTAAATAACCCACAATGTGTCAGATGTCATGTGAACTGGCCCTTAATCTGATTTAAATGTATACTATGTAGAAATTTTTATTGGAATACTTATAAGCATTTATAGACAATAGCATGTACTTCCCTTACAGTATTTAAATTTAAGGGGAAAACAAAGGTACTAAAAATGTTGACACACTAATTGATTTTAGCAACCCAAAGAATTGTGCATAATATGCTGACAACCACTCATCTATTTCAACAGAATTCAACTCCCTCCCACTAAAGTTGTTGGAGCACCTTCAGTTTCGCTGTCATTAGTTCCATTTTAATCTGAAACATATATGTATTTCATCCATATATATGTATTCTCTCACACACTTGTTAGGGATAATCACCTGAAAAACATTAATTACAACCTTGAAACTGCCAAGCTTGCTGAATATTGTATTTGCAATCGGAATCCATTTGTTTTTACTAATGAACTTACGAAATGGAAAATTTTGCACAGAAATGTAACTCAGTGGGGGGAGGGTGAAATGTGCCCCATATCACTGCCTGGGAGATTGTAGCATTGGGTGCTATCTTGGAAAATGCTGTACTTTTGCCTCTGCTACTATACACCAGTAGTGGCACAGTGGTAAATTTTGAAATGCAGGTGCTCTCCATGGCAGTCCCCACAGCCACGCCCCCAAGAAGAGAGTTCAAAATCTAGGCAGCTGTGTTGATCCATATCAACCAGTTCTAGCAATTTTCATTTCCACCAAGAGCAGGTCTTCTGAAACACTAAAAATTGTCGCTAACCTCAGAGAGACCAGGGAAGTCTGAAGGGGGTGGCAGATAACTTTAGCACACCTGCTAATAAAGAAATGCTGGCACGACATCCCTGTGAGCTCTAGCTCCACTACACCACTATAAAGGAGATTAGGAAAGAAAGTGGAAATGGGAGCAAAAGAAGGAGGAAGTGTGGACAGAGAAAAGGTTGAGTAGACGAGAGATGGGTGCTAATAACTGGAAGAAGCCAGGAGCACGGGAAGGGAAGATGGGTCAAAATCAGTTAGGAGCATGTAGTGACAGGCATGAGCTATGGCATTAAACAAGCCATGGGCTATCAGGGACAAGCGGAAGAGCATGGATAAACTGCTTGCCCTATGTGCATGACTTCTGCCTTTACTGAAGAACCCACATTTGCTCCTTCATAGATTGCTGAGCATGTTGTCTGAACCCAGCAGTTAACACAACAACAAACCATGGGTTAACCATTTGGGTGTTTAGCTCCTAAACAACCCAGTGGCCCAAGTTCATTTGTCATGCTCAGCAACCCACAAAGTAGCATGCACAGCAGCCCATGGGTTATTTAACCCATGTGATGTGTGAGCCAGGTCAGGGAGTTGAAACTGGCATATGCTATAGGCCATATTTATGGTAATAATTCTGTGCACGTTCCCACACCTTGTTTGGGATAGCCAGCTGCAGTCATAACTTACTTGTGATGACAGAAACCAATGAAATTCCAGAACTGAACCACGCTGCTGCAAGAGCCACACATGGAAGTATTTTCACCAGTGGAGGCTGGTGTTTCTGATTTTGGTGGGGCTGCGAATCCATTCCAGGTTTCAGTCAGAACCAGCCAGAACTGTAAAGGAGTTATCCAAAGGGCTGAACCTGTTTTGAGGATAGGGTTCAGCACCTTGAATAACTCCTTTACAATTCTGGCTGGTTCGGACTGAAATCTGGAATGGATTCACAGCCCCACTAAAATTCAGAGCCACCAGCCTCCACTGATTTTCACATGCTTGTAATTAGCTTACGGATGGCTAAATGTACTCTCTCCCTGCTCTACCAACAAGAGTCTTTATATTGTGAACTGGCATCCAAGGTTTATTTACGTATTAATAAAGTTTTCAATGATTAATTTATAGCATGATATTTTAAGCTATGGCACCCAGGGTATATTATATTTCATTATTTAGGATGCTTAATTATGTACATGCCTAATTAGTATCTGAATGAAAAGTAGCTTCTTTACCATATAGATCTGCAATAGCAGTAAAAAAAACCTTTTTTTTAACCCCATCCTGAGCTTCTGCCGTCTTCTTTAAACTCTTTGATTTTAAGGCTCTGTTGAAATGTGTAATTGCTAACAGCTGGTTTGGTAGGGGGAAACTATTCCATAGTAAAGCTATTATTTGCATGGAAATATTTGGAAAGTAATAACAATAATTCTCCATAGTTATGTAGCACTTTAGAGGTACAGTTCACACACTCATGAAACCACCCCTTCATATGCATGATGGGAAAGCGTGAATAACGTGTGGTCCCACCATGGCTAAAGCATAATGTGGGTTGTAGCTGTATTTGTACAATATTTCTCCTTCAAAATTTGGATGGCTGTAAAAGGAGGTTGAATAAATTCCTGGAGGAGAAGGCGATCAATGGCTACTAGCCCTGATGGTTATGTGCTACCTCCAGTATCCGAGGCAGTAAGCCTGTGTGCACCAGTTGCTGGGGAACATGGGTGGGAGGGTGCTGTTGCACCATGTCCTGTTTTGTTGGTCCCTGGTCGACAGCTGGTTGGCCACTATGTGATAGACCCTCGATCTGATCCAGCATGGCACTTCTTATGTTCTTGAAAAGATGCGGGGGTGTTATGTGTCTCTCTCCACATATGGCCTCATTGTTGCAAGATTGCAAGAACAAGTATGCTTCCCCACCAACTGATGGACATTGCTTTAGGTAAGTGCATGAACTGTACTTCCCATACATTATTGTGCTTTTATCTTTGGTTTTAATATTTCAGATATTTTAACTGGTGAAGTTTTGTATTTATTATGATGTATTCTAACCTTTGATTCAGTAAACTGCTGACAGATAGCTTTAGATATGGTAAATGGAATATAAATTGATTAAATAAATAAATATTATCTCAGTAATCTCAATTTCTTTTCTTCCCTGCTTTAGAAAGTATTATGCTTGAAACAGATATGGCTTGCTGCTATTGTTTATATTTTCAAAGGGAGCTTCTTTTCCACAGGGTGCCATGCCAACCCTTGAACTCAAAAATTCCAGTACCTGGATAGCGCCCCGGGCTGAAAATCCTTTAGTTTGGGAAGCAGCAAGGTGACAGTTTCATTTGTCACAGTGTGGATTACATATAAATATTAACAAAATAGTTCTTACCTTTTTTTTTAAAAAAAAGTTCTTTTGTTAGCCACAAGAGCCCCATTTCCCCACAAACACTTATTTTTGAAATTGGGCTGGAATGACTGTGTAAATATATAATTCGCCTTTACTGGAAAAAATGGACAAATTCCGTCCATAATACCTTTTTTATATATGTGGACAACGCTCCCAAAATACATGCTGTTGGTGACCTTGCATAGTCTGCTCCATCCATGACCCTTTTGTGATAACAAGCTTAAAACATAGTCTCTACCAAAGTCTAGCTTTCTAATATAAATGAGCAGACAGGGCTAGAAGCTCTTTGCCCTCAGATTGGTACAGATGCTTCCTAGACAGTAGAAAAACAACAAATCTTTAAATATGCAGTAGAAAACAGCCGCACGAAACATGTCCCATGGCCCTCCCTCAGCATATTCAGCCTAACTCCCAAAGCAGCTACTGCTGCTACAGCAAACTTCAGACCCAGATGCTTATTAGTTGGCTTGTGACCTTTGCAGACTATGGTTGTTTAGAAGAATGTTGAATTTTTCAGCAGGATGGATGTGCAGCCTTCAGTCGAAAAGAAAGAAAAAAGAAGCCCTTCAAACTCTTTGAGTTTCCAGTGGGTTAAAATGGGCCTCCAGCTGTAGCACGGTTTTAAAATCTATTTTAATAATGTCCACAGGCCTTTTAGTTGTACATGAAAAGACAATAGGCAGGAGCAATTAATAATGATGGGTTTGTTGTTCGGGTGATAAATAACTCTAAATAGCTCTTTAGATCCCCGTTTAGGGCCTTCCTTTCCTTCTCTTTTTTTTGTGGCAGATGGTTTGAAATCTCTGCGCTCCCCAAGCCTTGACCTCCTGCAGATGTTGGAATGGGCCAAAATGGTCCTCATGATTACAGAAGAAAGGAAGAAAACTCTCATAATGTACCGTATCACAGCTAGCAGTGGGGTGAGCCACTAACTGCTTTTTTATTACTGTCACTTACCAGCTCCGATTCTTCTGTACTTAAAGAGTTATGTCAGCAATTGTGAAGCAGTTGAAAGGAAGAGTGGATACGTGTGGTGGAGAGGTATTATTGGAAGGCAGGCCAATAGAAGATGAATGATTACAGGAGGGGGCCAAGTGCCATAGTTAGCAACGAAGAAACTAACTAGACACATATATTGTCCTCTCAGAGATATTCTGACAAGCTATTATGCTTCCCCTAATGAGGTTGTCATGCATTTCTCTTTATGTAGCTATTAAAATCTTGTCTACATCTGCCGAAGTTTGCCTTAGATAGGGTGGGGTTGGGCTAGAAGAATGCAGGGGGAGCCAATAATATTTTCTGTGTATCCTTGTTTTCTAGTTTCACACCTCACCTAATTGCAAGGAGAAATATTTGGGAATAGCTAATATATAGGAAAGAGTTTGGCAGATTTTTCAATAGGAAACCATATACAGAATTGAAAGTACATTTTCAGAGTAGCCACTTGCAGCGATTAGAGGGCATGATGGATATTAATGGGGAGCTCTTCACTCCAGCTTTTCTTGATCTACCCAGACAGTGAAGCAATGTGATATTGCTATGCAGACCTCATTAAATGCAAAAGTCCTTCACATTGCTGGTTAACTTACAAAGCAAATTATTATAGACTCTAGAATAACAAATGGAAAAGAGATTAAAATTCACAATCGATATTTATTAGCTCCTAAATTCTGACTAGGAATCTATGCGTGGGTATCTATATGCCTTCTCAATGAGCCTATCTACACAAGCAGGATAAAACACTTTGAAAACATTTTGAAAACTGTATATGGAGTGTGTCCTGGGCCCCAACAGTTCTCAAAACTGTTATAAACCATTTTAAACCGTTTTAAAGCAGTCAATGCCAAGCACCATCAATTATGGCAAAATTGAACCTTACAAAATAATATGAGCAGCTGTGGGGGAGGTGATATAAATAATGTACTAAATCTGTGGATGAGTTAAAATTAGTCTCACAACAACAAAAGTCTGACCTGGTAATTTTGCAAAGGGCTCTTCAGAGACTTCAGCTGGAGAAAGATCATAGTTTTAAAAAAAAATGTTGAAAAGGCCTGTTGGAGCCATTGACGTGGTTCACACAACACAGCAACCCACCATGGTAGATTGTTGTGCAGTGCAAACGCAGTACAGTTTCTGCAGTGTGGCTTATTTTTCTTGAATAAGCCACCCTGAGAACCCAGGGTTTGTTTTAGGCTTGGTGATATCTATGGTGTGTACACACACACACACACACACATTGACTGTGTGTAGGGGCGATTCTAAAAGCTTATGCTGAATTGTGAGAGGGAATGCATATAGAAATTTATTTTTTAAACCATATTGCTTGACTGTGGGGTGGGGAATGCTGGAAACTTCAGTTGAATTTCTGAGAGTAGTCTCTTTGTTAAGATAATGACTCTAGCCATTAAGGCATCCATTGACTACTGCTTATGAACATATATTAACCACCTAATCTACCTCACAGGGCTGTTGTATTTCCATAGTATAAAAGGCTTGCCCTGTTTAATTTCTGTCTGCCGCAGCTCTGAAAAACTGTCCACTGTTTTTTGCAAGGAGGGAGGATGGAGTTCTACCAGCCTCCACTGCTCTATCAGGGTCACTACACCCTATTTCAGTATCTATGGCCACCTTCTAGGAAGGTCAAGGAAATACTTGTGTAGTGACTGTAGCTTGTTTTAAAGCCTTTTTTCTTTCTGTAATTTGGCTAATACATGCTATATATATATTTAAAATACCTACATTAAACAATATATGACTTCTTTCAGAATATATGGTTAGGATGGCAGTTGCAGTGTGAGATATACCATTATTTTTCTTTCAGAGGACTTAATATGTGGGACACAGCCTGTCCACCAAAAATATTCTTTGCCCCTTCTGTGCCCCCCTCCTGAATTTTTTTTCTGGTGCTGCCACTGATGGGATACATGCCAAAGCCAGCGGGAGGACTGAGGAGGAATGAGGAGGGAACCAAGCCATGGCAAGCCCAACCATCTGTTGGGTTATCAGGTGAACAACCAACCCATGGGGGTTTATTTGCAGGGTGGTTTAGCGTGATGTGTGAAGCCTCCCATTATTTCCTGTGGTGGGCACATTCATCCCACTAAGGCAGAGGTGGTGACTGTGTTGCCTTCCATATGTTGTTGGGCTGCAAGTCCCATGAGCTCTAGCCAGCAGGGCCAGTGGTAAGGGATGATGAGAGTTGCAATTCAACAACATCTCGAGGAGCTACATATTCCCCATCCCTACAGTAAGGGCCAGATTTATACCTCGTGTCAAATTATTATGAAATGACACTATGAAAGCGGTATATGGAATGTGGATTGCGCCCCAACAGTTATCAATGCACTTCAATACCGCTATAAAGCAATAGTGTAGTTCTAGCCAAGGTCTTTGAAATATTTGAGAATGACGAATATATAGGAGTGAATTTGGCAGAGACAAAAAGGGGCGGGTGGGTGTGGGTGTGGGTGTGCCATGGGCAACGCTGGCTCTTCCAAGCCAACTATTTTAAAAATATTGCCTATCTCCAGCCTGAGTAATGCCTTATAACTCTTTGTTTGCAAAACTACTGGGAAATGGAGCACAGAATTCTACCGCTGGAGTTAGTGGCTAAGTGATTTCTGCTTCATCTAGATCCCTGAGCATTCTGCATCTGAGTTCTCACTGGCCCTCAAGACAAGAGTGCTGCTCTTTGCCTTGAGCAAGAGTAAGGGTGCAGGACCTCAGGCCCGGGGGCCAAATCCAGCCCTTCTGAGTTCTCAATCTGGCCATTTGGGATTCTCCAGATGGCCTCATCCCTTCCCTTATCCCATCTCTTTTACCCCAACCACTAATTGCTTTCCCAGCTTTTGTGCAGTTTCTCCCATTTTAAAAGGTTAAAATGCCTCTCCCAAGGCTTTGTTACTATCAGTAAGGGCTTTATGCTAAAATGTGCTGGTATTTTTTTGCGTATTGGCCCTGCCCCTTTGGCCCCACCTACCACTGGAATATGCCCACCCCCAAAATCTTCTCCGAAATGGAATTTGGCTCTAGGGTTGAAAGAGGTTCTACACCCCTGGGTTAGAAAAATCAGCAGCCATTGGATGTGGTATATGGGTTGCATCATTTCAGCTGTGATGGACCTCAACATCACCTAAAAGCCAACTGTTTCCTTCATGTCATTTTAGAAGTCTAGGTCTGGCCAAGAGTGATTTTGACTACCATTCAGAGCATTCAGAAAAGTCCTGCTCAAGCATTCTTGAATATTTCTGGATCGTCAAACCATGATCCCGTTTATTGGCAATTAGTGTTGATCCCATATATACTATTTGTAATTTATATTTTGATAGATTCTGTTCAGTATTCTAAATCAGCTTCTGATTTTGTTTGTTTTAAAGTTTTCTTGCTAACTCTGGGGTCCTCAAATAGGTGATGACTAAAACTCTAAATCAACAGGCACTCAGGTCTCTGCGTTGCACCTCTAATGTTCGCATTTTCTCTATTTCTCAAGTCCACTAATTTGTCTGCCTTCATACAGATGAAGAAACAAGACCAATGTGCTTAATGAGTTATCACCAAAGTGGGCGGAGGGGCTGGACTGACAGATCAATTGGGTCTTGATGTGTGTGAACCGTCCTTAAAGAAGGGTTCGCCATGAATATGTCAGATGCCTCTGCATTGCTTCAGAAGAGGCAGAGAAAGGGAGTCTCCTCAGCTCTAATGAGGCAGACTGAAATGGGTGAATACATTTCTATGTACAATGCATCGGTGTCTGGTTTGTTTTAGTGAAACAGTAACCTCTTTCGCTTTTCCAGGGTAAATGCCACACAATAGGCCAGCGCCACATGAATCTATTATGTCTTGCAGAGCTTTTAGCAGAAGTATGACTGTTTAACCAGGCAATGACACGAGAAGAATTACTAGCCAGCCCTGCAGCTGAAAGAAGAGATTTTATTGATTCACCGCATTGCCTGCCATTTGGGCCTTGATTGATAGGTGCTCATGAATTCAAGGAAGGTAATGCTCCTCTGCAGAAAACAACAGCAGGCCCTGACTGGAACCATCTGCCAGTTCAAAAGAAAGATGGGGGAACTTCTCTAAAAAGCACTCTAGTTCTGGAGGGAGGGAGTCTTTCTATCCAATGCAAGCCTATAATAAGAAAATCTGGGGTGCTGAAGATTTTAGGGAAAACATTATTATTTAACATGATAATATATTCATCTCTTTTAAAAAAAAAAAACCCAGTGAAGTAGGATGCTGTTGCTGTCATTGCTAAGCAGGAGGCAGTTTCAGGGGCAAACTTTTATAGGTTCAATTCTCTTGAAGGAAAAAGTACTAGAGACTTATGAAATGCTTGTAATATTGTAATATATTACAAATATGCAAGTAGAGCACAGGAGACCAGGCAGTCACCCAGACAGATTGTGCTAGTCTGTAAAGCAGCAACTTTTCCCCCAGAAGCAAATACCCTTGGAATTTCGTGGTGCTCTTTCTTGCCAGTCAGCTGCAAAATGTAGACTTCTGCTTCTCACTTGGTAACCTTCCAACTGCCCAAATGTTTGCCTCCAGGTACGATATGTCCAGTAGCCACCAGTCATCATGGGCCATCACTGCTCATTTAAGCAAGCATTTTCTGCTCATCAGTGCCCATTTAGTAAACATCTTTTGCAATTAGCTATACAAAAGCTTAGAGAAAAGATATTCTCCTCACTTTGCATAACCTTAACACCGTTTATAGATGGGAACTGTAGCAGAGGAATGATAATAAATTTGACTAAAATCACAAAATTAATCCATGAATGATTTGGGGGTCAAATTACAGTCTCCTAGCTCCACATCTAGCATTCAGTCCACCCATCGCTCAGACTCGTTAGCAATTTTTTAAAAAAAAATCTTATGTGAGCATTTATATAAATCTAAAGACCGAATGAAATATCAGCATCCATATCCCTTAGGGAAATATCATTTTAATTAATTTCTCTGTTTTTCTTTTTTATTTATTTCACAGATGCCCATTCCTCCACTTCAAAGACTACAGCCAAACTACTCTGGAACAATATGCATGCCTCATCTGCTAAAAATCAAGCAGGCCCAAATCAAATGGGATTCTAGCATGGGATCTGTGACCAGATCTTTCACAATGATGCCTTTATTTGCTTTTAAATAAAATCCAATACAGCCCTCACCTTCTTATGCTGCATCATCTTGTTTCAGATCTTAAACGTCTTACTAAAGCAATAATGAGCTAAGTTCGTGTTCTCCAACCCAGCATCAGCAGTCTGTTCCAGAGCAGAGCATAAAGAAATCCTTGCAGACAATTGTGTGTCTACAGCATATACATATCTGTGGATTGTCATTCAATGTTGTCATTCATCACTGACATTAAGAATGGGATTTAGAACAAGATATAGCTGATCACACATACACCCTAAT
Organism: Anniella stebbinsi; assembly: GCA_029215795.1. Classification (NCBI taxonomy): domain Eukaryota; kingdom Metazoa; phylum Chordata; class Lepidosauria; order Squamata; family Anniellidae; genus Anniella; species Anniella stebbinsi. Next base: position 177,423,735 of record JARDYH010000001.1, read on the forward strand.
ACTACAGACAGGAAAACACCATTAGTGGCAATAATAGTTGCATGTAGTAACAGCTCTTCCCAGTCTGTCAGAGATGGTGAAGCAAGTGAAGGGACAGTCAGCCCAATGTGAATCAGTGAGGAATCATAGAATAGTAGAGTTGGAAAGGGCCTATAAGGCCATCGAGTCCAACCACCTGCTCAGTGCAGGAATCTACCTTAAAGCATCCCTGACATATCTTGAATGCCCCTGGCATGGGAGAGCCCACTACCTTCCTAGGTACTTGGTTCCATCGTTGTCCTGCTTTAACAGTCAGGAAGTTTTTCCTGACGTCCAGCCGGAATCCGGCTTCCTGTAACTTGAGCCCATTATTCCATGTCCCTCTGGGATGATCGAGAAGAGATCCTGGCCCTCATCTGTTTGACAAGCTTTCAAGTACTATTATGTCTCCCCTCTGTCTTCTCTTCTCCAGGATAAATATGCCCAGTTTCATCTTAGCTTCACTTTAGTCATCTTGGATCATGGAAGCCATTTATCTTGGCTGATGCAGTGGGGAAAGTTCTGCCTGCCTCAAGATCCTATCCCTCCTTGGAACTTTCCATATACACCCCTTCCAAGGGGGACCATCCAAAAATTTGAGAATCACTAAGTGAAGTGTATGAGAAAACATATGAATTCACAATCTGGCTGCTGATCCCTTCAATTTAGGGTCAGCAGGGCACATAGTTCCATACATAGCCATGCCAGTTCACAACTCATTCATGAACCTGTATATTTCTAGCGGGATTACTGGTTCTACACCACGGTGAGAAACCTGTGTCCTTCCAGATGTTGTTAGACTACAACTCCCATCATCCCTAATCATTTGTCATGCTAGTTGGGGGCTGATGGAATTGGAGTCCAAAAACATTTGGGAGTCCACAGGTTCCTCACTTCTGTTCTACACAATAGGGATTTCTCTCACGCTTTGCTCGATAAAATGCCATCCACATCAATGAGTAATACTAAGATAACACAACTCATAGTGCTGCTAGTTATTGGCATAACTAAGGATGCTAACAGTATATTTAGCACAAAGGCCATATTTACAAATATATTTTGTCATAAGAGGATGGATGTTCTTGTGAAGCTACTGTTTTCATTTATGCTGTCGAAGTATCACCGGTGTGGAGATATTTTCATTTATGCTGCTGGGGGTGGGGGGTGGGGTTCACCCTGAAACAGAGAAAGTCCACAGCTGCAGAATCTTCAGGAACTCCTGGGGGGGATAAGATGACTTCCCTTTGCTGTCTCGGAAGGTCAGGTGCTAATGTTGACGTTACATTCCGAAAAGATGCATTCCATACCTGCCTATGCCAGAAGCTTCTCTTACATATTCCATCTAAGGTTTCCAAATGTTAGGGTCAAACTACAGGTGATGCTCAATCACATGAATGTTTTCCCAGATGTAAAGCAGCTGTGGGAAACTACAGTCCCAGTTTAGGAGTTCATATGGAGATGGCAGAGTTGCTTATCTCTTCTATCGCAGGTCCATTGGAGAGGACACGGAACAATCAGAGCGGAGGTAACAGTGGGGGTTCCTCTTAGCACACCACTTGCCCTCCCAATTGGCAAACACTGATTGGAGGGCTAGGGGTAGGCTGACCAGATAAAATCCAGGTCAGGGCTCATGTAACTTTAACAGTTGTAGAGAAAAGGGAATTTCAACCAGTGTCATTTGTATGCAATTAGTTCCTGGTGAAATTCCCTCTTCATCACAACAGTTAAAGGTTCAGGCACTATACTAGAGTGACCAGATACAAAAGAAGGCAGGGCCCCTGCAACTTTAACTGTTGTGATGAAGAGGGAATATCACCAGGAACTAATTGCATACAAATGACACTGGCTGAAATTCCCTTTTCTGTACAACTGTTAAAGTTACATGAGCCCTGACCTGGATTTCATCTGTTCACCCTAGCTAGGGGAGGCCCTGTGGCTGGATGGAAAACTTCCTTGGGCTGGATTAGGCTTTCAGGCGAGAGGTTTCCCATCCCTGCCATAAGGCTAGGGTTGCCAAGGTTTGACAGAACAACTGACGGAGAAGCTATCCAGCCAATGACCAATGCCCCCCCCCTGCCCTCGGCTGCACCCAACCAGCAGGGTGAACATTGAGAAATTGTAAATGGGTAAAACAGCACCATGGCAATATTGTGAACGTAGAATGGGTAAAACAGAGTACTGTTAGCTGCTTTACCCTCCTCCCTGCAGCCTTTGTAGTGGTGGAGAATGAGTTATTACCCAGTACAACTAGGTATCCCATACTCTTGCTGTTGAGCTCCATTCTCAAACAGTGATATAGTGAATGGTTAAAACAGCACTACTGCAATATTGTGAATGGAATGGTTAAAAGAGCGCCATTCTGATATGGTGATTGGTTAAAACAGCTACTGAGATATTGTGAATGGAATAGGTAAAACAGAACTACTGTGATATAACGAATGCTTAAAGCAGCGAAATAGTGCTGCAATGTAGTAAAACGTTGAAACAGTGCTACTGCAAAGTAGTGCTAAAGGAAGCCTGTGCCCAAAGGTGCCCTACTGCTAATGTGGAAAAAGAGGGAATGCGGGGGGGGGGGGGGGCAAGGGATGGCCCCACCGCTTGACCAGATCACAGCCAGGTCACAGGTAATAAAAACACCCCTAGGCATACCCAGAAAAAGGCAAACCATAGCAGAACGGCACAGGAGCCACATTTAAAGAAATCAACACACTAAAATAACTTTGCAAAAATGCGCCTCTTCTAGAGGGAAGCTGCAAGGTTGCTGCAGATTGGTAACAGAATCATGTCAGGAATGACCCTAATGTGCTTTCATCCTGCACCAAATCAGAGGGTAGATTGGGTCTCAGTCCACTCTAAGCATAGCTAAGTCTGGATCCAACCCAATAAAAATGAGATCTAAAGAAAAGTCCATTATGTCCCAGACCTACGGGGATAGCCATAACCTTCCAAACCCGGAGGTTTATGGTGATCCAAAGGAGAGTGAGAGGAACAGTGGAGGCAAACTTTGTCTACGTGCTTTCCCGCTCTGCATTTGAGCTAGCTCTTGGCATCGAGGAGGGGAGGGAATGAGGCTGGAGAGGCCTCTGGTTGCAGCAGAAGCTGGCCTCCCCAGTCCCCCCACCCAGTCCCCATCCACAGGAAAACTCCCTTTCTCTTCGCACCGGCTGCGAGAGACTCTGTCAAGGGGCCATAGGATTGCACGCCCCAATCATGAAATGAGCAGCACAAGGTCTTAGATCTGGCAGGGCAGCGGCCCATCTCATTGTCCCACCATTAGGGGAAGTACAACAGCTGGTGACATGAGATTGGACTTGTCCAAGGTGGTGCCCCAACTTTGGAATGCCACCCCCCAAGAGGTATGCCTGGAACCGACTTTATTGACATTTCAGTGCTGGGCTAAGTTCCATCTGTTTACCAGGACATTCATGAGTGTTTAGTTGCTACTGAAATCGGTCTGGCTGCTGCAGTTTTTGTGGGTTTTATGTTATGTTTCTTGACTGCAGGGATCAGTGGCGCTCACTTCCCCTCTGCACACCCTTCCTTACCCCACCCTTGCTCTCTGGCAGTAAGTGAAAGGAAATCCAGGGTGGGAGAAGAAGGAGACAGCAGCAGAAGTGAATGGGCACAGCAGGGAGAAGGAAACCCCAAGTGAGGAGGTAGAGGAGGAGGGAGGGTAGAAAAGAGAATCCACAGGGGCAGGAGGGAGGACAGAAAAGAGAGATTCCCAGTACAAAATTACAAATACGCCCCCCAGGCCCAGGAAAACCCAACGAGGTTGACTGTAATTTATTTTTGTATTATTGGCATTCTAATGTTGTTGTTATCAGCCCTGGGGGTTTTATGAAGGGCAAGAAACAGACATAATAAGTAAATATAACAACTGGGTCAGTTCAGATATACAATTGCAGTGATGTCAATAAGATCCCTGTTTTTGATACTCTATAGAAATCACATCTAAATATTATCATTTTTGCCCATTTCCTCTTTTGCTTAGAACAGGTGCTTAAAATGTGTTCTTGCAGCCACAGCCTCAGTTCCACTAATCATTCCCACCGCAGCTATATAGGATTGTGCAGCTAGTTATTACTAAATTTCGACTAGCCTGAAAAATGGTATGTTAAACCAGCCAAAGGCTTCACTCTTTCCCCCTCACCATTTCCATATGAATAGCTCCTCTGTTTATTTATATTAGGCTGTAATAACTATTGATTTGCTCAAGATTATGGAATCCAGAAAACATTAGAAAATTCATTAACAATGGCTAGCAGGGCTTTAACTTCCCATTGCAACGTGCTTCACTTTCAAAGTATTCTAACTGAATGACAACATCTATTATGTACAAAGGCACTGTATCCACCCCTAATTTGCAAAGCATATTATCTCTGATCAATATGGAACGACAGAGTGCAGCTGACTAAAAGCAGCAATTTTGGAATTCAAGTGACATATGGTGTAAATCCCACAGTATCCACCCTGTTTTTACCAAACCAAGAGGACAAGTAATCTCCAGAATGCCATGCTTTACAATTAACATAATTTTCCTTTTAGGAGCAATGCCCCGGGTTACATTTTTGGGTCTCACAGGCAGAAAGGTTCTTGCTGCTCCTTTAGAGGACAGGGCATCACTTACTGGAAGATAAAGGCACTGTATTAAATTTACATACCACAAAACCTTTAAAATATTCTGAATAAAAATTTGACTCTGAGGAAAATTGCCTTCCCACATACGACATCTCAGCATGTATCAAAATTCTGTTGTTTCTACTGGTTCCCCCAGCCCCACTTAGATCCATTAATAATTATTTCATGGAAGAGTATTTATTTTATCTTTAGCTGGCTTTCAGTCGTGGATAATTAACACCAAGTTTACAACTTCATTTAGATTCTAGCACTGTAGCCTTAGCTCTTTATCACGTTGGGAATTAACAATCAGGAATTCTGAAAGCACGTTTGTCTTTCTTTTATTAAACATAAAACTGGTTTGAAAAAATGTACTCAAAAGCATCAATTACAACAAACTATGATTTGATTGCATACTTTGTTTTTAAAAGTTGAGATTCTAATTATAATTGTCTGAAGGTTTTCTGCAGGTAAAACACTCTGGGTCAAATAGACCTCTTTGGCATTACCATAGAGATGAGTCTGATCCACAAAATATATTCTTCCCCACCCCACCCCAATTCTCAATGTATTTTTTTGTTAGTGAATTAAACAATCATCAGATGCTCTGGCAATCAGAAAGGAATGACTGGTTCAGATCCTGATCCAAATGCCTGCACAAGGCTGATGCAACACCAGCCTAACTGTGAAGCAAAGTGAAGCAGCCTGCTTTGACAGTAGATTCTAGAGAGAGAACCACTAGTCATCTTTGGACAATCAGATCCTGGCTTAACAAGTGGGAATATGCAAACATTTCGTTCACCAACATGCCATAACTTTGCTTCTGCTTCACTTGAGAAACAAGCCAAGAAGATACAAGGCGTGATCTAGTAGTCAATGGCTGATTTCGGACAACACATTAGTCAATGGTGGGTTGAATAGCCAATTCACAGTTGGTTATTTTGTGGGTACTCCCCACACAATATATTCCTACACATCTGTGGGTGGTTGGGGCTGGCATTGAGTGGACTAATAGTCAACCCGGCATTTGACTGACACAGCCCCTGCCCCTCTCCCCACCCTCCCTCCTCCCTCAGTACTCCCAGTTCTATCCCAGCAGCCTCTGCAAGTTGCACCAATTGTAGCAGTGGCAGCCACCGCTTTGGTCGCTCTTGCCACCTGCCTCTATGGGCTTGTGTTTCAACCCACTCACCACATGCCATTCACCCACTGACCCCTCCACACAACACTTTAAACAACTGGCTTCGAGCTAAACAACTTGCTAGCCAGTTGTTTCTCTCAGTTGCTTATTTGGGCGGAATAGCATACTGTCAGTAGTTTGTGAGTGGTGTGTTACCCTCCACACAACACAATAAGCAACACAACTGACGATTGTTTCCCCCCCCACCCTCAGTTGCTTAATGTGTTGTCCGAATGCAGCCACTGTGTTCTTGGACTTCTTTTCAAGAAATCCCTCATGAAAGACTCCTGAGTAACTATGGTCAATGGTTTCTAAACAAAACAGGATATGAAGCTATGTTTTAAAATTGATTTCTCAATATTAGCTCATTTATGAGTCGCTAACCATAGTTCTAGCTTCAGATATAACAAGAAGTTATGGTTAATAGAAGCCCTGTTGAGGCGAATGTGTGAGAACTTTCACGGGGTAGAAAGTTGGGGATGTGCATGCTGCTCCTGGTCCCATTCCCTACATCTCCAGGTGTGCAGGCCCCGCCCACCTCAGTTCAGACGTTGCCATATTGAATTAGCAAGGTCTGAATGTTGGCTGTACTCACATTCACTTGAACATGAGTAGAACTCTTTGTGTGATCGCAGCCCCCGGGGCAGAGCCATTTTTAATTTGTTGGTCCCTAGTATTTCCTCTCTTGTCAAAACTATTTGCCTCAGTTGTTCAAACTCCCTTCCTGAAAAGTTTAGGTATGTGCCGTACGTCTTCCACAACTGCAAAGAATCCATTCAGCTTTTCTTCAATCTCCTTATTCTCCTCTAGAAGACATTTATACCCCTTGTTGTTCAACAGTCCAACTACCTCTCCAGTCGCTTTCTTGCTTCTGACGTATTTAATTTTGTTACTCTTACAAGTTTTTTGCAATATGCTCATCATTTTTTTTCTTCGATCCCTTCTAGTCTGCATACATTTCCTTTGCCAAAGGTCTTGTTCTCCTCATCTTGTTCTCCTCATTCTCCTTCCATTTTCTGAAGAAAACCTTCCTGTCTCTAATAACTTCCTTAATTCTGCTTGTTATGCATAGTTTAAGGATACCATCCTCTTGGACTTGGTGGTACCTCTCCTGATCAGCAGTACATCCACATTGCCATTAAAACGACTTATATTCTTTTAAAAAACATGGTTTTTTAAGTCATTTCATTACATGGTAGGACACACTGAGCAGTACTTACATTTCATAGTGACTGCTTCCTCCGTCCTCAAAGTGTTCACTGGTGTCACACAGGGTTGATTCTTTGTCTCTTCTTCTTTCGTTTTTGTTTTGTAGGCTGCTTGACCTGCCCACTTCTGTCTCTGTAACTCAAGCAGCCTGCAAAACAAAAACGAAAGAAGAGACAAAGAATTAACCCTGTGTGACACCAGTGAACGCTTTGAGGACAGAGGAAGCAGTCACTATGAAACGTAAGTACTGCTCAGTGTGTCCTACCACATAATAAAACAACTTAAAACACCATGTTTTTAAACAGAATATAAGTCATTTTAAGGACAATGAGGATAGGCTCAATTGTAACTGAGCTTCTACTGTTGTGATTTTGAATAACCCCACATGTTCTGGATGAGTTTATCTTCTTGGTTTTTCTTTTTTTTAACTGATCGCCTCATTCTTAGAGATTTTCTCTTCTAAAATGACAATTTCCTTGGCAATTGTCCACTTACATATAAGTTGAATTGGATAACACCGTGGTCGTGTTTCCAATAGGTTCAACAATGCTTACGTCTTACACCAAGTCCTTGGCTCTAATTAAGTCTAATTAAGCGGGTGAGTGATAGGGCTGGGAGAAATCATTGGTGAACGGTAATTGGAGACCAGGAACATACCAGGGAATGGCAGTGCAGGACAGTGGCAGCAAAATCAGCTGCAAAATTGGAAGTAAGGGCAGTGGACAAATCACAGATAAATTCAGCTGCAGCCACTACAGTGCTGGAGTCATGGCGCTCACAACCCTTGAGGGGCCACATGCATCCCATAAGCTATGGATTGTGCACTCTTGAACTAAAACCTGGGAAATCTGAGGGTAGTTGTGCCCACAGTGTTAGTATATGTATTTGTGACTAATCAGGAAGAGAAGTCCTTGGACTCCTTTTGCTCTGAAGCTATGTAATTATACCTGCTTGTGATCTATTACCTTTCTTTTCTTCCTCTAAAACGATCAGTTTCCATCTCTGCAGCCCATCGTTCTTACCAGCATTCAGCCTTTCTCTAGACACAAAGCTTCCCAGTCCCATGCCTTGAGATTTCCATAGTCCGTTCCGCTACTCCTTTTTCTATAAATGCTAATTCCTCTAATCTTGTCTTTCTCCAGCTCTGTGTCAGGCCAATTAGGACTAGTATACTGGTCCATTTGCTACAGGATTGGCGTATTAACCAAGCTGTTTTTCTCTTTTGTAACATGTGTGTATGTATGTGTATTAAGAACAAAATATGGAAAATGAAGTCTGTACTTTTGGACTTTAATGGCTGTTTAAGCTAATTTCCCATTTTTTAAAATAGCTATTTCCGACTTTGTGAAAACACTATGCATGAATATGCTTCTACTCAAGGACACAGAATGGAATCCCACCACGAACCAGGTGAAATCCCCACACCAGTACAAATGTGACTTGCACTGCACTAAAACAAAGCCCGTCATTCCATAAGATGGAACATGTTTGAATTGCATATTGTGGAAACACTGATGAATGTGACTAGGGTGTTAATCAGACAAACATTCTATTGCACACTTGCTACTGCCCACTCACAGTTTTTCACCTGTCCCTTAGATGACGTCCGCCTCCCACACACCCACCCGCTCCTTCTTGCCTTCTTTCCGTCACAAAATAGACCCCAAGAACGTCATCAGATGGGGGGGATCGTGGTTCCCTACTGCCACTTCTCCGCCCCCATTCCTGTCCCCCATTACTTCCTCTTTCTTCCCAGAGAAGAAAGAGGAAGTAAACAAAGATCGCATGGCCCATTCAGGGGCTGTTTTTAGCTATTCCTGCACACAGGAAAACACACATTCTGCTTCCAAAAATAAAACTTGGATTAAAAGGGGTCAACTAAAGGACGTGCAAAAAACCACGAGTGGGCAATAGCGAGTGGGCAATAAAATGTTCATCTGATGAACCCCCTTTAAAATCTGGCTGGGGGGGAAGGAATGTGCCACCATTTCCTGCTGTGTGCAGGAAAAACAGCATGATTTTAAAAAAACGGCCCTGGAATGGGCCACGTGATCTTTGTTTACTTCCTCTTTCTTCTCTGGGAAGAAAGAGGTAGTATTGTGAACCCCCCGCCCATCTGATGATGCTCTAAAGACTTTAAAAGATCCCTTCTGGCTTCCTTACTTCAAATATTGTGTTGTGCTCTGTTTCAAAGAGACGTCTGCACAAGGGTACTGAAGCCTCTTTCACTGCATGGGTTTAGAAATACAGCCAGCGGTGTAGGCACATGGGCATATGCGCTTCACACGGTTTCGAAACGCTTATGAACTCGCTATTTACTGACCTCTTCCGCTCCCTCCTTAGGCACAGAATCAAGCTTTAAAATATTTACACACAAATACGTGCTGCTGTGTGGCTGGGAAATGTTTCTCTGTGGTCAGGTTTGTTCCCGCTCACTCTGCCATAAAGGGAACAGTGAATATTGCACCCAATTTCTTTTTGTGGCTCAGTGTACTGAGCACCAAGGGCCAAGAGCTATTCAAAATTATTGGAGGAGGGAGGGAGAAGGTAGAAATGCATCTAGTTCATGCATTGTTAATTGCTTGAGGTTGTAAAGTCATCCTTTGGAAAAAATATTTTACTATTACCCTCTTCTTAGATTTCCACGACTGCTGAGCATTCCGTTACAAGAGACTGTTTATTAATAACTTATTTTTGTATTGACTTTTTAATTGGTTTTCTAAAGGCAAAAAAGTGTTTTGCTCCAATATACGTCACCTACATGTCTTATGGGTAAGCTTGAGAAAATGGGTTTTGCATGCTTCTATTTTGGATAAGAAAAAGAAATGGGAATACCTCATGAAAGACAAGACCAAGCTTTTAAAGAGTGGCCCTACATTGCTCTTGTAGCAAACAACCAGATAGGTCTGTGGTTGCTTAAGGAATAGCAAACTAGGGTGACTATATGTCAGGAAAAACCAGGACATGTCAGAATTTTTGGTGACAAATCTGGAAAGGGGGAGGGTGGATTATGAAATTTGAAGAAAAAATCAGATTTTTCCCATCCTTCCCCCTCCCCCCACCCAAAGGGCAGCACTACTTTATAGTCAATAGGAATCAATAAAAATGCTTACAACTCTGACATTTTTAAAGATAAAGAGATGAAACTTGGCACCTTGATAGCTCTTAAGTAGGGCTTTAGCCATGCCAAGTTTCAAGCAGAGGGTGCCTCTACAAGAGCAATTTAAAGCTCTTTCAAGGCACATTACCAAATTTACCTCTACAAGAGTGAAGCGCATATCAGGGGTCCAGGCGCATTTTATCTCCAATTATTCGCATTTTCGAATGCGCGTTAAATAGCAACTTTTAATTTACCACAGGAGTAAGAGTGCCTTATGTCCGTGTAAACAATTTTGTGAGGAGGCGCATTAACGATCAGATGGTCTTGATGTCATGCATAGAACTGCCCCTTCGCTGAGAAAATATCCCACTTTTTCGTTTAGTTTTATTTCCTGTCTCCTCCTGTCAACTTCCTCCTTGTTCTCCGTCTTTCTGGATGGAAGCTCCAGGAAGACGAGACCCAAAGTGAACTGAAAATAAAGTTTATTTTAACTCCCCTGATGGAATATTTCGTACATGGAGACACAAGGCCAGATGGAGGTGGTTTCACGAGAAGTAAAGGGGGTAGGAAGGATGTGCGGATGTGCACATAATTAGCTATCAGCTTAGACATATCGTCCCCTCGCTTCTTGCTGGGTTCCTGACCTGAGCTGTGTGTGTGTGTGTGTGTATGTTTCACAACAGCTGAGCTCACTGGGAAGAGGTGGGGGAAGAAATGAAGCAGCATCCCCCTGTCTGTTTTGGCATGTGTGTGTGCGAGGTACATTCCCATTTACTCCTGAACAGTTCACTTGAAATGGAAATCGGGTGAAGGGGGAGGGGAGAGAGGCAGCCTTCACTAAAAATAAGTTTTCAAAGGGTGCTGGAGGGGGAAACTTATGGGGCACATTCCCATTTACTCTTGAGCAGTTCTGGGAGGGGGAACAACTTCAGCTGACGGCGAAATTGGAGGGGAGAGAGGTAGCCAAACAGGTTAACCACATCATTCCCGGAAGGTAACCTAGGTAACCAAAGGCAGGAGATTCTGGTAGGCAGGGAGAATAAAGGATGCAAAAACTGTTTGGGCAGTTTCCCAGGACAAAGCACATTACTTTCAGCAACATTTGCATGCATGTCAACAACTTTAAAGCGAGTTTCATATAGCCAGTAATGCGCTTCAGCGCCCGTATATAGGTATTAGGCGTAAAAGCAATTTTCAGGAAATGCGCATAATTGGGGAACTGGGCATCAAAGCGAAATCTTGTAGAGGGGGCCAGATCTGTTCATCCATTGTTTTTTTTAAAAAAAAAATTGAGGTTTTAAAATTATTTTTTTAAAAAAACATCATTTTTAAACATAAAGAGATGAAACTTGGCATCATGATAGCTGCTAAGTAGGGATTTAGCAGTGCCAAGTTTGAGGCAGATCTGTTCACCTGTTGATTTTTAGCAATTTTTTTAAGTTTGAGGTTTTAATTTTTTTAAAAAAAAAACATCATTTTTAAAGATAAACTCTCATGACCAACAGTGAGGTGCCAATCGAGAGAGAGGCTCTCATCTTTGCAGATGCCCTGTTGCAGCAGATGTTGGAACCTGGCATGTCATTGCTTTGCTTCGCTACCCCTTCCCTTCCACTTCCCTTTGTTCACTTGTGAGCTAGGCTTTGTTTGCACTGCTGGCATGCAATGCAGAACGTTTGAAGTGCGTGTCAGAGAAAAATAGATAGATTTGCGGTTTTGGCATATCTCTTAGAGACAGAGTTAGACTGAAGACACAACTCAGAGACGTCTGTAGCTGAGCTCTGAGAGGCTGGCGTGCCACACAGAGTCTTTTAAGAGCATTTCAGAGTCCAGTATGTTGGTGCAGGCAGAGGCAGCTGGCAGTGGCGGTTTTTAAAGTAAGAGTCACCAGATGTGACCAAGCATTAAGCTGGCACCTTGCCCCGGCCCCCGACCACAGGTACAAGTGCACAGCCCAGCTGGACTGTTGGGAGACTTTGGAAGAGGGAGGGAGATTGTTTGAGGCTGGAGGCTTTGGTTTGAGAGAGACTCAACCGAGGCTGCACAGACAACCCAGACACACCTGTTGTAACTTAGCCCCAAGGTGCTGGCATGCAACACAGGGCATTAGAAAGAGGGTTTCAGAGTCACATGTTTGTGCAGGAAGTAGACAGGAGTTCAAAGTCTGGATGTGAAAAGTGGTGCCAACACTTAAAAAGCCTTGAGAAGCTAATGTATATAAGGGAGAAGTGTGAATAGGCGAAGTAGTGTCTGCTGCCCACAACACCCACCCTAATGTTAGAGTAGAGAAACTTGTGACAATCATATACAAATCCCCTGTACCCCAGTTGTTCCCCTACCCAATATCTCAGCTACCTTTTCCCATCCCACAGGTCTCTAGAGCCATGTCCAGGGCTGGCTCCGAGGCATTTTGCTGCCTGAGGCAGAGCAGCAAATGGTGCTTCCCCTCCACCTCAGTCAAGGTGCATAGTATAGGGTGAGCATATGAAAAGGAGGACAAGGCTCCTGGATCTTTAACAGTTGCATAGAAAAGGGAATTTCAACAGGTGTCATTTGCATGCATGCAGCACCTGGTGAAATTCTCTCTTCATCACAACAGTTAAAGCGGCAGGAGCTCTGCCCTCTTTGGTATCTGGCCATTCTAGTATAGCTCGTGCAGCTTTAACTGTTGTGATGAAGAGGGAATTTCACCAAGTGTTGCATGCATGCAAATGACACCTGCTGAAATTCCCTTCTCTATGCAACTGGCTCCCTCTACAAGGATTCGCTTTTGCGCCCGGTTCGGCGATTATGCGCATTATCGCAGACGCGCATTTACTCCTAATCCCTCTGCACGGGAGGCGGCGAGAGGTGGCGAAGCGCATTAATAGATGTCCAAAAAGCGCTTTACAAGAAGTTAATGCGCATAATCGCTTGTTCACATGGGGAAAATGCGCTTTAACGGCCGGAGCAAAATAAAACTCGCGATTTAACGTGCATTCGAAAATGCGCATTATCGGGGAGATAACGCGCCTCTACGCCTGATTTGCGCTCCGTTCTTGTAGAGGTAAAAATTTTAATGAACCTTCAAAGCGCATTAAACCTCTCTTATAGAGGCACACTGTTAAAGATACAGGAGCCCTGTCCTCCTTTTCATATGGTCACTCTACTATAACCTGTCTTATCACCCTGAAGAGAACTTCCAATATCTGGATCTAGACAGAAACCTGGGGATTGATAACTTTGGTAATTTAAAAAACAAACAACTGAAACCAAAGATAGCCGTGCTGGCCCATGAGAAATACCCCCACCTCCAAATCCACAGTTGGACAATACCTGTATTAGGAATTTTGTTGGTTCTAATAACGGTATCTAACTATGCATTTTGTTACTCTAAGAGTCCTGTGATGACAAGGTTGCTAGAAACGTAACATTGCAATATTATGTGTAGATGTCAGAACCCAGGAACAGTTTTAAAAAGTATTCTAGAATCCCAGAACATTAAAAACAAGTATTTTAAATAAATGAGGAACGACCTTTGATGGCAGCTCTCTCTGCCTCCTTGCCAGGTCTGAGGGCCAGAAGCAGCAAAGCAACATCCTCCAATACTGGGGGGCGGGGTGTCTTTGACCTGTACCCTTGTGCTTGTTGGTGATGCCATGTTCAGTTTGCACTTAATCAGCAAGTGTTAAAGAGCTCCATCACACGGAGCTTATGTAATGTGATCAAGGTTAGTTACTCACTGAAGTTTGCAGGTCCTTTTCACGACGTCATTATCCTGTGCCTCTCCCACCGTTTTTTAGCTTCCTTCTGCCATGATTTAACCCACCAAAAATGCAGTAACAAATATGCACCAAAATCAAAGAGCTGGTGTATTTCCAGGATAGTGCAATGTTGCTGCAACATTGTAGGACTATCTGCTGCCTGTATAAATAGAACATATGGAACTTCTCCGCAAAGGAAACAGCCCAAAAAAAATGGTGGAAAGGGGGAAGCACATCTATTGTGCCCATCGTAATCCTGGAAAGATTCTGCAAAAACAAAGCCCAGTAAGGGTGCAGGATTTTTGCTTTAATATAGTGAAGCCCAAAAGTGCCATACAGCTCTTTGGAGTTTTTTGTCCTAGTCAGACACATTTGGTGAACCCCAGCAAATTAAACAATCATGAGACAGGACACAGACTATTTTTTTCTCAAATTCAGTTGGAAGGTACATGTTACACATTTACCGATAAACCCCTAGACTTTGAAAAATTGGGAGTTTAACACACATACACACTTTTGAAAAAATGGAGGTGCCATACCATAATTTAAAAATTCTATCTGAGGCATGCTCCAGAACCTCCCCCTTTTGGTGTCATGATGCTCAGTTTGCAATTTATTGGTAAATCTTTAAGGTGTTATACAGTTCTTTGCTGGTCCCAGGTACTTCATCCTCCCCATCTGGATCTTGGCATGAAAGATCAAAGAAAAGTTGTGGGTGCAGAAGAGTAAGTTGTAAGCAAGCACAGTTTGTGACATTGCAGTTCTGTCCTGAACACAAACAGAAGAGGTTAATTAGCTTCTATAAAATGTAAATTATAGTAATTATTTCTAATTATGCACATATATTTGCATGTGTAAATCAGCATGTGCAAGTTTCTACAGTTCTGTGTCCTATGGGCCTGGTATTGTACATGGTAACTGGCTATTCTGTACATGTGCAAGATGATCCAAACTGATAGAACTCTTGGGACTTTACTCCATCTGAACAGCAAAAAAAGTGCAAGAAAGAATCACAGCTTTGGAAATGGAAATGTTTTGGAAAGCCCTGACTTGTGAGAATTTAACCAATCTATTATATTATCTGTATATGAACAATTACAATATGGTCATATATTAATCAAGAAGTGGGCTATAGCCAATGACTCTTGCAAATGAAAGAAAGTTTGTCTCTGTGCTTCACAACTGACCTATTATTAATAGTTCTAAATGGGGATCTGGTGTGACCATTGACAGAATTTCGCAAGAGATGGAGAGGGAGAAAAGAATGCAGCACCTCAATGTAAATTTCATATTTAATTAGTAAGACTGAATGACTGTGGTCCGTAAAAAGCCCAAGTTTCTCTGTAAGTGGTTTGAAACAACACACAAGGCAAATATAATACGGCAGACAAATACACCTTGGAGGGTGGCTGCAAGAATAAAATCATTTTTTTAAATAATTTACAAATAGCTTCCAGCCATATCTCCCATTAAAATCTGAAGGCCATTGTATTCCATATTTCTTCGGTCTTTTTTCATCTTCTTAGTTATGCTCCACCAGTTTTAATAAATAAGTAATACAAGAAGTGGGGGAAGGGAACCACTTATCTCAAGTGCTTTGCCACAACCTTGTAGCATTCTTTGATTCTTTCTAACTCTAAATAGAAAAGTCAGAAACAATAATCTCCCCAAGGAAGAATGGTGTTGCAGGCTGAATGCTTTTAAATGCAATAAAGGAGATCCACAGATGCAAAAATTGGAGCCAAAAGAGAAAGCTAAAATTATAATTTTTAAAAAATAATGAGTTTTTATCCTGTCAAATATGAAACACATATAAAGATAACTTTGCATAGGCCAATTTATGTTAGGACTAGATTTAGCCAGATTTCAGGTTCAACGGAGCTCTTTATTGGACAGCATGGAAAGATGATTTATTTTCAGCTACAGAGCCTTGTTGAACCTTCTTTTTTTCATTGATGCGTGGATTTCAAAAACAGAGGGGTTGTCAAACTCCTAGCCACAACATGTGGCTGGGCAGCGTTCAGCTAGGTGGGTTGCAAGGAGTTAGCTAGAGTTAAAACTGGAGTAATAGGAACAATTGTAACTCTGAGTTATGGCAACTATGGCCAGCCTCAAGTTGATCCCAACAAGAAGATACTTTCCTCCACCCCTGCTGACTGGCTTCCATTCTTCTCCTTTAAACTAGGGTGACCAAAATCCAGGTCAGGGCTCATGTAACTTTAACAGTTGTAGAGAAAAGGGAATTTCAGCCAGTGTCATTTGTATGCAATTAGTTCCTGGTGAAATTCCCTCTTCATCACAACAGTTAAAGTTGCAGGGGCCCTGCCTTCTTTTGTATATGGTCACTCTAGTATAGCGCATGCAACTTTAACTGTTCTGATGAAGAGGGAATTTCGCCAGGAACTAATTGCATACAAATGGCACTGGCTGAAATTCCCTTTTCTCTACAGCTGTTAAAGTTACATGAGCCCTGACCTGGATTTTATCTGGTCAGCCTACTGTAAACTCAAGAAGGCCTCCATCAGCCACTTAGAATGCAGCAGTACAGAAGAAAAGGCGTGTGCATGGCTGTCCATAAATATAGGATGATGTGTATGTTCATCACTCTTGGACTATAGCATCGAACAATGAATTGCATGTGTGAATGCGCCATCGGGGATTAATCACCACAGACAGAACTTTCCTATAACTTATTGTCAGCTAAATATTGATCCTCATCAGCAGAGCAAATTCACTGAATGTAGGTGCAAGTCATCCAGTATAGTCACTCTATTGTTAGCAATGTTTGGTGCATGCCTCCACTTTCTCTGTGTGTGTTTTTAAAATTGGGGACCTCCCCAAATTTAGAAACCGATAGTTACATCAGTGGGATTGAAGTGTGCTTTCCTTCAGCTGGATCCTGCCCTTTCTACTTTCTTCGTGGCAGTACAGATGGCAATAGTTAGGATATTGGTGCATGAGAGTCTTGCCTCACTGAGGCTTCACGACTTTCTCTTCCTTCCAACTCTATGAATCCTTTAGAATTCAGCCTCATTCAATGGAAATTCCTGTGTCATGAATTTCCTTCGCACCTGAAACTGCTCATATGCTGAGACGCAGAATGCTGCCTTCATGCTCCGAAGGAGTTAGTAATAACCTGTTGCTGATCAGTGCAGTTCAGAATACATGCTTGAACTGCCACATGTTGCACAGAACTGGTGTGGCACACTGATTTGCACACACTCCCATTGTCTCCTCTATTGGCAATGTTCTGTGGCTATTCATTTTTCTTTTCTTTTCTTTTTTACAGATTTTATGAAGTAAGAAAAAAGGAAACTGTGGAGTGGAAGATGATGGCGCCTGGACCCCCATAAAATTCCCTGAAGGAGGCATGAGGGTGATTACATGATGAAAGCCTCATCTTTTAGGCCCCTGGGTCAGGCTTCAAGCATATGGCCAATGACAAACTCCCATAGCAATGCTCTGCCTGCTTTACTACCCTCTGAGCAAACTAATCTCTGGCTTTTCATCTATAATCCCAACAACACAATTCTTCCATGCTGAAAAGAAATTACATAAACTTATTTTAATTAAAAATCAACATGTTACATTACCTTTGATATTCATTTCCCCATCTCTACCTACTTGGACATTAGGATCATCCTCTGAGGCCCACCTCCAGGTGCTCCTGCCAAATGAGGTGAGGTGGGCCTACAAGAGAGAAGGCCTTTTGGGTGGTGGCTCCTTTTGTGGAATGCCCTTCCCACAGAGAGGTTCATCAGACAAGAGTTTTATCGCACGCTTGCTACTGCCCACTTACAGATGTGCGTGCTTCCTTTAGACGACATCGTCTGCCTCCCGCACGCCTCCTGCTCCTTCCGCTTATTTTTCCATCACAAAATAGACCCCTTTTAACTCAACTTTTTTTAAAAAACCACAGAATGTGCTGCGATCTCTTGCTGTGTGCAGGAAAAGCGGTGCAATTAAAACAGCCCTGAATGGGACACATGGTCTTTGCTTACTTCCTCTTTCCCCTCCGGGCAGAAAGAGGAAGTAATGAGGGACAAAAGCAGGGGCAGAGGAGCAACAGTAAGGAAACGTGATTTTCCCCGATGTGATGACACTCAGAGGCTCAGCTGGCATTTACGTTACATTATTTTTCAGTGCCAGGTGGCACTTTTCATTCTCCCAGGCATTTCAAGAACTGTTTTTCATATTTTTAGTGCTTTTAATACTTTATTCTGGTTTTATCGTGGTTTTATTCTCTATTGTTTTTATTCTTTGTTTTAATGTTTGAATTTTATGTTTTTAATGTATTGGACACCAGTAGTTGTATTGTACTGCAATTTAAATGTGCAGTAAACAATTTTTTAAAAAATCTTCCCTGTCCAGGTGACATCAATAGCAAGTGCTCATATTGTCACACATTATTGGGAGATAATTAAGGGCATATTTAACTTTCCTCATGCAATGGAACTTAAAATGCTTAAAACATGGCTCAATTCAGAATTCATGGCAAATCATAATTAGAGAAACTTACTTGGCAAGCCTGGTTTGTGATCAGCCATTTAAACAGAATCAGAAACCATGGTTTGAAGTGGATTTCAAATGGTTTGTACTAACTATAATTTGGTGTGATGTCTGAATTGACAAACCATGGTTACAGATGTCACCCTGCCTCCAAGGGCCGCTACGTTGTAGAAATGGGGAGTGAGCTGAGAGATGTCACTGAGCATTCAGAGAAGAGAAAACAAAAGCAGATAAGCAGTTCTAAAATATGTTTTGCCTGTTGCATGTTTGGGAGTTCAAAACATGGTTTCATTTCTAAGTTTAGTTTATCATGATATCTGATTGAGCACCGTGAGGCCTGTGCCCAAAATTGCCATGATGCAAGTATGTGGAAGATGAGAAAATGTTGTTTAAAAAAACATGGATGTTTTAAGTAATGAAATTATTATTATTATTATTATTATTATTATTATACTTCAATCTTCATCAACTCCTTGTTCAACATCAGTTGCAGGTAAGCATTCCTCCTTTGTAACTTTACTGTCTTGCTTTTTGTGAAGGTGCTTTGAAGGACTTGCATTGTTTATGTCACAATTCAAAAGCACTGATTCACTAATATTGTTATAATCAATTAAACATCAGCCATTCACCACCTACCCATGAAAAAGCAAACTCAAGTCCAGTCACATTGCTTCTGCAGCTATTTTATGCAAAATTCATAGCATAGATTCCATAAACAATTCATAAAGCCAAATATAGGTGCTTACAAGGGGTGCATGCCGGCTATGTAGACACCAGCTTTGTATACACAAGGAAATTAAATGTAAACATGGAAGATTCCATTTTTGTCCACATGAGTTTGATAATAAAACTAAATAGTCTGATCTGCTTGGGGCCTTGGTTTTACTTAACAGCAACACTTAGCATTTACATAGTGCTAGAGCAATCAAAGTGCTTCACATGGGCTCAGATCAGGCAATCCTCGAAACCACAGTGTGAAGGACTGGAAATAAGCCACAGAATCGGCATTCCTTCTTCCGCTACAAAGGCCCTTTCTCTACCATAGGACTATAGGGGGAGGGAGGGAGGGACAGAGGGAGGGAGGGAGAGCGATCCCAGAAGTACCTAATACACACCATCGGCACACAGGGACCAGCCAGGGGCCATCCCAGGCAAACAGCCTGGTATAGAAACAGCCCAAGTCTCACATGTAGATTCTCTCACTTTCCCATTTCACATGAACCACAGAGCTCTCCAAACTAGAATCAGGAACTGCCTGAAGTGAGCCCATATTGTATTTCAGTAATAATCACACCATCCCAGAAAGTACATCAGTATTATTATCCCTATTTCGCAGACAGCTAATTGACTGAGGCTTAGGTCCCCTCTACAAGGATTCGCTTTTGCGTCTGGTTAGGCAATTATGCGCATAATCGCTAAAGCGCATTTACGCCTAATACCTCTGCACAAGAGGCAGCGAGAGGCGGCGTTCTTGTAGAGGTAAATTTTTTTAAGCGCCTTGAAAGAGCTTTAAACCTCTCTTGTAGAGGCAGCCTTAGAAAATAGCACCTTGCCTGAGGGAGCCTAGTCAATCCGTGGTGGAGGTGAGATTTGATCTGGGAGCTTTTTGACTGACAAATCCTCTCACCCTTAGGTGATATCGGGGTGGGGGGTTATAGGATGCTGGGGATTCCATAGACAGGGCTACAACCTTGGAGGGGGAAATCCAAACAGAGATTTCACATGCATCCCCAACCCCATTTCAGCCACTGTGGAAAGCTCCACAACAGCTTCCTTTCCCGAAGTTGAAGCTCCAACCTTGGGAAGGAGAAGCAAAGGGAAGATAAGGATGTACCAGTGGGTTGGGTGGGCAGAGGAGAGGCTGTGGACCTGCTGTATCCAATGGCCCCTCAGCCTCTGTCCCTACAGGGAGTCAACTTTGTTTCACAAAGCCTACTACAAAGGAAGGTGGAGAGGCTGTGTGTGTACGCGCAGAGGTGAATATACTACTATTATGTCTGCAAGAAGAATCTGGAAATTTTCATAGCAAGGAGAAAAAGAAAACCTCATACCATAATGTTGTCATATTTATGTTAAATGTAATGTTTATTTTTGTTTTGTCATTTCTTCTCTGCAACCTAATGTATTCTGGGCAAGTAAAAAGGGCAACTTGCAGGCAACCGCCCCCCACACCCCAAAAATACAAATGTACAATGGTTGCCTTTTTTGCCACATCTTTGTTTTCAGACTTTTATGGTTTTAATTTTTGCATATCACCTTTTAAATGTTCAATGTTTTTAATTTTTGTAAACCGCCCAGAGAGCTTCAGCTATGGGGCGGTATATAAATGTAAATAATAATGATAATAATACTCAGCTACCTGAGGTGGCCTTCTCACTTTGCCTCTCGTCACAGCCCATCACCCCAAGCACTTTTTGTTAGCTTGGCTCTTGTATCAGAACTGGGCTGGGGGGGGGGAGGAGTTTGTGGGGAGGGAAGGTAGGGGCAAGGTTCTGCTCCCCTCACCAGGGCCAGGTTTACCCCTCGTGTGATATTGATACGATCCCATCATGGTGAAACTATATCTCTCTTGAGCATTTACCTTGTAGCACACACATCTCTTGTGGTATTTTGGATAATATGGAATAAAAAGTGGGAAATAACACTGGAAAAGTGGTATATGGAATACGCAATGTGCCCCAACAGTTATCAGTGCATTTCAGTATTGATAAAAAGCACTAGTGTAGATATAGTCCCTTTAAAGTGGCCACTTACGCATTGTCAAACAACAGGAAATGCATCACCATAGAGGACACAAGGGGATACAGCTTTGCATAAGTTGTGCATATACTAATTTATGTGTATAGAATTTTTTTATATAATTTAAATAGAAATATAATACTTCTCACCACACTGGAGAAGACTGTGACCTGATGACCTGTATGTGGGCTCAGTCTGCTGTCAAAGTTGATGTTGATGGGCAACTTCAAGGCCCCTCTGCTTCCTTCGTCTTATGGTTCTTTATCTTGAAACTGGTCTTGGACTGGATAGCCCTGGAAATAGAGGACTGTCCCCTGTAAAGTAGGACACATGACCATCCAAATCTCTTTGTTGTCAATGTTAGACCCCATTCCTTGATTTATATATGAATAGAACAGAAAATAAACGCAGCTGCAGTTTTCACATCTAGTTCAGCTCATCGTTAGTTGAACTGGGGTTGGTGGCATTTAGGTTTTCTGCCACAAGCATTCAAATATCTTGGGCCAGCTTTTGGAGGGAAAACACCACACATTACACAGAAGAACAAGAACACACCCCATTTTTATCGCATCTTTCCTGCTTTCACCTATTCAGAACTGTCGTGAGAATTATATAAGAGAGGTTCTGTGCAGAACTATGTTGAAACTGATAGTACTAGTAAACACAAGAGGCAGCTGGACAACCATCTGTCAAGAATGCTTTAAGGTAGATTCCTGCATTGAGCAGGGGGTTGCACTCGATGGCCTTAGAGGCCCCTTCCAACTCTACTATTCTATGATTCTATGATATTTTGGCTTAAAGCTCTCAATGCTAGTAACTAAGGTTTAGGAGAGGCGTTTCAATATTTAAGAAGTGGATGCTGGGGTGGGAGTGGGGGATGTGGGACCAAAGCTGAGAAGCCACCAGACAATTGGTGTTTGGGGGGAAAGGGGCTGGGCCAGCGGAAAGGGGTGGGGCCAATTATAACCCTCCAACCCCCTCTTCAGTTCATTTGTGAGCAGGTCTGTCATGTGATTAAACAAAAATGGGTGCCATCATATGACTTCTAATTTGGCACAACAATCGACCAGAAGCCCCTTCTTCCCAAAGCCCATTGAAATGAATGGGTGCTGGACAAAAGCCCCTGCCTGTCCCCCATTCTGCTGCGCTTAGTGGTACCTAAAATCTGCCACCTCGCCTTACCTCATCTTTGGGTCATCTTTGCTTCTTCTTTTTTTCTCCCTTTTTTTGTTTTCAAAGACAAACCCACTGTTTCTGTATTTGACCCACTAGAGCTGAGGAAGAAAGAGAGGCAGGGAGGAGGAGACACCATTGAAGCGAGCCAGAGACAAAAGTGACTCTAAGTTGAGAGGCCTGGGTGTCTGCTGCTGCTGTGGAAACCACTAAGAGCAAGAAGGACAAAGCCTTTTTTGACATTATCATTGAAAAGCCATTAGAAATCTGGTGGGCACCTCCTCCAGCACAGATTGCAAACTCCTCTCTTAACACACACAAACAACTTCATGTGAGGGCTTTTTCTCCCTCATAATGATGGAAATGAACTGGAAAGGAGATGGGTGGAGCACAAGGCAGGCAGTCTAGAGTGGGCTTTTAAAAAAAAAAGAGCTTACCCCTTCTAAGATTTTTTTTTCTTTTACGAAGTTTTATTCATGAGTTGTTAACCATTTTGTTTAGCAAATCGGTTTATCCCACTGACCTTTCCTTTACTTTAATTTTCAAGATGGCAGATGGCACTGAAGACACCCCCTCCTCCCCACAAAGTGCAGCCCCCCAAAGCCAACCTGTTTGCTCAGTCTCTCTGGGCATGCATCAATATGCCAAGCACAGCCTTGCAATGACAAAATAGTCAAGGAAGAAGGGAAAAGAAAAACTTCAGACATGGGATTTTGCTTTGCTTCCTGAGGTTGACAGTCTTTCCAGTGGCATTGTTTGCAAACAGACACCGATATTTGCAGAAGGCTGAAGCTTGCAAGGACGTTTTATAGTCAGTCATTAAACATTACACCAATAAGACACCAATATTTCAGAAATGCAAAACTGCATTCAAATGATACATTAACAGGGCAACAACAAAAATTAGACGGAGGGCAGGCATCAAGGATTATAATAGTCTATTGTTCTGTAAATGGATAAAAGAGACACAGGTCGTGAGAGGAGGGAAAGGTTCTAGCGGTTTAAGTCCCTGGTCAACCAATAGCATTGCTTAATACCATCTGCTCCATTGCTGTAGAAAAAGTCAGTCTCCTGACTTTATTCCAGTCTCCCATCAAAACCCAGAAAATAATATTTTAGTTTTAAAATCTCACAGTCTTTGCAGTAACTATTAAGGAAAGTTGTTTTACAGCAAACTATCTCTTTGACAGTGATATTAAAGCATTATGCTATTCTTATGTTTACTGGCAATTGCTTGGTTGTTGGCAAAATTCCTGCAGAGCGATAAGAGACTTGCTGGTATTGCTTATTCTGTATTCGTTACAACCTGTATGTTAAAATATTCAGCCTTTGCTGATTACAAGCTAAACAAAATACAAAGCCATTTTTATTTGTATTCCACTTTGATTAGATTTGGACTTTTGAAATTACTAGCACTGTGTCAACAATGGGGCAGTGGAATGGGGGGTTGTTCAAAGCGATACATCTTACTGATCATAAACAGGGGTGTACTGTGATAGAAGTTTCCTCCGCTAGCATTATATTGTCAACTAGCGAACAGGCGCAGGTTTGCACGGGTTGGAATAGCCCTTCATTTGATACAACAAAGCCTTCAAGCAGACTTATATAGCTCTCAGAATTGGACACTGTGTGCCTGCCCCATCTGAGTGAAGGCATGCCTGCTGACCCCCCTGCCATCGTGCACCCTAATAGCCCCCTAAGGGAGGGGTCTGTCCACTCCATTCACCTAAGTTTGGGGCACAGCAGGCGGGAGGGGTCGTCAAGCGTCTAACTCCATCCCTTGGCCGATCTCCCCTGGCTTCAAAACTGTGTGATTGCAATGCTATGTGCTGCTTAGGGAAGTCTGCCCCTTGTGGTTGAAGATGTTACTGTAGGCTTCAATCACATGGATATATTTAAATTAATTGCAGTTCATTGATTTGTTTTTTTTAAAAAAGTAACCCTGATGTGCACACCTTTAGAGATGCCTTAGTATGCATGCCAAGTTTCAAATGTTTAGGTTTCATAGCCTTGGTACTATGGAGTTGATGGACAAATAGATAGGTACACATCCTCTTTATATAATTAATATATTATATAGATAACATAGATAATATTATATATAACAGATAATGTTATATAGATAGCATTATGCATATAATATAGATAATAGAGGTGTCACATCTCTTTCAGCCCGAGGGCCAAATTCAATTCAGATAAGCTTTTGCGCAGGGGTGAGCAACCCCAGGAGGTCCAGGGGCCATTTATGCTCCCTGACTCACCTGTAGGCCACAGTTTGCTGGACTGAAAATGAATTTTAAGCAAACAAACAAACAAAATTCTTCGGGGGAAATGACATCCAGAGCACTACAGAATGCCCAAAAGTTGCATGCTAAATTTGTCCTGTTGGGCGCTCTGTAGTACTCCAGACAGTATTCCTCCCCCCAGAGGGTGGGGATGCCACATGCAGCCCATGGGCCAAGTGTTCCCCACCCCTGCTTTTGGGGGTCTCTGAAGGCAGGACAAAAGGGGTATGACCAAACTGCCAACATATTTTGGCTGACAGCTCTTGCTGCCAGGAACGAAGCCTTAAGAGGGGCATTTCAACCTTTTTGGAATAGGAAACAATCCAAGAAGCCACCAAATGATTGGTGGTTGGGGAAAAGAGGTGGGGGCCAGAGGAATGGAGTGTGGCTATCTGGGGAACCCCGAAGGGCCAGATTGGGACCTCACTGGCCTGAGGTTTGACACTTCTGGTCTACGATATTAATATTAAGAAACCTTGGCTACAGTTCTATCAGACTTACCTAGGTGTAAGGGCCAAAGAATTCAATGTGGTGTACGTCTGAGTAAACAGGTATAAGATTGCACAGTTAGGTGTTTAGAAACTTAAAAGGAAATATATCTTTATGTGTTAATTGGTATTCTGGGCAGTTGCCTGGTCAATATAAATATGCAGTATCTGGTATCTAGGGAAGAACTGCCTTTCACCTGTAAAAACTGAGCATCTATTACTGAGACCTGGATGGGTGAGCAAGGTGGCGCTGACCTGACACAGATCTGCCCACCTGGGTCCTCAGTACAACACCAATATATAGGCCAGAGGGCCAGGGTGGGGAGAGTGACTGTGATCCCATGGAAGTGTATGGCAGTAACTGCTGGCAAAGTTATGTCGGGCATGCACAGTTTCACTCTGAACCTAGCATGCTGCCAGTACTTCAGTGTTTTGAGAGGAATTCCAATGTTCCTGTCAGCATTCTTACAGTAGGACAGCAGTACCAGGCTGAGGGAGTCCCTTTCTACACTGCAGGGGTGTAGAGAGCCCAGCACGAGCGAACCCGGAGGTAGCCACTTCTGGGTTTGGCGCACTCAAACCACATTACAAATGCAACGTCTGGGCTTTTCCCGGGCCTTTGCAAGTTGTGGCGCCCTTTTTTTTTTTTTTAGGTGATCCACGGAGAGCACACGAGTGCTCCTCCGCAAACATAAGTATTTTTAAAAAAAAAAAACACCACATCTGATCACACACCCCTCCCCCCCGCCATCCTGGGGATGCCGATTTTGGTGTCCCCCCTCTCCTGATGGCCTCGGAGCCGTGAGGTGCAGCTCCATGGCCATCGGTGTTGCCGTGCTTACGTGCGCGTAAGCACAGCAGCACCGGGGCAGGTGGCCACATCCTCCGTGGCCCCAGGAACTTCCCGGGACCATGGAAAAATTCAGGATTTTTCTGATTCTGGGGAACCAGGTAAAATCCCGTGCCCGCCCCCCCCCCATCCCCGCTACTCCCTGTGTGTCATGCGGACTCACAGGGAGCAGCCAGGGTCCATCCGAGGCGTTTCGCGTGGTGTGGAAAGGGCCGGAATCACTTTTACTGACTGAGAGTTCACTGATGAAAAAAGGAAGGAAAGGGGAAATGCTATGCTGGAAACCGCCACAGGCTTACTCAGAAGTAAGCTAGTCTGAACATACAGGGATATATCTATTCAGAACAGTGTAATAATACATCTCCTTTAAAAACAAAAAACAACAGGGAAATTCAATTATTAAAGCTTCTGCCAGTTTAAGAGCATAGGTAAGGCTATCTTGTGTGGGTTCAAGCCCCATAAAGCCAGGTAATTGGAAGCTAAAACAGATGCCTTAACAGATGCGCTCTATGATCAGTCATGATGTTGTGCAATGTCGCAAATTGTGCTTGCTTACAAGCTATAAATGGGCATGGGTCAGTTCACAGGAGGAGTCCTCTAGCCATACAGTAAGGCTCCGATGCTTCATAAAGCAATACAGGACTAAGAAAATATGGGGCATTTTTGCTGGTCCCAGGCACTCCATCCTTCACACCTGGATTTGGGCCTGGAAGTCCTAGGAATAGTGTGGATTCACGAAGGGTAAGTTGTAAGCAAGCACAATTTGTGGCATTCTTGGTGTTGTCATTGAGTGGGGCAGCACACACAATCCCCAGATAATGGATAGGAAATTAATATTTACTATACATGCATATTCTATGTACACTGTTGCATGCACATATAGCTGGATTTGGGTCTTATGTCTACAGATGAAAGCGAGAAAATGGGTGGATATACAGATCGTCATGCCTGCACCTGAAGTGTAGTAACATTTTTGTCTTTACTTGGTAGGACGTTACAGTGAGCTAGTTTATGTTACACTTGTATTCAACACGGATGGGAAAACGCAGTATGTGACAGCTCCAACTTATTGAGTTTTACTTAATGATACAGCTGGGGATGGGGATGGATTGTAACAGTACATAGTAAATGGTCATCTTGTCTGCAGGTGAAACTGGAAGACCATTTACCAAGCTGTAATTTGCAGTTGCATTAGGTAGCTGCCTGTTAAGCTGGTTCTCTGTATTGTCCCAACAGGTTTTGAGAAGAATCTTACCACATTCTTAATTTAGGTTTCACTCAAGTGTTGGTTACCAAGGGGTTTATTAAACAGATCCCTGGTCTGGGAATTGGATTATACTTAAGGAGAGAGTACATAGTTAATTTATTAATGCAACACATTTTCAGCCAATGCTTGGACACCTGAAGTCTCCTGCAATTGTGAGCACGAAATAAAACCTCACAAATCATGTTTGTTTTCTCCCTAAGATGGAAAGCTACTGTCATCTCCCAGGGTTAATACATGTTTCTAAAAGTTGAATAGAAAAACAACCTTGCCATTTTCTATTTGGCTGTATTTTGCAAACACAACAGGATCTTAGATCACGTTTGTATAAACATCAGGGGACTTACAACATTACTGTTCTTTTTCTGTTTGTATGAAGATTTATTTATTCATGTTGCTGTTTTGCAGTATCTGCTGAATTTGTATTAGGCAAAAATAGAGGTTGCCAGTATTAGTGAGCCTGCCAGATGGTGGGACAAATCTTCAATTGCAGTTCGCCAGCAAAAAAAATTTTTAAAAAAAAATCCAGAATTTTCTGTGTACACATTCTGCAGGAACATAAAAACATGATAACACTGACCAAAGAGCATCCCAGAAAAAAGTGAAGAGCATCTGTGTGTATAGGAGAAAAGCACATGCAAAAGAGTAGCAATAAGAGACAAACCAAGATACAAAGAAATATAATTCAGATGTCGCCTCAGAAGACTAGGGGATCTTAACTCAACTTGTCTTTCCACTCAGCAGTGCACAAATGGTACTGTAATTATGTGGTCCTCAAACTGAAGGGCTGACCCCCCGCCCGCCCCCCAGGAGGTGGCAAGACACCCGGAGGGGGTGGAATATCATTGGCAGAACCAGCAGCAGAAGCTTCAGAACCACAGGCTTTGCTGTGGAGAGGCGGAAAACGAACAGACATTTCTGGACACTGTTTTCCCCCCTTCTGCCACTCTCCCTGGATGGCTGGTTTTAGGAGAGTGTCTGAGGGCCAAACTATGGTCGGATCTGCTGGCGTCTTTTTCAAAGCTGAAAAAGCAGCCAGGCTGGGGGCAACAGACAGGAATTGATTTGCAGCCATGGTACTGGGGAGTTAATCCATTTTCACAATCGAAACGATTTCCCCAAAGCCGTAATCATTGTGTATTATTTATTCTGAGTATTTTTATACAGATATTCAATTGCAATAGCTTAGAAGAAACACCTTTTCAGCCAGACCTAGGAGATAAGGTCGAAATATGAAGATCTTAGCACCTCTGTGAACAACAGTGACACTAGTCAAATTTGTAAACAGCATCCCCTATGTCCCCTGAAAAGCAAGGCTGACCTAAGACCTTTTGCTGCCTGAGATGGCACCCCCTTCACCATTCCATGTGCAAAAGCCATCAATATAGGCAACTGAATCTTTCTTCAACCATGACAATGGGACAATGTCCCCCACAACACCTGAATGCAGCAGGCTACCTGAACGGGTGCGGGGCAATTCACATGATCCACAGCTTCCTCCTCCAATATCTTCCTGCCGTCTCTCAGTATCTGCCACTTAAATCAAATGCCTCACTCTGCCTAATGGTAGGGCAGGCCCTGCCAGCAAAAATAGGGACAGGGGCAGGTATCATAAATAGGGTCAGACCTTGCTAAAGAAGCACAATTAAAATATAGTGGTTATTCAGAGCAAAAACCCTGAAATGTGCTCAGAAAGGTTAGGGATGCTTTTCAAGTGCTTTATGTATTTAATTAAAGGCATTTCAATCCCACTTTTCTTGCCTAGGGAGATCAGAACACACAACACATATACACACACTACACCTAAGGGGATCAGAATGCAGTAAAATAATATAAACAAGCAATAGCATTACATTATTTTGGCAAACTTTACATTACTTTGACAAAACAGCTTTTGGTTGGCCTTTGTAGTTCCAAGGAAAGTCAGGAAAGAGTGGGGACACTTAGAGCTTTTCTACATGAGGCTGTTAATCCAGTCTAGCTACTTTAATTTTCTTCCCAGATTTGAGATCTGAGCACTAGGGAAGGAGTGTTTCCTTTCCTGCTTTTCCAGTACATAGCCTCTAGTTGGCACTGTGATATAGTGGAACAGCCCAAGGAGACAAGTGGAAATTGCACTTTTTTTCACTTTCAAAATTAAATGCTGCATTTTCTCTACTCTAAAAAAAAAACTCGCTGAAAGTGCTGGTTAGACACAGAAGTGAAACTGGGTGGTCAGGACATCATCCAAAGACCTCATTAACAACTGGGTATAGGGATGAGCACACAATAAATGTCTTGCGTAGAAAAGCCCTTAAATGAATTTGATTACTTTTTGTTTGGCTGGAGGAATACTTTTGCTACCCTAAATTGAGTTTCCATGTTCAGAGACAATATACCTCTGAATACCACATGCTGAAGGAAAAACAGGGGGGGAGGTGTTACCTTCAAAGAGGCATCTGTTGGAACCAGCAGCTTCATTCTGTTGCTTCATTCCATTATTGCAAAGGGGGGGAGGGGGTCATACTTCCATTATCATTGCAACTCCCATTAGACTTACAATTAGAGATAAATAGCCATTTTCAGTAGATTCTTTACTCATGTAAGTCATTTAAGAAAAAGGCTTTTTTCCCCACTCAACATTACTGTTTTGTTTCAGAAATTGAGATATTGAGGCTTTACTGAGCAGAATTGGATTCATCAATTATTTGAATTTTTATTTTTAATTGGATGGACATAAAAAATCTTCTTATAATCATAATTCTGGCCCAGAAAATCCTGTAGAGTTTTGCATCTCTCTGTTTAGCATTAGGAGATTTTATAAAATATTAAGCCTCTTAGTTTTCAGGCCACACACTCACTGCCTGCGGCATCATTCCTATGAAGTCAAAGCTACTACAAGATTCATTGGCTGGATGTACAATTTCTATTTAAATTTCTTCCCTTGCAGCACCATGTAATAATCCTTCAGAGGTTTGCCTATAGACGTGTGTACTGCTGACCCAATCCTGTGTGGAAGGGAGGCAGGAATTTTATTTTATTTATTATTACATTTATAGAAATTATGAGAGGGGTAGAATTTTGTAACCTCCATCTCACATATATGCTTTGCCAGTTGAGTCCCAACAGCACACAGAGGTTAGGCAGTTTCCTAACACCTGATTCTGTATATGTTTATTCAGAAGTTCTGTCAAACTACAGTGAGGTGTGCTCCAGTCACATATAAGGCAGGGGGTTGGAGTCCCAGGACCCAGGAAGATGCAAAGATGTGGTGTAACCAGAGCATAGTTTATTACAACAATAGGCAGAACTTTTCTAAGCCCCAGATGAAGCTTGCCAGAGGGGGTGAGGATGGGCGGAAGTGCTGCTATAGAGATCACTGACCCTGCTACACCTGCGGAGAGCTCTGCAGAGTAACTATGCCACCAGCATAAGCATGCGCAGCACATTTCATTAGGATGCGCACCCAGGGATTTTTAAAAAAAATGGTAAACATTGAATACTCGATCATAAAGAACATTATTTTTATTCATTTATTAAACACTGTAGACTCTGATGCCCTGCTATGCGATTGGCTTGCCTGACCATGGGAGGGCCGTTGCAGGTGAGGGAGGGGGGAATGAGGAGATGCTCCTCAAGTGCCAGCATTGGTGGGGCTTTGTGGTGACACTGGCCGGAGGAGGGGCTTATGAGGTGACATTAGCCTTCAGGGCCCCTCCTCCTGGCCTTTTTGAAGTGTGGCTCTCAGCAGAGAGGCTCCCAGCAGAGTGACTCCTTTTTGCTCCTGCTGCCAGGAGCAATGGTGTTCTCTCGGAGGCAGTGGTTCTTTAGTGTGGTGGCAGAGCAGCCAGAGGGCAGCGAGAGGGCTGTTTCCACTGCATCTGGATCCCTACTCAATAGTCCCCTTATTTCAGCTTATTGCTTGAGATATTAGGGTGTGCCTGGGCACACCCAGCACACCCCTTGCACTCGCCTATGGCCACCAGCAGTGTTCCCATAGGCAATCGAAGGGGTTGGCATAGAAATGTCCCCTTCCGTTGTAACCAATAGGATGGGGTAGGGATTCAAAATCGCACTACCAACGGGGGGGAACGCCCTTCCGTCCTGATTAACACTCTTAGGTATCAAACAAGTACCTAAACTGAGGCATACCAGCAGGAGTTTGGAGTAAATAATGAGGTAGCCAAGTTTGTTTACACCAAATCAGGGTAGGCATGGTTGGGCACCTGCCAAGGTCTCACACTCTAGCAGGGTCCCACTGACATGAGACCCCTGGAGTTGCTCCTCCTTTTCACATTCTGACCTGCTTGTTCACCTGCCTCTTGCTCTGGACCACCAATGGTAGTGGGGAGGAGGAGGAGGAGGAGGAGGAGGATCCACTGCCTATTTGCTCACTGGTTCTCTGTCTGTCAAACAAGCAGTGTAGCAATGTGAGAAAGAGTATGAGGAGAAATAGGACTTGGTGACAATGGCAATGAGAAGGTAGGCTGACCGGGGAGTGGGCTGGGACATTTAGATGTCTTGCCAAAGGGCCCTCCAAACACTGGCACCAGCAATGTTCACAAGTAGACGCATGCTTAATGCTCTCAGTGATTGCCTACTTAAGATAAAAATGGCCTTCCATCCTTTCCTTGTATGTCTGTGCATTACTATCTACAGCCGCTGCCCAAAAAGTCCAGAAGGCAATGGCAGCTCCAGGCTTTGGAGGGTCCATGAGCAAGATGCCTGCAGTAGGTCCCATCTTTGAATGGGCCCACCTTCTCTTTGCTTCTATTCCCCCTGCCATTCACTTGAACTCAATCTGGAAAACCAACTGTGGGGAGGACATAAGGCAAATAAGGATGCTGCTCTATCTTCCCATCCAAGTCACTGCTGGATGTTCAGTAAGGGTTAATGAATAGGTAGCAGCTGCACGGAGCAGAAGCAGCAGGGCCAGGAGGCTCCAGGGGTCAACAGTGCCCCTCCTACTGGGCTGTGAGCCTTGGCAGGTGCCCAACACTACCTAACCCTGACATCGACCCTCTCATGAGGGCCAGAAAATGTATTTCTTCTACGCAATTATTGCCACAAATCAAGTTATTCGCTTCATACCTTCTGCTCTTTTTATACATATTGTTCATTTTGATAGCTACCTATTTTATAGTATTTGTTCAGCAGCCTATAATGCTGAACCTTTCCCCTTAATCACTTGAGATAAGCTGTCTGGCTCGAAATAAAAGATGTTTGCCAGCTTCATGTGGAACAGAAGAAAAAGCTCTTTATCAAAAGCATATTAGCATATTTTGCCTCATTAATAACTATGCTGCAGCTTTAATTTGCTTAATTATCGCATTTCAAATTCAACATGGTAGCTAATTAACGTAAAGGCTGGAAAACAAATCCTGAATTATAAAACCCATACAAACAAATTCCTGCCTGAACACTTTTGTGCCCATCCCATTTCTTCCATAAAACCTGTCTTTGTTATCTGGCTCCTTTGAAATAGTAGCAGCCTGATCCATAACCCAGTTCAGTTGGAGTGCTTTGATGCAGGCCAGTTGTGGTCCTATCACATATTTCCACAGCAGGGAGCAGCTGGGCTATAGCCATGATGCCCCATTGACTGCGAGTTCTGAAGAAAAGTATACATGAGATGAGCTTCTACAACCTGTGATCCACCAAGGCAAACACAGCCCCATGCTGGGCTCTCTAACATAGTACCTGTGGGCAACATTATGCCATGGATGTCTTTCCTGGTGCCCATCAGGCTTCCTGCCCCTCCTGATATTTCTTTTTTTTTTCCTAATTAAAAAATAATAACTGGGAGGCGGACATGCTACAAAGGGAAGCCCTAGCCTCCAACACCATCTTATTGCCAAGAATGCCTCTGGGCCCCACATGGCACTCTTAGCCAAGTTATTTGCCTCTCTGAACCTTATCAGTTTGCACACACAAAAAGTGGGTTCAAAAAAGTGTTTTTGTCTTTTGGAGCTCAGCCCCCAACTCTGCCTTGTAGTTGTTCTTGGGTAAGTTACCTGTTTGCCTTTTAGGAAATGGGTATTTTGTGCCTGGCCACACCCACCATAGCAGCCATTTGGTGAGACTGCACATAACAGTCTCACAAAATGCCAGACATGCCCACCTTCCCAAAAAGGTTAGGGAAATTGTATGGTGACTCACCAGGGGCTCCATAAACCTCTTGGTTTTGATAACTGTCTGGGACTGCATGTTCAAGGAGGACTGTTGCACCCTTTACAGGCCATGCTGTGTGAAAACTGATGGAAACTGAATGAGGGCACCATCCTTCCCCCACTACCCACCCATATTACTCTCCAAGAGTACCTATATTTCTGGCCAAGGCATTGCTTGTAAGCAAAAACGGCATGATCAAGTCCCTCCATGGGCACAGCACAAGCACACAGAAAATTCCCATAGGTTCAACCATGTGCACCTTCCTGTTATTGTGTGCTCACACATACACTTCACACATATTTTCAACTACATGTTATCAAAGAGATGCAGAGGGGGACGTGCGTCAGCGATGCACAGGCATCTCTATAGTTTGGGCAACAGTAAAACACTGTTCAGAGCCTAACGCTAAGTTAGTTGGGATACCAGGCTGGTATCAACCTACATGCAACATAAACACATGTATATATTTCTCATATTGAAATCAATGGGGATTAAAGGTATTTGACCATTAGTTGGGTTGTGCCCACAGGCTTTGTTTGTGTTCAAACAATTGCCAGTGAACTATTTAACCCCGCTGAAATTATATTGTTAGCTTTCATTTCTGGTCCAACCAGAGAGTGTATACCATAAGAGCAAAAGAAGAGCCATGCCCTATCAGACCAAAGACCTGGCTAGCACAGCGTTCCATTCCCACAATGGCCAGCCAACCAAATGCCTCTGGGAAACCCCTGATACTTGAAATAATATGGTCATCATTAATAGTAGCTTGTTATAGCCTTTCCTTCCATGAATTTGCCTAATGCCCTTTTAAAGCTGTCCAAGCTGGTGGCCATCACTACATCTTGGGGTAGTGAATTCCCTAGTTTAAATATGCCCTGTGTGAAGAAGTCCTTCCTTTTATCTGTCCTGAATCTCCAGCCACTTAACTTAATTGGATGGCCCTGGCTTCTAGTATTATGAGAGGTGATTTATGAGCAAATTAAAAATCACCAGTCCCAATACAGATCCTTGTGGGACTCCACTAATCAGTTGCTGGGGAACATGGGTGGGAGGGTGCTGTTCCACCGATGCCCTGCTTGTGGGTTCCTGGTTGATAGCTGTTTAGCCTCTGTGTAAACAGAGTGCTAGACCAGATGGATCCTTGGTCTGATCCAGAAGGGCTTGGTCTGATCCATAACAGGGTCAAGGGGCATTGCTAGACATTGGCCCCGGGGCCTGAACCACAAATCTATTTTTCAGGACCCTGGATCTATTTCCCAGAGCCCCGAGTGTCAATTGGAGCCAAGGGATGTTCTTCCCCCACACCCCTCAGCTTAATTGTCTTGCAGGGGGAGATTTTCAAAGGAGATTGAAACTAAAATCAGAGAAGACTGGTGAATCCGATTTTGGTGGGGCTGTAAGTCCATTCAGTGTTTTAGTCAGAACCAGTCAGAACTCTAAAGCAGCTATCCAAGGTGCTGAACGCCCCCCCCCCACCTCCAATCAGTTCAGTGCCTTGGATAGCTCATTCAGAGTTCTGGCAGGTTTTGACTAAAATGAGGCAAGGGGGGGAAAGCACCCAAAAACTGAAGCGGCAAAGAGAGAAAATCTCCGGTGCTGAAGAGCTGTAAAGACTTTATTTGTATAAAAGGCTCTTTGAATTATAAAAATCAATTGTCAAAAATGCTCAGCATTTCGGATTGTGTAAATCCTTCGTCAGGAGCTACAATAAACAAGATACAATTATTTAAGAAATTTAAAATATTGTGAATAATATTTGCATGTAATTAGACAAACAAGGACAACACCCTAATTGAACTATTCACGATACTGAGATATATTTTTTTGGGAGTTAAAACATGTACTACGTGAATATAAACAAACATTTTATGCCATCATTGCATTATGTATTCAACTGGCTAGAAGTCCACTAACAAATATCAAATTTAAAACATATAACGTATATGACGTGAGAGAGGAGCAATCATTCATTTGAATTATTAGACATCCATATCAAGCAAATGGCAGTTAAAATCATGAGAGATGCTTTATCTGATCTTTTTAACTCATTATAGACACAATATTTTTAAAGTTGTTCACTGTACTATGTTGATGTAAACCAACAATTCTTGGCAAATGATACTGTTAAACTAACTGACCTAACTAACTAACAATATATAATAACTGAAGAGAGAACCACCAGCCTCCACTGCTAAAATGCCATGGGAAATAAGCTTAGAAAAAATGCTTCCACTGGTGTCAATGGGATTTTTTTTTCTAAAAGATTAATTGCCAATCAAGGTGGATTTCCATGCAGATCACATTTGGGGAGGGAAGGGTTAACCTTACCCTCTCTGCATCCTGTAGTTCCCCAACCCATCATAGCAATTAAGCCATGGCCAACGGTAGCATTTTTCCTAGCCTTTTATGCAGTCTATTTTAAAAGCAAAAAACAGAAGGAAGGCAACACAGAACAGGCCGCTGAGGCCATCTGCCTGGGTGACTTTCATCTTTGGCTCAAATGTTATTGCTGAGCTATTATGGAGAAGTTTCAAGAAGGCACCAACACAACCTGAAACCTTGTTATTGCCGTGGCTCTCTTGTACCCAAAGGATCAACCATTCCTCACCTTCTTCATTAGTCCCTTTCTCTTGCTGCCCAGCGATGAGTTCCAGCTCATCGAAGCCAAAGCCTGAGCCAAGCGTGGCCAGATCCAGAGTTGTGAAAGACATTTCTCCAGTCTCATCTGGCTCCTTGGCATTCGCAGCAGGCAGCTGTACTAACAGCTCTGCTCTTGCCTCCGGGCATGTCGTGTGGTCACACTGTAGCAGTCCTGGCTGAACATCTTTGTCCTCCTGGACATGTGTTTCCTTTGAATCACCTTGGATGTGAATATTCTCATTATAACCAGGATCAAAACGACCTATTGCTTTTTTCTAGAGTTCTCTCCTGATGAGCTCTCATAAACAAATTTTTAAAAAACTTCACCTAATGTCTTGTTTTTTGAGGCACATTTTGCCTCAACAGTTGTTGGGAAATACAATTTTATTTTGCAGCATTTGCATTCAAGTAACATTTCAGCTACTCCATGCCCAAACAGCAAAAGCTCTATTTATTTATTTATTTATTTATTTTCAAGAACCGTGAATAAAACAAATTCCAGAGGGGGAGCCATGTTTGTCTGTTGAAGCAAAAACAACAGAGAGTCTCGTGGCATCTTAAAGACTAGCAGATTTATTGTGGCAAAAGCTTTCATGGACAAAATGGGCTTGAGTCCACAAAAGTGTATGCCACAATAAATCTCTTAGTCTCTAAGATGCCATAAAATGCTTCATTATTAATAAAACAAAGAGAATGAAAAGTGAATAATATGTATTTATTTAAAATATTTATGTGGTGCTTTTCCATCAAATGGTCCATGTTTAACAAGTCAAAACATAATTAACATGCTAAGCCAGTCCAAAACAGTACAGTGTGATTTTTTAAAAAAAAAATGGTAATAAGCTTTAAAATGAAGCAATGAGAAAGCAAAAATAAAACAGCAGGGAACGCAAACTATTCCTTTGTAGCCTTCATTTCTCTTTGAAAAGCAAAAGGGTCGACCTGATGCCTAACATTCATCATCAAGGAACCAGGTGAGGAGCACAACCTAAGTGCCACTGATGAAAGTTTCTGGCTCATTTGATCACTCACCATACCTCAGGTGTTGGTGTTGGAGTAGGACTTCTGAAGATAATCTGAGTGAGCAGACAGATTTGTGTAGGAGTTTTTGCCATCTGTCGCTTTTTCTCTGGAGCTTCTGGGGAGGCCTGCCCAGTCTATGACGACCACTGATTGGTCCCCATGGGATGGGCAGGGAAAGGGGTGGTCCAGCGAGACATAAGCTCGCTGCACCACTTCCACGCTGCGCCTCAGCAGTCCTCCCCCCCATTTTAAGTTTAATTTTTTTAAAAAATGCTCCTACGCGCCTCCGCTGTCTCCCCCCACCATTTTGTAAAAAAAATTTTTAAAAAAACTTACCTGAGAGTAGGGGTGCCAAGGCTCCTGGTCCCTCCTCCAGCTGCCACCATGCCGCCGAATATGCGGAGGTATTGGCGGCTCCACAGGAAAAGGTACCGTCATGCCCCTTATGTCAGGACTGGCGTAAGGGGCATCAATGCGCTGCGCAACGCTGGGGAGCCACCACGGCGCAGCGCTCCCGGCGTCATGAAAATGAGGCCATAATCTCTGAAAATAAAGAATATAAAGTGTACTGCACATTTGCTTTAAATATAATCTGTATAAAAGTGTGTCTTATTTTTTTAATCACACTAGTACCCGGCTGAGTTTTTTTAAAAAAAAGTAAAAGAAAAGAAAAATGAGTCCATCTAATAGCATGACCCTCAGAACACAACATCATCAACACTGGGGGAAGGGCTTACTGTACCAGTGTCTCTCTCAGTGTGCCGACGCAACTTGGAGGACCTTCAGGTTCCCCTTGGTGTCCTACAAAGATACATACAGACATTTAAGGGCCTGCAGATTTAAATGCTGGAGAAGGAATCAACAACATGCTGAATCCTCCATCTTTTTTGGCAATGCTCAGTGAAACAACTTCAGGGGATTTTGAAACGAGGTACAGGAACTGGCTGTAGCAAGTCGCTAACTCCCATCTGGTAGACCATTGCACTCCTCATAGCCAGGGGGGAGATGCAAACATCCAGAACAGCTTTCACTCCACAAATTCACCAGACAGACACCATGTTCCCATTGCAATATATCTGCACAGCCACACCATGTGCCGGTCCACTCAGAGACGCTAGTTGGCTGTGAATAAAGGCCGTTGTTTTTTTATTCATGTTATCTGAATTAAAACGAACGAAGTCCTTGCTTTTGATAATATAGTCAATATAGCTGAATACTACAGTCATCACTGGTTCGGGCCATATCCAGGTTGAAGATCTTATTCCTGTAGTGAAGGAGCAAGGGGGGCCCTCCATCACAGCTTTAATGCAACATATGACATAGTCAGTCCTCATCCACATAGAGAACCACATCATATGAGAAGAAGAAATCGTGGGATCTGACTTTCATGCATAGGGGCATCCCCATGTTGCAATACATCATATGATACAATGGAGGTTACACAACTACACACTCCTCTACCAAGGCAACAGTATTTTTAAGCCATGTAAATGCCTGAACCAGGCCTATGTTATACTTCATTTATTCATTTCGGTTGTTCATTTCAAATATTCAAAGTTGCTCACAAGTAAAACAATCTAAAAATAATTTAAAGCCAGTCGGGCGTCATTCATCTTAATGGGTCATAATTTGTACAGATGTGCTGCAGTTGAACTTACTTCCAAGTAAATGTGTTTGCATGTAAATTATGGAAGAAAGATTCTATGTCTGAGCCTCTGCAAGCATTTATTCATAGCTTTGGGTTTTGTTTTTTGCTTTTTGGTGTTTTTTACCATTAACCTTTTATTGCTATGGTTAGCCATGATTTGGATTTATAACCCACCCAGTCCGAAAGAGTTCTGGGAGGGTAACAACCCTATAAACATAGAATAATGCACCAGGAATTTCATATTACGGCACAAAAGTTAACATAGTTTATAACACAGAAATGTAAGCAATGTAAAGATGTCTTTATAAAAGATGCTTAAAGGTCTGTGGTATGATCCAAACAAAATGATATACTTCTAAGTTTGATTGATTTCAATGGGAGAGGAAGAGAAGG
The DNA here is from genome assembly GCA_029215795.1 of Anniella stebbinsi. Lineage (NCBI taxonomy): Eukaryota > Metazoa > Chordata > Lepidosauria > Squamata > Anniellidae > Anniella > Anniella stebbinsi. Next base: position 177,462,764 of record JARDYH010000001.1, read on the forward strand.
TTATCACAGAGCTGGAAAATGTGCAGAAAGGGGGAACCAAAAATAATCAAGGTGTTGAGGAAAAGCCTAGGCATATGGGGCTTTGTGGTTTTTAAAACAATGATGGATAGAACAATTCTAACCCTCTCAGCTGGCTATACTAGGGTGACCAACTGTCAGGATTTCCCCGGATTTGTCCTGGTTTTTGTTCTATTCTGGGTGTCAGGGGGGATTTTCTGTAATTTTCTATAATGTCCTGGAAAGACACGCTTTCCCTTTAAAGGCTGCATTAGCATGGTGGGAGGGAATGACACACCTTCTGGAGGTGGGTCATTTCCCTCGCACTGCTCCAATCAGGGCCTGAAAGGGGAAAGCGTGTCATTTCCAGACATTATAGAAAAGGCCCTGATTGGAGCAGTGGGGGGTGGGAATTACACACTTTCCCCTCCTCCACCCCATTTCGGGCCTTTAAGGTGGTGGGGGTGAATTACATGCATCCCAGAGGCCCCTGAAAGCTGCTTTCCCACCCCCACCCCACTGGGTGTCCTCTTTTTTAGTTTCCCAAATGTGGTCACCCTAGGCTATACAGAGGGTGGAGAGTAAGGTAGGACAGAAATGCCCTCTGCACAAGTGGAGAGGAGCTCCATTGGTGGAGATATGTGCACTGTGGAGACCACCAGCATGTCACAAGTGGCTGTAAATCTTCCACTGGCAGTGTTTCTGCCAGTGATAACCCCAAAACAGGGCATTCCAGGAGTGTGTGTGTGTGTGTGTGTGTTAGGATCCACTTGGATCCACTTTGTTCCCCTAGAAGGCCCAAGGATTGGGCCCATCAATTATGCCAGCATCAAGCTAGTTTAGATGATTACTGACCCTCACCCCTGAACTCACCCTGGAAATCTGCCACACCTCTTTGTGGAGAAATCTGCCCCTTCACCTCTCACCCCCTGCTCGCACTGAGCCTGCAGGGTTTTGGAAGTGACAGATCAAACACACACACACACACACACACACACACACACACACAAACATAAGATAGGTCTGTCCAATGAGACCAATAGAGGGTTATAAAATCTTACATGTTATGGGGGGAAACAGAGAGAGAAACGTCTTTTCTCATATCAATAGAACTCAACAACCCCCAGTGAAATGAAATAACAGTAGATTCAGGATAGCAAATACTTCTTCCCACAACACTGAATTTAAGGAAGTGGCTGCCCCCAAATGTGGTGGTGGCTACTGGCTTTGACAACATATCCTTCATTAATGCATTCTGATTAATGGAGTCATCTTGTCAAATCTCAGTTATACTTACCAAATCAAAATGTTCACAAAAGGGTATAATAACAATGCACTGCACCCTAATCCAGGTTGAGACACACATGCACCAAAGCAATTTTTCACATGCATATCCGAAGCAACAAGAGGAACCATGAGCATATGTCTGAGATGCTGTTTGTGGGTGGTCTGTCTGACCAGATGGAGGGAGCTCAACCTGTTCTGGAATTGTCACTTGAAGCTCAGGTGTCCTCAGTGGCACGGTTTAGATTCTCCTTTTACTAGTGAGGCTGGGGAGCTGACCAACAGGTTACAGGGAGCTGAACTAGGTGAGACGCCGCATCAACAATGGCTAGGCATCTTCTTCTTATTATTATTATTATTATTATTATCATCATCTCTCTTTTCTCACTCATGACAGTTTTTTTAGATGGACTTTAGATGGGCTTTGCCAGATCATGATGTCTTTTACTGATTCAGGAATTTCCTGACAATTGAGCATGTTTTAAGTATGAAATGCTTTCTGGATGTTGGTGTAGAAGTATTTTGGTAGGCCCAGTTTCTAAAGGTTTTCTGTATAGTTTTTTTTATGTGATGCCAGTGACAGTTGTGACTAACAGAATAACTGTGACTGTTTCCTGTTGCCATAGACTTTAACTTCCATGGCCAGTGGCGTATATTTTTCTCTCTTTTCCTCTTCCTTTTCTATAACATTTTTGACATTAGATATTGCAATGTCTAAACAGTTTTTGTCTATGACCGTTATGTCTGGTCAGTTTTGTCTTGTCCATATGAATTGTTCTGTCCCAGTATATTTTATGATCTCCATTTTCCAAGATTGTTTGGGGTATGAATAGTATGGTGTAGGTTGTTTGATAAGGTCGAATTTGATGGCCATTTGTTGGTGAATTGTTTTTACAGCTATATTGTGTCTGTCCATATAGTCCATCCCTGCCAGAATTTTACATCCTCCTGTTACGTGGTCTATTGTTTCTTAGGATTGATGACATTTCCTACATAAATTTGTTGTTATGTTGTTGTTTGTTGCATTTCTATACCACCCCATAGCTGAAGGTGGTCTATAAAGAATAAAAACATTGAAATACCATATACAAAGTTTAAAAACACACAAACAATATACACAAAGCCAACATATATCTAAAAACAACTTTGAACAGTCAACCATAACCATAGGACAGATCCAGGGCCACTCAAAAACTAATGATAAGCTGCCAAATGCCTGAGAAAATACAACAATTTTGGTGCCAGGCAGGCCTCATCAGGTAGATCATTTCACAAATGGGTAGGGGCACCGCTGATGAGGCCCTCTCCTTCGTTGTCACCTTCCGAGCCTTCTTTGGAGGGACCCAGAAGAGAACCTTAAATGCTGAGTGTAGAGTACAGGTAGGTTCATGTCAGGAGAGATGCTCTGTCAGGTATTGCTGTCCCAAGCCACGGAGGACTTTATAGGTTAAACCCAGCACCTTGAATCAAGCTTGGAAGCATATAGCCAGTGGAAGTGGGCTAGAGTTGGTCTTATGTGTCCGAACTTTCTAGTCGTCGTTAACAATCTGGCCACCACATTTTGCACAAGCTGCAGATTCAGAATCATCTTCAAAGGCATTACAGTACTCTAACTTGGAGGTTATCGGAGGACAGACAACTGAAGCCAGGTTATCCTTGTCCAGATAGGGGCATAGCTGGGCCATCAACTGAAGTTGGTAGAAGGCACTCCATGCCGCCGAGGCCACCTGAGCCTCAAGTGAGAGAGATGGATCTAGGAGAACCCCCAAGCTACAAACCTGCTCCTTCAAGGGAAGTGCACCCCCATCCAGAACAGATTGAACACCCTCCAGGTGGTCAGACGAACCACCTACTAACAACATCTCAGTCTTGTCTGGTTTGAGCTTCCATTTATTAGCCCTCATGCAATCTATTGTCACAGCCAGGCACCAATCTACCACATCCACAGCCTCTCCTGATGAAGATGAAAAGAAGTACAACTGCATGCGATCAGTATATTGATGACAACACATTCCAAAACTCCAGATGACTGCATTGAACATTTTGATATAGATGTTGAACAGCATGGGGGATAGAGCTGACCCTGTGGAACCCCACATTGGAGAATCCATGTGGCTGAGCATGTTCCCCATGCACCACCTCCTGAAGCCATTGCAGTGTAGTGCCTCCCACTCCCAACTCAGATAGTTGTCCCAGGATACCATGGTCAATGGTATCGAAAGCCACCAAGAGATCAAGGAGAATCAACAAGGTCACACTTCCCCTGTCTTTCTCCTGGCATAGGTCATCATACAGGGTGACCAAGGCTTTCCATGCCAAAACCAGGTCTGAACCCTGACTGAAATGGATCCAGATAATTGCTCTCAGCCAAGAGTGTCTGGAGCTGCCTTGCAACCATTCATTCAAGGTCCTTGCAGAGGAATTGAACATTTGCCACCAACCTATAATTATTAAGATTTTCTGGGTCTAGGGAGAATTTCTTCAGGAGTGGTCTCACCAGTGCCTCTTTCCAGGGGGTGGGCCATACCCTCTCATAAGGAAGCATTAGTCACCTCCCTGTCCCAGCCAGCTGTTCCCTCTTTGCTGGTTTTTATCAGCCAGGAGGGGCAAAGATCCAGTATGGAAGTGGTTACACAAAGCTGTCCAAGCACCTTGTCAACATCTTTGAACATAAGAGATTTATCGCTGCCTCTGCTGCCCTAACACTTTCTGGAGCTTCATTGAGGCCCTCCTCCAGAGCACTATTGGTTCTAGCTTCCTTCTCCCAAGTATGTTCAAGGAAGGGAGGCCTTGTGTAGCCAAACAGGCACTTTTGGACTCTGCTCAGAACTGTCACCATCTCACTGCTGGGGGCAATTTTGGAGGATCTGAAAGCGGAAGGCGGGCTCAGGCCCTTTCCGCACTAGCCATTGTTCCCGGGTTTGCCCCTGCCTGCTCGCAGAGAGTCTGCATGACACACAGAGCATCCTGCAAGCAGGCAGGGGCCAGCCCTCCATTTTCCCTGGAGTTCAGGGAATGCTATTATCCCGCTTTGTTCCCTGCTCCCAGGAGTGTAGCGAGATGGGCAGCTGCTGTGGCCGCCCATCCCAGGCGCAGGCGCGTTTACCCACGAGTAAGCGCAGTTGCACCAATGGCCACGGAGCCGCACCATGCAGCTCCGAGGCCATGGGGGGGGGACAGCGAAATCGCCATCCCCAGGTTGGCAGGAGGGAGGGGGCGCAATTGCATGGCGTTTTTTTTTAATATATGTACATTTGTGCAGGAGTGCTCGTATGCACCTCCACAGATCTTTCCAAAAAATGGCGGGCATGAGTTGCGACAGCCTGGTAGAAGCCCGGGCAGTTGCATTCTGGTGCAGCCTCATCGTGGTGAACCTGAAAGTAGCTACTTCCTGGTTTCCCCTCTTCCCGCCCTCTCAGTCACTATGGTGCGGAAAGGGACTCAGTCTGAGTGTGTTGGGACCCTGAATGTGGGAGACCTTCCTGGTTGGTAATTTCAGGTAGGCACTGACTCCCCCCTAGAGCCCCAAGCACTAGGGCCAGCAGTGGGGTCTTCTTCCTCTGAGGAGATCTTGTCTAATTCTGGTACAGGAGCTGATGAGGCACAACAACACACTGGGTACAGAAGCTCAAATTAACAGATGCTCAGAAATGTGTACACATTTTTAAATGTGTTGGTGTGTCCCCAGTGGAAAAAGCACTCTGCACACGATCAGAATCATCCTGTTTTATCACTTTGCATATTCAAGGCTTGAACCCCAGCATGAAATACAAATTTGGAGTCTGAACCATAGTTCGTATTAAGTTCCATTCTTAGCACATTAAGGAGTTCCATCTCCCAAACTGACATTGAGAACCACAGCTCTAGATCATCCTTGAAAGTAACATTTCTCCTTTCCGCTGATCTTTCAGGTTACATTGGTGTTATCATTCACGGCACACCAAGCATTAAAGTTATGCGCTTTTCCTACCTAAGGAAGTAATAGTGTGTCAACTTCAGCAGTAGACGTGACATGTTTGAGCATATGAATCAAAAGGGAATGTGTTTCCTCATGCCGTGATGAATGCAACTGTATACAAGAATTAATTTGTCTGCTCCAAATCTTAGCCCTTCTCCTGTTTCCTTTCTTATTGTATTTGTGGAGATTCAATTGTAAACTCTTCAAGGCACCGATCTGTCTCTTTCTATGTTTGTTAAAGGCTATGTACACCTATGGCACTCCGCAATGAGTAATTTTCTCTCTGCCTCTGAATAAAGAGGAGCTTAACAGAAAAGCAATGTAAATTGAAAGAGACAGGCTAAAGGGCTGCAAACAGTTGAAATTGTGTCAGGCACAGTGTTAGAAACATGCCACAGATCTTGCAAATGGCTTTATAACCAGGCAAAGATCTTTCATCTTAACAGTCTTAAGTAATGCATCTTAAATAAGGCAACTTTGCATGAAACAAGTTGCAACTAAGTTGTGCCTTGACCCAGAATTGTTGTTTTAAAGGATATTGTAATTATAACTTGTTTTTATGCTTTATGCTTTAAAATTTTGTATATCAGTGTTTTTAATGTGCAATGTTTTTAATTTTTGTAAACCGCCCAGAGAGCTTTGGCTATGGGGCGGTATATAAATGGAATAAAATAAATAAAATAAAATAAAAATCAGCACCATTGGTGACAGTCATTCTCTCACTATGACAAAGAGAGCTCTCATTCTGTGTTCTTTAAAAACCTATATGGAAGTGATTTATATTGTAATGGCAATTGCCTATATAAACAATAAAATTTGACTGTTCATTACACAAGCATGCTGATATTGTCTTTGCTTGTTCATTTTATTTAAATTTCCAGACTGTCCTTTTCCAGGAGCTTAAGGTACATGACAACATAAAACAAACAGTTCAGTATTTTATTAATTTATTTTTTAAAAACCCATTAAAATAGAAAAAACCCTATAGACTACATTGAATTATAAGTGTTTTTCAAATGTCAAGTAATCCTTATCCTTCCTCAAAAGCTTATCAGCTGTTTGAACTAGAAAGGTGGGATATAAATATTCTAAATAAATTAATTCTTGGGGTAAAATCCAATCTAAGTCCTACTTAGAATAGACCCATTGAAATGAATGGAACTTAGGTTGGTCATGGCTATCCTAAGTCCCATTCATTTCAATGGATCTACTCTAAGTAGGATTTATGTAGAATTTTACCCATGGTTTCCCCAATCAGAAGATTAGCAATGGCAGACAGGCCGTCTTGAAACACAGTGCCCAAACAAAAGCAATTGTCCCCTAAAATGTGTAGCTGCAGGGTAGACTAGGCTGATCATATGAAAAGGAAGACAGGGCTCATGTAACTTTAACAGTTGTAGAGAAAAGGGAATTTCAGTCAGTGTCATTTGTATTCAATTAGTTTCTGGTAAAATTCCCTCTTCATCACAACAGTTAAAGTTGCAGGGGCCCTGCCTTCTTTTGTATATGGTCGCTCTAGTATAGTGCCTGCACCTTTAACTGCTGTGATGAAGAGGGAATTTCACCAGGAACTAATTGCATACAGATGACACTGGCTGAAATTCCCTTTTCTCTACAACAGTTAAAGTTTCATGAGCCCTGTCCTCCTTTTCATATGGTCAGCCTAGGGTAGACTTTCTGTGTGAGTGTTCTAGGGTGCACTTTCAGCTCATGCAGGCAATGGTGGGGTCAAATTGCTCTGGGCAATCCAGCATGGGAACTGAGTATGCATCCAAAGTATTCTCAGAAACTCCCACAACATCCAAGGGACTTGGTGGACAAGTTAATAAAGACAGGTGCTCCCTGAAGTTCCAAATGAAACCACTGAATTACTATAACCTCATATCTGTTTAATCTCAGCGATTAAAACAACAGCAACACCCTAACAGGGAGCCTATCTACACTACTGCTTTAAAACAGTTTAAAACGGTTTAAAATGGTTTATAATAGTTTTGAGAACTGTTGGTGCCCAGGACACACTCCATATACAGTTTTCAAAACATTTTCAAAGTATTTTATCCTCCGTGTGTAGACAGGCTCAGGGTCTAACTGCATTTCTAGGAAACACTCTGGCTCCAGAGGAAGACACGTTCACAACTGCAGTAGTAGGCAGACTTCAGACCTGAGATCCACCAACTGGAGTCTGGTGCAAATGGGATATATTTAGATTTAAAGAATTCTGAGTCCAGAAATTTCTTTTGAGTACCAGAACAGAATGGATGTCACAGTCCTTCCACTCCTAGATACCCCAAACATTATTTTATTTCAGCAGTAGAATTTGAAGTGGAGGGGGGGGGGGGGAGAGTCCTTTTATTATTGCTGCTATTGTTAAACAATTAGGAGCCAGAGATCCTTGCTGATCTACAACTAATCACCCAAAGATCTGTCCGTAGATCCTGATCTGCCTTCTGCCCATTGGAGATTCCCCTCATAAAATGTAGAACAGAGACTGTGTTCTTGGATAATGTGAGGGGCATGTTTGCTTGAGCACTAGCAACACAGGGGTGCTTGCATGCTGTAGGCTTTATGGAATCTTTTCCTCTCAACAAAATTTACTTAATGGAAGGAACGGCAAGTTGTTGCTAGAATCTCAAGGACAAATGGCCATGCTTGTGTAAACTGGCCCAAAATCCATTTCTTTCAGTTTCCCACTGTGATCTCCTCATTCTTCATTCCATGAGAAGCAGAAATCTTCTGGATATGGTGAGATGTGAACACGGCAAGGTGATTTATTTTTGGATTATTTGATTTCTGCAGAAGTTCCAGGAAGACATGGCTAATGGTTTCTTCTGACCTTGAAATCTGTGAACCTCTTCCCGTTGTGCTGAGCCTCCAGGCAGGGCTGACACAGCAGGGAATTGCCTGAAAACCCTGCAGAAGGAAACACCTTAATCTGCTCTTAAACCCAAGTGAAAGGGGGAAACAGTAGTTTTCCCCAGGAGCAAAACAAACGCTAAAATATTCAAAAAGTGAAGGCTCAGGTTTGCCCTCGGCAAAGCAAAGCTGAGCCTCAAAGCATAAAAGCCTAGCAAGAAAAGCATCAAATGCAGTCCAAAGTGACCTTCAGATATTGTCAAGTAAAAAATGTGCCAATTTCTAAATGGTCCTCTTTAGGGTCGTGGATCTGAGCTGGTAGCTCCAGAAAGTTATGCGCCAAAAGTGATTATAAGCAGTAAATCTTTTCTGCACCTCTGGATTTGGAGTTGCTGCTGTTGTTATACCATCAATCTGCATGGCACTTTACAAAGAAACAAATAAAAAAGACAAGTCCCTGCCCAAAGGAGTGTATAATCTGAAATGGAATGGAGGAAGTTTGAGGTGAAAGTAATTGTGAGGAAAAGGGCATTCAGTTCACTCCTTCTAATAGCGAAACTTGGGTGGTGAGTGACAAGGGCTACGTAGCCAAAATTGGGCCACTGAGAAACAAGAGGGAGATACCAATATGCACGGGGGGAACCCTGAGGTTTCCAAGGAGGAATGGAATGTAAGGAAGCCACAGAAAGAGACACAAAACCCACAGAATGAGGACTGAATGGCTCAATTCGGACGACACGATAGTCAATGGTGAGTTGACTAACCCTCACACTAACCCTAGGGGGCACTCCCCACACAACATGGTAATAAATAATCCACTGTGGCGTGGATGAGGATCAGCGCCGAGTTGACTATGGCAGCATTCAGATGACACAATAGTCAAAACAACTATGATTGTTTCCCCCACACCAGTTGTTTATTGTGTCGTCCAAACTGAGCCAATGTGTCAAGAGGCCACGGAATGCCTGGTTTGGTGAATGAAAGGGTGGGGAGTGGAGTGCAATGTCCTGATTGGAAGGAATGGCTGGCTGGAATCACAGCATGATTTTGCTGCAGATCTCACTTGTACATTATTATTATTATTATTATTATTATTATTATTATTATTATTATATAATTCAATAATGAGTCTATACAGTACTTCATTGAAGTGCTTAAATATTTTAAAGCAGTGTTTTTCAAACTTTCCACATCAATCTGCTGACCAAAACTGAATATCCACCACAGAACCCCAGTGTGTTGAAGGATTCATTCTAGGGGCAGTGGAAGCTGATGGTTCCAATTTCGGTAGGGTTGTAAATCCAATCTAAGTTTCAGTCAGAATCAGCCAGAACTCTAATGGAGCTATCCAAGGTGCTGAACCATATCCCCAAATTAGATTCAGCACCTTGGATAGCACATTTAGAGTTCTGGCTGAAACCCAGAGTGGGTTCATAGCCCCATAACCACTAGCCTCCACTGTTCTGCGGCCTATTTTAGGGCACACAGCTCATGAAGCAGAGCACTGGGGCAGGCTGCTTGAGCCTCTCTATCACTCTGCACAGAGTGCACTCTAAAACACAGATGACATTTTTCTGCAATAGCTCATCACTAGGGAGGATTGATAATGGTGAGCAAACCCCCAGATAAACTTCCAAGGAACCCAGGTTTCCTGGCAACGCAGTTTGAAAGTCACTGTTCTAAAGCATTTATATCATCATCATCACCATGATCATCACCATGATCATAAATGTGCTCAAGCCAGCCAGAGCTAAGCACTTTATGTCCCATTGATTTCATTAGGAGAGAGTTGCATGTGGACTAATCCTCCTATTGAAATCAAGGGGATTTAAAGGTTAACAAAATAAAAGCTGTGGAACATTGGCTGGTTGTCAAACTGGTCACAGTTGCCCCTCAACAGCTAATGAGCCAATAGATCAAAACCCACAACATCTGGGATGGACCATGGGCAGAAACTAATGTGTTCCCGGCCTACATTCCCATAGGACCCACATTGTTGTTACAGAAGGATAAATAGCAATTCCACAGTTGTCCCTTCAGGCTTGTCTTCCTCTGATACATGGCCCAGATCACACTGGGCCTTAACCATGGTGTCTGGCCCAGATGCTCTAGAGCCCAGATGCTCTAGCAAAGATCTGTGCCAGCCTCTGAGCCCATGTGTGCTCTCCCTCTTCACATGTTGCATTTTATAGGTGTACACGTAAGATGTTTTACAGCACAATCCTATAGATTTCTCTGTTGATAGATGGAAGGCTTTGAGATAGGAGCAAGAGACAGGCGGGAGGAGGATGGTTGCTTTTCCAGCCTCCTATTCCTCCAGTTTTCTTCTTTTGAGCTAAACGGACCTCTCAGCCCACCCAACACTTCTCCAGGCGATCCATACCTCTCCTTCCCACTCCCCTCCCTTCCCACCAGAAGGCCCCCTTTCCACCACCCCTGGGCATTTCCAAGGTCACTGTTCAGGGGGAGCTGCCCCAAAGCTTTTCAAGGCAGTTCTGGGGGGAAGATCCATGATCAGATCTCCTCCTCCATACTTGTTGCTCTGTCTATGGGCATGAAGAGATCTGCAGCATCTTATGGCAGCCCAGATGCTGTCTCGGGGCCATAGGATAGCGCTGTCCAGTATACAGCTCAAAATTTAATTCACAACTGCAACAAAATGTTTGTACAGATGTTTGTAGCATACAGATACCCTCGCCAAGGAGCTGGTATTACCTGTGGCTCACAGGTTTGCTGCCATGCAGGTGTGGAACTACCTTCAAAGGCCACCCCCAAGCTGGCTTTCACATCAATGCCTTGAAGCTATTGAAGATGTTGATAAGAAGGGAGGGAGGGAGGCGAGGAGGTCTTGCTGACACACTCCTTAATGTACTCCACAATCGACATTAACTTGTGGATTCATACACATGAGTGCATTATGTAATATACTTGATAAAAGTGATCCCAACACCAGGCCGTGTCAAAATACAGTATGAGGAGTGAAAAGAGTTGCTCCTGATTAGAAGTACCATGGCTGCATCTCAAGATGGCACTGAACCATTTTAAGAGATTCTGCCTTGACAATGAAACAGCTTGACAGGAATTTAGAACTGGATTAGTATTTAATAAGAACGTTGCCTGCATGAAAACCAAACCAAAGCTGTAATAACAATTCTATTTGTTTTCAAGAATTTTGGCACCTCAGACCAAGTGTCTCTGAGCAGGTGCAGAGTTAATTTCCCTCACAGAGAGCCATTTTAAAAAGCCTAATGGCATAGTGACTCTGAGCCAAATGCAATTCCTGGGTAAAGAGGATGCTTCCTTATCTGCGTGGCCACATATTATGTTCATGTGAAAGGTAGTTTCTTCTTCACCAGTATCTGACTCTTGAGAATCCTGAAGCTCCTCCTGAGACCAGCAGAGAAAGCTGATCAGAAGGCACTGGCTGTTGTTTGTTTCTCCTTTTCTTATATCTCCTGTTGTCTCTAGAGATTGAGAGAGGGAAGAACAAGGACAATTAGCAGCTAAAAGAGAAATAAGACAAGCACACCTAAGCAACAGACGGAAAGAGTTGGCCAGGGGCTCCTGCTTTCCGGCATGTTTGCCGATGAATCCCTCCAGCTTTCTCTGCCTGCCTCTAAGAGAGCCTTGATAAAATCCTCAGTGGTCAAGTGCTGGCTACTTTTCACATGGAACGATGAGGGTAATGTAAAGCCAGACCCCGAGACTAACCAGATGTGCCACTGAGTATGGTATCCTGCATCTCAACCAACTTGCCTAGACTAAGGGTAACACTGGCTGAGAGGGAGCCTGGATTGGTCTTGACTGCACGGGAAAAGGACTGTGCCCTGCTCTGGACTAGCAAGCTCATTGGTATGGCAACCAGGAGACTCCAGTACACCCTTGTTTATTATTATTTTTAATGCTAAACTGTTATCGAGCTTGAAGAGCTCTCAGTAATGGTCCATCACTATCTAAAAAAATAAATAGCAGACAGGGAAAATATAAACATTGCAAAATGAAATATAAAGTACCCAAAACAAAAAACATCCGCTAGGTTTAAAATACCGCTCCACAATGCCATTTCACCAAATGCATCCCACGAATTTTTACCAATCAATTCCACCAACCTCTAATCTACGTGAACGCACAATGTGTGAGCTCTGTGTGTGAGAGAGAGTTCATTCATAGTATGGGGCATTCACAGTAAATGCAGTAAAAATGCAGCCGCCACTCCATGTGCTATGTGTGTGCTATGAAAGTTCATATATGCCTGACAGCAGCAACAACAGCTCAGGGTTTTGTTGTTTTTAACTTACTATCCTCCACTTCTGGCAACCAGCCCAAAGTATACATTTTAGGCCTGGTCCACAAAATTCTGGCCACTTGGCAACCCTAGACTGAATGGGGCAGACAGGCCTTTAATGAAATAAGCCCTTAGCTTACGGCATCAACTTTCATACCAGGCCTAGACTAATCCATTGGCATTCAAACATAGAATTAGACAAAGATAACCCCGTTCCAGAAGGGGTCCTGCCAGATCCCATCTGGGATGGGTCTGTGGTACCTTTATGATCCTGTGTTTCAGGAGAGCTAGCCAAGCAACTGATTATCCTCCCTTCCATATTGCTGCTGCTACAGCCCATCTGTTCTCTTCTCCATTTGCTATCATGGAGAGCCAGATTCCTGACCGCTACAGTTTGAGATAAAGAGAAATGGGGAAAGGTTTGGAAGGGAGAAACTGAACTAACAACCATGGAAGAACTATAGAGGGGAGGTTGTACTTGTCCTATTTACTGGGAATCAGCATGCGGGAGGACTCAACAATCTGACCAAAACTTTGTGAAATTCACCCAGTAATTTGTGAAGAAATGCCTTCATGAAACAGCCCTCCCCATCTTTATTTCTCCAAATTATTTCACTGACTCTTCAGCATCATTACTTGGGAGAAATTCCCACTGAACTCCCATATAAGCCCACTGAATGGATCTTACGTCTGATTAGACATATATACGATTAGCTCTTAATCTCTGATTTCTACCACCACCAAAAACAGAACATACAAGCAAACAAAACCACCAGCCTTTTATATTTTGGGGTCTGCTTTCAAGTAAAGCATCTTTGGATTTTCTTGAAAAACATACTTTTTAAAAAATCCAATCATATCCTAAAGGGGGGAATCCTAGTAGTTCAGGTTTAAAAATAGGTTTCATGGAATGGCACCCTTTGAGTTTAGGTTTTTTAACGAGGGTGCTTCAATCACTGTCTTTTCTTTGGAGGGGCATTCAACTGTTACCACTTGATGAAAATGAGCTGCTGGAGGAATGACCTGCCCACTCAGTAAAAGTGTGTCTACTGCCATAGTAGCCAGAGTGAGTGGCAAAAGAGGCAGCCCTTTTTACAGTGGCAAACATTTTGGATTTCTCAGAATTATTACCTCCTAACAGAGCTTTCTGGGGAAAACAAAATTATGGCTGCTCTGATTCTCTACCCCACAAAATAAATTTGCCTCACCCCCTGAAATATAGCAGTACAAAACAGCTGATTTCAAGATGGGTGAAACAGCTTTGAAATAGTCTTTGTCAATTCGATACAGCCTTACAGCAAAACCAGGCTTTCGACTTGACAGGAACTACAATCAATCCTGGCTCCCTGATTAATGTGCCTATATGCCACAAGTTTATCTCATTCACCTGTAACATTTGTAGATGAACATTTAAAAAATAGAATGTGTGAATCAGCCCTAAATCAATGGAAAAGCAAAAGCTTTGGATCAAAGCTACAAATGTATAGTCATGCCTTGTACCAGCTTAGGCTGGTATGCTAACTACAACCCTAGCTGGAAAAAGATAACCTAATATGTCAGGAAAAACCAGGACATGTCAGGATTTTTGGTAACAAATCTGGGAAGGGAAGGGGGATTATGAAATTTGAAGAAAAATCCAGATTTTTCCCATCCTCCCACCAGCTCTACTTTATAGTCAGTGGGATTTAACAAAAATGCTTACAGCTCCATCATTTTTAAAAATAAAGAGATGAAACTTTGCAACATGATAGCACTTAGGTAAAACTTTAGCCTTGCCAAATTTGAAGCAGATTCGTTCATCCGTTGATTTTTAGAATTTTCTTTAAAGTTTGAGGTTTTAAAATTATTGTTTTTTAAGGTCATTTTTAAAGATAAAGAGATGAAACTTGGCACTTAGATAGCTCCTATGTAGGGCTTCAGCCATGCCATGTTTGAAGCAGATCAGTTCATCCATTGATTTTTAGGATTTTTTAAAAAAAAATGTGAGGTTTTTAAATTATTATTTTTAAAAAAAAAAATTTTTGAAGATAAGGAGATGAAACTTGGCATCATGATAGATCTTAAGTAGGGCTTTAGCCATGCCAAGTTTCAAGCAGATCTGTTCATCTGTTGATTTTTAGCAAGTTTCAAAACAAAATTGAGCTTTAAAACTAAAACCAATTTTAAAAGCCTGCCAGCCAGCCAGCAGCAAACCCTGTTAAGCAGCAGCTTGCAGCGGAGAGAGGATACAATCAGAAAAGATAGTTGAGGGAAGGGGACAATGTATCACACAGAGTACAGCACCAAAGTACAGCAAAAGCTGCAAAAGTAGGAGTGAGTGAAGTTAATTTCAGGTATATTGAATGTCTCACTTGTTATTTCAGTGATTTTAACTAGGGTGTGCACGGACCGCCCCGGATCGGATCGGAACTGGATCGGGACCTCCAATTTTGTTCCGGATCAGATCGGAACAAAATCGGAGGTCTCCTGGATTGGATCAGACCTGATCCAAAAATCAGATGTCCGATTTTCGGATCGGCCGCCATTTTTCCCCATAGACTTGCATTGGGGGAAAGAAAGCTTTCCCCCAATGCAAGTCTATGGGGAAAAATGGTAGCGGGGGGGTGAGTGGGGGCCTAACTCCCTCCTCCCTGTCCCTCCCCCCTCGTGCTTCTTACCTGCAGGGGCCTTCTGCTCCCATCTGCTGGCGCCTGCAGGCGCCAGCGGACGGCAGCAGACAACCCCGGCAGATAAGCTCCCTCCTCCCCTTCATGCTCCTTACTTGCCAGGGCTGTCCGCGGTTGCCAGCGGACTGTCCCAGCAGGTAAGTGGGCCCCCCTCCCCCCTCGCGATCCCCCTTACCTGCTGGGCCTGTCTGCTGCCATCCGCTGCCACCCAGGTGGCAGCGGATGACAGTGGGCAGGCCCCAGAAGGTAAGCCCCATCCCCAGCGCTCCTTACTTGCCTGGGATGTCCGCTCCCCTCCGCTCCTGGCCGCTACTGCAAAGCAGGCTTTGCGGCCTGCCCCTAAGTAGCGCACCAGGTGATGACATCACCTGGCGCGCTACCTAGGGGCAGGCCGCGAAGCCTGCTTCACAGTAGCGGCCAGGAGCAGAGGGGAGCGGACGTCCCAGGCAGGTAAGTGGGTCCCCCTCCTCCTCTCCCTGCTTACCTGCCAGGGCGGCTGCTTCCTTCCGGTGGCGCCATCGGAGGGAAGCAGCCGCCCCGGCAGGTAAGCCCCATCCCTGGCGCTCCTTATTTCCCGGGGCCATCTGCTTCCATCCGCTGGTGCCCGTGGGTGCCAGCGGATGGAAGCGGATGGCCCTGGGGGGGTAAGCCCCCTCCCCCATGCTCCTTACCTCCCGGGGCCATCCGCTTCCATCCGCTGGTGCCCGTGGGTGCCAGCGGATGGAAGCGGATGGCCCTGGGGGGGTAAGCCCCCTCCCCCACGCTCCTTACCTCCCGGGGCCATCCGCTTCCATCCGCTGGTGCCCGCGGGCGCCAGCAGACAGCAGCGGACAGCCCCGGCAAGTAAGCAGCACAAGGGGGGAGGGGGCCCGACCCTCCGATCCGATCCGGATCGGGTCCTTTTCGGATCAGATTGAATTGGATTGGCCGATCCAGGGGCAGGGGATCGTATCGGATAATTTTATCCGATACGGGCCGGATCGGGGCCGGATCGTGGATTGGGCCCGATCTGGTGCACACCCCTAATTTTAACATTAAGATGTTCTGTAGAACAGATTTGTCTTAATTGTGTGCTGTAAAATCACACGTGGCCAAGGCTATGTTCAGGTGGGGCCCTCCCCTTGGTGCTGGACACGCCCCCTGGGGGTGGACATGTTGGTGGGGATGCCCTCTTGGAGGCTGACCATGTTGTCCTCCTTTTTGGTTTCCAAAATATGGTCACCCTAGAATGCATTATACATGGGGCTGCCTTTGAAAACTGTCCAGAAACTTCAGATGGTCCAAAATAGGATAGCAAGATTGTTAATACCGTATTTCCTCAATTCTAAGACACACTTTTTTCCCCATAGGACCTCTGTCGATGGCGTCTTAGATTCACCGGTTTTCTCCAGCGCTGGAATGGGTTTGGGATACACCCACCCACCCATGGAGCCTTCACAAAGGGGCTCTGCATGCGCCCCCCCCCCTGCGACTCAGCCTCCCCACTCACCGCCATCGCGCCCCAGTCCTCCCCGCCAGCGTGCGGGATCACTGTGTGTGTGTGTGTGTGGAAGCGTCCACCCCTGCTTCTCTTCCACCTCCTCCCTCCGTTGTCATGACTCACAGCAGCGGTGACTCACAGCAGCAGTGACCAAGGGAGGTGAGTGGGGAGGCCTCCCCACTCACCTTCCTCGGTCGCTGCTGCTGTGAGTCACGATGACGAAGGAGGGAGGAGGTAGAAGAGAAGCAGGGGTGGATGCTTACACACACACACACATACGGAGGCACGCCACTCTCAGCCGGGGCTACTGCTTCTTCTTTCTCCCCCCTTCGCTGTTGCTTCTCCTCAGCCCTGCCTCATCCGCCCCTTTCCTGAGAGGAGGGAGCCCGCTTTGCCTCTGCGTCGACATGGGGGCCAACTCAGACGGAGCCCCCAACAGCCCCGTTTCCCCTTCCCTCACCGCGGCAACCTCTCTCCTCACCGCCTCAGGGAAGCACTGATTTTCTTCCCCGCTGCCTCCACCCGGCTCACTGCGCCCTTCCCTTCCCTTTCTGCTTTTCGCTTCTTCCTCCTCCTCCCCGCCACCGCCGCCACCACTCCTCCCTCGCCTAGGCCCCGCTACCACCTCTGCCTGCCCCCCCACTCGTCCCGCCTTCCTGGGATGCGGCAGCGGCAGCGGTGGCGGTAGAGAAGGTGTGGAAACGCAGCATTTCCACAAAGTAGGCCACAATCCCATGCACTGGTGGGGAGAACCGGGGCGCGATGGAGGTGAGTGGGGAGGCTGAGTCGCTGGGGGGCTCATGCGGGCCCTCGCTGCCACGGCCGCTGCCTCCGCCCGGCTCTCCGTGCCCTTCCCTTCCCGCTTCATCCTCCTCCCCGCCGCAGCTGCCGCCACTCCTCCCTTGCCTAGGCCCTGCTACCACCTACCGTATTTCTTCAATTCTAAGATGCACTTTTTTCAAATATAAACGTGTCTGAAAATGGGGTGTGTCTTAGAATCGACGCAAAGCTTTTTACCTATTGGTGGCCCTGAAATTAAGGTGCACCTTAGATTCGATGGCATCTTCGATTCGAGGAAATACTGTAAATAGCAAGGTACTCCAGTGCCAGTCCATTTCTGGGCTAACTTCAAAGTGCTGGTTTTAGCTTTTAAAGCTCTAAACAGCTTGGGGCCGGGTTACCTGATGGATCACTTCCTCCCATACATATCTGCCCGGACCCTAAGGTGGCTGGCTGCAAGAGAGTGGGCCTTTTCAATGGTGGCACACTGGTTGCAGAATGCTGTCCCAAGAGAGGCTCACCTTTTTGGTGCCAGATGAAGTCTTCTTTATTTTCTTGGGTTTAAAAAATATAGAGAGAAATGGTTTTATTTCATTTTTGTCCTATGGTACAGAGTGATTTAAACATATAACCAAACATCAACAGTACACAGTACAGCAACCTTGGACACTATTGTTGCTGGTTTTATTTTGATGATGTTGTTTTTAATTGTATATTCATTTTGTGTGTTTTTTAAATATATTTTATGGTTTTAACTTCCTTTTTCCCATACGCTGCCCAGAAAACGTATCATTAATGGGTGATATACACATGTACATACTGTAAATAAAAATAATAAAGTAAGGATAAATATATTCTTCATATCAGAGTGTTCCACCACAAAGTATATGACCAAAGAACTTTGGTCATATACTTTGGTCATAGGCACTGTACCAGTGCCTACAAGAGGGGCAAGTTGCAGAGCAGAAGTGAGCAAACCATCCATCCATCCTCTGATGCCTTCACTGTTAGGCTTACTGGCACTCGGCTAAGCTTCTTGGGTGCTGCAAGCAAGTAAATAAAGTCTTGCAGTGACCTGGACTTCCTGTGATGCTAATGACTACCCTTGTCATCACGGGAGTAGGATGGGCTGAAATCTCACACAACCTGGGATTTCCAGGTCTTGCAATATTGGGCAAGCAAGATGTCAGAAAGCCTTGAAAAGGTTCGTCCCAAATGGCAGCGCAATCCACCTACCCACCTTCTTTTTCAAGGTGTTAGCTCTCCACCCTATTGAAGGCCAGGAAGGAATTTTTTTTCATGCCATCCAGATTGGTCAAGGATGGGCATGTTTTTCATCTTCCTTGGATTATCACCATAGTGAAATACATATAATTCTTATGTGGTACATAATTGTCACAACTTCATCAGGCAGGTAGAACAGCAAATATGGCGGATTCAAGTCCATAAAGGGTGAACTTGTACATTTGCCACAATGCACTCTGTGCAGAAAGGGGGGGCTTCCTAGCGCTGAGGAGGCATATGCAACTATGGGCATGGTGAGCAAGGTAGGAACCACCCAGCAGATTTTCAGCAACTGCAGGAGAAGGGACCTGTGCTGAGCCCACCCGTATGCCCCAGCAGAGGATTTTACCAGAGTCATGAGGCTCAACCCTGAGCAGACTGAGAAGATAAAGATGGCTTTCTGCCATCCCCCACCCGCCATATTTGCTGATCAAAATATGAACTGCATAATGCCTGCAAATATTAATCAAGTTGTGGCCAATTTATATTCCAAGAACAGCATCATCCTCTTTCTTGCCAATAGCAACTATAGACGCTCTTTTGATTTACATAGACGCAAGGAAGTGGTACAAAAACAGAAAGAACAACTCCAATTGCTAAGGAAATGAAGTTAGGGTGGATTATTACATATATTTACTATAACTAAGCATATATATTTATGTATTCCACACATCAGTGCTCATACACCCCCAGAATGTATAAGGAAAATAGCTTCCTGGGAGGGTATAATTGCCACATAGCAATATCGCACTGCAGATGTGCATATCAATGCACATAAGGATTAGATCTCAATGAATGATGCTGCAGAGTAATGGGAAATACCAGCTTATGCCTCTCTGGCTCAGGATCAACAAGCTGTTACTCCCTTAGGGAATTCAGTAGGGAACTCTTGTATAGCGCTTAAAAAGATCTTCCCTGTGGCTTTGCTTCTCTGAAGACATACATTTGGTGAAACAGATGTGTGTGCCCACAGGCCATCAGAACAGGTGCTGTGCTGCGCCCAGTGTAAACTGTATAATTGGAGCATCCAGCAAAAGAGGAGGGAGAAGGGAAGTGACTTCCTGCCCTGCTAAAGAAACAAGATGTCAGCAACCACAGCTGAGATTCATATAACTCCAAACACAGTGAGAGAGAGAGAGAGAGAGAGAGAGAGAGAGAGAGAGAGAGAGAGAGACTCACACTCTCTCAATGATGATGTATTTTCCGTAGTTGGGTGCTTCGTGGAAAGAGCTAGGATTTCGTCAGAACAAACTGCTCCCTACAGCAAGTCAGAGCATATGCAAGTATCTGGATCACATGTGTTCCTCTGTTCCTAGTTGTTTGCCCATACGCTACACCTCCTGTCTGATCCTGAGTAGTATGATAATTAATCCTAGAATGGATTTATCTCTTGAATTTGACATTTCAGGTTTTAGAAGACTCATTTGATTTTTGGCAATGGACTGCCTAATATTCAGTTTCCCATTTCCCTTTCCAACTCGCCCCCACGGTTTAAAATTTAACCCTTAAATCACCTCAGTCCTGCATTTCTTCAGGAGCACTTCTTTCCTCCTGTTCTTTCACAGTATGATCAACAGTGGAGGGCAGACACAAGCTTTCCTGGTTGGGGAGGATTTCAAGGATTAAAATGAAAATTCTTTCTTTGTGATGTTCCTGGAGTCCTTTGGAGAGTTTTTACTCCTTTCTTTATCCCAGTAGGAATGATCAGCTCAATCTACTCCAGTCTATGCCAGGTTTACTTGTGTTCAAGCATGAATCCATTCCATTCCATTTTCTGCATTTTTAAAAAATGTACAGAAATTCACATTTAAACTGCATGCAATTTCCCCTAAACTAAACATTGCAGTACACCATTTTCCCTAATACCATATACACATTTTGCATTTATTTATTTTTTAGCTGAGGGCTCCATTGCAAAATTCAGCGAAGTACACAATCTGAAGGATAACTGCGTTCCAATCCATGAGTTAGTCTGAGAAGTGTGGATTAGGTTTGGGGAGGCTGATCCATTGTGTAGCACAACAGAACCTCTTAATAACTATGAGTCATATTACCCTGGGACTGGAGAGCAGAAGTAAACCACAATCTCAATCTGGCATTTGCCAGGGAAACCTAGGGCCACAGGGAGGCTGCACCCTCTGCTTCCCAGAAATAGCATCAAGCCAGGAGGGAGGGTGGGGGAGAGGATGCCAACCTGGACCATCTATCCGCCAGAGAAGGAACAGTTGCAGGGAGCTCACAGGGCTCCAGTGGAGATTGGCGGTCCGATGTCAGTGGGCAGTGAATCTGCTCTGGGTTTCACTCAGAACTCTAATGGAGCTATCCAAAGTGCTCTGCAGAGTTCTGACTGATTCTGACTGAAACCCAGAGAGGATTCACCACTCACTGATATCGGCGCTGCCAACCTCCACTGATTGGCTCCAACTGAGAGTTGCCCTGGGATTGCAGATGTAAGGGGAAAGAACACTTTCTGACCCCATTCATTGGCCCAAGGGGCAAGAGTCACCAGCTGCCATTAAAGCAAGTACCACAGCAAGGAAAGATCAGCCTGGCCTGCAGTGCATTTGAGAGCCCATTTATAGCTCCCCACCTTGTTCGGGCCTTGAAAGACTGACCTCCCTCCCCTTCTTTTTTATGCCACTCCCCTTCCCTTGCATGCCCTGCCATTTTAGTTTGTCAGCCTAATGGCGGGGCCTCCCTTTCTTTTCCCATTGATGGGAGCCCCTTTGGGAGACAGTTGTCTGAAAAGCCGGATATAAATACAGTAAATAAATAAATTAATAAATAAAAACATGATGGTACTCTTAGTAATGTGGCCATGAGATATTAACATGGCATGAAATGAGCCCTTGTAGATTCCCCCTAGATCAGAACACACAGGCTTATTTAACTACGAAGTTATGTTTTAAAAAAAATAAACCTAGCAGTGCAAAGATGCAGCCAAAGGAATGGTAGGCATAAAACCATGAGCCTATCTACACTACTGCTTTAAAACGGTTTAAAACGGTTTATAACAGTTTCGAGAACTGTTGGGGCCCAGGACACACTCCATATACAGTTTTCAAAACATTTTCAAAGTGTTTTATCCTGCGTGTGTAGATAGGCTCCATGTTTCCATTTACTTGTGCCAAATGACATGGGCAGGTGTTTATGGTAGGGTGACCATATAAAATCCAGGTCAGGGCTCATGTAACTTTAACAGTTGTAGAGAAAAGGGAATTTCAGCCATTGTCATTTGTATGCAATTAGTTCCTGGTGATATTCCCTCTTCATCACAACAGTTAAAGGTGCATGCGCTATAGTAGAGTGACCATATACAAAAGAAGGCAGGGCCCCTGCAATCATAACAGTGTGTCTTTGAGAGGCTGAACTCTGGACATGCTCAAAGGCACCCCATCCTGATATCGCTGTTTTCTCAGAAACTGGGGGAAGCACACACACAGCTTTCACCCTTAAGAGGGAGGGAGGAAAGGGAAGCACTCTGCACATGCCCAGAAATCAGCTCAACAATGGGGGGCAAGTAGGTGAGCCGGCCCTGACCCTTCAGTACAGGCTCCTGATGGAGTACTTGGTGGGCAAGAAGTGCAGGCCGGGGCAGTCCTGGCAGGGGCTGTGGCTGGGCGTGTTCACTGACAGCCGCTTACTTCCCCTACTTCGCAATACTCCTCCTCAATCCTCTTTCGAAGAGCAGCATCGGTAATGAGAGGAGGGAAGCGCCTCTCACAGGACGTGGGCACCTGCGGGATGCCAAAGACATGCTGGGAGGTGTAGTACTGATTTTAAATAAAGCATGGGTTAGCAAACCAGGTCAGTATGTGCAAACCACATCACTCTCTCTCAGTCCTAACTCAGCCCCCACTTTCCTGACCTCTCACTAACTCTCTTTGTTCTCCTTCTACCTGACTTTCTCCAACTGCCACTCACCCCACCCGCCATTCCATTCTAGCCTCAGCTATATCAGTCAATCCTCCATTCACTCTTCTGTCTCAATAGTAAAGTCAGGCTTTTACATAAAAATCTTAAACTTTATCCAGTAATTCTTGCATCTGTCTTAGAATGTTGTGGTTTAAGTAGGCTGACCATATGAAAAGGAGGACAGGGCTCCTGTAACTTTAACAGTTGTAGAGAAAAGGGAATTTCAGCCAGTTTCAGCACCCGGCGTATAAGACGACCCCCGACTTTTGAGAAGATTTTCCTGGGTTAAAAAGTCGTCTTATACGCCGGAAAATACGGTATGTTTTTTTAAAATAACTTGGCACTTAAAAGCTATTAATGCAGTCACTGGGCAAGGCTGCCTGGGAAAAAGAAATCTAGGTTGACCATATGAAAAGGAGGACAGGGCTCATGTAACTTTAACAGTTGTAGAGAAAAGGGAATTTCAGCCAGTGTCATTTGAATGCAATTAGTTCCTGGTGAAATTCCCTCTTCATCACATCAGTTAAAGCTGCAGGGGCCCTGCCTTCTTTTGTATATGGTCACTCTAGTATAGTGCCTGCACCTTTAACAGTTGTGATGAAGAGGGAATTTCACCAGGAACTAATTGCATACAAATGACACTGGCTGAAATTCCCTTTTATCTACAGCTGTTAAAGTTACATGAGCCTTGTCCTCCTTTTCATATGGTCAGCCTAAGAAATCCATAAGCACTGTGCCACAACTAAGATGGCCTGCTCTTCCACCACACCAGAGATAGTGTTCAAAGACTAACACATTATTCAGGGACCTAGGCTTATGCCTACAACCCCCAGCATGCCTTGGGTGGGAGGGAAGATTTATCAGGCTTTGGCAGCCATAATCTGGAAGTGGCTTGCCATCTTGGGCCTGAAGGTAGGGTGACCATATGAAAAGGAGGACAGGGCTCCTGTATCTTTAACAGTTGCAAAGGACAGGGAATTTCAGCAGGTGTTGTTTGTATGCATACATAACCTGGTGAAATTCCCTCTTCATCACAACAGTTAAAGCTGCAGAAGCCCTGTCTCTTGACCATGTACAAAAGAAGGCAGGGCTTCTGCAGCTTTAACTTTGTGATGAAGAGGGAATTTCACCAGGTTCTGCATATATACAAATGACACCTGCTGAAATTCCCTTTTCTATGAAACTGTTAAAGATACAGGAGCCCTGTCCTCCTTTTCATATGGTCAGCCTACCTGAAGGGAGAGCGCCTGGAGAGAGAAAAGAAACTAATTTAATTTGTTTTAAAGTTACCTCACAGGCCTAGGACCGGCTTACCTTGCAGAGTTGTTGTGAGGATAAAAGAGGAAAAAATGAAATGAATTTAATTTGTTTAAAGATTAACTCACAGACCTAGCACCACCCTGCTACTTTAAGATGATTACCTCGCAGAATATATCTTAGGGGGCCCAAGCAATGCCAGGTAGAAATTTGGCTGTACAACATACAAAAAATCTAAAAACATGAAATTTTGGGATTTAAATTTTTTTTAAGAATTTAATAAAAATCTGAGGTTTATGCCTACAACTCCCAACATGCCTTGGGTGGAATTCCCAAGAGTCTCTCCTACCACCAAACTATGACTCATGGTCATGACCAGTACAAACTACTATTATTCCTTCAGGACATTCCATAAATAAAATTTCTTCAGCAGGAGATATTGAAAATTGCTTTATCCTCTATGTGGCTCCATAGCAGTGGCATAATGCTACCGGCACCATAAAATGGTAGATTGACCATTTAACTAAAAAATTTTAAAGTGCCATGGTGTTGTTTCAGAGCACAGGTATGTCCGGTAAAAGGCCCAAGTCACCAGTGGCCTTGACCATCCTGGCTCTCTGCCAAAACCTGTTAGCTGTAGATATTATATAGTAAATTATGCCAATAAAGTATTCTATGTTCTGACTGCTTTCCTTTCTTCATAATAATAACTTCAGAGCACATGCATACAACTGTTCCCCGCATCCACTGAGATCCGCTTCCCTACTATATGTTATTCAGATATCTGGGCAATGCTGGGTATATTTTGAAAACATATTCTTAGGTTTGCATCTTTTTTAGCTGGTAACAAGGGTGTTGCGTGTCCTGATTGTTTTTGAAGTTTAGACGGTTGCTCTGGCCAAAGCACGATGGGAGGTGTACGCATTTCAGGTAAAACAAAAAATGTGGTTTATCATGAAAATCTAATTTAAAATACAGTTCTTATTAACACAATTTTCCATTTATTCTAACAAAACAATTTACGAACTCAACCAAACTAAAAAAAACCAATCAACCTAAAGATGAATAAGGTGCAGAGAAATTTATTATTTATCAAAGAAATGTTATAAACATTATTCACAGACCAGAGCAACATCAGGCATATCAGCTAATAATAATAATAATAATAATAATAATAATAATACGCTTGTCTAAAAGCACCCTTAAAAGACCCCACTGTTTTATTGATTAGCATTCAATACTGCTGACTTACAGGTGTGCTCAAAATTGGTCTTGATTTGTAGATGGAAAAGAAAATGCCTCAGTGTCTCTTCGTTAATATTAATTAGGACTCCACAGGAAAATAAAATGGGGCTGGCCTTCTTAATTTTCATTAGTACTATCAAGCTTGCAAATGACAGCCCTTTACAAGCTCTGGCTGGTTCACCAGCTGTTCCTGCTACTGGAAGAGACCTGGGTTTTATCAGGCCTTGGGAACCAACTGTTAGGCTGTACTATACCGGGGCCTGCCCTAGAAGACTGCCAAGAAACTTCAGCTACTTCAGAATGCTGCTGCCTGGCTGCTGGTGATGGGTGTGAGTGGATGTGCTCAGCTTACACCTATTCTTCTAAAGCAGTTGCACTAGCTACCAGTGGCTTTCTATGCTCGGTTCAAGTGCTGGTTTTGACCCACGAAGCCCTAAACGGCCTTGATACTAATTACCTCATGGATCATCCACTCCCATATTATTTCCTGCTTTCCTAGTTTTGAGATCAGTAACAAGGATTGGCATCCGCAATGAACAGTGCAAATTAGGCTAACATTCCACACGGGATCCTCCGATGGCCAATCCTGGCTGCTGCATTCAGCTAGGGCAGTCCCATACAGAGCCCATATAATAACTTTGTGAAGATCAGAAATATAATGGCCTTCTCCCCAGCTGGAGTTGGTGAAATGTTGTTCCTGGTCTACCTGGCAACTTGAAGTTCAAAGTGTCATAATGGCTCCAGCACCCAAAAGCTCCAAGTCTGAACAATCAGGAGTTCCTTCACATTGGGGGGCAGATTGTGTTCCCTTACCGTGGCTCTGCTTCCAGCTTCTCTTCCGCATTTGCAACAAGCTGGGATTACATGAGGAAAAGAGCAGCGACCACATGGCCCAAACAATTCAATGGGACAACATTCCCTAGTGGGCATTTTATAGTGCAACTTTGCTTGTACATGGCACGAAAACCCAACAAATACCGATATACCTCAGAAGAGTTGGGTTTTCTGGTGTTTATTTTTTACTGCTAAAACTGTGGGAGTGGGAGACGTGCAGGAGGCTGACGGTGTCATCAAAATGACTCACGAACATCCATGAGTGGCCACTCACGAGTGTCCTATAAAATGCTCATTTGAAGACGCTCCAGATGAGGCTGCTGTGAGCGAATCCAGCTCACAGATTTATAGAAATCAGGAAGGTGCAGCAAAAAAAATGTGTCTGTCCTTAAAGAGGCTGTATTCTCAAGCCTGTTTGTTTAAACACTTCCAGGGTTGTTTTAGGAAAAGATATAGATCTGAGGCGGCAAGAACAGTTGTGGCAAAGCATTTAGAACATTACGAGAAACCTCCAGGCACAGAAGAGGAATGGGTTGGAAAGGTTTGTTATATAATGCTAATAAATAAAATTATAGCTTGTAAACAGGGTGTGGGGTGGCTTACTAATTACAAGAAAATGGGGAAGCATTTGGGGGGTAATTGGAAGAGGCTTCAGCCATTGGGATCAGCCGAACAAAAATATTGTCATTGCTTTAAAGTTTCTCAGTGGAATGTTATGGCACATGGGGGGATTCAGAGAGAGGTTGCTTTTTATTTTTATTGGTCTTAATTTCCTTTTCTTCTTTTTTTTTCCTGGCCTCTTGCTGTAGACTTTGTATCTAAACGATACACGAATACGGGGTGGGTGGGTATGCTTGTGCATCCATATAGATACACATATACATAGAAACACATTTGATTTGTTTGTTTTGATTGTTACTCTGTTGCGTTTGTATTTTATAAATAATAAATTAATGATCATAATTATAATAATTTTTTTTAAGGTGCAGAGGAAATAGGGAGGGGAGGGGGAGGTTCTGCAGGCTGCCTGTTGAGGAGCAAATGCCTAAGGGAGCACCATTGGTCCAGACACCAATAGAAAGCATGTATCGGAAGCATTCCTTGGAAGGGAGCCAAGTGCTGCTGCAGTATTGTCACTGGCCGGCCACAGCCTTCTGGGTGGCAGCGACAGCAGCAGCAGCCAGTTTTGCCTTTGTCATTTCTAAGCCTTGGTCCACGGGGGGCTGTGAGCAGCATGGATGCTTTCCTTCTCAGCTAGAGGCAACCTTGAAAACAGGCACAGAAAGAAGGGGAGAAGAGAAAGGAGCGGAGAGCAAAGGAGCCCATCAGCTGCATAAAAGTGAATCCCATGCTTTTCCAGTCTGCTCGGGAGGCTTCGTGCTAAGGAAAAAGGGAGTCAGAGGGGGAACCGGCAGGAAAGATTTGAAAGCCATGTAGGGCGGTGGGCATGCAGGTGTGGAAAGAGACACACATGATGTGGCATGAGGAAGGAGATGGCATATTACGAATGAATGTTGCTGATACATGTTCATTTAAGAGTATTATCAAGTCAAGCGGACTTTCAAAATAGCTGTCTGACATAAGTTTGGGGAAACGCAAGACATCATCTAAAGCGGCTAAGGCTGTATCCTTCTCCAGGAATGTGGTGGCCAGGCTTGGCAGAGCTGGCAGGCACTGTGAACAGCTGGTGTACAGGTCAGGTCATGGCCCAGAGGGCACAGGCACATGAGTACACGTACACACACACACATACACACACATACACAATTTAACTGAAGAACACTGCCTTGAGCCTTGCCATTCTGGGCTACCCTCAATATTTCTTACCTCTCCACATATATGTTGTGGTGGGTATAGTATAATGTTACACTGGCTGAATTCGGACGACACAATAAGCAACGGGGGGGGGGGGAGGAACAATCATCAGCTGTATTAATATTGAGTCATCCGAATGCTGCCATAGTCAACTCAGCACTGATCCTAATCCACACAACAGTTGATTATTTATTACCATGCTGTGTGGGGAGTACCCCCTAGATGAACAACTGTAAAGTTGATTATTACCCCACTATTGACTATCGTGTTGTCCGAATTCAGCCACTGAGTATGTTACAGTGAATTGTGTGTTACTTAGGTCCCCTCTACAAGGATTCGCTTTTGCACCCGGTTAGGCGATTATGCGCATAATCGCTGAAGCGCATTTACACCTAATACCTCTGCACGAGAGGCGGCGAGAGGCAGCAAAGCGCATTAACGGATGACCAAAATGCGCTTTACAAGTAGTTAATGTGCATAAGCGCTTGTTCACATAGTCAAATTGCACTTTAACGGCAGGAGTAAAATAAAACTCGCGATTTAACGCGCATTCGATAATGCGCATAATCGGAGAGATAACGCGCCTCTACGCCCGATTTGCGCTCCGTTCTTGTAGAGATAAATTTTTTAAAGCGCCTTGAAAGAGCTTTAAACCTCTCTTGTAGAGGCAGCCTTATACCTCTAAGTAGGGGCTCCCATAGACAAACACAGGATACTATTTCAACTGCCAGCTCATCCCAATGACATGAAGTAACTTTGTGAAACAGGCTGGCTGGGAAGCTTTCCCCTGTCGCATTCTGTGTTTTAGTTTCTGAAGCTAGAAATTAACCGAGGAACTTGACCTAGGAAGTGAAATTCATCCATGTGTCTGATTTGTGTTTTGAATATCAAACAATATATTCTCAATAAACCAAACGGAGCAGTATCTTGAACAGGCAAGAAACAATCAAACAGGAGAAGATGGAGGATTCCTTGCAGACGATAATTGACACAATTGTCTGCAGTCTCCTTCTGCAGGATTCCCAAGCAAATATGAGCATTATACAGTAGACAATTCTCACATGCCTACACCAATGGAACAACAAAAAAGGTCTCTCAAGTTAGTTCCAGTCTTTTGATTTCCAAGGGCTTTTGATCAGCCTCATCTTGTAGCGCTTGACAGGTTAAAACCCACATCCTTGCTTGGGTGTTTGGGGGAAAACTGATTAAATAGGAGCAATTGTTTAGCTCAAGAAGCATAAGGGGTGCCTTTGTTTTTCCATATGATTGAAGCCACCAGGACCATCCATGGTGTGGCAGGAGAAAGGAGAGCAGCTTTTCACCCGGATGAAAGCTGTGGGGAGGGATGCTATAGTCCTCCTCACTATGAAATTAAGAGAATAATTGCCTTTAGATTTGCAAGGCAAAATCCAGAGATGCACAAGAGTGCGGAACTGCAGAAAAAAGTC
The DNA here is from genome assembly GCA_029215795.1 of Anniella stebbinsi. Classification (NCBI taxonomy): domain Eukaryota; kingdom Metazoa; phylum Chordata; class Lepidosauria; order Squamata; family Anniellidae; genus Anniella; species Anniella stebbinsi. The sequence goes on from JARDYH010000001.1 coordinate 177,491,865, forward strand.
GTGTTGATATAATAGTGCCATTGAACAAGCCAGTACATGGATATTTGTAGTTTTCATCAAACGGTCTACAAAAACCAAATTTCAAACTCCCATCAATGACAGATGACACAGATCTTTTCCCCACTCATTTTCAATGTGGTTGGGGTTTTGAAACTGCTTTGGCCACCCTGGCACAAGGCTTGCACCAGGAGATGGACAAGAGGAATGCAAAACTATGCTAAGGAACCCCTCCCCCTTCAAAGGGCCATTCGCGGCCTTTGAAAATGGCATTTTCAGCTATTTTTCAGAGAAGAGCAAAAATCCTAACACCTTTCACAGGCAATGAGGTCCTCCTGCCCTTTTTTATTTTTAATGACATGGGTGAAGATTTATCTTTTTATTTTCCTTTTTTGATATTTTAAAAAAAGTTTTGCCACTGGCCACAGCCAAAATTCCTAGGCACAGAATGATGATGCATTAAGACATAGGCCTAATCCACACCAAGCCGGATATTGCCCTATGAAAACAGTATATAAAAGGCAGGAGCCACACTTTATAGTGGTATTGAAGTGCACTGACATCTGTTGGGGCCCATTGACACATACCATATACCGCTTTCAAAGTGCTATATCCTGCTTTATGTCAATTAGGCTATAGTGTCATTGTACAGAAAACAGATGACGCCTCCCACAGGGGCAGGCATCTTTCTTACCCAATCGCCTAGCTTAATTCTAGGGGTATTCTCTCCCCAGGAACACTGCTGGATGGCTCTGGCCAATGGCAAGGTGCTTTTTTAAAATCAAAGCAAGAAAAGAGCTTCAGCAGGTGGGGGGGGGGGGGAGAGAAAGCTACCCACAGCCATCTTACATTTAAGACAAGGTAAGAGCACCCTGCACTCCACCCCCTGAAGATCAATGGTAGGTGGGCATTTCTTTTAACCCCACACCTGCAAAATGCCCCCCCTCAAAAACAGGGCTGAAAACATTGACCCAGCTCCACTCTCAGCAGCTTTTGATACCATTCACCATGATATCTGCTGGCATGGGACTGGGAAGCTCTGTCTTGAGATGGTTCCGGTTCTTTTGGGTGGATAAGTCCCAGAAAGTGATGCTGGGAGACTGATGCTTTGGCACATGCCATGAGTGGGGAACTAAAATTGGATGTGAGTGGGTGGGTGGCCAACCCTCACCAAGCCCAAAGTGGACCAGATTCTGTCCACTAGGGACATTTGGTCCCTTAGATCATTCGGTTCTCCAGCTGGCACTCTGGCTTTGTCTGCCCCATGCCATCCCCCATTGGGGGAGATGCAGAACAGGCTCTCCCACCTGACACCTTGAGATGTAGACTTTCTCCAACCGGAAAAAGCCTGCGTACAGTGATGCTACCCCACCTAAAGGACCAGACAGAGGAACGCTTCTCTACCCACTGTGTCAAGCTGGGGCAGCTGTTGCCTGCCCCATGCCTTCTCCCATTGGGGACAATGTGAGGCATGCAAAGCAATAAGCACACCGCTTATGCTCCCACGTGGGATGCTGAGTAGCATGCTAAAAGGATCCCTGTTGTTATCTCCGATCACTCATCAGAGATAACAGCAGGGATTCCTTTTCTGCTAGCCCTGTAACCCATACACAAATAAACAAGCCCACCCAATGCAGCAGCCCTTAGTCCTGTGGCCAATTACAAAGGCCAGAGTGAATCCCAGAGCAACTGGCACATGGAGAGGAGTGTTCTTTCTGGCAGCCAGGAAGGAAGAATGCTGCCTGCAGTTGCTTCTCCTTTGGCTGGTAAATGGGGCAAGGGTGACCTCCGGCTCACCATAATATTTATCCAGGGGGATGAGGGATGCAACTTCCCGGTCAGTGTGCCTTTGTCCCCTGGTGGAGGGCAGAATGAGCTTCCCTTCAGGTCTGCAGTTCCAGGGTAATTCAATGGCACAGTCATCCTTGAGCCTTTGACTTCCAGCATGGCAGTCTTTGTCCCTTTCATCAGTGTAAGGGGTGATAATGGCTAAGCATGAAGATAGGGTTCAGATGAAGGTAGTTGTTGCTTTGTTTCCCTTAATCAAGGAGGGGAAAGTTATTCCTCTGTGAAGTTTTTAGGAAGAAGGGACATTGCCCTGATGAAAAGGTGTAGATTCTCCAGAAGCTCCAGCTAAGGTTAGTTGGGACTAACTCCTACTGAAATCAATGGGACTGAAATTTATTTATTTATTACATTTGTATACTGCCCCATAGCCGAAGCTCTCTGGGAGGTTTACATAGGATTAAAAACAATTAAAAACAATATACAACAATTAAAACAGCAAAAACATACAACATACACACAATCTGTACATTTAAAACCACTACAACACTTCAAAAAGCAACAAAACAAAACAACAAACCCAGGCTCCTCAGATATTGCCAAATGCCTGAGAGAAGAGGAAAGTCTTGACCTGGCGCCGAAAAGATAACAATGTTGGCGCCAGGCGGGCCTCATCAGGGAGATCGTTCCACAATTGGGAGGCCACCACAGAGAAGGCCTTCTCTCTTGTTGCCAACCTCCAAGCTTCCCTCGGAGTAGGCACTCGGAGGAGGGCCTTAGATGTTGAACGTAGTGTTCGGGTAGGTTCATGTCGGGAAAGGCGTTCCATCAGGTATTGTGGTCCCAAGCCATGTAAGGCTTTATAGGTTAAAACCAGCACCTTGAATCGGGCTCGGAAACATACAGGCAGCCAATGCAAGCGGGCCAGAGTAGGTCTTATATGCTCGAACCTACTGGTTCTGGTTATCAATCTGGCCGCTGCATTTTGCACAAGCTGCAGCTTCTGAACCACCTTCAAAGGCAGCCCCACGTAGAGTGCATTGCAGTAATCTAACTTGGAGGTTACCAGAGCATGGACAACTGAAGCCAGATTATCCCTGTCCAGATAGGGACGTAGCTGGCCCACCAACCGAAGTTGGTAGAACGCACTCTGTGCCACTGAGGCCACCTGCGCCTCAAGTGACAGAGATGGTTCTAGGAGAACCCCCCAAGCTACGAACCCGCTCCTTCAAGGGGAGTGCAACCCCATCCAGAACAGGTTGAACACCCTCCATCCGGTCAGCGGAACCACCCACTAACAGCGTCTCAGTCTTGTCTGGATTGAGTTTCAGTTTATTAGCCCTCATCCAGTCCATTGTTGCAGCCAGGCACTGGTTCAGCACATCCACAGCCTCACCTGATGAAGACGAAAAGGAGAAATAGAGCTGCATGTCATCAGCGTACTGAGCTGTGATTAAGTTCAGATGGATTGTGGCCAAAGTCTATTACCTTAGTTTGTGCTTCCCTAAACTGTCAGATTGTACCTCTGCCACTCACACAGACAAGCGGGTTCAAGATGGCTGACAAACAGATTTACAGAGGTGTGGGAGATTGTCATGTAAGACAATTATTCAGTTAACAAGGTATCATGGTTAAATGGTTATGCACAAAAGTATGGAAAATGCCAAGTGAGAGGGTAGATACTGTCACTTAAGTACCAGCTGGAATTTGCAGGAACATTCCCAGATTACGGATCTGTATGGTAATCTTGGAGCTTGATTCAAAAAGAACTCCAACAAACAAGCTGAAAGCTAGCAAAATTATTTATTACCACAGACAAAGACTCCTAGATTATATGGATATTTTCAAAACCATTGATCTCAAAATCCAAGTGTGGATTTTTAAATGTGGAATCTGAAAGAGGAAAAAGGCATGAGTGTCAGAGCTCGAATTTTGTTGGCAAAACTTAAATTTCAGCCACAAATGGAGCATCTGAAACACAAGTATAAAATTTATAACCATCAAAGAGCCTTGTAACATATTGTGAGCCCTTCTTCTTGTTAAGAAAAATAAGTATCGGTGCAGTTGGTTAATTCTAACTTGTGTTGAAATGAGTTTGGAAGGGGACCGTGTCGCTCAGATTCTCGTCATTGCAAATCTGTTAAAAGTCAGATGTGGGATATATGTATCCTTGTGGGCCCATTCAGCCTTTCCTACAGAATGGAGGTTGCACACTGTAGAAGTGCAGTCCCTGAGCGCCTGGATTTGTCAGGGCCTCAGGGCCTCCGCAAACCTAAATCTAAGCCTGCCTCTTGACTTCAGTCAGGTTTCCAACGCAAGATAATTTCCTGGTGGATCTTGGCCCATTTTAATTAAAGAAAGGAGGTGTGTGTACCCTTTGGGTGTTCTGCCTCAGGAACCAAAATGTTCTGAGCCTGGTCCTTTCTACAGGGCTACATCAGAAAGAGGCTTGTAGATGGCAGAGAAAATTAGAAAACGGGAACAGAAAAGCCTTTCATGTGCATGACAGCCAAGAATGAGAGTCTGGAAGAGGGCTGTGGGGGGACGGGGGACGAAGGGTCCATTTCAGTTCATTCTTGATGGGCCTTTAAATGCTCAGGGGTGTTTTTCATAACAGTTTCTCCTATAAAGTGTGTAGGACGCACCCCTTAGTCCTGTTTTATAGAAATAATAATGGAGGTGGAGGACTATTAAAATCAGACGATCCGACCCTGCAACTGCCACCCCTTTGCCTCCCTCCCCCTCCTTTCTCTCCTCTTCAAAAAGCGTTGGCTGCCTTTGGGGGCAGAGCCTGGTTGACTTTCCTCTGCCATCTAATCCTAATTAAAAATAAATTACATGCTGTATCGAACTTGAAATGGAGAAGATAATCCTATTATCGGGCCTGAGAACGTCGTCGGCTGCTCGGCGCTCCCCACTCGACGGTGGGAGAGATCCGATCAAGCTGAGCCGGGCCCATTGTCCGCGCCTTTGAAAGGCCTCCCCGAGGGGGCGGAGGGGCTCTCTAATCCATCACGTGACGGCCGTGTCAATCTCGGGGAGGGGGCTGCACACGAGTGCCCACAATGCGGGCATTAAGGGCCGAGGCCGGGAACTCCAGCTTTGCGTATTTGCATGCGAGAGACGCAAATGCGCAGCCGGCCATTGTGGGCCCCATGTTTGTTCTCAGGCCTACCGTTGTCTGGTGGGTTGCTAAGCTCAAGAGCTCCGGCTTTCTGGTGCGCTAACAAAGCCATCGGGGCGAGCCTTTGTTGCGGCCGGATCGGCCCTGGCTAAGGGGGCTCTTTCTCTTTCGCCAGCCCCCCCACCCCACTTTTCCTTCTCACCCCACGCCCCGCTTGCCTTTGTGGCTCTGCGTAAATCCGATTTCCATAATCTGGCTGCTGCTGCCCGCCAGGATAGAGGCCAGTGGTCTTGCTCAGGCACCCGAGCTCACTTCATTCGCGTGCCATCACGGGGCCCGGGCCTGTCTCCGCAATCGGGGGTTGGGGGGGGTTGGGAAATAACTATTTTCTTAACACAGCCCGCTCCCCCCCCCCCGCCGCCGCCGCCCCCGCCCCGCCAGCTCCTTGTCCCAGGCGCCTTCTCACGTGCGAGGACAGGGATGCCGCCATGCTCCCTGGACGGGCAAAGAGAGCGGCCGCAGCAGGGCACACGGGGGCGAGAGAACGGAAGGCGGCGCAGCTTGTCCTGAAGGGCTGAGTGACAGTGGACAGGCGCTCTGCTACCGGGCCCAGCGCGACACGTGCTCGTTTTGAAGGGCTTATTTAAATCTGCACACACCGCAAACATATTAGATTTTGCGTATAAATACATACAAATCACTCGTTTGCTTGATTTTGCTTCGAAGTTCCCGAATGACGATGGAGGTGTGTCTTTAAAATGCAGAGTAGCGGGATTCAGATGATGGCCAGATCTACGCCGTGTGTCAAACCATGGCGAATGTGGAATACAAAGCAGGAAATAACGCTATGAAAGGGATATATGGAAAGTGGATTGTGCCCCAACAGTCATCAGTGCACTTTAAGACCGCTATAAAGCAGTAGTGTATACTTAGAGTAGGCCTATTGGAATCATTGGGACAAGTTTGTCTCTTCTAAACAGGATTAATTTTGGATCCAACCAAGCTGATTTAGGGCACAATGCTTTCTTGCAACTGGAAGTCCTCTCTTCTTTGAAACGAAGTATCCTATGCATACTTCCTGGGGAATGAATTGAATGCAGTGGGACTTATTTCTGAATAAACATGCATGAGATTCGGCTCCATAACACCAAACTGTAACCTTTATACCTGGTCAACTGAATTATCCCTACTACCCCTAATCTACCTGGCATTAGCACTAAACTACACATAACCCAGGCTAATCCACAAAAGAGTTAAACCAGAAGGCTAGCTTTTGTAATGGAAATCAGTTTGGATTCAAGTACTCTGGCTTCAGAAGTTTCTAGACCTGGCTGAAATGTTCTATAGCTCTCCTTACTGGTATGAAATAGTTGCCTCAAATTACTTGAGAATTGAGCCAACTGAGTTCCAGAACAACCCTTTTGTCCTCCCTGCAGGTTTTACTTGCTCATCTCTCAGGGGTTTTCAATTGATTTACTGCAATTGCTTATTAAGTCATCTCTAGTCTGGCTTACCAAGTATGTTAAATGAAATGCTGCAGTCTTGTGCCCACTTCCGTGGGAGAAAGTCCCATTAAAACCAGAGGGGCTGACTTCGAAATAAGCATGCACAGAACTGGATTGTAAATCACACAATCTGGCAAAGGACATCTGTACACATGTAGCTGATGCAGACCTGCATTGTGATGCTCATCCAGGTCTCTGGTTAACGTTTTTGTACATATAGAGATGCCCGTGTCTGCCTCCTTCCACACAACACATAAACTCGGGCTGGATTGGGAGAAGCCAACTTCAATCCAAATGCTCTGGCTGAAATTATCGTTGACCGTGCCTTTAGTATTTGTACTGTAGCTACAAATTAGTTAATTCTAAACAAATTCTTGGCTATTGGGTTAATCCTAGGGGGTAGTAGGTCCTTGGAATAGTATGCTCTTATGGGGCCTCTACTACACCAGTGGGACCTTTTGTGTAGGCTGACCATATGAAAAGGAGGACAGGGCTCCTGTAACTTTAACAGTTGTAGAGAAAAGGGAATTTCAGCCAGTGTCATTTATATGCAATTAGTCCCTGGTGAAATTCCCTCTTCATCACAACTGTTAAAGTTGGAGGCACTATACTAGAGTGACTATATACAAAAGAAGGCAGGGCCTCTGCAACTTTGTTGTGATGAAGAGGGGATTTCACCAGGAACTAATTGCATACAAATGACCCTGGCTGAAATTCCCTTTTCTCTACAACTGTTAAAGTTACAGGAGCCCTGTCCTCCTTTTCATATGGTCAGCCTACTTTTGTGAGCTTATCCAGCAGCAGTGTTCCTGCAATCAATACCAGGCAGTGGCCACCATTTTATTTCCCACAGTTGCTCCAAAGCCACACTAGATCAGGTTTAGCACTGAACACTGGGGTGAGGGGAATGTAAAGGGGGGTAGGTGTTGGGGGGGAGGACAGTTTGCTAGAGCCCTGGGTCCTACAACTGCCTGAAGATTTTGTATAGAAAGGCCAGGCCTGACACTGGGGCAGAAATCAGGGGGATACAACTCAGACAGTTAAGCAAAATTATGGAAGCAAAAATTTTGTAATATTTACTCTGCATATGGAAGGGGAAGAACATCAACAAAAATGCTTTCTTCAATGACATTAATATGGGGCAGGAGGGGGAAAATACAATGAAATGTTTGGGATGAAACACACAGACCTATTTTACATGTTACAGAGGCAACTGCTCAGTTATTTAACTGGGATCATTGCTGTGTGCATGCCATTTCCAATTTCAATTGACAACCCAGGAACATTCCTGGGTTGTTTCATGACATGCAAACCTGGACACTCTTGAGTTGTTCAAGAGTTAAATAACCCAGAGTTAATCCAACAACAAACCAGGGCAATTGTTGAGTTAACTCTGTGTTGTTTAATCCATCGTTTCCAAGTCATATGCAAATCAGGTCACAGTATCTTTTGCTATCCAGTTGTTTCAAGCGTGGAAAAAATACTATCTCCACCCACATTCCAAACTACGCTTTTTACAAGCTTTGCTTAATGCACTCAAAGAAGGAGACATAGTCCAAAAAATGTCAAAAGCTAGAGCGTGCTTGACCTGGGCTTCAAGACCTGGGTGCAGTTCACATCCCCCAATCAGGGCTGCTTACCACATTTATGGTTTGGAGCTAGATTTGATGTGTGCAATTGGGCTGGTAGGGGCTAGCATCCCAACCCATCCTCTCCTGAGCAGTCCCTCCACTCTCCATGAAAATGCTACACAGAAGGTCAGGGAAATCTGCTGAATGAGGTGAGCTGTGGTGCAAGGGAAAGGGGTCCCCAAAACTGGGCAGAGGGCAATCCATTCCAAGGAGCTGAGGACAATGAAGTCAGCGGGTCAGCAGACACCAGAATATTGTGGCAGAAAACTAGAGGTCATTTGAAAGCCTGCTCATGGGCAACGATGGTGGTGGGACACTGCAAAGGGTGTATTCCTGAAACAGTACAGAACATACACAAGCCTGAAACTCTTACAAGACAGTGGGCTAAAATAGTAGAATGGGTTAAGAGTCCTGAGTTGATGGACCCTGAGACTGGGTCTTGGACTCAGTTTTGTCTGCATGGTTAAGGCTGAAATTCTATGCATGTTTAAATGGGGGGAGGGGGAGTCCTACAACTCCCAGCATCCCCCAGCCAGCCATTCTGACTGTGGAATGCTGGCACTTGTAGGATTTTCCCCCCATCAAAATATGCATAGGATAGCACCCCACATCATGAAAATGTGATTGCAAGTTTGGGAATGTGTGAGCTTTTTTCAAAAGCATGGCTGGCTAGGGAATGCTGAGAGTTGTAGGATTTTTTTTTCTGTCTAAACATGCATAGAATGTGCCTTAAGGGTGCATTTATGTGTGCATACTTACTTGGCAATAACTTATACTGAACTCAGTTGGGTTTGCTTCTGAATGATCATGCATAGGATCAAGATGCAAGAAAAAATGGAATCCACATCCAGCTGGGGTCAACGACAAAACCTCTATTCATTCACAGACTTTCTGATCCAGAGCAGGACAATGGTGACATGGTGGTTACAAAACGGATGGGCACCAGGGCACCTGGATTCAAATGCTTGCTTAGCCATGTAGCTCTGTAAGTGTCCTTGGGCTAGCAGTACAGACATTCTCTGAGCCTAACCCACCTCGCCAAGTTGTTGTGATGATTAAAACTACAAACTTCTCCACAGTGGCCTGAAGGTAAGCCCTGTGAAACCCCGTGAGGCTGGCTTCCAAGCAGATATGCTGCCATGTACTCTGCCCCGGACTCCATGGAAGGAGGGCGGTGAGATGAATAGAAATGGGTAAGTGTGGCGGCAAGAGAGATACGCAAAGGCGGGCGAGCAAAACGCTCATGCGCTCAGCTGCATGCAGAGCAGCTGCTGCGTTGATGCTCTTTTGGGTGTGGAGGGCCATTTCCATTTTTATTTCTTTATTATTGCATTTATATCCCGTCTTTTTTCCTCCAAGGAGGCGTACATAATCCTCCTCCTCTCCATTTTATCCTCACAAGAACAACCACCCTGTGACATAGGTTGGGCTGAGAGTCACCCCGTGGGTTTCCATGGCCGAGTGGGGAGTAGAACCCGGATCTCCGGGCTCCCAGTCCAGCACTTTAGCCACTACACCACACTGGATCTCCGTACTCTATCTCAGCCTTTCCCAACCACATGTGTTGGACCACAATTCCCATCATCCCCAGACAACATATTCATTGCTTATTCCCTTTCAGTGTCCAGTCCAGTCCAAATCAGATCCTATTCTTTTCTGCTTCACCCCTGTACCCACCCACCCCATGGAAGCTCCAGTTTCAGTGGGGCTGTGGATCCATTCCGGGTTTCAGTCAGAACAAGCCAGAACTCTAAAGGAGCTACCCAAGGCGCTGAAGCCCCGAAATACTATCAGCCTCCACTGCTAGCGATACTTATGGTGAAATCCAGGCCCATTGCAAGGAATGGGCCATGAGCCATTGATCCCACAGGCTTGATCCGGTTCTTCCCGCAGCCCCATCCTATGTATGTTGACTGGCTCCTTCCTAATCTACCAACCCTGGAAGAGCGTCCGCTTACGATCCTCTTGAGCCCATTGAAGCGGTCACCGACTGATTTGATCCCCTCAAACCCTCTCCCCCCGCACCCACCTCGCCGCCCGCCACCCCCACCCCACCCCCACGACCTGCTCTCTTCAAAGACCACGGCGGCGCCCGCCCCCTGTTCGTCGCTTCGGGAACGGGCAAACGCTGCTTGCAGCCAGTACGATGCGATCCACAAAGGGGATCGGCGACTGTTCTAAACACGTGCACGCATCCTTACTCGGAAGGAAGTCCTAGTGAGTTCAACGGCTCAATTTTATTCCTCGGGAAGCAACCTATATCGGGTTGTACGTAGCCTTACTTGGACGTAAGTCCAGCTGAAATCAGTGGGGGTTACTTCTGAGTAAAAATGACTAGATGAGTCCTCCGGGGGTCTTCTCCGATAGGCTGGCCATGTTAACAGAGTCCGCTTCCTTTCCGATAGACCCCCCCCCCAAAAAATAACGTCCTCTGTCTGTGTGTGTCGTACACAGACACACACCTTTTGCTCTTGTTTCCATTGTTTCCCTGAATCGCTTTCTACGCCGATCCACTGAGGCGCGATTTGTGGATCGTGTTGAAAGCGAAGCTTCCAGGGGCCAGTTCCCATGGGCTTGGGGGAGCATGGGAATAAGGCAGCGAGGGAGAGAACGGAGGGCGCGCGATTAGGCTCCTGGGGCAGGGGGGAGGATGCCTCCGCTTCTTCCTCCCCCAAAGCAGATGGCTTAGATTTCCCCCCCCCATCACCACCACACCCCCGTTCTTCCCCGCCGCCCCCCAAAACCCTCCGCAGGTCCGTGCCAGGTTTCAGCTTCACGCTGTTATTTTGTTCTCCTGGAACGAGACTCGTTTGGCTTCCCAGAGAGAGGACAAAAAGCAAATCCCTCCGACAGGCACCGGGAAGGCCGATAGCGTGCGGGAGGAGAAGGAGGAGGAGGAGGGGTGTCCGGGTCAAATGTATCCACCCCTCCCCTCCCCATACGAGCCGGCCATTGTGTCTCCTTCAGCGCCCATCATCGCCGCGGTCAGAGAGTTATGGCCGTGATGGGCGATGAATGGGGCCGGCCAAGAGCAGCTCCATGTGGCGCCCGCTCCTTATATTCAACTTAGCCGCCACTCCGCAGGGGGGAACTGTTCAAACTCCGCCCCCCCTCCCTGGCACCACATTTCCTCCTCCTCCTCCTCCTCCTCCTCCTCCCCTCGCTTGCCCACGAGAAATAATACAGAGACATTGGTGCCTCCGACGGGTTGGTCCGCCAAGCTGTTCACTGGCTGGCAGCTCACGAGGGCTTCATGGGCCTTTGATGGTGTCATCTTTGAACCCTTTCCAAATCTCCCCCAGTTTAGGCAAAATCCGATTTGGAGCTCGGTCTCCTCTTCTCTCCCCCCCCCCCCCGCCTCTTCCTGCTTATTGGCCAAAGGCTTCAGATTTAAATCTCTCCCCCACCCTCCTTGCTGGCTGCTTGACTGCATAGAGACGCGAGGCTTCTAAGCACCCCTGGAAAAGGCAACCTTTACACACACCAGCACGCGCGTCACAGTAGCATCATGTTATTTTGTTCGCAGGATTTCAGGACTGGGAAGGTTCCCCTGCCGTAAGGGCCCAGCGACAGTCCGGTGTGACTGGCTGGTCCGATCCACCACGGGCAGATCCTGAGATTTTCGGCTCAGCTGAGAACACCAAACCTCCTGCTTCACACGGATCCGCTGCTCATCACAGGGACTTCTTCGTCTGCGCGAAGCTCCTAAAACAGCGCCCGTTGGAAACGGACTAGGTTTAGACACCTGTTTCTGCTCCGCGCCAGGAAGAGACCCGGTTTTGACAAAAAGGGCTTCAGCTCTGCTTTTGGCCGGAGCCACGACCCCATCCCAGAAAGGAAAAAGGGTTTGCAAAGAGAGTCCAAGAGCCCAAAGGCGACCTTCCCTTGAACGCCACCTTTTCTCCCCATTCCCTATTGCCTCCTCCTCCTGTCCGCCTTTCTTTCTTTCTTTTTTCTTTTCTTTTTTTTTTACAACATATATAAATATCTATTAAAAGGATTTTCAGGGAGGCAGTCAGGAAGAAAAGGGAGCCTGCCATTGGCTGATCGGGCTGCGCGGATTTGCATATCCGCGTCTATTAAAGACCCTGAGGAGGGGCCGGGCCGGCTTAGAAGCTGGATAGAGCGAGACAGGGTGCAGACGGAGCACGGCAAGCAGGGAGCCCTGAGAAGGTTCCCGTTTGACGCCTCCGGAAAGGCGAAAGCAGGACCTGTGCAGAGCATGCGGCCAGTCCAGAGAACTCCTATGCAGACTTAAGCAAAGGACTAATTTACTAAGCGCTGGAAAGGGTGCGGGTCTTCTCTCTCACACACACATTGCACCTTTATTCCCTCCGATCTGTCCCCAGGAGCGCGCCAGAAGAATGACTGCTAAGGAGAGCGGCCGCTCCCTAGGACTACTTTGCCGCCCTATGGTGGTTTTCTGCCTGGGGTGGCTGCTCTCCTCTGCCTTTGGCAAGACCATTCGATATCGCATCTACGAAGAAGACCCTCCCGGCACGGTGATCGGCACTTTGGCCGACGAGCTGCCCCTTAAAGGGTCTGAAGGCGGCGGCGAGAGAAGTTTCCGCCTGATGAAGCAGTCGGGCAACAGCTCGCTGGTGCGGGTGCGCGAGCGGGACGGGCAGCTGACCCTGGGCGCCGAGCGGCTGGACCGGGAGCAGCTGTGCGGGCAGTCGGAGGAGCCGTGCGTGGTGGCCTTCGACGTGGTGAGCCTGGGCGGCGTCGGCCCCCCCTCGCCCCCGCAGCAGCCCCCGCAGCAGCAGCAGCAGTACCGGCTGCTGCACGTGGAGTTGGAGGTGCGCGACCTCAACGACCACGCGCCGCGCTTCCCGCAGCCCCTGATGGCGCTGGAGGTGTCGGAGAGCGCCGCCCCGGGCACCCGCCTGCCGCTGGCCCTGGCGCACGACCTGGACGTGGGCTCCAACGGCATCCAGAGGTTCGCGGTGTCGCCCAACAGCCACTTCGGCCTGGAGGCGCAGAGCCGCGCCGACGGCCTCAAGTGCGCCGAGCTGGTGCTGCTGGCCGAGCTGGACCGCGAGGCGCAGGCCGCCTACCGCCTGGAGCTGGTGGCCAAGGACGGCGGCAGCCCGGCGCGCTCGGGCACGGCCACGGTCAGCGTGCGAGTGCTGGACGCCAACGACAATGCGCCCGCCTTCCCGCACGGCGCGCTGCTGGCCGTGGAACTGCCCGAGGACGCGCCGCCGGGCTCGCTGCTCGTCGACCTGGATGCCTCGGACCCGGACGAGGGCGCCAACGGGCAGCTCCTGTACGCCTGGGGCAGCCAGGTGCCCGCCGAGGCACGCCGCCTCTTCGCCCTCGACCCGCTCTCGGGCCGCCTCAGCCTGCAGGCCGCCGTCGACTACGAGCTTCAGCGCGCCTACGAGCTCGACGTGCAGGCCAGCGACCGCGGCGCCAGCCCCCTGGCCGCCAGCTGCAAGGTAGTGGTGCGCCTGCTCGATGTCAACGACAACGCGCCCCACGTGGCCATCAGCGCCCTCCGCGGGGCTGCCACCGCCGCCCAGGCCCAGCCCGAGGGGGTCGAGGGGGCCGCCGACGCCTCCGGCTCCTCCGACGCCGCCTCCTCTGCCGCCGATGCCTGGACGGTGGCCTACGTGAGCGAGGCGGCGCCAGCCGAGAGCCTGGTGGCGCTGGTCAGCACCTCGGACAGCGACGCGGGTGCCAACGGCCAAGTGCGCTGCGCCCTGCTGGCTGCGCCCCACCAGCCCTTCGCCCTGCAGCGCGCCTACGACGCCAGCTACGTGGTGCTCACCACCGGTGCCCTGGACCGCGAGCGCGTGGCAGAGTACAACCTGACGGTGGTGGCCGAGGACCTGGGCTCGCCGCCGGCCAAGACCGTGAGCCGCCTCACCGTGCGCCTCAGCGACGAGAACGACAACGCGCCGCGCTTCGCCAAGGCACGCTACGAGGTGGCCGTGCTGGAGAACAACCCGCCCGGCGCCTACCTGGCCACCGTCCTTGCCTCGGACCCAGACCTGGGCTCTCATGGCAAGGTCACCTACCGTCTGCTGGACAATGAGGTCATGGGTGCCTCCATCTCCACCTATGTTTCGGTGGATCCAGCCACGGGGGCCATCTACGCGCTACGCACTTTCAATTATGAGATCCTCAAGCAGCTGGAGCTGACCATCCAAGCTACCGATGGCGGCTCCCCTCAGCTGTCTAGCTCTGCCCTGGTCAAAGTACGGGTGGTAGACCAGAATGACAACGCGCCTGTTATTATCTACCCTGCACTCACCAACAGCTCCCTTGAGATCCGGGTGTCCAGCAAAGCTGCCCGGGACTCTCCGGTGGTGCACATCAAAGCCAGAGATGCTGATGAGGGAGTCAACAGTGAGCTGAGCTTTACCTTGCTTGAAGATCCACAAAAGCAGCAGCAGCAGCAGCAGGAACAATGGGCAGTGGATCTCTTTGCCATCAACAAGAAAACGGGGGAAGTTGTGCTCACTGGGAGCTTCAGTGAAGAACAGCTGGGTGAAGTCTATCACCTCCTCCTCACTGTTGCAGACAATGGACGGCCGCCCCTCTCCACCACGGCCACGATCAGCTTCCAAGTGACCGCGTCCTTGCCCCCCTCCAGCAGCCAGGACTTGGTAGCCAAGTCCAACTCTTGGGAAGAGAAGGCAGTGCAGTGGGACATCCCATTGATCATCATCATTGTCCTGGCCGGGAGCTGCACTTTGCTGCTGGTGGCCATCATCACCATCGCCACCACTTGCAACAGGCGCAGGAAGGAGAAGAAGGGAGCCCTGGAGGAGCCGCTGGACACCTCTCACCTGGAGAAGGGGCTTCAGGAAGGTAGCGGTGGCGGCCTCATCTCCTCCAGCCCCCGAGCCCCAGGCAATGCCTTTGAAGTGCACTCTTTCCCCAGCAAATCTTCCTTTGCTAGCCCTGAGCCCTCCCCAGCCAGCGAAGACATCCCAGTTTCTGAGAACAGCAGAGAAAGTGCCAGTCTCTATGACAGTCAGAGCAGACTCCGAGGAGTAAACACAGAGGTAATGACTTGACTTTTGCCTCCTGCAGGCTTGGAAAGTCACCTTGCTTACATTTACAGGCAGGAATGTTCGCATTTGAAGTTATTCTCAGCTAGAGTGACAGGCCAATTAAACCAAAGTACTTGTTAACTTGTTTGGGTCCAATAGCATCAGCTGGGTTGATGTGGTTTAAATCCAAGTATTTCAGATTCACTCGGATGTGAATTGAGCAGCTGGTTAGACTACAGTTATTATCATTGCTTCTTCTAACAATATTGCTTCTTCTTGTTTCTATCTCTCTCTGCCACCCCTCTCTTTCTGTCTTTCTGTCGTCTTCCAGTCTTATACCTCTACCCCCAGTTACAGTAAAGAACCAGCCCCACCTGTGGCCATCTGGAAGGGCCACTCTTTCAACACCATATCTGGCAGAGAAGCAGAGAAGTTCAGCGGCAAAGACAGTGGCAAAGGTGATAGCGACTTCAACGACAGCGATTCTGACATCAGTGGGGATGCTCTTAAGAAGGATCTCATCACTCATATGCAGAATGGTAAGGATTCTCCCCTTGTCCCTCCCTAGCATAAGGCCGTGCTAGTTGAGGCTGATTGGAGTTGAAGCCCAAAACATTTGAAGGGCATCTGGTTGGGAAAGGTGGCTCTACTCTTTTCGGAAGCCTTCCTTGATTCTAAGGAACCCAGGAGTATGTAGAGCTAAAATCGCACTGTTACTTACAGCCATTTGCAAGAACTCTGGTGGAAGCAACAGATTTCTGTCCATCTCAGACTAGGAAAAATATCCAAATCTGTGTGGCAAAAGGTTTAGAGCAGATCTACACCAATGAAAACCGAAGGATAAGATCTACGCTGTTAATTTATTACATTCATATCCTGCCCTTTCTCCTGGGAGCTCAGGATGATTGTCCCCTATTATCTGCAACACAACCCTTTGAGGTAGCATAGGCTGGGAGATGGTGACTGATACAAAGTCACCGTGGCTGAGTAGGGACTTGAACCTAGACTACCCAGCTACAGTCTACATTCCCCAACCTGGTGCCCTCTGGATGGGGTGGATTTCAGCTCCCATCATTCCCAGATAGCTGGCTAGGAATGATGGGAGTTGCTGACAACACAGCTTATGGAAAGCTGCTCTGTCTACTACAACACACTGACCCTGAGGCCTGCTGGTGTCACTATCAGTTCAGGGCAGTGTTCTGTCACTTGCTGGTGTCTCCACTGCCGCATCATCCCAGTTAAAGGTGAAAGAGTTGTTAGCCTCCTATTTCCCCTTTTATAATGAAGTGGAGACATGTATGGGGTGGGGAAACTGAGCCATCCAGATGGTGTTGGACTATAACTCCCATCATCCACTGGCTATGCTGGCTGGGGCTGATGGGTATTGTGGTTCTGTGAAAGCCAGTGTGGTGGATAAAACATTGCACTTGGGCCAGGAAGACTTGACCATCAATAATAACAACTATATTATTACTTTGCTAGCCCTGAGCCTGTAAGGTTCACACATCAGAGTGAATCTTAAAGTGGCTAAAAGGTGGAATTTATATTCAAAATGTGGGACTCTGCAGTGGTACATGCATTACCCCTTTTCCGTTGTACCTGTCTATCCATAATCCCAATGAGTTTCAATCTTTGCCATTTTGTCCTGAGGGGGAGGGAATAGAAGATACAACTGCATATTTATACAACAGTCTTCCCCACATTGGTGCCCTTCAGGTGTGTTGGATGGCAATTTCCATCACAAAAAGTGTTAGGAAAAAAACCTGAGGGTTTCAGCTGCTAGTGGAGAAATTGTTTGGACACCAGGTCTACCCTGCCAGCTCTAATTACTCTGGCCAAGTTTACCTATCACCTGCTCAGTCAGCAGATCTACCAAAAATGGTGGACCTGTTCTCTGATGGCATCAGGTTATGTTTTTTTTAATGTCAACCATGCACAAAATGTGTAGTTCCGGGGGGGAATGCAATTCCAAAAGAACATTACTACATTTCAAAATTCAAGCCATGAAAATGTTGTACTAATAGCTGATGTAAAAAGTGGCTGAAAGCAACTTGAAAAGTAAAGTGAATAAACCAGGCTCCTTTAGAACCCTAAAACCTGATCAAGCATTCTAGTTTCTCAATTACTGCTAAAGACACTCCCCGCAGACTTGGCTGCTATTCTCTAGAGCTGCCTTCCCCAACCCAGCACCCTTCAGATGTTTTGCACTTCAACTCCCATCAACCCCAGCCAGCATGGCCAATGATCAGGAACGTTGGGAGTTGTAGTTCAAAACATCTGGATGGCGTGAGGTGGGGAAGATTGCTCTAGTGAGTGTTCACCAATGTTTCCCAAAATGAAGGAAATAATTCCAGACAAGTCATGGGAAATTGTCAGTGTTATGATAAAGGCAGCAATGCCATAAAAATGCATTGTTGGATGCTTCTTGAATATAACTCTCTTTTGCATTAGTGCTATTCGATTCCTAGGATCTTCTACTACATATAGGCTTCTAAATGTCATGGGATGTAATGCTAAGCAACAAAGTGCACACAGACAGGAAGTGCACAGAAGTGTTGTAGCAGCACACAGTATGAGCCACGAGTTATAACCACAAACTGCTGTGCAGCTGTCCCACCCACCCACCCACCCACCCCCCACGAAAAATTCCTGCAGACGTCCGTGAAAACAAAAAACACCTCAACGTACAGAAATGAAACACACTGATAGTTTTGATTGTTTCACATCAACCTTACAAATCATGATTACGTTGATATACCTTGAATTGACTCTGAACTAGTACATTATTCAAGCCAATATGGTGTCATGAGCATTCAGCAAACTTCCTACGAGATGGCAACCAAGTGATGATGGGCAGGTAGCAGAATTTGTCCTGGATTATCCGGTCTTAACTATCAGACAACTATTTTCCTTCATGTCCAAGCCATATTAATCACACATTTGTCACAAAACCAGAGCAAGGGTTCTTGTGAAAGCATTACCATAGATATGTCAAACAATACCGTTCTTTCCGAGACCGCTCAACAGGGAAATTTTAGCTTACATGGACTGCAGAATGTATTCTCTAAAATTACAACTTTGTGAAAGTTCTTAAATTAATTCCCTAACCAATTAAGATGGAATAGTTTGTTTTAAACCAACATAATCCAATTAACATTGAATTGGATTACTATAACTGTTTGAGGCTGAGATCCTACATATTCCTATTTAGAAGTGAGTCCCGTTGAAATCAATGACCACATTTCCAAGTAAAAATGGGGCACAATCCAGCCATATTTAAACACTATTACTTCATTGATTTCAATGGGAGAGTTAAGCATGTGATGAACTGTTGAATCTGTGGAGCCTTAAAAGAGGCTAACTTTGTCTTGATTGGGCCCATGTTTAGAATCAAGCTGTAAGTTCAAATATTTCGACATAACTGGCTTCATTTTGTAGCGTAAAGAAAGACTATTTTGATTAGTCAGCAAATTAGTTTGCAAGACTGTCACCTGATTAAATAAATCTTAGTTGAGTAGCCAAATGATTAATAAAACAATTAAAACTGCATACATTTACATATGACTTAAGCAATTGTTTTAAGGGCAAAAAGCACTGTTGTTTTTAGGCAGGGAAAATCATAACATTTTAGAATTGGAAGATACGGTGGAGGTCATCTAGTCCAACCCCTTACTCAGTGCAGGATGCAACCAGGTGCTGCTGCTAGGAACTTAAAAGATTTGGGGACAAGGCCCATAGAACCCCTATGTATGAAATCCGCATGTGCGGATTTATATCTATACATGCACATTTAGAAATAATCAATATGATTGAATTAAATCATGGGGGGCAACCATTACCACCCCACCCACCCTGGACCAAGCTGGATGATGTCAGGGGGCGGGGCATCACACCCAAAGTTCCACCTCCTCCCATGACATCATTCACCCCACTTTTTTAAAAAAAAAATAATTCAAGGTGCATAGAGAGAGGCATGGAGCTCCATGCCTTTCTTTGCACAGAAAAAGGGACTCAGCCAGGATTTGCAGGAGCTGACTCTTGCAAACCCCGGGCATGTCATGCCACTCACTTTTCATGCCACTCACAGCCCAATTGGGATGCAAGTGGCCTGGGAAGTGTCTCGGGCAGCACTTACAAGTCAGGCTCTTCCTTCCTGTGCCCCTTGATTCCCAATCAGAGCACAAGCAGCACAGCAGCTGGATTCCCCTTTGCACGCTTAGCCCTCAGGGGCCAGGACTTGGGGATTCAAATTTCACCAGAGGCAAAGCCACCCAGTTAATTTCTCATCCAAATAAAATCTTCAATTAATTTCCATCTTGATCTGGATCATCCCAAACCAATGGGGAATAAGTGTCTTTCCAAGTTAATTGCTATACAAGAGAAGCTTTGTGGGATGTGTATGGTGTAACATGTGAGAAGGAGAGAGTAAACCCATCCCACCTCAGCTGCAACCCCCCCCTTGAAAATTACCCCCTCCTCAGGGACAAAACCTTCCATTGGCACCATTGGATGCTCAAGGCCTGTAGAATAGATCTGAGGCCCCCGGCAAAAGATTCAGGGCTGGGGACCCAGTCCTAGGAGCACCCCTGGATGCAACTATCGCATTCCTCACAGATAGCGAATATATCCTGCAAAGGAGACCCCCCTCTCCCAAGACAGGCTGTTCGCTCAGTAGAACAGATTTTATTGTGACGAAATTTCTCTGAACGTTTAGGTGAAACCAACGTCCCTACGATTTCCACTGCATTGGTCGTAGCAAGCGAACCAGCATGCTTCATCTCCCGTTTGACAGCCTTTCAAATTTGTCTCCACTAAGATAGGGCAGGCCGCCTGCAGTTTGATGTTTGGTCTACTGCATGCCCGTGTTAACAGGTCTGCTTTGTCACTTGTGTTTTTCTAGGGTTGTGGGCTTGTACCGCAGAATGCAAGATCCTGGGCCACTCAGATCGATGTTGGAGCCCCTCCTGTGGCCGGTCCAATCCTCACTCTTCCCCACACCCAAAGACCCAGCTATCCACTTTCTGCAAAAGCACCTCGCTGCCCAGGGACTCTCTTCGCCGAGATAACTATTACCAGGCACAACTCCCAAAGACAGTGGGTCTGCAGAGTGTGTACGAGAAAGTCTTGCACAGGGATTACGACAGGACACTTACGTTGCTTTCTCCTCCTCATCCGGGGAGGCTGCCAGACCTCCAAGAGATCTCGGTACCCTTATACCAAGCCACTTCAACTCGTTGTCTAGGCCCTCCCCCAGAGACCAGCCAGAAAGTGTAACTGTTTCCCAGTGATTAACTTGAGCCAAAGCTCACGAGTGTCAGGCCGCAGGAGCCGTTTATGAAGCAGGTGCCACCAGGTCCCAGAACATTTATGTCCAAAACAATGCATTTGCCGAGGGTGATTTCTCTCCCTGTATTTGCAGTTTGGCAGAAGACGACAGTGACAATGAGCATGCGCAAAGTGTCTTTCTCGCGGCTTTTGGGCACAGCCAGCCCCTACAAGCTCCCGAGTTTGTGGGGAAAGTCTTTGTCTCTTAGCACCTCTCTTTTAAAAAGGAAAAAAAAAGAAAAAAAAGAAACACGGTTCAATTCCCCCATCCTACCCAAAGCACGTACTTACATAAATGCGCACTGTTAGACCATTCTCTAGAGTTTTTAAATTATTGACCAGGTCCAGTGATGTATATAAGAATAAGCAAAATGTGCCTTAAAGATAAATGTGTGTCTGTGTATGTTTATATTGTGGTGTGTGTGTATATATATATATATATAAATACATACACAGACTTATATGCACATACTTACATAAATACATACTACACACATATATAGATGGGGGTGTATATCTATGTAAATCTATACACACACACACAAATACGTAGACATGTGTATGTATGTGTAGATACATGGATATATATGGTTGTGAAAAAAAGTTGTTGGGAAAGATTTCCAATTACACTGGTACTGTTTGATATTTGCAAACAAAAAACTCTTTGTAGTTAATGTAATTTTTATGAAATGTGCAGTATTTAATTTTTTCCCTACGTTGCTCTTTTACTTCACCCATGGCCTGCCTTTTTCATAGTGGTTTTTTAACCTGTATATTGTGTAATGTAATGTTTATATATATAAGGAAATTTCATTCTATTTTTATATAATAATACTTTGGGGAAGGGTGACCAGAAATTCTTGCCAAAGGAAGTGTCTGAAAGACATGCTCAGAAGGAAAGAACATTGGCATGCTTTAGGAATCACATAAAAGAACCTTCTCTTTCACAGTTTAATGATAAGTTAGTTAAGCAATTGCTTGTATTGGAAAAACTGCCTTGCCAAGTGTGAATTGTGTTTCTGGAGTCCATGGTCCATTCCAAACTAAATGTGGTTTAATTATTCTGTGTCCCTTATGTAAACACTAATAAAAGACTTGTTATGTGTTTGAGGGGTACCGCTGCTGCATTTGGCTATCACCACCACCACAGGCCTTTGCAGGAAAAGCAACAGACATATTTTTGGCATAAAAAACAAAGAGACATGGAATCTACCATAAAATCAAAATCTTGCCATGTTTTACTCCCCTACCAACTGTTTCCCAAAAAATGTCTCAGGGCCATTTGAGTCATCATGCTGGGTGGGTTTGCCACTGCATGTTCATGCACTCTTGACAAGAACCTTCAGCCAACCCCAGCTCGTGATAAGAGCACTTGTCAAACAGTTGTGGCGTTCACATTTGAGATATAAAGTAATGCATGCAGAGGTTCAACTTACTATTCAGATACTTTTGTTTATGCTTAAAACATAATGCAATCAGAGCTGTCTCAGCTCAAAGCAGGTTCCTCAGATGATGTAAATCCACATAGCATTTGGGGAAAGCCCTGCTCTTTCACCTGGAGGTTTGACTTCCAAAAGGTCTTGCCCAGAACGCGGGCCCAGGAAGGTCTACACAGGTTGCAAGGCCTACTGCCAAGTATACATATGGGCGGGGAGCAGAAATTTGACTTTTCTTTTTTAATGGGATTTCTAATAGCATATTCTCCACGCCCTCAGCAAACGTCAATTTCCTGGATGTTCTGGAGACGTCATGACATGTAAACTGGCATAAAATAGAAGTGTGTTGTGTCAGTTTGCCCTAATACCTGGGTGGAGAAGTGGAGATTTTGGCAGAGAGAAAAATATTGTCTGCTCCAATATCCTCTTTTATACCTGATTAAAGTACAAGAACCGTAGCCCAGTACATTGTGCAGTCTGGAGGAGACCACGTCAGTGGCAAATGGATAGGTGCACAAGTTCAGAATAAGGTCTTCTCCAGACCTCTGTTGCCTACACATCACTCCCCAACATCTGGCCCACCTCTCCAGTTACCTCCTTTCCATGACTATATTTCCACTTTCTATTCCTATCACTATATTCCTATATTCTGACCTGAACTGATGACTGCTCAGTTCACCTTGTTCTTTAACTATTCCCTGCTTCTCACTAATTCTACCTTACTACAATTCCTGTTTTCCCTTAATTTCTCCATTCTTTTCCATTCCCATCACCTCCTTTCCCCCCATCTCCCTATATCCATAATTTAAACAGCTTCCGCAGATACACTGCTCCCTTCTCCATCACTTATGTATCATAATTACGATAAGTTAAACAGAAATAAAACTTACCCTATAGGAAAGACTGTGACCAAGGGCCCTGTGTGTCTGCTCAGTCTGCAGTCCAGGTGCCAAGTGCTGATGGCTAATTAGCTTCTTAAAGTTCTTTATCTCCTAAATTGGACTTGTGCTGAAACCCTTCAAAGAGAGGATGCTTTATTGGTTATGAGTAAGTGGTTACCCTACTCCCTTCCCAGTCTCAGAACTCTATGACGATTCTTTCTCCTATCCACGGATATACGTCTTAATGGTTTTAAGTTTGTTTTCCATAGTATTGTTATAAGCTGTTATTGTATATATATCATTGCTCCATATATTTAACCATTGTTGTGTCTGGTTGGTACATATATACAATAATGTTAGATTTATTTTTTTTATTAATAATCTTTATTACATTTTTTCCCATCCTCTAACATCATATTTAACATTACAAAACTCTTAATTAGTCCAACCCCCCCCCCTTCTCCTCCCTCCCCCAGTTTGGTTTCCTTGTACTGTTATCATGAGTTCCAAAGCTCTTCATATGCTTCAGACATCATCTTTTTATTCTTTCTTCATACATTTTCCATTCCACCTTAAAGGTGCCCCCGTTTTCCTTCCTTTCATAAATTTTCAGTTTCTACGACACCTTTTCATTTATTGCAATTTCCCATAATTTTTCCCCCACATCTTTATTGTCAACATTTTTGCTGTTTTCCATTTAAAAGCAATCAACTGTCTTGCTGCTGCTAGCATATATCCAATTAGTGTCTTTTCTCTTAACTCTCTATTTTCGTTATGAAACATATTCAGAAGAGCCAGTTCCGACGATCTTTTTATCTTTTGCTTTGTAATCTCTTCCATTTTATGAAAAACTCTTACCCACAACTTTTTGACCCTCCCACATTCCCACCACATATGTATTTGAGTTCCTTTGACCTCACACCCTCTCCAACATTTTCCTGTTAAGCCCTTGTTTATTTTGGCCAATTTTACTGGTGTCATATACCATTTTTGTGCCAATTTTAAAACGCTTTCTTTAATTTTTATAGATGTGGTTTGAAATGGATATCTCCTGACCATCTCTTTCCATTCTTCCTCTTCAATACCTTCCCCCAGATCTTCCTCCCATAATTGTTTTATTATTATTTTCCCTCTATTTCCGAGCTTCAATAAAATTCTGTATATTTGTGATATTATTCCTTTATCTCCCACTCTATACTTATCCACTAGCTCCTCCCAGTCTGTCAATTCCCTTGTACTTTCCCTTACTATATTCCCTTTTTAAAATGAATTTACTAATCTGCAGCCATGCGATCCATGATATTTTAACCTTTTGTATTTGTT
The DNA here is from genome assembly GCA_029215795.1 of Anniella stebbinsi. Taxonomy (NCBI): domain Eukaryota; kingdom Metazoa; phylum Chordata; class Lepidosauria; order Squamata; family Anniellidae; genus Anniella; species Anniella stebbinsi. The sequence goes on from JARDYH010000001.1 coordinate 177,515,876, forward strand.
TTTGCCACAACTCTTGTGTTATTGGCTGTTGATGCTTATAAAAATTTCTCATTTGTGTTAATCCTATTTCTTCCAAATTATTTTTTGTAATTACTTTCTTTTCAATGGCAAATTCTGGGTACATCCACATCAGTGTTAAAGGTGACGTGCTTGGCATCAGTCTTTCTTTCCTATAATACCATATTTTCAACATTCCTGTTATAGAACATTGTTTATTTTCCATTTGTTTTTTAATATCCTTTTTGTTTCTGAATATACTTTGTATCTCCTCTTCCTTCTTATATCCCATCAACTCCTTTTCTATTTCCACCCATTGTAAATTTTCTTTTTCTTTTGTCATTGCTAATACGTATCTTAATTGATATGCTTCATAATATATTTTTAAATTTGGTATGCTCCATCCTCCTTTCTGTGTAGATCTGTACCTGAGAGCTTTTGCTGTTCGTAATCTTTTACTTTGTAATACAATTTTTTCTATTATTTCTTGCCATTTCTTAAACATATTATTTGGAATTTCCACTGTTAATACATTAAATAAATAGGCAAATTTAGGCATTAACTTCATCTTTACAATCATAATCCATTCAGATAGGGTTATGTGTTTTTTCTCCCATCTTACTATATCGTTCTTTCTTTCCACAATCTCTCATAATTCATTTTCAGTACGTTCTTTTGCTTCTTGGGGATTAATATTCCCAAATATCTATTGGGGCAGATCAGTATGAATGTCTGAAAAATAGATATATAGCAGAACCCGTCAGGAAAACATTTGGATTAATAAAGTGGAGTACTACGAGGAAAGTACCAATGACAATAATCACCCTCGATGTATATAAGGCATTTGATATGGTAAATTCAAAATATATAACTAATATGCCAATTATATACAATATGGGAGAAAATTTTAAACATATAATAGATGCAATATACATACAGATGACAGCCAGGATAAGATATAATGGTTTAGAAACAGAGGAAATAAAGCTAAATTCAGGGACTAGACAGGGGTGCCCATTATCACCAGTGTTGTTTGCAATGGTAATTGAATTTTTGGCAGAGGGAATTAGGGAAAATAAAGAAATTAAGGGAATCCAAGTAGGAAGAAAAGAATATAAATTAAGCTTATATGCAGATGATATATTAATGACAATACAAAATTCTAAAAAGGGGATAAGTGAGGTAACAAGAGAACTAAAAGAATTCCAACAAGTAGCTGGACTTAAAGTGAATCAAAAGAAATCGGGACTATTGTGTTGACATACAGGACCTAAAGAACAGATAGAAATATCAATAATGTTAGACATACAAAACAAAATTCACTCCTCCTAATAAATAAATCTCTGCCATTGAAACAAAAGAGAATTTATTTATTATGTATTTGTCAGACCCTTCATCCAAGGAGCCCTACGAGGGCCAGGCTTAGGGGCAGGAGAGCTGGGCAGTTGCCTGGGGTGTGGAGCTGAGCCGAAGGGGGTGCCAAGCTGAGTTCAGTTGTTGTGTTTTTTTAATGTGCTATCTGGTGAGCTAGAGTGGCAAAAAGCAAGTATCTGTACTGTAGCCTTTCTTTCAAGGGTCTACAGCTTGTTTGCTTAACTACAACTAAGTGATCTTCCTTCAATTAGCTTAAAAGTATGTTTCTTTTTCCACTTTGATGTCATTTGCTTTAGGTAAAAATCAGTGGAACACAGATTTACTTTGAAGCAACGTTACCAAGCACTTCAGATACTGTAAACACTATAAGCAATATATAATAATAATAAAATAAACCCGTTAGCTGTAAGAGGTCAGCTGGATACCTTTTTTTTTGTTTATAACATTTCTTCATTATTTTAAAAGATAAAAAACAGATATTCTTAGATAAAGAACGCTTACCAAAGTATAGGAACTGCTACAAAACAAAAAATATTATAAGTAAAACCTGTGATAGAACTGCTGTGTTGCATAGTGACTGCTCAAAATGTGGCTTTCTGAACTTTGGCTTGTGCAAACTGGAGCACAGTGGCTGAGAGATCAAGGTTTTGAGCAATATCATTCTTAATGGAAGTCACACCTAAACCAGGCCTCATAAATCCTTTGGGTGACCTTGTAAAGTTGACTGTGGGGGGGAGGGGTACCAAAGGCACTCCTCGCCCAGGGAGGTTTTTATCGTAGGGCTGGCCTTGAGCTGTACCATTCCCTCACAATATCCCTTTGATTTAAGTGAGGCTTTGGACATTTCGGAACTTCAGCATGAGGTCTTTAAAGTGGCCATACCATATAACAGTAACAGAAAGTGATGAAATAATTCAATGAGAAGTGTGGTCCTAACTCAGAGCACATTTCTTACCGCTTCCTTTCCTCATTAGAAATCACAAAAATGGCTGACTTGCCACTGTTAAAGCCCTGTGTTGTCTTGCAATTGGCCACACAATGCCCCAAAGTGCTGTATAAAATTTGGAATCAGAAGGTAGGGAAGGCACCATCTTCCCTGTGCCTGGTATCTTTGTCCAGGATTTCCAAAATGGCAGGGAGCTCTCACCCAACAGTTGCAAGCAATTGCTAAAGCAACTTGTGCATATCGGGATAGACATAACCCAATTGCAATGTGCTGTATCCCACCAGACATCACTGATGGGCCAGATTGAGCCACAAGTTGGGCAGGTCTCTGCTAAAAGAACAGATACCCATGCAAGAGCGTAATCCCATATTAAATGGATGGTGGTATTCTTGCTAACTTTGGAGTGTATAAAATAAATTTAAACCTCAGACCCTGTGGGTTGTGTATCCAACAGTAGACCTACTTAGACTAGACCCACTGATATGAATGGTACTTCAGTTTGACTAATGTTGGCTACAACCCATTGAATACAACCCTCAAATAGCACAAATGTTTATTATGCTTACACTTACTCTTGCCTCTGCCCCTTTCACCCTTTTGTTTCCCACACAGTTGAAAATTAAAAAGTGAGCTCCTCAGGACAGGACTCTGTCTTTTTTATTTATGTTATTGTATTCAATTGTTGTAAACTGCCCAGAAAGTTTTGGCTATTAGCTGGTGTAGAAATGTAATAAATAAATAAATAAATAAATACTATTTAAATTATAGTAATTATTTCTTCATTTGTATCTATAACTGTACATTTGTATCCATACAGATGGTACTGTATTAATTCAATCATCAAAAAAACCCTGCCAGTTAAAGACCAGAACATAAGGCTTTCTCACCTTGGTCCAAGCTTCACAAAGCCAAGAAATTGGAAGCTAAGGCTGATGCCTTATCTGACATGCCCTGTGATAAGTCATGATGTTGTGCAATGTCACAAATTGTGCTTGCTTACAACTTACCCTCCATGCACCCACACTTTTCCTGGGTCTTTGAGTCCCAAATTTTGATTGGGAGGATGGAGTGCCTGGGACCAGCAAAGATGCTCCATGTTGTCCTGGTCCTGTCTTTAGGGTGACCAGATAAAATCCAGGTCAGGGCTTATGTAACTTTAACAGTTGTAGAGAAAAGGGAATTTCAGCCAGTGTCATTTGTATGCAATTAGTTCCTGGTGATATTCCCTCTTCATCACAACAGTTAAAGGTGCATGCACTATACTAGAGTGACCATATACCAAAGAAGGCAGGGCCCCTGCAACTTTAACAGTTGTGATGAAGAGGGAATTTCACCAGGAACTAATTGCATACAAATGACACTGGCTGAAATTCCCTTTTCTCTACAACTGTTACATGAGCCCTGACCTTGATTTTATCTGGTTACCCTACCTGTATTGCTTTATAAAGCATCTGGGCCTTTTTGTATTGCTAGAGTAATCCTCTGTAAGGTGTCTCACCTTTATTCTGTGAGTTGACCCATGCCTTTACTGGGTGTTGATAGCGAGACATGGGTGTCTCCTTAATGTAATCAGGCTAAGAGACCCAGGAAAAGTATGGGTGCATGGAGGGTAAGTTGTAAGCAAGCACAATTTGTGACACTGCACTGATCACAGGGCATGTCAGATAAGGCATCAGCCTTAGCTTCCAATTTCCTGGCTTTGTGGAGTTTGGACCAAAATGAGAAAGCCTTATCTTCTGGTCTTTTAAAACTGGCAGTTTTTTTGATGATTTAATTTCCTTGTTGTTGTTTTTTAAAAAGCATATGTATTTGCATATATTTAATTGCTCTTGGATTTGACACTCTCAGCACTCTGTGCTTGTTATGTATGCCTGCTCCCTATAGTTCCCTGCAAGGCCCAGCCAGGGTTGGTCAGTAAATTAAACCCAGGGTGGAGGATGGGATTCCATCAAGTTCATCTGAGAGTGGTTGCTGTAGACCATGGACCTTCAAGGAGTGGTGAGGCTGGGTTTCTGGCAGACCCAGCCAGGCAAGTATGACCTGTTAGACCCTCTGTTTGATAGCCTGCAGGAGCACCTGCCTCATAAACCAAATGAGCACATGAAAACTATTATTATCGTCTGCCAGTTTGTTTGTCTTTAGTTATGTGGTTGGGGTCAGTCTAAATGATCTCCAGGGGTCCTTTACTCAGTGCTTCTGATCACAAAGAGATTGAGGATTTGCCCCAACTCTGTAACTCTTGATGTTACTAGGCCTATTTAAAATCTATTTTAAAACATAAGCAGGAAAACAGTGAATACTCTTTTAACTTGTTAAACGAATGAAAACATGCCACACAAGAAGTCTTATGATATGAATGGTTTATAAAGAAAAGTAAATGCATAAGAACATCAGATTCAGAAGTGAAATGTGAAACATGCAACGACTAGAAAGAAAATGCATGTGTACACTATGCAAAATACACTACAGTTTAACTGTTGCTAAGGTCTATTGAAAAAACAATGTGAGCAGGCCCAAAGCAATGTTGGTAGGCCCAAGTAGACCCAGAACCACTCTAAAAGGTTTCCAAGTTGTTCTTAAACTTCCACCAGCCCAGACTAGTTAAATGAAATGTTTGAAGCCGTATGGTCCAAATTTTTTGGGAAAAAAAGGAAGGGGGAGGGGGGGTTAAAAGGAATGTACCCTATCACAAGGAGATCTGAAGCCCAGGCTTTTATTGAACCAAAGAAAGGTCGAAAGAGATCTCTCCTAGAATCCAGGGTGTAGAACTCAGCAAAGTCCAGGTAGGGAAAATTAATCCGGGTAGAGAGTGAAGAAAATATTTTAAAATGAAAAGTTCTGTGAAGCCCAACCTTCACCAGTGAGCAAAATCAAATAGGGGGCAAAAACTACACCAAGCTGCTAAGGAGCCAAGTGCCTGGCTCAGAGAAACTGGACTTGGGGAAAGATAGCCCAAAATTGTCTCAAAGCCAAGGGAAAACATGCTCAAAAAGAGAAAAGAGGACTCTTCTCCTCCCCAAAGGGGGGGGCAAGAACCAGGCTGAGCCTGCTTCTCAGACTTCAGGCTGCAAAACTCTCTGCCCTCAAGGAAAGGCAGGCCTACTTATGGGCCAAAATTTCACTCCCATTCAATTCCATAGCTTCTGAGGGGGTTGTTTGTCCATGCTCAGATGCACGTGAGCGCACACACACACACCAGAAATTGAATTTTTTTAAAAAGAAATTCTATTCCACCAACTACAGTAGAAAGGAGATAAGAAACCAGCAATGATTAAAAGATGGTGGCCACACTGGCTTCATCAGAGATGGGCACAAACAGAGCCTATCTACACTACTGCTTTAAAACAGTTTATAACAGTTTTAAACTGTTATAAACCATTTTAAAGCAGTAGTGTAGATAGGCTCACAGTTGCCAACATGTTTTTTAGAAACACTTTTTTGTGATTGAAGGGTTTTTCCCCTTTCTCCCTCAATCTTTAACCAACCTTTCTGAAATTTTCAGGTTATGTAAAATAGGCGTTTCTCTCTGCCATGTGCAATTTTCAGGATGATTGGTGAAACTCTTTCAATTTTAGTAAGGCTTAGTATAACAACCCACCCCCTGATTTCTATTTAACCTTATAGAATGCTTATTTTGTTGAACACCCTTATCTACTGGAGGCACAACTGTGCCTCAAATAATAACTTCCAATAATAATATCAATTCATATTTTAAAAAACATTGTTGAAGGAAGCAAGGAGTTTGACCCTTATCCCTCCGAATTCTCCTCTCTTAGCACTTTGATTCCTTTGTCCACCACTATGAACTAAGACTAATCTTTCATTTAATATTAGCCAAAATTTCTCAGAAGAACATTTTCTGGCACATTTTCTTTTTCTTCCCACAACTGTTCAGAGAATTCTGCCCTCCCCTACCAAGAATATTCAGCAAAATATTTCCCCCTCCATCATTTCAACATCATTTCACCAGGCACATATAGGGTGGAAATGTTTTGGAAGGCTATTTTCATTTAGCCCTTATTTCTGACAAGAGAAGCTCTATTTCTTCCCTTGAGAAGGTTCACTACAATTATGTTTGAGAACTCTGCTGCATTTCCTCAGCCCTGCAGTGACTCAGGCTGCCATCCTTCTTTGTAAAGGGCTCACTGAGGACATTGGCCCCCTCTACAAGATTTTGCTTTGACACCCGGTTGCCCGATTATGCGCATTTCCTGATAAGCGTGTTTACGCCTAATCCCTATACACAAGAGGCATAGAAGTGCATTACTGGCTGTATGAAATGCGCTTTAAAGTTGTTGACATGCATGCAAATGTTGCTGAAAGTAATACGCTTTGTTCCGGGAAACTGCCCAAACAGGTTTTACACCCTTTATTCTCCGCACCTTCCAGAATCTCCCGCCTTTGGTTACCTAGGTTACCTGCCGGGAATGACATGGTTAACCTGTTCAGCTACCTCTCTCTCCCCCCTTTGCTCGATTGCCATTTGAACTGAACTGCTCAGGAGTAAATGGGAATGTGCCTTGCACACACACACACACACACACACACACCAAAACAGACAGGGGGATGCTGCTTCGTTCCTTCCCCCTCCTCTTCCCAGTGGGCACACACACACAAACACAGCTCATGTCAGGAACCCAGCAAGAAGTGAGAGGACGATGTGTCTAAGCTGATCGCTAAGTATACGCGCATCCGCACATCCTTCCTACCCCCTTTACTTCTCGTGAAACCACCTCCATCTGGCCCCGTGTCTCCATGAACGAAATATTCCATCAGGGGAGTTAAAATAAACTTTATTTTCAGTTCACATTGTGTCTCGTCTTCCTGGAGCTTCCATCCAGAGAGACGGAGAACAAGGAGGAAGTTGCCAAGAGGAGACAGGAAATAAAACTAAACGAAAAAGTGGGAGGTTTTCCCAGCGAAGGGGCAGTTCTATGCATGACATCACAACCACAGTCCACTCACTCTGATCGTTAATGCGCCTCCTCAGAAAGTTGTTTACACAGACATAAGGCGCTCTTACTCCTGCGGTAAATTAAAACTCGCTATTTAACATGCATGCGAAGATGCGAATAATCGGAGATAAAACGCGCCTGGACCCCTGATTTGCGCTCCATTCTTGTAGAGGTAAATTTGATAATGCGCCTTGAAAGAGCTTTAAATCGCTCTCGTAAAGGCATCCATTATCACTCTTCTTTTGGGAGTAACACATGAGGTTAACTCAAGCTCATGGTCCCTGGAAGTTCGTACTTCATCCAACTTCTGTAGGGAGTGACAGGCATAATCTGCATATCTAGCACTGAAAGGACTGCAAGGAAAAGACTGAGAAAACTGTTCAGATTGATTTTTTTTCCCCCTAGCAATACTAAATGATGGCATGTTATGGAAATATAGAATTCTAACTGCAAGTTTCATTCAGACTGTCAAGAGGTGAAAAATTGCTGAGCAAAGTGCAGAAGAACAAGCAAGTTATTAACCACTTCTTTGCCATTCCTCAATTGGAATGAAACATATAACCTACAGGTATTTAGGAAAAATAATCCAATTTTTAAAATTTCATTAGCAGATAACCATTTGCTTTAAAAACACACACACACAAAGGTCAGTATCCTAGCATGTCAGTATACTAACACAAATTATGCACTAGCATAGGAATCCTTTAGTCTAATGTAATGCCAGTTGTGTTAGCTTGTGCAATGGGATTCCTGGACACAAAAACCATTGCACAAGCTAACGCTTTGATGTTGCGATACAGGTCACTTGCTAGCATAATGCAATTTGCGTTAGCATGCTGACATGATAGGATGCTGCAAAAGTATTCTTTGTCCTTGTGGATAATATCGCATTTGCCAATCAAGGCATAAAATTAGAAAGATTGGGCTGCCAACCCACATGAAGTAACAGCAGTCCGAGAGAGGGCCCAGTGAGGCATACGTTATAGCCAGACACTCCCTCCTCCCCCACCCACCACAGGCTCCATCGCACCTGTTCAGGTGAATTTGCCACTCCAATTTATGGATGGCGCTTTCAGTATTCATGGGTGAGACTGCCACGGTCAGTCCTATTTCTCAGTGAGGCGGTAAACCTGCTGCTAATCTACATGGAAATGGTTTTTGATGCGGTTACCTCCCAGGGCAAACAGTAGCCAGTATTGCGGTATATGCATTTTTAAAAAATCTGTTTCCATGGGGGCAAACAAGAAGAACTGGATGTCATCCAACGGGTAGGTGGCAGGGAAGCGAGGAGGTTTGCTCCCCACCCCCACCCTCCCTGCCACTCAGTGAAGCTTTTAAAATTAGTAAGATTCCGCATACCTTCGCACTTCTATATATAAGAGCCTCATTATGCTCCCCTCCCCACTCCTGTGCTCAGCGAAAGGGGCAGGCAGAGATTGAGCGCAGGGTCAAAACGTTATCGTTTCTTAGTAGCTGGTCTGACTCCTGTCCCCAAGGCCATGAGTTATCTCTGGATAGACATAAGCCCCACCCCATGCAACCCTTTTCTTTCGCAAATCATTGCCACTTCCACCAGCCCGCACTGAAGATGACTGAGGTCACACGGACTCCCAAACTGCACAAGAAACGCCACTTGCATCATCTGATGGTATCAACTTGGGGGCGGAGCAGAACCGGAGTAAAAGCTCAGTGTAGATGAGCCCCTGGACTGTACCACGTGAGACTGCAGGTGGGGCTTACATACTGAATGCTCTTTCACTGGAAAGAAAACTAGCATGTTAGGGAGAAGACTAGGCTGGATTTCCTTCTCTCTAGTTTTCTGTGTAGAATGATTTTTGTTTTCGTTTTTTGTACGGAGGATCCTTTCATCAGGTGAGACCCCATGTGCAACACAGGTTTACCACCTCAGTGGGAACCAGCCCTCAATCCCACCTCCGTTGCATCCCTATCACTCTCTCCCTCCCCTACCCTCCCATTTTCCCATCAGTTGGAACATTCCCCCTCAGCCCTGAACAGATATTTTAATGTGGTTCTCACATCACAACAGCAATTCTTGGATAGTTTAACCCAGGAACTGTTGGGGACAAATGAAGCGACAAGTGCACTCATTGTTTCCATTTTCAATTGACAATCCAGGAACACCCTGTGTTTTGTGATGTGTGGACATGGAAACAACCCAGAGTTAACCCATGGGTTGTTGTTGAATTAAACTGGAAATTTTCATCCCTAAACAACCCAGAGTGTCTGGGTTTACATGTCACAAAATTTTAATTAAGAGTGGAAACAGTGCGTGTGTTGTTTGTATGCTTCATTCATCCTGCAAGTCCTGGGTTGACAACCCAAGAACTGTTGCCATGACATGCAAACTGAGTCTTTGACTTCAACATTCCAGTTCTGCAATGAGCCCACTGAACAGAAGATGAAGCATGAAAATGGAGCAAATGTATGCACTTTCCCCTCCAAATGTGCATAATTTCCAGATCCATGTCACAGCAGAAAAGAGCAAACTCTATATCAGTGAATACTCCTAAGCATTCTGGCATATTGTTCACTACTGTCTATACAAAAAATCCCAAAAGTTTTTGCTTAAAAAAAAAAAACCTGCATTCTGCATAATTCCATATTCTCTGCATACATTCGCACATCAAAATTCTGTACTAAAATCATGTGAATAGGTCACAGCTTACAATTTAATATAGAACCATGCCACGTTTTTTTTTCTAATTATGATTTTTTAAAAAAAAAATGGCCTGCCAGAGTTAAAATAATATATAAATAATGGCACTAAAATATGAAAACCATTAAAAGGGAAGATGACATGCAGTAGATATCTACTCAGAAGACATTATAGAGTTGGATATTTTGCTCCACTGCATTCAGCCATCTGAAAGTCTACTGCTCTCTTAAAAGACCTGCTCTTTCACCCTCGCTGTCCTTATGCCTGGAACAGCCTACCAGGGTGCCTTTAAACGTGATGCCATTTCTCTCTCTTGCTTCAAATCCTTCCTCAAAGCCCACTTTTCCATTCAACCAATGGCATGACCCTTAAATGCTCATGCTTTACTGAATCTAAATATGTATAATTGAACCAAAAACATGTTTTCCCTCTGTTTACACTCCTGTCTTCCTCCCTCTCCCTCTTCTGTTGTGTCTCTCCTTGCAGTTACTCTGCACATTGCCATGCACATAGAGAGTGCTGAATTATCAGAAATAATGATAAAAATAATAAATAACAGTTTGTGTAAAATCTAGATTTGGCTTTTTATTATTATGTTTTGGCAGAGTGAGAAGAGAAAAGGCTGAGGTAAATCAAAGGTGGAAGTTACTGGATGCCATGAAGGAGGGGTGCACGTTGCACCCAAAACTCTCTCCCTAAATTCTAGAGTCCTCTACTGACACAACCTGGGTGTTTTCACAAATATCTCCATATGGGCTAGAAACCTGCTTTAGAGCTGATGTAGGAAATCTTTTCATGTTACCTATCTCATGGTAGGTGTGAATCAAGGCTGATTTAAATGCTGTTAGGTTTAACCCAGCTTCCTAAGAGGGCTAGATCTTCACCAGTTACATTTACTGGGGACCAACCCATCTCTGGCAGTGGCATCTTTGCCAGACTCTGACCACAGGGAAGAAAGATTGGAGAGTGGAAATGCTTTGTTTTCCATTCACCTTCTCAAGCTCTTCATCTAACGTCCCCTCTACAAAAAATCAGTTTGACGCTTGGTTATCCGATTATGCGCATCTTCTCACAATCACTTTTATGGCAAATCACTATACACGGGAGGCGTTGTCTTACCGGTTGTATGAAACACGCTTTAGAGGTGTTTAATGCAGAGAATCACTTGTTTACATGATCATAAGGCGCTTTAACTGCTGCGGTAAATTAAAACTTGCTATTTAACGCGCATTCGATAATGCACATAATTGGACAGAAAAAGCGCCTCAACCCCCAATTTGCGCTCCACTCTTATAGAGGTCAAATTTTTAATGCACCTTGAAAGAGCTTTAAATCACTCTTGTAGAGGCACCCTAATCCTCCGTTCTGTTCTGAATTTGGTATCTCTTACAGAAGCTCTGAATAGAGTGAAAAGGAGGGACAGCTGAGGCATCCTTGCTGGAGCTGGTTGGAAGAGGAAGCCAAGGGACAGCTGCTCTCATGCCGGCCAGCCTCCCTGATACTCTGACCTTGGTGGAGTGTCCAAGAATCTGTACAGTAACAGGTTGAGGGGGCTGGACACATATTAGGTTGCATGCCTCATGCTGCCGTTCCCTGGTTGAAAGCATGCCCTGAGTTCTAATGAGAAACGGTGTAATAGGTGTCCGCCTTCTCTGCGGCAAAGGCTGAAAAATGCTGCCATAAGGAAAATGAAGCTGGCTTTGACTGCTGGTGTTTTCCGTCTGTCAGGAAGAAGTAGAGAACTGCACTGGAATGGAGGGTGCTGGGAAGACTTATTGCCCTGGGAGCTGAACTGGAGAAGGAGCAGATGGCCACATACAAGAGAGCAATGATCAACTCTGGCTACAAGAAACTTTAATTAGCCATTTTGGATGCAGGAGGAAACTGCATTTGGCCGCTGGAAAAATTGTTTTGGTTTGCAGCAATGGGAAAGAAGGCTGCTTCATTTGCCCCATAGTTGTAGGACAAATATCATAGCCAAGTCCTCTATTACAGGAGGTATTAGATATCCCAAATAAACAATCACAGGGAACATAAGATCCTTGTCCACTGTTACAATAACAAAAATGTCATTTGTTCTTATGCTTTGCTGATGAGTTCTTTTCCAATGCTGAATAAGCGATTCCCCCTTTTTAAAAAAAATCTATTCTTCTTCATTTTATTGTCTCAAAGCTTTGCAAAACAAATTAATTTCACCACTGTCACTATTTTGCAAACCATCCATAAAACCCTCCTTTCAGTAATGAACGCTTGATCTTCTTTCCAGACCCTTGCAATGGCAATATATTCTGAGAAACTATAAAAACAAGTTTAAAACCATATCTATATCACAGCCTAGGAATAACATAGCCCAAGAAGATGGATGTTTGGACTGAGATTTGGATCATGTTGACAGCTTCCATTATTGCTATTATATATATTTTTCTGGAATCCTCTTACCAATGTCCAATAAATCTCCTTTACTTGTATACCCTCTCGAGCAATTGTTGCTATCCCATTTGTTCGTATCTATCATAAAATTGCATCACGCCAACTGCAGCCTCTCCCTTTTGTATGGTTTGATGTTCACTTAATGACCTTGATGGCAGTCACACAACTAGCTTCTGGAATTTGTGGCTGTCACGGGGGGCCCTGGAAAAGGGAGTTCAAACCACCCTCTTCCATCCTTAGTCCCTAAAAACAGCAGTTGTGAACAGGTAAGTTGGTAACACTAGGCTGACCAGATAGAATCCAGGCCAGGGCTCATGTAACTTTAACAGTTGTAGAGAAAAGGGAATTTCAGCCAGTGCCATTTGTATGCTATTAGTTCCTGGTGAAATTTCCTTTTCATCACAACAGTTAAAGGTGCATGCACTATACTAGAGTGACCATATACAAAAGAAGGCAGGGCCCCTGCAACTTTAACTGTTGTGTTAAAGAGGGAATTTCACCAGGAACTAATTGCATACAAATGACACTGGCTGAAATTCCCTTTTCTCTACAACTGTTAAAGTTACATGAGCCCTGACCTCCTTTTCATACGGTCAGCACAGTAACAGTGGAATTGGGGAGGGGGGTTCCTATGGTCCACCCACCACTGGAATGAAGACTCCAAGAGCCTCTCCAAAATAACATTTCGCCCCTGGGGTGAAAAACATTCATCACCCCAGCCCTAACCTTCTCTTACAGGTTGAGGTAACCTGGAACCACCAGCCTTTCTACCCTCCCAGGTAGCCTTCAGCCATGCAGCCTCCCCAGCTAACTCAAACCAAAGATCCTTTGCACAGGACTTGGTCAAGTATTTACAGTTCTTTGTCTTTGAAATTGACATCGTGGCAGGATCTGTGTCAGGCTATTGTGCTATTGTGAAGACTTAAAAAAGCACTACTGTGGTATTGTGAATGGGGGGGAAAGCTAGATATTGTGAATGGAAGAGCAGGGTACTACACTATTGTAAATGGTTGAAACAGCACTAATACGATATGGTGAACGGGAGAAAATGCTAGATGTTGTGAATGGGAGGGAAGGCTATTGCACTATTGTGAATGCTTGTGAATGAGCAATGATGCTAAGCGGGAAAAGAAGCCAGGGTCCAAAAGTGCCCTGCTACGAATGGGGGGGGGGGGGAGAGAGGAAGGGGCAGCCCTTCCCTTTGACCTAGAACCCAGAAATGCCCCTAGCCATGCCCAGAATTTAAATGTGGTGGTATGGGACACATTGCAGCAGAACTGTTCAGGAACTGCGTTTAAGGAAACACAATGCATTAAAGTGATTCTGCAAAAGTGCACCTTTTCCAGAGGGAAGCTGCAGGGTTGCTGAGGTTTGGTGACAGCATCATCTATCAGGAATGACCCTGATGCGCTCTCCCTCCACATTTCATTGGCCTGTAGTTTGGGCTCAAGACTTCTTCCAGGCCCTACTAACTGACATTCATTTAACTGGGAGTGAACCAAGAGCTATCAACATGCAAATTACATGCTCTAACACTAAGTTACAATCCCTCCACTGCTGGCTTCTTTGCCGCTTCCATATGGGTTGAAGGTATAGGGACACAGGAAGCTGCCTTATAGCAGGTTGGTCTATTTGTCCATCTAGCCCAGTTCTATTGATTCTGACTGGCAGGACACCAGGGTCTCTCCCATCACCATCTACCTGATCCATTGAACTGGAGCTGCTGGGGACTGAGCCTGGAGCCTTCTGAAATTCAAAGCACCTGCTCTACCACTGAGCTATGGTCCCTTACTATCGCTGAGTTTGGATGACACATTAGGCAACAGACGGGGGAAGAGGCAACTGTCCGTTGTGTTGATTATTGTGTCAGGGGGACACACAACGGACACGCAACAGACAGTGTATTATGTAACAACGGGGAAAAACAACGGGCTGCTCCATTGTTTAATGGAGTCCCATTGCTTATCATGAGGCCGGGACTATTAGCTGCGCAAAAGGGGGGAGGGGCAACGTGTCGTGGGTCAGGGGCACCGCAAAAATAATGACCTGTCAATTGCCTCTTTCCCCCTCCGTTGCCTAAAGTGTCGGCCGAACTCACCCAGAGTTTTGCAATTCCATTGCTGAAGTTAAGCAGGTTTGGCCTTACTTACTGGATGGAAGACCATCTGTTGACCGTACGGAAGCCACTCTAAACATTTTGACAGCAAAGAAGGGATACAAATATGATCAATCAATCAAATTACCTGCCATGTTCAATCCTGGGTTGCAAAGTTTTTCAAGCCACTTGAGCCTGAGTGGCTTGAAATGTCAAGATTATTTCTCTTCCCTGTTTCTTCCACGCTTACCTTCTTCTCATGCCCTAGCCCACCATGATTGCCCCTCTTCTTTAAGCCTTTGCTTGCTCTGTATCACCTTCAACTGACCCCCTTTTTATTGGAGGTTACTTATTTTTATGTTATTTACTTAGTGGCAAAACTGATTATCCATGTAACGACTTTAATCAATTATTTGTGGTGAAGAACTTCTCTGCAATTTAATTAGCAGAAGTTCTGTCCTGCCCTAGCAATATCTCAGCTGCATCATATGAGGGCTTCTGCTTTGAAATGGCAACACTGTTCATTAAAAATAACTAATAGCTGCAGGGCTTAAAGATGTAAATGTTCATTTTCTTAATGAGAAAAAAAGGGGGCAGGCAGACTCTACCTGTCCGTATTCATTATAGTGTGTCCATGCCGGATGACTCACATTTGCTAAACCCAAGTTTAATTAACATGCTTATTTTTCAATGATATTTCCCCATTATAATAAATTGAATGTTTAAACAGCTAGTGCAAACATTTTGATCCTAGACAAAAAGGCTTGCACAGTGCTGGTTTAAGCATTTAATTTATTATAATCCTTTCCATAATAAATGCCTTAGAAGTTGGGGGCTTCCTCCTTCTTGCACTGCAAAAGGCTATTAGCAGCATTTCCTCTGGTAACATTTAATCCAAGACAATCAAAAACGTGAGGCGTGAACGAAATTGGACTGGAAGCTATGATGATAAATGGGAGCGTCAAGGAATTTTCCTTTTTTTTCATTTCCCCCACCACTTGCTCGGAAAGACCCTGCAGCAGGTGCTTGCTTTGTGGCAAAGGAAAACCCTGCTAGGCTGTGCTGTCATTAAAAGATCATAAAGAAATTAATCAAAGGATTCTATGAGGGCAAGACACGTATGCATTCTATGATCTCTTCACCCATCTCCCCTACTTCAACTTCCCTCTTGGGTCTATAGCTGAAAGATTACTCACAAATTAAGCTGGCGTTTATTCCAAATCTTGAACAACCAGCAACAAACAAGCCTCCTTTAGAAACAACTTGATCAAAGTAATTTCTAAGCAGGCCAGGAACACAAAAGAACAACGGTGCCATTGGAGTGGAACTGGATACAGGGAGTAATTAGTCTCTTGTGGAAAGACACCCACCGAGCAAGGGGCTTAGCTTCCTTTGTAAAGGAAATAGCCCAGTAGGTGGTGCTGCAGTCCTTATAATTTTTGACCTGGTTGACATTGGTTAGGCCTTCAAGGACAAAGGAAGCAAACACCTTTTCTCACACCTTCACTGTGTTTAAAAGACAATGCAGAAACATTATAATACTCTTGGAAAATCTACTCCTCAAAAGCAACATGATAACTTAGAATGAAAGCAAGGAGAATCAACTGTGATGCTTGAAAATATACTTGAATTCCTATTAATTTTGCCAGTTTTTTGTTTAACTCTGCAAACTTTAATTTATCGAAGCACTATGGCTTACTACCCAACAATAAGAACCAATGGCAGCTGAAGCTGACAGTGCTCAGCCAATCACCCTTGATACAACTTTTAAACTATTTATTTATTTTATTACAACATTTGTATCCTGCCCTATATTACTAAGATCTCAGGATAGCTTGGATCTTCCACAACAGTAATAGATTTTTGCTCTCTTTTTTTGGAAGGTATTGTAGGCTCTGTGCTGTGATTAATCCAACAAAGAAAAGCCAAGACAGCTAGACAGTAGAAAGAACCTCCATGCAACCTCATACTTGGAGGCAGACTTGCACCTGAAGTTGGAGGTACTGCTATCTAGCTTCAAGGCTGTAGCTGTCATGGCTTCTCTCTTGTGGTGCTTCTACAATCATGCCCCCCACCCAAAAAAGGTTTAAACCGACCCACCGACCCACATACACACACAATGTGTTGAGTGATATATTGTGCAACAAGCATATCCTATTTCAGCATTTGTTTTTATAAAGTTCTGTTTTAAACCTCTTGAGGTGGGGGGGGGGAGTCTCACAAGAGAGGAACCATGAGAGTCAACTATGCAAACATGTTTTCAGTGGTAGACTGTGCCTAGGCTGACCTTATGAAAAGGAGGACAGGGCTCATGTAACCGTAACAGTTGTAGAGAAAAGGGAATTTCAGCCGGTGTCATTTGTATGCAATTAGTTCCTGGTGAAATTCCCTCTTCATCACAACTGTTAAAGTTGCAGGCACTATACTAGAGGGACCATATACAAAAGAAGACAGGGCCCCTGCAGCTTTAACTGTTGTGATGAAGAGGGAATTTCACCAGGAACTAATTGCATACAAATAGCACCGGCTGAAATCCCCTTTTCTCTACAACTGTTAAAGTTACATGAGCCCTGACCTCCTTTTCATATGGTCAGCCTAACTGTGCCTGAACATGGCAGTTTTGCTACCTAGCTGTCATAACTTCTCTCTTGTAGTGTTTCCCCATCTCCTTGAGCTGTGTGTGTGTCTATATATATATATATATATATATTGATTAGGCAACTGACTGTCTGGGCAAGTACATCCCATTGCCTCAACATCCTTTTGTTTTTGTGAACATCCCAAAGAGCTTTGGCTATTGAGAGGTATAGAAATAAAATAAAATAAATAAAATAAACATGTTTATTTTAATATTCAGAAGTATTTTCTTTTCTATAAAACAAACAAACAAACAAACCTCATTAAGATGACTGGGCAAATACATCCAATCTCTTAGAATTCTCATTCTTAGTTTTAAACAATTATGTTGTACTGGCAATGTGTGCAAAGGGAGGGGGCAGTCTCAGAACAAGAGAGAAACCATGTTTGGTAGATTTTTTAAAAAAAACATACACATCTACATTCAGATGCAAGTTATCATACAACCTGATTCAGAAGCAGACTGTGCCTAAACATGAAGGTTCTATTATCTAGCTATCAGAGGAATGATTTTTGTCACCTTTGAAACAGCTCACTTACTTCTCCTTCATCCCCCAGCTGCTAAGGTTGCAAGCTGATACAAGCCTGCCTCCTTTGACAACAAAATGGAACCTCCACATTCAGAGGCAGTATAACACTCTCTCTCTCTCTCTCTCTCTCTCAAACACACACACACACACACACACACACACACCAGTAACATCAAACAGAATCAAAGTGTTTGGTGTGTCCGTGTGTGTGTGTGTGTGTGTGTGTACAAGTGTGTGGCTGCTGCCCAGGAAAGTACTTGTTTGTGTGGAATATATGAGCTGGTGGGAATAGAAGAAGTTGTTTCTAAGCATATGCAGAGTTCATTTCCTTCCCAGCCTTAGCCAGCCCAGCCCTCAGGCATCTGAGGCCTCCTCCACACGAGACGTTTAATGAGCCTTGAAGGCTCATTATAAATTTTACCTACACACGAGCGGAGCGCAAAACGGGCGTACAGGCGCGTTATCTCCCCGATAATGCGCATTTTCGAACGCGCGTTAAATAGCGACTTTTATTTTGCTCCGGCCGTTAAAGCGCATTTTCGCTGTGTGAACAAGCGATTATGCGCATTAACTACCTGTAAAGTGCTTTTTGGGCATCTTTTAATGCGCTTCGCCGCTTCTCGCCGCCTCCCGTGCAGAGGGATTAGGCGTAAATGCGCCTCCGCGAAAATGCGCATAATCCCCGAACCGGGCGCAAAAGCGCATCCTTGTGGAGGGGGCCTGAGATAAAGGTCAGGATTTTGAAGTCCCAAGGTAAACTTTGGCTGGCAGTTCCTTCAGTTTGGCATGCCCACGCAACCAATAAGTGTGTTAGCTGAGATTCAACAAGTGGGACTCTATCTTCCCAAAGCAATGCTGGCCATTTATTCTGTGGGAGCTCTGATTCAACACTCACACAAATGAATTCAATCCCTAAGTGGAAGAGAGGAATCCAAACCCAAAATGATTTCCCCCTCACTCTCTCCCAACCATCCACTTCAACTGGCATAATACTTCCTCCTCCCCTGTATTTTCTCCCATCTCCCCTGGTAGCCAGCCACACTCATTCCAGTCCTTACCCCTTCCCTCCTGGCCAACAGAGGACTGGACTGAGCAAGCTCCTGGACATACCTTATGGGCTGGAGAAAATGCATTAAAAACAACAACAACCTACAACCACATTATGGTTACTATGGCAAAACACATGCAAGACCTTCCCATGACCAAACACAACAAACAGTTTCCCAAAAGATGCTGTACAAATGGAGAAATGGGGCCCATAAAATTTTACCCCAGCAAAATCTATGGGAATGACAATAGGCAATAGGCAATACCTGTCAAGCTGCTGGAGGTCACTCATCAAATTTTAAAGTCCTATAAACGAGGGTGTTTTTTTACTCTTTCTATCCTAAAATAAGCATGGACCTCTCCTACATTGTGAAGTTTCAGATCAAGCCTCAGAGCCCCACCCCCAATTTTTATTATAATGGCAGAATGTGATCCATCTGTCTCACTCTTAACAGGGGGCCACAACTGTGGCCCTATAATATCAGTATTGTTGCACTGGCATTGTTTCCAATGACATTTTAAAGCACTCTCCCTCTCCCATAATACTCGAAACCAGTGGGGTCATCTCATGAAGCTGACTGGTGGGAGATTCAGGACAGATAAAAGGAAGAACTTCTTCACACAGCACGGAGTTAAACTCTGGAATTCGCTACACAAGATGTGGTGATGGCCACCAATTTGGATGGCTTTAAAACAGGGTTGGATGAATTCCTGGAGGAGAAGGCTATCAATGGCTACTAGTCATGATGTCTGTGTGCTACCTCCAGGACCAGAGGCAGTAAGCCTATGCACACCAGTTGCTGGAGAATATGTGTGGGAGGGTGCTCTTGCACCTGCTGGTGGGTAGGGTGACCAGATAAAATCCAGGTCAGGGCTCATGTAACTTTAACAGCAGTAGAAAAAAGGCAATTTCAACCAGTGTCATTTGTATGCAATTAGTTCCTGGTGAAATTCCCTCTTCATCTCAACTTTTAAAGTTGCAGGGGGCCTGTCTTCTTTTGTATATGGTCTCTCTAGTATAGTGCCTGCACCTTTAACTGTTGTGATGAAGAGGGAATATCACCAGGAACTAATTGCATACAAATGACCCTGGCTGAAATTCCCTTTTCTCTACAACTGTTAAAGTTACATGAGCCCTGACCTGGATTTTATCTGGTCACCCTACTGGTGGGGCCCTGATTTTCAGCTGGTTGGCCCCTATGTGAACAGAGTGCTGGACTAGATGGACCCTTGGTCTGATCCAGTATGGCCCTTCTTATATTCTTAAGATAGCGTGGCATAGGAGCTAAGACCCTGCACTACAAATCAAAACACCCCCAGTCTGACTCTCACAGGCTCAGTAGGAGGCCTTGAGGTACATCACTCTCCCTCTTAGCTTCAGTCCCCCATCTGTAAATTGGAGGTGATAATATAGGCTGACCAGATAAAATCCAGGTCAGGGCTCATGTAACTTTAACAGTTGTAGAGAAAAGGGAATTTCATCCAGTGTCGTTCGTATGCAATTCGTTCCTGGTGAAATTCCCTCTTCATTACAACAGTTAAAGGTGCAGGCACTATACTAGAGTGACCATATATAAAAAAAGGCAGGGCCACTGTAACTTTAACTGTTGTGATGAAAAGGGAATTTCACCAGAAACTAATTGCATACAAACGACACTGGATGAAATTCCCTTTTCTCTACAACTGTTAAAGTTACATGAGCCCTGACCTGGATTTTATCTGGTCAGCCTATGATAATACTGACCTCACTTACATGGTTGTTGTAATAGCCTTTCCCAACTTCAGGTCCCCAGATGTTGTTGGACTACACTGCCATCATCCTTGACCATTGCCCATGCTTGTTGGAGCTGGTGGGAGTTGTAAGCCCAACAATGCCCTGGGGAGTTACAGTTGGAGAAGACTGTTAAGGATTACAATGGAATAATGTCTTTGAAGTGCTTAACTCAAAAGCACTCCATGGGGGGCGTGGCTTAGCAAGTATGGAATAAAGTCGCAACTCACTCGCTCTCCGAAAGAAGCAGTGATTTGATTATAAATTCCTTATCCTAAAGCGAATGGATTGTTATCTAAAGTCTTGCTATGGAGAGAGGGAAGCCTGCTGTAAATGAGACTGCAGCTGGAAGGAGATTTATGGTTTTATAACCGGCTCGACAGGAGGGAGAAGGACGGGATCGGCAGCGTTGATATACATCTGGCGAAGGTAAATAAAGGATTTATGACTGCTGGCTGATTGAACAGGCCGCTGTGAGGAGAGAGTAGCAGCTAATATTTGGAAAAGAGATTTTTGAGCTTTTGTGAGAGAATTGTTAGCTGCATAACTGGGAGGCGGGGCGAAGTGTGCCCGGTGAGAGGAAACAAAACTTAGCTCCGACAGCTTTGAAAAACAATTAAGGAGAACAATTAATGGATTTATAATTGCTATAAAGGCTGATTGGGAGACGGAGGTGCCGGAGGGAGTGATTGAGTTGAAGATTTATGAGAAAGAGACTTTTGATCCCCGGCGAGAAGTGGCTGTGTGCTTACCAGTCAGGTTTGGAAGAGGGCGGCGAAGAATTGAGTGGGTGACTTTATGAGTAGAAAGAAAACTACTTCTTGGAGTCAACCTACGGGAGATCAGCCGTCTGATAGGAGTTATAGACTGGTTCGGACCGGAAACATGCCGGACAAAGCCTCTGAAAAGACAAAGAAGGTCTCTCCCAGTCATGCCGGAAATACCAGCGATAAGGCTGGAAGTATGCCAGATGCAGTTCCTAAAACTACCAAAGGGAGTCAGGCAGATCCAACAGAGGAGCTGACTCAGAAAATTCAAAAGATGCTGGAAATTGCTATGACAAAGCAGGAGGAAAAGATGGAGCAGGCATTAGCGAAGCAAGAGGACAGAATAGCTAAAAGAATTACAGAGTCACAAACTGAGCTTATGGCAGGCCTTCAACAGGTGGTGAAAGATGTTGGAGTTTTGCAGGAAGAAACTGGAGAGCTAAAGGATTTATATAAGAAGCAAGAAGAGCAGCTGATGCAACAGGATTTACGTCTCATAGCTATGGAAGATCGGGACCGGAGGGCAAATATTCGAATAAGATCTTTTGGGGAGCAAGAAGGGGAGACCCTTAATAGTCTAAGAGAATTAATTTTGGCATGGGTCAAACAGCTGGAACCACAGGAAGATTGGGAAATGGCGGATATTGAGAGGGCCCATAGGGTGGGGTATAGGAAGAAAGGAACGCTCCCAAGAGATATAATTGTTAAATTTGCTAATTACTACAAAAAAGAAAAGTTAATGCAAGCAATTAGACGTCAAGGTCAGCCAATGCTTCAAGCAACACCAATCGAGGTTTTCCAGGATTTATGCCCTCAGACCGTGCAGTGGAGGAAGAGTGTTAGAATCTGTACAGGGGCATTGAAGATGAGATTGATATCCTATAGCTGGGGATATCCAGTCTTTCTGAGATTTATGTGGAAAGGGAAACAACAAAGAATAACATCCTGTGAGCAAGGAATGGAACTATTGGAGAAGTTGGGCATAATGGATGCCACACTGGATGGAGGAGCAAAGCAAGATGAAGGTGCTGCAGGAGGGAGCAAATAATAGAAACTGAAATCATATTGTAAGAGGGATAAGGGAAAAGAAGAGGCAAGGAGGGGAGGGTAGACTTTATTCCGGATGGTTGGGCCGAGTTCCCCCCCCTAAGAGTTCTAAGATAAATTGGGACCAATGCCCAGGAAGCTGGTGAGGAGGGGGGTGAAAACGGGGGTGAGTGTGGGGGGGAGGGTTAGGGTGGGGAGGGTAAGTGTTACACAGAGGGAGACCAACTTAAAGATTTGTGTGAAAGAGAGAGATGGAAAATAAATTGAGAATAGCAACATTAAATGTCAAAGGGCTAGGAACAGTAATCAAAAGGAAGAGGATTGAAATATTATTAAAGAAAAAAATAGATATAATTTTTTTGCAGGAAACTCATCAGGCCAAAGAGGGTGTCAATGAGCTTCGAATGAGGGATGTGGGCGTTTATGAAAAGTCATATGGAACTTCTAAATCGAGAGGGGTGGCAATAATAATTTCAAAGACATGTGGTATTAATATTCAAAGTGTAAAGAAAGATAAAAATGGAAGGTTTATTATTATGTTCTGCAAGTTGGGAGAAGAGGAATATGTACTGATGAATGTATATGCTCCAAATGGGAAACAAATGGATTTTTTTGATGAAGTATTTAATGTGTTGGGAGAGGTGGGTACAAAAAATATTGTGATGGCAGGAGATTTTAATATGGTACTAGATAAAGGGAAATCTAGGGATAATATATTAAGAGATATTAAGAGGGAGGGGAAGACGGAGTTAAGCAAATTAATGGAAGGGAAAGAACTAATGGATGTGTGGAGAGTATTAAAAGGGGAAGAAAGGAAATATACCTTCTACTCACCTAGATTTAAGAGTTATTCAAGGATTGATTACATTTTTGTATCAAAAAATATGTTACCTAAAATCATAGATTGTGATATTGGGGTTATCAAGGTCACTGACCATGCATTAATGATAATGGACATTGAAATTAAGAAAGATTATAGACAAGCGAAGAGATGGAGACTGGACATAAGGTTGTTCAATAAAAAATACATAGTGGAGAAGATAAAGAAAGAAATGCAGGAAATTTGGGAGATTAATGAAAAAGAGAATAATCGGCAGGACATATTATGGGATACAATGAAAGCTGTGGTAAGAGGGATTTGTATTAGGGAAAGGTGCACTTTAAAAAAACAACAGGAAGTTCAAAATAAAAAGATTGAAGAGGAGGTAAGGAGTTTAGAAGAAAAGTTAAGGGAGACAAAAGATAAACGTCTAATTGCCCAAATTCAAGCTAAGAAAAAGGAATTAGAGAAAGAAGAACTAGAACAAGTCCAAAAAAATTTGTTATATTTAAAAAGAGATTTTTTTGAATATAGTAATAGAAATTCGAAGATGCTGGCTAGATCCACTCAGTTGGAAAAGGCTAAGAATATGATAGGGACAATTAGGGATAAGTCAGGGAATAGTTGTAACTTAATAAAAGATAAATTAAATATATTTCAGGAATTTTATAGTGAATTATATACATCAGATTCGGGGCCACAAGGTAAGGTATTGGAATATGTAGAGAGGAATTGGAAAACAAGATTGCAGAAGCAGGATAGGGACTATATGGAAGGATTAGTTACTGAGAAAGAGATAGAGGGAGTTATTGATAAACTAAAAGGAGGGAAATCTCCAGGGATGGATGGTTTGGGGCCGGAATACTATAAGCTTTTTAAAGAAATATTAATACCAAGATTAAAGAAATTATTTAATAACATAATAAAAGGGGGGAAGACCCCGCCATCATGGGATCACTCCCTGATTATATTAATTCCGAAACCAGGTAAGGATTTGACGGACCCCGCATCATATAGACCAATCTCTTTAATAAATCAAGATTCCAAAATTTTTACAGCAATAATGGCAAAAAGAATGGGTACATTTATTTTTAAATATATTAAAAAAGACCAGTGTGGATTTATTCCGGGTAGGCAAATGCCTAATTTAATTGGAAGAGTTTTAAATATAATTAATATTATAAAAAAAGGAATTTAAAAGCAGGCTCATTAGCATTGGATATATTCAAAGCCTTTGATTGCGTGGAATGGCCAGCACTTAAAATAATATTAAAAACATTTGGGTTTGGAGATAAATTTATGGGAGTGATGGATAAGTTGTATAAAAACAACAAAGCTGAAATAATGGTTAATGATGGGTTAACGCAACAGATTACACTAGCTCGAGGAACTAGGCAAGGATGTCCTCTTTCACCGATCTTATTTGCAATAGTAATAGAAATTTTGGCAAATGTTATAAGGGAAGATGAAAGAGTGAAGGAGATAGGAAGAAAGGAGAAGATTAAAATGAATATGTTTGCGGATGACACATTACTGACAGTAGAAGATCCCCTGGAGAGCGGAGAGGTGATTAAGAAGCATTTGAGAGAATTTGGAGAAATTACGGGATTAAAAGTAAATTGGGGGAAGTCAGAAATGATGTTATTTAATTACAATAAGGATGAGCTGGAAGAAGGTAAGGTTAAGTTAGGTCTTAGACTTAAAAATATAGTACGTTACTTAGGAGTCAATATTGATAAAGATTTAGATAGGCTAGAGGAACTTAATATGGTAGCTTTAAAAAAACAAGTAGGGGAGAAATTAGAAGTATATAGGAAATTAAAATATTCTTGGTTTGGTAGAATAGCAATTATTAAAATGAAGATTTTACCTAAGATTAATTTTTTGTTTAGAATGTTACCAATTAAAATATCAGATGTGGAGTTGAAAAGTTGGCAAAATATGATTAATGCATATTGTAATGGGGATAAGAGAGCTAGGATTAATAAAGGGTTATGGTATAAGGCTCAAAAGAAAGGAGGTTTAGGACTTCCAAATATTAAGTATTACTATATTGCTAATCAGTTAAGATATGTTATAAATTGTATTTTAGGGGAGGAAGACCTTGAGTGGTTGGAAACGCAAGCAGGGGAAATAGATTATAAATTGAAAAATATATTTTTTAAAAAAATTCAAAAGAAAGATTTGAAGGGACTGGACAACCCTTTGATGAAAAATATTGTGGAGATCTGGGAGAAATTTAGGGGGAAGTTGATACCAGGAGACTCTCCACTTGCCCCAGTGGTAGTAGTGGGGAACTTCCCAAGGGTATTAAAGTGGAGATAGAAGCGAGATTGAAAGACCAGGAAATAATTAAGTTAAGGAAGTGGATGGAAAACATGAAGGATAATGATCAAATTAAAGAGATATTAATAGGTCAAAAGATAGCATGGTTTAAATGTATACAATTGGGAAAATGGACTCAGGAATGGAAATTGAAAAACAAAGAATGTAGAAATAATACAAGATTTGAAGATTTAATTGAATTAAAAGGAAGAAAAGAAGAAAGGACTGACTAGTGAGATATATAAAATATTGATAGATGAGGAATTTCAAGATTCACTTAAAGCTATAAAAAAGATTTGGGAAGAAGATGTAAAGGGTGAAATCAATGAATATAACTGGGAGAGGTTGTGGAATGCAAGAATGTTAAAGCTGCTGTCGATTAGAATTAAGGAGAATTTTTATAAGATACTGTGGAGATGGTATCTAACACCTGTTAGATTTCACCAGATTGATAAAAAAGTATCTAAAAACTGTTGGAGAGGCTGCCAGGAGGTTGGAACCTATTTTCATATGTGGTGGAGCTGTGAATACATACAAAAATTTTGGGAAAGGGTGTTTAAAGAAATAAGTGAAATAATTGGAAGTAAAGTGGAGTTAAACCCAAAGCTTGCTCTACTAGCAATATGGGATAGAGGGAAAGAGAATAAAACTAAGAGAGAATTGATAAACAACCTCCTGACACCCGTTAGATTAATGATTGCAAAAAATTGGAAAGGACAAGGAAGCTATACAATAGAAGAATGGTATAAAGAAATATGGGATATGGCTTTGAATGATATGTTGACTTGTAAAATGAAGATAAAGAGGGGAATGTCCAGTAAGAATGATTTTGGAGAAATATGGAGTCCCCTTTTGGAATATGTATTAAGATCGGGGAAGGGACAAAAACCTTCAAAAGAGTCGATAAATTTCTGGATAGATGAAGAATGATTAAGAGGAGGTCTCATGGGGTGGGGGTGCACGGGGGGGATTGTAGAGGATTATGTATGTATTTTATGTTGTTATGGTTATTATTATGTTGAAATAAATAAAAATTATTCCAAAAAAAAAAAAAAAGCACTCCATAAATGCTAAGTATGATAAAGCAATTTGAGAACCTTCTCTCTCTCTTTCTCTTTCTCTCTCTCTCTCTCTCTCTCTCTCTTAAGGATCTAAGCTTTGGCTAGTATAATTGATTGTTCACTATAAAACTGTAGAGGAGCAGACTTCAGTGCCTGGAACTGTGGCGGCATGAGGTATTTTTGTGATGCATGGAAGTGGCAAGATTTGCCTGCATAGCGACTCTGGTTTAGTACATAATTAAAAGATACATAATTAAAATTAATAAGGAAAGCCCTCTAGGGAAACTAATTATGTTGTAAAGACTGCGATCAAATTCAAAACGCAAGTTCTTGATCAGTTCAGTCGAATGACATTGAACCAGGAATCAGCCAGGGCAGACTGCAAGTTCATAACAAGGAGAGAACAAAAAGAAATTTCCCTGAGAATGTTCAATGATTTATTATTGATTTCATTGGATTTTTTTTTTAAATGCAAAAAACATTAGTTAGAAGGGACACATTGTATCTTTCTCTTGTCTGTGTGGCTTACGGTAAGGCACCAACATGGCAAAGCCACCTTGATTTACCAAGGGTGCAATTCTATGGGATTGATTCCCGAACCACAGAAGTCCCTGAGATCTGAAGTTTCTGATGATCTGATGCCCCGCCAGGATCTTGCTGGCAGGGCAGGAGGCGTGATGGAGGCTGTTAAGCCTGTCTGTCCACCATTGCAGTATTCTCTGCTAGACGGACCTCCGAGCCCATCTAGCTGACTTGCGCTGCCAGAGGTGGGGATAAGGACTGAGACACTGGATCCAACAGATCCTCAGCCTCTCCCCTCCCTGCCCACCATCAAGTGAGAAATCCCTAGCATTACTGGGGCCTGTCAGATGCTGTCTGGGGGAGCCATAGGATTGTGCTCTTCTTACACAGGTATATGCACAAACCTGGAATTGCAGTACAAAGAAACACTCCTTTAGTGCACTTTCTGCATTCACCTACAGGGTACATAGTTTAATTATCTACTTTGGTTTGGAGTCATGCATTCTCTACCTTATAAAGAAATCCCTAACTTGACAGCAATTATATTTCCTTTCTGAAGTTTTCTGCCCCCCTAGGAAATAAAGGGAAATGAGCTGTAATTCGATTAGCATACAAATGTTGAGAGGAAACATACTCCTGTGAATAGCTAAACATTGATGAAATCTAATGCAATTTATATAAAAAAAGTTCCAAATGTGCTTTAAAAAGGTGCTTTAGTTGGACATCTAGATATAGAAGGAAAATGGTCTGCAGTTGGGGCTCAGCTGATACGGCCTTCCACTGATAGTAGGTTGACCAGATAAAATCCAGGTCAGAGCTCATGTAACTGTAACAGTTGTAGAGCAAAGGGAATTTCAGCCAGTGTCATTTGTATGCAATTAGTTCCTGGTAAAATTCCCCCTTCATCACAACAGTGAAAGTCGCAGGGGCCCTGCCTTTTTTTGTATATGGTCACTCTAGTATAGTGCCTGCACCTTTAACAGTTGTGATGAAGAGGGAATTTCACCAGGAACTAATTGCATACAAATGACACTGGCTGAACTTCCCTTTTCTCTACAACTGTTAAAGTTACATGAGCCCTGACCTGGATTTTATCTGGTCAGCCTAACTGATAGGGTTTTTGCAGAGTTCCCAGACACAGAGAGAAGTGCAAGGGGTGTAAACCACTTCTGTGACACTGCCCCCAAGCAACATGTGTTCAGTCAGCACAGTGTTCTGCGCCCTTCACTTTGGGCCAAACCATGTGTGATACAAATCAATGGGCGAAGGAACATAATTTGAAACTAAGGCAAGGGTTCTGAGATGGGTCAGAGGAGCAAGGTTTCACACTTCCCCCTGTGACATTTCCCCAATCTAATTCCCGCTCACCCAACACTCCTATAAGCCTCTCTCCCCACCCCCTCTGGTTAAAAGGAAGATTTTGCATCTGAATCCGAACTCCCTCCCTGAACAGCAGTGGGGGATAATTTAGATCATGAAAATAGGTACAAAAAAAAAGATAAACATGCCCTACACCAATACTGCTACTCCAAATAATTTCACAGCACACTGTAC
Organism: Anniella stebbinsi; assembly: GCA_029215795.1. Classification (NCBI taxonomy): domain Eukaryota; kingdom Metazoa; phylum Chordata; class Lepidosauria; order Squamata; family Anniellidae; genus Anniella; species Anniella stebbinsi. The sequence continues at coordinate 177,544,431 of JARDYH010000001.1, forward strand.
CTTTTAAAAAGTAAACAGAACTTGGGGGATCTGGTCAAGGATTTCTAACCTTGGCTGGAAGATTAGGGTGACCATATGAAAAATAGGACAGGGCTTCTGTATCTTTAACAGTTGAATTGAAAAGGGAATTTCAGCAGGTGTCCTTTGTATGCATGCAGCTCCTGGTGAAATTCCCTCTTCGTCACAACAGTTAAAGCTGCAGAAGCCCTGCCCTCTTCTGTATCTGGTCACTCTAGTATAGCTCCTGCAATGGGACCTCTACAACCCTCCCCACACACTCAGGTCCTCTGGGAAGAACTTACTTCAGTCAGCCCAAACTAGGCTGACAACTGTTACCCAGAGGACCTTTTATTCTGTCGCCCACCAGACTGTGAAATGGCCTGCCGGAGGAGATTCACCAACTTCACTCTCTCTCTGAGTTTAAGACAGCTATAAAGACTAGCCTCTTCCAGCAGGCCTACCCAGATTAATTTTAAAATGTCTCAATTGTTATTTTGATATTGCATTGGTTTTATATGGTCTTTTAATATAGGCCCCCTCCACAAGGATGCGCTTTTGCGCCCGGTTCGGGGATTATGCGCATTTTCGCGGAGGCGCATTTACGCCTAATCCCTCTGCACGGGAGGCGGCGAGAAGCGGCGAAGCGCATTAAAAGATGCCCAAAAAGCACTTTACAGGTAGTTAATGCGCATAATCGCTTGTTCACACAGCGAAAATGCGCTTTAACGGCCGGAGCAAAATAAAAGTCGCTATTTAACGCGCGTTCGAAAATGCGCATTATCGGGGAGATAACGCGCCTGTACGCCCGTTTTGCGCTCCGCTCGTGTGTAGGTAAAATTTATAATGAGCCTTCAAGGCTCATTAAACGTCTCGTGTGGAGGAGGCCTTTATGTATTTGATTTATATTGTATTGTTATGCTAATGTTGTTCCCCGCCTCGATCCAAAGGGAGAAGTGGGAAATAAATAAATAAATAAATAAATATATTATTATTATTATTATTATTATTCATGTAGATAATGGGTACAGGGAGCTTGAAGCTCTCTGCTTTATTAGCATCTGCTTGATGACTGACAACTGAGTCAAATGCTACTGAAAAAAATTGTCTTTGAGGTGTTATGGAAGTTCTCCTCTAACAGGAGACCATAGTACTATAGTAAAGCATAAAGAACCTATATTGTTCATGCATGTAGAACCATGCCAAAGTGGGGAGGAAAAGTATTCCATGCATGTGCAGAAACACTCTTTTCTTTATAATTTCTTTGTATATTCTGGGGTGGAGCCCTGAGTCAAAATTAAGTGACCGACAAATCACCAAGCATAAATTTATAAGTGGCCAAATCCAGTTTCTAAAACTTTTATTTGGACTGTACTCCTATGCGTGATTTATGCTTGCATAAAAATGAGGTGGTAAAATGGACTGCACCACTTCTCAGAGAAGGTGGGGAGGGTCACCTTTTATCATATGCCTTTGAATCTAAAAGCTCCCTGCACATAGAAAACCAGCAGTAAAGGCTGAGATAGCATCTTTCTTCTGGGTATGCTAGTCTCTGTTTTCAGAGAAGGAGCTCCATCACACCAGCATTTTCATGCACTCTCAACATGCCTGGTGTCTGGTTTTGCAGTTGGCACTCACATGACATCGTACCCATCCTGCTGTGATCTCTCTGTGATTGGGCCTTTTCCTTCTCCTCTTCTATTTTATTTTGGTATGTGGAAAGTCCGGTTCTTTTCCCCATGTGCGATAACTTCGCTGTTCCATTCCCATGTAATTTCCTTTTCGATGCTAGATCGTCCCGATTTTTCTGCTGGGGGTGTGTCTGTGGAAGGGCATATGTGTAGGGCGGTGTTGCTGACGAAAGCAGAGGGCGAGGTGGTTCTCCCCCAGCGCGCCATTTGAATTTCCTTTCCTCATCATTCTCCTTAGGAACACCTGCTGGATCGTTGGTACAGAGTTCACAGGTCAAGTAGGCTAAACCAGCTGAACTGGCTGTTCTCATGAATGCCCAATTAGCCAGTGCGGTTTATAAGGGTCCTAGGGAAAGGAACCCACATCCATCTCACAGTCCCTCCCAGCCACAACAACCAATGAACTGCAAGGGGAAGAAGGGAGACCACCAGGTGGTAGGTTAGTAATGTGAGCCCGCACAGGTTGAAGGATGCACACACCGAAATCGTGCAACAACACACACACGTAAAAGTGATCTGCGCTCGATGCGCTGTCAAAACGGAGGCGGATAGTGTGGGGACATCCCAGGGGGGAAAACATAGTGTGATGGAGCTCAAGGTATTCATTCATTCATTCATTCATTCATTCATTCATTCAACAAGTGAGCATTTAAAAGTGGAACCCCACCTGTGACCTGTAATCTGTACAATCTCGCCTTGCACCTTGGCATTTAAAGGGCCACCCTAAGTCATGGCAGCTGAGCTGCATGACGGATAAGATGAATTTCATCTCAGATACAGACTGATTTTGAAAACTGGAGTGGGGGGGGGGGGTGGAGTGAGTGAGTGAATGAAAAGAGAGCAGCTTGCTTGCCAAGGATAGAAAAAGGGCAGTATTAACTAGGCCACAGAAAGAATGCGCAGCTGAAAGATCTGTGTGGTGCCTTGGGTATTGTTGCAGGCCTTGAGTATAGTCATCTATTATTTCCTCTGTATCTTCCTAGCAGGCACGAACATGGGGGCTTCTGTGCACAAGTTTAGAAAGTGGAGTGGGGGGGGGAGAATCCTTTGCTGATTCTTTTGGTGTTTTTGGAGGCAAATTGCAGGAAAAAAATATTTCAAATATGTCGATACAGATATAAAGCACATAACTCCTTCTCCTTTCTACAAGGGATGTGGGGCGAAGAACGAGCTACAGAAGGTCTGGACCGCTTTAATCGCTGAGCTGTCTAAAAAGAATTGTTAGCCCAGGGTCATTTTAATCAAACTGCATGTCAGCTTGCAAAACCTCCAAATTAGCTACAGCTTGGGGAAAGAAAGATGTTTTCTTATTTGTTGAGGAATGCAAACAGATTGGTGTGGCACGCATTCAGTCATGGTGACAGCTTGGATTCCGCCTTTGTTCCTCAAAACTGGGAAGTGATGGAGGGAACCACAGCTACTTCCATGCCTCTTATCAATAGTTTACTATTTTCCAGATTGTCTGTGATTATGACTGTTAATAAAACAAAAACAAAAAAAGGAAATGGCATTTATACACAAAACCCCTGATAAAAAGGCTCTAATATTAATATGGAAGCAAGTTCCTCTCACAACAATGTGAAGAAAGAGATGCTGTAGCATGAAGGAAGGGGAGCTGTAGGGGAGAGGAAAACACCCCAATGCTTAGGTTGGGGGGGGATTGCAGAGCTTTAGCAGGGTAGAAAATGACAATAATACATTAAAAGGATTGTCTACCCTTTTAAATATAAAAACTAAACAGAGCTAGTAGATGTCTTGGGATTCGAGGTTGATTTTCACTATTCCAGAATAAGTATAGACATTGAGATAATGGAAATAGTCATAGCACACAACAGCTTGGGTCAAGCCAATCTTTACCAATCACGTCCTGCATCAAATAGCAGTTACCTTATAAAGACAAATGGGTACCTTTAACATGGACATAACCATTAGAGCCATTATAAGCAGTGTTAAAAATGTCTTGAGGGCCAAACTGCGCATTTCATGGAGTTGCAAGCGTAGGGAGAAAGAGTTGCTTAACCCTTGCATTGCCTGCTGCTTTTCCACTGCACTCCCGCCAAGCTGCTTTGCAGACACAAGTCTGTAACCCAGAAATGGAGAAAAGTGGCAGGTTGAGAGAGGGTGATGTTTAACTACTGCTCTGCTAAACATCACCCTTTTAGCAATGAAGCAATCTGTCCGAATTTTCCTACATGCCACTGTGTGTAAGGTAGTTTGGCCCTGACACAAAATGGACAGATCCAATAAGGACTTTTTACATCTACTAGGGCTCCCCCATTCCTTCTTCTCAACTCCATCGCTTTGTACCAGTTTGGGGACTACTACTCATAAAATTTATTTTCTATGAACTGCCCAGCGAACTTTGGCTCTTGTGTGGTATGGAAATGAAATCACTGGAATGAAATTAAAATTCCCTCAGGTTTCAGAAAAAGCTTAAGTTGGAACTCTATGTGTTGTCCTGTTAACTTAAAAGGGAGGGGTTGGAGCGGGGAGACTTCTGGGGGTGCTTAACCCTTTCCTTGCCTGCTCATTCTCCCCTGCAAATCTTCCCTCTGGATATTTTCACCCTCCAGCCTGATTTCGTAACTGGAAGTAAACCCACATGCAGAGGAGAACAGCCTGAGTGCTCAGCAGGGAACAATGGGTTGGTAAAGAAAGGGTTAATCACTCCTCTACCTCACCCAACAATTCTCTCCAGCAAATGCTCCCTGCCTCTGCAATCATATTATCTTGGCAAATGGAGGTGGGGGTGAGAACTTCCATTCGTCAAAATAATGTGCAGTCCCACCCTTATTAGGCAGTGGTGGACAGAGATGACTCCAAGGGGTAGCAAGGGAAAGCGGGTATTGTCCTAGGCTACCCCATTTCTCAGTTACAGCATATTACGGTCCTGCGTAGCATGAATTAAATCCTTGCTTCCCTAACCATGTTCTTTGCCACCCCTTTGCTCACAAAAACTAGTTTTTCTGAAGTTGCCCTGATGCTGGAAGACGTGTTTGGAGGGGAAGAGTCCCCCAAAAGTCCCACCCACACATGAATCCCTTTGAATTGTAAATGACGTTTTACAACTGACAAATGCTCTTTTTGCGGGGGGGGGGGGGGAGGGGGTTGAAGGAAATACAAGGTCCTAAACTCTGGGGGCTCATAGCCACCAGCCAGGTATACCTTTCTGCACTCTTGAAGATCGGGAGGAAAATCTGCCAGAATCAGACCCTGGTCTGCCTTGTGGCTGAAGCCATTAATCTTTTAGGAGACCACTGTCTTTTCAAAGTCAGCAGCATATCAATATTAAGATAAAGGGGATTCTGAAAGGTGAAATAAAACAAACATTAATTTATGAGATGCAGAAAAAAATGTGGAGGAAATGACAAGATACAAACAATGTATAAAATAAATAAAAAAGAACAATGGGATACTGGTAACAAATGGGTTGCAAAAGAAACATACCCTTTTAAAATGTGTAAGGAAGGGGGGCTCCTCTGGAGCAGCAGAACACGATCTTGTCTGATAACACTGAAGAGGGGTCACAGCTCAGCAGAAGAGCACGCGTTTCACATGCAGGAAGTCTCGGGTTCAATTCCTGGCATCTCCAAATAGGGCGGGGGGGGGCGCTGCCTGAAACCCTGGAAAGTGTCGACAATACTGAGCTAGAGATGGACCAGTAGGGTGACCAGATTTTGAGAACCAAAATCCCAGAACCCCCCCGCCACCCCACCCACCCAAAACAACCCCACCACCACGCGCCCATGCCGCCCCGCCCCGCGCCGCCCGCCCCTGCGCCGCGCTGCCCGTACGCACGCACGCCCCGCGCCGCCCACCCCGCGCTGCCCCCCGCCGCCCCCCGCCGCCCCCCGCCCCGCTCGCATGCCCGCCTCACGCCACCCGCTCGCCCCGTGCCGCCCACCCGCCCGCCCCGCCCCGCCCCGCGCCGCTCACCCCGCACCGCTCGCACCGCGCTCCTTACCTGCTGGGGCGTCCGCTTCCCTCCGGTGCTCGGAATCTACTGAGAAACAGGCTTCCTGGCCTGTCTCTCAGTAGCGCGCCAGGTGATGACGTCAACACCCAGCGCGCTACTGAGGGACAGGCCGCGAAGCCTGTTTCTCAGTAGATTCCGAGCACCAGAGGGAAGCGGATGCCCCAGCAGGTAAGTGCCTCACGCTCCCCGCCACCCGCCACCACCGCGTGACCCCCCGCTGCCCCGGTTTGCCCCCGCCGCCCCCCGGTTGGCCCGGATCACCCCAGGGCCATCTGGTCACCCTTTTGGGGGGCTAAATTTCCGGATTTGGCCCCCCAAAAACAGTTTTTCCCCCCAGATGCGGATTTGCTCCCCATTTTACGGGCATGTCCGGACAAATCCAGGCGGATGGTCCAGGACCAGTGCTCTGACTCAATACATAAGGCAGTTTCTTATGTTATTATAAGAGTGTGGCAGTTCCTAGGCAGAAAACCTATGCAATCATATCTGGTGATCTGACCCGTAAAACAATATCTACAGGGAAAGTTCTTCTTGTGCAAGCCCCATTGAAATGAAACGAACTATGCTGTTGTGCAGTTGCTGTTCATTTCAATGGTGATCTCAAGAGCTTGTCTGTATGTGTGTGTGTGTGTGTGTGTGTGTGTGTTGATTATCTTTAGTTGGCCTAATAAAGGGTTTACACTCTATGGATTTTGGAATGTTTCTTACAGCAACCATGGCTGCCTTCGTTTTTTTAATGATTTGGAGATTGTAAAAAAAAATTTATGATTTGGAGATTGTAAATTTTTATGATTTGGAGATTGTAAATCTGATGTAAATTACTTTCCGAAAACTGAAGATTTTGACCTATCAGGAAACATTTCCTATCACAGTTGGGATAACAACCAAATTATTAGCAAGCCAACAGCCTAACAACTTGTAACAAGAACACTAGATACTATAATTCACTAAAAATATTTAGTTAGGGGGGCTCTACAAGAGTGATTTAAAGCTCTTTCAAAGCACATTACAGATTTTACCTTTACAGAAACGGAGCGCTAATCAGGGGTTGAGGCGCTTTTTATCTCCGATTATGTGCATTATCAAATGCGCGTTAAATAGCGAGTTTTAATTTACCGCTGGAGTTAAAGCGCCTTATGACCATGTAAACATGCAATTCTCCGCATGTAAACAACTTTAAAGCGTATTTCATACATCCCGTAATGCGCTTCACCGCCTCTCGTGAATAGGTATTAGGAGTAAATGCGCTTCTCCGTATATGCATATAATCGGGCAACCAGGCATCAAAGCGAAATCTTGTAGAGGGGGGCCTTAATTAGTTAGTTTTTATTGCAGCCTTAGTCCAAAGAGTTCTGGGTAGTATATATGGCTTCCTCTCTCACCCATTTTATCCTCACAAAAACCCTGTGAAGTAGGTTAAGCAGAGAGGGGGTGGGCTGGCCCCAGGTTACCCAGAGAGTTTTGTCGATGTATGGGGATGTGCTAGCAGTTGAAAAAAAGTAATTCAATTGATTTACTGGTGCAAGAAAGCAGAATGCTCTGGTTTTTAATGCTGTTTCCTTCACAACTCAGGAAAAAAGGGAAACTTAAGAAAACTTTCATCGAGGCACAGAACACTTATTAAGAAAAAAGCAGACTGATACCATGAAGGTATTTGTGATAATAACAGCTAACAAAGCACAAAAGCCTATGTGGCTGCAGGTTCAGGAGGGAAGACAGCTGAGAAGCTGCTCAAACAAACAACGGACGACATTGTCAAGGCAGGAATGAAATACGAGGGCTGCCAGTCAACTATTTTCTCTTAGCTGAAGAACAACATAAGTTAGAGCTATCAGGGATTTATCTTATTCAGCCCTGGGGACAAACAAATAAATCTCCAATGTCTTGGGGTTAAAAACAACAGGCATTCACAGACCATATGTCCACATTCTGCCCAGCAGGATGAGAACAAAGTTTCAGGTTCATAAGTATTACAAATATCTTTGACTTAGAAAACAATTCAGAATCTTCATTGCTATAAATAGCAGAGGTTTTCAGGTCATGGCAGACAATGTTTAGACAGTATATAAACTTCTATAGTTTTGACCCTATTCAGTAGGTGTGCCTATCTACACACGCAGGATAAAACACTTTGAAAACATTTTGAAAACTGTATATGGAGCGTGTCCTGGGCCCCAACAGTTCTCAAAACTGTTATAAACCATTTTAAACCATTTTAAAGCCGTAGCGTAGATAGGCTGACAGAAGAATATTCATGACTAAATTCTACTGGAACAATTTAGTTGCCACTAAGGCTCAGGTAGCCCAGGTAGCAGAATTAGGTGGAAACAAGCTGTGGTGCTAGAATGGCCTGCAGGTGAACACTTCCGTACTTTAAATATTTCATCCAAGCAGAAAACCAGAATGGCAGACAAAGTACTGGGCTAAAGGCTACATCCTTGGTTCTATCTGGAGGGAGTTTGTGTTTGCTTCTTAACAGGGGCATCATTCAATAGTGGTATCCCCCACATATAGTCCAAAATGGAATAGTCCATTCTGCCACCTCATTTTGCTGCATATGTGGAGCCAGTCTAAGTCCCATTCCTTTCCATGACACTTAGGCCAAAACTACATCAAACAGGATATAGCACCATGAAAGCGGTATGAAAACAGTATAAGGTATATGTCTATGGGCCCCAACCGTTGTCAGTGTACTTCAATACTGCTATAAAGCAGTAGTGTGGCTCCTGCCTTTTATGTACTGCTTTCATAATGCTATATCCTGCTTGGTGTAGATTGGGCCTTAGTCACCACTAATTATAGCAGGATAGCAGCCGGTATATCTTGGTGTACTAACTATGGGCTTTTCTAGATGAGGCTTTTAATCTGCCACTTTACCATGGCTTCTGCTTCTGGACTCTTTGTGGGATTCAGATTGGATCCTCTACATACACTTTTTTTCTGGGAGGTTTTCCTTCTCTGCCTTTCTATATGTTCCACTACATGACCTCTAGGTAGCGCTGTGGTATAGCAGAACTACACAACTACACTAGCATTTCATTCCACCATTCTCCAAAATACCAGACTTTCCCGGATCCAACTCCCCACTCCAACCCAGTGAAAATGCTTGGAAAGCACTGGAGAAGATCTGGAGAATAATGACATTGTCTAAAGCACCCACAAACTACCGTGAGTGAGGAATCATGAACACACAATAAATGCCTTGTGTAGGAATACTCTATAATTATTGTTGTGAATGAAGACGGGTATTTTGATAGGTTTATTTGCTTATGGATATTTAACACTGTTATACCTTATGGCTTTCAATGCGGCTTAGAATAAATCAAGTCCAATAAAACATCGCAATAGGTGCAAAAAATACAGAACAAATAAATTGAAACAACAAAAATACAGGCTCAAAATGGAATTCAAGAGTTCTTTCATCTGCATTTTTAAACTGTGTCTAAGCAGCAGAATGGTGGGTGGGCAGATGTTGCTTAACACTTTCCCTGCATGTCATTTTTAGGTATGGAAGATATTGGGGGAAGGGGAAACAATCCCAGATGTTTTCCCACTGGGAAAAATGTATTTATGAATTTTTAATTAATCATTGTTTATATGTATACACCAGACCTTTAGCAACAAGTGTTCCCAGGGCAGGTTATAATAAAAAGTAAAATATCAAAAAACAATATATAATACAATAGCCAACATTGTAAAATCAGTAAAACAGCAGAATTAAACAACAGATAAAAATCATAAGGTGCAATAGATAAAATAGTGGTTTCAAAAGGTTTGGGCACAATCCAATCAATTGCACCATCGATGATCTGAAGCCCCCGATTATCCAATGCAGGGCAGGAGGAGCAGTGGAAACAATCTTCACCTTCCTGTTCTCCAGCCCTACATTTTTCGTTAGATGGGCTTTTTTGCCTGTCTAGCAATGCCGCTTCATAGGGAGAGGGAAGGAGGCTAGAGAGGCCTCAAGAGAGCTTATATCCTGACCTCGTCGGTCTCCTCCCTTCCCTGCCCACTAAAATGTCCTCTTTCTACCCTCTCTGAGGGTGCTTTTTTTGGTCTCACAGGGGAGCTGACATGGTTCTTTCTGCATCAGCTATGAGGGGGCAGGTGTGTGGGTGGGACAGATCTCCCTCCCCCAAGATCAGAGTGCTGTCTCTGATCTTGGAGGGGAGAATCCCCACTAAAAGCCATAGGATTGCTCCCTCCAAGATTTTTAAGGGCACAATCCGAACTTACATGTCCACAGAGAGCTTCGGCTATGGGGCGGTATACAAATGTAATAAAATAAATAAATAAATAAACTTCTCTGGGAGGCAAGAGGATCTTAGGAAGTGATGTAAATTAGGCTCACCAGATAAAATCCAGGTCAGGACTCATGTAACTTTAACAGCTGTAGAGAAAAGGGAATTTCAGCTGGTGTCATTTGTATGCAATTAGTTCCTGGTGATATTCCCTCTTCATCACAACAGTTAAAGGTGCAGGCACTATACTAGAGTGACCATATACAAAAGAAGGCAGGGCCCCTGCAACTTTAACTGTTGTGATGAAGAGGGAATTTCACCAGGAACTAATTGCATACAAATGACACTGGCTGAAATTCCCTTTTCTCTACAACTGTTAAAGTTACAGGAGCCCTGACCTGGATTTTATCTGGTCACCCTACTTTAGGAGGCATGGTGGTGTAGCGGAACAATGCAAACATACAAGTGCAAAAAGCATTTTCCTTGGTTTTCACAATAAAATATCGCATTTTTCTTGCTCAAGTATTATTTAGTATTATTATAGTATTATTTAGACACAGAAACAAAACTGGAGGTCACATCATAGTCTAAAGAACCTGTAAAAAATTGTGAGTAGGGAATGACGAGGACACAAATACGTGTAGAAGAGCTCTAGATCAAAAGAAGTCCTCGGAGTTAACTAGATTAAGGGGACAATCCTATGTATGTTTAGACAGAATAAAGTCCTACATCTCCCAGCATTCCCCAGCCAGCCATGCTGACAGCGGTACATGCCTAGCACGGCACCCCAATGTTTACTTCGGTTTGCCCATGAAGATGAACAGCCACAACTTCATTTTCTAGTCCTTTAGTAATAAAACCAAGAGTTGGATCCAGATTTACACTGGATAAACGGTGCTGGTGAAACTGGATCTCCCTCCTCTCTCCTTCCCTCAGCAGCCCCATCAGTCTGCTGAAAATGCTACACAGAGTCAGAAGACCCCACTGAATGGGGTGAGCTGTGGTGTGGGAGCGGTCCCCCAAAATTGGGCAGAGGGACATTCTGTGGGCACAGCCCTTCCTTTTGCATCAAGTCCCTTCCTCTTGTGGAAGGCAGGTGCTGGATCCAACCCCAAATCTATTTATACATATCACATCAATGCATATTATCCAGAAAATGTTGGATGTACTTTCATGCAGAAATACTCCATTGCAAGGATGGTCTGTGTCAGGAGAACCCTACACACAAAGCTACTTTGCAATAATATAAAACAGTCTAGAGTTTTCTCATTCTATTCTGATTATTATAGTTACACAAGCACTAATCTGAATATAACAATGTTTAGAGGTCAAACATTTGTAGCAAACCATGAGTAGCAGTCTCAAGTGAAATATGAACACAACTGCACAAGGGACTTTGCATCTATAACAATTAGTACATCTTTAATAGAGTCAGAATCAAGGGCAGTCCCCATACTGAATTTTGGCACATGCAACTCTCCCCTTGCATAAAAGGACGTGTGTGTTTTGTAATTTTAAATTAAGTAAAACTGTACATGATTCAGGAAAATAACTGCTGCATTTGCTTTCCATTTACTAACACAAAAAGAAATTACTTTGCCACCATGGTTTCCATATTACAGTGTACATTAATCTTTGTATACATGTATGGAACTGTATGGTGCACCAAACTGTAAGTGCAGAATCAAGAATTTCCAAAGGCCTGTGGTACTCCATTTGTGGTCCTCCTGGATTATTCATTCATTCATTTAATTTCTATACCGCCCCATAGCCAAAACTCTCTGGGTGGTTTATAACAATTCATAAAAAGTTACAGCAACAATATTACAAAAATAAGACATTATGATTTTAAAAAAACAGTGTAAAAAAATTAACACAAGAATGTAAAACAATTTAAACAGTTAAAAACCAATTTCGGTAAACAATTTCTCCATAATTGTCCTTTTTAAGACAGCAGTCAGAGATGCCCCATGATCTGCCGTTTAATGCCTGGGAGTATAAGGTAATCTTAATCTGGTGGCAAAAAGATGACGGTGTCGGTGCCAAGCAGGCCTCAGTGAAGACATAATTCAAAATTGTCTGAGGGCCACCACTAAGAAGGACCTCTCTCTTGTTGCCACTTCTGAGCCTCCCTTGAAAGTGGCACTTGGACGCCCCAGATGTTGATTGTAGTGTCCGGGTACGTTCAGCTCAGGAGAGTCATTCCATCAGGTATTGCAATCTCAAAATGTTAGGCTTTATAGGTTAAAACCAGCACCTTGAATTGGGCTCAGAAACATATAGGCAGCCAATGCAAGCAGGCCAGAATTGGCCTTATATGCTCAGATTAAAGATGTGGAACTAGAAGGGCTACTTTTGTCTATCTTGCAGGTTGCCCATGTTTTCTATAATGCTCCCTCATTTAATATGGGTTTATTTAGAAAGAGCAGCATATCTATAATATCTAATCTATCCTATGTATCTTAGCATAATAGATAGGTATGAATTAATATGGGGCAGGAGGGGAGAGAGGTTAAGCTCCAACCTAATGAAAACAAGCCAATAACAGGGAGGGTGGGGGAAGTAACCTGTTTCAGCACAACAGTATACAGTATATGGTCAATAAACAAATGCCGCAAGATTTAGCTGCCTTGCCTTAGAGACTGCCTTTCATTAAATTCTTTCAATGGGTAGCTTATCCGAAATTTCTTCAGTGACCTGGCAGGGAGGGACAAGAAAACGTTATGTATTTGAGATGAGCAAAGTGCTTTCAAAAAGAGGCATCACATTCCATTGTTACATTCTACTACTTTGGAATGTTTGTCAGTCCAGTGGCTAATATTATTAGTAGGGGTGTGCACGGACCCCCCGGATCGGATCGGGACCCGGATCGGGACCTCCAATTTTGTCCCGGACCGGTTCAGACAAAATCGGAGGCCCCCCGGACCGGATCGAGTCCGATCCCGACCCAAAAATCGTAAATTTTTGGATCGGCCGCCATTTTTTTCCCCATAGACTTGCATTGCAATGCAAGTCTATGAGGAAAAAATGGCGGCGGGTGGGTAAGGGGGGGCCTAACTCCCTCCCCCCCCCGGGGCCGTCCGCTGTGGACGGCCCCGGCAGGTAAACCCCCTCCCCCGCGCTCCCTACCCCCCCTGTGGCCGCCCGCTTCCATCCGCTGGCGCCCGCGGGCGCCAGCGGATATAAGCGGATGGCTCCGGGGGGGGGGTAAGCCCCCTTCCCCGCCACTTACCTTCTCGGCCCGTCCGGCGCCGGCGGCTACTACCAGCGGGCTCCGCGGCCTACTCTCGAGTAGCGCGCCGGGTGATGACATCACCCGGCGCGCCACCCTGGAGCAGGCCGCGGAGCCTGCTGGTAGTAGTAGGCGCCGGCGCCGGACGGGAGCCGCCGGGCCGGGCAGGTAAGGGCCCCCCTCCCCCCTCCCCCCTCCGCGCGCCCCCTCCTCCCCTCCACGCACCCCCTCCTTACCTTTCCGGCCCGGCGGCTCCCGTCCGGCGCCGGCGCCTACTACTTCCAGCAGGCTCCGCGGCCTACTCTAGAGTAGCGCGCCGGGTGATGACATCACCCGGCGCGCCATCCTAGAGCAGGCCGCGGAGCCTGCTGGGAGTAGTAGGCGCCGGCGCCGGACGGGAGCCGCCGGGCCGGAAAGGTAAGGGCCCCCCTCCCCCCTCCGCGCGCCCCCTCCTCCCCTCCACGCACCCCCTCCTTACCTTTCCGGCCCGGCGGCTCCCGTCCGGCGCCGGCGCCTACTACTTCCAGCAGGCTCCGCGGCCTGCTCTAGAGTAGCGCGCCGGGTGATGACATCACCCGGCGCGCCATCCTAGAGCAGGCCGCGGAGCCTGCTGGGAGTAGTAGGCGCCGGACGGGAGCCGCCGGGCCGGGCAGGTAAGGGCCCCCCTCCCCCCTCCGCGCGCCCCCTCCTCCCCTCCACGCACCCCCTCCTTACCTTTCCGGCCCGGCGGCTCCCGTCCGGCGCCGGCGCCTACTACTTCCAGCAGGCTCCGCGGCCTGCTCTAGAGTAACGCGCCGGGTGATGACATCACCCGGCGCGCCATCCTAGAGCAGGCCGCGGAGCCTGCTGGGAGTAGTAGGCGCCGGACGGGAGCCGCCGGGCCGGGCAGGTAAGGGCCCCCCTCCCCCCTCCGCGCGCCCCCTCCTCCCCTCCACGCACCCCCTCCTTACCTTTCCGGCCCGGCGGCTCCCGTCCGGCGCCGGCGCCTACTACTTCCAGCAGGCTCCGCGGCCTGCTCTAGAGTAGCGCGCCGGGTGATGACATCACCCGGCGCGCCATCCTAGAGCAGGCCGCGGAGCCTGCTGGGAGTAGTAGGCGCCGGCGCCGGACGGGAGCCGCCGGGCCGGAAAGGTAAGGGCCCCCCTCCCCCCTCCGCGCGCCCCCTCCTCCCCTCCACGCACCCCCTCCTTACCTTCCCGGCCCGGTGGCTCCCGTCCGGCGCCGGCGCCTACTACTACCAGCAGGCTCCGCGGCCTGCTCTAGAGTAGCGCGCCGGGTGATGACATCACCCGGCGCGCCACCCTAGAGCAGGCCGCGGAGCCTGCTAGTAGCAGTAGGCGCCGGCGCCGGACGGGAGCCACCGGGCCGAGAAGGTAAGTGCCCCCCTCCTCCCCCCCCCGCTGTCCACTTTCATCGGTGGGCGCCCGCTGGCGCCCGCCAATGGAAGCGGCGGTGGGCGCCAGTGGGCGCCCGCCGATCCGCCGATCCGCCGAACCGGTTCGGAGCTTTTTCGGACCGGTTCGGATTGGATCGGCCGATCCAGCTGCGGGATCGGAAATCGGATAATTTATCCGATTTCCCACTGGACCGGACTCGGATCGTGGATCGGGTCCGATCCAGTGCACATCCCTAATTATTAGACAAATCGAAAGGCTGCCTTCCAAAAGGCACACCATCATGACTTTCAGTCTGAGCGAATAGTTTCAGTGCAGCTGAGCACACACTCTTTATTTAAAGAGAAGGCTGCACACAGAAGCCAGTGTCCCCAGTTTCCATGTTTCAAAGGAGGCATTCATTGGTGATGGCAAGTCACCTTTTTTTTGTCCTTTGATCTGCAAACACGGGACTTTGCATTCCATAGCCTGCATTTGGAATCTGTGAATGGAAACCCGTTTATTTTATTTGAAAGCCTTGCTCACGAAAGCCATGCAAAGCCTCTCGCTCCATCAATCCAAAAATGGTCCTACTGAACATAAGTACTAAGTTGGCATTCACCAAGCATGACTGTAAAATTAAAAGCAGTGAAAGAGAGGAAACAGTCAACAAACTGTAAATGAAAAAGAGAAATAGATGTTGTGGTGATTCCCTCCTGTTCTTCAAAAAAGAAAAAAAAGGTAGTTTGATTTTCAGCGGATCCAAAGTTCTGCATGGATGGCATTGCAGGAGACAAATAACATCAATGGTTTCAAAGTGATGCTAACAATCTGCAGCCTTAAGAGTCATATTTTGTATTTATATAGCAGTGTTTGAATGTTCAAAACACTTCATGTAGGTTGTTTTGTTTAAATTCATACAACAACCCTGCAATGTAGGCCAGTATTATTATCCCCAGAAGGAAAGATGAGACACACACCGAGATGTTCTTGGCAGGAAGCAGCATTTATTGTAGTTTTGTAAGGTTTATATAGATCTTCGGTCTTACTGTCCACGAGGGCACAGTCTTGCTGTCCATGAGGACACAGCGTGATTGTACACAATAGCACAATAGAGCACAGCATAAGAATGGTATAAGAATGCAACATTTCATGGACTGGGGAATATTAGCAACACGTTAGGAACATCTTGTATGTAGCCGGAAAGAGATTAGAGACAGAGAGAATGAGGTGACGTCAGGGTGTGCCCATCAACGCTGCTCGTTCTGCCCTTCAATCCCCATATTGCAGGGTAGGAGATACTGTACAGGAATCAAGGAGAAAGGGGACCAAATCCTTTTTGGCGAGTGCTGGAGCTTTATGGTTCAAAGAATCTCAGGCAGTGGCCAACACTGCAAAGTGCGAATCCATGGCCTGCATTTGCACAGGATATTCCTGGCTATTTTCTAGGCACTATTATTATTTATTGCCATCAGTGTGCTTTCCAGAGTGCAAGAGGACAGGTCCTTGCCCCAAGGAGCTTCCAGTCTAAAATTCAACCACGTGAAAGAGCAGCAGTCCCTTTCCTCTTCGCTGTTGTGTATGTGTAGGCTTGAAGGAGGAAAAGTCTTGGAAAGGACCGCCCTTGGTACCACCCACCTGCATTTCCCACCGTTCATTACCTCTGCCCACCTGGTAAAACAGGTAAAGCAAGTTACATTGCAGTCTCTTCATGTCAGATAGAAAGATCGCTTGTCTTTCAGATGTTGATCAGTTGCAAATCAGGTCTCCTTGGAAACATCCTGTGGGCTTGATTTTGTATTAAACTGCTTTGCCGAAGAAGATTTCAGGCAGAGTTCAATGAGGCTTGAATTAGGGACAAAATGAGAGCATGTCCTGCGCCACGCTTCCCGGGGAGCAAGTCCCCCAACCTGTTCAATGCGCCTTACTCCCAAATAACAGCACGCAAGATGGCAGCTCAATGCCAGGAACTCATTCCCACAGAGAGAAGTTTTCCCCCAGTTATTTCCATTCTTGGTGAAATTGACTAGACTTCCCAGAACTTTTATCAGTTTCACCAGGGACCCAGCAAGAGAGAAGGGGGGGAGGGAACTGGAGTAGATAGAAAGCCTTAGCAGACCTCAAATTTTACACAAAATGGGAGGGGTAGCCAGGTAGAGGAAGAGAAGGGCCAGTCATTCACATGACATCACCACACCAGCCCTGCCCTCCAAAGTACGCCCACGATTAGCATTAATCCGAATGGATTGGTTACATGACCATACTGCGCTGTAAGTGCCGAGAGAAAATTAAAGTCGCGGTAAATCGACACTTTGAAAATGCGCATTAACGGAGGCTATAAATCGGATGGATGGCTGATTTGCACCCCGCTCATCTGTCACAACTGCCGCCAGTGTGAAGTGAAGGAGGTTCAAATAAGCCATCTAGAGGTACCCCCAGATTCACCAGATTTTGTGTACACACTTCCAAGCCTTACCTTTGTAGCCATAAGTAGACTGACCATCTGAAAAGGAGGACAGGGCTCATGTAACTTTAATAGTTGTAGAGAAAAGGGCATTTCAACCAGTGTCATTTGTATGCAATTAGTTCCTGGTGAAATTCCCTCTTCATCACAACAGTTAAAGTTGCATGGGCCCTGCCTTCTTTTGTATATGGTCACTCTAGTATAGTGCCTGCAACTTTAACTGTTGTGATGAAGAGGGAATATCACCAGGAACTAATTGCATACAAATGACACTGGCTGAAATTCCCTTTTCTCTACAACTGTTAAAGTTACATGAGCCCTGTCCTCCTTTTCAGATGGTCAGCCTACATAAGGGTTAGAAACGTCATGCTGTTTGTTTGTTTTTTAAAAAATGAAAACTGAGGTTCTTAGGAAGCTGATTTCTGCGCTTAGTATCCCTTTTTGCATTCTTTTCTCCCCACCTCCCTGCAGTTGTGTACTGTCATGGAACACACATACAGCCCTGATCAAAGCCTTGAATTCCCAAGTTTGTTAGAACAGACATCGACTGCATCCACTCATACTCTTCTGGGAATAGTAAATTGCTTGCTAATGAAGAAGATCAGAAGACATATCATTAGAAATGAGCTACAACAATATCCCTCCATCCAGGGACAAGCCAATTAGAGAGTCACACAGTATGCCTTGCTTCTGATCTAATGAACTGTGATTGCATTTGTTTTCAGCAACATCTGTGCTTGTTAAGATTTTTTGAGTATTTGATTGCTAATGACAGAAATTGACAGAAAAGCCAGCCTGTGCTTAGAGAAAGAGGGAACGGGGAGGCAGTCTTGGCATTTTCTTCTGCAACAAGGTGAAGACTTGATGCCAGGGAACACTGGTGTTTAGATTAATTTTGGATGACTTGACATATACAAAGAGTGGTCCTGGCAGTGGAGTTCTGAGAATATTAGAAAGGACAAAGGTTTGTACATTTGTGGAGAAAGGATCTGATCAGCTAAATAAGAGAAAGAGAAGGGTCCTTGGAAGGCCATGGCTGAACTTTTATGGGGTTCATTGTTTTTCCAGTGTTTTAAAAAGTGGGAATTACAAGCCTGTGGTGTAGCTTGGGACATTTCAAGATAGATTCTCTTTATCAAAACCAGCTGAAGAAAGGAGACATCATGGGAGCCCTGGGCAGAAAGGAACCAGACGTCTTTTCCAGCATTAATCTTTCATTTAATTTTTACAAGAGATGCATAATAGATAAGGTGAACTCTTTTATTGGACCCACTTCCGCTGGGCGTCTGAAGTGCTAAAAGCTTCAAGGGGGAAGAGAGAGGCAGGATTTACATTTTTCATTCACTGTATGATCCCAACTTTCCAACTTGCCTTAGGCCTGGACTACCCATGCAGCATAATGAGGCGGCAGTTGAGGCCTAGGGTGGTGGACCACATAAAGATAGGTAATACATATTTATGAATGCTCTTCTAGGTTTAAGCGGGAAATCCCAGAAATATAACTCCACAAGCTAAGAAAAAAATAACCTAAAACCGTACCACACATTGTAGGTCTGATAGAATTATTCCACCTGCTGTGCTACTTATTTAATTGAAAGGAATTTTCACACAGGAAAACACCCCCCAAAACAATTCCCACCTACAATCAGAAGTAGCTTTTTAGCAGATAAGGTGGCACATAACTGTTAGTAATGATAATAAGAATAATGTAGTATGGGCCACTTTGCTACCTCATTTTCTTTCTTCTATAGATCAGGCTTTACACACATATACATTCCAGCAAGTCAAACGCTGCAACATCCCTCAGTCTTACTCCTCCCATTATGTATTGGGCAGCCTGGCTCCTTTTTCTTTTCTTTTTTAAAAGACTGCATGCATGTTTATTTGTAAACGGAGTCATCCTTCACCTCAATATGCAAAATTCCCTTGAGCATTGGAAGGAATGTGTGTTGGGGATATAACAGGGGCAAGTCAACAGGTGCTTTCCAGAGCTCACCCCAGGAGAACAATGAAGGTGCTATGAAACTCCTCTCACCCCTTTTAAAATGTTACTTCTGTCTTCACCTTCTGAGGCTGGGGAAAATGGCCATTTCCCTGATTAAGGTTTCTGTGTATGCCAACAGAAATAACCTTACCTCATATTTATCTCTTATTCTTATAAACAAATAGGGTAGGATTATACCAATATGGTCAGAGGGACAAAACGGCAGGGAAGAAGGTTAAGAACACCCCCTTCCCAGCATTACTGCTTCAGTCAAAATCAGAGTCTCCTACAGCTTCTTTAAGGTTAGAAAACAGTAAACGCCAGAAAATCCAATCACAGATCTGCAGCATCTCTTTCGGCTTTTAGGGGCAGCTCTGGAATCTTTGCCTGAAGCACCTGCTCTACTCTGCTTCATGTAAAATCCAGTCCTAAATGTGTGGGCATTATCAACACTTTCTTATTTTCTTTTGAAACACCCAATTGCATAAATTAAGCAAACAAATAAATAGCTAAAAAGAATCACCTATTTTAGATGCTCTCCGGGGACCAGATTTTGCTTTCCTACCTACCCCAGCCTGTGACTCTGGCCCTTTCCACACCAGGCATTTTGCCAGAAGTACCTAATACACACCATCAGAGCACGGGGACCAGCTGAGGTCCATCCCAGGCGACTTGCCTGGTGCAGAAAGGGCCTCTGTAATGTTTTCAAAGGTATGTTCACTAAGATTGGGGGAGTGGTTAACATCAGTAGTGTAAGCAAGGCAAGTAAACATGGATACCAATGCTATAAGATTGTACCCTAAATTAGAATTTCGTGTGGCAATCTTGGAATACCCTTTGATTGTTTGCTGGTGAGTGCGGTTAACAAGATGGAGAGCGTGCATGAAATATTTCTGGGTGAGTAACCCACCAACATAATCCTGGCAGAACAGAGAGAGAGAGAGAAAGGGGGGGGGAGTTTAAAAATGCCATTATTTTGGAAACCCCTGCTGGCAGTTGGCCCTGCCTCATGTTCTGTCACAAAAATGCAGCATCTTGAAACACAAGAATGCCAGCAATCAGAGGCATAAATGGGATCAGGCAGTAAGTGCAACTTCAGTAGGTGCAAAATAGGCATTGAAAGTCTGACAACACATTGGCAGTGATTAAAATAACATTGAAATATGTCATGTTTTTCTTCTCTATTTGGAACAGCTCGGCTAGTTTTCAATGCAGTAGGTAAAACACAGGTATCAGCTTCCTGGGAGCCTGAGAGTGTTGCACTAGGTCTAGGGAAATCCAGGTTCAAATCCCACTGACACACTCGGGGGGGGGGGGGGGTGACCCAGTCACACTGCTTCTCGGCCTGAACTACCCCACAGGTTGTTGATGTGTGGATAAAACGGCACAGTGGAAGGGGAAAGCCGTGTATGTAGCCCTGATATCCTTTGGAGGAAGGGTGGTATAAAAATGGAATACAATAGGTCATAGGTGGGGCTTCCACAGCCACGTGGTTAGGATTCAGTGATGTAAAAGAAAATCTCAGAGAGGCTGGCTGGGGAATGCTGGGAGTCGGGGGGACCTTTATGTCTAACCATGCAGAGGATTGTTCGTGGCAGGGGAAAGATCAAAGCCAGCGGCCTCCAAATTCACAGCCCAGCCTCTTAGCTAGCAGTTAGACCAGCTCCGGTGGTGATCCTGGCACCCCACCTCTCCTCCTTTAACACACCTTTCAGAGAACAAAGACCAAGAGCAGCCGGCCCAAGCTAAAGGGACAAGCTGCCTTCCAGGGCAGTCGCCATAGTGCCTCGATACAGGCCTGAGCCCCACAGCTTTACTTTTCTTGAGAAATCAAACACAGCATCACACCTCCCATTTTTCTTTAAGCACTATAGTAAGTATTATTAATAAATAAAATCTTTGGTCCATTGTTTTATTGTTCGAGAAGCTTTTATACCTCCCAAGTTTTAGCAGGGCCCCTGCGCCAACTCAGACCCCCTCTAGATGGATTCTGTTTGATGCCTGGTTAGCCGATTGTGCGCATATTCACTGAAGCGCTTTATCGTAAATGCTTGTATGCAGAAGGTAATTGAGCACTCAACTGGTGACCTTACCGGTTGTTTCAAATGCGCTTTACAAGTAGTTTATGCGGAGAATCACTTGTTCACATAGCCAAAATGCGCTTTAACGGCAGGAGCAAAATAAAACTCGCTATTTAACGTGCATTCGATAATGCGCATAATCGGAGAGAAAACACGCCTGTATGCCCGATTTGCGCTCTGTTCTTGTAGAGGTAATTTTTTTAATGCGCCTTGAAAGAGCTTTAAATGCCTCTTGTAGAGGCAGCCCAATACGTCTTCTCCTCTACCGAGACTGTGTGCCATCCTGCAAGGCCTGCAGAGCTGGTCATATGCCCAGGCCAGATGGGAAGTGTGTGCCCCCCCCCCCCATTTCAAACTGTTTTTAATCAGTGGCACTGATTCAGTGCTAAATGCATCTATGAACTAGAACTATGTGTGTAAAAAAGGTAACGGGAAGCACTTTTGTTCCAAGATGTAAGGCATCCCTTCTTCACATTCAGAATTTCACAACGGACGGCTTCGGACGGCGGGTTCCTCGCTTCTCGATAGGCCGCTTACGCTAGGGAAGCAGCGGCGTAAGCTAGAGGGGACCTCCTTGTCGGAGTGCCCCCCTCAAAATCGTGGGCCCCGGGGCCAACTGGCCCCACTGCCCCCCCCCCCTCTGCACGGCCCTGCCATCCTGTCAGTCCCTGCAGTGTTCACTCCTTTGGGTTTTGCCAACGAAGAAAGGCAGCCCTTTTTCCCCCCTTCCTAGTACTGGGTTTTCTCTGGGCAGACCCTGGCCTGGAACTGGGGCTGGCGCGGGCAGCGTCTTGCAAGAAGGCCGCTTCAGAGGTGAGGTTTGCCTTGCGGGTAGCACCGCCGAAAGAGCTGGTTGTCTCCTAGGCTTGGGAAGGAGCCGGAGGGTCTGCGCTGGCCGGCTGGGGCCTCCCTCCTTGCAGGCTGCCCAAGCGCCCACGTGGCCGCGGCGGAGCGCCCACCTCGCCGAGACGCGCCTCCCCGCGCCGTCTGCTGTCCCGTCGGGGCTGCAGGACGCGCCGGGAAGGCAGCACGGGCGAAGGCGGCGCGCTCGGCGACGGAGCACAGCGGCTGGCGCCACGCAGCGAGGATGGCAGAGAGGCTGGAGAAAGCGCCCATCGCCTCGGCAGGGCCGGAGGGCTGCGAGCAGCCCCCGATGCCCCCCGTGAGTACCTCCCACCCACGCCGTCTCCAGCGGGCTGGAACTTTTCCGAAACTCCCCTCCTAGTCTGCAGACCACCACCCGTGGGAGCGGGGTGGGGGGTGGCGGAGGAGGAGGAAGAGGGCCGGGGACCCATGATCGAATGAACCGGCTTTGGCTTCAGATCCAGTTTTTGTTCGGAAAAAGCCAGGCATTGCTTCAAGCGCCCATTCTTGACGCACCGTCCATATATATGCGCGCGGAACGTGCAGAGTTCCTCAAGCTGAGCATGTGCAGAGGAGAGGGTGTTGTTGTTGTTGTTGTTGTAAGGCAGAAGGATGGGCAGAATTCCTCTAAGTAAACATAGAGTGTGCCCCCCCCCCCCATCCCTATCATTTTTTTGGATTTTTAAAGAATCACGTCCTATAGAAAGTAAAGAAATTGGGGGGGGGGGGGAATACTACGTACACGCTTGTTATGGCTTTTGGCAAATGGTCAGGAGGAAAATTCTTGGAGCACAAACGATGGCTGCTTCCAGACGGAAGGCTGCTAGCACTACCAGTGAGCAGGCGCTGAGTAGCTGTTCCATCTTTTTCCTCCTTAATAGATTTTTGTGGAAAGAAAAAAGATGGAGGAAGTAGTGGGAAAACATGGGAGGGTTCCGTGAACGAGGCAGGACGATAAATGATAATAAAGGCCTTACCTGGAAGCACCCTATTAGCTTGATCCCAGCTAGAACTGGTGATCCTCCCTCTAAATATTTTGGTACTGGCAGCCCAGGTATCTTGGACATGGTCTCAAACCATTGAAGTACAAAATCGAGATACAAGGGTGATTAATGCCTCTACTGAGATCCATTGTGTCCCTTCCAAAATGTTACACTTGGACCCGTGTCTCTTCCATATGGGTTCTCTGCAAATTCAGACTTCTCCCCAGTACACGCTAAAACCTCCTGAGCCAAGTAGAACCAAGGCACATTCTTAAGTATGTGGGAAACCTCTAGTGTAAAGGAAAAGAGTTAACTGGAGGAAGAGCTTGGCTCAGAGAGTGGGATGATGTGAATCTTGGTTCGACCCGGGCAAGGCACTTCAGTTGTTAGTTGTCTTGTTAGGTCCCCTCTACAAGGATTCGCTTTTGTGCCTGGTTAGCCGATTATGCGCATAATCGCAGAAGCGCATTTACGCCTAATACCTCTGTACGAGAGGCGGCAAGAGGCGGCAAAGCGCATTAAGGGATGACCAAAATGCTCTTTACAAGTAGTTAATGCACATAATCGCTTGTTCACATAGTCAAAATGCGCTTTAACGGCCGGAGCAAAATAAAACTCGCTGTTTAACGCGCATTCGATAATGCGCATAACCGGAGAGATAACGCACCTCTATGCCCGATTTGCGCGCCGTTTTTGTAGAGGTAAAAAATTTAAAGCGCCTTGAAATAGCTTTAAACCTCTCTTGTAGAGGCAGCCTTAATCATGGATTAAGTGCATTCCAGAGAACCTGCAGCCACATTCCACGTAGCAATCACACATAAACATGCTCCTGGAACCTCTCAGGAAAGAAGTGTGGGTGGGGTCACCTTTGGAGCAGGGGAAAAAAACCAGTTTGCATCAGGGAGAGGATTTAAGTACTTTTTCACACACCGTAAGGGAGATGCCATTTGTTCCCCCCCCCAAAACTGGCCACCTCCTTGCACACAGTTTTCCTTCCTTGGGGTTTACAAAAGGCACCTGTCTGAGCTTCGGTATACGCATTTCTGTAATAATGAGTTTTATGCTCTAACATTAGGCTTTAGTTGCTTGGACAAAATTCAATAACCCCGCATCAAAAGCCCCGTCTTTAGGGGTCCTTCCGGACGAGGCTTTCATGGCAACGTTGCCTTGCCGCAGTCACAGAATTTTGCAGGGGTTCCATACGCCTTGTAACTCTCCCGTATTTTCCCTCCTCTTCTTCCATCTTTTTTTTAACCGTGGAAAGCCTATACAATGAAAAACAGGTGGAATAGCTGCACAATGCCTCCCTAACTCTTAAGAGCTTTCTGCCTGGAAGCACCCAAGGGCAATCTTGTGGAATAGGGGCAATACATGGGGAATCAAACATGTATTTATAATTATGGAATACGGCTGCGATCCGGAACACACTGTGGAGTAAACCTCGTTAAATACGATGGAACTTCTGGGTAAACATGCACAGGATTGCACTGTACAAGTTACTTATCCAAAGCCACCTCGTAAGGTCGTGGTGTAGATGGAATCTGACCTTCAAGACATGGGATGCAGCGGCTGCCCCCAGTAGCCAACTCCAGCATGCCTCTTTCCCCTTGAAGTTTTGACCTGGAAGCCCTACTTGGAACATGGAGGCAAAGAGGCAAGTAAGTGCACGCTAGAAACTTTCCAGCAAGTACTTTGGGATTGTGAATAGGTAGTGGGGACAAGTAGCTCTTCTCTCATAGCAGATCCCATTTGGAATTCTGTGTGTGTGTGTGTGTGTGTGCCCGTGCAGACACACGTGTGTGTATATGCACATATGTGTATATAAAGGTCTGAGAGAAAACAAAGACATGTTAAAGTGCTGGAGCAAACATTCCTCTTGCAGGAGGGAACTTCATTTAATCCTGTACTCATGGATCCAAGCCTACATCCCCTTCCCTTTTTCTCTCAGTCCTGCATATCCACACATGAACACACATACATATACAACAGTTCCAAATGGGCTCGGCTGACTGCTGGGTAGCTTTTGTTTTGCTGTGAGCTTTTAGGTTGCTTTTAAGATGATGGGGCAGAAGCATTGGACGCTCCTTTTCTGAGAAGAGACTTTGGCTGTCATGTGTGCAACTCCATGATGGGAACGTTTTCCTCCTTGCCACCTGCTTTCTAGGATACCAGAAAGTGAGGGGATGTTCCCCATAATTGGGAGACCATAGACTTTTGCTCCCTTAACTCTATGTTTCCCCTTGCTGCAGGCATACTCCACTGTGATGGCAAAACCCTCTAGTACTGGGAGGCTGCTCAGGATTGGGGCCATGGTGCTAATTGGTGGAGCTATCCTACTCCTTTTTGGAGCCATTGGAGCCTTTTACTATTGGAAGGTGAATGACAAGGAGGTGAGAAGTTAAAGACTTTGTCTTTCAGTTGGATTTGAGTCCTTTGGGCCCAGGGTCTCCTTTGACAGGACCGGCTCTGCCGTTGTACAAAATGAAGCAGCTGCCTCAGACAGCTAGTTGAGCAGATCTTGCGAGGGCAGCACATTGCTATGGTATTTAAGTTATCATTATTGTATTTTTACTGCCTCTGAGAGGGGAGAGATGCCTGTGGAATTTTCTGCCAAAATAACTTGGCTGCCCTTTGATGCTATGCATCTTGACTTGCGGGAGGGGGGTAACATTTGCTGTTCAGTTACAGTTAGCAAAATATCTTGGTCCAGGCCAGATCTCTATCCTCTAACCACCTGCTATAGGGAACAACCTCTGAAGCCATCAAGAGAGCCCTAAACATGCTTCCCCACTTGCCTGAAACCATTAGTGAAAAACGTTTAGCTAATAAACTCTCAGTATAACCAGCGGTTTCATATGCTAGCTTGTCAGAACAGCCAAACAATGTTTTCAAAAGCACTTGTGTCCTCTTTGCCAAGTCAAGAATGTAACTATCTGTAGTCAAACTCATTCTGGAAAAAAATATAATTCTGTCACTCCTTTTTGTTTTTTAAAGAGAGAGAGAGAATAGTGAAATAGCATTGAAAGACACACCTGGTAATTCAAATTACTCCTGTTGAAAATAAGACAGTAGGCTGAATGCAAAACTTGCATCATTATAGCAGTCTGTAATACTCTGATGGTCATTGTATTCTATTGAAAATGCAAAAAAGGTTTGTGGTTGACTCTAAAAAAAATGATAGATTTGCACTAGTAAGTTGTGGGCTCAAATACCTCCTTTCTTCCAAGGAACTCAAAGCACTGTAGGTTGGGTAGGCTGACCAGATAAAATGGTGGGTTGAGTAGCCAACTCACAGTTGGTTATTTTGTGGGTACTCCCCACACAACATATTCCCCACACAACATATTCCTACACAACTGTGGGTGGTTGGGGATGGCGTTGAGTGGACTAATAGTTAACCCAGCATTTGACTAACACAGCCCCCACCTAGGCTGACCATATGAAAAGGAGGACAAGGCTCATGTAACTAACAGTTGTAGAGAAAAGGGAATTTCAGCCAGCGTCATTTGTGTGCAATTAGTTCCTGGTGATATTCCCTCTTCATCACAACAGTTAAAGTTGCAGGCACTATACTAGAGTGACCAGATACAAAAGAAGGCAGGGCCCCTGCAACTTTAACTGTTGTGATGAAGAGGGAATTTCACGAGGAACTAATTGCATACAAATGACTCTGCTGAAATTCCCTTTTCTCTACAACTGTTAAAGTTACATGAGCCCTGACCTGGACTTTATCTGGTCACCCTACCTCTGAGAATAATACGAACCAGAATACAACAGGAGTTTATGTAATATATAAGGTGGGTCTTGTAGCTTAATGATTTCTATAAAGCAAAGTGTTGAGAACTAAGCTGCCCTTCAAAAAAAAACCCTGCTAATCCAAATATTTCCATTTTGGACACAGAATAAGCCTTCCCTTATTCTGTCAGGTTTTGTTTATAATTCAGCCAGAAAAGTTTGAACAAGAAACAAGTCTACTTAAGATTTCTTTTTGGTAGTTTGCCATGTTCTTCAGGCATTTTATTTTTTTCTCATTCCAAGCATGGAAATTTCTTCTCTCCTGCTTCTTTACAATCAGACAGAAGGTGCTACTAGTAATAAAATTAAGACATATCTCTGGCTGCTGCCCATAAACACAAATCATGCTCTTAGCGAACTCAAAAAAATTCTTCATTCTCCATCCAAGGCCCGCTATGTCATGTGAGAATGTGATCCTAGAAATCTTTGGATAACTAGACAAAATGGTGGAGGAAGCAAGCAAACATATAGGGTTGGATCCAGACTAAGTCATGCTATAATTCCACTGAAATAAAAGAGATTTAAATTAGTCAGACTAACTTGTCCCTGGATTTCAGTGGGACTAAAGCATAACTAATTCATATTGTGATCTTATACGTATCTATTTAGAAGTAAGCCCCATTGAATTCAATGGGATTTACTCACAGGTAGGTGAGTATGGGATTGTGGCTTTAGTCTAGATCCAGCCTGTGCATTTTAAACCATGCAACTAGTCACAGGTGTCTATTATTTATTCATCTTATTTATGCAATTTATGAGTCATCCTGTAGCCAAAACTCTCAGCGCAACAGCCATAATAAAAACAACAAATACATTAAAACCAATGCTCAAATACATGAAAAGGATTTAAAAGCAGCAACAATAATTTAAAATAGGTTTAAAAAGAGAGAGAAGTATCAAACCAGCTAAGGAAGCAATCCTATAGTTCCTAGGCAATGTCTGGAGGCTGTAGGAATTTTTGGATTCCTGATACTGAAGTCAGAGACAGGGCTCTGTGCTTCCCACCCCCTCCTCTGCCGGGAAACCACACTCCTCATCCTCTCCTCTGCCCACGAGCTTGCAAACGCAGGCACATAAAGAGGGAAGGGGGGCATTCCTGTGGGCGGGGAAGGGATGAGACTAGGAAAACAGGGATACAATCTATCCCCAGCCTTTGACCCCCTCTAGATGGGTTCCGTTTGACGCCTGGTTAGCCGATTATGCGCATAATCGCAGAAGCGCTTTATCATAAATGCTTGTAATTGAGCGCACAACTGGTAGCCTTACCGGTTGTTTGAAATGCGCTTTACAAGTAGTTAATGCAGAGAATCGCTTGTTCACATAGGCAAAATGCGCTTTAACGGACGGAGGAAAATAAAACTCGCTATTTAACGCACATTCGATAATGCGCATAATCGAATAGATAACGCGCCTCAACTCCTGATTTACGCTCCGCTCTTGTAGAGGTAAAATTTTTAATGAGACTTCAAAGAGCTTTAAACGTCTCGTGTAGAGGCAGCCTCTGTCCCCACCCCCTTCCCAAAGCCTCCAATAGACAGGGCGAAACGCCCATCTAGCAAAATTGCAGAATTCGGAGTTCCATGTTCAGAGACTTACAAGTACCCAGGATGGATCTAATAGGATTGTGCCCTAAAACACGGGAAAGGACTGTTTTTAAATATATCGTTAAAAATAAAAGAAGCATGACATATTCATATACTGTGATACACACACACCAGTGAAACTGAAAATTGTAATAATATAGATGTGTTACTTTAACTGATCAGTTCACGAACTGCTGTCAACTAATCAAACAATTAATGTTGTAAAAGAGCCCCAACTTTCCCTCAGAATCATGTTATTTTACGTTCTTCTGTTATCAGAGAGGCTCTGTTCACTCATAGAATTGCTACCCCATTGCAGAAAACTAGTGTGGCGTGGATGGAGTCCACGCCACACTAGTTGGATTAGGGAGACATGGGTTCAAATCCCCACTTGGCCATGAAACTCACTGGATGACTAGTCATCTTTTCTCAGGTCATCCTATCTCATAGGGTTGTTGTAAGTAGAGTAGGATATCACCATGTGCTTCTGAGCTTTTTGGAGGAAAGAAGGGTACAAATTTGATAAATTATTTGTGCTGACTCGCATATAATATCTGAGAAAGAACTACCCATGGTTATCTCCATGTAATCGGTGTTTTACATTATATTTGTAGGAGAGACAACTGTAATCTATCTCCAGAAAAACTTCATGGCCTTCATGGTCTTATCCATGATCCACTGACAGAGTTTGTAGCTTGAGCCTTTAATAATGCTGGGAGGTTTTTGTGGTTATAGCAATGTACTGGTTATAGCAACTGACACAGTGGCTGAATTCGAACAACACATTAAGCAACTGAGGGGGGGAACAATAGTCAGTTGTGTTGCTTATTGTGTTGTGTGGAGGGTAACACGCTGCTCACAAACTACTGACGGGGTTAGGTTGACCATATGAAAAGGAGAACAGGGCTCATGTAACTTTAGCAGTTGTAGAGAAAAGGGAATTTCAGACAGTGTCATTTGTATGCAATTAGTTCCTGGTGAAATTCGCTCTTCATCACAACAGTTAAAGGTGCAGGGGCCCTGCCTTCTTTTGTATATGGTCACTCTAGTATAGTGCATGCACCTTTAACTGTTGCGATGAGGAGGAAATTTCACCAGGAACTAACTGCATACAAATGATGCTGGCTGAAATTCCCTTTTCTCTACAACTGTTAAAGTTACATGAGCCTTGTCCTCCTTTTCATATGGTCAGCCTAGGCGGGGGCTGTGTTAGTCAAATGCTGGGTTAACTATTAGTCCACTCAACGCCATCCCCAACCACCCACAGTTGTGTAGGAATATGTTGTGTGGGGAATATGTTGTGTGGGGAGTACCCACAAAATAACCAACTGTGAGTGGGCTACTCAACCCACCATTGACTAATGTGTTGTCCGAATTCAGCCAGTCTGTGAACACTTGGGAGTAGATACCACATAACTAACTGTGTTCACACGTAGTGCTAAACCATACTTTCATATTATGAGGACATGCCTGTATGAGCCTCAGGCTTCCATGCTCTCCCCCTCCCTTCTCCTGTGACGAGGCCATGAGGAGGAGATCAGAAGCTTCTGCTTCCATTAACCATAGTTATGTCCAAATTTTAACTAGGGTTAATCTTAACTATGGCTTATTAAAACAATCCAGCTTCATAGACTAACTGCAATTTGTCCAGATTCAGACATAACACAAAGCCACTGTTAGTTTTAAAAAATGGAACTGAAGCTTCCAAACCCTTTTTGTGGCCATGCTTCAGCAGTGTGGGAAGTCGGCAGTGCATGAGCCTGAAGCTTGCACAGGCTTGTTTTAAAAAACTAAGTTTTGGTTTAATGTTATGTGCAAATGAAGCCACTGTTTCATACTATAAGGCATGTAAGTAAATTCTAGAGTTCTGCAGATCTCAAATGCCGGGCAAGTCCTGCAACAGATCCCAGTACTTAGGAGACTAGTGCGCTTTTTGCTTCTGCATTACATGAGGGGATGCTTAGGAATGACTGTTCAACCGCCTGAGTAATCTCCATATCCCTGGTTAGGGATTCACAAGGAATGGTTGCCATGTCTACTGGAAACTTTCTGAAGGTTCTCCAAAACCCCTCAAAGTTTTTATCAGCCTCCTGGTAAAATTCCCTCTTCATCACAACTATTAAAGTTGCAGGGGCCCTGCCTTCTTTTGTATGTGGTCACTCTAGTATAGTGCCTGCACCTTTAACTGTTGTGATGAAGAAGGAATTTCACCAGGAACTAATTGCATACAAATGACACTGGCTGAAATTCCCTTTGCTCTACAACTGTTAAAGTTACATGAGCCCTGACCTGGATTTTATCTGGTCACCCTACTATCCTGTTGAACTGCATTTGTATGCCAAGCTGTGCTGTTTTGCTTTAACCCAAAGTCATCTTCTCAGGGCACAATCCTATTGGGATGGCTGTAAGCTTCCGAACTCAGAGGCCTACAGAGGAACTACAGCCATCCAGGGCATTGTGGGATGAGCAACAGAGGCAATCTTTGCCTGCACGTTCTCCCGGTCTACATTTCGGCTCAATGTGCTTTTTCGCCTGTCTAGCTGGGGCTCTGAGGAGCTGGAGGGAAGGAGTCTGGGGAGGCCTGGGGATACATCATAAGCCAGTCTCCTCCCCTCCCCACATACCAGCACACACCCTTTTCCTCCTCTCCAAGGTTGATTTTGCGAACTCAGAGGGGCAGCCAATGTGGTTCTCTCTGCATCAGATGCAAGTGGGGGAGGGGGACTCAGATTCCTGGTTCCGACCTCAGATCCAGGAATTTGAACTATCCTATCTCCCCCCACCCCCCACAACCTCTGTCTATGGGCCATAGTATTGCTCCCTAAAAGTGTTTGTTTTGATACCAGGTCTACAGTGTACACTACACAATGAGTATCAATGGACAAATGCAAGAAGGCTCAATGGAAATAGATGCTGGAAACAACCTGGAGACCTTTAAAACTGGAAGTGGAGAGGAGGAGGCTATTGAAGTTCATGATTTTCAGATTGTAAGTATGGCTGACTATGCTTTTTCTTTTTGACCCAAAGAAGACACAGAGAAACTCAGGAGCACTAGGAAATGATATACTAAGCCCAACACTTTTTGACTAACGTCATCTTCAGGGCCCCGTATACATGAATCCAAAATATCAAAAGGACTTGGAAAATATCCTATAAAAATGGAATAAAAAGAGGGAGTTCTATTTCCAAGTGAGTACTCCATTGATATTTCAGATTCATGTGCATGTGATACTGAAGAAGACCTTTGTCAGAATGTGTTGGGCTAAATAAACCACTTCCTTCTTGTCATTGGATAGCTTGTTGCTATGGTTTTAGCATTTCTGCCTTCAGATAACTCTTTCCCCATCCATTTGTCTCCCTAGGAACCTCTGTGTGTTTGTGATGGGACCCCTGTGCTTTCTAAAGGTTTCTGGAGTATTGTTCTAGTTGGGGCATCCATGGGAATCACACAGGGAGCTGGTTAGGTTTATTGGCATCATTGTTATGCGTGAATGGAGAGTGTACTGCAGAACATACCCAACACCCTCCTGCAGCTGTTGGTTGCAGGGCAAACTTGAAAAGAGTGGCCAAGGAAAGAGGTTTGGGTCATCGCCCACCCCACCCCTGCTCAATACTCCTCTTCTCATTGAGAATATAAGCTTCCAAAGACCCCAGGGATTCCCTGAACAGTTTGAAAATACCTGATGGAAGGTGAGCAGCTCATCACACAAAAAGGTGCATGTCTCCCCAATTGCCATATCTCTAAAAAGCCTTCCTCAGTTGGCCATGCCGGTTGGGGTGAAGGAAGTTCTGATATGATACGATGGCTATTGGACTATGTCCACTTCAGTGTACTTCCTAAGTGATACCTGTCAGGTGGCTGAACTGATGTCTCCCACTTGCAAGGTTGGCGCCAGATTTGAGGAGGCTCTGGGCAAGGTGACCTCCAAGGGCTCCCAGCACTTATTCTCCTCTTAAGTCAGCTTACCAAGCAGAGGTTCCTTTTTCTTTTGTATTCAGATTGCAAGCACATTGCAAAGAGAAACACCAGTGGAGGCTGCACTTGCCTGCCATCTTCTTTTCTTCAGAGTGCCTCTGGGCCATGGTGTAGGAGGCCCCAAGGGCATTCTGGGAAATAAAGATGGTGGGTGGCTGCGGCCTCGGCAGCACTTTGTTTTGCAGTGTGTCCACAAAGAGCAAAAAGGAAAGTTGTTGGTCACCATCAGCCCTTCAGCTTAGGTGTTTGACTGACTATGCTTGGTGCTACGCTGGGCCTGCTCATTTGCCTCAAGCCCTCATCCCCATTCCCTGTTGTACAGATAGCTGAAATGACAACATATTCTTTCCCCTTCCTCTGTTGTCTCCCTTGTGTGTATTTTTTTAGGCGATTATAAGCCCCTTGGGTTAGGGATCTGTCTTTTTACTCTTTGGAAAGTGCCAGGAACATGGGTGATGCTATATAATCAATAAATAGTAACCCTCTGGTGATAGAAAATGATTTCAAACTGTGATATCTGGGTAATTATTAACTGTTATTTCTCAGTGAGTTATTATTACTCAGGTGTTGCATTTCCCTCTTCTCAGTTGCTTGATAAGTGCACGTTTTGTGCGTGTGTCACATTGCATGTGCAAAGAGTCATCTCCCTGTTTTCTCTTAAGCAATGCAAAATTGGGGAGTGCCTCATGCTGCAGATGTATAGGTATGTTTTGAAAAGAAGGTAAATTATACGGAGCATTTCATCAAACCACTGCTTTTAAAAAAACTTCCATGTATTTCGCTGTATTTGTGAGTGCCTGCAACCACAAGATCAGAAATTGGCCTCTCCTCTTGCCTTCTGTATTAAAAGCACTTCTGTGTGTAACTGGTTTGTTTTTTTAGCAGTCAAGTGGCGCCGACAATAAGGATGATGATGATGGTGATGATTAATAATAATAATAATAAGCAAGGTCTTGCTTTCTAGGGCATAACTGGAATCCGTTTCGCTGGAGGAGAGAAATGTTACATTAAAGCCCAAGCTAAAACTCACATCCCCGAAGTCAATGCAATGACGAAAGAGAGTCTTTCTTTTGACCTGGTAGGTAGTTATCACCCAAAATATGCTTAAACATTACAGACGGCTATGTGTAAAGACTCGCCAAGTTTAAGGAAAGGAGAAGAGATATGAAGAGTGTCCTCTTTCCTACAGAACTTCCTTGAAGGAACATCAACACTGAGGAGCCATTGAAAGGAGCTGGGAATGATTTGAAGGAGAATTCAGGTCTTACCACCTCCTCCACATTTCCCTGCTGAGCTCTGCGGCAGCTGCTGCTTCCTAGGCTGGGCCTGGCTTTCTTCAGCAGAGGTTCCATCCAGGCTAGATGAACAGTGAAGGGCTGCAGCAGTCAAGTGGTCCTCGAGACCGATACTTACAAATGGCCCCTGCCCATCCATGAGGTTAAATGGGAGGAGCTCAGGGTGTTCTTTTGGCTCCTCAGCTACTTCCTGGCATCTTATGGAACTGGCCATGGCTAAACATTGCAGCACTTTGAAAATGGGACCTGCACCAGTCTACTCCTCCCTGTGGTGCAGCTAGGAAATTTTAGGCCTCGGACTTAATGGGCTTATGAGGAGAGGCGCTTTTAGTTAGCCATGTGTGTTACTTCAGTTGTAAAGCACATAGCCAACGTTTCCCTTCTCTTTCCCACCCCGCTGCCGTTCCATGCTTTACAACTGCTTCTGCATTCCTGATAAATTGTGGGCGGGGACCTTGTTTGCCAATCCTGATAAAAAAAGAAAAACTCTGAGCATGTGCAGTTTCACATCATAGCACTCTCATGACTACAGGAATACGAAACACATTTACTTGGAATAAGCACCATTTTGTTGTTGGGAGGGATAATACATATTTAAAGTAAAAAATATTAAAATGAGTATCTGTAACCATGTGCAGTGCCCAGTCAGCTGCCTGCCAGTTTTATTTATATATATATATATATATATATATATATATATATGAGAACGAAAGGATGCCATGGCAAGCAATCCAATGAATAAAAGCTCCAATTGGCTGTCATTGGTCTGCTAATCTATTTTTTAAAAGTCACTTAAACTAGAGTTCATCAGCATATGTTGTGGTAATGAATTAAGTTAACTTTGCATTGTATGAAAAAGTATTTCCCTTTGTCTGTCTTGGCTCCACCTCCAAACAACTTCATTGGGTTGAACACACACACCCCAATCTTTTATTAGGTGAGGCAATGGGGGAAATATTCCTTAAGCTATTTATTGCATGAAAGCAGATTGGCATTTTGGATTGCAGCTGCTCTAAACTAGCTAAATCACTGGAGTGTTACGTCCAGTCTGGGGCATCGCTTCTTAAGAAAACTGAAGGGTGGGGGGAGCGCCACGGGCAAATGAGAGAGCTTTTGTCATGTACAGCATGTGAGAAAAGTGTAATGGGCTATGTTTGTCTGAGAGAAAAAGTGGAGGAGAGAAAGTTTTCCTGATATGTCTTGAAATATTAAAAAGCTGCCTTGCGGACAGTGGAATAGCAATTGTTTACTGCCAGCAAGGGAAATGGGTCAAGTCTTCATCAGAGGTTTCTTTAAAATACACTGGATAAACATCGGTTTGGGATGGTTTACATTTTAGAGAATTCTTCCCCAGAATATGAGGTTAGACTTTATTACCCCAGAGATCAATTTTATGATGCTGTGAAAGATTTGGTTTGCACCGGGTACAGCTTCCAATTCTACTCTTGAGTTAATATGATGGCTCTGATTAAAAGTCTTGTAAAGTAAAAGCAATTATATTGACCAAAAGCTTGAAGTGCGAGTTAAAAAGAGCCTTCGTTTTGAAGTGCACCCTAAAGGTTTTTCATTCTCATCTTCAAAGCAATGTAGGAAAATGGCACTGAGTGAACTAGAAACTTTAAAGAATCCAAGTATTATTTTTAACAAGAGAGCTGTTTTTCCTTAGCAGCAGCGGGGGGAGGGGAGGGGGGGGAGAGAGAGAGAGAGAGAGAGAGAGACACTAAAATGGTGTACAGATCCACAGGGTGAAATTCTGAATGGCCTCTGTAGTAAAGTCTTTGCTATTGGTGTCGATACCTCACTAAATCAATTTTATTTAGCCCAAGTTGTTTGCCAGTGTCATTATTGATTTTGTAACTGTCTTCTATGCTCTCGTTAGTGAGATTTTTTTTTAAAAAAGCTTCATTTTTATCTCTTGCCATTTTTTTTGGAAAGTATTTGTGAAAGCTTTTTTTATTTTTGGAAAAAAAGAAAAAAGCACACTACCTCAGACTAGGGATAAATTCTCTTTTGATTTCTGCAAACGCTAGTTTAATTGGCCATTTTATATTCAATATTTGCTATAATGAAATGTGAACCAGGACATTTACGACATAATCTTGTTTGTTCTTTGACTATAAGCACAAAAATTACCATAATGCAATGCTAAAGTTGCACAGTTAGTTGGGAGAGTCATGAAATGAGAAAAGTGTAATGTTTCAACAGCGGCATTAAGTTCACTAAATTACCCATCCTGTGCATTTGATCCTTCAAGCAGTAGTACGCTAAGCAGCACATCTGGGAGTTGCAGCAGGGGTGGGGAGTGAAAATGACCGCCTAGAAAGCAATGCAGCAGGAACATTTTAAAAAAAAAAAAAAACTACAGCTGTGGGACAGGGCAACTGAGTACGTGCCAAGATCCTTTTGTTGCCTGAGTGAAAATGTATAGGTGTAGGATCAACCCTGAATAAATGGGATTTTCTATTACCTTCCTCAACCTGGTGCCCTCCAGATATAATTGGACTGCAAGTCCCATGCTGGCCAGGACTTATGGGAGTTGCAGTCCAACACATCTGGAGGGCACCAGGTTGGGGAAGGTTGTGCTACTGAATCATGAAGCTGTTATACGATTAAAGCATTTTTCATTGGTTAATTGATTAAAAGACAGAAGATGGTTCAATTAATGAACTGATTAAGGCTGCAATCCTATACATTCTTGCCCATGTCCCTCTGTACCCAATTAGTTAATTCAGAGAAGATAGACGTAGAATTGCACTGTAAATCTACATATCACCAAAACGTCAGCATGTGTGCATTTTTGAGATACTGAAGAAACTAATTTGCTATTTAATAAACAAAAGCAACCAATTATTGTTAGATGGAAATGCCGTCTTTCAGATTTTCCTTTTCAGCTCTTAAACGACAGCCTCATGCCGTAACATTTTCCCTTGCAGGTTAAATTTGGTCCCCACTAATCAATCACTCAGATTGAAACTTGCAGCTCTAATAAATCCACATTTGGATCTCAGGGCCTGTCTTTTCTATCATAGAAGTGGTGTTGCCCTGGCACTCGCCATGACTGTTTCCCTCCCCACTACAATGATGGGAACAACCGTGGGGTAGTAGTTGGGTCATCATGTGGGAAGAACCTCAACTATTCCCCCACCCCATCCAGTCTTTGATGTTGCCGTGGTTCTTCCCAAGTGATTCCAACCGTCTTATGTGGTTTCTCAATTCCTAAAGTTCCCAGCGTGGCACAGAAAGCAGGCAAGGGGAACTTTCAGTCACGCTGTTCCCATACTGTAAGAACCGGCCCTCAGTAATGTGAGCACATAAATGGTCCCAATAAGAAATCTTAGTAAGAAAAGAATGGTAAGAGCAGTTTATTTACATTGTTGAGGTTGATTATTCATTTATTTTATATCCCAACTTTCCAGCATTCAAGGTGGCTAACAATAAAACCCAGCTTTAAAACAAAATCTTAATTATAACATTAAAAAAAAAATCACAAACATAACCAAAAGAAGTAAACATGCTCAATCCAGACTATACCCCTGTACACTTCGAAAGCAACAGGTCTGTCCTGCGCACTGGACAAGATGCCTGTACATCTGATTAGCAATCATTCCCTTCTGAAAGAATTGTGCAGATGTGGCACACAAATGTACACACACCCCCATTCATGTCACATACTCGCTTTCCATCGGGGGTGGCGGAGGAAAGCACATACTTGCTACCCCATAACGTATGAAGGATTCTTGGCCAGGGTTAATGTGATAACTAGCCTTTCATCTTATGGGATACTATGGCGTGATGATATCATGATGGCACCTGAAATCTCAAATTACATCTTGGATTCATGACCAGTTAATAATAACAGCATCTTGGCAAGAAACCTTCCCCCTCATTTTTTTTTTTTTACATTAACTTTTTTCTAGTAGAGCTAATTTCACTCCTTCCTGTAAGCTTAATCAGATCTACTGCTACTAGCCGGTTACAGGGTGAAGGACAGTTAGCCTCTCTTTCTTTGCTTGAACTGTTGGCTTTTATTAGCACCTAATCTGATTTGCAACAGACAAATGTACACACCACAACTTTTGTCAGTCAGGCTAACTGCAGATGTATGTTTTTCCTGTCCACCTGCAGGAAGATGGAATTATGCCAGCTAAATTTGATGAAAACTCCCTGGTCTGGGTGGCTGTAGAACAGCCTATAAAGAATAGTAATTTCCTGAGTCCCAAAATTTTAGAGCTCTGTGAAGACCTGCAGATTTTCTGGCTTCGACCGTCCTATCCAAAAGGTAACTTTTCTTTCTTAGAGTGCCTCCAGTTCTGTGCAGTCGTAGGTTGAAACCACCCCTGACTGTGCAAATTCAGTGTCTTCCATGTAGGATCTACACAGGTGTAGAGAGTAGCCGTAGCACTGGGGAGGCTTGCGTGGATCCCAGTGCAAAGCTCAATACACTTGTGCTGCTTTATTCTCAATCCCAGCACTTCTCCCCTTAGATCAGTATTATCTACTCTGCCTCTCGGTGGTTCTCCAAGATCTCTGGCAGATGACAGTTTCCGCCTCTCTGGGATCCTTTAACTGGAGATGCCAACGAAGTTGAAAACTTCTATGTGCAAAAGAGGAGCCTTCTACCGAGCCAATCCTGTCCTGTCAGCTTTGCCATTGGAGAATGCAGGCTTTCAACCCACAATCCCATGGATACAGCCTGAGGGAAAGCAGCATAGCTAAACCATTGAGTCGCACTGCCCTTTTGTTTAGAGTCTTGTGGCACCTTAAAAACAACTAGATTTCTTATGGCATGCATTGTCATGGACTGGAGTCCACTTCGTTAGATGAGAGCTCTACTCCACAAAAGCTTATGCCAGCCTTTCCTAACATGGTGTCCTCCAGATGTTTTGAACATCAGCTCTTATCGGCCCCCATCAGCGTGGTTAGTGGTCAGGAATGCTAGCAGTTGTAGCCCAAGACCTCTGGAGGGCAACAGATTGGGCTAGGCTGACTTATGCCATGATAAATCTGTTAATTGACGGTGCAGCAAGACTACTCCTTGTTCCTCTGCAACATCTTCATGTGGCTATGCCTCTGGAAGTTACCTCTGTGCTGTGGCTCATAAGATCAGGTCATTAGGAGAGACCAGTTCATTATCTGCCTCTTCCTCCTGTGACTGTTGCCTATTGCTTTTCTGCTGTCACAGGACTTTGGACCAGATGTGTTAAGATGTGGCCTTTGTGTGCCACATGGTGTTTCCCTGTGTAAAGCACTCATATATTGCAGGACATCAAAATGAATGTCCTCCTTTTAGCCCTGTGAGCCTATGAAATGCGGCCTGGATTCTTTAAACTAGCATTCAGTAGACTCTGTTTAAATGTGCTGTGCAGACCAATGTCTGTTTGTGTAGTTGGGCAAAGAAGAAAGAGAGGGGCTACAAGGAAAGCACGCCAGACTCAGTCCAACTTAGACCGGGGCCAATCTGAACCGGCTGCTGAAGTAGTAACTACAAGGCCACGTCCAAGCCAACGGGCTCAGCAGCGTGAACGTCCATCTAATGCTACGGGACCTTCTGAGCGAGAGACCAGGCCAAGCTTTAATCCAGATAATCCTTACCATGTGAGTATTGGTTAGCAATGGAATACCTTTGCAGCCTCTGTTACTGGTCACTTATCCATCCACCTTTCTGCAGACTTCCCATCCTCTCCTGGCCTCTGCAGGACCCTTTCCTTGTTGCTTCAGCAACAGAAACTGGTTTGCTTCCCCATCTCCTGCTACTGGCAAAATGGTGACGCCAATAGGGAGTGGACAGCCCTTGACTTGCCTCCCCTGAAGAACAGCATGGGGAGGGAATGCAGTACACTAGCTTTGGGGAGAGGGGAGTTAGATAATGGATGTTTCCACACTATGCAGTTTGAAGTGTACTTGAGATGAAAATTATGTCATGTCCTCTTGCATGAGGGACTTTTGCTTAGGATTAACATCTGCTTATATAAGACAACCGTGTTTCTGCACCAGTATTCTTATATCAGGGATAGCTACTACTTAATAGCATCCACAAAATGCACTATGCAAAATGAGGGCACAATAAACCTGACTAAAAGGAGTGGTTTTCAGTAGATCAACTGACTTTCTCTAAATTTACTTTACTTCCATTGGTAGATTTTCTTTCTCATCATGCTTTAATGGGTTCAGCGACAGGGGAAGCTCCCAGAATGAGTGCAGAACAGTCCATAAATAAATCAGGTTTATTCAGAACAGACAAATCAAGCCCAACACATTTCAGGCTACAGTGTAATTTTAATAGCCGACCATGAATGGATAGATACTGCCATGGACGAGGTGACTACTGCAGTGCTAGGTCATTCTGCTGCAGTTGGAGGGAAAAGACAACCAAGTTGAACTGGCTGGAACTTTGATCTCAGAAGACAGGATCAATCAGCAATGACTCATTGGTTTGGATGGCCAATACGACAACCAAAGCAGAAGGGTTCAAGGTGCTTCCTCATACAGCGGAAATGTGGCAACTCAGTCGAGTAGAGGTGAATCACATTAAGGGGATCCAGCACTCAATAGAGTGGAAACTCAGTCATTCACAGGTGACGGACTCACTCTGATGTGTCGTTTTAGATGTTTTCCCCGGTAGCAGTTGGCCAAAACCCAACTATGCCAGTTCTTGTAATGATTTGGTACAGTTCTCTGCCGTTACTCTCAGTGATTTTAATTTAATAGAAGATACAAGATAAAATGTAGTGTATTATAATTTTACTGATAACAAATGCAATTTGCCAGATAATGGAGATAAAAAATACATATACAAAGTCACAAGTGAAAGGACAGCCGACTTGCAAAAACACGGCGCTCCTGCCGCTGTTTTGTCTCTTTCTCTATAGTGCTTCTATGCAGTAATGTTTATTATATGTTTAAAAACCAGAACTAACCTGTTTGTGGAAATGAACAAAAAAACCCAGTTTTTTGAGTTCCAGATGTCAATCTGGGCACATACTCAAGATCTCAACATAGATTAGCTAACTCTCAAATGTGCTACAAAAAGCGTTATTGGACGGTTTCAGTGGATGCTTGCGGATGAAATAGAGATGTGTGAAATGTGTTAGTGGTTGCATGAAACCTGGAAGTGGTAGCTATTCCAGAGCAATTCAGTTGGAATAAGATCTTATACACCAGGGTGCTGATAAAAATAAAAGGCAGACCGGAGGAAGATGGTTACAGAAAAAAAAATAGCTGAAGAGCATGGGAGGAGCAGGAGGGGGGGGGGGGGTGGAGAAAAGATCAGCACAACGAAATCATTGAAGGGGATGCATGACCATTAATGGTTATCCAACAGAATGATTCTGCCTTGTTAAAAAATTTAAAGAAGGAATAGTAGTAGTAACAATAATAATTAATAATAATAATAAAACAACTAGAAGTAATGTCCAGAGTACCCTTCTCTTATGGTATATACCAAGTGGGTATACTAGGGGTGGTACATACCAGGGGTCTTTCAACTGCCATTAGAGTGGAGGGGGGAAATATGCAATTTCCCCAGTCTTGAGGAAATCGCATTTCTCCCCCTTCCCCCACCAATGGGCACCATAAACGCCCTGTTAATAGGGCCTTTAAGGCCCCCATCGGCACAGGGAGGGGAGAGGGAAATGCAATGTTTCTAAGGCTGGGAAATTGCATATTTCCCCCTACTGTGTTAATGGTGGCCATCATGAACACAGCAAGGAAAAAAATGCAAAGGATGCAGGTCAGGGCGGGATCGCTCCCGATAGTCGGGCATGGGCCTGTCCCTGATGCTGGGCATGTCCGCCTGGGCCCATGAGTGCCAGATGCGGGGGCGTCAGCTGGCTTTGTGGGCCCAGACGGATTTTCCGTACATCCCTAACCATGGTACATAAAAAGGATCTATTTATCCAAGTACAACGCAGCTACTATAAGTGATAAGGCTTAAAGAAGAGAATGGAAGAACCTATGCCTTCTATCAATGCCACCTTCCTTCCTGTGCATTACATTCGCCCACTGTAGATGCGCATAAATACCAAGTTCCCTAGGATTCCTAACATAGCCTTGGGTGGTTAAGGATGCTTTTCTTCTGTTTTCCCCAGATCAAGTTGGAAAGAGGTCCCTTCTAGATGATGCTTCCCTCCCCTAGCACCAAAAAATGAAGGAGAAGGAGAAAGGTCTCCTTCCTGCCTGATGTGACCAGGCAGTTGCCCATCTCCTGGGTGCTTAGACCACCTCCCTGCCCCAAAAGAGTTGCACAGATGCCAAGAAATTCCCCTCTCCCCACCTGCAGTCAAGCCAGCAGAGAAATACCCTTGGCAGTCCCATCTCCAGCTTTTCCAAAATATATGGCAAGTCCTTATTTTTCCACCAAATGGCAGAGCCGTGTCTACAGAATCACATGCCAGAGGCAGGAGCAAAAGTGTGTCGAATACTAGGGATAAAATTTAGATGTCTGACTGAGTCTTTTCTTGTGGTTACCTTTATACCCTACCTCATGGTCTTCAGGAGACCTTGCATATACTGCTCCAAGCCACACAACACGGGACTCTGCTTGCATAAAAGGCAGCGAGCTCACCAAGAGACTGCTAGAAGATGTGTAGTCAGATTGCTGCAAATAGTCAGTCTGACGTCTTAGGAGTCCCCATTGTGGATGTTTCATTTCCCCCTGGCATTATTAGGGGACAAAAGTGGATGTGGACTTCTAGGAATGCTGCTATGGAGATTCAACAGTTCTCACTACTGAGGTAAACTGCTGTTGCGAACACCTGCTGCGGCTGCCCATCGTCACAGGCCCTTGTCTCTTCTGCACAAGCAGTAGAAGGTGGCTGGGTGCGCTTCCCCATGCCAGGCTGCAGGCACAGAACCAAAGAGAAACTGCAGTGGTACAGTCCTACCTGGCCTGCTGTTCTCGCCAAGTCCTGGAACAAACTTTTATCTGGTTTTTCATAGAAAATATGCTTAACGTGTCCCGCTTTGAGGAGGAGATAGTATATAATTTTATTCTTTCAATATATGGAATGAACTTTTGACAGCCAGGTTGTTTGTGCCACATTCTTAAAATTCACTACTGAGAAGTTATATGTACTTTCCCCAGCTCATCCTGGTTATAATAGAGCTTGTTTCCTGTCTCTCGCTCCCTTTGGTCCATACATTCCTTTTCGAATACTTATAAACTCAGCTTAAGAATGGCCAGCTCTGTGTTCTAATGGCTGTAGCTTTTACTTTTCAGATTTGGAAACTGGGTGATACAGAAATGTAATAAAATAGATATTATGTTTTTAAAATTATGGAGACATGATGAAATGTGCCATTTAAAAATGTGCTTGTTGTGATTTAAATTGCAGCAGCTGGAAGCGGGTGAAGGGATGACCTTTGACCCACGGCTAGATCATGACGGCATCTGCTGTATTGAGTGTAGACGGAGCTACACACACTGCCAGCGGATCTGTGAGCCTCTCCTAGGCTACTACCCATGGCCTTATCATTACCAAGGATGCCGCTCTGCTTGCCGACTTATCATGCCTTGCAGCTGGTGGGTTGCCCGCATCTTGGGTGTTGTATGAAGTACAGTGAAGTTCGTGAAGCAGTCCTAGACTACAGAACACAAGATACTTTAAAAAACCTGCCCAAAAAATCATGTTCCTGTTTATGTGCATGTTAAAGGATTTTTTTAAAGAAAAAAAATGGCATCACC
Source organism: Anniella stebbinsi (assembly GCA_029215795.1). NCBI lineage: Eukaryota > Metazoa > Chordata > Lepidosauria > Squamata > Anniellidae > Anniella > Anniella stebbinsi. The sequence goes on from JARDYH010000001.1 coordinate 177,587,648, forward strand.
TCCTATCATAGATGTAAATAAAATTATAACCTCAAGTTAATATTTCATTAGATATATAAATGCAGAGTTGAACCTTTTGTTAAACCCTATTCTCTTAATCCTGCTGAAAGTGAAAATTTTGAAGAAAGCCAGGTTAACACTTTTTTGAATAAGGTTTCCCAACATCAGAGCTCCCTAAGAAACTGAAATTCAGCCTCTCCTAACCAAGACTGGTGTTATGAAATAGATGTGAAAATTTGTCCAATTAGATTACTAGCTAGACCTTTGCTTTGGGGAGTACCTTTCAACCATGTAAAGCTTGACAAATAAATCATAAGTGAAGCTGTTCTCTGTTGTTATTCATATGGAACTGTTGGATCATTACGGAGCTGTTAGAAACCAATTACTGCACATTTTTCCTACTGAGCTGCCGCAGGAGGGAAAGGGCTGGGCCAAAACATAGACACACCGACTGAATCCAAACATTGGAGCTGTTGCATGGAATGGGCTCAATGAAAGCAATCAAAATCTCTTCACAAGTCCAGAACCTGAAAGTAACCCAAACTACATGTGTCACTTGTACCTTGTTGTTAGTATGGCTTTGTAAGATTGGTTAGTGGGAAATGCATATTAACACTTTATAGCCTCTAGTTACATTATAACTGGGAAAAAAACAAGAACCTATGCGTCTACTGTGTACGAATACTGCGCATACAAATATCTAAAGACTCTTTGCAAGCATCTGCTGTTAGTGAACAGCTCTGTTACTGATATTAGGCAACTATGGGGAAAGGAGGTGGTGGAAATCTGCAGCCTTACAAAATGCAGTGAGAAGAAAGTGTGGTAAAACGACTAAAATTCTGTTTGAATCAATGATGCAAAAAGTTAAAACCACACATGCTGACTTAGTGGCTTTGATTCAGTTGCAAAAGCCTCCACCGCCCAAGAAATTAGAATGTGTTATCAAGTATGTATTCGGAAAGGAGAAGAAATGTGGGACACATCAGGAATTAGATGGCATTAAGAGTATACTAAGTTCCAAGTATTTTTACAACAAAACAATGGCCGTGCTTGAATCAGATTCACATTTCAAAGAACAAGCAGCATGGAAAAAATTAAACAATATAAAACACTGGGACCAACAAGGCCGCTGGTTTTTATCTGGAAGCTACAGGTAAATATTCCCAAATACCAATTTTCCTTGGTGGATCTTTAATCAAGCCTTTGGAACTATTTTATCTGAACCAGACATTTGCTTGTTAAACTAATCCAATGCTGGGTCCCCGTATCCTGTATTCAAAGCCTCACTGCAGTCAATTAGGAACTACGTAGGCTGGAAAATTGAAGAATCGTTAAAATGTTTACACCATACTTTCCTGGTAAAGGGTGTGGTCAAATAGGTTTGAAAAATACAGGAAAACAACACAATAGAAATAAATTTGCCAAACACCACTTATGCCTAAGTGTTAAAAACAAACCTAACCGGAAATACTTAAGTTTCTAGACAGTTCTTGGGCTCAGACAAAGGGTTTGCTTGCAGAATCAAAGCATTTAAGCCATAGTGGATTGCAGTGTGTGCTGGTGGCCCTGATATAGTGGCAATATTGCTTTTAAACAAAAGACCTCAAACATCTAATGTGGGATCAGTCCCCAACATAGGTAGTATCCAACATGGGACTTGCATGGGTGGCTCAGGGCTGGCAGGAGCACACGGCATGATTCTTTCTAGTTTGCTTCGTAAAAGACATGCAACGGTGGCAGGTCTCAACAATATGTCCCTCACCAAAACAAACAACACAGAAGGAGTGCACATCAGTGGGAGGGAGCTTTCCCCCACAGATGACACATTTTCTAAAAGGGGTCTTCACAGCCATATGCCTTTCAGCAGCCCAGACAATTGCACAGAGAAAAAAATCCTACTACTAATATATATATTTCTTTTTTCAGATAAAAAAAGAGTAAGGAAAAATAGAGAGACAGTAAGAAGAAAAAAACACAGAATTCAGCTAATGGAAGAAAGATATGGAGAAGTCCCAAAACAAGTCTAGCCCACAATGGCGGTCGAGAAGAAACTGAGGGAAAGGGCGAGAACCCAGCGGAGCATGTGCGCTGGGGACGGTGGGGGAGGGTTCCCGGCAAAAAGTTTTTCTCAGCTTGGAAAGTTCCTGATATGAGCTCAGCGCAGGCGCAGAGCCCATATGTGTGATGCACAGAGACCACGAAGAAGAATGCTCATTTGCGGAAGTGGTGCAACCTGCCCCTTCTGGAATTGAAGATTTCTGCTCATTGCGGCACTTTCTTCTGGAAGTGCTACTTCACAGCCGCCAGTGGTAGGGACCGCGTGCACACACGTCGGCAGCAACACCTGCATTTGTGTGCCCGCAGAGGGCCTGTCCATGCAAGGCCCATGTTGGATACTATCCATAGTGCGCAGCTCTGACCATCCGCTGTGATAACAGTATTGCATTTTGTTGCCTATATAAATTTCCCTGCACCTTTAAAGATGTGTGCTGCCACAAATAGATTTTCTCCAACTCAAGGGTCATTAAGAAACCCAAAAACAGAAGTCGACCATAGTCTACCGAAACACCAACACTTTCTCTGACTTATTTTCACAAGTTTCAAAGGTTGGTAGCATGTTAATTTTTTCACCAGTGACTTATGATGATGGTTTCAAGGCTACATGAAGGAGGGCAAGCCCCATTCCTAAAAATTAAATGTACATTCATTTTTTTTCTAAAGGTAACAGACAAAAAAATAAAACAGTTATGTCACCATTAGCCCACTAAACCATATAACCATGAAAGATGATATAAAGGAACTGCCTGCTTCCATGTACCTTTGATGCAATGGTAATAGCCACATCTAAAAAGCATGGGATGTTTTATAGCTTGACTGGTACAAGTTCTACCTTGAGGCAAACCATTATATATGCATTACCTGTGCCTCAAGGGTGTATACACACCAGTGCAATTATTTCGCCTTAAGCTAAGTGGCTAAATGCCACAAATGTGAAAACATATTTAACTGAAGCTGAGAATTGTTAGATACTTCACTTTGCTCTTATCTATAGGGATGTTTTCCCCTAGACAAAAATAGAAATCTTTGCAGCTCATTATAGAAAACTTGACAAATTGCTAATATACCCTATTTGCCTTAAATTACACACACCACTATGTATTTTCAGCTACACACATTTCAGCAAATCTTTACTTCAACTTTTTAACAAACAACCCACTAACATTCATCCTTTCAATCCCTACATTTTAATCCTGCACACACTTAATGGGAAGTAATTGGATGCAATTTCCATTGAAAGTGCACTCAGGATCATAGACTAAGACAACATAACAATACGTTCTTACAAAACCTGAAGCTGAAAAGCCATTTAACAGAACTAAAGAACTCTGGCACTGGTAATTCCACCTTGTATTCGCCATACATGTATATAATTTCTGGGCAACTTATATAGTTTAATACCTAATTGGACTCACATGTATAAAATTCTAATGAACTGACTGCACCTCAAAAAGGATACAACTGAAGCTGGAGATGGACAATCGTGTTTTTTTAAGGTGGATTCAAAGAGGGATTGCTGCTCACAATGCAGACAATGCTGGTAAACAGATTCTGCAGATTTATGTACAGTTTCAAAAGCCTGCAAAACCCATTTGACCAGAAGTGAGTGTGGGACAAGAGAAACCTGTACATAATTTGGGAGAAAAAACGTCACAAACCAGTTTCAACAAATTATCTGTTCCAGTCTTAGAATTTGGGGGTGGGTTGAAAGGCCAGAGTTTAGTGAAAGAATGCTACAAGGGACTGAAATACAAAATAATAATAATAATAATAATAATAATAATAATAATAATAATAATAATAATTTATAACCCGCCTCTCCCTCCAGATCGAGGCGGGGAACAGCAACAAATATAAAACTCAAGTACCACAAAATAGATTAAATATTAAAACAAATAAAAATTAATACATCATTAAAAACATCTTAAAATTCAACTGGGTAGACCTGCCAGAAGAGAGCAGTCTTCATGGCTCCCTCAAATTAATGAAGACTGCAAATTTGTCAAATTTCCTCCAGCAGGCCATTCCACAGTCTGGGAGCGGCAGAAGAGAAGGTCCTCTGGGTAACACTCATCAGCCTAGTTCTGGCTGGTTGAAGTAAGTTCTTCCCAGAGGACCTGAATGTGTGGGGCGGATTATACAGGAGAAAGCGATCCCGCAGGTAACCTGGACCCAAACCAAGTAGGGCTTTAAAGGTAATAACCAACACTTTATACTTCGCCCATTAACTGATTGGCAGCCAATGAAGTGATTTTAAAATTGGTGTAATGTGGTCACCCCTAGGTGTACCGGTGACCAACCTGGCTGCCATATTTTGAACTTGTTGAAGTTTCCGGACTGGGCATAAAGGTAGCCGTATGTACAGCGCATTGCAGAAGTCAAGCCTCAAAGTTACCAGTGCCTGCACTACCGTCTTTAGGTCTTCCAACTCTAGGAAGAGATGCAGCTGGCGTATCAGTCGAAGCTTATAGTACACACTCCTGGCTGTCGTGTCTATCTGGGCTGTCATTTGGAGCGACGGATCCAGGAGCACCCCCCAAGCTGCGAACACAGTCTTTCAGGGGGAGCGTAACCCCATCCAGAACTGGTTGACACACCTCCAAACCCAGGTTGTGGACTTTGACAGCAAGCACCTCCATCTTGTCTGGATTCACCTTCAGTTTGTTTTTCCTCATCCAGTCCATTACAGCCTCCAAGCATTCATTCAGAGGAGACATACTATCCTTAGCTGACGATGGTCCCCTCTACAAGGATTCGCTTTTGCGCCCGGTTAGGCGATTATGCGCATAATCGCTGAAGCGCATTTACACCTAATACCTCTGCACGAGAGGCGGCGAGAGGCGGCGAGGTACATTAACGGATGACCAAAATGCGCTTTACAAGTAGTTAATGCGCATAAGCGCTTGTTCACATAGTCAAAATGCGCTTTAACGGCCGGAGCAAAATAAAACTCGCGATTTAACGTGCATTCGATAATGCGCATAATCGGAGAGATAACGCGCCTCTATACCCGATTTGCGCTCTGTTCTTGTAGAGGTACATTTTTTAATGCGCCTTGAAAGAGCTTTAAACCTCTTTTGTAGAGGCAGCCGATGTTGTTGAAAGCATAGAGAAATATATTTGGGTGTCATCAGCGTATTGATAGCACCCTGACCCAAGCCTCCGGATGATCTATCCCAGCAGTTTCATATAAATGTTAAACAGCATTGGGGAAAGGATGGCACCTTGTGGTACACCACATAGCAGCTCCTTCTTTGAAGAGCAGCTATCCCCAAGCATCACCATCTGGAACCTGCCTGAGAGGTAGGACCGGAACCACCGAAGCATAGTGCTCCCAATTCCTAATTCCCCCAGGCACTCCAGAAGGATACCATGGTCGATGGTATCGAAAGCTGCTGAGAGGTCCAGGAGTACCAACAGGGACACACTCCCCCTGTCAATACTCAGGCGTAGATCATCTACTAAGGCGACCAAAGTGATCTCAACTCCGTATCCTGCCCTGAGATGGTTTAAAATGGGTCTAGGAAATCAGTGTCATCCAAAACTGCTTGGAATTGGAAGGCAACCGCCCTCTCGATCACCTTGCCCAAAAATGGAAGATTTGATACTGGCCTATAGTTATTAAGGTCCAGGGGGTCCAGGGAGGGTTTTTTTTAGATGCGGCCATACCACCGCTTCTTTTAAACATGATGGAAAACTCCCCTCCCCTAGAGATGCATTAATAATATATTGTAATTGTGATCTAACTGCATCTCCTCCCTGGGCGACAAGCCGAGAAGGACAGGGATTGAGAGGGCAAGTTGTCCTCCTCACTCGTCCAAGCAGCTTGTCCACGTCCTCGGTACTCACCAACTGAAACTGATCCAGTGTAATCCTACCCGCAGAGTCGCTGGACACCCCATTGTCAGGCTCTGCTATAACAACGGCATCTAAGTCGGCTCTTATCCAAGAGATTTTATCTGTGAAATGATCGTTAAAGGCATCACAGTGAACTACTGAAGGCTCTAAGGTCAGATTCAGGGGGGAAGGTGCCCAGGTTAGACCCCTCACCACCCTGAACAATGAGCCGCTTTAGATCTTCCCAAGGACTTTGGCACACCCAGCAGGCATTCATTTTTATTTCCTCTATGCCTTGGAACAAATAAACACAACACACACACCTCTCACCGCTTACATCTTACAATTTGCTTTTGGAAACCCATTTCAAAGAAGGGCTACCATGAGGCTCCTACCCAGAACCTATCTTGGGTATACACAATTAATTGTATCTTTCTTTGGATCCAGCCGTCAGCTAAATACAGATAAGACTGAGTAAGGGAAAGAACAAGCATTTTTTTGGCCAATTAGACTGCAATGCCCTCTAATGACAACTCATGAAATTTGTTTAAGTCAAACAAATACTTATGCCAATAATACAGTACAGTACAGCAAGACATCAGTAGCCTGAGCTTTTTTTAAAACACAACTATAATAAAAGACAAAACAAGGAAATAGTATTAATACTTTCATGAAACATTAGTATTTTGTGGGGGGGGGGGATATTAATAAACCCTTATTATATACATAGAACAAAATTCAAAGACTTGGTCCAATTAAAAAAAACCTGGTATTTCATAATACCGTATGTAAATAAAGAGAAAAATTACACCAATCCATTGACGTTGTGGAAAAAGCATGATAGTCAGGTACAAGCAAGTGATGAAAGGTAAAGTAAGATTATAACCAAGTTTGTATGAGTGGTGAGTTGCAATAAAGGTTTCAATATTTTCAATTAAGGCACAAACATCTCAGTTTAATACAAAAAGGTGTACATATTCTACATTTGAACAACTATGTGAGAAGTAATACAAAGTATTCTGATTTCTAAACATAGAAATCATATCTATCTATCTATCTATCTAATCTCACTGATACTACTTGTCTGCATTAAAGATTCAGGCCTGAATCTAAGTAACATACACAGTGTTCCACTCACACACCACACAATTCTGAGAAATGGATCTCTAGCAACAGGAGATCTCAAGTGGGATTCGGGGGGAAATTGTCAACCCTTCTCTGTAGAGGGAAAGTGCTTTCTGCTTGTACATGGGGATGTTTAGAACCCAGCTTCATTTAATAAGCTTAATTAATAGCAGTATGCACTGAACACAAGATTTGGTTTGGACCCTGATTCATAGGCTGCCTGTTTGATTCATCCAAATCTTCATGGTTCCCACTGACTAATACTGGATAGTAGTAGCTATAACATCCCCCCCCCCTCTTTTTGTCAGACTTCCATGACATTTGCAGGCATAGTAGTCCCTAATGAGCAGATTATATATGGCAAATGTCAGACTGATAAGTACAGGGGTTTAGTGCTACGTACCTTTAAAATCGGGGTGCACAACCTGCACCCCCCAAGGCCTTAACTGAGGCAGCAGTGGGGCTAGGTTTTCTCCACTGCTCCTGCAGCAATCCTGATTCCAATCGCAACTTTCCTGCCATACTCCCTCCTCCAGTGATTCCAATTCAGATTGTTCTTTCCCCTCTGTTGCTAGTAAGTAGGGAGACATTTGTATGAGGGTTACTGGGATATGTGTATACGTACATGCATATGCAAGCAGTTGCCAATCCCCAAGTCACTATCACCTGTGACTCTCAGGGCTGAAATTTCGTTATTTTATTTTAAAAAAAGGAATTCTAATTACCATTTTATTTCTCGGGAGAGTTGGATGCAATTTGCAGAGAAAGGCACCTTTTTTGAGGGGATCAAGCCTGCCAGGTTTCAAATGAATAGGTGTAGGGAGCGTTATGCGAGAGAGCCATTACAGCTTGGGATTTCCAAAACAGGATTTGCTTATCCCCACGTCTTGCTGGAAATCATTATGAAAATGACATTCTGCATAGAGATGGCCTTAGTTCAGAAACCTGCAAAAATTCAGAAGGGTACATGCAGTGCTCTTTTGTAGGAGTGTACAGATGGGTGTGAGAGAGTGAGGCTCAGTTCAGACGACATATTAAGCAACAGAGGGGTAAATAACGTACTGTGTGTTAGGCAGGAGGAGCTCCACAGACGACATGCTGCAGCTAGCGCTGCTCGGAACTGGCAAACACCTCGCCTGTAAGAAACTTGCGGTGGCCATTTTGGTTGCAGCTTCTCCTCTGTGTGTCTTCCAGCCGTATCCCAGCATGCACCGTGAGTTCTGCCGGCTGCATAGAGCGTCTGGGGTTTTTTGGCTGCTCTAGGCAGTAGAACTCTATTCCGAAATGGAATAGGCCACGGAGAGAGGGGGGGCTGAATTCGGACGACACTTTAAACAACGGGGCTTCAGGCTAAACAACATGCAAGCCCGTTGTTTCACTCCATTGTTTAAAGTGCCTGATTAACGTACTGTCAGTTGTGTGTGCGTTGTGTGTTGCCCTCCAGACGACACAATAAGCAACACAACTGACGATTGTTCCCCCCTCCTCCGTTGCTTAATGTGTTGTCCGAACTGAGCCACTTTCTCTTTCCCTTATCCTCCTCCGCATGCAATTTGTATAAAAATGCCATATGTTGTAAAGTGTCCCTATGCAAGAAAAATGTATAAATTTCAGAAGGATTGGTGCAGGGCCTAGAGCTATGACTCCATCTTCTTTGCTGTGGTCTTTGCTTTCTGAATGGAGTCCATAGTGTCGTTGGTTTTGGCATTACAGTCCTGCCCCGTCAAATAGCAAATTGTCTATGCGGGACCTGGCTTCTTGCAATAGTCCTGCTGACCATGCCCATCATATCTTTGGCTCCACAATTTGATGTCTTGAGGTTAGAAGTGTGAAGGCCTGGAAAAAAACCAGAAAAATTCAGGGGGGGGGATGGGGTTTTCAGTTTTTTTCCAAAGACTTTTTTGTTTTTTCCCCCCAAATTGGGAAAAAATGAAGAAAAAATGGATTATGGAATGTTTTATTTTGGTGATGATAAATAAAATGTTTAAGATAAGGTGTTCATATATTTACTTCTCCATATATTTACTTCTCCAAATGATTTCTAAAAACTATGTACAGTATCAGATTATTACAATTTCTGTGCACTGAGGACAAGCAAGTCCTAGGTTGCAAACTAAGACAACTCTCAAATGCAAGAGCAAAATGCATTTCTGCCTCTAGGGGGCGCTGCCATTGAAGCAGCGACTGAAACTGATAGTGATAGCTATAGCTCAGAAAATGAATCTGATTAAATTTCATGCATATTCATTGAAACTTGGTCCCCCCCCTTTTTCTCAGTTTTTTATGGAAATAGGTGCTTTATGTCTGCTTAACACTGTGGAGGACTAGCGGAGACATACTTTTCTTTTTTACTAATGTTGACGGTTTCTTGTTGTTTTTCATTGTTTTTTGCCTGCTCCTCATAAACTGGAAAAACCAAAGAGGTTCCTTACAGTTCAGGTTTCCTTACAGTTCAGGAGCTTGTAGCTCCATTTGTTAACAAAAAAAGTAAAAAAAGTAAATTCAATTTGTAATAATTGTTGAAATACACTGTACTTTTAATATACCAAATGTAATAATGTTATGCTAAACCAACCTGTACATAATTACATTTTCTGTTTCTATAGTAACAAAGTGACTTTCAATCCGTAAAATGTGCTAATATTGCATTTTTTCCATTTTTCCAAAATTTTCCATTTTTTTCCAGAAGCGGGTGGGGTTATGGGAAAACTGTTTTTTCCCCATGGCTTCAAAATTTCTGGAAATTTTACATCATAGAATCATAGAATAGTAGAGTTGGAAGGGGTCTATAAGGCCATCGACTCCAACCCCCTGCTCAATGCAGGAATCCACCTTAAAGCATCCCTAACAGATGGCTGTTCAGCTGCCTCTTGAAGGCCTCTAGTGTAGGAGAGCCCACCACCTCCCTAGGTCATTGGTTCCATTGTTGTTTTGCTCTAACAGTCAGGAAACTTTTCCTGATGTCCGGCAGGAATCCATCTCTACTCGAGGTATTGATTTGCTGTCTTACTAGGCGCATAGCCTGTGTTTGAAACACAGGAGCCAACTCTTTGATCTTCAGTAAGGTGGTCAACAGTGAACCAATCTTATCCCACAAGAAAGTCAGGTTACTTACCTGTACCTGAAGTTCTTTGAGTGGTCATCTGTGCATTCACACATATGGGCTCTGCGCTTGTGCAGAGCTTCATTCGGGAAATGTCTATAGCTGAGAGTTTTGGTGGGAACCCCTACCCCCTTCTCCGCTCATTCTCTAAGGTGTTCCCGCCCTAATCTCCCAGTTCCTAGGAGACCAACATTGTGGCCCCCTCTTCGGTAATGAGAGATATATGGTACCCACTCAGAAAGGCCAAACCATAACATATATGTGACTGACACCGCAGTGGGGACGGTGGGTGGGTTGTGTGAATGCACAGATGACCATTCAAAGAACTTCAGTTACTGGTAAGCATCACACAGATGGGCAATTAACAAGCTGATGTACCTTGGAGGTGGGTTGGTGTCCTTAATGAAGAATTTCCGATAGCACTGCTTGTCCAAAAGCGCAATCCTCTCTGGCTCAGACATCGAGACAGTAATGTTTCATGAAAGTAAGGGTTTCGCCCATGTAGCTGCTCTACATAGCACTGGTAATGAAGCACCTCTTCCAACTGCCACCGAGGTTGCAACTGCTCTAGCAGAGTGAGCGTTAACCTGTGAAGGCACTGGTAATTTCGCAAGCCCTTTTGATTTGCCTCCACAGCAGACGAATAAACAGGCTATTTTCCTGAACTGTTCTGTTTGAGCCTTGTAGAACAGCAGGGCTCGACGGACACTGAGGGAGTGCATGGTGACCTCAATTGAAGTCGATGGAGCTGGGAAAAAAGAAAGGGAGGACTATGTCTTGCCCTAAGTGGAAGTGGGATTTTGCGAAATGGTTGATGAGGTTGTGTTAGCCCCATCTTTTTTGTGGTGGCTTGGGCTTTTTGAACAGTGTCCATAGTTTCATCTGTTTTGGAATGGAAAAGACCCATTCCATCGAAAGGCAGATCTATTCTCGTACGTGTCTCTTGTGACAATCCTGTCGAGCGTAACCATGCATGTCTGTGGAGGGCAATCGCAGCCATCATTGTCTTGGTGCCACAATCAGTTTGGTATCTTGCAGTATGTATTTGCTGTTTCGCTAGTTTTGGCACTTTGGTCTGGAAAACTCTAGCTAATTCCCTGTGATCCTCTGGAAGATCATCACAGAATGACCTGATTTTTTCCCATAGGAAAAGTTGTTATCGGGCCATTTTGGCCTGGTAATTGGCTACTCTCATGCTAAGCGATGCTGAGGTATAAATTCTTCATCCCATAAGGTCCAACCATCTCCCCTCCTTATCCACTGGTGAGGCATGGTGCCGATTGCTATCTCACCTGTATGGGTGAATTTAGCAAGAGGCGGTGGTGGCATCACTTTATGGGATTTCTTAGATCGTTCCTCAGAATGTTCCAACTCCTTTCTCTTTTTCTTCTTTTGTCCATCTGCTGACTTTGGTGCTCTGACCTTTTTTGATAGCATTTTTGCTATCGAAGCAGTCAGAGCGCGTCCTGGCATTATGGGTACATCCCTGCTCTCTTGGGGTGGAGAGGGAGGAGCCAGTGCTTGAGGACTCATGTGCCTCAGATACGGTAGTGCTGGACATATTAATTCTTGGTGCACCAGTTGCCTCAAGTGCCCAGTACTTTCTGGTCTGCTTTGAGAAGGCTTGGCAGCTCTGGCAGACTTCCACTTTATGCCCTTCTCCCATGCACAGGAGACAAAGACTATGTTTGTCTGAAGTGGGCAACTTGCTCCCGCGATGAGCACACTTTTTAAATGGAGCCCTGAGGGCCATATGACCTGGAGGGGAGTTGTCTGGAAAGATATTTTTTTTGACAGAAATAAGTAAGTTAGAAATATGCAGAGGAGAATAGTAGGAAATACAAAGAAATAAACTCAGCTATTTTTGAAAGAATGGTCACTAAGACGATCATGTTCCCGACAAGGCAGCTGCAATGGTGGTTGAAGAAAAATTGAGGGATCAGGAGGGAACCATCCGAGCATGTGCAATGGCTCGAGAGGGAGGGTTCCCACCAAATTCTCAGCTATGGAAAGTTCCCGAAACGAGGCTCCGTGCAGGCACAAAGCCCATGTGTACTGATCAAGCCCTCATTGGCAGGCCTGTGACTTAACTGGGATGGAGCTTGATGGGGGAATAATTGGCCTATGGTTGGTTAGGGAAAGGAACTAAAACTTCCATAGCCATATTCATATAACATCATTAATAGTTATATTAAGCTTTTTAAAGAGACAGTAACAATTATTTGGGAAGTTATATTATTTTGTTCTTTATACAAATTTACTGTATCTTTGTTTCATGCCTATGCCCAGCTACCTTAGGCATAAAAGGGTCTCAGTAAGTAAGAGTGTCATAATAGCAGCAGAACTGGTTAGGAAGTAGCAATATTGTGTAGAATACATACACACAGCTCCCCCTTAATGAGCAAACATGCTAGTACACACTGCTAGATCAGTCCGTTTGGCTCCTCCTGTCAATGGGAGTGGCTAAACAAATCTGTAAGCTTTCCTTCATGATTTCTTTAGTATTTCTTCATAACCAGGATCCGTAACTTGTTGCTCTCCTAACAAGCCAGAAATATAAGCCAAGATTTGTTCTTGGCTTATGATTCTAGCTTCTTAGGAGAGGAACAAGCCTGGGATTCCAGTTCAGCCATATTGCCAAACAAACCATAGCCACTCCCACTAGCAAAAGCAATCAGTGTGACTGAGAAGCATGCACCAGCATGTTTGCTTGTTCCCGGATACTTCTGGAACTGGCCCAATATGCTGATTACATCAAAATTTCAGGTTGCTAAATCTAAGTCTGATAAGATTCAGACTATCAGAATAGCTTACTAGAATGTAGCATACAATCAAGTTAATAAAGCTGACAAGGCAAAATTTATTAAAAGAAATATGACTTCCTTTTAACTTAGCAGCCCTTTGTGAGATATTGGATGAGTTATAATTTAAGCGATATTGAGATACACTCACTGTGATTATGTTAAATGATTTTAATTAGCCTCTTTTCATGTCACATTCTGATTATTTCTATTATGTTAAGTTATAACAAAAACACGTATAGGTTATATTACAATGCTTAGGCAGCAAGGTAAGGTAACGAAAGGTACAGCAATAACCTTAATTTTATCCTGCAATAGACATATTGACAGACTGGCATATCGAAAGGCTATATAGCGCTAGAAATGATGGTTTGCTTTCTACAAGCATTTGAAAGGAAATAAATAAGTCTGACGTATTTATGGAAAAGTTATATATTTACACTTTTATTTGAATGCAGAGTTAAACAGCAAACAATATTAACACTGTAGCTGAAAAGTGTATTTACCCCAAAGTCACCAGAGCGAATAAATTATTTAAAGAAATTGTGTACATTAATAAGGCAATAATCCTAAGTAGTCCATTTAAAGGCCTTGCTAACTCTCCAAATACATAATCAAGCAAGCCAGCAGAAAATGAGTGTTAAGATTATCTCCAAAGAACCCCTTCATGGACAGTAGTGATAAGAGGCCTCAATTTCTGATCACACGTCTAAAACCTGCAGAACAAAGGTCATCCTAAAGTATGTAAAGATATGAAGACAGGAATTATCTTCAAAATGAACATTCAGTGCTTTAATTTCAAGGATGTCGTGTCCACACACAATGGGAAATACATAAATATGGGCAACACAGAGTGGCACATGAATACATCAGTGGTGCCTCTAAGGCTGGACCTCCAAGTGAAGGTCTGCCCCCCACAGCCCTTAGGGCCCCCAAATGCAGTCCTGTAACCCCCCCCCCCACACACACACACTGCTGGTGCTCTATGCATATTGGCATGCTGCTTGTTTTTGCCCCCTCCTCAGCGCTCCACTTATGTTCCCTGCCCCGGCTTACTTTCTTCAGCAGTGCCTTTTATCTATTTCACTTTTAGAAGAGTTCAGGTACACTGCAGAGGAAGCTGTAGTTGCATCTCGGATCCTCATTTCTCCAGATGGCCTCTAGAGGGCCACACACGGGCCTAGATGTATGGCGGGAAAAGCAACATGCTGAGTGCAACTGCAGCTTTGTGCTGCAGCGCACCTGAACTCTTCTAAAATTGAAAGAGACAGAAAGAGATGAGAGAAAGGTGCTGCTGCATAGTAAATGGGAAGGGGAGAGGAGAGGACGCATTGGAGGAAGCAAAGTGAGTGGTGGCATGGAAGTAGGAGCACCTGTGTGCAGGCAGATTGGGGGGGCGGGGAGCAAGAAAAAGACAGGGAAACATGGGAGGAGATCTCAGAAAGGATGAGCATCGGGGAATTTAGAATTTTTTCCATTCCATGTCATCTGGAGGATTGACTTCTACTTTCCTTTTACCCACATCAGACCAGTTTGTGCTCAAAACTGTCCCACCAGACTCCATCTGTAAAAGTTAAAAAAACAACAACAAAACAAAACACAATCAGCTGTCAGTTATAAAACAAAATGAATGAATCTCAAACTCTTTATAACAGACTGAGTTATGCAGGCCAGAGAGACACAGATGATGTGAACAAAATGTCAACTAAATTACAATCTTCATATAATGCCCACCAAAAATAATTTAAGCTGAATTATACAAGCAAAATATGGTTGCTCCATAAAGGTCACATCTGATTAACAATTAGGCCTTGCTACCTGAGAGATGGTAAAGTTAGGAAACGACCACACTTTGAAAAAGCCTTTAGGACTCCAAATAAATCCTGGAAGTTTGATGCAAAAGGGGAAATGTTCTGATACTCTCTTTACAAATATTTAACATTGAACTATATTCATTCACTGCTCCCACTATGCTCAGAGGAAAGGAATGTGATGGAATTTTAGCAATTTTTAAAAACATGTACAGTGTTTAAACAAACCCAAATATTGGCAAGCTTTTTCTTAGGATTTAATTTGTAGGTCAAAAGTATTCGAGACCAAAGAGGGACAGCATACATTTGGGAAAAGTCTAGCGCACAGTATTGCGAAGATCCAAGTATGAAAGCCTAAGAATATGAACACCTATATGGCCTCTTATCTTCCAAAATCCCTAGTCACAAACTATTTTTGTTTGCAAAGCCATTTTAATTCAGTTTTGCTATTCTAGGTTATGTTTGGTTTGCAGCAAAGTTCTATGGCTTGTATCTAAAGCTTATTTTGCATGAGCCAAAAAGCACTTTCACTTCTCCTCCCAACCTTTACCAAGCCTTCTCTGCTTGTTGCACTTTTCAGTGCCACATCCCATACTGTTTGATGGCCCTCAAATTCTCAGGAGCAGCTTTTCAGGGCGCATAAGCAAGTAGTAGGAGATTGGCATAAAAAAACGGAGTCTATTTTCTGTGTACACAAAGACAAATTTGGATACAAGCCTATGAAAATAAGTCT
Source organism: Anniella stebbinsi (assembly GCA_029215795.1). NCBI lineage: Eukaryota > Metazoa > Chordata > Lepidosauria > Squamata > Anniellidae > Anniella > Anniella stebbinsi. Next base: position 177,603,116 of record JARDYH010000001.1, read on the forward strand.
TCATACATTCTGCCACATCTACATCATAGGCTTATCTGTCAAAGTCTAAGTTAATTTGCAGTCATATTAAATTAAGCTTGATACAGAAATTCACATGGCCAAAAGCAGCTAAAATGAGGCAGATATCTTACAAAGGATTTGTTCATGGCACGTTTCACTTCATCTGTACCATCTGAGTAGATCTGCTGGAAAAGTTTGTTTAAAGCTGCATCACCCTCCAACTTTTCATTCTTCTCTTCTTCTTTGATCTCTCCCACCAATTTGTCCCAATTCCTTGTATAATGAGAAGACGATGGATAGAGAAGCATGGAATCTGAATCTGTAAAATAAATAAAACAATAAGACCTCAACAAGATATCCCAGCCTAACCTATGGATGATTATGAAGTTTGAGAGCTTTAGCTAGTACCATCTGTAGAATAACAGCAGCCCCAAGCTTCGTAATTTGTTGAGATATGTATTTCTTTTCTCTTTCCTTACATATTCAGGACCATGAAGGAGAGCTGGGAAAAAACTGTGAATGCTTTCACCTTGCAGAACTGGGTGTATAAGAGGGCACTGAAAAGTTAGAGCGGATAAAGTGCTTTCATATCTACTGGTAACTGACCCTTTGGAAAAAGAAAAGCCACTCACGTAGTCAAGTTCATAGCCCCTATCTAAAAGATCTGGTCGCTTACATGAACTATGGTTCTTTGAATGGTCACCAATGGGCTAAGCATCTATGCAGAAAAGTCATTCGGAACATTCTAGAGATAAATAGTTTTAGGTGGGAGCCATGCCCACCTCCTCTGCATACGCGCCAGGCATGGCTTCTGCCTGCCTCTCCGTTCCAAGTCTGCCACAGCATAGGAATAAAGAAGGCAAGGCATCGAAGCAGGGAGAAGGGTTAGTTCTTCAAGATGACCTCTTGAAGAACCGCAGTTACAGTAACCCACCCTTCTTTGCGTTGTCTCTGTGACTCACACATATGGGTGACTGAAGGGAAAGCAATTTACCAGGGGAGGGAGGTGTCATGCCAGATTTGAAGAGAGGACTGCTCTTCCAAAAGACACATCAGTAAGGGTTCAGATATGCAGGTGGTACTGTTTGATGAAGGCTGAGCTCGGGTCGCTGCAGTACGCAGCTGGGCAAGCAAAACACCTCTGAGGAAAGTGGCAGAGGATGCTATGGCTTTAGGCAAGATCCCCCATGCTTGTAAAAGGGTGGGTAAGCAGGCCAGTGGATAGGCAGGAAGCGTCATTGAAACCACACATTTGGCAAAGCATTGAGATGACTCCTGGTGACCCTTCTTGGGAAGACGAGTGGCTGATAAATTAATGGGTAGATTGCCTAAAAAGGTGATATTCTATGGATGTAGAATGAAACCGCCCTTCTGACATCTAGGGAATGAAGCTTGATCTCCATTGGGGAGGTAGGTTGGAGAAGGAACCTGAGTTAGATGGAAATGTGAGGCAACCATTGGAGGAAAGGAGCAGTCCAGGCATAGCACTACTTTCTCTCCATGAAAACTTAGAAATAAATGGTTGGTTGTGCCTTAGAGCAGGTAATTTGCTAGCTCTGTGTGCTGCTAAGTAAACTTTGATAGATGAAAGAGCTAAACCTCTAGATTTCAAAGAAAAAAGAAAGCCCAGTGTACTTGACAGACCACAGAATGTTGGGTCCTGTTCTGTTAGAGCAAGAAACTTCAGGAAAGCCTTCCATTTTGCAGCATACAAGAGCCGGCTGGAAGGACCTTGTTGGAAAATTTGTGAAGTTGCCTACTTTCCATACAGTGAGACAAAGGCCCTGTTCAGACGTCACACTAGGCCATGATGGGTCAAGAGTTTTGAGCTCACCATAATGGATTAGTGTGTTGTTGTATGTAGGGAGTTTTTCCACATAACCACGGTTTAACCACCTTCACTAATCATGCTCTGCAAAAGGGTTAGGAGCTCTAACCATGGCTTAGTGCATTGTCTGTCAGGCCACCATGGTTAACCAAGTGCTGCATAGAGCTTGGAGGTAAGAGCAGCTAAAAGCGCCACCACAGGAGATGTCCATAACACGGTCCAAGAGGTACACAGAGCACAACAATGAAGGGATGGGCAAACTTACCCATTCCCACCGTGCGCCCTGTTTTTCTTTCAAGTTTTTCAGTTTTGTCAAGTTTCCTAATACACGCAATTGCAATAATTCCCCCCAAATACACGTTTTCACTTTTTAGCCTGTGATGGAAATGCACATTTGGGGCTGTTTTTTGTGTGTATTTTTAAAACCAAGTTAGAATGAGATGCCGGCCCTGTAACAGAAGCACTCAGCATGGTTAGTGCTAACCGCCATACACTATGGTTAGCCTAGGAACCCTTCCCCAAGTTACATCTGAGTAGGACCACAGTCTCTAGGTCCAGGTGCCTGGTCTTTTCGTTGCTCACTGTAGGTGATCTGGGAGGTCAGGGGAGAAAAATGTGGCTGGACAGGAGGAGAAGTGTCACAAACCACAACTGCCTCAGCCACAATGGGATTATCAAAATGTATTTGTCTCAGCCCCCACGGGATAATCAAGCCCCATCATCTTCGTATGACTAGAGGGAACGGGGGAACACGTAGGTGCCTCCCCAGTGAAAAAGGCAAGCATCTCCCAGAGAGACCAAATAGTAGTCATACTATTTTGCCCTTTATTAAACCTAATCTAGAGAACACCAAATATTGTTGCCTTGGTGTATTTTCAGCTGAACTTATATCTGCCTTTGAGTCTAGCCTAGATAGGGAACGTATAAGCATGAAATACAACTCAGACATTATGTTATAAGCTTGCATCTTCCACAACATCAAAGATGTCCAATCTTCCTCCACTGTTGTGCCCATTCTCTACTTACAGCGGTGGGCAGAAAATAAATCTCCAGATATTTTGGACTTCAACTCACAGCATTCCTGCTCAATGGGAAATCTACCTTCTGTCCACCCCTGCATTACAGCAAAGGATACTTGAGTAGCAAAAATGTAAGGCATGCAAGAATTGACCCACGATCCAAGTAGTAATTGTTACAATCGTGTAGACAATGGCTAACAATGGAAAAATAGGATTGAACTAACACCACAGACCTGGTGTAAATTGTTTTAGTTGAGGAGAATCTTCATTTCCTTCCAGTTTCTCCCATCGTACAGCTTCTGGTTTCTTCATTTTTATCTCAATCTATAGAACACAAAACAAACAAATAGCTAATGCTTTTCACCAGCCCTGTAAAGTTAGTATGTGTAGGGAAATATAAAGAAAAGATCAGCTGCAAAACCAATAAAGAATACAGCAATTAAGCTGATTTTCACAGTATGTTGGCCACATCGTTTAGGCTGCAATCTTGTACCCTCTTACCTAGGAGTAAGCTCCACTGAACTCAGTGGGACTTACTTCCAAGGAGAGCTGTATAGGATTGCCTGTTAATATCTTTTGACATATTCTGGCTCATGTGAATGTGTTTTCATGTGGTTTGAATTCCTTATGTCCAATCCGAAGGACACATGATGTACTATTTTCAGAAGGCAGGGTACAACAATCTGCTGACACATCTCGTCCCCTCCTGGTACCAAACCACAGTAGTATCCTAACCCTAGGCTGACCATATGAAAAGGAGGACAGGGCTCATGTAACTTTAACAGTTGTAGAGAAAAGGGAATTTCAGCCAGTGTCATTTGTATGCAATTAGTCCCTGGTGAAATTCCCTCTTCCTCACAACAGTTAAAGGTGCAGGCACTATACTAGAGTGACCATATACAAAAGAAGGCAGGGCCCCTGTAACTTTAACTGTTGTGATGTAGAGGGAATTTCACCAGAAACTAATTGCATACAAATGACACTTTTTTCTACAATTGTTAAAGTTACATGAGCCCTGTTCTCCTTTTCATATGGTCAGCCTACCTAACCCACTAGCTTGAACTCATGAGGAAACCTGGGATTTTACAGCATTATTATCCAGAACCAGAAACTACAAGGAACACTGTGAACTTCTACAGAAAGCAGAACACATAATCTGCTTAAACTACTTCTTAAACTACTTCTATTTAAGAGTCACAAAACATTGTGCCTGAACCTTGATTGAAATCCAAACCTAAATTCTGCCAATGTCGTTACTGATACTAGAGAAATGGCTAAAACAAAGCAAAGAACTGAATTGTTGGAACAGCTCTAAGTTTATATACAGTCTTGTAGCCTACATCCTCCTTCGGTCCTTTACTCGTTTGTTACAAACTAGAGTTTCACCTGAAGTTGATGCCTTTCGATGACTTTGCAGAATGCAAAGCAAAATAGACGTTTGTTGTCTGGTGAGAACCATAGCAATTAAGATGATCTATGAAAAATATGGTTTTGCACTCCTAAAAAAGAAGTGCTTAAGAAAAATAAAAAATGTGGTTACAATTAGGTTTGCACCATTCAGTTAAATACTTTTTGACTGAGTAAAAAAAGGTGCACTCAACTAATCAGGCAACACAATTTAAAAAGAAAAATATTTTTCATAATCAAAACTTGCAGAAGGCAGGCCACCTCACTCACACACACGTGGAATGTTCCTAGGTATCATATACTGCAAAAAAGGCATGTGTCATCTAAAAAGAATGGTTTTTTTTCCTTCACAACTGTTGGTTTAATTGATTTGTATACATTTGTATATAATTGAATAAAACTCAATTAAGATTCCTTAATTGGGTGAGAGCCCTAGTTACAATCAAAACAATGGCTTGATGATATTAGGAAACATCGCTTAAAAATTTAGAAGCCAAACGGTGCAAGTCTGGTTCTCTCTTAAAACAGTACATTTTCTCTGTATGATAAAAGGGACAGGCTAGAGAGTTTAGCACACAGATATGGGCTGTTAAAAATGTTACACAGCATATAAATCTGCAACCTATTTATTTGTTCTCCTATATTTTGGAATAATTTGAAATTTTATAATCGTCCAGAGAAGAGCAAGATCCCCCCAGCTCTCCCTGCCCAACCCCCTCACCTCAAATAACACATTCAAAGGAAAATGTATTTCCATAATTCACACTACAGTAAAAAAAAAAAAAAAGGCACTGCATCATACTGAAGTATAGTCTGCTCAATCTCACGCACAAATTTGTTCTGGCAGAACATTATATTGAAGTGAGCTTCACAGTTGTACCAAAATCCAGGATAACCCAGGGATCCTTATAGCCCCAAGAACAAGGACACCTTTGTACATGCGAACCCTACAGACCATTTGTAGCAAACTTCTTGAATACCAGCATAGAGCAGAACTCTCAACCAATCAAAGATAGCTCAATTGTCTTTAGAATGAAAATCCTTCATTTGTTTTTAATTTTAAGTTCTGCTATTTGAAGTTTGTTGCTAAAATTTGCTTATTTTTATGATTTCTTAGACAAGGCTGTATAACACAAGCTTTAATCCAGCTCTCATTTTACTCATTTTACACTGTCTGCTTGATAGGATAAAGTCAGGGTATTTCAGACTATACACACCTGTTCTAGCTTTCACAATAAAACTAAGGGGAGTATATTCTCCGGTGCCCATTTCTCAGGGAACAAACTGATTAAGTGAAAAATTGAGAAGAGGTTTTATACTTTTTAGATATACAGTACGTTTTGGCATAATCTCTGACTTGACAAACTATAGTTTCTGATCAGCCAACAAAAAATGTATCAGAAACGATGGTTATGAAATCGAGACTTGAGAATGTTAATAATATACATTAATAGTTTCAAATGACTTAGTGGTACTTCCTATACAACAGAACTTTCTAGAAGCATGTTGGAATGCCTGTTCTCCGAATTAACTGCCAGAGGCTCTTTGGACAACACAACATACTGGAAGAGGAGCAGGGAAGAGTGTGGCCGTGTTCGGACGACACTTTGGTGGGAACTCCACCCCACGGACTGAGTGGTGTGGACTTGTAGTATGTCGCTTTAAAGCGTCATGGTAAAAGTTGTCCATAGGGTGGAGTTTACCCACTGCGTGGGGTAGTCTTCTCTTCACCCTTCCACCCTCCCAACAAACGGTGGTGCTGGTTCCTGCTTACTGTGTTGGACAGCCCCATTCCATGGGAAGGAGCAGAGCGGAGGGGGGGGGAGGCGAAAGAGGCAACGCACCTGTCGCCCTAACAAGTGGCGGCAGCACACTTCCCTAGAAAATGGATCCATCCGCCAAAGGAAGAAGGTAACGGCCTTGGCCGATGGATCTATTTTGCAGTGAGGTGCCGCCACTTGTTGCTAGGGCGATGGGCACGTCGTATCTCTCGCTGACGCAGCCGATACTGTTGGGAGAAGAAGGGGTGCCTGAATCGCTCCTCGGAGGAAAAGCGATCTATCCACCCCTTCCGCCTTTCAGCATGGCTAAAGCACTCTGCAGCAGGATGAACTCAGTAAGGATGCCCAGCTGCAGGTTGCTTTAGCTGCACTGAAAGGAAAGCAAGATATTTGTCCCGGCTTGATGATAAACATCATGCCGTGGGAAATCTCCCCCCCCCCCCCCCATCCCTTGACATGATCTATTTGGAGATCAGGTCGAGGGGGTGGATGCTCTCCTTCCATCCCCTCGACCTGATCTCCAAATAGATTGCAGCACGGGGCAGAGTTGAAGACTGTCTACTGCAGCTTGACATTTATCGCCAAGCTGGGAGAAACATCCTGCCTTCCTTCATGGATCTCGGGATGTGAAAGGAGACACCCTTCTCCCCCTGTCAGGTACAGAGGGAGAAGAGCACATTCATCCCCCACACCTTGAGATCCACAAGTGGAGGAAGGATATCTCTTGCGGTTTGATGATACATGTCAAGCCGTCGGAGACAGTCTCCCCACCCCCCCCACCGTGAAGCATGAGAGCATCAGGTCAGCTCTTTCCATCCCCTTGACCCCATCTCCACATGGATTATGGGGCGGGAGCGCGCAAAGACGGTCTCCCACAGCTTAGCAGGTATCATCAAACTGCGAGACATATCCTTCCTCCACTTGTGGATCTCCAGGCGTGGGGGATGAATACGTGACAGGGGGAGAAGGGTGTCTCCTTCCGCGTCTTGAGATTCACAAAGGAAGGGCAGGATGTTTCTCCCGGCTTGACAATAACAATCAAGCTGCGGTAGACAGTCTTCAACCCTGCCTGGTGGCGAAGCGTTTCCCTGGAGGGGATTATTTCTCATGCTGATAGAGGCATGCTGGGCAAGAGTGTCCGGGGTTTCTGCCACTCTTGCCTGGTGACTCTGTAGACATGGGGAAAACATACTTTATGGTGGTACATGGGAGAGGGCTTTCTCTGTTGTGGCAGCCTGGCTGTGGAATACCCTCCCCTTGGAGGCCCAGCTGGCACCAGCACTGGCCTCATTTCAGCACCAGGTTAAGACATGGTTTTTTAATAAAGCCTCTGATGACTAAATTCACCAAGCTTGCACATAATTTTAATGGCTTTTTACGGCTTTTAAATTCTATACTGGTTTGAGCTTGAACAATGGTTTAATTTGTTTTTAGCTGTGTATATTTATTGTTTTATATTGTTTGTATGCTTTTATCTGTATGCCACCCTGAGATCCCTGTGATATAGGGTGGGATACAAATATTTTAATAAATAATAAGATAAATAATAATGAGTTCGAACGATCTGTAACAACAAATTTTACAGATCTTTAAATCATAAACAAACACACCACTCAAGCAGCCTATGCTGAGCCATATTTCACAACTGCATAGGTAGGACAGACAAAATGGTTCCATGAAGAACACTGTTGCTCTGACTTTCTGTTATGTGTCACCTAGACCCTCCCTTTTCCTTAATCTCATCAGTGGCAGGGCCTAAGTATTCCAAAGCTGCAGCTTGACATTCCAGGCAAGATACCTATGATACAGTCAATCAATTGAAGACCTACGTCTATTAGGAAGATCTTCTGGATGTTCGCATCTGCTTGAGGGCAGGTGGAGACAAACTCCTAGTGGACGCAATCAAACACTGGTAAGTGCCTATAGTAAAGTATATTCAGAGGCAGTGAAGGCGGCAAAAAACCAATACCTTGCTGCCACTATCAAATCATCAATCTGCCGCCCAGCGGAACTTTTCAGAGTTGTCTGGGGGCTATTACATGCCGGCCCTATGGACATGGTAAAACCTTCTGAGGCCTGCTGTACTGAATTTGCTAAGCACTTCCAGAATAAAGTTTTTGGCATCCACCAGGACTTAGACTCCAGTGTTATAGCAGATGAATCTAGCGAGGTGTTTACAGCACAGGCTTGTCCTGTTTTCTTGGATGAGTTTCAGTTGGTGCAGCTCAAGGATGTTGACAAGATGCTTGGATAGGTTCGTGCAACCACCTCCATATTGGATCCTTGCCCCTCTTGGCTAATAAAAGCTAGCAGGGATGGAACGGCCGGCTGGGCCAGGGAAGTTGTTAATGCCTCTCTGCGAGAGGGAGTGGTCCCAGGCTGTCTGAAAGAGGCAGTAGTGAGACCACTTCTGAAGAAATCTTCCTGGACCCGGAAAATCTTAATAACTATAGGTCGGTGGCAAATGTTTCATTCCTGGGCAAGGTCCTTGAGCGAGTGGTTGCAGGCCAGCTCCAGACACTCTTGGATAAGACTGATTATCTGGATCCATTTCAGTCGGGTTTCAGGTCTGGCTTTGACATGGAAACAGCCTTGGTCGCCCTGTATGATGACCTATGTCAGGAGAAAGACAGGGAGAGTGTGACTCTGTTGATTCTCCTTGATTTCTCAGTGGCTTCCGATACCATCGACCATTGTGTCCTTCTGGGACGACTGGCTGAGCTAGGAGTGAGAAGTACTGCACTGCAGTGGTTCCGCTCCTACTTGGCAGGGTGGTTCCAGAAGGTGGTGCTTGGGGAACATTGCTTGGCCCCGTGGACTCTACAGTATGGGGTCCCACAGGGATCAGTCTTGTCCCCCATGCTGTTTAACATTTAAATGAAACCGTTGGGTGCAGTCATCCAGAGTTTTGAAGTGCGTTGTCATCAGTATGCTGATGACACACAACTCTATTTCTCCTTTTCATCTTCATCAGGTGAGGCTGTGGATGTGCTAAACCAGTGCCTGACTGTGACAATGGACTGGATGAGGGCTAACAAACCGAAACTCAATCCAGACAAGTCTGAGATGCTGGGTGGTTCTTCTGACCGGATGGAAGGTGTTCAACCTGTTCTGGATGGGGCTGCACTCCCCCTGAAGGAGCGGGCTCGTAGCTTGGGGGTTCTCCTAGAACCATCTCTGTCACTTGAGGCTCAGGTGGCCTCGGTGGCACAGAGTGCCTTCTACCAACTTCGGTTGGTGGCCCAGCTACGCCCTTATCGGGACAGAGATAACCTGGCTTCAGTTGTCTATGCTCTGGTAATCTCCAAATTGGATTACTGCAGTGCGCTCTACATGGGGCTGCCTTTGAAGACATTTCAGAAGCTGCAGCTTGTGCAAAATGCAGTAGCCAGATTGATAACAGGAATCAAAAGATTTGAACATATAAGACCGACTCTGGCCTGCTTGCATTGGCTGCCTGTACGTTTCCAAGCCCTACCTGTATACTACAATCAACATCTAAGGTCCTCCTCCAGGTGCCTACTCCGAGGGCAGCTCGGAGGATGGCAACAAGGGACAGGGCCTTTTCAGTGGTGGCCCCCCAATTATGGAATGATTTCCCCGACGAGGCTCGCCTGGCGCCAACATTGTTATCTTTTCGCCACTAGGTCAAGACTTTTCTCTTCTCCCAAGCATTTAACAGCATATATTGAGGGTTTTTTGTTGTTGCTGTTTGATCCAGAATAGTTGTTTAAATGGAAATTGTAATTATAATCTGTTTTTATGTTTGTAACATTTTGTATATCAGTTTTTTAATGTTCAATGTTTTAAATTTTTGTAAACCGCCCAGAGAACTTCGGCTATGGGGCAGTATATAAATGCAAATAATAATAAATCAACAACATAGCCATTTAAGCAGACAACATCCAGCATATAAAAAAATGGCCACCTTTTGATCATGGATCACATCACCTTTAATGTTATTACAATAAAGAATTATCTAAGTTCTGGTTTGAGATTTTTGCAATGTTACCGTCTTGCCTTTCTATGGCATATCACACATGTGAAATCTTGTAAACAAAAAATGCTACTGTTGACACAACTGGACTTCTGGGTAAGGAAGTCTGGGGAAAATTTGGGACTATTTTTTCAATGTGACCGAGTCAGGTTTTTATTAGCTAATCCTTGGGCTAGTGGCACATGGGTGAAACATTATCAGTTGTTATATTCTGTGCAGAATCCTGTAAATGTGTAGTCATTTCTCAGACAATGTCTGACCTAGATTTTGAGCCGCTGGGGCCAGGTTTTTTATAAAGATGCCAGAGGGAAATACTCAGTAACATAATTTGCAAAGATCTTTCTGTGAACAGAAGGAAGTGTTTATCTAAAAGTTTGAGAATTGCCATTAGGTTTGGACACCTGCTAAAGTGAGGGTGCAGATTGCTTACAAACAACTGCCGATACAGTGGAGGTCACAGTGACCACAAAAGTCAATTATATGTTTTGTGCTAAATAATAGCTATGATGGGGAAAAAACCCAAGTTCTAACTGGAAGAAAAAATGTAAACACTTCAACTCATAAAAGAATATTGTACACCTGTGGGGTACTATTTAAGCCTGATATCATTTGCAGCAATGCTAAGGAAAGTGAATAATTTGTCTACTGGGAAAACAGACAAAATATTGTCGCTTCCCCTCTATGTGTCTCTCACAAGAAATGGAAAAGAACAAAACACTCGCAGACTCTCCTAGGAAAAGTCAGTTGATAAAGTTACAAATCTGGAACTGCCTAATTTAACTGATAATTAGATGGTAAATTTTCCATGGAAAAATCATAAAAATATGACTGCTGATGGTGCAACTGGTACAACTTACTATAGGTTGGGATATAACCCAATTGTGGCCCCTGACAGTTACATAATGATAATTAATTCAGTATGTGATCCTTACATGGCTAAAAGAAATGCTAAATTCTGCATAACTGTATTAAATTCTGGCCCACGTTTCAAAGGTATGTAATACTTTAGCCCTAAGCCGGAACTGCTGAAACAGCAGTTTGAACATTTCTAAAATTGAGGCAATATATTCAAAACCACCTCAACTTCCAGTGCCTAAAGTAGTTCTTTATAGCTCTCATTCCTTTTTAAGTGTGTGCGCACAACACTTTTAGGAATAAAAAGAATACTGAATTCCTAGTCCTAGATTAAAATGATCTTAAACAAAGTACCAGGGTATAAACTATGAATTACTGTAATGGTGCAATGCTAATAGTTCACAGTGAAATACTAGGCAAAACCAATGTATTAGTTTTTTCTCCCCCCCCCCCCCCCGCTCACTATTAAATTATAACATTTTAGCGCCCTCTAGTGAAAATAAGACAATTTTGCCACAATGATATTCCACAAGAAATGCAATACCTTAATTTGGATCTATCAATTTAAAGGGTTGTATGCAAGACACACAAATCCAATTTTGTAACTAAATGAAGTTACTCTAACACTGCTGCATCTGATAAATATAGCTATGCTATATTGGTGTGGGAATTTATATTAAGCAGGTATAGATTTGATACATATTAGCAGAAATCAAATTATTTTGTTTCAATGGCAATATACAGTACATTTAAAGTACATATTGTGTATTATTTCCAGAGCCAAGTCCCCATGTTTCTACCACAAGTACCAGTTTCAGATGAAGCTTTAAAGATTTTAACTGCTGGAAGGATCAGATTTCTCCCCTATCTTCTATGAAAGAAGGGCAGAATCCCGATTGTACTGTAGTCAAAATCTTTATTTAGTAGCCTCAAAATACTATTCTGTATCCCATTGAGAACTAGAGTGAGATTATATAATCATTTGTAATGTGGGATTTCAGGCCTGGTTTTGGGATGACCTATGCCAGGAGAGAGACAGTGGGAGTGAGACCCTGTTGATTCTCTCTGGACTAAAAGCCCAAGAAAAAACAAAAATACAACTTAACTCACATCGATGACAAAATGCTAAAATGGAGACTGCTTGTCACAGTATTGCTGCTGTGGCGGTTGAAAAGAAACTGGGCAGGGACAGTGGGAACGCTGCCCCTTTAATCATGCACAATGGGGGAGGGGCTCCACCAAAACATCTCAGCTCTCCGCTCAAGACCACATTTATGGACTTGAGTACTTCTAACTAAATAGAGTGCCAACAGAAATGGAGCCAAAATGGGGCAACTGAGGAACTAGAAGGAAGTATCAATATGCTTGGGGGAATCTTGAGTTTTATAGAACAAACAAATCCCTGAAAAAAAATCTAAGGGAGTAAAAAACAAATCACCCCCAAAACAGACTAATGGTTACTAATAAGAAATGCTCAGTAACTCTGGAACGCTGATTATCAGTTGGAAAATTGGGAGGGCTGAGTGGAAAACCTTATAGCTCCTTACAGCTTGGGTGCAGAATCTCTTTCAACTTGAAGGACAACTTCCATTTTGGAGACAATATTCACCCACATTCCAGTGGCGGGCCTAGCCAAAGGCAAAAGGATTGGGGCGAAAAATACAACAAAGACCAGCTGGTTTTAATTCAAGGCTCTTACTACCAGTAACTATGCCTTAGGACAGGCATTCCTTTTAAAATGAAGGGAACGCTGCACAAAAGCCAGGTGTCATGCCTGAGCCAGATGCAGGCCAGGATGATTCTTCAGATGAAGACTTTGATACCACATAGTCTAAAGACTCTGTGGTCCCCTGACAGTAGTGATTCCGCAGGGACCCCAGCATCTGTGAGAAGCTAGACATGGTCCTCCAGAAATCGTGGAGTCTAAAGAACCCCTGGATGGGGTCCTTGAGGACCATACCTTCCTTGTAGAGACAGAGAAGGCAAAACATCCACTGAACCCTAAAGCACACTGGCGCTAGAAGGCGGAGGAGAGGCCACTACTTGGAAGTGAAGTGTGCCTCAAGGCTGTTAGCAAACAGGGTACTTGAGAGAAAAGCTCAGGTGTGGTGACCCAGTGTGATGTAGTGGTTAGAATATTGGACTGGGAATTGGGAGATCTGGGTGCTAATCCCCATTCACCCATGGAAGCTCACTGGATGACTTTGGGCCAGTCACAGCTGCTCAGCCCAGCCTACCTAAAATGGAGAGGATTATGTGTGCCACCTTGGGTTCCTTAAGGAGGGACATAAATGTAATGAATAAACAAATAAGAGCAGGAGTCCCCTTAGAAGAAGGCAGACTCTGAAGCCAGATTTAATATTGTGCACCTGTACCTGGGTGTGGGCTGAAAGACTTGACTAGATAAGCTCTCAGTTAAAACCTACTGGTTGCTGGAACAACACCTTTATTTTAACTCCCAGTTTCTTGCAACCCAACTTTCCTGATCTTGCTTCCTCTTTGGACAAATCTCTTGTGCTGCTGACCCCTGGACTCCCAATAAATCCCTGTTCCCTTAGAGTTCTTGCCTGTGCATGACTCCATCTCAGCCCCTACTTTGGACTGCCTTTCTTTTTGACCAGTAATTCTGTGCTTTGGGTCCTTGCTTGCCTTTGCTATTTGCTGCATAGTTTTGCTCCAGGACTGAGCTTGACCCAGCCAGAGCAGGACCAGGAAACCACCAATTGATGGTTGGTGGAAGGAGCTGGTGCTGAAGGAAGGGGCTGTGGCCTTCCAGGGGCTCCCACAGGGCCCAATTGGGACACCTGGAGTGCTGCATTTGGCCTCCTTGACATTCTCCACCCCTGGCTTACAGCATCCTGGAGGACAGCATGGCTGGCTGGCTGAAAGTCTGAACAGAAGCATGGCGGTGAGGATACAGTGCAACATTTTGCTGTGGATCCAACTTGTCACCTTCATGCTGTTGCACTTTCTTGTGTGAACAGATTTTCCTCTTCTTGTTTTTAAAGCAGCCAACTAATGAATCTAGACTCTCTTGTGACAGATCTGTCTTGAATCAGACAGGGCAGGATTCAACAACTCACCATGTTAGGGACTCTGAAATCTCACCTTACCTTCTTAAAATAAACTGATATCAACCTTTGTATTTAGGGTTTGATAAAACTGATCAGCTTAGCCATGATCACCACAGAAACTGACACAAGGTGCAAGACACAGCATTCTGAATTTGAAACTTTTAATACAAAACAAAGTGGCTTTGTTGAAGTTGCAGTTAACAAACTATATTAACAAAGCTATTAACTGAAAGGCATCTTGAGGGGAAAAAGCAACTTTTTACTTCGCTTGTTTTATTTATATCCCACCTTTTCCCCTACACTGGAAAAGGCAGCCCTACCTTATCATCCTCTCCATATTATCCTCATAACAGCCCTGTGAGACAGGCTAGGCTGAGAGGCAGTGGCTGGCCCAAAAGGCAGCCAGTGAACTTCATGGCCAAATAGGGACTAGAACCCAAGGCTTCCAAGTCCCATCCAACACTGTAAACATTACACTTCTCTGTTAAATACAGCATAGTAATGATGACTGTCGTAAGACAAGGCTTAGGACCAGAAATAAGCAAAGGATGGGACAACAGTGATGGTCTTCTGAGATCAAATGCCACTAGGCCCCTCCGCTTTCTGCCTGAAGTCCATCAGCAGCCAGCCCATCCAGCAATTGATGGAAGGAGACAGGGACATATATTGCCTTCCCCCTAGATCATGTATATTTAATACTACTTCTCTTAGCCAGTTGAGATCTCTTCTGAAAAGAGATACAATATAAATATGAAGAAGTGACATGTATCTGGCAAACTAATTCTTTTTAAAAAAGTTACCTTGGTTGAAAGAACTTTGAATGCACTTTGTTCTGGAACTATGGAATGAGGAAGATGAAGCTTTAAATTGTAGTCTTCTTCTGAGGAAATCTTCACCAATGCATTTAGCTGTGAAGATAAAATGTATCAGAGGTAGACACAAGAAAAAGATAGGCCTCCTATGTTCACTTAATCTCTCGGAGAAAATGAATGCAAAGACTTTTCACTGGGAATGTCTAATTTATGTTAAACATAAGACAGGAATTTCAAATGGCAATTTATACTGCATTATTCAACAGTTAATTCAAAATGTGCTAGAAAATAAACAGAAGATTAATGTTCTTAGCCACCAAGTAGGTGCTCAGAAAGCTGTTATGTCACTTTGATATGCATTCTTTAGGTAAAGAATTACTTAACTGTAGAAAGTTTCCAAGAGCCATAAATTATTAAATGGACAAAAGACACATGACTTCCTTTTCTTGCTTTATGCTTTGCATGTTTTCATACCCAGCAAAATGTGTGAATATAAAGTAGAAATTTGTGGAGCATTTGATTATACCATCCAAAAAATAGATACGAAACTATAAAACAAGTACCGTATTTTCCGGCGTATAAGACGACTGGGCGTATAAGGCGACCCCCAACTTTTCCAGTTAAAATATAGAGTTTGGGATATACTCGCCGTATAAGACTACCGTATAAGACTCATACGCCAACACCCTCTTAAGACACGTTTCCTCCCTCTTTCCTTGTGTTGTGGCGCGTCATACAGCGGCAATCCTATACGTGTCTACTCAGAAATAAGTCCACTGAACTCAATGGGACTTACTTTCTGAAAACGGTAAAGCCATAATCTTATGCCATGCAGGCACACGTTTCCCTCCCCCTTTCATTAAGAAGCAGAGGAGGGGAGGCCAAGCGCCATAAAAATGCATGTAGCATTACACATAAAACGACACTTCTGGCTGATAAACCTTTTCAAAGCTGCGACCACGGGCAAGTGGAAACTGCAAAGCCGCCCCGCTCGGAAAAACAACTCAGCCCCAAGCGCAGGTTGCCTGGGAGTAGCCGTAGTAATCGTAGTAAGCCGCGCGTGAGCTCAGTGATGTGACTCGGCTCAGTGTGTAACAGGGCTGCAGTTTCATTGGTCGAAGGCTGCACCTACCAGCGCGCTCGGCCTCGTTTGCGCTGGCACCCCCGGCTCCCTGATTTGTCGCTGCCTCTCTCCATTCACGGGCTTCTTGGGCAGTCCTTGCCGCTCTTCTGTCTGTGGCGCGAAACTAGTGACTGAATTAATTATCCATGTATTTCTGTTTTTAATGAATACATTAGGGAATTGTGTTTGTCCAATGTGGCAAGTAGCAGAAGCTGGGGGTAAGCTGATGAAGGGGAAAGAAGAAGGGAATAACATGGATAGTTTTTTAATTGTGTGGGTAGAGATAGATGGCTGTTAATGAAATCTTCCCAGATTGAGTCAAATCATGGCCTTCTAAACACAATAGAGGACCAGAACTGTAGGTAAGTGTCCCTGGTCCATGGAGGGAGAAATGTTTATAATATTTGGGGAAGGGACAATGCTCAGAGGGAGAACACTTGCATTGTATACAGAGGTTTTCAGATACAATCCTTGCATGTCTCTGTTTGCAGCAGGACAGCTGCCCAACATCTTGGAGACCTCCTGCTGCCTGTCAGAGTAGGTAGTGGTGACTTGGATGAACTGATGGTTTTATTCAGCATAAAACAATGTCATACGTTTAAGGCTTGTGTGACTTGTAGTCCAGATCTACAAAAAGGCAGAATATGACTCTTACCTTAGGATCTTTGCCACATCAATTGTATAGTAGTATTATCTGGTTATTTAATCGTTCTCCGAACACTAATGAAATTAGTCTAGCTCTTTACAATCATTTAACAGTCCCCAAGACACTAATAAAATTAAGTGGAGTTCCCCCCTCAACAATTGAATAGTTCTGCAAACAGGAGTTCTAACAGATCTCCCTGGTATTTTACCACAGTGGTAGCAACCATATTTCTGACAGCCCTTTTTAAAAACAAACAAACAGCACTTTGAAGATTTTTATTTATTAAAGTGAAAACACGTCCCTTCATGACACGGAGAAGAGCAGGCTTGAATATCTCCTCAATATTTCCCCCCCCCACCTTGAGGAAAAGTCCATGTCAGAAGAAAAGAAGACGTGGGCATTTTGGGGGGGGGGTGCTATATTTTCATGCAAATAGTAAGGTTGTTTTTTTTTAAGGTTGTCATTGATGTTTGAGCCTGGGGAGGGGAAGCGAGAGCGAGTGAGACAACGCTCCCTTCATTGTTCGCCCTTCAGCTTCCATTTGGCAAGAGTGGCACAAAAATACTGGAGGGGGGGTGTGGCAGGGTGTGTGTGTGTGTGTGTGTGTGTGTGAGAGAGAGAGAGAGAGAGAGAGAGAGACGCAACCCCAAGCAGCTTTTACAAATGAGTAACAAAGGCGATGTCCATTCATAGCCTCTCGCGCCGGCGAGGGGATTCTGAGGAGTCCAGGCCTCGTCAGCCAATTGCTGTCAGCAACCTGTGGAGAGGAGGCATCGCTATAGCAACCAGTGGATGGGCCATGTGCTTTGCCGCCGACAGCAGGAGCTGCGCATGGGCGAATATAAAGGAGGGGCAGAGCCGAGCCCAGGCGGCTGGGAGGGGCGTTTTTTGGCGCGCGCATCGCGTTGCTTCTCTCGTGCCTCGTGATAGACAGCTCCGCTGAGGCGCCCACCGGGGCCCTGGCGCACCGGGGGAAAGAGGGCCCCCCACCTCCTTCCTCTTCCTGTCACCTCGTGCGGTGGGTTGGTTTCTTTCCTATTGAATGTGCTAATGGGCCTCCTTTAAATTTTAAAGGAGAGGGGGAAGGAAACGAGCAGGCATTTGGAAAACGCAGCTATTACTGCCATTCCTTCCTTTTCGCTCTTTAATGGCTGGCTGAAGAGCGTTGTCTTTGGAGTTCAGAGACTTGTACACCCGGCGTATAAGACGACCCCCAACTTTAGAGAAGATTTTCCAGGGTTAAAAAGTCGTCTTATACGCCGGAAAATATGGTATATTCATAATATAACTATCCAAACAGGGATGCCAATAATTAAAGCGAGTTCTTCGAAATAATTGAATGGGTATTTATATTCTGAGATACAGATAATAAATATCCAATAATATCTGCAGTAACATCCACTGACACCTCACTTCTTCCCATCCGTACTCCAACTCCTCACACTATATAGCAAGCATCTGTTGATACACCCTTTCCTGGAAGTGACACTTATCAATGAGATGTCTTTTCTAGAAAGTACATTTAGAATCCAGGTATGCCACTTTTCAGTCTATATGTATATATTACCTCTTTCTCTGAGAATTGTATGTTTACTTCATCCTTCTTCGCATTCTTGATCATAATAGTTACAATTACATGAGATTCTGTTTGGTACCAGTCATACCTATATAAAAAAGGGGAGGGGGGAAGTATTTCAGTTTTTATGACTATTCCAATCTCATATCTTGAATAGTTACAGACTTCCCTACCAGTCCCATTCCCCCATGTTAAGAAAACCAGAACTCAGTCTGAGGTTTGCATACTTTAATGCCCCTTATTGTTTAATGATTTGGATTTGAACACATGAAAACATTTCTAGTCCATTAAATTTAGGGTCAGCCTTTATTATACTATAGACCAGGGGTGGACATGTGGCCCTCCAGATGTTTTGGCTTATATCCCCCATCAGACCTAGCTAGTATAGTAAATGGGGAGGGATGATGGGAATTTTAGGCCAAAATATCCAGAAGGCCAAAGTTGCCCATCCCTGCTCTAGACTAATGGCTTTCAAACTGGGCAGATTCAGACGCCCAGTTTGAAGACCCTTCAGACACCACCAGAATAAGGCACAGGGAGCTTAGGGCTTTTGTGGCTCCCCTCTGGATTGGAACCAATGAGTTGATTTACTGCAGCTTGCTGCATTGTCCAAACTTGGACAAATTGTAGTTAATCTTAGTTATGGTTAGTTGGAACGAGCCACCAGCTCATGAAGTTAATTTGTTTCTATTAACCACAGTTAAGATTAACTATCATTTGTCCTAATTTGACCGTTTCAGCACTCCATAGTGCTAAAAATGACATCTTTCCTGCCATCAAAATTGGTGGCGCGGGGCGGTGGGGGCTCCATGTGGCATGCAAGTGATGTGTTGCCCATCCCTGCCCTGGAGAAGCAATAAGACACGACTACCAGCCCGATTTACTCCTGCCATTGTGAGCACCTTCCTTGACACAGTTCAGCAGCTACAACAGGCCACAATGTGGCCAATCCACCTCAGGAACTTGGGATGCAGGAGTTCTCAATAACAACTGGGTGGAGTTGTGGGGGAGGGATCTGCATGTCTATTAAATAACTGCAAAATTGTTGAGGTACAACAAGAAGCCTCCTTGTGGACTTAATTCTTATCACACAGAAGCTATTGGGCTTAATCTGGTCAGCTAAGCACCCATCAAATCTATTTCATCAAGGCAAGGGAACCAGGTGGAGTTTTTGGTTAGCAAATGGCTTTAGTAATTTGAAACACAAGCTAACTGCTCTTCTTCATCTGGACAGAGAGCCAAAAACAGGGAGAAGCCCTCTCTGGAAAGGGATGCTTGGATGTCAGGTGAGTCAACCCTTTCCGGCCTAATCGCTTACTAATGGACAAGAACAGTGTGGGCACCAGAATCTTCTGCAATGCACAGGGTTCCATGCGAGATACTTCCGGGTTCCCAAGTAGACCAATCAACATGGAAAAGCTTAAAATCACTGATATAGGCTAACCCTTGGTCCTAAGTACATGTATTCTTAAGTCATGCTGGCTGCAGTACATATTTCAATACCAGCTGACTACACTACAGGACTGTTGTCAGGAAAGTGCCCATCAGTGTATATGGCATATCGCTGAGTTCTATAGGCAAAACTGACAGACCCCTGCCCTCAGGAGTGTACAATCTAAAACAGACAATGAGCAAAACAGAGGGAGGGATAGTTACATATTTTCAATGCTTGGTTACAGGTGAAAATTTAAGGCCCAAGCCAAAGGCACTGCAAAGTAAGTTGTTTTTCAGAGATCTGAAGGCACGTAGAGAGAGGTGACACCATGTAGGGCAGGCCATTCATGCATGGGGAAGCAAGTGAGAATTGGTGGAGTCATTTAAGAGAGCAGTACACCTTTGATTGGCCAAGGGTGGTAGAGCTGGCTTAATAGAGTTCATAGGCAGAAGCCTACGAACAAGAACCTTTTAGCGAAATTCTGCAAAATGCTTTATACCATCTTAGAAAAAGTATTATATAAATGCTAAGTACCATTTCAGCGAATGTTAAAAAAAAAACTTACTTGATCTTAGATGGCTGTGACTGGTGTCCCAAAATCCAAGTGTCATCCATTATAATGGAAGATATTGGAGAGTTAGAATCATTTCACACAGTTTTTAAACCAAACATTAGTATATTTTCACATCACAAGAAACTAGAGTAGTACTTAGCAGTTACCGGTGATGCCCTTTGTCCATGAAAAGAAACAACAGACCTCAATAACAGAATCACATACAAATATCAGAAACATGATTTAAGATCTTCGGGAGACAAGCCCAGCCTGTGGGGAGGGGCTCTCCCTAGAATTATTAGACTGAGGTTGGGAGTGAGGAAGTAAAAAATACAGCTAGAATGGCACATTCTAGCAACCACATACCCCATTACTGCAACTGATCAAACCACTCTAGTTGGGTCCTTCCTCATCTCTCCAAGTACATGGGACTCAATAGTGAATTTGGAGGTTCTCCCAGCAAGAGGGGCAAAATGGCTCCTCTAGAGCTAATTCTCCCTTCTCAAAGTAAGAAGAGCAATCTTCTTCCTTCAACCGCACCAAAAAAAAAAAAGGGGGGGGGGGGGTAGGGGACACCACCCAGCTTTCCCAGATAGTGTGGGTGAGATATAAATCCCCACTCAAGCTGGCTGCAGAGAACACATGGTAGGGGTGGGGATGGTTTAAACTACTCTGTGGGTAGTTGGCCAAACAGTTTCCTGGCTGGCTGCTCAACAAAAGTTCTGTTGAGAACTACCTCAACCACCACTTCCCTACTCCCAACTCAATGACTTTTGGGGGGAAATGGAGATGAACTCCCACCCACATGTCCTCATAGGCCCCAAGTCTAGCAGATGTGATAAGCAGAGACCACTGAACTTCACAGGCCCGAAAATCACAAGTTGTACAGAATGGCTTATACACTTTTTCCTTTCCCACAATAGTCCAGCCCACAATAGTTCCCTAGGGTATTGTAGCAAACTGCATTTGAAGTTCCAAGTTAAAAGAGCAGCTTGCAATGCAGGACAGGGGGCCATTCAAGGAACAACAAAGATGGATAACTCACATGTGCTTGGACTAGCTACCTACTTTTCTAGACTGTCACCAGTGTCTGCAACATCACACATTTCTAGTAGGCCCAACAGAATAATCATAAATATGCTGGTTAATACTAGAAACAGGACAGATTTCCCTCCAAGAGAAAAAACCCCCACAACATTTTAGGGGAAAAAACACCTCCATGTTTTATGTGAACCAAAGGAAAGCCATTTTTAAGGGCTACCATACAACTGCTACAAGCATACTCATTAAGAAGAACCTTACCACTTCACTTTGCAATGCAGCTGTAAGGGAAGAACAAATTACATTTTTAGACAAAATCTTATTTTAAAGTATAAGCATCTTAAAATATATAGAAAATAGTTTCATAGTATGCTAACACAGACGTTTAGCATTTTTTGCTTCAGTTAATTTTATTACATGAGTCAGTTTTAATATTTACACTTAAATTCATATTTAATAAACAGACTTATTAGGGAGTAAGCCCCTCTGAAAACAATTGGAATTTACTTCTAAATAAATGAGAATAAGATTACACCATTAGTTTGAAAAGTTTGTAGTAACTGTAACATATAATTCAGGTAATATAGCAGAAAAAAGAGGCACTATAATTAGTATACATATATCTCTATGAGCTGCACATTAGAAAAGTTGGGAAAGAATTTCGAGATTGAAATTCTGGGCAGATCTACACAAAGGATTCAAAAAGTCTTCATTTTTAACCTAGCAAGAAGCTCAATGGAAATTAATCTATAGAGAATGCATGATATTGGCCAGGATAAATGCAGTTCATCATACAATTAGGTCAACATGTTGCAAGTGCAGTGCAACCTACACAGATTCCTTGCACAGCAGTGCAACCCAGCTGCTTTTTGGACCCATGTACTGGGTGCAATATATTGTTGCTAGAATTGTGATAAATCTGGAATCGTGCACTGCTTTGTTAAACATCTTGATAAATATCCACCTCTTAGACTGGTTATATTAAATCTGTTGGTAGTTGCAATAGTTGTATATGCTAGACATTGGAAACAGACTTCAGCATCATCTGTAAAAGAATGACTTATTTAAACCTTACAGATTGCTAAAATCAATACATTGATTAGGCCTGGAGAATAAATTCCAGTTCTCCTTCAGTCCTGTTATTTGAAAAATAGAATTCCTATTGGAATTTACACCTTAACTTTATTTCATCAAAGATAAATCTGCTTATTTTTATTTGTAGCTTTATTTCTGTTCTCAGTAAAAGAGAGTGAAGCACTGATATTAACACCACACACTTTGGAACTATGCACTTTCTAGTAAGCTGTTTGACATCCCTTTTCACTGCCCACAGAACATTATTTTTCTAAGTGAGAATCACCAAATTCCCACTATCTTTAAGAAATTATTACAAATTCATTCATTTATTTATTTATACTGCTCCATATCTGAAACAGATTCAAGAGTGGTGACCGTAAGAATTAAAATAGTAAAAGATACAAACATTAGAACACCATTATTATACTAAAAGTATATATAAATAGAATGCCAACAAAAGTCTTCGCTGTCAGTCAAGGAATGCTTCCTGGAATAAGACTATTTTCAGGAGGTGCTGGAAAGAACACAGCGTTGGCACCTGCCTAACCTCCATAGGCAGAGAGTTCTGCAGAAAGGGGCCACTACCATGAAGGCTGTTCTCCTGGTGGCCTCCAATTGGGCCTCAGGTCCATGTGGAACCACCAGGAACATGCCCGCTGACAAACTCGGTGACCAGGCAGGTTGGTAAGGGAGAAGGTGCTCTTGCTATATGCTGGTTCCAAGTTGTTTAGGGCTTTGTTCACCTGGCCTGGTAGCAAATAGGCAGACAGTGCAGTTCCCTGGGCTGTTTAACTCAGGAATTACCAGGGACAAGCGAAGCAATGGCCACTGCCTCCCATACATGTGTTATTTCTGCTTTTAATTAATAACCCAGGAATGCCCTGTTCCTGGGTTCTTTCATAACATGCAAACCCAATTAAACAACCCAGAGTTAACACAACAATTGCCCATGGTTTGTTGGGCTAAGTCTGGTTTTTTTAAACCCATAACCAACCCCGAGTTTCTGAAACTCAGAGAGGTGGAAGGAACATTTTGGGCCTTGGAGAATCAGTTCCAATTGTTACAAAATCCCATTTTAAGATGGCACTAACTCCATGATCCCTTAGGCAAAACACGATGACCACCCTGTTCTGTCAAGCTTTTACTTGGGTACAAAAATCTGTATAGGCCTTTTATATTTATGTATGTGCTGATTTGCTTTTATCTTTTTGGTTTCATTGTATTTTTTGTTAGTTGCCTTTTGGTGAGATAGAAAATGTATAAATAAATCACTTTGGCCCACAACTGCAATTTCTCACACATTGGCCTGGTTGACACATAATTCTAACCCATTATTTATTGGCTAACCCATTATTTATTGACTTACCCATGGTTTGTCTGGCAGATGATGTATGTGTGAAAATTAATGAGGGTGTGTTATGTGTGAGTGTGTGCAAGAAAGAGAGGGTTGCTCCCCCCCACTTTTTGTGGGCATGCCTCCCTGCCCCAGGTAAGGTTCTGTAAAAGGGAATATGGCTCTCAGGCAGAAAAAGGCTCCCCACTCTCGTTGTGGATGAAAGCAGGAAAAGAGGTGACTTAAGATTGCAGACATGAGAATCCTCATCCTCAAAACTGCACAAACTATTAAAAATACAAAACATTCCTTACCACTGATGGCTTCTTCACATCTTTTAATCCAAACAGTAAGAGCTGTGTTACTACCTAGCAAATAAAACACACAATTGTCTATTGCAGCTTGACATCTATCATAAAATATAACTTTATCCTTATGCTAGATAGTCCTGGAGACTGTTCTCTATGACATACACATGTTCCTAGAATTTGAGACTCCCAGCCTGTTTCTTTAACTTAGATTTCTAGCTTTTACTGCTGAAGAATGCTGAATGTCTGATGGCATAAATTAGGGTTCTCAATAACATGCAATTTGACCATTCCTGAGCAATATGAACACATCAGCAGTACAACATTAACTACTGGAAATGAGGAGTGAATCCATTTTTCCCAATAACATCTCATAATAAGCTTTGTTATGCAGCAAATCTAGCAAATCCACTGGAAAATCACGTAGCTATCTATGGATAAAAGGGAACTTAGCTATTCCCCCAAAACTGACTTTTTGTCCCTAGTATGCATTCATACTTACTATCCAGTTTTTGTCCCTCTTTGAAAGACTTCAATGAAGAAGCATAGTTTTTCATATGATATTCACCTATCCTGAGTGCACATAAGAGAAGAACATGACAATATTGCCTTTGAACAAATTCAAGTTATCTAATGACCATGGTATCTTTGACTTTACACAATATTGAAACCGAGTCAAGAACCTAGGCAAAGATATCATTCATTAGTTGTTAGGCTTGATGTACTACATATCTGTTCAACATTATAAAATGCAATAATTGCTCCACTAGTAAGTACACAAACAGTCAGACCATGTTTAAACTTCATTCCCACCTTTGATAATTAAATAATGCTTAGTTTACTTGACCTTCATCATAAGTTGTGGACAAATGTACCCCAACAGTACTGAAAAAAATCATAAACATTTAAAGCACTTTCATGTTCCAGGTATTCCTCAGCCATGATGAGGTATGAATGTAGTGTTCAAGGGTCCCCTCTCCTAATTCTAGTGAAAAACTGATGTGTTTATTGTCACATCTTTTGGGGTCAATTCTACCCCTACTGGAATGACTATGAAAACTGAAAACCCATATAAGTAACTAGAGGTCAAAATGTCCTTGCAAAATGCTATTTAATTCTTTACCTATTCTACACATGCTTAGTCCAGAACCAGTTCTTTCCATTTCTTGGAGGCAAAGAAAAAAAACCTTTCCTTTGTTTTCATAATAAAATTAAAGAAGTAGAAACAGTGTGGTGAGGTGCCACCTTCTAGCCCCAGTAGTGGTCCTCCCTCCCCCAACTGCCACCAGAAGAGCATCTTGGTACCTTGACATGAACTGAGGCACTTTCCTGTTGCATGCATTAGCAAAAATGTCAAGGTCTCCTAGATCTGTGTGATTTCTTCAAAGGCCTTGGGATGTGTTTCCTAGGATTAAGACTGGATTCTGATGCCACATTAAGACATGATGGTTTATTTTCTGAATTAACCATGATGACTTATTGTGACATCTGCATGCTGTTTTTCCCAAACACTGTGTTTTATTTAGCCAAAATAAGCCACCCTGATAAGCCACGGTCTGCAGTGATGTTTATTTAAGCCATCATGGCATATAATATTGTCTGGCATTCCAGAATGGTTTAAGAACATCACGTACAGAGTCGCCTCAAAAGAGCAGTCAAAATCGCTGCCGCTATACTGCTCCTTTCACGTGATCTGTGTTTCCAAGATCTGCTTAACAACAGATTATGCTCTCTGTCTGTCTGCACCCTCACTCCTCCCTCAGCAGTGTGTTCTACAAACTTCCAAAGTGTCAACCCTCCACGTTTCCATGGAGAGGCACAGCCACGGAGGGATTTAGTTCTGTCTTGGGTGCCTCCCCACGATGGGAACCTGTGTGTGAAATTTTGTCCCAGTCCTGCAAACTTTCAAGCATTTCGAGCCGCCTGCTTTTGGGTGCAAAGTGCCTTAGTAGATTTAAAGCAGTATTAAGGAAGCCCAGTATTAAGCAAGCCAAGTAAGCCTCTTTGTATGCTAATGAACATTTCTTTTTATTTCTATGTTGTTTGTTTGCTGCTGGCAAAGGGGGAAAGGGTTGGACACTGGGGCTGCGGGACAGGAATAACAAGGGGGAAGCAAAGGGAAGGGAGTAAACAGTTTAAGCTCACTTTTTTTGTGAAAAAACAAAATTGGGATGAGAGCAGCAGCGATGCGGCAGAGACAGAGGAAAGAAGATGCCCTTTAGCGCACAGCCAACCAATCCTTAAATGCCTATTTTGTGTGAAAGCTCAATAACCAATGATAGTGTGAGTATTCCAAAAGAGAAGAGCTGGAACTAAGGTTGACCAAACTCTAGGTAGAGTCTAGAAACACAGTCATTTTGCCTGAGATGTTGAGAGAGCCACAAAACTGGTTTGGTGCCTGCCATTGCTGGCACCAAGAGAATGGGAAGGTGGCACCTCTGTGGGTAACAAAATGACAGAAAATTGCAACAACGATGTTCTTCATGTAACCATTTTGTCTGTCCAACACATGCAGATGTGAAATCTGGTAACTGTGGACTGGCTGTAGTTGCAAGTTCTGTGAAATATATTGTTGTTACAGGTAATTCTCAATTTCATGATTACTGCACTGTTATACTTGCATAACTGTTATAATTGCCTTATGTGTTGTTAATGGCACCATATGTAATCTTATGTTTAAAATCTGTGGGATCAATTAGACCCCAAACCCTGTTCTTGTATGTATAAATGTACTTTGCACTGTGGGGAATTATTGCCCATGATGATTTCTTTGCAACTACACTTTTTTATTTAAATGGAAAATTTTCAATAAAAGCTTTTTAAAAACTTGCTAATGGTATCATGCTTAATACCTTTCCCAGTTGTTTTCGTTATATGGTTTTCTTGTAGTACATCTGACACACAACTGGATTGATTCAGCATTTTTTTCCACAGATGGATGGCTACTCAAACATGTAATTAAAAGTTTCAAATCAACTTCTATGAATCAATAATAGTTTCAGATTAATATTCTACAGATTATATCCTCTTCTGCATGAATGGAAAATGCTTCCACTCATGAGAGATGAACGCTCCTAATTCCCCCTTACCCACTGCAGGCTCTCAATCACAACCCATACTGTTCTGGGGGACCCTCCATGCCCCCAGAAGCAGCTTTCCAGGGGGCTCCAGGGGATGAAGGTGGCGAGCAAAACTGGTTAGGAGGGCATCTTATGTGAATAAATCTATTCTCCGCTCATGCAAAAGCACCTTTGGATACAAGCTAACATCTTCATAAAACGGTAAAACGAAAACAAATTGCGTATGACTAGTAAATCGCCACTTACCCTTGTCTGAGAAAGGCTACAGCATTATTGGGGTCAAGTGCTAGTGCCCTCTTTGCATCTGAAATGGCATCTACAAAAAGAGTATTAATAATAACTGTATTTTTGCACTTCCTCTGCAAAATACAGCAATTCTGCCTGAACTGGATATTTCAAAAAGATTCCCTCACATTAGAAGAGCCAATTAATCTAGGTGCAACTCCATGTATTAGAACTAGAACATACACTTTTATTATTTATTTACAATATTTATATACACTTCCATATCTAAAATAGATCCTGGAGCGGTGTACATAGGAATTAAATGGTAAAAAGAAAGATTAAAAACAGCAAATTATAATTGTTCAATTTAAAACAAAGGGCCAATAAAAACAGTAGCTTCCTGGAAAGGAGTTGCTTTCAGGAGGCGCCAGAAGCAGCAGGGACTCCCTCCAAGGGCAGGGAGTTTCAAAGAGAAGGGAACTTGCAACCAAAGTTTTCCAGATCTTTTCTAGGCTGGAACAACAAACTTTGAGCTCATGTGACAAATGACAAGCTACTTTGCAATTATCCTGAAATCTTTAACAGTAAAATAATGATTTAACTTATTTGCCCTTTAAAAGTTTATTTACTTTATTGTACTGTTGCCAAATTTCTAAAATTCAATTTTGCTAGTTAGCCTACGTTTCACCTGCTCCTAACTTGGATCCAGCAGCCTGGATCCTAACTTCCATTCCACAAATGGAAATGTATTTTCCTGCCTCCCTATTCCCCCTGCAGCCACCAAAAATATGCTCCTGAGGTTGGACGAGAATGGCATATGGGGCAGGAGAACTGTACCAGAAAGTAGAAATTTGCCAAAAATTGGGAAAGCTGCACATGTCTAGCACAGATAGCAGTACAATACAGATGAAATTATCAAGGAGAGACAGAACTCTTATGCATTCTAAGCAAAGACTACTAGTGAAACTAAGACCCCAACCCACATTTTTAAAACTATTAAAGACTGCTGATATGGAACAATCAAGTGTATTATTACTCTGAACAAGTTTTGTTTGAACATTATGTTCTAATTATTCAGCACAAAGATAATTTTCTTCAAGTTCTGGGTATGATATATAAGCAATATGACAAGAAGCATGTCCAGGTATCTGCATTTTAAGAAAAAACTATACAAATCAAGTTACATTTTAGACCATCATTGACGCTAAAAATACTTTAGTATTTTTAGGATATAAACATCATCAAATAAGAAATGTTACCATGGTAATTTTGTAGAAGAATGTGAGCATAAGCTCGTTGACAGTAATGCTCTGCATCATCTGGCTTCTGTTCTATGGCTACTGTCAGCTTCTGCAAGAGCAAATGCAAAAATTTAACTTGACATTTTCTACAAATCCCTGTATAGCCCACAGTAAAATGACTTGCTTGACAAATCAAGCACCCTCAATTAGCACAATTTGCTTTGAAAAGAATTAAACCAGAAGCAAAATTCTCCAGCTCAAAGGATAGCTGCTTAGAACTTAGATAAAAGCCTCACAGCCTGAACCTAGGAATGAACAGAGGTTTGGAATGCTATTTTAAGGAAAATTGAAAGAATCATGTATTGATTCTCACAGCACATGTGTACATCTATTATTACAAAAATGAGAACGATCATTCTAATTTCTTTCAGTGTTAACCATTAATTTCTTTTTCAGCTCAAAAAGTCAATTTTACACCTAATATAACATTCTGCTGCATAAAATTGCACAAATATAGACCATACCTTAGTGGCCAAAATGCATTTAGGATGCTATCCATTTCTATCAGCACCATTTCCCTTCTTTTCTGTGGAGCCTTGTGAGACAACACACACTACATAAGGCAGCCATAGCTGTTGACAGCATAGCAGTGCCAACCTGTATACAGCTATACATAAGTGCTATAAAAAAATACCCATCCTGAGACAACCAGCATTAGCTCATAGGTTATGTTATGCTGGTGCAACAGCTCTTGTGCATGAGTTCAGATAACTACAAGTAACAAAGCAGCTCAAATAGGAGGATTAGTCTTCTAAATTCAGAGTGCGGAATGAAATATCTTCACATTAAATAAAGTTTTTTTATCCCACTCCTCTGCCAAAAGGCTCTGAAATATGACACACAAGGTAAAAGGCACGAAGAGGGAAGAGGAAAAAGTTAAGTCACTTTTCAGGCTGGTGGAATGGCCTCTCATCTCCCTCTGTTACAACCTGCTGAAATGACAGTTTACACAGAAGCCCTCATGGAGGTGGTCTTTCAGTAGGACTGGAAGAAAGGTCCTTCTTACTCTCTCACTTCTCTCTTTACATGGCCCAAGTGAAGGTGTCTAAGGAAACTAGATGTTGCAACGGAAATAGGGTTCCTAACGTTGGCTCAGTTCGGACGACATATTAAGCAACGGAGGAGGGGGGAGCAATCGTCAGTTGTGTTGCTTATTGTGTCGTCTGGAGGGCAACACACAACGCACACACAACTGACAGTACGTTAATCAGGCACTTTAAACAACGGAGCGAAACAACGGGCTTGCACGTTGTTTAGCCCGAAGCCCCATTGTTTAAAGTGTCGTCCAAATTCAGCCCCCCCTCTCTTCGTGGACTATTCTGTTTCGGAATAGAGTTCTGCTGCCTAGAGCAGCCAAAAAACCCCGGCCTCTCTATGCAGCCGGCAGCACTCACGGTGCCTGCTGGAATACGGCTGGAGGACACAGGGAGGAGAGGCTACAACCAAAATGGCCGCCGTGAGTTCGTAGCAGCCGGGGCGTTTGCCGGTGCAGAGCAGCGCCGGCTGCAGCATGTCGTCTGTGAAAGTCCTCCTGCCTAACGCACGGTCAGTACGTTATTTACCCCTCCGTTGCTTAATATGTTGTCCGAACTGAGCCATTGTGTTCCCTCATAAGGATGTGTTGTGGGGGGCACACCTGTAGTCTAAAATTGGCAGGTGGGAAGGACATATTTCCCAGATGCTAATATCCCCTAGTCCCTTTTAAATAGACTCTTCCAAAGCCAGGCTCTGAAGCTGGCCCTGAAAGAAAACAGAAAAGAGAAGCATTTAGAATCAGCAACGCTTACCTATCATCCCCTTTCAGTGCCCTATTCTGCATTCCAGTTATCCTGGTAAATATGGATTTAGGAATAAATATTTAAAAAGAACATGAATCACTCTCACTTCTCAAGCTTAACCTTGTTTTACCTCTCTCAAAGCATACATCTACAGAATAAAGTAAGTTTGGAAGAATAATCTGAGTTTATCCACACTAAAATTTGAATTTTAAAAACAGCTTCCCCATGTGAAAGCTCATTCAGGAGCAAGGAAAATCATGTAAGATAAATTCATTCCTCCAGAAACTGCATTTTTTCCAGAGCACAATTAAGTCCAAATTCCAATTATAAATTACTCAATATAATACAAAAAGGAGTATTTTTAAGGAATTGTGAAAAATATCTAAGGCAGCAAGAAAGAGGATAAGAACAGCAGCAATTAAGTTGTACCATTGGTCACAACTCCAACAGCCACTCTAGAATAAATTTTTCCCTCCCCCACCCTCTTTAAACAAGAAAGGGCCCTCGTGGCATATCAGACTACATCTGATGTTCGTAAGTTTCAACAACAATCTACTAGAGTTTTTAAAAATATATATTTTAAGCAACTTCAGACATGGCTGTTTGTCTTTCATGTTTTCAAGTGTGTGTTAACTGACATTTGACAGTTTCAATTTGAAACTTTCTGTTTTTGTTTTAAAATTCCATTCTAGACAGAAAGCAAGAGCAGCAATTTTCAAGCTATGCAATTTTTATGTCTCTGGTGGTATTCCGATGCCCCCATTAGCCTGGCTAGTAGTTGCTAAATTTTGTGAAGAGACAACTCATACCATACCAAAATGCACTAAGCCCACTACATACAAAATACCTAATTATGCAAATATGAGAATACTGATGTATAGAGGAATCATACCTGCTGTCAGTAAAATACGTTTAGTTGCCAAGTATCCCACAGCAAACACAGCAGCTGCTTTAAAGAACTTGGTAATGGCACTGTGGTAATTCATTTATATGATACCATTGCACCTCAAGCCCTACGGTTACCTGGGGCATTTTATATAAAAATACTTGGGAAAAACCCAAATGGAAAGCGAATATTGGTGGCAACTTTAAGAACTGATGCCACAGTTTGCTGTGTCTTCCTCCTTCCCTATCCCTTTTGCCTGTGGTGTTGTCGTTTATACACCTGAGGGAAGGGATTGTCTTGCTTTTCTTTGGTCTGTAAGCAGCTCTGGGAGCGTTTCTGACAGAAAAGCAGGGTAAAATGCTTTCTATCAAGGGCAGGCAACTTGCTTTGGTCTACAACTTCCATTAGTCCGAGCCAATATGGCCAACAGTAAGGGATAGGAAGCTGTAGACCAAAGCATCTGGTGAGCCAAAAGTTGCCCACCCGTTTTAGATAGCATAGAAAGGGTGTCATGTGTGCCTTTTACAAAAACAAAACAAAACAAAAACTAAGATCTATACTGAGGGTTTTTCCTTTCGCAATGTCCTCTCTGCCATCAACTTAAGAAATAAAGGCAAAATCTCCAAAACGCAGATTGGGCCTGAGAAGAGTTTACATAGTAACTAGATGACGTTTCCAGAAGCATGTCTCCAATACTACTGCCTGGTCTCCTACAACTCAGAATCCTAACAGCTGTATCAAATTATGTGCAGCACTAACTAAATATGAACTGCTGGAAAAGAATAATGGCTGTCTCTTAAATTACTTAAACAACTATGTTAAGCGAGAAATACAGGTGGTCAGGGCAAACTGGAACACAGCTGGAATGTCTGAACAAAAAACACCAGCGGACCTGTTTCAGAGGATATCTGTTCAGCAACTTCAGATTTGAGGCTTAGACTGATGCAACAAATATTGGTGTTTAGGGGCTATGGAAAACCTTCAGGCTATATTGGAAAAAGTCGCTAGTAACCCACTCTGCTGGTTGTGTGAAGTCAAAGGCTTTCTGCTAGATTTGATGTGGGGTTGCTTTTCTATTGCATTCTTTTGGTCCAAATGTATGTTCACCTTAATCTTGTACTGGAAACGTTATTTTGATTTTATTTATTCAACCCACGGTGAAACTGCGGTACATGCGGGGGGGAAGGGGGGGTGCAGCCACCATTTTGAATATACAATTCCCTCTCAGAAGTTGTCATGTTATGCGAATCTGGTTATCCCTAAAACAGACCATGGGCTATGTTAAGATTGTTTAATTCTTATGTAACCCATATTTTGCTAGGTTCGCATGACATGACAACCCCTTAGCTCGGGGTTGCATATGCAACTTAGCACTCACAGGTGAACTATATTCTGTACAGTGAACTATATACACTGTGGAGTTTGTCAGCCGGGCATCGGAAGTGGCTCCTTCAGGCCCTCTTGGTGGCTAAAACTTTTATTACAACTGAAAAGACCACTCTCTACCCTATTTACACCAATGGAAACATCTAACTGTAGCTTTGGTGATGGACCTGAATTTTACTAATCTTACATGTAGATTCACAAATCTCTACCTGATGGTATGATGACCTCCTATGCATAACCTTGTCTTTATTGTTTCTTTAATTGCCCCCTGCCTAACACCATTTCCTCCTTTCCTTTTATTTACATCAGAGTTGAGCAGAGAGTAGATCTCCAGATACTTTGGACTTCCAACTCATAGAAGCCCATGGTAAGGAAGGCTGGGAGTTGAAATCCAAACCATCTGGACATTTATTATTTGTTAAAACATTTGTATCCTGCCCTATATCACTAGGGTCTCAGGGTGGCATACAGATAAAATCAGAACAATGTAGACATACATATACACAGCTAAAATTTAAAACAGTAGAAACAATTTAAAACCAATAAAAACAATTTAAACAATCGCTGAATTCAGACGACACAATAAGCAACTGGGGGGCGGGAAACAATCGTCAGTTGTATTGACTATCGTGTTGTCCGAATGCTGCCATAGTCAACTCAGCGCTGATCCTAATCCACACCACAGTTGATTATTTATTACCATGTTGTGTGGGGAGTACCCCCTAGATGAACAACTGTAAAGTTGATTATTACCCCACCATTGACTATCGTGTTGTCCGAATTCAGGCAATGTGTGATATGGAGAATTTAGCCATCAAAGGTTTTGATAAAGAGCCATATTTTAACTTGGCACCGAAATGAAGCCAGTGTTGGCGCCAGTCAGGTCTCCAAGGAGAGGGTATTCCACAACCGGGGTGCCACAACAGAGATCTAGTTTCTGCCCACTCCGATTTACATATTGTTATTGTATTTATGTTATTAGGTAGTGTGAAAGTTGCTATGAACCCTAAAAATCTAATTAACTAAAAAAGGGTTGAAAGTTTTAAAATTTCATATATAAACAAGGTGCTGCCTTTGCCCTGTGGTCGCAAGTCCAGGGGGTGTCTATACGATGTCGCGTTGGCAGCCCCTACTATTGTGCAGTTGCGCCCCTGCAGGGTGGTCCCCACTGCAAAGGGGTGCAATTGCACGGTTTAAATCTTTTGTTCTGCTGCCTGGGTAGAAGAGCCACAAAACCGTACCCCCCCCCCAAAAACAGGGCAAGGACCTGACTTCCCCCTTCACGAGCCTCTCCCCCACACTTAATCCCGCACTCTCCAAACATCCTCCTGCCTCCCACGCTCTCCTCTCCTGTTCGCTCAGCTTCACTCCACTTCATCGCCTCCCTCCCCTCTTTGCACCCACTCTGGGGCTTCCTGTGGAAACCCAAGGAAGTAGCTCCTCGCCAGTAGTCTCAGTGGCCCTGTCAAGCCCCAGAAAGAACACTTGGTGACAGCCCAGTCTTGTGAGGTGGATGGAGGGGGTGGTTCCCCTCGCCCTTCCTTTCCAGCAGCTCTGCCCCAGGATCAGCTTGTGTTAATGCGCAGAGGTTCGCTGGGCTGCCCCTCCTCCTTGTCCTGGCGTGCCAGTACCCAGGTTCAGTTTTTAATTCCCCCTTTTTATTTAATGGCAGTGCTCCGCTGGCCTGCAGGGTTGCAGTGGCGGTCCAGCAGCCATTCAGCTTTCTGGACTGCCCCTCCCCGTCCAACCAATCTGTGGTGGCAATTGGCCAGGCCACACCTCCCCTGTAAGACCGGAACAAGGTGACAGATGGCAAATGCGCATCTGCGCCTTGCTCAAAGGAAAAAGTCGGGGTAAATGCCTGACTTTCTTTAAAGCAGAGCTTAGGGGAAATGCCCTTGGATGGCTCTACAATTGGCTGCTGAGTCATATAAATTACCTGCTGCCACTGCAGATCCACCCCAGGGCAAACCCCTCATCAAGATGTGCCCTGTGCTGCTCTGGCAATGTTTGCAACAACGAGACCATATCACTCAATCTTCCATATGATATAATGGACCTGGCACCACTCTTGAATTCCCTTGTAGTGACTCTAGCTAAGACTGCTTTTTTATCAGCTTCAGCTGATTCCCAGTAGTGGGTACAGCTGCTGAAAGAGACACAGTCATTGCCATTCATATCTTGGTGACTTCCACATTACGAGTCCTGTGACTCACTATATGCAGTGTTTTCCATGATAATGGTCCAGAAACATCCGCTAGTGCAAGATACTGCCACATGGCAGTTGATGGGCTTGAGTCAGCTTTCTCATAAAACAATTTCTGAAAAGACCTGTGCTTGCTACCAATTATGCTTTAAGGTAGATTCCCGCATGGAGCAGGGGGTTGGACTTGATGGCCTTATAGACCCCCTCCAACTCTACTATGCTATGATTCTAGTTACTACACCCAATTCAAGGTTCTGGTTTTGACCTTTAATGACTTAAGTAGCCTAAGTTCCATTTACCTCAGGGAAAACTTCTTCCCATACAATTCCCACACAACATACCATTAACACTTGAAGGGCCCTGCTATCTACCCTCCTGCACACACCCCTTGGGTCAAAAGCCAACTCCCTCCTCTACTGCCACATAAGCCGAATCCATCTTCTTGGAACTTAGAAACATGGAGATTCCCCAGTCCTGAGCCTATCTGGTGGGGGATCAGAGTTTCTTCGTCTACTTTAAAAGGCTCCAGAGTGGCTTGCAGCTTTGGTCAAGAGCAGGCCAGGGAGCAGGGTATTTCACCTGGGCAAGATAGTACAGTAAATGCATGGGGGTGGGATGGGGGAATTATGCCAGCAACTTCCTTTCCAGTTGAAAAAATATATATTATTTATTTAGAATATTTCTATATCGTTCCATATCTCAAATAGATTCGGAGCAGCAAACATAGGAATAAAATAGCAAAAAGTTAAAAAGATTAAAACAGCAAATTAAAATTGTTCAATTTAAAACAAAGTACCAATAAAAACGGTGGCTGGTCACTTGAAGAATGCTTCCAGGAAAAGAGTTGTTTTCAGGAGGCTCCAGAGCAGCACAGTGCCTGACCTCCCAAAAAATCCTGCACATCGAATCAATCAACATCCCACCTGAGATTTTCTTTTTCCCTCAAATCTCAGGGATTTGAAGTACTAGTTCAGTTACTGATTATTTAAACTTTTCCAAAACTTAGAAGGGGAATCTTTCTGAACAATGAATGTGGGATTGGATGCAAGGGACATCGCCTCAAATTGTGCAGAGGGACGCTGCATGAACAGAGTCCCACTTGGGCAAGATTCCTCCACCTGATTTTGGGGAACCAGCAGCCCCCTATGCACCATCCCATGTAGTTAAAGAAGGTAACCTAACCTTCCAGAGATTGGGGAGAGACGGGAAAGAGTTTCTGTGTTATCATTGAAGGTCTGAAGTGCGATGAAAGGTGGTACAGAAATACTTTGTCATACTTAATAAAAATACAGTAAAATCTAGTAATGGAATAAAAGGAATCAATTTACCTGCCATTTGTCCCAACTCTCATAAAAGTTGTTATGGTCAAGGCAGTGGCAACTTTTCTTATAAATTGGATGTGTTCACTTCGTCCCAGTGAGTCTCAGGAAGTTAGCACTGCATTCTGAACAAAAATTAGCATAGCTTCTGCAAAGGAAGTACTGCCTTCCCTTTGCAGGGTGCTCTTTGAGAGTGTCAACAAATATATTCAAATTTAATTGGTGGGTAATATTATTTCTTTCTTACTGATGTGTTTTTATTGTTTTTAACTGACTAATTTTTGTTTTTAATTATAATTTTGTTAATTTAACAGAATTTTATTGTTATTTGCCTTGAGCAGTATTTTTTTTAGTAAAAAGGGCAGCATATAAATTTAATAAATAAACAAATCTCTAGTATGAAATCTGGCTTTTTCACAGCTGCGGCTCTATCACAGCATCAAGTTCTCTCCTATTTAGTCACAAGTTCAAACCCTATCAATGAGAGCAGGCTCATATGGTAGAATGCAGTCTTTCAAATAGCTGTGTACAGCTTTATAGGTCATAACTAGCACATTGAATTGGACTAAAAACACAGCGGCACCCAGTGAAGCCATTATAACAAGGGAATCACATGTTCTCTATATCTGGCCTTGGTCAACAGCCTGTCTGCAGCATTCTGGATGTTTCTAAATGCTTTTCAAAGGCAGGCCTGTACAATATGTTTTACAGTAATCCAAACATAATGTAGCTAAGGCATGTGTCATTGTGGCCAGATCTAATATTTACAG
Organism: Anniella stebbinsi; assembly: GCA_029215795.1. Classification (NCBI taxonomy): domain Eukaryota; kingdom Metazoa; phylum Chordata; class Lepidosauria; order Squamata; family Anniellidae; genus Anniella; species Anniella stebbinsi. The sequence continues at coordinate 177,639,932 of JARDYH010000001.1, forward strand.
GAGCAGGCGCAGTTGGTACGCTAGCCTTAGCTGTGCAAATGCACTCCTGGCTACCACCAAAACCTTGGCATCCAAGTTCAGGATTCAATCAGGAATACACCAGAGTTGTGAACCTGATTCTACAAGGGGAGTGCAACACAGGACAAATCCCTATTCTATGGTCTTCCTTTTGATTAACCAGGAATACTTCTGTCTTGTCTGGATTAAACTTCAATTTCTTTGCCCTCATCTAGTCCATTACTGACATCAGATACTAATTTAGAACTTGAACAGATTCCTTGGATTTAGATGGAAAGCAGAGATAGAGTTCAGTGTCATCAGCTTACTCTGGCACTAAACCCCCAAACTCCAGATAAACTCTCTGAGTAGTTCCATGAGAGACACCATAGATCAATCACCATCATGTTGAACAGGAGTTCCCCCAGCATCACCTTCTGAAATTGCCCTGCCAAGAGGGATCAGAGTGCTTTTACACAAATCTATAGCACATTTATATTTGGAATACTGTACAGTTCTGGTCATACCATCTTTAAAAAAAGGTGTAACAGAGCTGGAAAAGTGATAGAAGAGGGCAACCAAAATCACCCCTGCCGTACCTGTTAAGATTAAAGTGTTTGAGTCTTTTTAGCTTAGAAAAGAAGACACAGGTTTATAAAGCTATGCAGTGTGGAGAAAGTAGACTGCGCTAAATTTCTCTTGGTCTCTTATAAATACTTAGAACTTGGCATCATGTATTATCATATTGATATGCATTGTTTTATACTGCTGTTGTGTTGTGAGCTGCTTTGGATACATAGTGTAGAGAAACAGCACAGAAATTAAAGTGATAATGATTAATCATCTAATGAATTGGTAGCATATTCAGGACAGACACAAGTTGTGATGATGGCCACAAACAGAAGATTTTAAAAAGGGGATAAGACAAATTTATGGCGGATAACTTAAGTCTACCATTATCTATTCAATTTTATAGGTAAACAGAAAATCCATGATCAGGGTGAACATGCCACTCAATACTAGGGAGTTGCTAGGGAGCAGTAATAGGAGAGGGCTTTGCCTTCATGTGCTGCTTGGAGCAGTATGCTGGACTAAATGACCTTTTGGTATGATCAAACAAGGTAGCTCTTACATTTTAATCAATAACTTTAATCGTTGTGTAAAAGGGAATTTGAGCAGGCACAGCTGTTCTCACAACTGCATATACCACAGCTCTATATTCTGACAAAGTGGAACTGAAATCTATGAAAGCTTATGCCATGATAAATTTATTAGTGTCCAAGCTGCTGTAACACTCTGGGGTATTATGGGGACAGACTCCCTGCCATTCCTCATATATGGTCATTTTTGAAAAAGAACAGCAGAAAAATAGGGGTGTGCGTGCGTTTGGGTTTGATTTTTTTTTTTAAAGAAGTAGTTCCAGGTTGTAAGATGTGGTTAAATGGTATATCCTAAATATGAAGTGTATTCTCTCTCATTGGTTTGATGTATATTTTTAAAGCACAATAACAGTGTATTCTTTCTTATGGTTTTTATGTATACATTTTAACTATATACATTTAAAAGTATTTCTAGATTTTGTTCCAATTATATGTACTATCACTTTTATGTCCAATCCTGTTGTTTTGTTGCTATATTCCTTAGGGGCTGGGAGATAGCTCCTGCTTTGGTTAGATCTGCTTAATGGATTACAGAACAGTCCATACCGCATGGATGACAACATACAGTCAACCTCAACCTATGGTAGTTAACCAATATTCAAGCACCTTCTTCTGAACGTCCATTTGTCCTGTGTAGATCAACATTTTATGAAAATTGGTCATTACCGTATCGCATGATAGAATTTGTGCATTTTTCGGACCTCTGATTTCTCTTGCTGTTATTTCCTCGTTCATCATTTTATTAAATAACAACCATGCCGTTGAACATGCTTCCCCCCCCCCTTTTTTTTTCTTTTTAAAGAAGTTTCCAGCTGCCACGTTCCAGATCACATCATTATCCCAAAGGGAGCGAACAGGTCACACACGCTATATACCCCCACCCCCACCCCCACCCCGACCTGAACTTTTATAAGCAAAAGGCTATAGGAACTTAAAAAACCCAAACATTATGCTTATCCTGGTGGGCTTCTTCTTGCCAGGGCGCCCCTTCGCCCTTTTCTTTTCAAACTCCCCTGAACGACGACGACGAAGAAAGCGGAGAAGGTGTCACCCCGCCAGGCTCCGTCGCCAGGCCCCTGCTGCTGCGCGCCTGCTTACCTGCACCGCGGCCGTGGGGTTTTCCTCGATTCCGTCCTCCGTCAGTCTGAGGGGAAAGTCGAGAATTAGAGAGAGCGAAAGAGAAAAGGGCCCCGGAGAGCACAAGGGGCCCTTCAGGAGAGGCGCCGAGGGTGGGGGGAGGGGGGAGAAGGAAGCGGGACGGGTCGCTCACTCACCTCGACGAGCCCGGCCCCACCGCCTCCGCCATCACGGCACCGCCTAGGAAACGTCGAGAGCGCCAAGATTTGGTTTCTTTCCGCCTCTGCGCCGAGCGGGTGACGTGCAAAACGAAGCGCCCGCGTGCACGAAAGGCGTAGGGAGCGTCTGTCTCGCGTCGGGACTTATCAACGGCCAGGCCTTGCTTGACTCTGAAGCGGCAGCAGCTTACTATAAAAACAACGCCACAGGGAAACTACCATTATAGCGGAGCTGCGATGGGGCAGAAGCATTGATCACCAGCCCGAAGGAAAGATAGATTTCACGTGGGGAGGGAATAATCTTTGCGTGTTAAAAATGCAGCGTATCTTGCATGCACGTTCTGCACGCAGTCGGTTTGAGCTGAGAGGGGGATCCACAGGCCCGTGCGGGGGGGGGGGGGCTACTTGGCCCGGGACCCACGATTTCAAGTGGGGCACAACCACGGGGAGGTCCCCCCTAGCTTACGCTACTCCGTGGTGAAATCCTGAATGTGAAGAAGTGACGTCTTACATCTTGAATAAAAGTGCTTCCCATTACCTTTTTTATACATCATTCTAGTTCATAGATGTATTTCGCACTGAATCAGTGCCGCTGATTAAAAACAGTTTAAAATGGGGGGGGGGGGGGGTACACACTTCCCATCTGGCCTGGGCATATGACCAGCCCTGCACGGCCCTGGCCTGATCCAACCAGGTAATTCAAGTAGCATGTCCCTTGCTTCATTCGGAGGTGTATTTTAAGAATATAATCTAAGAAGAGCCTTGCTGGGTCAGACGAAAGGTCCATCCAGTCCCAACATTATCTTCCCACAGTGGCCGGCCATATTCCCACGAGCAAACAGCAGCACCCTCCTGCTCGTTCCCCACCAACTGGTATAGAGAGGCATGCTGCCTCCAATACTGGAGTAATATATAGCCATAATGATAAGTAGCCATTGATAGCTGTATCGCCATGAATTTGTCTTAATCCCCTTTTAAAGCCATAAAATGTAGTGGCCCTCGCTACATCTCGTGGTATCGAATTCCATAGTCTAACTACATTGCAGAGCCACTCTCGCAACCACAGTCCACCCACATGTGGTATTGGGACAATGGACTTCATTGGTATTGGAGGGAGGGATTAAATGTTTTAGAACTTGAACAAATAATATTTTTAAATACAAAATAAGACCTGGGTGAAACGACACATTACATTAATTGTGTGACAAACAACCAAGTCAGGGGATTCTAAAAAGTTAATCCTAGACATACAGGATGGGGGAGGTTATTTTCATTAGGATGACAGCACATGGTGAGGGGAGGTTTAACCATCCCCTCCCCAGCCAAGATTCCCTAGTACTGTTTTGTTAACCAAAAAGCTCCTATTGGCATTTCAAAGGCTAACTGCAGTGCAGAGGTGCTGGTAAGCGATTTTCTTTCTCGCTGAATGCACTGCAGCATGATAACAGTTTGATCTTGGATTTCTCAATTCTTTTGTATGGGCAGCTCTTATTTCTAGCCTTAGGAGGAAGGAAAATAGAGAAAAAGATAGAAGTTTCTGTGACTTTTATGTTAATTTCGTAGGATGTGGTATACAAAACAAGCAACTCCATTTATGTTAGGGTTTTTAGATTTTATTTTGTATTTTAAACGTGGAAATGTTTTAATATTGAAATCTAATTATATTTTTAGCTTTTGTATGTTTTTATAGCTTTTATCTGTATATGTTTTCATTTTGTAAACCTGCCTTGGGGCCCAGTATTGGGTGAAAAGGCAGGATACAAATAAAGATAATAATAACTCCATGCCTGAGATCTATAAATATGATATTGTACCCATGGTGCAGGGTTTGAGGCCAAGCTGAGAGAGCAGAGAACAACTCTGCAATGTAATCTACTTTTATTATGCCTGCATCACATGGGGGATGCACTGACTTACCACAGCCGTGCTGTGTAGTCAACTGTTAATGCCACTTTCAGAGGTAGGACCTGGGACCGGGCTGAAATGGATTTTCAGCTGAAAATCCCCTACAGAAAACATCATGTTGCAGCAAAGGCAAATATTCTTAAATTATATCATTATAGCTCTTCCCAATCCAAATCCATCACTCAACTGCACGCAGAAGCTTCAATTAGCTTTCATGCAAATAAAACAAAACGTTATTTTATTAATATTTTCTTTTTAAAAAATGCACTAAGTGATACAAATGAGAACAAGGACTTGCATGTTTGCTCTGCTGCCTTTTTGTTTTTGATTGTTTTGCTAGGGGAGTGGGAAACCTGCTCTACTTAAATACAGTAAAATATTACGAGGGCTCTCCATGGATTTCTATGGCCGCCTCTCCCTTCTGCCCCGAATAACAAAACAGCACTTGAGACCGGAAGTGGAAGGCGTGTGCGCTCCTTTCTCTTTCTGATTACGACAAGCGAGGCGAGCCGCGTGCAAAGCCCGACGGGAAGCCGCCCTCTTCCTGTCTCCCCCTACCGACTTCAACGGTGCTTGAGTGGGTTTCCAAATTGACTCTGAACGCCACGTTTTGTATTATTTGTTGTTATTTACCCACCACCACCACCGTCTCTGTCGTCTACGCAAAAGGGGAAATAATGGCGGCGAAAGGAAAACTGAGTTCGAACAACGTAAAGAGATAAATCGTGTGAGCGTAGCATCGGTAGGCCCCGTTGCTATGGCTACGAAAGCAAGCCACGCGAGAGCATCAAGCTCAGCGGGACCATGTTAACGCTCCCACCTCCCGTTCGAAAACACATAGCAACGGGTTCGAATAGGTCGTTCGAGACACCGCGGAAATATAAAAGTAGAGCCGCCCCCTCACTTTATTAGCATCATGTCGTAGACGTAGAAAGGTGCAGAACAACCTTACCCAGTTTTATACTGGCTCTCCAACCGAATTGGACCACAGCTCCCAGTATTTACGAACTTTAGCCATGCTGGTTGGGGCTGATAGAAGTTGTAGTCCAAAACGTCTGGAGGTTCCAACGGAAGGCTCGTTTAGAGTATGGGATGCCCTCTGGTTTCCTGTTGGAGTGCAATATTAAATTTTATTTGGGGCAACCTAAAATAGGTTTTAGCCTATTGGAGTGGGAATCTCCATTGCACACTGTGGGAAGAATAAAAGCACAGCGGGTCTTTCAAATCTCTCTTCAGTGGAAGACTAGGAATATTGAGATTTAACTCTTGTTGCCACCCGAGATATATTTTGTATGGATTTTATTTTCCCTTTTTGCAATCCAGAATCGTCACCAATAGAAAATGACGGGAGAGGGGCAGCATACATACCACTGCAATAGTGTTAAGCGATATTTAACAACATTTTTATACTATAATTACGGTTATGGTGTTTTAGATGTTCCTAAAACAACAGTCATGTGACATTTTAAATGCTTAACAGGCTTATTGTGGCACAAGCTTTTGTGTATACCTCAAGATACATGAACTGTTTACCCTCAGTTGGGTGGAGAGAGAAGAAAATGGTTTGGATCCGGATTTAGGTGTGTCCAACTGTACTAGTGGGTATGGGCTTTCCGGCTCCCTCTCCTCGTGGCCGTTAGTCACATAAAATTTTAATAGTCCCTCTATATAGACAGGTAGATGTCAGGAAAGAAAGTTCTAGGCTAGTTTTCTCCCTGACATGCTAGTTTTCTATGTGCAGGGGATTTATTTTTGTATGGAAGGGTCTTCAGTCACGATCCCCCACCTGCACAATCTAAAAGATTTGGGCCAGACACAGGTTTATTACTTCAGAGAGAAGTAGGCATTACATAATACTTTTCCTATACAATCTCCCCCTCCCAATTTTCCAGGAATAAAAGTAGCCTGTTTAAACATTGTGCTGAAGGATATTGAGAATTATTGAAATATTGTGTTGTACATGTATATGATTCATTGCAGATTATTCATCACAGCCAAAATGTTTCATATTCAATTTCAACTCAAACTTTCCAGTTGGTACAGATCACTCCTTCAGTTTAAGAGTCACAAAAGATTGAATAACCAAGTGATGCAAGCCCAACAATACATACACAAAAGGAGAGGGGGAAACCTAGTCCAAAACCAACCCTAAGAAACACTGTAACATGCAATTCTCTATCATTATTATTATTACTACAACAACTTATAGAGACAGGTAAAAGGTTCTTTACATTAAAGTTGGTTCTCTTATTGATTTTATTTCTCTATGGGGATAAATTGTGGTATGTTGTCATTAGACATTGCCAAAACAGTAAAACAAAATAAAATACCTTCGCTTTGTCAAAAATACGGTGTTTTTCTACATCAACAAACCTTTTGCCAGACCGCTGTAGGGAAGAGTAGTGAATTTGCCACATCCAGCCTCCAAAAAACTTATGTGGCATTCCATGAGCAAATAAATATTTGAATCAAGGTGTGCTAAGAAGTTTAGATGTACACATTTAACTTGTAGAAAAATGAAATTGTTACCAAAACTTGTAAGAAATATTCCACATAAGGGTTGGTTGCCATCCAGTCCAGAAACACACACACACACCCCCGATATATTTTTTAGACTTTCCAGACAGTTACCACAAATATTTGTGCAAAAGAATGCTAGTAATTCTGGATTTAAAAAGCAAAAAGGAGCAACACCATTTTAACTTAGTGTACATATTTTAAGTATGTAAACACAAGCACAAAAATATGGTTGTTGAACTCAATCCCAGCACATTTTATAGTGCTGCCTAAGAGACTCAAGAGTCTGTGTGCTGTTCCTAGCACTTTTGAGACAAGGGAGACATTAAAACCACACGTTAATTAATCCAAAATGTTCACTTATTTTTGTACTTTAAAATCACCAATACTTATTAGAATTTCCACACTATATAGACATGTCACTAAGTGGTACAAGAGTGGTCCCCAATGGTGACAGAATGGAAGCACTAGTTTTCACAAAAATGAAACGTCTGAATGCAGTTTCTCATATTCCAAGTCATATAGAATGTGAAAATATTTTTAGACACAAAAAAGGGAACTAGAAAAGATCAGCTATGAGGGTCTTTTAGAAGACAAAGCAGCACACTGGTAGGAGCCATTTTTCACTATGTGAAGCAGAAAAAATATATCTGTGGAACATGAGAAGGGAAAGGGAAGCAAATCCGAGTGGGGCTTTATGACAATTTTACATCTGAATGCCTTCGTAATGTGTAGGAAATTATACAAATTTTAAACCCAATAATTGCATGGGTAAGCATCCCATTAGTTAGATTTATAGACCCTGCTTCCCTACAATTCCTCCTGTTAATGAAAGGTGTTCACATGCATCTTAGTGTAGTGAATAACCTGGAAGTCTTTTGTCATTATGTCATCCTTTGGGATATTTTGCTAGAATCAGTCATAGTACCTGATCCTAGAAGCTTATTTGCTGACACAATTTTGAGGCTTGAGGTGGTAGTGTTTACAGATACTCAGAAGAATTATTTTATAGCTTTAGTACGAAAAAGCCCTTATAACTCCCAGTGCTAGCTTTATTATCTAATTATTTAAACTCTGGACATGGGCAGCAGTTATTTGTGTACTGATGCTCTCGTGCTTCTGTAGAGTGGTATCACTTATACTGTTATGGGATGTTACGAGCCCTAAACCTGTTCCTACTTCTGGCAGGCTGTTCAAACAAAAGTACCCAGTAAGTGACTCATGCACATCCTGTCCAAGTAAGAAATGGCATAATATGAAGCTCAACTCTACCCAGCTTTCCCTGAATCTTTTATCAAAAACATGGATAGCAAGTTGAAGGAATATTAGATACAGATCAACTCTGGGAAGTATCTAATACTGCTGCTGTGCTTATGCCATTGATGGTGGCTTTAGCATAAGCGAACTCTAACGCAATGCCAATAGCATACGCTGCCATGAAAGGGTTCCCCGGAAAACCCATCATGTCAGTATACTCTATTGGCATTGCACTAGAGTGTTTACATTAGTGCAATGCCAATGGTGTAAGCGGAGTGGTAGTGTTGAATACTGCTCCCTGAATTGTACAAGTTCAAACATTTCTGTCAGGAGAGTAGGGGGAAGGCAGGACAGATGTGTGTGCAAGCCCAAAGCATGCTCCACCTCTCAAATAGGATAGAAAAAAGCTTATTTAATAAGGGCCTACATTAGCTTGGCAATTTGGCTCTTGATAAGTGCTTAATCATTTGAGCGAAGGTTTGCAAAGTTCTGCACTTTTTCAGAAACTGAGTGTGCATGTGAAAGACACAAAACCTTCCTTAGACCCTCTGCAGTTCTGTGATTTCTTGAACATAATGCATATGTGATAACAATATTTTCATAGTTTTAGGATCGGTTGAAGATAGGTGTACTACTACGTGTATACAGAGGATTTGGCTTACCACTAAGCAACCACTGCCAGCTTCCCATATTTCTGTAGCTTCATTTTGACTTCTCAACCTTGATCCTTATGGTTCCTTTTTATAGCTGAGTACAGCTTTCCAAGTACAGCTTACTCAGTGCTTGCCAAAAGAGCACACATTACTATACTCTGGACTTGATTGTTTCTTGACTTTCAGAATGCTGTTTCCATTTTGCTTTCCAGCTCAGATCCATATTGTGCATCAATCAGCAGTGTCAAAGCTCAGTTACTGCTTCTCTATGTAATCTTCTTGATCAAAACAGTTAAGAGGTTTGGTAATTTTTTCTGAGAAACTGATTTTGGAAGATTAAAACCTGTTTTTATGCTTGATGTTTTTAATGGCCACAATAGTGAAGACACTTTACATTATTTGCCATATTGGCGCTGAGTTACCATGAGAATTTTACTCCGAAATGTTCCACCTGATATTGTATTCCAGCTCTATCTAAGAAACCTATGCCTCAATGTCCGACTCCTAGACTGCAAACAAAACAGTATAAAGATGTTGTCCTTGATTTATTTTCATAATAAACCAATTAAAAATACAAAAGTTCAAAAGGGTCCCACAATTTAAAATTTTGTTTTTAAATACAAATTCACTCTGTAATATATGAATACATATAACATTATATCTCTAAACATAATTATCTTATTTGTATCTATAAAATATTGCTCTATGGAAACAATTTTTACTGAAAAACATCTTTGAGAAATTAAATTACATATTTACAATAGAAAAAGTACTTTTATAGAAACATTTTAATCTCAAAATACTTACAAAGTTCCATATACTTCTTTTTCACCTCGTTATACAATAATGGGAAATAAAATGCACATTTTTAAATGTTAAAGTGATCTGAAAATAATTGCACCTGTAGTGACAGCTTCAGTTTTGGTGAACAGGTATATCCAATATATCCACATTATGAAAACAGAAAATATCTAGTAAATAAAAGATATAAATGGTAAATAGCTTCTTGATAAAGGAGATGTATCTCTTCTCCTTTCTGCACAATGGATAATTTTTGGGACAAAATAAAATAGAAACAAATTAAGTTCATACTGTCCACTTGTTTACTGTCCATGTAAAAACAAAAATCATTCAGTCCACTGGCATAAAATAGATCTTTGGAATTTGCTAGAAGAATCACATACGTGGAATGAAAAAATAACCCACCATTGTAGAAATTAACTATTGCTTTAAAGCATGGATTATAGCACTGATTACATTATTATGCAATATAGACAAATAATGCATGAAGTGTAAGAAATTTCAAATTTTGAAGAGTGATATATAAAATATAAACTGCATGGTCCTTCATGCTTGCATTTTTAAACATTAATATTTTATATCATTTAGCAAATCACAAAAAATGAAATCAAGTTTATAGCATTACTCATAAAAAATAATTTCAGAAATTAAAATAGCTTTGTAATGCCTGCTTTGGAATCAAATTATATATATATATATATATATATATATACAGCTGCTGAAGTCCCATCACATTAAGAAAACCACTGTCCAAAGAGTTACTAATTTACTCATATGGTGTTGGCTCCAACTGTTCATTTTCTTGTTTAATATGCACAGCTGAGGGAAATCCATTTGAACTGGATACCATCACCACAAAAGGCTGCTGCTGGAAACTTTGCTCTAAGTGTCTGCATTCTTCTGCTGTGCTATCCTCTGCTTCCGTTTTTATCACACCTTGTATAACAGTTGGTTTAGTTTCTGGTGCTTTAATGACTGAAGTGATCACTGTGTTGGATGGTTGAGCAACCACTTGTGAATTGCTGGGTGTAAACGTCACCACAGGGGTAGCAGTACTGAAAGATGGAGAAGAAGCTACGTTGACTGTTCCATTGCAACTGAGAACCTGGTGGACCTGAGCAGGACTGAAGACAATGGATGAAGAAGGTGAGACTGGCTTTGGAGACTGTAACATAACGTTTTCCTTAAGCATAGTCATGGGCTGTGAAGTTGGGATGGCTTGCAGAATAAACTTTTGGGGTGTTGATGCAGATGTTGGATCTGCACTGGCTATCACTGTTGTTAGAGGCACTGTTTGGAGTGTTACAGTATGCAGCTGTTGGTTCCCAGGTGATACAACTACTGGAACTTGGCCAGGAGCTTGAATGGTCCTATTAAGATAGGCAAATAGAATTAGAATTTTCTAACTTCTAATCAAACACATTACAAAATACATTTGTAATACTGTTATAATTTAACAATATAATTTAGCATTTAACTTGGAAGTCCAGTGCTAAATCCCTGATGATTTATTGAGACTTACTGGTAGGCACCAAAACATGTCACTGTCTATCAGCCTAAATTTATCATTAGGATTAAGAGGAAGAACTAATGCAGTTGTGAGTAATCTGACAAATGAAAAGGACCAAGTTATTTATGTACACAAACCATACTATATAAAACTAAAGTCTGACACATGGACAATTTGGTAGTAAAAGTCAAGTGCTAATGCGCTATCAACAATAGCATTCTAATTAGAATTGACCTAGACCCAAGCTTTACTCAAGAGATTCTGGTTCTGCTAGCATTACCTGAAGGCTGAAAGCTCACTCTTCTTCAAGTCCATTACACCCATATCCTTCGAGCTTTGAGGATGCACCCACTAAGAAGCCCAGCCAACCATATTTTCAATGATTAGTCCCCCACAGTGCCTTACTGTTGGAGGGTAAGCAACTCTGGGGGATTCTAACCTACAACACATTCACATAAATGCTCAACCTCATATGAAATATCTTGAAGCTTTGTGAACAAGGTTTAGAAATCAAGTCTACTTGCTCATCTGAAATAGCAGTTGGTCATTATAACTTCCTTCAAACCTGATTGATGCCAGGGTATTACTAATAGTCATATAGCAAATATGTGAATTTGCAATCCTACCATTTATGCCCACTCAAAGCCATCTGAGGCTTATGGGATCTTAATGTCAATACCTGGGTTCAGTTCTGCAATCTTTCTGTCTAATATACATTTTTGCAACTAATCTCACACATTATACCTTCAAGACTAATCCTTGGGATTATTATGTAATCTAAATTCTGACCACATATCAACACAACAATTGGAGCTGTGATAATAAGGTCCATGACTAGGAATTCCTTTTGTATCATATTCCATTCCTTAATTATACCACTTAAAGAAGCACAAGATGGATTCTGAAGAGCAGGATTCCCCCCCTCCATATACACCGAGTTTTGCTGTTACAAAATGGTGGAAAAATCAAATGAAATTAGGTTATCTGAACGGATCCACCCCATGATGGTTTCCTTAGCCAACACACTTTGGATAAGCTGCCACAATCTAGTCATCCATAAAATGCTGGTCTTAGAGAATCTCCTTTTTCTGTGAAGGCACGTAGCTCAAATGTTATTTAATTGCCAGCATATGGAGAGAAAAACATGCGCTTTACTGTAATGATAATAGAGATCACATAGGCTGCTTAAAAATTAATTAGTGATGGCAGTACAAATTTGGAGGACTGGGTTCATTATTGCTTTTGTGACTCAAAATACTGCTTTTATATAAAACAGATTCCCCCCCCCCCCCCACAGCTTTAGAAGGATGAAAAAAAAAACCCCTCTGTTTACAACCCTTACCCTAAGATAAGCTTCTGCCCTAAAAGGCAGTCTAGAAATATTTTAAATTAGGGGAAAAAATAGGATCTTCCTTGCACTGAACTTGATTCACCCAGCACATGAATCTTCTCGCCATCCCTCAATTAACTCACTACAATGTGATTAAAGTTTGCCTGTGCTCTCACTTTATTCAATTATAGTTGACAATAAATTGCTTATTTTTCTTCCCTATAGTTATTTTAAAGCAACTGCAACTTTCACACATTCATAAATTAAGTGTTTTCAATCAAAACTGGAAGTTTCCCAAAACACTGGTCTTCATTCTGTAGTCCAAGGGTGAGCAATGTGTGACCCTCCAGATGTTGTTGGATTGCCAACAGCTGATGGGAGTTGCAGTCCAACAATATCTGGAGGGCCACACATTCCCCATCCCTGCTCTAGTCAAACTGACTTGTCAGATGAAAAGCGCAATGTAGCAGACATCTAAAATATGCTTTACTGGTATGTACAAGCATGGTTGTAATTTGTTAAGTTAGACTGAAACTATTTTGAATGCAATGTATTTAAGCTGAAACCAATTTCAGAGGTTAGGAATACCAGATGGAGTGATCTGAGATGTATATCTAAAATAGTAATATCTATTGTACAGATTCTCCTTCAATTAAGCCACACCATACTGTCAATCAGATATGCAAATTTAAATGCAGGTTGCTTACCTGTAACTGTAGTTCTTCGAGTGGTCATCTGTGCAGTCACACATATGGGCTCGCGCTGACGCCGAGCCCGCTTCCGGGAAACTACACTAGCTAGCTTAGATTTTAGGCGGGAACCCCTCCCCCCACCATCCTACCATGCATGCTCCGGGTTCCCGCTCCCTGCTTACCTCAGTTCCCTGAGACCGCTCAGCCTCGCAACTAAGGTAACAATAAAATTTATCAAAGATGAGCATGCTCAGAACAGCTTGACAACCACAACAGCGATGCCAAGAGGGGATGATATGCATTGTGGGGAGGCAGGCATGCCCTTAGTCTTGCCCCCATAACACAGGAAAAGACTTCGGGACTGACGGAATGAGTCAGACCTGGACTTATAGAAAGCCAACGCTCTGCGGACATCTAACACGTGCAGAGAAGAGCATAAAGGATCAGATGAAGCCTTGAAGAAGGTAGGTAATATGATGTCCTGGCTGATATGAAAACTGGAGGCCACTTTAGGAATAAAGGCAGGGTCAGTACGTAACACAACTTTATCAGCGAAGAACTGCATGTAAGGAGGGTCCACAAGCAGTGCTGCAAGTTCGGAAGTTCTCCTTGCTGACGTGATAGCCACAAGAAAAACAGTCTTAAACGTTAATAACCGAAAATCTACCGCAGCCATTGGTTCAAATGGTTTAGCAGCGAGAACTGTAAGAACAACCGAAAGGCTCCACTGAGGAACAACAGGACGAATGGAGGGAAACAAGTTATTTAAGCCTTTAAGGAAAGCCTTGGCCAGCGGATGGGTGAAAACTGAGAACCCATCAATAAACTTGTGGTTCATGGCGATAGCGGCCAGGTAAACTCGGATGGATGAGGGCTTTAAGCCCGTTGTATGCAGTGAGTAGAGAAACGTAATCACGTCGGGCATGGTCGCGGCGTGGTATAGGAAACCCTTAGTGGCTGCAAAGTCCTGGAACCGTCTCCATTTACTAGAGTACGATCGTCTAGTAGAAGGCTTCCTAGCCGCATCAAGAATGGACCTTACGTTCTCTGGAAGGGTGGTGCCGCGCCATAGGGGTGGATCCTCCACGCCGTGAGTCCCAATGTGCGTATATCCGGATGAAGAACCCTGCCCTGGTCCTTGGACAGGAGATTGGGAACACTGGGGAGACGCCAGATCTGGCGGCGTGCTAGTCTGAGTAGCGGTGTGAACCAGGGTTGCCTTGGCCACCACGGGGCAACCATTATGGCATTTGAGTTGTACCGCTGAGCCCGTGTTATTGCCCTCGCTATTAACGGACCAGTCCCATTGGAAGGCGTCCCCCATGGAGCCTCTGCCTATTCCCGCTCGGGAGCAGTATGTTGGGCAAACCCTGTTCGCGTGAGATGCAAACATGTCTATGTTGGGGGTACCCCAGCGTGTGAAGAGACGACTCACAATGTGTGGGGACAGTTCCCACTCGTGGGTGTCCTGAAAAGATCGGCTGAGTTCGTCCGCCCACGTATTGCTTGTCCCTGCGACATGCATAGCTGACAGTAAGATCTTGTGAGAAATTGCCCACAACAGTATGTCCATGACAAGGCGCAGGAGGCGACGGGAGCGTGTGCCCCCCTCCTTGTTCAAGTACCACACCACTGTGGTATTGTCCGAGAGTATGCGGACGTGACGACCGTGTAGGCGAGGGAGGAAAGCTCAGAGCGCCTTTTTCACCGCTAGAAGTTCCAACATGTTTATATGAAGGTGTGTCTCCGAACGTGACCATCTTCCTTGCGTTGTGAGGTCGTCCATGTGTGCTCCCCATCCGTGCAGCGATGCATCTGTCGTCACAACACGAGAGGGACCGGGATCTACAAACGGCATCCCTTGACAGAGGTTCAGTGGGTCCGACCACCAAACCAGGGAGGCACATACTGGCTCTAGGACGTCGAGGATAACGCCTCGAGGATTTTGAGTAGGGGAAAAATGTTGTATGAGGAAGTGTTGGAGGGGCCGCATGTGCAGACGGGCCCATCGCACAACGAAAACCGATGCTGCCATCAGCCCTAGGAGACGTAGGATCGTAAACGCTGACACCCATGGTTGGAGCCGCACCTGTGCCGCAAGCCGCTGCAAAGTGTCTATTCTGTCCTCGGGCAGGAAGGCTCTGCCCTGCCGAGAGTCGAGTACAATGCCTATGAATTGGAGTATCTGAGATGGCTGAAAAATGGACTTGTCGTAGTTGACCTGTAGCCCAAGGGAGGTGAGGATCGAGCCAACTAAGTTGACATTGGCTGTGGCCTGCTCCCTGGACGGTGAGACGATGAGCCAATCGTCCAGGTAAGGATATATCTCTACGTTGCTTGACCGAAGATGTGCACAAATATCCGCCATACATTTGGTGAAGACTCTTGGTGCAGATTTTAGGCCGAAGGGCAGAACGGAGAACTGGTAAGCCTGGTGACCAATGACAAAGCGGAGGTATCGCCGGTGTGAATGATGTATGGCTATGTGAAAATATGCGTCCTTTAAGTCGATGAGCGTGTACCAGCTGTCCCTTCTGAGAAGCTGCAGGATCGCAGCAATCGTCACCATACGAAATTTTCTTGGCTTGATAAATTCGTTCAAGGCTCTGAGATCCATGATAGGACGAAGTCCCCTGTCCTTTTTGGGAACCGTAAAATAACGGGAGTAAAACCCTGTGCACAGCCGTGCCCTTGGTACCCTTGTAATGGCGCCTTTCAGGAGAAGAGCTGATGTTTCTTGAGCCAAGGCGTCCGAAGGGGGGGTAATCTTGACGGTGCCTGTTGGAGGAGGGACTTCGAACTCTAACTTCTATCCATTTGTAACTGTTGGAGGAGGAACTTCGAACTCTAACTTGTATCCATTTGTAATTATGTCGAGCACCCAGGCGTCTGACGTGATGGAAGCCCAGACCTGATGGAACTGATTGAGCCTGGGCGATATTGAGATTCGCTGCCCAGTGTAGGGATCGAATCGATACCGACGTCCACTGCACGAGGAGCGATGCGAGCGTTCCGAATATTGATCCCAGTCTCGAGAACGAGATCGAGACCACGACCGAGAGGTTGGTGCCGATTGATCGAACCGAGGAGCGCGACGACGATGAGTCGGCCCTTGGGTCTCGATGTCGAAGGGGCGTCGGCAGCCCTTGGGCCTCGATGTCGAGGGGGCGTCGGGTTGGCGATGGCGGCTTGATGTCGAGGGGAAGTGTATCCTCCATGTGTGACGTAATCTCAATCGGCGTTGGCGACGGTACCGATGGAATAGATCGCACGGGTGACGATAGAACCGAAGCTGGCGGTACCGAGGGACCGTGCAACTCTGGAGACGGCGGCGCTGACGGTATCGACGGCGAGCGCAGAGACAAGAGCGGTTGCGGCAAAGACGTCGATATCGAGGAAGGCGTCGGTAGCGAGGACGACTTTCTCGCCGTCGGCTGGTGTGGCTTCGATACCGCGGACGGCATCAATGGCGGTACCGACGAAGACTTTCTTGATTTCGACGCCGACGACGGTACCGCGGTGGACTTAGATTTTTTTGTCTTTCCATGAGCATTCGTCTTCACCTTTTTCGCTGTGGCAGCTTGTGATCTAGAAGGCGTTAACGATGCCTGCGCTGCAACCCCGGACATGGGTGAGCCAGGAGAAGCTGGGCTTGAGCGTATAGAGGGCAACGGCCCACGCTCCCCAGAAACAGACGGGGCATCTCCCTTTGGCGCCACACGCGGTCGTTCCACAGCCAAGAGTGCCTTACTCCAAAGTAGGCTCCGGAGACGGTCCGCTCGGTTGCGCCTTGTTTGCCGTGAAAAACGCATGCAATGGGAGCACGCGTCCACAATATGCGACTCCCCGAGACAGATTAAATACAGGGAGTGACCATCTGTGAGGGCCAACTTAGCCCTACACCGAGAACAGTGCTTAAATAATGCAGACTGCGCCATAGGCCGGAGCAGTACTGCGACCTAACTAACTCACAAAAAATTCTACATTATTATTATTATTATTATTATTATTATTATTATTATTATATATAAAAACGAACAAATAATAACGAAAAGAAAAAACGAACTATCTAAGCTAACTAACAATTATTTTCTCTTCAAAACAGATACGAACGTATCGATGAAGTCTCCCGCGAGGCGATCAGCGAAGAGGTCGAAGAAGAACTGAGGTAAGCAGGGAGCGGGAACCCGGAGCATGTGCGGTAGGATGGTGGGGGGAGGGGTTCCCGCCTAAAATCTAACCTAGCTAATGAAGTTTCCCGGAAGCAGGCTCGGCGTCGGCGCGAGCCCATATGTGTGATGCACAGAGACCACGAAGAAGAACTTGAAGATACAAACAGATTGTTCTTCTGAGTTTCCAACTAGCCTGTTCACCATTCCTTTGTTTTATATACATATTAATGTGGTATTACACTCATCAAATAATCCCCTTCTACAATACAGCTGTATATACTAAATTGTCCTTACTGGCTTTTCCATCACCTGAGTTGGTATGTTGAGGACTTTTCTAGATAGTATTTTTGGGTATAATTTACTCAGTTATTATATATTGCTAAAGTTCCAGACATCTTCCCTCAAAGTGCCACTTGTATTGCAGGGATACAGTGGTCAAAACTATAATATAAAGTTGCTAGGAAAATGCAGCAGATGATGGCTTGGATCCAATATTGTGCAATTGGACTTCCCTCACCCTACAATGCTCCAGAGCAAATTTGGATGGCGCATGGGAACTGCAGGGAGAGAAAAAATCCATTCTGCCAGTGGTTTCTCTTCCAATGGCAGAACCACAGCATTGAATCTAAGTCACTAATTTTACAATTTGTTTCCAGCCTGGCTATTAAAAGAGGACACAAAACAATCACTGTGCAGCCAAATGTTGCGGAGCCAAAACATTCAGACTGCAACAATGAAATGTTTTTAGATTTCTTAACTGACACAGTTAGGCGCACAGACCAACATTTTGTAGCAGTCATATATATCCCAAATAAAAACAATTAAATAATCTAAACACTATGCTTTAAAAAATATTAAGATGTAAGTGCATACCAATTTGCTCTCAAGCTAGAAAAATTAATGCCTATCCTGGTAGCTATGAAAATGAATTCAGCTGTTGTCAACTGGAGTAAAACAGCCATTATAATTGGCATGGGAGGGAATGACAAAAATCCTGCCTCTTCTCTTTTATTGTTCAGTACACACAATGGAGTGAAGAATATGAAGCAAGATGGAAATGTGTACTTTATACATTTCAGTCATACTAATGCTTTTGTACTCATTTTGTCAGTTCACAGGAAGGTGCAAGCAGACAGGCTTCTATTTAATCAGCTAGGTACATTTCAACTTGTATCGTCACTTAACACATTTTAAACATGAAAGCTAAAATTTCAGGAGATGGTCTTGGGTTATCCAAGGATCTTGGCACCTGCAATTCCTAATAGCACCACACCACCTGTGGCTACTGTCCTGTGTCCTGGACTAATTTAGAGCAAGCTGATTTGGAATATTCTATTACATTTTCATGGTTCACTGCAACATCTCAAGGATGTGCAAGGTTATATGATCTTTCACTAGCACACCAACATTTTGAACTATATTCCTCAAACTTATTGTGTGTGCAAGCTAGTGACAGATCACAAAAGCATTGGGAAATACAGTACCCACAATTCTACTGTCAAGAACAGGGTATTTAACCCTACTCCACAATTTATGTTGACAGTATCAATCTGCTATTGAAACCCAAAATACCCCTTTAAAGGTCTAGCTGAAAATAAAGACATGGTTTGATTTCAAAATGACCCCAATTCAAAGAATAAATAAATAAAAGATTTAACTGATAGTACATTCCAAAAACAAAAACTACTGGCATAGATTGGATCCTACCATGTAAACTTAAATTCATCCTGGAGAAAACAAAAGATAAAACAAAGCAAACAAATGCCTCATAATAAATGACAGGAGGGGTCCAATTACTCCAATAACTTAATAGGTTTTTGGTTTCTTCAAAAGAATATTACAAATAAGAAATCAGTGTTGCACGTTTGCACTATGGAAGTATTAATTCCTGTATCATGATAAAGCCAATGTGGAGCAGAATCAAACCCTAGATTGATTAATTTATTCCTGAGCTCCAAGGGACCTAAACAATGCTTTGTAATGTGTTTGTATTTGTGTTTTGTATACACAGGCATTTGTTTTCAACACTCTCTCTCTCTCTCTCTCTCTCTCTCTCTCTCTCGTGCTCTTAAAACAGTATAACCACAAAAATGGAATTTATGAAACAGGAAAAATGCAACATTGTTTTTCTTCTTCCCATTCATTTGGAGGGGGGTAGGAAACCTGTTCCTGCAGATATTTTAGATGACAACTTCCACAATTCTTGACCATTGGCCATTCTTGTTGGGGCTGATAGTCCAATACATATCAAGGGCATTGGATTGCCTGCTGTGATGCCTTATCCTAGCCCCTTGCTGCTGCTGCTCCTGTCCCACCTTTACTATTAGGCCTCACAGTTCTACAGCCCAGCAACCTGGCCTCAGACAAGCATCTAGGTTCCCACTGCCACCAGTACCTTCCTCAGGTACACTTCAATGACCACACCAGTTGGATGAAATTAACAAGTTGCAGGTCTGGGTGAGTATGGAATGAGTGGTAAGTGAGTGCTGATTGGTTAGTTGTTTGGAGTGCCTGGATTGGTGAGGTGTGTGAGAGTGGGAGGAGCTAGGGATCGAATGAGATATATATGTCAGACAGAGGGAGAGCTGATAGGGTTGTTTTGGGTTGAATTCAAGAGTGGGGTTGATTGTGGGTTGAGCAGGGAGGAGAGAGAGAGAGAGAGAGAGAGAGAGAGAGAGAGAGAGTATCTAGTGAGGTGTTTGATTGATATTGTGAGAAGAAACAGTTTAGCTTTATTAACAGTTTGAAACATATAAGCCTATACTTGAAACCACTACGCAAATGAACTAAAGAAACTAATAAGCTTACTGAGACGCAATATACATCCGTTAATAAAACTTATTAATTTCACCCAACTGGTGCAGTCATTAAAGTGTACCTGAGGAAGGTACTGGTGGCAGCAGGAACCTAGATACTTGTCTGAGGCCAGGTTGCTGGGCTGTAGAGCTGTGGGGCCTAATAGTAAAGGCAGGACAGGGGCAGCAGCAGCAAGGGGCTAGGATAAGGCATCACACCTACCAATTAAATGTGTATTTTCAAAAAAATTGAAGTGTGTGGGACAGTTGAAAAATGACAAGACAATTGACTCCATAACTGATGACAAGTACATGGAGTATGAAGTTGTCCAGGTTTGCTAAAAAAATAATAAAAGTTTTACAAATATTCAAACAACTGCTAAGGTACACAGCAGCCCCATTAGCGTACAAAGGTTAAAATGGCAATATAGGAAAAAACACACATGTGCATTGTGTTCATGTGTATTCCATAGCATATAAAATTTTCCTGTTAAAAGAACTGCCACACCCAATTGCAAAATATTTTCTTTCAACAGAATGTTGAAATATGCCTGACTTCCTGATCAGTGCAGATAGCTGTGAAAATATTTCTGATATATCTAATAAGCAGCAGGATTATAATTATTTAGTTAGTTAGGTAACAACATGGTAGAGGGTTCAGTGATAACCTCATCCAGGCACTCATTGCACCCCATTCCTCCATTACCTCCTGCTGGACCCAACACCTTTTCCTCTTTTCCCTTCTTCAATTCGCTCTATCCTCTTTGCCTGCTCAGGCCTTGTCTGAGGCTAACATCAGTGTGCAAACCCATCACACCAGGCAAGGAAGTTCCAGGCATTGTAAGGCACTTCAGCAATTCCTGCTGCCCTATTTCCACCGGAATGGGTACAGAAAAGAAGTATTCAGTGGGTGCGACAACTGCAAAATAACGTTCGCATTCTGCAATCACTGATCTCTGTTTCTGGCTGTCAAAAGAAAAACTCTTTGTACAAAATCCAAGTTTGAAGAAGGAACAAATTCTCACAGCCCAAAGTTTTACTTGCTCTGTGTTAAAATGTTGGCTTCTATCATGAGGTAAACCTCACACCTCCATTTTTTTACTGCTGAATGCAAAAGTTACTCATTTCCAGAATTTTTCTAGTCATCCAGAGGACCTTGTCTTATGTATATGCTGAATTCCAAATTTCTGGATTACCTGGAAGTACCTTAAATGTTGGAGAATAACACTTTATCTCTTTCTTGAGGGAGAGGTATACAAATTTCTCATTTTCATATTTCCCTAGTCATGGGGGCATTCATATCACATGAGCCAAACTTCACTTTTATGTGAGAGTACGTGCAGACACACAAATATACTATTCTTCTGCCTCCCCACCATCACATCCTAGCCCATGACTTCTTTTCTGTACTGCTCTAGTCAATTCTGAGCTTTCCCTTCTGATGTTCTCTTCTATCCTTCCTCCTATGTCAGGTACATTACATTAAAGGTGTTCTTCAAAGTACTGAATGGTTCACTAAATCAGGGGTGGGGAACCCTTATTTGTTGAGGGCCACATTTGGGGACAATCTGTCGGGGATGCATTCCAGCAGTGGGTACAGTCAGAGTGAAAAGTAGGTGGGATTTGCGATATTGGAGGATTATATAGCAATCTATGTGTGTGCCTTTGCATCCATCTCTCTCTCTCTCTCTCTCCAACTTTCTCTGTGCCGCCCCATCTCTGTGGGCTGCATAAAATTAGACTGAGGGCTGCAGTTCCCCATCCCTGCACTAAATATATACACTAAAAATAAATATCAAATTTCAGTATAAAAGGCAAATACTTTAGCTGAGACTATCGTAATTCAGGATCCTTGTAGGATAACACATAGCCATGCACTGCCTTTCTGGCATACTTTTCAATTTGACCATGAATGGAAAGCGTAACACTATCATCCCACTTTAATTAGAGGCACAACTAAACATCAGGCTAAGAGGGGAACAGCCCTTGTTGCTAAGGCAGTGTCCTTCAAAACTACTAAAATGTTGATACAACTAGATGTTTGATCCATATCCAGTCACCTGCCCCTTCTTCCTCTGCAGAAACATTATTTCCCTTAATCAATCCCTAGATGCCATGCTTGGTCTTTGAGAAGGGATATGTTTTATTTGTTGCTAATGGGAATTAGGGAGTCTGGGTCAGAAAACAATTATACTTGGTTTCCTGCTTAATAGAAAAAATCATAGCAGCGACCATGCTTACTATTGTGCAGAAACCCATTTTAGGTAATTATGTTTGTTATTTAGTCAGTTTCCCCTTCAATAGTTATTGCCTCAACAACATTAAAATTCTAAAATACTTTATTTCAGAGAAGTCTAGGGGGTTTCCTTTGCTGATGAAAGATTCCCAGCCATCATTTCCCACCATATTTAAAGCAACAATTTGTCAAGGTTTGTAGAGTACATAAAATATCCTAAACAGTCTATGGTTATTCATACATGAGTGCTGGTTAGGTTATCCAGTAGTGGGACTATTTCATGTTTAGATGCAACATACACGCAAACCATCACAGTGTTTCAAGAAGTGAAGAGAAATAAAACCATAAGAATTCACAATGGGTGAAGAGAATGTAGGCCTCTTTTCGGCAGGCAAGACTAGGTTTAAGTTTTGTATACAAGTTTCCTGACAAAAAGCACAGAGTTTGTTTTGTAGCTAAAATCTTCTATTTCTGTCTATGTGAATGATATGTCCTGTGCTTTCCCTAAATTGCTCTAAGAAGTGTTCAAAGATTTATTCAGATCTGCTAACTGAAGAAAGCCAAAAGTAGTTGTACCTGCAATAAGAACCAGAGAACCACCTACCATTCTGACTTGCAATAATTAAATAATGTTATATCATGCAGTTCAAGTAGGCATAATTGCTTATAAACACAGATGCCAGGCAGCTCCTCTTTTAAAACTGGCCATACCTCACTAGAAGTACAGGACAATGAATTGAAACATGAATTTCTAGCATGATTATAGCTAGCGCTTGATTACATTTCTGAAATTGCACTTAATTTTTAAATTTGCATACTGGTAGAGCCAAGATTATGCAAAATAGAATATTTTCTTTTAAAGTGATTAACAAAAAATAAATTCAACACAAAAATTAAAAACTCAACAATCAGGGAAATATCACAGTGACATTTCACAGCAGGAACAGAAAAAAGAAGCTATAGAAGATGTCTAGCCAGCCAGATCATATATGAAGAATTTGCACAACATTTGCATGTTGTCAGAACCCAGGACATTTTCCACAGGGTGGCATGCTAACCATGCAGGGTGGCTTATTTTTCTCGAACAAGACACCTTAAGAACCCATGGTTTGTTGTAGGGATATTCAGTGTTGTTAAGCCACACAGCATGATTAACAAGCCACCCTGTGGAAAATGTCCTGGGTTCAGACAACACACTAACCCGCGGTTCAACAAACAACCCACTCTCAACCACTGAGTGTGGGCTAGAGTGTAATGTGAACAGCACCAGTCTATTCAGCCTCATAAAGAATGATTCATATAATTTAGTGTCACAACCGAAGAGACTGTGACCTGATTTGTGTGATCAAAACAGCGCACTGTTGGTTGTTTAATCCATGGTGAGTTGTGGTGTGTGCCTGCTGGCATTTTTCATATTCAACCCTTCAGCATGGGCTGTCGTGGTGTGTGAACCAGCTGGCATGGTTTATGTGAGAATTAAAAATTAAACATGGTTTATGTGAGAATTAAACATGGTTTATGTGAAAATTAAACAGTTGTAGGGTTATGGTGTGTTGTAGGGTTATGCTGGGTTCACATAACACTAGAACCTACGGTCCGGGGTTAAATATGCAAAATGCTGGCCAGCACACAACATGGCTAACATTGAATTAAAACAACCCACAGTGGCTGTTTGATCGTGTGAATCAGCCTTGTGTTTCAGATTATTGTCAATCTGACTTTCAACCAAATGGGTCTCCTATACTGATCTAAAACCACTGAAAGCTTAGATAGGAGAATAATGCTCATCTGAGTTCCCATAGAATGGACAAATTCCAGCCAAATATTTTTAAACGATCTCTTCGCTTGGCTGGGAAACGTAATGGATGTCCAGATGTGTTGCTGGGACACTGCTTCCTCATGCACTGATATGAATGAACTTCATAGGTTTTAAATCATTTGGAATGGTGCCATCCCTCAATGTTATTAAAAGTAGCTTCCAAAGGCCTATGTAGCCTAGCAGATAAGGTAGTTGAATATTTGTATAACTGAAGATGCCTTATTTTTAAGTGAGAGTGCTAGTCCACCTAGTCAGTATTGTTCATGGGGAGTATCCAATATTGTTGCTGTGCTTTTGCTCATTCCTTAAACTAATGAGACTCGCTGCTAGCGCAATGGGAAGTTAGTGCTGTCTAAAGCAAGCCCAGAAACATGCAAAAATGCTCAGTTCCGGATTGGAACAGCGAGCTTCTGCGAGCTCTCCAGAAACAAGAATTTCTAGTTGGTTTAACAACCACTAACTCCCCATTGCGCGATGATGGGTCCCACTGGTGCGTAGGCAGTGTAGGGGTACTGCTCCATGGCCACAACCATGTGAGGCAACAACCTTTAACTGAAGATGTCTGCAATTGAACCTAAGACCTTATACAGAAAAACATGTGCTTTAGTATGGAATTAAAGCTCCTGCGTATTTTAGACATTTGCGTTCAAACTTGAGTTCAGCCATCAATTAGTTAGTGGCCTTGGACAAATCAATATCACTTGGTTTTGGTTCACAGTCAAATAAGACTGGGTAAGAACTGTAAATGACAGAGAAATGTAGTTGTCCATTGGAGCATTGCTGCTAATCCGCAAATTCTGCTCAACCTCTTTTCTGCATCTCAGATTACTTGGGTTCAACTCTTTGTTAATGTGGAGTCACGATATAGAGAAGACAACCAACTTGATTGAAATCTTACGTCTTTGCATGATACAAAGCAATGATAGCATTGAGTCAAATCTTCACTGCAGAATTCCTGTGCTTTAACAAACACAGATATCTTAGGACATCCTTTTTGGCATGTCAAAGCTGCAGGAAGGGAAAATGCATTCTTAAAAAATAAGTCAATTAAGTTTGCTGCCATATTCTCACACAGAGAAGGACCGCATAGCAGCACAGTCTGAACAATCACATTCCCTAGCTGTGAATCCAGTCACTACAGAGTCTTGTTACACTGAACACACTGTAGGCAGATGGCTAGAAACAAACAGGAATGGAACTTTAAGTTCAGAAGGCGAAAAACCTAATGTGTGGAACCAGCCTTCATTCAAGCTAACCTCAATATTAAATGGTATTTCTGATCACTACTTCCCATTAGCAGCATTTGACAGTAAAAAAAAAAAATTTGAAGTAAGGAACTAAGAACTTCAGTTGAAGGAACCATCTATTACTCCATTATAATAACTAGGATATTTCTATCCCCTAATCACAATCCAAAAATTACTTCAGAAGAGTAACTTATTGACAAGACTCTGTATACACAGATTTAATTGAAGAGTGCAATAAGAGCTTCTCTAAGAACCAACTCATGCTTTTAAGTTCCACGCCCGATAACAGCAATATCCAGTGGTGATTTGCATGTGGAAATAAGCCACCAGGGATCTAAAACCCAATGTCTTCTCAAATCCAATACTTGCAAATGGAGTCAATTCACATGTCTAACTGCATTTTACCACACATTTGAGTAATCAAAATGAACAGAAATCAGGAGCGTGAATCAGCCCTATGAAGTAAAAGATCATTCATCTTGCCCTGTCCAAGCCTGCATGAATTAGTGCGAGGGGAAGGAATATTCAAGCAGGCACTCCTTTCTAGCCAGGACATGCAAGTATGACACCCTTGTTGTCTTGATGCTGCTGATACACTGGCCACACCCACAATATTAGGAAAGTTCAAAAAAGATCCACTAAAATGACTATCACTTAAATGAAGAAAGATGGAAATAATCAAGGTTATATAGCACTGATTTTTTTTAATGACCAAAGGATGAAATTGATAGAGGTTTATAAAAGAAAGGATTGGATATGACATTTTAAGGGGAAATTTATTTACCAGTGCAAATGGAGAGAAATGACACATGGGTCTTTTACTGCTTGGATGTTCAGGGTCATTCAGTGAAATCAACTGGCAGAAAGTCCAGGACACACGCATACAACACATAAGCCACCTATGAATTTTAATATTTGCACAATTTTTGATGCTTCCAAGGACACAACCATGCAGGTGTTGCTGCTTGCCTGAGACTGCCAGGCCACAATACATGGCTGTGTGCTGGTTCGTGGGTTACCAGTGGAGCAGGGGTTACTCCAGGGGTTCTTTGGCATGACTAGAGATGTGAAAGCCCAGGGAAAAAAGTCAGGATAATTCGGGAGAGAATTTCCCCCTTCTTTTTTCCCCAAGGACTTTTTGGTATTTTTTTCCTCTGAAAAATGGGAATGATTTTGGATAATAATTTGAAAAATCCAACGGGCTCCAACAACATTTTGCTAGAGGTTTGGGTTTTTGGGGGTTTTTTTTTTTGGGGGGGGGGGTTGCCACTTCAAAATATTTCCTGGTTAGATCAGATATTCAAGATTCCAGCAGTAGCAGCAGCACCAAATTCCTGTTTCTCTGTTTTGGACCTGTTTTAGACCTGCTTTGACTTTCTTACCTTATGTTTTGAACAGAAGGATTCAATGTCTCCTCCAGCATGTTACTGGTCACTGCTGTGTGTCTTTCTGGGATGGATTGCACTGACTGCATTAAATGAACTGTCCGATAAAGTTGAGTTGGATGTACTGGTTGAGGTGACTGCATCGTCCTCAAAATTTCTGATGCCACGGTAGGCTGCTGCTGTTGTACAGTTTCCATAGGCTGCTTAAGTTTGGTAGACTTGGAGTTAACTGGCATCTTTAAAACAGCAGCAGATCCTCCTCTTGGCCCTGTGTTTGAAGATGCTTTGGACCTGCCCACTTGGTTTCTATTAGCCATAGGTGTTGAGAGTAAAGGTGAATCAGGGGAGTCTGTACTTGAACTTGGATCATCATCATCTATGTAGATGAGGTCTTTTGGCATTTCTTTAAACTGATATACCAAACGTTGCCCCTCTACTTTGGCCAGAATTCCTCTTTGGTAATAGTATCTGTTCAAAGCAGGAAATACATCAAAGGTTATACAAAAGAATACATAAAAGGGGGGGGGGGACCTGCCTAAATGAATACTTTAATAATTGATTATTTCACCAACATACATTTTAGAATAATGAACAGAAATCATTTATTGTTATTTCTACTATTGCCGCTAAGCCATTAAAATTTACACCGTTTCTCCTAACAGATTACTTTTCTATTATGAAAGATGTATGTACAGCCAATGACATTGTGCCCTGCATTCACAGAAGTTTCTTTGCTCCAGTGGTAGCTTTCATGAATGGAAGGGGGAGGGAAGTGATTTTTGCGAATACCCTCTTTCTTCTGCAGACTCTCATGCCACTGATCACACAGTTCCAAGGGGTTCATCAAACCTCTGAAGAAGATTTTGGTTGCATGCAGGAAGCTGCAGAAGAAAAGGAATCAGTGGAAATTGCCTTCCCCTCTTCAGTTTACATAAGGCTCTGCTTGGTTGAAGAACCTTGTGTAAGTGGAGAGACACAATTGGATACAACCCAAAATACCCAAATTACTACTGGAATAATTTTCACATCAGTACAAAACATTGGCGTGCTACCATTCTGTGGGGAGGGGCAGAGGAGAGACACAGCACGCAGACATGCGCCACGGCCATTGCTGGAGTGCCGGCGGAGGCAGCGCATTGATTCCACCCCGTCAGGAGGTGCGATGCCTCCATCACCGTTTCTTTCTCCAACGACAGCGCATCTTTTGCAGCGGAAGAAAGGTGTAGAGGCATTGCACCTCCTGACAGAAGGTGGAATCATGCACCGTCGCTCTGGCGGGTGCATCACCTCCCGTCGTTGGAGGTGATGCACCTGCGGATTCTTGCTGCAACCACTGCGGAGGGACAGGCGATGGGGACGTCACTCAGCGCTGCCATGTCCTTCACCGGCGGATGGATCCCGTGCCCTGACACGCAAGGAGACCGTTCTGCAGCTTCTTGCTTCTGCAGCGGGCATGTGGGGAGAAATACGCACTGCAGAAGACGCTGCAGAACAGTCTCCTCACGTGTCAGGGCACGGGATCCATCTGCCGGCGAAGGATACATCAGCACCAAGTGACATCGTCCTTGTCAGGAGATCACATGGCTCAGCGTCAATGCAACCTTCCCTGTCAGGGCCATAGCAACAGGGAAGTGGGTGGCTATAGCAACACTGCCCCCTTCCCTGTTGCCATGGCCCTGGCGGGGAAGGAGGGGCGCCGTGCCACCGCAAGAATTTGTCCTGCGGCTGTGATGAGCAGGACAGATTCCTGTACCTCCTCTCCCCATTTGCCACAAGAGAAGGAGGATGGGACGCACAAGCATCACTTCTGCCCTTCTTGTCTGGCGAATAGGGATGGGAAGTGCAAGAATCTGTCCTGCCCATCACAGCTGCAAGACAGCGCCTTGCATTTCCCCCCTGCAATCCATTTGGGGATTAGCTCGAAGGGATGGAAAGAGCCCCTTCCATCCCCTCGAACTGATTTCCAGATGGATCGCGGGGGGGGGGGGGGGGGGGCGCGGACATGCATGTCCCTGGGAACACGTGGAGCGCTGCCCCACCCAGGGATGGCACGACCCCATCCTGGGAAGCGCGTGCACAGCCCCCGATTGCGCCACCCCACCAAAGGACGGCACAATCGGCGGCTCCCAAAGTGCTTCCTGGGACGGGATTATTTCCCATGCCGATAGAGGAGTGCTAGGCAAGAGGCAGGGGTTTCTGCTGCTCTTGCCTCACAACTCTGTAAGCATGGGAAATAATCCATGGAGCCCACCACACAACACGACAATTAACGGTTGTGCAGATAGTCAACTCTGCACAGCGTTGGTTACCTCCGTTGGTTATTTCTCGGAAGCAGCCAAACATGGTGTGGTTTTCCCCTGACAGACAACACATTAGTCAACAGGGAACTATTTAAGCAACAGTTGCTTAATAGTCCTTCGTTGACTAATGTGTTATCCAAACTGACGCTTCAACTGATCTGGAACTCAAGTTTGAACACAAAATGTAAAAGATGTAGGAACAACGATTTCTGATGAACAAACAATCATAAATATTTAGAAATATTAATTACTAATATTGTTACATACACTTTGAAATTATGTATTTTTGCTTTGATAGCTACTGAATATACTTCATTTACAGAGGAGTAGATCTTTTCTTAGTTTAGGAGGCTTTCAACCTAATGATATTCATTTGTGGTTGAAAGAATGTAGGTATTTTCTTAACTCCACATACCTGAGGGCTCTGCCCATTGTTTCGTAATTCATATCAGGTTTGTTTTTGTGCTTTCCCCACAACCTTGACACAGCCTTGGAATCCACTAGCTTAAAAATGCCCTTCTCTCTTTGAGTCCATTTAATATATTTAGGACAAGTAGCCTTGTCCTGAAGCAGTGCTAGTAAGAACTCCCAGAGATAAATTGTGTTTCCTGAAACAAATAAATGAAAAGCTTTTCAAAAATAAATACACACTACATCCAAAAATCCTGATTTTTACAGTAAGACATTTAATTTTTAAAAAAAGAAATTCCAACCTTATGTTCATTTTTCAACATATAAAATTTGAAGCCAGCTATTTCTTGGTTTGGGCTTTAATTTGACCCATGTGGACTGGACTGTTTGTAGATTCCTTGTGGTGTGGACCAGCCCAATAATGTCCATGGCCGCCACACCAAGTGCCACACATTTCCAACAGCACTGGCCCTACATAGAGAATTCTGCATGACCATAGTAATCTAGTTGGTAAGGAACCCTTGTGTGGAGGTAGAAGCATTTTTAGCAGCCTTTGTAAAGGGGCTGTAATGGTTGAATGCATTCTGATTCTCACTTAAAAATAAATTCACCTGCAAGAAATTTCATTCTTTTGTAACACTGAAGAATAGTACTACTGTACATTGGAAGAACCATCTATATCGTAAGAAAATAGTACAGCATAAAACAGAAAGCACCAGGAACATACTATTCTACGGTGGTAGGGGAAAAAAATACAGAAGTTGCCAAGGAATGGGTATGAGTAATCGCCCAGTTATCCATTTTACTGTTATCACTTATATACCACAACTTCACTTCAAATGAAATCAGGAAATTCCTTTTATTTCTTCCCAACCTCTATGATCAAAATGAAGCAGCCCTGCCATTAGCTGGTCTGTTTCACTCCTACAGTACCCAGAATTTGATACGTTCAGCTCTATTCCACAGTCCCTCAACTCACAAAGCCCATGCTTACCCTTCCCATCTTTACTTTTCTTTTTCACTGATATGTTTGGAGTCAGAGTAGGTGACTCTGATCGTGGAGCTTTGGGTTTCTTCCCTGAAAGAAAACCACTGTTATATAAGCTTTCACAATGGAACTATGAAACAGACATATACTTAATTCACTCAGTGAACACCGATTCCTGCCTCCTTCCTCACAGCCAAATTTTATTTATTTATTACATTTATATACTGCCTTTCTCCCAAAACTGGTGCTTAAGGCAGCTGAAAATTAAAAAAAAATACAAGTGAAAAACAATCTCAATCCAAACATAACATAAGAACAAATCAAAGAACACAAAAACACAAGAAAATAAATATAAAATCAAGAAACAGTAGCCAATCATTTTTAAAAAAATCTTCAGCAACAAACTGGCTTACATCCTAAAGGGCTGTCTAGATAAAAGCATCTTTGCCAGCAAAAGGACAACGAAAAGGGGGACACCCTGGTCCATCTTAGCAAGGAGATCTCCAGAACATATGAGTGGCCATTCATAAGGCCCTCTCTCGCATCCCCACCAAACTTGCCTCTGATGGTGGTGGGACCAAGAGAAACTGCTTCCCACAAAGACCACATAGATTGTTATGGAGGAATTGTTGTATAAGAGCTCAGACGTCTAAGGATGCAAGCACCACACTGGATTCTAATTGAATAGCTTATAGCACTTATACTGTGGAATTAATGGCATCTCAAGTATTAATATTTATCCAAAACCTAATGAAAACGCTTTGATGTTAAATAATACTGATAAATTAATATAAAATATTTATTTATCACTAAAAGTATCTGTAATCCGCCCTTCATTCGAAGATACCATATTGATCCCACTTTGGGGGTAAAGCAAGGAGCTTTCCACTTATGTTAAATTAAGCTGCTTTAGTATAGTGGGTAGGAATAAGGAAGTCCTCAGTTCAAACCTTAAATCAACAATGTAGGAAAGCTTTCAAACATTGCGCCAGCTGTGTGGAGTTCAATCACAAGTATGGACTTTTCAGAGGCCTCCACATTTTAAAAATGCTCCTAACCTCTTGCAAGATATTAATGGATTTAATGTGCTGCAGACCTACAGCTTCTACACAAAACCACACAAGAATCAGACTAAAAGTCTGCTTTGTACAGATTAACTCATAGCGTCCCTCTCTAAATTTCTCTTCCAAAACTTACAGTAAGTGTAATACAAAGCAGCCCTGAACACATTTGCTTAACTAAGATATGTTCATCCTTCTTTCAAGATGGATCACCACAGTGATTTGGATGGTTTTCTCAATATACATTGGTCATTGTGTACTATAAACCCACACTCAGATAAGAAATTACACTTGTAGGTGGCTTTTTAGCACACATCAATGTTTCCTTACCTTTTCTCTTCTTTGGTTGCTCAAGTGCTAGAGTGCTTGGTGATTCAGCAAATGCATCTTGGATTTGGTGTACCTCAACTACTTCTGGGATCCCATCCAGTGTGACTGACACATGAGTAATAGGACCAATGTCAACATCATCCTCTACTCCAAACACATGTGCTTCAGAAAAACAGCAAAGACATCATGAAATACCTGACTGGTTCTAGCATACCTCTTAGTAATCAGGTTAAAAAAACACCCCAAGATTCTATGGACTAAGACTACCAGTAACTTTATGGAATCTGAATTACTTTAAATAACCTTTTTAAAAATAATAATACAGTATTTCAATATTTGTGCTATTTTGAAGCCACTTAACGTAGATTATTGTTTCTCTTGACCAATTGTTACTTAACTGCGATTTTGCAGGATTGTTGAGAAGAAGCCTAGAAAAATGAATGAGGTTTTATAATCCCCCCCAAATCTGTAGTTAATGAAATGATGGATTGATGTGAAGAACTGCAGCTTGTGCAAAGGTTTTAAAAAAACCCCAGTTACAAAGTTGATAATTTAAGTTGCAATGTGAATATAGAAAGAGAATAATGCTGTGAATATTAAATATTTGAGTATGCCACTTTGACTTTCTAAAATCAAGAGATTAGCACAAAATGAATGGGTTGTTAATGAACTTTCTGGGAAAATAAGCCCCAACCTGGCTAACAATGTAACGGCAAAACTACAAGTGAATCTACTAGATAATTTCAACAGCCTCCCTTGCAATATCCTCTTTCTTCAGAGCCCAGCACAGTCACACAGCTTTTTTTTTTTTTTTGCTTTTATACAGAACACATTTTCCTCAGATTTATTCCTGTTAGACTCACTTGATCTCTTATCATCAAGCATTGGACCAGGAGAATCCATATTGAGAAGGGCCTCAGCAGCTTCAATGGTTTGCATTGTTTCATCTCCATTATGGCAGGATGCTTCAACTGAAAGCAAGAGGTAGAGAAGCAGAGACAGAATAGAGATAATTCATAAAAATACTAGCATGTGGTACAATTTTTTTAAAAAAAATCTTTTGCTTTTTCACTACACATATGAGATCCTAGGACATAACTATGAACCGCAAGAAGAGAGACTATTTATGGCAGATAGTCTGTAGCTGAAGTATCTCCTTTCAATCACTTCTGCAATAAACAAATCCCCTCTTGCCTGGTTCCATTTATACGTCCCAATTTCCACAACCCAATTCGATGACTGTGTGTCAAT
Source organism: Anniella stebbinsi (assembly GCA_029215795.1). Taxonomy (NCBI): domain Eukaryota; kingdom Metazoa; phylum Chordata; class Lepidosauria; order Squamata; family Anniellidae; genus Anniella; species Anniella stebbinsi. The sequence goes on from JARDYH010000001.1 coordinate 177,673,044, forward strand.
ACAGTGTCTCTAACTAAGTTCTTCAGTTATCAACTTCATTGGGGAACACTAGCAAAAAGATTGACAAGTGGGGTATTCTGTCTGCAGATTTCAGCACATTATTTGCTACATCTGTACTTAAAAAATAGCATGGTTGTGTCTAGCTGTAATGTATGCAGAGGCAAGGATCCTAGGATAAGACAATAGCTGCATCAAGGAAACACAAAATAGGGTTAGGAACCAACACAGTAATCAAGAAAAACAGAGAAGAATAAACCAAAATCAGTTGGAGATGATTTATATAATATAAATATTATTAATAAATAATAAAATTACACTAATGGTTGGAATTCTGAAGAACTGGAACAGAGGCTTGGATCCAAAGAATTGCTTGGGCTCATGTAATGAGCTTGTGCTAACCTTTACATTTTTTTTCTTTGAATAGCTGGTGCCCAAATCATATCATAAACTGCTCTTGAAACTGAGTGAGTTTCAAAAGCAGCTGGCAGTGTGTTATGTTCTGGAATCATACATCTAAAATCCCTTTGTGCTCAAGGAACTTTTTTCATCGTTCTTTGATTTCTGGCTAATGCAAGTTAAGGTATTTAACCTCCTTTGCATGTTTACAAAACACAAAATGAACAGTGTGGCAAGATTATACCCTTCTTCATCCATGAAGATACAGGCACAAGGCAGGTTCAACATTTTGATTTACAGGCTCCTGACAGTTAACCCACTGAGTACATTTAAGTTGAAGCCTGAAGACCCTCTTACTATGGGAGAGAGCTCTGTCTTTTCTTCCTGTAGATCCTAATCTTCCGTCTGCTGTTGTCAGCCTGGTTCTGCCCTCTAGTTTTCTGGAACCTCTATTATTTATTTATTTTTTGCATTTTTATACTGCCCAATAACAGAAGCTGTCTGGGTAGTTTACAAAAATTAAAACCATAAAAACCATTCAAAATATAAACAGTATAAGAACACAAGCAGGATAAAACCAAGCACAAATGCAAAATTAATACCAATTTAAAATACAGATTTAAAACTGCAAAGTTAAAAATTAAGCTGATAAGCTGTTAAAATACTGAGAGAATAAAAAGGTCTTCACCTGGCGTCTAAAAGAGTATAATGTAGATGCCAGGCGAACCTCTCTAGGGAGCTCATTCCACAGCCGGGGCGCCACAACAGAGAAGGCCCTCCTCCTGGTAGCCACCTGCCTCTCATTTCTCTAATGCCACAGCATGCTAGTGTGGGGGCTCCAGTAACACCACTCCCCTTCAATGGGCATGGGCTGCCATCAGCTGAGCATTCTCAGGTGGCTCCTCTGAAAGAAAGTTCAGTAGAGGATCTAACGTGAGCAGAGTCAGGGCTTGCAGTTCCTAGTCTAACGGGAAGCCCTCGGAGAATCACGGTGCAGTCTCCAGCCTTCTGGGGGTATCTTTCTCTCCTCCTCTCCTGATATTTCCCCTCTCAACAGGCCTGCCTTTCCCTACCTCTCTTTCCCTTTTTGTCAGCCTTCCCCAACTTGGTACCTCCAGAATATTTAGACTACAACTCCCATCATTCCTGACCGCTGGGGATTATGGTAGTTGAAATAAAAAAATCTGTAAGGCACCAGGTTGGGGAAGGCTGCTCTATGTTGTCTAGCACCTGCTCTTTCAACTGCACTGTCTAGTCAGCTGCCTCTTATCTTCCCTTTTGATCTAGCTGGTGGGCTGACAGTAAGTAGCCTATAGAAAAAGTATGACCAGGAGTCGCCACCTGCAAATAAGCCAATTGGGGGAGCCCCTCTCACACATGATGGTGTTGTCCCAGGGCCAGTGGTTCCAGTACTCACAAATAGGGTGAGGGATTTGCAGAACTTCTTCACAGAAAGCGGAACCTGTGAAATTCTGAGAGGAGAGGAAAACTACAGAAGCACTTCTTCAGGGAGATTTCAAGTCAAATTTGTCAGTGGAAAGCAGTTGGCCCCAAGAAGCACAGACTTTGGGAGGAGACAACTGAAAGACGTCTTTTTGCTGTAACTTTGTCACTGAGACCCTGACCAGAAGGAAGCCTTCAGATGAAGATGAAGCAGGCTGCCAGTTGAAGGTAGTCTTGGTCAGCTGAGTCTACTGTGAGAATCAATGGAAACGTTTTACATCTCTCTAACCTTCCAAGTGCGTTTCTGACTAAATGGAAAATTTCAGATCTAGACCTGTAGGTCATTCTGGGAGAACTACCTGGGAGAGCAATAGGGTAATTGGCAATCAGGTTTTATTAGGGAAGTGAAACAAGGTAAGGTAACAGATACTTCCTAAAAAAGGTAGTGGCCTGGTTCGCATGGTCAAAACAAGTCACAGTCGTGTATTTAGTATTTTGGCCACACACCTTTCCCCTTGGACCCATTACTACTGGAAGAGAGCTTCTCCAAAATGGGATTCAGCCCTTGGGCTGAGAGAGGCTCAGTACCCCTGGCCTAGACCCTTACTACAGAATTGTGCTAATCGGATAAAGTTTTTGCAGAAATGTAATGGTAGCAGTTGAAAAATAGGAACTAATGCACATTTATCACATATAGGTTTTGTGGTATATTCCCAATCCTACACATTCTGCATTCCAGTGGTGGGATAGTGTAAAGCAAGTGACCGATCAGTGATTCTTTGGATATAAAGAGAAGATTAGTAGACACAATCTGGCACATTTTGGTGACAGAGGGATAGGATTATAAAATAACCAATCCCAACCTTAACAGTGACCTGTTTCTCATGACACAACAGCCCACCATGGGTTAATTTAATTGCTGGGGCTGTCACATTGTGCCAGGCACTCATGGGCACCATTTTTGCATGGTGCCTGCAAGCACCCAGCTTGCCGTGTGTTGTTGTGTTATGTGAACGCAGGCAGCAAGTGTTGTTTGAGGACTAGACAAGTCAAATAATCCATGGCTTGTTTTAGGGTTATTTGATGGTTGTCTAACCCTCAAATATGACACAAAAACCCTCGGCAAGCAGGGGCCCATTCAAAATTGGTGCTTGAGGGTATCCAGAACAATGTGACAGCCCCCATGGGTAATTAACCCAGGATGGGCTGTCATGCCATGCGAACCAGCCCAGCAACCCAAATGAACATCACTTCAAGCAATGGTTAAGGAAGCTTAATTATGGTTTGTTGTGATGTCTGAATTGACAAACTATAGTTGTGGCTGTTGCTTTGCCTCAAGAAAATGCCTCAGCATGAAGATGGGATGAACTTTTGAAGCAGAGTACTGAAAGGATGGAAACAAAAGCAGAGAAGCAGCTATTATACTTATAAGTGGCTCCAGGAGGCTTTTTGGATGAAGAGTGAGGTAAAAAAAAAACAGGTTTTGCCTGTATGTAAGGAAGCTTAAACCATTTGGCCTGTTATCTAAATCGAGCCACTGTCCTATTTCACACAATCACCGCAGCTCAACATGGCCATGACAAGTCACGCCACCTGTGGGCCCCATGTTGCCTATTCAAGTTGCAATCGGAGCTTGTCATGTCATCGAAACTTAGATGGCAGGGATTGATTGAGGGTTGAGTAACCGTCAAATGCCCCTGCTGCCGCCTGGGTATAGAATGACACAACAAACCATAGTAAATCCCTGCTGGGGATTGAATATTCAAAATGGCCGCCTGCACACACTGCAACCCACTAAGGCTTAAGCCACAGTGAGCTCAGTGATCATGTGAACTGGCCCATGATGTGTCTTGTGTCTTTTAAGTAACAATGGAAAAATGCTCACAAACCTGTAAGGGTGATGTCGTCATCTTCTATAATTTCTTCTTCTGCAACATCCAGGGAATTTTCTGTTATCATATCACTGGGTTCAGCAACACATGATAACCCAGAGTAATTGTTCAGGAGATCAGCACTAGGTACATGTTCCACAATTACTGCTGGAAATATAGATGGATCACCCAGCTGTTAACAAAGGGGCAAGACAAAAAAAAAAACCCTTTATCGGTGAACAACTGAAGTACTTAGACAAAACACAACATGGCAAATATATTTCTTGACCAACCTACGTGAGTCAGCTGGAGTAATGCATTGTTTTGTAAGCACATCTTGAAGTACATCTGCTCTTGTTTGTAGCCCTGCTTTTTGGCACAGGCATGATCTAGAGATTATTAGTCTCCAACTAGTGAATTAGGACCCATTACTGGGTCAGTCTGACCCAGTATATTCTAACAAAATTAAGAAGCAGATTCCTAAACTGCATGTTTGGGCTAAAGGTGTATCCTGGTCTAGATAGCCTTTTGGTCATATCCAACTCTGTGAGAGCTGATATATCAGAATGGTTAAGAGTGTGAGTTGAGAACTCAGAAATTCTGAGTTCATATCTCACCTCACTATATCAAAATTTTCTGCTGACTATTTCTGATAATGCAGCTTTTTAATTATTATTTTCAGATGCCAAAAACATGCAACGAATCATGTAATTCCCAATACTATATCCAACAAGCAAATAGTCCAGTTCATGAGGGATTGATACATGAGCCCCAAATTCAGAAAATACCAGCATATTGTAGCTTAAATGTATTACTACTGGTAATACAAGTCTTGGGAAAGGTGTTTCGGCCTTTTAAATGGGGAAGAACTGCACAAAAGCTACGAAACCACTCAATAATGGTGGCCGTGGGCTGGGGTCAACCTTTGGGGCATCTCCAGAGGGCTGACTGGGACCTTGGATTTGAACCCCAGTCCTGAGGGTTCCCAGCCCTGCTATAGTTCTGTCTAGTTCTAACATCTTCTCTCTTTGCCACACTCTGAGCTTTTATAGAACATGGAGTACTGATTTTGATGAAGGAGAGCATAGTACTGTTTTTCGCAAATATCCTATTTTTTTCCAATGGTATTTTACAGACTTTTAATATATTATACTATAATGAACACTGTAACTTATTCCTTGTTCCTTCTCCATGTTATTGCCAAGCCCCAACATTTCCATTATGCATCACAGCTAAGAACAAGCAAAGAAGCTGGGGTTGGGGGGGAGTTGTTTTGGACGGAAATAATTAAAGCAGGAAGTACTCTTTTCAAAAGCAGCCCCTCACATAAAGAGGTTTTCAACAAGCATGGCACACCGCAGGAAAATGTTATATCCTCTGTCGGAAGAAATCTGTTTTATATTACTCTTAATTTTCCATTAGCAATGTGAATACTGAAATAAAGTTTAACTTGTATGTTACACTAGTATCCTGTCCTTCCTCAAAGGATGGCATTAAGGTGTTTTGCTATCACAATAACTCAATGCAGTAGGTTAGTCTGAGAGGTAGTGGCATGCCCAAAGCGACATAGTTAGCTTCATAACTGAGTAGGGATTTGAACTTGAATTTCCTATACTCAAAGACAACATTCTAGCTAAACCACCAGAGACTGGTTCTCGTGTGTGTGTGTGTGTGTGTGTGTGTGTGAGAGAGAGAGAGAGAGAGAGAGAGAGAGAGAGATTTGCAATTTCACAAAAAGGGGGTGGATTTTAAGGGAGACTTCTAGGTATGGGGATCCTAATACTTAACTTTGCTGACTGAGTGATTTTTACTATAAGGGTGTTTTAACAGTACAAAATTTGTTTACTAGCATCCTTGTCAGCATAAATTACTGAACACCACTGAGGTGAGGCCATGCTAACACTAGTTATGTATCAAGGATCAGTGTAAACTATCTGTAAAAAAACAGAAGCAAATATGTCTGCAGTTCAGACTAGTGTAGAGTTAATGGGAAAAATAATCTAAGGACTCAATATAAACAATAGGTTATCAGACTGAACATTTCTCAGTTAAAAGCTCTGAAGACAATTTCATGTTTACCTTTTGGTTTTGAGAGGTTGTAAAAGCTAGTTGTAGGTATCTTCCTGTTAACTAACAGGGAAATTGGACTTCCAGAAATACAATAACCAACAATATTTTACATACTGTTCTAATCTTTCTTAGGACAACTCATAAGGTCAAGAAATGTGTAAAACACAACTGAAGGGGAAATAGCAGTGGAGGGAAAGGCTGAAATCAAAACTTCCAACACTGTCAGCCTTTCCCCCTTCCCCAATAATACTCTGCCCTGCCCCCAGCCTGCTTTTTATAACTTCTTGCCTGATGAAGAGATCTGGAGGTCTTGAAAGTTTGCACGGTTTGTGTCCTTTGAGATAGCTTACATTAAAACGGATTTTGACATTTTTCTTATGGCCAACACAGCTACCTTTAATGTCAGTCTATACGTTCTCAACCATCTATCATGGATTAGATACCTATTATTTACAAACACAAATCAAAACATCCTTAACAAAACAAATGAGGAAGAAGGAACAGCAGTTAGGCACCCCTCCATCAATGCCTGGATCCAGCTCTAGCTGAGAGCTTCCTCCCTCTGGCTATCAACTGTTGCTCCTGAAGCCTTCAGAGGAAGAAGCAGCAACAGTCAAACATCCCTCCATCATGCCTGGATCTGTATGAAGCCACCAGCGGGAGGGGAAACAGCAGGCCTCCTAAGGTCTCCATGACCTAATGAACTTTGCAACTGTGAATCTAGTGAATTTGCTTTTTTACTCTTCCCTCCCAATCCCTTTTGTGCCATTTTTTTAGTTCATGAGCCTGCAGACAGGGTCTGTCTTAAGAAATATCTTTATAAGCCGCCATGGAAGTCTTTTTGGTTAAAGAGAGGGGCAAACACTCTATAAATAAATAAATAATAATCTAAAACAGTTGTTTTAGACCTGGGACCCAACAGTTCTCTTAAAAACCTCACCTATTTTAAATGGGATATTTAGATCCTTACTCTGTGATTTTATTCCACTGAGGGGTGCCATTAACAAGGCTCATTCACAAGACAGTTCTTGCCTTTATTTTGTGGGTCACCATTTGCAAACAGCAACAGAAGGCTGTTAACCTCCCTGGTAATGCTGGGCAATGGATATATAATGTCATCTTGCTATCACTGTAGTATCATCCGCCACCCTATAAAGGGTCGCATGTTTTAACAGACCATCTCCCCACTGCCTTCCAGGATTTTGTTTCAGCAAGAGGCAGTATTAGAAAGGCTCTCTCACAATTCAGTTCCAGCCATAAAACACAGGCTTTACAATAAAAAGATCTAGCTATAAAACAGCAAGAAGAATTTTAAAAGCCAGCATCCAGTAGACTCCCATCAGGCAGGCCTATTCAAACAGGAAGTGAAACAGGGCAGCAGCAGTCAGATGGTTATGTCCAAACAGATAAAAAGTCACAGCAAAGAGAGACAGGAAAAAATGTTAAGTAATTCAGTAGAATCATGAACTGCTCTAAGGGCATGTACAACGTACCAATTCAAACTTGTAGGATGTTGACTGGTAAGACTCAGACTTTCTACACCTCTAATAGTTCCCAAATAGACTTACTTCTTACATTTATATCACACACTTCCTCTAAGATAGTTTATTTTCTCCTTATAATAACCTTGTGGGATAAGGTTAGGCTGAGAGGCAACAACTGACCCAAGGTCACCCAGAGAACTTCATGGCCATATGGAAAGTTGAAGCTAAAGTCTCTCCAAGTCTAACCCAACACCTAACTACCACAATGGCTACCGATTAAAATAAAATTGTCAAATTAAAAATGAAACTTGCCTTCACTTTTGCCATGCAAACATTATGCTAGGCCCACTGGACCAACTATCATCAGATTTGTCAACAAGATTTCCCCACATCTACCTTGTTAGTGTATGTTTTGCTTGTCCATTATAAGAACACAATATGTACATATAGAGTGAGAGAAAAAGCTGGAGAGAAGAGTCATATTACTGAGTTTCTGGCTTGAAGGCTCCTTTTTTTGCCCTTTAAATTTTGCTCTCCAAACCTGAGCCCTTGAAGAAACTGATTAAAAAAGTGTGCTGCACTCTGGAGGCTCTTGGGTTGGAAAAGAATTATGTTATTGTGTGTTCAGTAGCTTGGATGTCCCTGCTCTGTAATTGGATCCAGCCTTTCTGAGCTCCTTGAAGAAATAGATTTTATAAGTAGTTTAAGTCATTTACTTGTTTGAAGAAATATTTGCTTTATAATTGCAAGGTTTAACAAAGCAATACACATATATTTCAGGAAACTGATCTACTTAAGCAAATTAAACCAAACCATTATTTTCTCAGTTGCATTCTGGAGGATGCTCAAACTATGACCTTGTTTGCACGCAATGACAACCCAACCTATGGGTTGAGTATGGGCTGTTGTTGAATTGTAGGTTCCATGCAAATCTTGCACAATGGTTTAACCCACCCCATAGGCTCTCTTTGTGGGTTATTTCAATTCATTTCATTTATAGCCAAAGCTATCTGAGCTGTTTACAAAGATTAAAAACCTTAAAAATACAGTATTATACATATACAAACATATAAACAGACGACACACATACATACATCTAAGCAATTTTAAATAACAAATAATAAGAAAATCTAGGACCTCATTAAAATCTTATCATATGCTGCCAAAGGCCTGAGAAAATAGGAAGGTTTTAATCTGGCGCTGAAAGGTTGTCAGTGCCAAGCAGGCCTTGCTAAAGAGGTCATTCCATAATTAGGGGACCACCACCAAGACGGCCCTCCCCCCTGATGCTACCTTCCAATCCTCCCTTAGAGGGGGCACCTGGAGGAGGGCCTCAGATGATGAGCATAGTAAATGGTCTGTTCATGCCAGGAGAGGTGCTCTGTCAGTGCTTCTCTCAACATGTTCATGGTCAACTACCCATTATGCAGGGTTCACACATAATGACATCCCACAATCCAACAACAACCCATACTCATCTGATACTCGGGATTGTCATTATGTGCAAAAGAGGCCTTTATGGGAAAGCTGAATTTTTCATTTGATGATCTCAGAAAACCTTCTAATTTCTTACGAGATATTACATTAATGCTTTTGATTGAACCTGATCTTCCCTGCCCCAACATATCCCTGCAAAAACAAACAAACTACAAAGCTAATTCCTTCTTCCAGCCACATGGCATTAAAAGTAATATTTACATATTTACATATTACAAAAGTAATATTTGCATATTTTAGAACATTGTCAACAGTGGGGTAATAATCAACTCGACAGTTGTTTATCTACGGGGCTACTCCCCACACAACATGGCAATAATCAACCATGGCATGGATTAGGATTAGCACTGAGTTGACTATTAGTCCACACTGAGCTGACTCACTCATCCCTCGCCCTCTCTCCCCCCTCAGTCCTTCCACTAGTATCGCATCAGCCATTGCTTTCAAAAATCTATCCTGCTGGTTGGACTAGAGTGGCAGCCACCGCTTTGATCACTCTTGACTTGCAACTCTGTGGCTGACGAAATAACCAAAGGTAGCCGAGGAAATAACCAATGGTACCCTCCACACAATACAATAACCAATGGTGGTTCAAATAGCCAACTCTGCACAGTGTTGGTTATTTAAGCTGTTTATTTCAGCCAAATAACCAAACATTGGTTAAAAAATTCCTTCCACACAACATGATAACCCATGGTGGGCGAAATAACTGTCGATTATTTAAACCACCACTGGTTATCATGTTGTCTGAATGCAGTCTTTGTAAGAGAACATAGAAATAAGAGAGACACAGCATTACATTAGTTATTATGGGAGCAATTTGGTAGGATGATATGATTCTCTAGCAATCAAGATCTAGTACAGACATTAGCTCCTCTCCTGAAAGTGTCCCACAGAAGTTACTGTTCTTCCTTAGATTATGAATCTTATAAGGAAGCATCCAGCATCTTTTAAAAAATGTGGCTGCTGTGGTCATTCCAAGCATAGCTGGGAAATTTGTGGCTCTCCAGATGTTTTGGCCTACAACTCCCATCAAACCTAGTGTCAGGAAGGGACCAAGGCTCCCTGATTTGGTTTTAGACTCTGATTCAGAATCGGAGGCAAAGCTAGAAGCCCAACAGGACAGGGAGTGAGGGAGTAAATTCCCCAACACTCTCCAGGAATTAGCAAAGAACCTTCCCAGGGCTCAGAGACCATTTCCCCCACTCCCTGGGGAACCTGGACTCTGTTAGAGGGAAGGGAGCATTGTAATCGACAATGCTCCCTTCCCATCACTGCGAGGCGTTCAGCTAAGCGGTCGAAGAAGAACTGAGGTAGGCGGGACCCCGAGCATGCTCAGTAGGACGGTGGGGGGAGGGGTTCCCGCCAAGAATCCTAGCTAGATAGAAGTTTCCCGAAGCGAGCTCAGCGCCGGCGCGAGCCCATATGTGTGATGCACAGAGACCACGAAGAAGAACTGTGCAGTAGTTGGCAATTGCCCTGCTTCAGTAGTTCTCTTAACAAAAGCACTAGTTGGCACATACAGCCCAAAGGACATGCCCCTTTGTAGTAGCTTTAGAAGGAAAGAGGTGCTATTAACAGAATAAAAGAGTTTGTGGATTGCACAGCTATTCTGTTGCCTCGCTACACAGTGGGAGGGCTTGGAATCCCTGACACGTAGCCAGGACAACCAATAGCAAAAGGTCAAGGGAGTTGCAGAGTAACAGATCTGCAAGGTCAGAAGTTGTCCACTTGTTCTTAGGAGCTTGATGGTCATGTACTGGGAGGTTTAAGATCTAGTAATCTGTACAGGTTAATGGAAAGGAAGGTATAGCAAAAAAACACAATTCTGTCACAGTACAGAGAAGACATCTCTATTAGATTTTCCTAAACATAGTACATCTAGAATTCAGCATGACAGCAGAAGTCAGAATTTTGGAACAGTCCTAAATTGGGATGATAAATTACAAAAATTCTGTGTGAATGTAATATTTCAAAGCTTCAGCTATGAGGTGGTATATAAATGTGAAGAAGAAGAAGAAGAAGAAGAAGAAGAAGAAGAAGAAGAAGAAGAAATAGAATTTTTAAAAATAAAACTGTTTGTTCTGAATTGTACTGTGTTTCATGTGTTGCCGCTTGAACAGATTCACAGTATTAGACAGATGACACCCACCCAAGTTTGGCAGGGCTAAAATGAAAGCCACTTTTTAAAATCTTGTTATTGTTCATGCTTTATGGGGTATGTGGGAATCTTCTAGCAGAGAAACTTGCCTGTTAAGAGGAAAACTATGCATTTTTACTTATGTGAATAATGGAATCGATATTGTCATCCCTCATATTGATTTACATAATAGAACACAGTTTTTGAGAATTCCTGCATCTTTATTAGTGGCCCTTTAGGACACGTTTCTAAATTTGAAATCAGTCATTTAGTGAGACTCTTGTTCACACATATTGACAATCCATAGACTTGGTTCACATGTAACACCAACCCTGAATATGGACTGAGTATAGGTTAAGTATGGCCTGGTTTGCACCACTCCATACCTAGGGTTTATGTGCCAGATGATTGAACAAACCAGGGTGAGGCTCATCCATTGTTTTCTCAGTTTCTGAGTTGTTGTTTTTTCTCCTCTGTCACCTGCTCCCCCCTCCCTGTACAGCACCGCAGTACTGGCACGAAAAGTTATCCACAGTTAACCTATAGATCCAGGTTTGCACAAATGACAAGCCATACGTCAACAATACCTGGGGTTGAATATGGGTTGTTAACCAAGAACAACCCATGAAAAGAACCCATGATTTGTTGTTCCTGTCAGGTTGTTATTTAAACCAAGGGGTTGTCATTACATACAGGTTGTTCATGAGCAGTTTTGCCAGGCCACAGAACTGGCAGGGCAAGAGCGATCAAATAAGCGAACTGTTCTATATGCCAGTTTTACAGTGCTGCAAAGACATGTGGGTTACAGGAAGGGAGAAGGCAAAGGGGGCAGGAATCAAACAACACAGGATTGACCAAACAACCAGTGGTTTGCTCAATCGTCTGGCAGCCAAATTGTGAATTAACTCTAAGACCCATAGGTTAATTAAACCATGGGTTATTATTATGTGCGAACCAGGTCACTGTGGCAAAAGAAGTTGTGTTCCCTAATCAAATCAATGGTGCAAGTATAAACAGGAAATAATTTCTATTAAGATGATGAATATTATTTTATTGTCTTTCTTTCCTAGCTATGGTATGATAGCCTTTTATTCTGCCAGTTTGTTTTCTCAGTGCTTTTAATTATTCATGTGAAACTTGTTCCAAAAATGTACTGAAAAAAGTGATATTACATTTGCTTATCATGCTAACAGTGCAATCCTATGCCTGTTTAGTTTCACTATGTTCATTAGGACTACTCCCATGTAAGTGGGCAGAAGACTGTGATGTCCAGGGGGCTACAAGTGTACTTTCCAGCTCACCACTAACAAACACATAAATAACAGAAATATTTAATAGTACTTTTAAACTGGTCAGAACGCGAATGTCTGTCTAAGTGCTTTAGAGGCAACCTTCCCTCACAGTTTGAAGGTAGAGAGTTGGACAGGGGCTTACCCTGAAGTTATGTTGGGCCTCTGAGGTGCTTGGAGCTGGCTACTAAGGCCTGCCAAAGATGTGTGGACCCAGGTAATGTGTACAATACTTATCATATGAAGAAGCATTTAGAATACAGTTCTGTATTTAAATTTTGAAGTTTGTTTTATCTTAGCCAACTTCCTCTTCTACTGTTGCAAAAAAAAATCCTTTATTAAAGGAGAAGTTACAAAAACAAATACTGACCAAATGAAGAAATGTTTAGACCACAGCTATGTATCTGTACATTATAATTTATTTTTTGTCTAGGCAATCTCTACTGCTATTGCAAAAACTATTGTTCTTACTGAAAAACAAGTTAAAATATATTTGATATTAACCGTGCAATCTTATGGATGTTTACTCAGAAGTAAGCTACATTAACTCCCTGTCCTAGACATATATATATGAGAAGGGAAAGAAGAAGAGAAATCTCTCCAGAAACTAGAGGGCATGCATATTTGCAGGGTATCCTAGGTTCAAATAACTTGTCACACCAATACATAACGAAGGATCATAATAAAGATGTGGTATTGTGGTTGCTATAAGCCGGTAAACAAGAATCAGAACTCAGTTTGAAATTGGCTTACAAAACCATGATTTGGAACAATATCTGAATTTAATATACTATAGCCATAGCCATTGCACTACTTCCAGAGGTTGCTGTAGCATCGGGATAGAAGTAAATTTATGAAACTGAGAGGGCAGCCAACTAAAACAGACAAGTATCAGTAAACCATAAAGACAGCATACAGCAATTTAAAACTATCAAAATAAGAATATTAAAAACAGTAAAACATTAGGACGGAAGAACTACCTAATTTAAAAGGCTAGATTAAAAAGATGCATCTTCATATGGGTCTTCAATAGGCCCTCATTCTCTAAATGATGAAGAGTGAGGACCAACTGTAGTTCTTGAAGAGCGTATTCCACAGTCTGGGAATGATACAGGAGAAAGCTATTTCATGTGAGAGTGACGAACAGGCTTCTACAGGTAATGGTGCCCTCAAAAGGGCTCTCCTGATGATCTCAATACTTCAGCATGCGTTCAGACAACACAATAGTCAACAGTGGGGTAATAATCAACTCAGCAGTTTTTTTATCTAGGGGGTACTCCCCACACAACACGATAATAAGCAATTGTGGTGTCCACACAACACAATAATAATCAATTGTGGTGTGGATTAGGATCAGCTTTGAGTTGACTCATTCCAAAGGTCATGACAAACTGATTCTAACTTTTATTTTTCCTAAATATCATGTGTGACTTCCAATAGCAAAATAAATGGCTTTGCATACATGACACTGACACAGTTGTACTGGGAAGAGGTTTAAGGAGTGGTCCACCACACTCCACCCCCCCCCCCCCCCCCGTTCTCTGTCAAGGCGGTCCTGATATATATGCCGGTGAAGGAAAATTAATCGCCCACCCAGAAAGGCAAAGGATGAAAGAAAAAGGAATGGTTAATAAGAGAAGTAAAACCAAGGTGAAGAAAAAGACTTACACAAGGGGCAGTTGTGTCTCTGTGCTGCTGGCAGATGTGTGCTGGACAGAAAAGGCCAATTAGGACGAAGGCTGAGAGTTGGGGTGTCTAGATGAAGTTGCATAGCGTGGGCAAGGTTTTGAGAAGGAAGCTAGAAGGAATAATGTGTAGAGTACAAGGATCTCAGGGAAAGCACAGCAGATAATATAGGAAGTTGAGAAAGTTAAACCAAGGAAGAAGAGTGGGGGGGAGCAACACCTCACATGGAGTTAGAGCAGAAGACTATGTAGCTACAAGTGCCATAAATGTTATTATGGGAATCAGGCGGCAAAATCCTGGATTGCAGGTATCAAATGTATATAATTTCTTTGGGAAAAATATTTGATTCAGAATATGACACACCAGTTTCACTATACATCAGAAAATATCAGTGTACCAGTTCCAAAAGGCTGCTTTGCATGTTGCAAACGTGGATTCAGAATCATCCACAGGGAAAATCCTATGGTAAGAGAAGCATAGCAAGCAGCTGCACATCACCAGCTGCTTTGGGAATTACCTGGCAGGTATGACTAGAATCTTGCAAAACAATTCTCTGAATATCTGCCAGGTATGGCATGCATGTCATCGACTCTTCAGATTTAATACTATGAAAAAACAAATGCAAACCTAACAGGCACAGTGTGGTGTAATTTGTCTTATTGGCATTTTAGGTGGAAATGGCTGAGGCCCCAGGCACAGAATTAGTGCCATGCTTAGTCTGGAAACCAGGTGGAAAGGATCTCTTTATTTTCCAGGATTTTTTTTTATTCCCAAGATGTTTATATTGCCCTTCATCACTGATTCCTATAATGGATCTAGAAGCCCTATAGTATCACAGACATTCAGAGTTTGAAGGGCCAGCTTCAACAATCTCTAGGAAATGGCAGGTTGGAGATAGTTTAGCTGGCCAATCTGCATTCAGAGTAGAGTTTTTAAACAGGAGCTGAATGATAGCAGAGTCTTCCAGCTTCTACCTTCCCTGAATAAGGTCTGCTAACAAAAAGCACCCTCTTAGTGCTTTTTGTTAGCCAGGATACATACCACCTTCAAACCTGCCACCCCAAGCTCACTCTACATTGCCAAGGAGGGTTGAAACTTGTCTCTCTGAATAGGTCTGAACCGCCAATAGAAACTCCAACGAACTTGTGACTCCCACGTCAAATCTGATATCAATTTTGTCTGCAAAGTTACTAATTCACTACGGTGATCTGAGAATGATTTAAATTTGGGTGCATACAGGCTGGGTTTATTATTTACCACATGAAACAACAACATTAGATGATATTCAACAGGTGTAATGGCAGCAATGGAGGATTTCTTTGCATGTGCTACAGCATAGTTCTTTTGAAATGTTGTATGCTGCAATCAGCCATTTTCTGAGTAAGTTGAGAGCCACCTGTGCTTTAGTTTCTCTTCCCATTTGCTCTGCCTCTTGTCCTTCATAAACCGAAAGGACCTAGTGAACTAATGTGAGTCACGTTATCAACATCTAGGGAAAAACCACCATTGGATTGTAGTTAAGAGTTGGACTAGATGTAGGGGGTGGCAAGAGCCATAACAGAATGTAACTGAAGTAAAAAAAATATTCTTCTAGCTGAGATCAAGTCTTGCCAGTCTAATAACTTTTATGCCTCTTTTACTCCTTTGTATTTATCTTTTCCAACATACCTTGTAGATCTACCAAATATTAAAATGAGGGTAGCCTTCACTCGGGCAAGATTAAACGTTCTCCCGTTGGCAGATTGGGTGGGCCGGCATAAGGGGGTTCCTAAGAGGGATGGAGTATGCAGTTGCAATTCTGGATCAACTGAAGATACTATTCATGTACTGCTAGAATGCTCTATTTATAATGATCTCAGAAACAAATACATTCATCCGTTGTTAAGATCATCAAAGGGAAGGCCATCCCTTGTTAAGGTTTGTTTCCTATTGTCTGATGCTAGGAAGTATGCATCCTTTAGAACTTCTAAATTCCTTGTCAATGCTCTACAAATACATGCCACAAAGTTTAAAAGCTGTATGGAAAATTACCCAACTCTTAATGGTTTATTAGTAGTTTAAAATTGTACAGTTTTCTTTCTGTAATTGTGTATAATGGCAATTTGCTAAGACATAATAAAGTGTGATTGTTGTAATATTCTTCTGCATGTAAACCATATACCTGATGGAGTTGCTGTCAAGGATGGTGAATATCACCCCTACTGAGTTCTGTTCACTCGATGAATCTTGAGATATGGCTAATTCTAACTGGTTCATCATCACAAGAGGACAAAAAAGAATGGCTAATTGTGCCATGACAACAGCACCATATCAATACCTTCAATGACTTCAACACCTGCAATAACACATTCATAGAACTCATAACATACAAGATAATGATAAGGATTGGGAGGACCTCATTGCAAACCTCCTTGTTCTTTTCAGAGAAAAAACAACAACTATTATATATAGATATTTTAAAAAAATAAAGAGAAGGGAGGGACTTATAGTGCAGTGTTCGAATACATACACAATCCTTGGTATCACCAGTTAAAAGGATCAGGTTTCAGATTATGGAAAAGACTGGTGCCTGAGACTTGGAAAGCCACTGCCAGTTACAGTAGATAATTCTAGGGTAACAGGAGAAACAGCCTGACCTGGAATAAGGCAACCTCCTATGCTTATAATCCTGTCAACACATTTCTTCTTTAGAGTTGCATAAGCATACTTTTAAGTTTTAGGTTCCAAATCTGCCATTTATAAAGAAGGCACATGAGATGAACAAAGAACAGAGCCAGACTGTTGGAGGAAATTGCGTAAGGACCACAAAGTGAAGTTGAAGAAATTCCTATGAGGTCTGCACATGTACTTCTCCCACTACAAACCTGTCTGTATATCCCAACAAATGAGCAACTGGTGAAAACAGACACCAGTAAGTCAAGGGATGAAACTGTTACCATCTACATCCCCCCTCAATCTTTTGATGTGCTTCCATGCAGCCAGTCATTAGCAGCAGAGTCAGCAGCTCAGTGGGAGCCTGATAGTGAGATCTAGCCCACACATAACAATGATCTGGTCCACACATAACAACAACCTGTGCTATAATTAACCACTGATTGTTGCCTTACCCAGAGTTAACCTATGCTTTGGCTGCCAGATGATTGAGAAAGCCACAAGTTATTTTTTCAATTTCTAGGTCTTTGATTCCCACTCCCCTTTTTCCCTGTATCCACATGTGTTTTTGGTATGGTAGCACTGGCATGTAGAGTGGCTGGTTTTGTTTCCCACTCTTGCCCAGTGACTTTATGGCCTGGTGAAACATAAGAAGTGCCATGCTGGATCAGACTTGAGGGCCTATCTAGTCCAGCACTCTGTTCACACAGTGGCCGACCAGATGTCCACCAGGGACCAACAAAGCAGGACATAGTGCAACAGCACCCTCCCACCCATGTTCCCCAGCAACTGCTGCACACAGGTTTACTGCCTCGGATATTGGAAGTAGTACATAACCATCAGGGCTAGTAGCCGTTGATAGCCTTCTCCTCCAGGAATTTATCCAACCCCCTTTTAAAGCCATCCAAATTGGTGGCCATCACTACATCTTGTGGTAATAAATCCCATAATTTAACTACGTGCTGTGTGAAGAACTACTTCCTTTTATTTGTCCTGAATCTCCCACCATTCAGCTTCATGGGATGACCCGGGTTCTAGTATTTTGAGAGAGGATGAAAAATGTCTCCCTATCCACATTCTCCACACCATACATAAATTTTGTACACCTCTATCAGGACTCCCATTACCTTTTTTCCAAGCAAAACAACTCATGAACCCACAGTTCTGGGTTCACATGAAAAGTCAACCCATGGTTTAAACAATCCAGAATTCACACTCTGACAAACTGTAGCTTCTCTCCATAGGTTGTTTGTGGTTAACAACCGAGAGTTAACCATAATTCTGGATTCCCACATAATGACAACCCACAATTCAACAATCAATGCTTGAGCACAGCTTATTAACCACAAAGAGAACCTATAGTTTGTTGGTGTTTTTTTAATGCTTTGATGATGAGAATCAGAACTACTGTATGAAACGTAGGGAGGGTCACTTCTTTTCAAATAATGTGCCCTTTGGTATTTTATTTTATGTTATTTTATTTATATAATTATATATGAATTGCATTTTGGCCTAAAAAGACCCCAAGTCGATATACAATTTTAAAACATAACGCCTCCTCCCATATGTACCTGCCCGGACCCTAAAATCATCTACAGGGGTCCTTCTCCATGAGCCCCTGCCAAAGGAAGTGAGGCAGGGGGCCACTAGGAGGAGGGCTTTCTCCGCTGTGGCACCCTGGCTGTGGAATGAGCTCCCCAGAGAGGTTCGCCTGGCGCCTACTTTGTACTCTTTTCGTCGCCAAGTGAAGACCTTTTTATTCTCCCAGTATTTTAACAGTTAAATTAACTCAATTTTAATCCTTGCTGTTTTAAATTTGTATTTTAATCTGTATTAATTCCTGCTGCTTGGTTTTATTCTGGTTGTGTTTTTATATTGTATGTTATTTTGTGTTTTTAGATTGTGGCTTGTTTTATATTTTTAAAATGATTTCATGGTTTTAATTTTTGTGAACCGCCCAGAGAGTTTCGGCTATGGGGCGGTATAAAAATGCAATAAATAAATAAATAAATCATGAAAACAATATATATATATATATATATATATATATAATTTATTTTAAAGGAGATAAACCCATTTTTAAAAACAGAGTAGAGTTAATCATTCAAAGGTCTGTCCCATGTTTGTACCAACCTAGCATTTCTTAGAGGTGGGTCATATATTCTGGCCGTGTTCAGACAACACAATAGTTAACCATGTGTTAATAGTCAATTCCACGGATGACTATTTAGGGGCTACTCGCAACACGACATAATAGTCAGCCACAGAGTTGACTATTAACACATGGCTGACTATTGCCCACCCCTAAACCCTCTCTGCCTTCTCCCCCGAATAGTGGCGCTGGTTCCCATGAGAATCCCCACTTTGTGCCAGGTCCCCACTGTCAGACCCCGGCACAAAGGGGGATTCTCATGAGACATGCCGCCCCTAGGTGGGGCGCAGCAATTGGAGGCATTCCCAGGGCCGTGCATGTCTAGTCCCCGGGTGAGGAACTCAGAAGGGGGGGGGAGGTCGCAAGCATCTCCTGTGGCTGTCAAGATGCTTGCACCCCATCCTCCCTGTTCAAGCCACAGGAGATATCCTTGCACCCCTGTCCCCATTCAGCAGCATTTTGGGGAGAACGGGGAGTGCAGGGTGCAAGCATTTCTCCTGCCGCTTGACAGCCGCAGGAGAGATGCTTGCACCCCACCCTCCCTGTTCTTGGCACCCCACCCAGGGGCCGACATAATCAACAGCTCCGCACAAGTTTCCCGGGATGGCTGACAAATGCCTATAGAGCCCCGCTGGGCAAGAGCGGCAGGGGTTTCTGCCACTCTTGCCTTGCAATTCTGTAGGCATGTGAAATAGTCAACAGAGCCCGCCACACAACACAATAATCAATGGTTGTAAAGATAGTCAACTCTGCACACTGTTGATTATTTGCTTTGGCTATTTCGGGAAAATAACTAACCATGGTGTGGAAAAGGCTTGCCAGACGACACAATAGTCAACTGTTGACTATTTAAGCAGCGGTTGACTATTGTGTCATCCGAACCCAGTCACTGCCTCTGAAACAGATTGTACTTTATTCTGGGATATCAAAACTTAAATTGCTACAGGCCATTATGTGAAACCCAGTAGCTCAGCTACTGAAAATGAAAACAGATTTGAGGCAGATTACTAGACTCAAAGTTCTTTCTCCATCAACACTGTCCTCTCTCTTTATGGGAAATAAATGCATCTTCGTTTAATTTGTGTAGTGTTTTTTTCCCTTTTCCCCTTAATATTCTGTTCCCAGAACTATGTAAATATTTTGGATGCAAAGTGCAAACAGCATCCAAAATATTTACACAGTTCTGGGAACAGAATATAATTTGAGCTCATAGGATGACTAAAGTAGTAGCAATGCAGCAATGATCCCAAACAAAACAAAACTCCTATTTTGCAGAGGAAAAATCCTCAGTCAGAACTGTACTGCTCAGGGTTGGACCAAACAACTTGTTTCGTACTAAGAATCAAACAGAAAATATGTATTTTCAACACAAAAAAAGACTTATGGGTAATTCTTATATTTGAGTGTATGTAATAAACAGAATATAAATTCCCTTCGCAATTGCCAAGTCAAAAGAGGTGGATACGCTGTGCTGGTTCTACAGCTCTGTTAAACCTAAATTACTGTGAGGAATTCTCCAAACAAAAACCTTGATAGAAATCAGGTGATTTGGAAAATGATGAACTTTGCTTTTGTTTACTGGACTCTATGTTACTCATCATTTAGTATTTATAACCATTACACCCTCCTTTTTGGTGCTTTTTTGGCAGGGCTTATTTTCATTTGTCTTTAAAATTGTATATGCTATCTAAGAAGGTAGTCATAATTACAAGCAGAAATAGCTGTAACATTACAAGCTACAAAAACTAAGTCAAGCATTTTCTCCATTCAGCATTCTCTTCCTCAGTTACTGTAAACATTAAATAAATCTTGTTTCACCAGTTTATACTGTTGCGTCCTCTACATCACTAGGCTGCCAATCTTTCTGGGGTGGGGGGTGGGGGGAGCTCCAAGGGTCTCACTGAGAGCTGAGCCAGTAACTTTAACATTAGACTCCTTTGCACAATAAGTTGCATCAAGAAACAAGAATAAATATTTGAGGCCAAGATGGAGAGTAAATAGTTTAAATACAAGAAGATACAGCCAGATACCTAACTTGCATGAAACAGAGTATCTATAACATGTTCTTGTCCAACACAGTACCAACAAGTGAGTTAGTGTAACAGTGTGAGCTGGGAATTCCCAAGTTTAATTTCCACATCAGCCAAGAACTCCCAAGGTGACCTTAAGCAAGCTATTCTCTCTTGGCATCTGCTGTCTGAAACATGAGGGTTATGGTACTGGCTCACCTTACAGGATTATTGTAATGATTACTAACCTAGTGTTGGATCCAGATTTAGGCACATAACTGTGTTGACAGAAGGTGGCTTCCCTGGTGCCTGCTCCCAATAGCAGCCCCTCCAGCCCTTAACAGGGGACCCCCAGCCCTCTGCATAGCATTTTTTCAGGGGCTGGAGGATAGGGAGCATAGGGCAAGAAAGTCTGCATTCATCAGCCCCATTGCATGCATTTAAATCTGGATCCAATCCAAAAACTTTGAACAGTTAAAAGGTGTTATATAAATGCTCCTACACAACAACTAGCAAGATCATAATTAAATACAGAAACATTCAGTCTTTCAGAAAAATGCAACTTCTTTCTTTGTAAGCACAAGCTTGTAATCTACAACCTATTTACTTTAAAAGGAATCCTATTCAACTCTGTTCCAGTGGAAGTGGACTGTGGAATGCTCCTGACAAGCTTAAGTAGTTAACTGTCTTCCACCAACATTTGGCTGCAAAATGAGTATTTGAATGAGTTTAACATATACATTAACGTAACCTGAATATTGCAGAGAAAAAAGGTGAGAAGGCATGTCTTTTTAATTTAGCCTTTTTGATTATGTAGTTGTTTTGTTGTCAATGTTCTAATTGTTTGTTAAAGTTTTATTGTTTTAAATTGTTGTACACCCCCTTGATGGCTTTTTTTTTTTGCAAATAAGGTGGTATATAAATGTTAATAAGAAAGGAAGGAAGGAAGGAAGGAAGGACGGAAGGGAAAGAAAGAAAGAAAGAAAGAAAGAAAGAAAGAAAGAAAGAAAGGGAAAACCTTAATTGGAGTGTTTGGAGCACTTCACACCCTTCTCAATAAACTGTACAATAATCACCCTGTAATATAGTTCTATTAAGTATTATTTATAACATTTTCTCACATTTATAACCCACTCTTCCCTCAAGGAGCTCAAGTTGACATAGATGTGGGCTCCCCCTACCTTTAGCCTCACACCAAGACTTATTATCTTTTTGGCGCCAGGTCAAGACTTTCCTCTTCTCTCAGGCATTTAGCAATATCTGAGGAGCCTGGGTTTGTTTTGTTTTTAGCTTTTTAAAGCTAAAAACTTTTAAAAGTTATTATAGCGGTTTTAAATGCATGGGTATATTGTGTGTATATTGTATGTTTCCGCTGTTTACATTTTTGTATATTGTTTTAAATTTTTTTAAACTTATGTGAACCGCCCCAGAGAACTTTGGCTATGGGGCGGTATACAAATGTAATTAATTAATTAATTAAATAAGAGGCTGAGGGAGAAAGCAACTAACCCAAAGTCTCCCACCCATGACTGACTGGGGATTCAAACCTGGTCTGTTCCCAGTCCAATACCGCAGGGTTGGGAATGCTGAAGGAGGGGGTCAGAGGTGCCGCCGTCTCCTTTCTAAACTGTTGCTCTTCTTTTGAATTAAGATCCATGAACAAGAAGAGAATCAAGAACGCAATCAGATGCTTTTGTGATAGGATGGCATGCTTTATCATTTCCTGGAGGGATCATGGTGATGACTGTGGTTTTGCTAATGCAGAACAGGATGTGGAAAGAGCTTTTGGTTTAGTCTACCCAAATCAGCTTCTTTTTCAGGGGATGCACGCTCCAGCGCATGAAAGCAGGGAAACTTAGCCTATAACCAGGACATCCCCCCTCCAGATACCAAGTAAAACCAGTCTGCAGGGTTGATTCTATATTTATAAATCAATCAACAAAATGCATAGACCTATTTTCAACCTAAGTAGTTAACAATAATTAAACACCTCAAAACAGGTGCAGGGTTTCTTCTCACTTTGCCTTGTGATTATTTTTAGCTCATGTGTACATCTGTGCTTTGCAGCTTGAATTATGGGTCACAACACTACACACACATGGGCAGGGAGTGGTTCTGAGTCACACGTTTCAGGCATTATCCAATAGTTGCTGGAACATTTACACAGCACACTTCAGATAGCACTGCAAATTGCAATGGCTCCAGTCAAAGAATTGTTTTCCTAGCAACAATATACTGCTGTTTTAAGTGCTGAAAAAATGTAATATCCCCCTATCCAAAAAGTAATATTCCCCCTTTGAGCCACAAAAACTGGATTTCAAACAACAAATGAGAAAAAAGGCACTTGTTGCAATGTAAACTGATAATTGGGACAAAACCGATTATTATTTTTCTTCTTTGGGACAGCCATATTTCTGCACCATGTAAACTGCTATCCTAGGGCTCAAGCTATCTCTGGAATGCACTACCTAGACCAGGGCCTGAAATCACGTTTGTCTAATCAGAAAAATGTGCATTAGAGAAATAGAAAAGAAGACATTTCAGGGATTTGGATTTTGGAAGGTTGAATTGATTATCTGCAACAGGTACAGCCTGTTTGAATACTTCCATTACTGTAACAGCTATCCAACCAACTACAGTTTCCACAAGCTTCCAATGCTCCCCCGCCAAAGGGAAGCGACACCGAAATCTTATTCTGCTCAGGGAAGAGAAGAACTAAACACCTTAAGGGTTTTAGGGGCCAGAAGATCCTATGGAATCAAACTTGTCAACTAAGAGTGTAATCCTATGCAAGTTTAGACAGAAAAATGTCCATGCTGACTGGCGAATGCTGACTTTTTTCTGTCAAAATATGCATAGCATTGCACTCTAAACTATTCATAAGCATGCATGCACCCAAAAGTGATTTAAAATGTTCACAGGATTCTCTTGAGCTAAACATCAAAATGTTCAAAAGTGAACAAAAAAAATAGTAAAGCAATACTTTTCATGTTCTTTTAGAATAATGTAGTGGTTATTTGACATGGAGTTTTTTATTTGTCTCTTACCTGTTGCTCATCTTCCATGACATTACTTGCAAATTCAAACATCAGATCGTTCTGCTGTACAGCTGCTGCCATAATAAAGCATTCCACGGTCTCAGCTCTGCATGGAATAAAAATTCTCCTTTGGTGTAAAGAAACAGAGTTTACCACAGTAAAAAAGTTGTGTGGGGCAATAGACCTTGGTCAGTCTGGTGCCTGGTAGACAATTCTTGAACAGTCTTTCTGGATTTTATTCTTCACGGAGAGAGATCAATTAGGAAATATTGTCTTGAATACTCTTCTCATCCAGAAACCACTGGAAAACATAAACAAAATGAAATTGAATCAACAATAGTAATAAAATTGAAAAATAAAATCAATATGGATGATGCTGAATCTACCTCTCTTTTGAATCTACCTGTCTTTAGTTTTGGGAGTTTACTAACATTATTTAAAACAGACATCTATAAATTAACGGCTTTTACAAAATTATGAAGCATACATCTTCTGCAGCATACTTTTTAAAAGCAGGTAGCAAACGGAACTACCCAGGAGAAAATTGGAAGCCACTATCCAAGGTGTTAGGATACATTAAATGCTACCAGTTTATGTAACTTTCTCCCTCACAGGCAGATCCAAATTGCAATGTTTCTGTATTGCCTGTTTAACAAAATGTCTCACTTTAAAAAACTCTTAAAATACATTATAGATAAACAAGCTTCTAAAGATGCAAAAAAAAAAAAAAACCACCTCTGCCTTTTCTTAACTGAGCAAATATTTGGGAATTTTTTCAATACTCTGAAAATGCAATGCAAGTGTATTCTTATCTCTAACACCGGCTTGTAAGCAGCAGGAAGGAAACACTGACCACGTCATGGCAAATTAGACATGCAAAGAACTGTATGCTACAAAACACGATAAACAGAAATGCACTAGGAATGGGACAACATACGGGGGCTGTACTTGTAAGCCCTCATTTAACCCACAGTGTATAATGTTGAGCTAAATCAGCATAACAGGAAGCTATATCACAACTGTAAACTAAGAAGTAAAGCAGCATTATTAAAAGCACAACACTGATATGATCAAGATTTGATGTGTGTTGTTCTCTGTCTGAATCTTAGCAAACCTAATTTTCTGTACAATAGCAGTGGAAGCTTTAAAAGGTCAGATTCACAACCAAAGCATACCATCTTTTGTTTCCTACAGAAGTACTGTATTGATTCAACCGCTACTGAATTCTGTAGTTAGGCCAGATATTCCCTGAAAATCAGCTCCTACACGGCAACACTCTCCTTCTAGCCTTATAATGAATTCTCTTATTCTGTTTGCTTTCACAACTTTTGATCTGTTCTCAGTTACAGTCTGAGCCACATGCCTATCCCCTAATTCTGAAGATCCTTCCTCCTCCACTAACCCTGGGACATGCAAACACTGGCTCAGTTCAGACTTAGTCAACGCAGTGGGAAAACTCCACTCAACAGTTGAGTTTTTAAGAGGTACTCCCCACACAACATGTTTTAACTCCATCGTTGTGTGGCTGTGGGGTACAGTGGAGTTGAGTAAAATCCATTGTAATGTTTGATTAACAGTTCCTCCACCCTTTCTCCTCCCCTGATCCTCCTGATGGTATGCCATCAGCCACTGCTGCAAAAAAAAAAAAAAAAACCAGTGGCTCTCCTAGAGATGCACTTGTTCCTATCGCCGCTCTTGCCAGGGGACTCTGTAGCCAGCAGGAAAAGTCAACTCAACGCAACAGAAAACTCCACAGAGCCCACCACACAACACACAACACAACGGTTGTGCAGAACATGGATATTCTGTGTGGAGTGTTTTCCAAAAAAACCTCCATTGTTGCATTGAGTTTTCCCACCAGACAACACATTTCTCAACGGTGATGTAAAAACTCCACCATGGAGTTCTAAAACCACTGCTGAGAAACTTGTTGTCTGAACTGAGCCACTGTGACTTCACCATCAAATCAGGTTCCCCCTCCCCACCTTCCTTGCCAAACCTTCTTTTTGTATATCTTGCCTGATGAAGATGCCTAGAGATCTCTCAAAAGCTTACACATTTTGGTTGGCCTAATATGGATTTTTTCTTACAGTCAACATGCCTACTTTTATCTCTGTTTTTTAAAGGTGTCACAGGAGCTGAAGGAGTCTGACAAGGGAAGAAGGCACTCCAACCCAGCACAAGCTTTGCCTTGCTTCACATACCTCAGTTTTTATATGGAGGAGTGTTGCTTAAGAAGTGCTCCATATCAGAACTATGGCCATGATTCTTCCTGTTGTGTCTTTTCTTTGACATGAAAACTTCTCATGTGCGGCACAGTTTTCAGGTTGAGACATTTTCAAACAGCTATCCCCTATCCCCATATAAAATCTCAGCAATACAGTTGATTACATCAGGAGCTCCATGTCTGAATTGATCCTATGTAATGATTACTGACACTTGATAGATTAATTAGATTCTAAGCGCAAGGCCTGTGGAAAATGGCCGGAATGGCCAGCCCCACGTTATACGTGGGGCTGCCTTTGAAAACGGTCCAGAAACTTCAGCTGGTACAAAACAGGGCAGCCAGATTGTTAACGGGGACTGGCCAACGAGACCATATTACGCTAGTCCTTTTCCAACTTCACTGGCTGCCGATCCAGGTTCAGGCCCAATTCAAAGTGCTGGTACTAACATTTAAAACCCTAAACGGCTTGGGGCCAGGTTATCTAAAGGAACGCCTCCTCGCATATGTACCTGCCCGGACCCTAAGATCATCTACAGGGGTCCTTCTCCGTGAGCCCCTGCCAAAGGAAGTGAGGCAGGTGGCCACTAGGAGGAGGGCTTTCTCCGCTTTGGCACCCCGGCTGTGGCATGAGCTCCCCAGAGAGGTTCGCCTGGTGCCTACTTTGTACTCTTTTCGTCGCCAGGTGAAGACCTTTTTATTCTCCCAGTATTTTAACAGTTAAATTAACTCAATTTTAATCCTTGCTGTTTTAAATTTGTATTTTAATCTGTATTAATTCCTGCTGCTTGGTTTTATTCTGGTTGTGTTTTTATTTTGTATGTTATTTTGTGTTTTTAGATTGTGGCTTGTTTTATATTTTTAAAATGATTTCATGGTTTTAATTTTTCACCCAGAGAGCTTCGGCTATGGGGCGGTATAAAAATGCAATAAATAAATAAATAAATAATTAAACATTTGATTTGCGGACTGATTATCAAAAAGTCTATAAAAATGTTATTTTGCAAAAGCAGATTGTTTTAGCATGAAATTCCACAATGCAGTCCATAATGCAGTTTCACTTATGTATTCTGCTAGTTTTAGAAATAGTTGCAAGGCTATTTTAAGTAAAGGTTGTGCATCTGGCATTACCATCATGCCAAAGAGCACTCAAATCTTAATACAGTGTATCCAATGAGCTGGTGGAGCTTCCTCCCATCAGCCTTGGAATGTACCTATAGTTTGTCACCAGATATCATGTCGCCAGTTTGTCAGTAAATACCATATCTTCAATAAGTATTAAATAAATCTCCAACATCCACGCTACCTTAGTTTCAGACTTTAAGAATGGTCCTTTTCATTATTAATTGTAATCAAACAGGAATAACATATACTTCGCTAAGCTAAATGTTTACAACATTTACAATATTGACCCAATGAAACAATATGCTGCTCCTATTTTATTATCCCATGAGAAAGCACTCATTCAAAGCAAATGTGACATGAAATAGCAATGCATAATTCATGTCACATACAAATAACATAGGGTTTCAAATACTGAATGTTCAGTGAACCCTGGAACTATGGGACTGCTAAAATCTAATGACCTTTTAGCCAATGAGACATGCTCCTTCATAGAAAACTAGCAAAGCATAGTACTTTATGAGGCAGAGCTATAAATCAGAAAGTTTCCATTTAGATCTCACCTTTGCCACGACCTCACTAGGTGGCCGTACACAAGCCCCTCTCTATCAGCTTTAGTTCTCCCATCTACAATACGGGGATAGAAATACTGCTTTATCTTTCTAGCTTGTTGAAAGGATTACAACTACATGATGAATGTAACAGTCTTTGGATACTTGAAATGTTCCAAATGTTAAGACGGTGATGGTGGTGGTGATGATTATCCCCTGCACATTCTTGACACAACTTGCATAATATGTGAATACAGTCTGCAACTATCCAATTAAGGCATATATGAGAATTGTAGGTGCATCATGACAGAAAGGCTCTTCATATTTACCTGGGCAAGATGCTTAATTTTGGTATTCCAGCAGAATTATGATTATGATTATTATTATTGCATTTCTATACTGCCCCATAGCCAAGGCTCTCTGGGCAGTTTACAAAGATTAAACTCATTTTATCTCTCCCAGTTTGCAGGTGGGGGGAGGTGTTTCTTTTACTGCTGTAAGACACTATCCTACATTCTGAACTTCACCCAACTCTGAGTGCCTGCAATAGGCAATAAAAAAGACTTATGGTTAATTTGGAATTTACATTGCCACCTTTTGCTGACTTGGTGCTGGGGAATTGGAAATAGCATCCTTTTCAACCCTCTTAGGCTCTTACCTGCACTTCTGAACATCAGTGGACAAATCCCACTATATCCAAATCAGAAAGCTGAGAGGACTCCCTCCCCTTATCTCTACAAATAACTTTCTGGCTGAAGGGCCTGTGGGCAATTCAAGGGCCTGTGGGCAATTCAGCCCTCTTCCCCTTCCCAGCAGCTGTACCTCTCCTCTTTGGAAGACCATGCATTATAGCAGCAGCCACCTCACTTTTAAGGGGACAATCCTATGCATGTTTAGACAGAAAAAGGTCCTACAACTCCCACCATTCCCCAGCCAGGGGCAGAAGGAGTGCTTGAAGGCTGTATATGCCAGATTCTGAAAGCCTCTTGTTACAAAATGTTAATATATTAATACAGACTTCATCCCTCCCAACTCTACCTCCTATTTGGTGTCAACTATGACCAACATGAACAGTCACATCCCTGCTAGGGCAGCTGGTATGATTCAGCTAGACCAGAAATTCCAGTTTTTACACATTGCTGTCTAGCTTTCTTTAGGAGTTTGCCTGTCCTACCCTTGTGTCAGATTACAGGGAGCCAGGACTTTTAGCTCTTGCAAAACAGCTAAACATATCACATACCTAGATCTGTCTATACCTGTTGCTTTATTACATTTATCCTCTTTCACTGCCAATGGGAAACCTTCATACATGAAATGCCATTTTGAAAAAAATATTTTTAAAAAGACAACCACAGTTATATGTCCAGTTGTCAACATGACTTAATATCATTTTTATTATCATGGCACTTAACAATTCCAGGAAATAAACATGTCCTTATGCCATTCTTAGAAAATGCCACAGTGAACTATTTCAGAAAGCACAAAGCAAGTACAAGTCTAAAAAAAGAAAACCAAAATTACCATTGACAAAAGGACTAAACGTAGTTTGCTGAAAGAGGGATTTGAAATATCCCAATTATCTTCCTTATATCATAGATACTAGTGCAAATTCACTTTTTCTGATGAACACTATAAACTGTAATTTTAATCACTGCTATATGGGATTAGACTGTTATCCATTTATTTCATTTCCTGCCAAGTAGCTGCACACATTGGTATTAGAAGCATAACTTATTGCACAGTTCAGTGCAAAGTTAAATCATAAGCATATAACAGTCTAAGCAAGAAAATACACAACTTTGCAATTATTGATCCCAGTGACCAACACTGTATGCTTAACTCCTCCTTATTGCTTGACACATCTAGTTCATCCTCTTTACAATTTTCCCTTGAAGGCCTGGTTTGGATGATCAAATCCTACCTTAATAAGCCAGGATATGCATGCACTTGTGCACCTGCATGCAGCCCCTTTTCCTCCTGCATCACTCTTCCATTTGAACGAGCAAGCAAATAAGCTGGGAAGCTGCAATTAACCATAGCAAACTAGGAAACTATGGTTAATGGCATCCAAATAAGCCAGGATATAAAGCCATGATTTAAAGTTAGCTTTCAAATCCTAGCTGGTTTGAATCCATTATCTATAGCTTGCAGTCTGGATGTAACTGGACGCTATGGTTAACTGTGGCTTCCTGGCTTATTCAATCACTCATTCATATGAAGGGAAAAACAAAGCGGGAACCAAGAAGCTCCATTTTGGTGCATAAAGGTTGTGGATATCCAGCCCCACTGACCAAGATTTGATGGTCTGACCATGGACTTGATCTTGTCTCTCTTCACCCAGTACTTCCATGACGAAACTCCCTTTACTGTTCCTGTTTTTAGAAAATTCTCTTCAGGCCACTCCTCTCAACTCCTCCCTCAATTCTATCTAATACAATTTGCTGCAAATACTTGAGAGATACTCAGTATAAATTGTGCACAAAGCTTTAGAACTTTTATGTCCTTTCTGCATTGATACTTACATGCTTTCCATTTCTGAGTTTTAGTTCATCAAGGGCGAGGAGTAAAAAGAAAAGTCCAAACATGTTCTGTTAGATCTGAATTATGTTAACACTTAAAAAAACCTCTCAGTCCAGGACAACGCTGTCCAAAGTGGATGATGCTTTTTCTCCAACACCTAAGGGGAATGTTGCAAATTGCTAACTGAAAACTAAAAGATGGACTTGGTGACAAAAAGAAATACGTAAAGAACATCGCGACCATCAAAGAAACACAGGAAACTTTCTAGCAAGACAGAACTGGAAGCAGTGTTCTAACAGTTCAGCCATAGAGGGTACTCCAGAGGGCAGCATTTTAATAATGAATCTGTTAATCCACAACTGTCTATTAAGAAGCCTATCCAGCAAAAAGTGCATACTTCACAAATTTATGTAACTAATGAAACCTACCCCCTCTGCCCTTACATATCCACTCAACCACCAAAGTGAGGGCCACAAAAAGTAAATAATCACAAACCATTTCAGGACCATTTGCAGTACTAACAGTTGTAGACGGAAGTTAAAAACAAAAACAAAATAAAAACGAGTGGATGATACTTCTATAAGGTTGCAACATTGCAGTCCTAAGCAAAATTGAGAGTTTAGTTCCCATTGAAACCATATTGATTAAAAGGTGATGGAATCAAGCACATGATTGCAGCCTACAGGTTTTGGAAATACAGTTCAGGAATATGGACAGAATGTGCTAGTTTGGTCATGATCCTCAGTGTCTGCCCCAGAGGCTCTACAGAGGGAATCAATGACCCATCATCACTACTTTATTTTCTTTGGAGCAAAGAAGGAGGAAGGTATGCCTTATCCAGATGTACTTTTTGCCTTATTCACCATGGTTAAAGCTGTGGTTTAAGGTGTCTTCTGAATACGACCTGGATTTCTAGCCTAACCACTGTGGTTAAAGCCATGGTTTAAGGTGTATTCTGAACAGGGCCAGTGATGAAAAATACACAGCAAATGAAGATACAAGAACACACTTTTCCATCATTCAGTGTCTTGAGGCTGTGACGACTCAGAACAAATGCACATCTCTCAAAAATAAACAAGGCCTCAATGATACTCATATTTTTGGGCAATGAGTGATTCTAAGAAATATCCACTTGCTTACATGTTTCTTTCATTCTCCTGGATGTACTTGGCTAGCAATGCAGTGGTAGTCCATGGAGAACACTGAATTCCTCTATCCAAATTGGGAAATCTAAATCAAGACTGTCCTGAAAAAATAGGTATTGATATTACAAGCTTGTTCTTGTCAACTACCTTAGTCTTTTGGAAGTAACATCAAACTTCCTTTAGGACTTATCCAGATGTCTTGCTTCAACAAGAATAGTAAACAAAAATAAAGGTTACATTCCTGGATAGAAATAGCCTTGCCACAGTCATTCATGCACTGGTAACCTCACGACTAGACTACTGTAATGAGCTCTATGTGGGGCTACCCATGTATGTGGTTCGAGGGTGCTCATGGGGACACCTTGCTCTGCTCATATAAAACCTGTATTAAAAGACCTGCACTGGCTGCCTGTTAGCTACTGAGACTCATACAAAGTTATGCTGTTATCCTACAAAGCCCTAAACAACTTGGGACCAGCATACCTAGCAGACCGCCTTCCCTTCTATAAACCTGGACGACAACTACGATCTTCAGAGGAGGCCCTACTGGCCATTCCAAGGCGAACGGTAACGGTGAGAGCAGGTAACGGTGAGAGCGGGTCTGCCAATGGTGGGACACAGGAGCGAGGCGAGCACTCAAGTAACCAGAGCCCAAGCAGTGCAGGGATTTATACAGAGTTAATAAAACCTTGTAGCACACCCTAGCAGCCACCAGCAGCCAGTGGAGTTCTTGAAGCACCGAAATGATAGAGGACCACTTCGGAAGCCCCTTGACCAACCTGGCTGCGACATTTTGTACAGCCTGTAGGCGCTGGATTTGCTTCAAGGGAAGCCCTGCATACAGCAAGTTGCAATAGTCAAGCCTGGAGGTGACCAGGGCATGAACTGCGATGGTAAGGTCGGCATCTGACAAAAAGGGGCGAACTTGGCGGAGCATATGTAATTGGGAAAAACAGCTCCGGACACCAGGCCCCACGACTGGTCAAGAATGACACCCAGGTCTCATGCCTCGGTTACAATCCTCGGTCGGATTCCTGAAAGTGAAACATCTGCAAGCTCCTGCATTGAACCTGCCAGCCGCTGACCTCGACCAACAACCATCAACTCAGTCTTCTCCGGATTAAACTTCAACTTGCTTCTGGACATCCGATTACAAATCTCAGCCAGGCACCGAGACGGGACAGCAACTGCCCCACAGAGGTCTGAGCCCACCGAGATGTAAAGCTGGGTATCATCGCCATAAATATGGTACCTCAACCCGTGGGCTTTAATTAACTCTGCCAGCGGTCTCACATACACATTGAACATGAAAGGTGAGAAGATAGAACCCTGTGGAACTCCACAGGGGAGGGATGTGGGGGCAGATGAACAAGTGCCCATGGTAACCAACTGAGCCCTTCCATCCAGGTAGGACTGGAACCAGGCAAGAGCCAGGTCCTCCAGTCCCACCTGGGTCCTCAACCGTCTAATCAACAATTCATGGTCCACTGTGTCGAAGGCCACCGAGAGTACGAATAATAGCAAGATGGACAGATGACCTGTGTCCATCACTAAAAAAAGATCATCATAGACCGCAGCAAGGGCAGTCTCCATGCTGTGACCTGGCCTGAAGACAGATTGAAAAAGATCTAGAAAATCTGAGTCATGGAGGAACCATTGGACCTGCTCCAGTACCCTTTCTCCACCACCTTACCAAGAAAAGGAAGGTTGGAGACTAGTTTGCCAGCAGTGATGGATCAAGAATTTGTTTTTTAAGGAGTGGCTACACACTAGCCAATTTTAGGCAGGTGGGCACCCTAGTCTCCATCAGGCATGCATTAACCACTGCCGTTAGAAGTGGACCCACCACTGACCAAGCAGGGTGGATCAACCAAGTTGGACATGGGTCCAATCCACAGGTAGTAAACCGGAGCTGACCGAAAATCCTCTCCAGCTCAGTCAAAGATACTAGGCCAAAGCAATCAAGTATAGGTTGTGTCCTGGGAGCTTCCAATGGCAACTCTGCAGGTAGACCTGGAGGAAAATCAGCCCTAATTCTGCTAATCTTTCCAATAAAAAATTGGGCAAACTCATCACATCTATCAACTGTAGGTTCTGTTACCATTGCTGCACAGTCGGGATTTATCACGCTCCACAGCACTGAAAAGAGGCCGGACGGCACATTCTTTGTTGCATCTAAGCGAGAGGAGAAGAAAGATTTCTTCGTCCTCATCACAGCCCTAAGATATTGTTGACAATACCACACAAGGGATTCACGATCAACAAGGGAGCGGCTCTGCCTCCAGTGCCATTCTAATCATCCCACGCAACTCATCTGAAAACCAAGGCGAGTTGCGTGGGCGACCCAGAGCCAGCAGCCGCCTTGGGGCTAAATAATCAATTGCGGTGGTCAGCCAAATATTATAGCAGTCCACCAGCTCCTCCACTGAGTAATCAGTGCCCCACTGAGGTTTACAAGCCCTCAAAGCACGCTGGAAACCCTCTGGATCCAACTTACTTCTCGGACAGATCCAAACTCATGGACATCACCTCTTCGGGGTGGGTGGGTGGAAGAGGTGTCTTAAACACACACTGAAGGAGGTAATGATCCATCAATGACAAAGGGGTTAGATGACAATCCCCAATGGCCAACCCCAGGCTGAAGATGAGATTGAGCGTATGACCTCCGGTGTGAGTGCTTCCAACAACATTCTGTGAGAAGCCCAACAAGGTCATGGTCTCAAGGAAAATACATACAAGGTTATGCTGTTATCCTACAAAGCCCTAAACAACTTGGGACCAGCATACCTAGCAGTCCGCCTTCCCTTATATAAACCTGGATGACAACTACGATCTTCAGAGGAGCCCCTACTGGCCATTCCAAGACTAATGGAATGCCGCCATGAGGAACTTCGGCGGCGGGCCTTCTCTGTAGTGGCACCCATCTTCTGGAAAAACCCTCCCTCGTGCGGTTCAGGTGGCAGAAAACATTACATCTTTTAAACGCTTCCTGAAGGCATACCTTTTTACATAGGCTTTCCCTGGTTTTTAATGTAGCTCGTTTTATACTGCCTTTTTAACTTTTTGGTGTTTAAATTTATATTGTTGTTCTTATGGTTTTTAACTGTGCACTGCCCAGAGAGCTTCGGCTGATGGGCAATATAAAGATGTAATAAAATAAATAAATAAATAAAACTCTGAAGAACACATCACAGGCGTCATCCACATGTACACTGAAGTCACCCAGGACCCACAGCCTGGGTGACTCCAAGATCAGGTCAGACAACAACTCGGTCAAGCTCAGGGACAAACTCTTTTGAGTGTGAAGGTGGTCGATACACAATCAGGAGTTTGCAAGCAATGTTCTCATGAGAGAGACATGACACCAAGAGGTGTTCAAAAGAACTCGTATCTCGGCTTGAAACCACCCTATAGTTTAGATGAATATACCAGGGCAACCCCTCCTTCCCGATGGCCCTGTCTTTCCCGATGATGCACCAAGTACCCAGTTGGTACAAACTGGGCTGACATAGGGCCAGCCGCCTCAACCAGCCAGGTCTTGGTGATGACAGCCAGGTCTGGGGACTCATCCATGATCAAATCATGGATGGTACTGGTCTTATTACACACAGATCTAACATTCACCATCATAAGAGAAAGGGGACTACCATCAATGAGCCCACTCCCTGATACCAAATGAGCAAGGGGAACGGATAAAGGGGGAAATGAGGCCTCGGTCTTCACCCCTGCTGTTGCCGCCTCCCACCTAACACTCGCTGCTTGCACCCACCCCCAATAGACTGTATCTGTAGGGCATTATTAAGAACTGGCTAATTTCCCTTTCTACCGCACTAAGAAAACTTTTCAAACTCAAAAACATCCTTTCACCAAATGAAGTTGGTCCAAGGGGTGGAGGGAGGAAATCATGTATTTTGTGAAAGGTTGCCACGTGTTGGCCTAGAAATCCTGCCTTGTTTCTAAAAGCTTCAAACCAAGGAGAGAGGGAAGGCGGCACCACTCATTCAATTTCTTCACTAGAACAGTTACTCACCATCTTTCCCTACCTGCTTCAGCAGGTCTAATTTTGCCCCACAACAGATAGGAAAGGAGAGGGCATGATGGGGTGGGGAAAAGAACAAGACTGGAGATGCAGCAGGGCAGCAACATCATTGCCTTGGAACTTTCAGAGAGACAGGCAGAATTTCGGGACCGACACCTGGAAACTGTTAGCTTTATGTTTCTTATTCTTTAGGACAATATGGAACTATCTGGAACAATTAGAAACCTAACCTAATAGGTGTAATACATAAAACATATTAATGATAGTCAATTACATGACAGGCAGACAATTTATTATGTCATATAACTTCACATTAGCTCCAAAGGAAGATAGATTTCATGTGATCCTGCAATATTCTGAGACAGAAAACTGATGGGCAGGTCTCCAACTAAATGTAACAAAACATAAAAATAATCTTTCCTCCTGGATTACTCCTCTAGCTGTTGTTCAATCTCAGAAACATGCCCTCTTCCTTCAAGTAAAATCCAATCTTCAACATAAAACTATAAATATAAGATTGAATACATAACGATATGGGAATCTCTCTCTCTCTCTCTATATTCCTTAGAGGACTATTATACAAAGGCCCACATGAGAAAAATTCAAGAGGAGCAGTATCTTGGTTTTCTTAGTGGTCTAACTGACAGGAAGCAGACATACAGCTACGACGTACAAGTGACAAGGGTTTCCTGCCTCCACTGCTGCATCTTTCTTTCACACTTGCTATAAAAACAGTTCATTAGGGCTACAGTGTACTAGCCCAAACTTTAAGTGGAATGAATGGCTTTCAGAGGAGCAACAGTTAAGACCTGCAAACCAATATACTATTAAAAATGGGGGCAAAGGGAACAAATTCTCATATTGGAAGCAAAGTGAGAACTGGAGCAGATGCAGTAAGAAAAAAAATGAATATAAGTATATTACAAGAAGTAACAAACTACAATATTAAGTAGCTATCACATGCTCTATTTTAATAAGAGCTAGCTTCTAGCAAGGCCTTGCTGCGGGACCTTCTAATAATGTACTGCCCAACTTGGTGGCCTCTAAACATTTTGGACTACTGTTTCCTTCAGCTCAGCTAGCATAGCTAATGGTCAGGAATCTTGGGAATTGTAGTTCAAAACATCTGGCGAGCACTAATTCAACGTGGGAGTTGTAGTCCAAAATATCTGGAAAGCTGTTGTAACATATGATGTGTCATATATTCATCATCACAAAAACTGTGCAGAAACTGCCTCAATTTGTTTATGAGACGCAACACCATTAAAACTATTGAGTGAAGTATTTAAGTTAGACACACTCTACTACCACAAAAATCACACACAAAGTTACACTGCACCAAAGGACAATTACAAAACAGGAAGTAGCAGTCGGGAAATAAACATGTTTTTTGAAGGAACTTCAACCAAGCCTAAATACCTTTTTGCTTGGAAAATGCTTAGAAAATGAAGAATATTTTAACTCCAAGTAATTTTTCCTAAGGAGAATCAAACCTAAAATTCTTTAAACCATTGAAACATTGCATCTCAAAAAAGGAAATTATACACTGGAATTGAAAAGTTTACATGAACCAGTAAAAGGTAATGGCCACTCATCATGGCTGTGTCAAGCCTAACCAACCAATAAATGTCTAGAAGAGAGGGGGAGAGGAAAGTAAGCCATTTAGGTATTCATGCACAACACACACCAAGCTAGCTGCAAGCAGTCAGCCAAAGAGCTTTCAACATCTAAAAGCCACTTCTGTAAATTGTGGTGTAAGAAGAGGACATCTACTGTTAAAGGAACTGAAACTCTTGAGAAGCTGCTAGATCTCACTTCTAGAACACTCTGCATTATTTGAGCAACACACATCTCTGTTTGTACTTTAGGTATCAAATCCAAAATGCCATGGTCACTATAAAAAAGGCTCTTTATGCTCCAGAGACTAGAATTTCTTGTTATGTTCTGCAACCCAAAATTCCAACTTCTACTAGTGCTATTAAAACAAAGAAAATCTGCATACTTATATTTCATGTGTCTACAAGATGCATTCTGTTTTGCAAACTCCATTTTAAAATCTGTAATATTTTGGCAAGGACTTAGTAACTGCGCTAGGGAGAATGGGGCAGTAAGGACACTGGAAACAGCAAGCAAGTATAAATTGCAGAGTCTCAGGAAGTTGCAGGAAGCTACATATGGTATTTATAAGCTGCCCCTTATCCCCAGCATAGCTACATTCAGATCATGGTTTAGCATTATGAGAACAAGCCTCAGTGAGTCTCAGACACGCCTGCTCCCCCCTTGTTGTCCTTGTCTCTTGTGGCCAAGAGATTGAGCGCTTTTGCTTACATTTTGGGTTAACACCACTTTGATGTACGACCTGAACATGTTAAAGTGGTGTTAACCTGCCATCCATTTTTATGTGCCAACAAAGCACAGTTAAAATTAACTATAGCCTGTCTAGGTTCTGGCATCGTGACAAACAGCAGCCACTCCAGTAGCAAGAGGGGAAAGAAGGCAAACTACCCTGGGACTGACAGTGAGTGAGCTTTTACTCCCTTGTTTGCTTACTTGCTTAGGAAGCCTTCTCTGGAGTAATCCTGATGCGGACTATCTGGCTGCCCAGAGAGTTCTTGCTTCCTAGAAAGGCCTGCCAGTGTTCTGCATTTTTCGAATAGATCCAGCCCCAATGGATCATCGGGACCTAGAATCTATAAGAGAGACATCTACCCTTTGGTCCCCCTTCCCCTATCAATCATTTGGCACAGTTCCTGACTTTTGTGCAGTTTTACCCCATTCTAAAATGTTCAAATGCCTCTCCTAAGGCTGAGTTACTGGCAGTTAAGAGCTTTAAGCTAAAATATGCTGGTATGTTGGCCCCACCCATTTTGCATTTGGCCCCACCCACCACTAGAATGCAGCCCCAGAGTTACTCCTAAATCGAATCTGACCCCTCAGACTAAGATGCCAAACATCCATGGGCCTTCTATGTAAATGAAATCATGCAGATGATGAGAAACAGAAGTGAAAACTATTTATCTCATGCTCAGTAGACAAACAGCCAACCATATTAGTCATTTTTGCTTTTAAGTATTTTTCAGTTTTACTGAGAAACAAGCATTAACTCAGTAACAAACAACAGAACTGCCACATAACCAAGAAAATCTTGAAGATGTTGATATAAGAAGCAAAACACAATTGCCTATTCTGTTTGTTATTGGATGCAATTCTAAGCAGGAACATTTTAACATTTGTGTAATCAGCTTACATTATTACATATTTTAGTATTAATTCTGTAAAATTAAGACATCTTATCTGTACTTTCATTCAAAGTAATTTTAAAAAGACTTAAACTTCTCTTAACATTTTCACGGAACATAGCACAAACATAGCACAAAAGTTGTTTATTTGATTTCCCTATCTGAGTAAATGGAAATAGCTAGAATGTTTTTACTGCAACAAAGTCAATAGCACTCTTTTAAAATTGATAGCAAGTAAGTCATTTCTCTGTTTACCCACCAAAAAAAGTCATTTTAAATACACTTTTGAGCTTTTAGTTTCACAATTCAGTTCAACATCTAAGGCTCTCCTCCGAGTGAAGCTCGGAGGTCAGCAACAAGAGAGAGGGCCTTCTCTGTGGTGGCTCCCCAACTGTGGAACGATCTCCCCGACGAGGCCCGCCTGGCGCCAACGTTGTTATCTTTTTGGCGCCAGGTCAAGACTTTCCTCTTCTCTCAGGCATTTGGCAATATCTGAGGAGCCTGGGTTTGTTTTGTTTTTGTAGTTTTTGAAGTGTTGAAGTGGTTTTTAAATGTACAGATTGTGTGTATGTTGTATGTTTTTGCTGTTTTAATTTTTGTATATTGTTTTTAATTGTTTTTAATCCTATGTAAACCGCCCAGAGAGCTTCGGCTATGGGGCGGTATACAAATGTAATAAATAAATAAATAAATAAAGGTTTGAAATTTACTTATGATTTAAGAAATTAATGATAATATGAAAATGACCAAATACTACTTTAACAGTCCCTCATTCAAACACATTGTATCAATACTATGTTTTAGGGCCTAAACTGGATTTTAGCTTTAATTCTACATTCATTATATTTTAATTTTTTTCAGTGGTATTTGCAGAGAAAACAGTACACAAAGCAATTAATGTTCCACAGCCTCTATCCAGCACCAGTAGCTTGATAACCTACATTCAAAAGGAAATATGCTTGTGAAGAAAAGAAAATGGAATAATAATAATAATAACAACAATTTATTTCTTACAATGCCTTCTAAATGGTAATGCTAAGGTCTTCTGTTTGAAAGCACACCAAGACTTATCTGGAATAATAATAATAATAATAATAATAATAATACTTAACATTTATACAGCAATTTAAAGACTTCGATGCACTTCACATGTGTTGTAATTCCCTGTAAGGCAAGTCAATATTATTATCCTCATATTGCAGATGGAGGGACTGAGGCTGAAAAAGAAAAGCTTGCGAAGACCACATATTGAATTCATGGTTCTTAGCTCAGTCTTCGTCGATATGCTAAACCAAATAGACTTGCTTGTGCTCACTGCTTTTGTGAAATGTAAAGAACTATTATGAATGTTCCCCAATGTAAAATGTACTGTGGGAGAAACACTCAGCTGCTATATCTATCTGTCTATATAAAATTAACACTCTTTAAATGGTCACAAATTGGTATTGGTCATAGCACTGCTATCCACAGACACTTCTATCCAACAGCTGTCAACACCACTCATGCAACCTGCCCAAGTCATGCACTGAAGACTAAATTTTTACCCCATCCCATCCCCAGGACAAAATATTGCTGCTTAAGTTGCATGAAACGCAGTATTTATTTATTCATTTCTATTCTGCACAATAGCTGAAGCTCCAACAACAGAAGCAATATATGCAGAAAAACAACTACATCTCTCACAATATCTAAATATGCATTATGCTATAAACTAAATCATCTGGCATGGCCAATATCATCCATTCACAAACATTATGGTCAGTATAAGAAGCTATCTAAGCAATTAAATTCCTGGCCTGACCCACTCCAAGGTCATAATTAAAATGCATGTCCATTTATTAACATGACATATTTAAGAGCACAATCTCTACTTTCCTAATTTAGTACTAGCTATTAAAACCGAGGGTAAAAATTAAGATGTTATAAAACGTATACAATATTTTTCTTATTTCAATTCTGGCAAATATCTGGAGGAAAGGAGTTCCATAACTCTGCTGAAGTGACCAAGGCATGACCCTATATTTCAATTTAAGATAATTATCGGCTGCATTAGTTGAAAAATCTATGAGTCATTCTTCACAACTAAGACTGTAATCCTGTACACACTTATCTGGGAGTAGGTTCCACTGAACCCAGTGGGACTTGCTTCTGAATAAGCATGTATATATAGGAGAAAGCAATCTGTCTAGTCAAGAATTTCAATTCTCATTAGTGCAAACAGATCTAAAAATTGAGCCCTTCGATGTCTTATGGAGAGGAGTTTCCAAATTAATTCAATTAGTAATTTGTAATAATTAGGAATGGGGCTGACTTGCCCAACTCCATGAATGGTAGGCGGTGCTTACGGATGAGAATTGGCAGGGCCCAAGAGAATAGGTGACAGCGTAAGTGCCCCATTGGATAGTCCCCATTGTTTAAAATGTCTTATTGGATCTAGATACAAAACATGTATAATCTTGAAAATCCAAAAATCAATAAAATAATTTGTTAATTAATCTTCAGTAACAGCTCTTGAGCAGGGATTTTAAAATTTATTATTGTATTTTTATAACCCACCTTTTTTTTCCTTTTGCAAGGAACCCAAGGTGGCTTACATAGTCCCCCTCCTCTCTATTTTATTTTCATAACATCCCCGTGACTGGCCCACTCAAAAACAACCAGCGAGCTTCATGCCCAAGTGGGGAATAAAACTCAAATCTCCTGTGTCCCAGTCCAACAATCTGACCACTACACTATGCTATACCATGCTTGCTATTTTCAGGTCAAAGTTGGAGCAAGGGGCAAGACCAAGCTGGTCTAGTTTGAGTCAACTGGTCTCTGGAGGCTCAGGTCTGGACACTCAGAGGGTGGAGTCCAGCGGAACTCAGTTGGACTCTCCAGGGTGAGACTGTTGCTCTCTTTCCCACACGTATAATGCCTTTATTGGTGTTCACTTCTCTTTCTCTCCCTCTCACAGAAAGAGAAAAGCTAAAAGAGTATTTTGAAGAAGAGGTGCAGCTTTAGAATGGGGAGAAGAGTGTGAATGAGCATTGTAAAAAATAGCTCCCCTGCTGCTGCCACACCCTTCTGGCTTTTTTTTTTTTTTTAAATCCATTTTCATTATAACTAAACAAATATAAAAATAGAACACATGCACAACACAAGAACATTTACTGTAACACTGATTATAATACATCATTATATAAGATTAACTATATCCTAAGCAAATACAATTCTGCTTTCAATAACTGCTTCAACATGAGTAAAAATATTGCCTTATTATTTATCCTTCTCATAAATGGATAGAAAAGGGTTAGGAAAGAAAAGATGAAAAGGGTAAACTAAATATTCTAAATTGTTTTTATACCAAGACACACACACCTACAAAACTTCTGTCTTTTTGTCCTGAGATTTAACTCCTCCCCTGGAAATAATAAAGTAGAAGTACAATATAACTATTTTTTTTTTAGATTTTTAAACAATTTTACACAAAGCAGGCACTGAGGTTGCAATCTGAAGTAAAAGACTAGCACTGGGTGCTGGTGTCTTCCCTACATTGGGGCCATTTTCATTAAGAAGACAGCATAAGGGGAAAGGGTTAAGAAGCCCCTCTCTTCCACTGCACTGGTGTTCTCTTTCAGACTGCAGTCTAACATGCTGAATTGTGTAAAATAAAAGTACATGTCCCCACAAAAAATAAAAGAAGTTTTTATAATGGGTGTTTTCAGTAAATCAGATTTTCAAGGACCCTGGATTATTGGTAACGAGCAGTGTGCTAGTGCAGACTGCACAATCGCTCCTGCTGGCTCCTCCTGCAAGAGTGAAACAAACCAGACAGTCCGTGGTTTATCATAATGTCCGGCCCAGGGATTCTGGCTTGTGTCTCGCTAAACAAGCCAGATTTGTTGGCTTGTAACTCTGACTTGTTTAGAGAAAGAAAAGCCCAAATCCCCCATTCAGATATAATGAAAAACATGAACGGAGGTTCCATGGTTTGTTTAGATGCTCCCATTTGCAAGAGAAGCAAAGCAGGAGCAACGGGGCAGCATATATGAGCACATTGCTCCTAAATAGGACAGGATTCTCCTCCGGAACCTTGCATTTGAAGATGTAATTCTGTAATTCAATATGTAATTCTGCCTTGAGGAGGTTAAATTCCTGAAATTTCACATCAAGCCTGAGTTATGGCAATTTTAGGCCAAACTGAGGTGCCTATTGATTGTGGTGTACACACAGGCCTATTTATTTGGTTTCTTTTACAAGAGGGCTAATATTTTTTCAGTTGAGACTGGAGAGGGGGGGTCTAGTGGGACTAAAGGGTCTGGATCGCTCTCATCTTTGATTCCCTCAAGAAGGTGGCTAGCACCACTTTTTCTAACAGAACCCCTGGGGGGACATTCCAAGGATTGAAACCAGAGTCTCATATATTAAGACAATCTTCCCCAAGCTGGTGTCCTCCAGATATTTCGGCCTACAACTTCCATTAGCTCCAACTTCTACGGCATTAATGGTCAGAATTGCTGGGAGTTACAGTACAAGGTTGGGGAAAGCTGCATAAAGATCATCTGCTCTACATAAAATATAATATTCAGAATTATAGGTGCTATTTTATCACATATAAATACTTCAGTGGATATGTAGAAACGTATCTAAGGATGTCATCACACTAGTGGGAAAAAACTAGGCCTAGCAGCAACGTAATCTGCAGAAATTAGCAGCCTGGTGAAACTTTTCATCACATAGAGGTCAGTACAAGACAAAAGAGTAGGCAATTCAATATATCATGAAGCCAAAAAGATATGAAGAGGCACAAAAAGAAGAATCAAACTACAGGTTCCAACACATTTTAAGCACTACTTGCTCAAAAGTGAATTGCTGACCATGACCCGGTTCGTACGATCACCTTAAGCCACCATGGCATATTTGAACCACGTTGGCTTGTTTTAATTAGTGGTGCGTCCCAGCCATCATTTCCCTAATCAGCCACAGAGGTACAGCTTGTTGTGTTGTCCAAATCCAGATGGCATGGCTTGTTTGAGGGGGGAAACTGAGGATTTGAGGATTTCCCCCCTCAAACAAGTCATGCTGTCCAGGTTTGGACAACATGACAAGGTGCACCCGGGCAAGTAACTAGGGAAATGGCAGCCAACATGCACCGCCAAGTAAAACAAGCCACTGTGGTGGTGGCTTGCTTGATCAGGCAAACTGGCCCGCTGTCTTGATAACTGCAATAGTTGTCATTTAACATCACCTGAGAAAAAACTGCAAGTAAACACACCACATCAGAAGGCGCCACATCTTCAACAAGATACGCTCATATTTTTTTTCTCTGTTTATAAAAGGGATGCTCTCTCCACCATTCCCATCTTTCCAGGGAATGCAGGTGGAGGGCACTTCTTTATGCTACTCAGAATGTAAAGTTTCCTTTATGATAGTCAGAGAATAAATG
Organism: Anniella stebbinsi; assembly: GCA_029215795.1. Classification (NCBI taxonomy): domain Eukaryota; kingdom Metazoa; phylum Chordata; class Lepidosauria; order Squamata; family Anniellidae; genus Anniella; species Anniella stebbinsi. The sequence continues at coordinate 177,717,039 of JARDYH010000001.1, forward strand.
GAATACAACACATTTACATTATATGTAAGTTTAAGGAAGCAACTAGAATTCCATAACACCTATTATTGTTCATGCCATGCCCCCAAAGACAACTGCTAACTGGGCATGAAGAAAGTGAGTTTCCAGCCAAATGCAGCGGTATCCTCAGATGTGGGACCACAATGTGAAGGAAGGGCCTGACACAGCACAGAGTTATTGAGGAATAGTTTCACCTTATCCAGAATCCTGCACTGCAGGTAGTCTAATCTACATCTGCAATCAATATAATTGCCTTTGTAGGAAGGCATGCAAGCTGGAGAAGAACACCGGGACACAACACTCATCCTCAGCCTTAAGGTGCCTCCAAAAAGCTAGACTGATATCCATTTCTGAAGAATTTGGTCTAAATTCTGCCTTCAGAATGGACATATGTGAAACATTAAAGGGCTAATGTACTTATGATGGATGACCGTTTACAAGAGCAACATTCCTACTTATTCTTCCTTTATAAGATGTGTTCAAGAAGGAAAATATGTTTGCCGTTTATAACAGAAGGGTGACATTTTTAAACATAAATTAGTAATCAGCAACTGGATGCCCTCAGACCAACAGCTGAGCCATCAACCACTCCCTTTCAGTCCATACCTGTCAACCCACTATAAGTAAGCTGCTGCTAATTGACAGCGAGCTCTACTTGCATGATGCCTACTTAAGGATACCTACCATCTGGCAAACCTTTTATCAACCTGCTCAGTTTGTTAAGAGTCTGTGCTAGTTGCTAGTCCAGGTAATGAAAAACTAGTTACTCCAGACACTAATTACTACACACACATACACACACCCCACACACTTCTGACCCTGTCAAATGGATCAGCACTTTACCAGCAACAGCAGGAGACAGCTGCAGTAGTGGAAGAGGCAGAATATTCAAGAGTCTGAAGTTTCTCTATGAAATCTTGCAAAAAAAAAAGGAGAATCAAGATATAAGACTTAGTTTCGAAAAGAACATGATGGGAACTGCAGTTTTTGAGATAATCACAAAAGCACAGAATGACAACAGTGGTGTCCAGTTGGGGGGGGGGGGGGGAGTTAAGTGCCAACATTTTCAAAAACTTAAGGATTCTATTGTTAAAAATGGGTTGTATTGGTTGTTAGTCCTAAAGAGGAGACTCACTAAAATGAATAGTACTTAAGTCAGACTAACACTGGATATAATCTACAATTTATCTTCAAAAATCTAAATCTTAATCCAAAATACAACGCCAACAATTTATTCAATAAATGCCTAACTCTCTGTTTTTTCACCTGTGAATAGAGGTACTCTATTAACATTGATTAGTAGGTCATTATCTCAAGCATACAGAGGTAGTTTGAGTTCAGTGGTGATCTGAGTTTAGAATTCAGTAAAATCTGCAATAATCAGGGTGCCCCCATAGAGATTTTCCAAGGGCTATTTGACTTAAGGAAGGAGAGCTTTGGCTCTTCAAAGGTTCCCACCCCCTGCTGCCATAGTTTGGCTTTATCAATTTATTTCTACAGTTTTATTCATGCTTATTTTAAAAATATTTTTATATAAACAGCTTTAAGGTTCCCCTGAAAAACAGCATATAAATACCTCAATCAACAAGTAAGAACATCACTGATAATTCTGTGCAGATGTGGGGCTGCCCTTAAGGCTGCTCCAGAAGGTGGGGCTAGTGCAGAACACAGCAGCTCAGCTGTTGTTAGGAGCTGCCTCTTTTCAGCATGGAACTCCTTTGCTGAGGGAATTGCACTGGCTCCCTATTGGCTAGTGGGCAAGGTTTAAAGTTTTGGTACTAGTGCACAAAACCCTAAACAACTTGGGATGAGGATACCTGAGAGAGCTTCTACCTTACCACCCTGCTCTTTGGAGGTATGCTCCTGGTGGATCCACATGGACCTTTGGCCCAATGGGAGTCCACCAGGAAAAGAGCCTTTAGTGTGGTGGCCCCTTCTCTTTGGAACTCTCTGTACCTGCAGAACAGGCAAACGCCAGCACTATGCTGCTTCCAAAGCCTCCTGAAAACAACTCTTTTCCAGGAAGCATTCCTCAACTGACCAGCCACTGCTTTTATTAGTCCTTTGTTTTAAATTGAACAAATTTAATTTGCTGTTTCAATATTCCTTTTTACTGTTATATTCCTATGTGCACCACTCTGGAATCTATTTTAGATATTTAACAGTGTATAAATATCGTAAATAAATAAATAATAAATTCTACTCTGTTCCTTACATTTTACTTCCACTATCGTATCTGAGAGGCTGGATGTAACAGTTTGCTCAAAGGACAAATAGCAGCAAGGTCACCTTAAACAGCAGCTGTCTGGGCTGCTGTAAGCAGAAGCAAGGATGTTTGGCATTGGACTTCATCCTTTTTTGTTAAAAACTTCCAACAATTTATATAAAATGAACAAATGATGGCACAGCAGAGAAGATTTTCTAATGGCCATTTCAATACCAATGTTAAAAATTAACTTTTGTTAACTCCACATAATCTAAATGAAAAATTCTCTTCAACTTTTACCCTGCCCAAACCAGACGTTATGTGGGGTAACTGTGATCAGAATCCCCTGTGTTTTTTAAGAAGTTAGTAACAGCCATGAGGGTGATCCAATTGGGACCACTACATATGGGAAGGGGGCTCATCCCTTCTTCCTCACAGCATTTTCTGATTAAAATTGTCCCCTTCTAAATTTATCTGACCCACAAGGTACCGATATTAAGTGTTCCCTCCATTGGGGAAAATGGCTGCTGGGGAGGGGACATTTTGAAATGAGAAATTGGCACAGAGGAGAGTTAACTGTGTTCCCTCAAGCACATGGACCAGTTATGATTCCCCACCTCAGCCCAGCTGTATTTTTTAACAGCAGGAGATTCGGACCACAGAACTTCTGTATCACATCTAGTTTAGTCTTAAAAGGCTTGGATCCAAAGAACACATTTTGTCATGCGCAGGGGATTCCACCAACACCCCTCCCCATGAGAACTCTCTTTTTTAACTGTTTTCTTTCTTTCTTTGAACAGCACACACACACACACACTTGCCCTATCCCAAACTGCTCTTCAAGTCCTCTCAATTTCAAAAGAGGTTTCCTATGTGGCACGAGGACAGAGATATCTGATATTAACAAAAAAAATTACCCTAAAGCAGTCCTAGATATAGAGAACTCAATTTATAGTTCTTTAGATCCTAGGCATGAATGTGGTCCACCTAATTATTTCTAAATAGCAATTACGCAGGCTCCTTCCTAAAAGCTAGGAAATGCTACCACATAAAATACTATAGACACTGAAAAGCTGCTAGAGAACTTAACAAAAGGCTGAAATGAAGCAGCAGCAGCAACCAAAATTGCAGCAACCAAAATTCAACAGCGTCAAACACACGAGCGCAACCTTTAAGCCTTACATATTGGTAATGAAGGTAGTGGCTCTAATGCTACAATGAGCAGCGCCATTGTATTCCCACACACGCTGACAACATTACTGGCAGCTTTTCCTCTAGCATTACATCTTCTGTTTTGAGAAATCTGACCCAATTTTAAAAGTTGAGCAAGTTTTGTTTTCAGTTGAAAAAGGGAAAGAAAGAGACTAGGCTTTCTCAGACAAGCCTTCAAATATTGCCCAAAAGAACAAGATAGGCAGAAATCCCATCTAATATCCTTAAGAGAAAAATAATATTTTGGCAGGTTGAAGGTACACGACAAGTAATTTCAGCCTACCTCTCCCATAGAAACAGCCTCTTAATGCGGCATTTACATTCCTTAGTCTCAAAGAGCGTAAACGCTGCCAAGTGTCACCACACAAATCCTTCTCCGCAATACAATATGTTTTGCAGAATACCATCACTTAACCTTCCTCCCCAATATCAAAGCAACAACACCTTTAAGAAATAAGACAACTGCACAATAATTTCTGTAGCACAGCAAAGATGAGTGACACAAAGAATTACAGAAAATACACCATACAAGAAGATTCCACATTTTTCTTAAATAAACAGAATCAGAATATAACCAACTATTACAGTATCATCCAACTATTTTACTAATGTGCCATCTCAAGCATTTTGGCAGGCCCTTCTATTCCATGCTTGAAAACACCACACAAACACACACTGCCTGTTTTATAAACAAGAATGTGTTTATATTTAGCTTAGAGGTAAAGGTCATACCTGAAGTGCATTTCTTTGTAGCAAACGTTGGCTTTCCACAGCTTATTTCTATTACATTCTTGTCCTCCTCGTTCAAAAGCATAAAATGCATTTAGATTTTATTTATCCATGAAACAGTAAGGCTGACAAGCCTCCTTAAAGCCATTTTCACTTTTCATCCAATCAAACTAATTGAGAGCTGCAAAAGGAAGTTTTAGTTTTCCAGCTCTACTCTCCCAAACAGAACTTTTCTTTCCTGGCAAATTAAACATTTAAATACAAAACACTCTATATTACATTCTCTGTTCCCTATTCTCCCCTAAATGCAATTAAGCTTGGTACTCAGTTTCATTTATTAACTGAGTCAAAAGCACACAGCCATGTTTGTTTTTAAAAACTCAGCAGGTACATATATAATCCTCTACTAGAATTAATAAAATTTGAGTTATAGACACTTTACCAAATCAAGTCAATCAAAATTACCTTGATCTAACTTGCTTGCAGGGTCCCCAAAGCTAGACAGTAACAAGAAATCCAACAGTTTTGTGCAGTTAAAATGGCTACTGTAGATTGGGGAAGTGGTGCCTGTGCTTCAGCTTATGACTCATACATGAAACTAAGTGTTTCTCAGAGAGGCACGCCCAGGTTGCTGTGGGCCCAATTACTCCGCCAGGTCAAACATGCAAATCTTCAGGTAAGAGGGGAAAGAGAACAACCTGAATCAGTCAGCCACACCTTAACTAGGAAGAGCAAAGGCCGAACAGTTGCAGAAGCAAATGCACAGACAGCAAACTCAACAAGTGGACAAAGAAAGGCCGGTGCAATTTACGCAGCACTATCAAATCTACTTGCCTACACTCGGTTTGCTAAATAAATGGAAGTATTTCAGTGATCAGATATGTTAATGATCAATCACTAAAGCTTCTATACTGAAAATCAGCTTAACATAACCTTGTATAATTATTGTTTAAACTAATTAATTTCAATAAAAATAACAAATTACAATGGAAACCATAATATTTGTCAAAGTAGATCTACATTTCTGACAGAAGTGTGCGGCTACAGGAAAAAAATTTTTTTAAAAAAAAAACAACAACAATTACTATACCTGTTTTACATTTGCATCATACAGCATGAAAAGTGACTTTTAGAAGTATTATGCGAAGCAACCCTTCAAACATGGAACCTGGGACAGGGAGAAATGGCCCAGTCAGAAACAGGGTTCAGGAGGGTAGAAACAACAAATCCATTCTAGTGACGTCTAGCAAGGAGGGCTAAGAGGCAGAAGACACTGTAAAGCAGCTGCTGATTCAGTCCTGAAGGTGGCACCAGGTCCATGTCAGAAGTTTGCATCAGTAAGCATCTGCCAGACTTCACACACCATCAGGGGACCCACAACTGATAGCTCACACCAGGCCTTTTGAGCAGCAGCTAGGAGGAGCTGCAGTAACCCAACTGGGGATTAGAGGCAGAAGGGGAGGTCAAGTGGGTGAACAGCAGCTATTCCTTTTTCTCCTTGCCACCCACCCACCCACTCAGGATTTCATTCCCTGCAGACCACAACTGCAAACAGCCACCATTAAAAAACTATATGTTCAACAGAATTAAATACTCACTCCTATCTCACAAAAACATGACATGTCCCCTATTTTTCTATTGAGCTAAACTCAAGAAAAATAAGCCCATAAAACTGAACAGACATGGAACTGATAGAAGAGCAACACAATGCTCCCAGCAATAATATCCACAAATGGTATAATGTGGTGTGTGTTTTTAAAAATCACCTTGAAAGAATGCTTCAAGGGTTACCTTTTAATTAATTTGTTTAGCTCAAATTCAAAAGCAACAGTTTTAAAAAAGTCCTAAGCAATAATCAGTACCTGATTAAATCATGTATTAATCCACATTCTGCAGCTGTCTAGTAATCTAACATTTATATAGCACTTAAGTGTTTAGAGCAGTTCACATATCTTACAGCCAGATCTCCAACGCAGCGGGGGGAAAGGGCGCCTCCAACTGCATCCACAAAGCTCTCTACTCCCTGCACCCTTCAATAAAAACCTTGAAATGGGTAAGGATGCCAGGTTCTCCTTCCTAATCCTGACCCTGCTGCTGATCAGCCTTTCTGGGGGAAGGAAGAGTAGGAAAAAGTTGCTTCCGGGCCCCACTCAATCTTCTTCAACCCATACACATCTTTCCTCATGTACTCTTTCTGCTCTCAGCCTCTAACCTCACTACTTCTCGCCCTTTGCTATTTCTCCCCACTCCTAGCTTTTAGCCTTGCTCTTTCTTTCCCCTCCAACCCTTTGCTTCATTATTTCCACTGCCCTCTCACCCTCGAACCATATTATTTCGTTCCAGCTCATTCTAGCTTGCTGTTTCTCTCCCTCCCAGTCTCGCTTTTTCTCCCCCACCCCTCCTAGCTTTTATTTCACTATTACCCACACCCCTTTAAACTTACCCCAAACATTTTTAGAAGCCTAAGTTGAAAAGAAAATCCAAAATGGCAACCAAATGCATTTTATTTGGGCAACAAATTGTTTGTGAAACTAAGGGTGCTATTTACCAGCTAGTATGCTGGGAGCTGTAGGCCTTTTTTTTTAGTAAGCATGAATAGCATTGCACCCTAAAGCTCCTATCCTATACCTGTTTACATGGAAGTAAATCCAGTAAAATTCAGTGGGGCTTACTTTTGAGTAGACATTCATAGAATTGCACTGCAAGCTGCAATGTAAACATTAAATGCCACATAGTTTGGTATATACCTGTCTTCTGTTTTATATTGTTGTTGTTCCCCGCCTCGATCCGGAGGGAGAGGCGGGTTATAAATAATAATAATAATAATAATAATAATTATTATTATTATTATTATAACTGAGCCTGAAAAAATAGAAATGTAAAAGTACAAAACGGCTGCCTAAATATTACATCTGAATTAAAACTGAAATATACACATAGTTTTGTAACCAGAACTACTAAAGGTTTACATCTATAAAAATAGCAACTGATGTTATCTTAGAACAAGTCTTTATTACTTCCAGTTGCTGTTTTTACCCCGGCACGCTAAACATTTCTATTGATAATATAATAGAGGCAAAATGCTATTTTTCATAGCTGAAATATTTGGTATGAGCTAAATCATACAAGCAAATATACACAGAATAATATTAGCTGTGCCAATAGTATTGGCCAGTCAGCTTTATTTTTCAAATATTAATATTGAAATTTTAAATATTTTGCCTTCAAAAAAGGAACAGCACAGTGTTTCAGCCAAAAGGATCTGGCCCAAGAGCTGTAAAGTAGGTGGTTCCCTGTAACATAAAACAAAATATTACCAGCAGATGTTCAGCCATTCTATACATTCCAAGGAGGTTGTTGAAATGAGCTAAAGCAGAAATGCATCATCTACTGAATTTACCTGGAAAGCAACATAAAGAAGTACACAATGCATAACAAACTTGAGAAAATTCACTGCCACAATCTATGACAGAGGGGTACTGGCTTCTAAACTTTTTAAAGCAATTTATCAATTAATGAAAGATATCGCTAACAGCCATTGATAGGTGTAATACCAGGGAGCAGAACATTGTGCAGGTGGAGGCCAAGACTGACCCCCAGTCCCTCGATGAGCCAGATGATGCCCATGGCTATGACCAGGCCCACCAATGTCATTGCTGCACCACTTGTCCATTTTCGCTTTCTCTGTGCTGAGGAGAGGCACGGCACAGAAAAAGGGACTTGACCCACACTGGGTTGAGCAGATGCTCCTCCCAGTGCCAACGAAGTCCCCAGGTTCATGTGCCACTTTCCATCCCGACAGAGATAGCAAGTGGTGCATGAATGGACCCACCCAGCTCTGGGGCAGACAGTTCCTTCCAGCACTGAGAGAGTCAGGTGCCTTCTCTACGCATCTCTCACCATCTCCACTGGGCTCAGCGAGAGGCACAAGAGGAAAGTCTTGGCCAGCACCCACATCCTCCAATGAGATCAGAGATAACAGTCCAGATTCTCTTGGGGGGAGGTGTCCCTCCAGGAGGTGGGGCTTAGAAGCCAAGCCCCACCTACTTCAGGAACCCCAGGAGGTTCTGAAGACAAAATTGAGGAAATCGCCAGGCCAGATTGGGCCAATGGGCCAGGGGTTCTGCACTTCTGGTCTAAGAGTTAAATAAAACCTCTATGTACAGAGGAAATATATGGGGAAAAACATCAGGGGTCAGTCACTGTTTTCATGTTCTGCTTCTATGTTTGGAAATGAAACTGGCTGGCACTGTTTGAAAAAGAATGATGGACAATGAGCAACCTCCGGCCTGCGAGCTGAAACAGCCCATGTGGGTTCTCCACTCAGCCTGCCAGAGTCTTCCCTAGGCTCTGTCCCTCGAAAAGTTCTTCTCTCCAATCAACAGATGATCAGAGCTTTTCTTGACTGTGCCTTTGCCATTGTACAGCCGGGGGGGGGGGGGGGGGGGAAGAATGCTTGGTATCTGAGATGCTATTTGTAAGCATTGCTGAGTGGTTCAGTTCTGCTTACTTCTGAGTAGACATGCAGTCTTTTTCCTGCTTACTTCTCATTAGACTTACAATCAGTAGTGGTCACAATTTGGCAGACCAAATTTGATAGCGCTTTTGGCCATTCCCACAGATTGAATGTGTACACACACACACAGACCTTTCCCAGATTGGAATTCAGCACTTGGGCTGATAAGGATTCCCCACACTTGGAATAGATGGATCCAGCAAGGCTATTCTTAACAAATATATTGGAAAAACAGACACTCTGAATAGCCTAAGAAATTAATCTTAGACAGTTTGATTTTAGCCCTGACCCAGAAACAGCAATCCTGTTTGCACATGCCATTCTATTGCAGCAAGCTTGGAGAGGATAGCCATAGCCAGGACTGTCTTCCGTGCAGAATTTCCAACAAGTGCACTTTCCCTATGTGTCTGGGCATAGTATTTCATCTGAATATTCAGTTGTTTGTACATCTACTTGGAACACGAATACAGAACCTTACAATTTCTTGGATTGATGGACAACAAGTAATTGTATCATAAGAGGGAATGGGGCTGAAAAGCACAGCAATTAAATATTCATACTGCACAAGTTATAGTTAACACATCTAATAGTCATGTACTAAATGAGAGAAAATAATTCAAATATCTAACATATTACATTTAATTGGGTTGCAAGCAAAGAGAAAAAAGGAATATAAAATTTAAAATGAACAATTACAGAGGATTATTGTAAGGGAGTCACAAACCAGTTACCACTGTGATCATCAATGGAGTTCTGAGGCCAGCACAATGGCAAAGATACTTCCTCTACCCAGCCCAGCCCTTTCTTCCACACTGCTTTTTCCTATTGGGGAACATTGATGACCACAACAGACATGAACAGAGCACAGAGGTCCTGCAATAGGATGGGAAGCATCTGGCAGTCTGAGGCCACCATGACTTCTAGAGCACCATTGAAACTGGGTCTGACAACTCTGTGGCTCTTGAGGGCACAAGTCTGGCCCGTGAGTAATATGACTACAGCTAAGGATAACTTAGGCATATGACTTGTCCCTGGCTGTGTTCGAACAACACAATAGTCAAAGGTGGGTTAATAGTCAACTTCAGAGTTGATTATAGAGGGGGTACTCCCCACACAACATGTTCCTACACAACTGTGGAGTGGTTGGGGCTGGCACTGTGTGGACTAATAGTCAGCCCAGTGTTTTACTTACAGAGCCCCGCCCCTCTCTCTGCCCTCCCTCCTCCCTCAGTCCTCCTGGTGCTATCCCAGCAGCACTGCGAGTTCTGCTGGCTGGACCAGAGTGGCAGCCGCTGCTTTGGTAGCTCTTGCCAGGACTCTGTAGCCAGCCGAGATAGTCCACACAACCCTGCAAAATAGTCTACCGAGCCTGACAGACAACACGCTAATGGTTGTGTGACTAATCAACTCTGCAGAGCGTTGTGTTTCGCCATTGGTTATTTTGGGGAAATAATCAACAGTGGGGTGGATTTTGCCCGACAGACAACACAATAACCAAGTTTAGTCAAAACTTGTTGTGCCCTGGTTACTGTATTTCTATCATTAAATGCTTATCTATGTTTTTGAATGTTTACTTGCACAGACCTAGAAAGTGATGCAGAATCTGTATTCCTGAAACAAATACCTCCATATAAAAAATGCATGTTACTAATCTTCATGCTTGTGAACAGAAGTTTGAAAATGAATCATAAGAATCTTAATCATAAACACTGGCTATAATGGCTAAGAAACAAAATTGAACTTTGGTAGTAGTTTTTAGGGTGGGGCTTCTGTGCACTGCACTGTTCCTTACAGGCCTAGGCCCTATCACAAAATTGCTCATGCCTTTTCCCCTACGTTCCCTTCTACAACCTGTCAAAAATGTGAAAATGCATTTTCTACCATAAATTGTGATATAGATAGATATAGATAGATAGATAGATAGACAGATATAAAACACAAGCTATTTTCTGGGTGTTGCCTGTGTTTTTGTAGCAATATATGCAAAAGCCTGGTATAAAGTTGCAATGAATGGCTTAAGAGATCTCTTGTATATAAGCAGGCTCAAGGAGGAACAATAGCTTAAGAGAATCATTTTAACCCCTACATATGGCAGATGGAGAGGAGCCGACTTACCCCCAAGCCATCCAGATACATGGCTGGGCAACCTTACGGAATGAACAGCTAATGGATATATGTGCCTGAGCCTGTATAATCAATTCATACTTTGACTAGGGCAAGAGATACAACATGATCTGCAGAAAGCAATCAGGTTGGAGAGCACTGCTTCACTGACTCCAGGACTAGTGGGGAAAGCATCAGTTGTGCTGTTTGCCATTTGCACCTTTTCCCCTTGAACAACCAGTACATTTGTTAATGAGCAATCCTCAAAGTTATGGTCATGCAAGTCCAACACCCAAGAATAAATACTCTGGTGATATTTTTACTCATGTCGATCTCACTTCAAGCTTGTCAAATCTACTTAATTTTTTTATTGCAATTCCAAGAACCGCCAACCAGAGATAGGTACAACAGATATTCACTTAGAACTAAAGAACAGGGAGCTTCTGAGCACATTCTGAACCTAGGAATTCGTTTTCAGTATCAGAACTGAAATCAACTCAGATTCCTTTCACACAAAAATCACTCCTCATCACCCCAAACTTTCTTCATTCCTGAAACTTCATTTAAGCAGGAAAGACTGTTTTGTTATTGCTACTATTGAACAACTGGAAGCCAGAAGCCCTTGTCAACTTACTGCAAATCATCCAGAGATCTAGTAGTAGATCCTGCAAGATCTTCTGCCCACACCTGAAGTAGATTCACAGGAGTCTATGAATTTAGTGTGCTTATTGCCTGTATTCTCAGATAGCCCACATATTTTAGGACACTTCCCAAATTGGTGAATAGAATTTCTTTTGAGATTAGTGGGCATGTTTCTTTTCACAAGAAAAACAACAACAGTTGTACTACATAATTCTGTCAGTCTATGATAGACATAAATGCTATTCCATATTCCACATACCAAAACCATTCAGTCAACCAATTTATCTCAACGTTTTCCAGATTAGATATTTGCAGCTCTGTGGATATAGCATGATTTTATAGGAGTACACAATGCGGCATTGGACACATAATTGAGCTTCATGGCCATTTCAGCTCTAAAACTCAGCAATTTTCTAGCTCTTATATCCATTAAGATATTTTAAACATGTGGGGAATACCTGTTGATGTCTCAGAAAATTGGGGGGGGGGCTAAATAAAATTTAAGAGATCATATAAATTTCCTCCAGTTCCCTATATAGTGCTTTGCTATTCAGCAGAGTAAATCATACAAAGTAAGGTAAGTTCTCATAACTTTTTGAATAAGTTATACAGGTCTCAGAATCCAGCTTTTCTTATTATTTATTTATTTATTCATTTATTTACCAGAGGGTAAGCACACTCTTCAATATTCAAAGTTGTGACTGGATCTTCAAATGTTAAAAAAAAGTTTTAAAATGTTTTAAGATCATCATTGGCATCCCAATGCTTTAACGTAACTAGCACCACAAGGCATACCTGGAAATCTAGTTCTTGGAAATTGGAAGGAGAGAAACAATAAAACATCTGTACTCGCACTGGGTCCTTGTTCAATCAAAATGAATCCATTTTCAAATTGAAGATTTGCACAAGTGCTAGAATAAGAAATACAGTGCAATAACACTGTAAACGACCCAGAGAGCTTCGGCTATGGGGCGGTATACAAATGTAATAAATAAATAAAATAAATAAGCACAATGAAATAGAAAATGAAGGAAATCTCTCACCTATTAAGTGTGCAAAAGCCACACTTTAAAGCAGGGTCTTGAAACTCTGTCAGCCCAAGGGCTAAATGGAAAAGCTCTCGGGGGCCACATTTCAGTAGTGGGCAGGACTGAAGGTAGAGAAGGCATGGGGACAAAAATACCAGCAGATTTTAGCAGCTTACAAAAAATATATAATTAGCACAAAATAAACATGAGATGTGTTTAAAAAGGCAGTGGTGACTGAAAAAAGTACTGAAAAAAGTACAGTATTGCTGCTCTTTCAAAAATCTGCAGCGACCACATCATTTAAAAAAAAAACTCCTCTGATTTTGTCACCGGGGTTGGAGCACCTCCCCTTTGACTGCTGGATATTCTGTGGCTCCTGCCTTTTTCCAGCAGCAGTTGGCAGGGGACAATGATGGCACCTGTCAACTCCTCAAGCTTTGTTGCTGCTCCAGTTGCTGTTCTTTCAAAGTTGTACATGGCCACAGAAGGAAAATGTCTCCTCACAAACACACCATGCCGATCTACAGCAAATCACCCAGAGATCCACCATTATATCCTGATCTATTTTCTGCCTACCCCTGCCATTTTAAAAGTGTAGCATCTAGAGTTTTACTTGAGGTTCAAATGCCTTCTCCAGTGCAGTGCTTGTACAAGGTCTTCCAGTTACCTCATCTTATAATACAGACAATACCAGATCTAAAAGAACATTCTCATTACTCTCACATATAGAGAAGATAGTTGGGCGCAGAGCAACCTACAAACAAAATTTTAATTCTGACTCACATGCTTAACTTTGGTCAGTGGCAAACCACACCTGAAGACTCGCTTAGACATGTTTGCACTAGCAGGTAATTTTATGATTTATACCTCTATGACATTCAGAGGTGAGACAGGGTTTTGTATGAAGCATCTTTCAGCTCAGAGGCAAATGCATTGTGCTGGGTCTCCCTGTTTTTTGGGTCCTTCTCCCATCCCTCAAGATCCAGATTGCTTTGCCAGCCTTCCATCTATTGATGCTGCTGGTAAATGCCAGGCTAATCCATAATACAACTACCAATCATTACTCAAACTGGCTTGTATAATTGAGACCTAGATGCATGAGCTGGGCGAGGTTGGCCTGACCCAGTTTTGTCCATCTGCATTTTTAGTGCAGTGCATTTTCTAAATGGCCCAGCATCTCTCTCCACCTCAGAAGCAAAGCTCTCAGCCTCTCTAGAAGACAGATTCAAAGGCATCACTTCTAAGGGGCCCAAACCATATTGACTAGTTCCGGGGTCTCTTAAGGTGACAACTGGCTCTGAAAGTTATGGCTTCTCCTCTGAGGATGACTCCAGTGGTAGCATGACACCACCATCCAGATGCCTCTTTGAAGCCCAAATGTAGCATATGTTAACAATAATACTCTCCTGCTGTTGTTCCCAGCAGCATACTGGAAAAGCACACTGCCTCATGACTTTGCCCTAGCCATCCAAGGTGGTGGCTATCACTACATCTTGTGGTAGCAAATTCTGTACTTTAACTATGTACTGTGTGAATTAGTATTTTATCTATCCTGGATCTCCCACTATTGGACTTCATTGGATTACCCCAGATTTTATTATTATGAGAAAAGGGGGAAAACCCCATCCACTTCTCCACACCATACATAATTTTATAAGCTTCTATTCCTTGTTCCTCTTTTTTCTAAGCTAAAAGCTGTAAGGCTAAAATGAGAAGGGAAGAACCATGTATGCTGCGCTAAGCTCCTTGGAAAAGTGCATAAAAGTGACAATAAATAAATAGTTTATCCATTCCTTCTCTTTAATTGGTTTTGCTATAATGCATTTTCTCTTAATTGTATCCTGATATTATTCAATGTCGCAACCATTTTTCCTCACCTTGGCATGATTGTGTGAACAGGGCCATTGTGTTGTATGAATAAAGTCATGTTAACAAACCATAGTTTTGTTAACCATGAACAATCCACAGTTCATAACCTGACAACAATCCATGGGTTCTTTTCATGGGTTGTTCATGGTTAACAAACCATAGCTTGTTAGTGCAGTTGGTTTCACACAACACAACAACCCACAGTCCAACCTTGAGTGAGCACTGTCATGTTGTGTGAACCCAGCCTAAGTAATTCTCAATTTGCTGATTGAAGGAAAGCAACAAACAATTTAAATATCACTTGTGAAAACAGCCAAGTGCTCTTATATGCTTGTGAAACATCTGGGAGATTTTATTCAAAAGTAGTAATTTCAGACTAGATTATAATTACCCCCAATCAATAATCTACCCATTAAGAATACATCAGAGAACATTTGTTAATAAAGCTGCAGTTGTACCAGTTCTTAAAGACATAATTTTAAGCTTCAGGTAAACCATCTTACTTGCATGTATGAGTTAACTTCATTATTAACCAAAAAACATGCTAAAAAAACAAATAGGCTAAAACAAATTTTTAATGATTTAGGCGTGTTTAAAAAATTATGGAAATCACAAGTCTGTTAGGTTAAATCCTCCTCCAAACTGTGTAATCAGAAATTCTGTCATTTCAGTATGCATTGACAAATATTCTTTCTACCCAGTCCTCAACATTGGTGCAAACTCTGCTAAAATGAACTGAGTTTACACTGGATAAATAGGCTAAATACTAGAGTCAGGGTTTATTTGTTTGTAACTTCAACAGTATAAATATTTTCAAGGCAACTTAAGAGTGCAATCCTACACATTTTTACTCAAAAACAAGTCTCTGTGGATTGGTTTGCATAATCACGGTGGCTTATTTCTTCCACTGAGTGTGCTGGCCAAATTTCTTTAATTACTCTCGATGGTGCAGTTTGCCATGTCATCCAAACCCAGACACCATGGCTTGCTTTGGGGAATAACCCAACAACAGCTTCTGCCATGCCACCCCCCACCCCCGCACTGTTCGGACAACACAGCAAGCAAGCCATGCCAGTAATTAGGGAAATCCAACCACGATCAGCGGGGTTAACAAGGCACCATGTCACTATCATGTGAACCAGATCCACAATCATGAGAACCAGTATGTCCAATGAAGCTTACTTCCAGATTAGTGTGCACACGATTGCAGCCTAAAGCTGTGTTTACTTTCTAGGTTGGGCAACTTAACTATAACCTATTCTTTAAATAAAGAAACAAAACATTCAAAACTAGCAGTTAACAAAGCAAAAAGTTTCAGGCCTCCCCATCAGCCCTCAGGGCAAATATGCTAATTGACTATCAAATCTAACAGGTAGGCAGCAATTGGTAAAAGAACAAAACAAAAAACTCATACGTTTTACATGTTTTTTTAATTTGGCTTTTATATTGCAAGTAGTGGTTTTAATGTTGTTTTAGTAATATAGTTTTATTGCTTTATGTATTATTGCTTTTATTTGAATTGTTGTACACTGCCTTGGAGACATTTGTGGAAAGGTGCTATATAAATATTATTGCCATCATGCTCATATAGTAACAAATACAGGGTGGTGGTTGTTTTGTTATTAATTATGGTGTTGTGGGTATTTGGAGTTAATATTTTTATAAATGTTTTATATAAATATTTTTGTATTTATTATGAGGGATTTCAATGTATTTAGGGTGCAATCCTATGCATGTTTAGACTTAAGGAAGTCCTACAACTCCTAGCATGTCCCAGATGGGAGTTGTAGGATTTTTGCCTGTCAAAACATGAATAGGATTGTGCCCTTAATCTCTCTGTACACCAGTTATAGATATTTAAAATATGGCAAGCAGTACATTAACCTATTTAATCATAATCATCATCCATCCCTGAATGTATTGGGTTTTATCAATGTTAGTTTAACATGTTCCATTCTTTTCAATGGGTCTATTCTAAGTAGGACTAACATTCGATATAATCAATTATGTGTAATAGTGACTTCCATATTAGGAGCTCACACAAATATCACTTTCCCTTTCACAACCTCAATAGAATTATCAAATGCACAAGGTGTTACCTTCAAAATACACTGTGCATTCATCAGAATTTTTGGTGGTAGTAAATAGGGCTGATATCTAGACTGACTTGAATTTGTCCACTCATAGGACTTATATATACAAATAGTATATAGCCTACATATCTGGGTGTGTGTTTGCCTGTTAATCCCAGTGAAGGGAGAACCTTTGCCACTGAGTTCCCAAGAGCAACAAGTAATTAAATACATCAAAACAACTAAGGTAACAATGTTTAACAACCACATAGTACAAATGGTATTCAGTGTAATTTGGTCATATATGCCCTTGTGAGATGAAGTACAATGTCAAAACCTGGGATCCTACATCAAACCATATTTTGGGCTACCATGTTTCTTCAACAGTTTTCACACAGAGGAATATATCCTCCCTCTCCATACCTAAGATCTGTAACAGACAAGCAAAATGAACTCACTAAGGATTATTCCAATTTCTCTGAAATTAGAAACTTGGTCATTCCTCTCATTTCATGGAAAGAGGCAAAGTGCCATACCATTCAGGTCCTTGCCCAAGTATTTTGTGCTGGCAACTGAAGGGTATCCGCTGGGATTACCATCATAACTCGACAGCATAACAGCAAAAATACAAGTAGTTAAATTTAAATAAATTTAGCAACATACAGGTTTTGTCAAAACAAGACATCAGCGGCAAGTGCACATCAAGTTGCTCCCCAACCAGAAAAACAAGCGCCATGTGCCTACCAATTTGTTCTGAAAGCAATAAAAATTAATGATCGCTCCACCAGTTAGGAAAACTAGAGCCAAGCAAGTCCTACACTTTACAAGAAATCCTGTCCTCTCCTCCTCCTCCTCCAATCATTACATACAGATGGAGGCAAACACAACACAATACCAGATACCCTTTTTCTTGTCAATCGTCCCAATATCAGAAGATGGAAACAACTGCTTTTGCTGAACTTAAGAGGTCTTTTTAAAATGAAAATTTCACTTCAACTAGCAACCCAGGATCCACTACTAAGTCACAGCCTGACCCAAGGCGGTTCTTAACAGAAGCAATACTATCATACAAACGATTAAACTGGCTTCCTATCAAGGCTCATCATACCGTAATAAACCATTTATCCTTTAAGGTGCCACAGCAATCTTTATGTCATATATATATATATATATATATTCAAGTGACAGTCTCTTTAACCAAACTGGTTCCAATTACAGGTCAGAGTTGCACCTGCCAACACTGACTAAAGAAAACCTGAAACACCTGCATTCAAATCTGTCAATTTCTAGCTCCAGCAAAGCAACATGTTTCTCACAACTCAAGTTTGACAGTTCAAAAACATACACACAAAACGAAAACAAACCTCAGATCCACTGTATATTTTAAAGACAAAGTAACTATGTATTGAATTTGACTGCCACATGTTGTAAGTGGTTCCAAAGACTTTGCAGATGTACACTTGATGTTTGTTGAATTCAAAACTTTTTATAGGAAAACCTGGCCCCCCTCCCAATTGCAAAAGAAGAAAATGGTTGTTCTTTAAATAAAATAAAATAATAAGCATTTAAGCCTCTAGTCAATGCCAGATGCAATCTCCTATGACATAGGAAATTTATCACTCACTGTTCACAAATGGTCTCAGTGTATGATAGCCTTATTTCAAGCACATACCAGCTTCACATTAGCTGCAGTCCCAATGCAAACCTTTTATGAGAATCACATCCTTGCCTTTTCATATACCATATCTGCCTTGTTTTTAGATTGCAATCAAAATCAGTCACTAAAGATGAGTCACAATAAAGAGTGGACCTATCATAAACCACATAAGCAAGCATATGACAGCAACGAAGTTTATAATAGTTTAAGTTAATAAAAGGGAGAACATGCTAAAGTTCATGACTCTGGCAAGTAATTGCATGGTTATTTACTATAAAAAGCCCTGCAGAAGTTGCAAGTAATTTTAATTAATGGCACATATTACATTAGAAACTGTACTGACTAGTAAGTGAACCACATATAATGAATTGTCAGGAAATTAATGCAAACCACACCTGCTCATAAAATAAAAAAGAACTAAACATGTTAACTGTATTTGAATATACTAAGGTATAGTACAGATTTATATCCACCAGGTGGCAATCATTATACACATTATATACATGTGCACTCAGAACCAGCTCAGATGTGACAAAACTACTATTTGCATGTTCACTAATTTATAAATAAAGCAAGGGAGTGTCTTTCTGTAATAGTTAAAGGAGTGCACAGAAGAGGGGCACTGAAATCACTCCTTTCTTCTACCCACAATCTGTTGCTCAAGGCCCCTTTTCCTCATTCCTGGTTCTGCTGTTCGAAGTGCATCAGGAAAGGAGAAACCTGACTGAAGGAGGTAAGGTGTACAAGAAAGGAGAGTTCATAACCCCTCTTCTATTAGCTTCTTTTATTGTTTAAGTAAGACACACATATCTCAGTCCTGACTTTGCAGGTGAACAGGGCAGAAGAGAAAGTGTCTGCTACCATCTAGCTTGGTCCTCAGACACTTAGGACACGATTTTATGCACATTTATAGACAGAAAAAAAGTCCTAGAACTTCCAGCATTTCTCTAGCCAGCTGGGCTGACAGGGGCTTGCTGTGAAATGTAGAACTTTTTTCTGTCTAAACTAGGGTGGTATCTTTAACAGCTGCATAGAAAAGGGAATTTCAGCAGGTGTTGTTTGTATGCATGCAGTACCTGGTGAAATTCTCTCTTCATCATACCAGTTAAAGCTGCAGGAGCCCTGCCATCTTTTGTATCTTGTAGCTCTAGCTATACTTTAGCAGCTTTAACTGTTGTGATGAAGAGGGAATTTAACCAGGTGTTGCATGCATACAAACAGCAACTGCTGAAATTCCCTTTTCTATACAACTCTAAACATGCACAGGATTGCATCTTTAGAACATTAGATAACATATCCAATGTTATCTTTACATTGTCCCTTTTTATATATGGTTTCTTTAACTTTTTTTAAAAAAAATTGATTGAGCCAAAAAAGCAACATTGAGTTTAATTAACTAACAAGTAGGCAATAAAGGTTTTCTTTACTGAACAAGTTCATTTTCAGATTCATTTTCTAGTTTGTTAATTTTTCCTAAGTCTACATGCTTTTAATTTCAAACAGAAAGGTTTGTATCCAATTGTGTCACCTTCCAAATGGACACTGCTGGTGGAATGGACTCTCCCTCCCACCTGCAGCCCCCTCCCCAAATCTGCTTCAGAGGGTTGAAGGACTCTCCTGAGCAGATTCAAAGAAGCTCAGGGGTGAGGAGAGAAAAGGGTCGACTTATTTCAGAGAAGACAAATATATATGTTTTAACAAGCCACACTCAAAAATCAACTACCAATTTCATTTTGTTTTTTCCATGGCTGTTTGTACATCACTTTAAACCATGGTTTAGAATTACAGGGACAAGCTTCAGCAAACCTGGGTCTTGCACGATTCTCACCCCTTATGATGCAGTCGCAAGGAGTTATTATGATGCATTTGCTCTTGTATTTATTTATTTATTATTTACAATATTTATATACTGCTCAATTATCTAACACAGATCCCAGAGCAGCGATTTTGACTAAATGCATCTTAGTATTATGTTTGGACTCAGATACGGGCTTAGTTCGGATGACACTTTAGGCAACGGAGGGGGGAAGAGGCAACCGTCAGTTGTGTTGCTTATTGTGTCGTGTGTTGGGTGACATACTTATTGTGTCGTGTGTCAGGCAACATACAACGCACACACAACTGACGGTACATTATTAAGCAATGGGGGGAAACAATGGGCTGCTCCACTGTTTTTCGGAGCCCCATTGCTTATTATGAGGCCCTGACCTTCAGCTGCGCGATGGAGGAGGGGCAACATGTCGTATGGAGGGCGCTCCAAAAATAACTTACTGTCCGTTGCCTCTTCCCCCCCCCCTGCCCCTCTGTTGCCTAAAGTGTCATCCGAACCACACCGTGTTTGGTTTTAACCACTGTTTACTATAACAAGCCAAATTCAAACTGTAATTCATGAAACTGTTGTTTCAGTTAATCATTGTTAACAGTAACCACAGTTTAGGGTTTGGATGCAATGCAGTTAATGAAACACAGAAGTGGAAGCTTCGTATCTACTCTTCATAGCCAAGTCAGAGGAGGAAAGAAGGAGAGAAGAGGGAGCATATATATGGCCAAGGCTCACATAGGCCTCAATGTGAAACCATGGTTTAGTGCTACATACAAACACAACCTTTTAATGTAACTTTCTGGCACCACTCCCGGTACACATCTTAAGGCAACCACCTTCCCCCCCTAACAACCAACTTAAGCAATCCCTGTATTTAATGCCACACTCTGCAGACTTTTCATTAAGCCCTCTCCTCCTTCCTCGGGCTAATTATAGTGCCAGATTGAGATGTAGGCTGACCATATGAAAAGGAGGACAGGGCTCCTGTATCTTTAACAGTTTCATAGAAAATGGAATTTCAGCACGTGTCATTTGTATATATGCAGAACCTGGTGAAATTTCCTCATCATCACAAAATTAAAGCTGCAGAAGCCCTGCCCTCTTTTGTACATGGCCAAGAGGACAGGGCTCCTGCAGCTTTAACTGTTGTGATGAAGAGGGAATTTCACCAGGTTCTGTATGCATACGAACAACACCTGCTGAAATTCCCTGCCCTTTGCAACTGGTAAAGATACAGGAGCCCTGTCCTCCTTTTCATATGGTCACCCTAAGATAGGGAAACAATTATTTATAGGGCAATCCTATACATGCCTATACTGAAGTAAGTCCCACTGAGTTCAATACCCAGGTAAGTGGGTATAGGATTGCAGCCTTAACAAATGAGTGGAGAGAAAATGACATAGTTACAGAAAAGTATACATAAGGAAGTCAAAAGTGCAATATTATGCATGTTTATTGAGAAGTCCCTCTGTATTCAATACAGCTTACTCTCTTGTATGCGTTTATAGGATTTCATCCTAAATTTCTTAGGCATTACAAGGAAGTATACATTTCCATTTTAAAACGTAATTTCCATCCAATCCAGGGTCTGCTCAGTTTCCCTGGGCCTTTGATCAAGCCAAGCTATTGCACTGTTATCTTGCTTGTGGGCTCCCTATAAGCTGGACACTATGCAAACAAAATGCTGAATGAAATAACCCTTTGGTCTGATCTAACAGGACTCTTCATAAGTTACTGTACCCACAGGGGAATAAACATATTCACCTATACAGAAGAATAAGAGAATAAAAATTCTCAGTTTTAAAATCCCTATTACATGGATGGTCCGAACTACTTGCAAGTTACTGCATATCACTCATCTGATCAGCCAAACCTAACCTCTATTCTAAGAGGAGAGAAAAGCTGGAGATGTAGAGAAGAGAGCAAATGAATTGAACATGATTAGATACCTTAGCAGATTGTATTTCACATACTTTAATTTTCCCTGCCTCAATTCTGTCATACTACAATCATAAAACATCTGAATTCATATAACTATTAATCTGCATAGGGCACATTTTTCTACTTATGCTGCTAAGTACTGATTAGGAAGTATTAGATTTGCTTTACACATTTCTTGTGATGCCAACTGGTGTAGCACAGTGGCTTAGAGTACAAGCTGCATGCACCTACCTTACAGGACTGTGGTAAGAATTATGGTAATTCTTTATATAAAATATTTGAAGTACAAATAATACCTATCTCTATTAGTATTGTAACTGGTAAGCAAAATATCACATCTGGATGGAAGAGCAAGGAGGCTGAAAAAATTGTGGAATTCCCTGAGGAATTCCCTCGTGTCAGAGAAAGAGAGAACAATGCTGATGTGGGAACAGGGAAGAGTAGAAATATGATTATCCACCAAGTCTCTATGAGACAATGCAAATCTCTTTCCCTAACCAATACCATGGGCAGAGGCAGTTAACACCTCAGACTCAAGTATCACATTTTATTAAGATACTATTTGTGCACACTCTAATGAATATCCATCATATTCACTGTCCTCAATACATCTGACAAAGCAGACAATGATGTGATTAAGCTTTAAAGATGCTAAAACACTATTTTGGTTTTGCTGCAGACTAATATGGCTACTCTAGAATTAAAGAAACAACAGTGACTGAGATGGGCAACTGTTACAAGGAAAAGGAGCATAGAATGCAGGTAGTTTGGTGCTTACTGAAATGGCAAACTAGTAACTGGGCTATACCATTTATTTTGGAATGCAGACAAGGACTCAAGCAAATGTATGTTCCTCTATGAAAACCTTCACCCACATAGACAACTATTATGTCAGGGAGATGCAATGTTAGTTCCTTGTGTGCAGAGAATTTTGCATGGAGATGCATTCATTATGTGAGCCCCAACAGCAGTCTGAAGTGTTAAGAGCCCAGAGCCAGATTTACCACTTCAGTGACAACTAGGTCCCTGTTCTTATTAGGAGCCTTTCATCCCCCATAAGTTTCTCTGTTCCCCACTTTACAATCAGTGACTATTATGCCCTTCCCCTCTCTATGCACTCCATGATTAAACACTCTCAGACTTGCCCTGTGTCCAACTACCCAAGTTCCCTTTAGGAGCCCCTTGTGACTGCTTTGTTTTTCCACAACACTCCTGTTTTTCCTACAAAAGCTCCTATTGCTTCCCCAAAGGTAGTTAATCAATCATCCTGGGGGCTGGGCTAGCCCATTCCCAGCCACTCTGGAAAGGGGGGGTGTACATCATCTCTGAGGGAATGCTGGGCATGCAGAAGGTCCCAAGTTCAATCCCTGACATTTCCAGGTAGGACTAGGAAAGAATGCCTGACCGAAACCCAGGAGAGCAACTGCCAGCCAGCAAAAACAATATTGAGCTAGATGGATCAATGAGCTGACTCAGTAGAATGCAGTTTCCTATGTTCCTTTTCGTGTATATGTCCCATTCACATACAGAGCAGAAAGTGGGATCTTCCTTTAATAATAAAAGGGATGTGCCGGAGAGAAGTGCTGAACCCTTCTCTCCTCAATCAGCTCCAGACAGTTTTCTGTTCTCTGTACACTTTCAGTTTTGGAGATAGGGGGGAAAAAAGAAGTAGGCAGGGCAACAGACTGGAAAAGGGCACCAGACCCCTTTCCCACGCTTGCCTTTCACTATTAACGTACAACCACATCCCCCAATTTATACATGAACAAGTGGTCCTGTTGCATCTAGTTTGGCCCTGAGTACTAACCCAGGAGCAATACATCTGAAATTAGAAAATAGATCTAAAGGTGTTGAAAGTAGGCAATGTTCTGGTGAGAGAAAAATCTGGCCTATACAATGACTAGAACAAGATGGTACAGAATTTTATTTATATAAGAAATTTATATGTCATCATCATAAGAGATGGTTCTAGGGCAGTTTGCAATAGAAGTCATAAACTATAATCAGCATTAAAACGGATGGTACCATTTGAAAGACTGAAAAGTGGAACACCATTTTTGAATGCTCCCCTACATAAATAAATAAAGAATAACAATGCAAAGCTGCTTGGTTAGAAACTCACTCCAAGATATATGAAGGGGGTTTTCGGGAGGAGGGTGCCCAGAGAATATAAACAGAAATAGGGAAGTAGAAACTAGATTTTTACCATCATAAGAGATTTATAAATAGGTCTTTCAGAATACTAGAATCTGGGGGCATCAAGTGGAGCCGAAGGGTGGAAGATTCAGGACAAACACAAGTACTTTGTCACACAATACACAGTGTAACTATGGAATTCGTTTTTACCAAATGTAATGATGGTCGCCAATTTGGATGACTTTAAACGGGGATTACCCAAATTCATGGAGGAAATGGTTACTAGTCATGAGGGCTAGGCAGTACGTCTCCGAATACCAGTTACTGGGTAACACCAGTATCGTGCTCATGCCCTGCTTGTGGGCTTCCCATAGGCATCTGGAGGGCCACAACGGGAAAAGCATGAACTAGGCCTTTGGTTCGACCCAGCACAGCTCTTCTTAGGTCCTTACCAGAAGTGAAAAGCGGTATCTCTCCCCGCACCTACCACCTGCAATTTTAAGGATCTACCATTGAATCCACTTTACCTCCCCATACTCCTGCATATGTAGAAACCAGGCCAAAGACCTTGCAAGTGGCAGTGGAGGGAAGGGAGAAGAGATGGGAGCAACTTGTGGCAGAACACACCCGTAGAGGAGGGAATTCTGGGAGACTGCCGGTAGGGCAGCGGGGAGGCTGATAGTAGGGAAGGGACTTGAAGGAGAGGCTGAAGCAAAGTTTGAGGAGGAAGCGGGGGAGAGGAGGTAATAATGGGGTTTTGAGAGAGAAGGTGAATTTGGACGACACTTTAGGCAACGGAGGGGGAAATAGCGTAGTGACCGCGCGGTATTTTGGCAGCAGCACAGCAGCACCAGCCACACATGTTGCCCCTCCCCCGCAGTCACGTGGCTGAAACTCCCAGTGTCCTCCAGCTGTATCCCAGCATGCAAGGGAAGTTCTGCCAGCTGTATCGGGGAGCAGCAGGGGTATTTTGGCTGCTCCAGCCAGCAAACTCTATGACCAAACAGAACAGTACATGGAGAGGGGGGAGGGTTCCCTCCACACCACACTTTAAGCAATGGAGTTCGGGATAAACAACCTGCAAGCCCATTTTTTTCCTCCGTTGTTTAAGTGCCCCAAGTAGCCTACCGTCACTTGTGTGTGCGTCCTGTGCGCCCCCCCCCCCACGACACAATAAGCAACACAACTGAAGGTTGTTTCCCCCCCTCTCTCGTTGATTACCATGTCGTGCGAACCAGGCCAGAGAGTCTCCTTCAGCTGAAAGCGGGCGTCTGGGGATCTCAATCATGGTTTGGACAAGGGTGGGGCCATCTGGAGGTGAGCGGGACTGAGACAAGAGGCACTCTGGAGATTTTACCAAAACAGCGGAAAAAAACTGGGAAGCGACGAGGCAGGAGGACCGGGATGGGGGGGGGGGAAGAAAACGAGAAATCTGGGCGCAAAAGAAACAAACTCACCCACCGTCCACTCACGTCCCGTCTCCGACGTCCAACAGGCAAATCCTCCGCCCCCCCCCCCCCACTCCACACTAGAGCTGTGTCAGGCGCTTCCTCAGAAACCGAAACTAACTCGCCCCGCGTTAGCTTTTTCTCAGAGGGGGGGGAGGGAGTCCGCCGAGGCAGGACTCGAACCGGCGGCTTGATAAGAGCTCGAACCGGCGGCTTGATAAGAGCTCACACACAACTTCACTCACCCGAGTTCTTTTCCTTCCCGAGCGGCGCTCGTACTCTTCACCCCCCCCCCTCTTTCCTATTTCGCTCCAGCTCTTCTCCTCACGGGGGCGGGTGAACGAGACCGCGAATAGTATTGGACCGTCTCGGCTCCCGTAGCCTCCCGTCGCGTCCTGAGGTGATCAAGAGGCGCTTCTCTCTCCCTCCCCCTTTCCTGCTTCTCTCCCGGTTGTTCGAAAAAAGGGTCCCGGCGGGCTGGAACTGGGGAGTCCGGAGAGGGGCGGCGAGAGGAAGAGAGGAAATGTAAGTGCTGGCTAGAGGCGGGGAAGGGGCTGAGGCGAGCGTGAGGGGGAGAAGAAGGGGATCCGGGGTAGTTTCCACCATCTTCCTTTCCCAGTCCGGGAGTCGGTGTCTCTCTTGCGAGGGCTCCGCGGTCCAGGTGTGCACGCTTTCCTCAGAGCCGCTGTGCTCTGAGTCTCCTCACCTCACAGTACTGCTCTATAGGCCGCCTCATCAACACACGCGTCTTCCTGCTCAAGCGCTGGCTCTGCACGTGTGTGTGCAGCATCACGGACATAACACGTCACGCAGCCTTCTCTAACCTGGTGCGTTTCAAATGCTTTTGGACTTCAACTGCCATCAGCCCCAACCTGCATGGTCGGTGGTCCATAACGCTGGGAGTTGATAGTCCAAACCGTCTGGAAGGCTGCATTCACGGGGTAAAACTTCCATGTTGCTTCAAGCACGACGTGTTTTCCAAGTAGGTCAATTCACATCTTCCGCTTACCATCTAATGTAAGAAAACTAAAGGGTGTGTAATATGCGCAGGTGTGCCATACTCTCGATATACAAGTAGTTCCTGGATGACTGGGCTACATGGGTGTCCCGCTGATGAACAGTTGTAGTGGTCAAGCTCTTTTTGCAAGCCTATAGGTTTTGAAAGTGAAAATGGAGTCACCAGTAATAGTTATGGTGAGATCCAGGTGCTTTCAGAAACAAGGGTCACAGTGCTAACAGTCAGAAGGCATTGTGCAGCTATTACACCTTTTTTCCCTTAGCAGATCTTTTACATTAAGAAAACAGACATGGTGAGAAAACATGGAAGGATTATGAGTGGAAAGTTGTAAAATTATGCGAATGAGGCAGGGCAGTGGTCAATAAAGCTTCATCTGGAAGCACCTCCAATAGAAAACTTCCATACAGGAATGCTAAAATAATAGAACTATAATACAATTTTATAGTACTCCAAGTAATATGATTACTAACCAGGGTCACAAAGTAGCGTGCAAACTTTTGACCAGCCAGGGTAAAAAAAAATGGTAGTGTGGAGAAAAAGGTGGGTATGATGGAAGCCCATGTATGTAGTTTTCAAGGTTAAAACATGCTTTAAATAAATAGAATGGATGGATGGTTTTGCACGACACATTAGACAACGGAGGGGGAAATAGCATACTGACCGTGCGTTAGGTAGGTGGTGCTCCCCACACGACATATTGCTACTCCATTCTTTGAGCAACTGAAAGTTCCGGCGTCCATCTTAGTTGCCTCGTCTCCTCCCTCCCCCTCCCTCAGTCCTCTAGCCGTATCCCAGCATGCACTGCAAGTTCTGCTGGCTGTATCAGAGCAGCTGGGGGTTTTCAGCAGCTCCGGCTGGCATAACTCTATTCCCACACAGAATAGTCCACGGAGAGAGGGGGTTGGTTTCAGACGACACTTTAAACAACGGGCTTCCAGCTAAACAACTTGCAAGCCCGTTGTTTCTCTCCATTGCTTAGTTGGGCGCCATAACGTACCGTCAGTTGTGTGTGTGTGGTGTGTAAACCTCCACACGACACAATAAGCCACACAACTGACCGTTGCTTCCCCCCCCCCCCCCCGTTGCCTAATGTGTTGTGCGAAACCAGCCGATGAGTTGCTTTGCAAACATAATTAGTTTTAATCAGGGAGATTTCAAAAGTTTTGAAGCTATTTAAGAGGAATTTGAGTGTATGTGTTTTGACCTGAAAAATCCAAATCTACCTGTACTTAAGAGATACTCTTTGGCCTGATTTGCTCACAGTGACAACTCTGAGTATGGAATCGTGGGTTGTCATTGAACGATGGGCTGTCATTTCCTGTGAACCCTGCACTATGGTTTAACTATGGGTTAACCATGAACAACCCTGGAATAGAAGCTATGGTTTCTTGTTTGGTTGTGAACTCTTAAGCTGTTCGTGGTTAACAACCCATAGTTAAACCATAGTGCAGGGATCACACATAGCAACAGCCCATGATTCAGCAATAACCCATACTCAAGCTGTGCTTTGGGTTGTCGTTACGGTTGAAGCAGTTATCTTTGAAAGGGGCTCATATTCAGGTATTTCAGTGCCAGTGTTGTAAACAGATTTATCTTGAAAAGATTTGTAGTAGTTTAATAAGAGAATAATGAAGTTCGAACGACACACTGTAGCTTGTCATAGGTTATTTAACCTATGACCAGTCACCATGCCCGCGGGAACCACATTGGCTCAATTCGGATGACACGATAGTCAATGGTGGGGTAATAGTCAACTTTACAGTTGTTCAACTAGGGGGTACTCCCCACACAACATGGTAATAAATAATCAACTGTGGTGTGGATTAGGATCAGCACTGACTTGACTATGACAGCATTCAGATGACACAATAGTCAATACAACTGACGATTGTTTCCCCCCCCCCCCCCCAAGTTGCTTATTGTGTCGTCATCGAGCCATTGAATATCCAGCCTCCACTTGGGGGTTGTCATGTCATACAAATTTGATGAGTATGGATTATGTGAGGGTTAATCAACAGATCATGTGCTATCCAAGGGTTGTTTAATTTTCGCATAACTCACACTCGTTCGGTTCGTATGACATGACAATCCACAAGCAAGGGTTGCATATTTAAAATGGTGGGCTGCATGTGCCACAGCCTCACCTGTGGGTTGTCATGTCATGCAATTCTCATGCTTTCAAGCAATGTGCGTGTTGCTATTTTATTTTGTTTTATTTATAATAGTACATATGAGTTGCCTTTTGTCCTAAAAGGGCCCCCAAGTCAACATACAATTTTAAAATTGAAAACAATATTATATATATTAAAAATAAGAGAGAACAATTTTTAAAAGCAAAGAGTGGAGTTCATTTCATTTAAAATAATTCAAAGTTGAAGCAGCACAGAAAAGTTTTAATGATCCTCCTAAAACAAAACAAAGAGGGACCCAGTCTAGGAAGGAATATTGCCACAACCTAGCACTTGTTGGAGGTGGATCACACATACTGACGCTAAAGCAGATTGTAAGTTATGTGGTATCTGCATCCAGGATTCTGGGGTATCATAGCTCAAATTTAACTATAGTTTAATTATGGCTTGTTGACCATGAACAACCCAGGAAAGTACCCATGCATTGTTGTTGGGTTGTGACCTCTGGGTTGTTCGTGGTTTACAATCCACAGTTAAACCATGTAATAACCCACAATTCAACACCAACCCATATTCAACACATATCCTGGGTTGCTACATGTGAACAAGGTCAAAAGCTTTGCCCCTAAGACCAAGGATGATAGGCAAGATGGCTAACACTACCTCTTTACCAGCATAAACTGGATCTTGGAGCCATGGTGTGAAAAAGTCCCTCCAGATAACACAATAACCAACCGTTAACTATTTAACCCACCATTGGTTATCATGTTGTCCAAACCCAGCCATTTAGCATTAAACGATGCATAGTTTGGTGTATAAACCAGCTTTCTGTAACACTTCAATGTTGAAAAAATTGAAATTTAAAAATAAAAAATGGCTGGCCATATCAAAGACTTTTGGTTGAAATACAGTCTTGATATGTTTGCGGACAGTTTTTGCATACCCACAACATACCTCCTGTTTTCCTGTTCCTGGGTTGATTCTATCAAAATGTCAAGGAAATAGCTGTTTGATGTTTGTAAAATGGTATTAAATCATACCAATATATTTAACATGACAATATAAAAGCAGATATGAAAACAATGAAATCATAAACAGTTGTTCTGAGATAATATTGTATGCTACCTCTGTACTTCTAAACCTTTTATTTCTTGTTCTTATTAGGAAATAATGCATATATTTGAGTTATCACTGAGATAATAGTGGTTTTAGCAGCCTTACCTGGAGTAATTCTGGGATAAAGGACTACTTAAACCAAGGAAGAAAGTGTTGCCCATCCTGGCATAGTTATGAATGAATAAAAGGGAAAGAGATGGTAATGTTCACACAATAAACAAATGTTGATTTTATTTGTAAAATACTAAATATTACAATTATTATTATTATTATTATTATTATTATTAAAAGTTGGAACTATTTACACAGTGTAGAAGCTTTTGACATTGCCCAATATTTATTATATCAGCTATCTATTGTGCTTAATGAGAAACCCTCTCTGTATGATAGATTGATAACATTTCAAACAGCTCTTGCAAAACTGCATTTCATTTCCAAATGTGCAGACCTGCTCTTTCCAATTTCTCTTTTCTAGGGCTGATTACTGGAAATCTCAACCCAAGAAATTCTGTGATTACTGCAAATGCTGGATAGCAGACAACAAGCCTGTATGATGGTCTACCTACTGTACTTTTAAGTGATTCCAAAGTACAATAATTTGAATTTTATAACTTAGATTAACTTTTGTCAGTAGGTCAATACAGCCTTGGAAATAAGTAGAGTGAATAGTGGTAGCCCGCTCCCTGTTTCAGTCTCTCTGTCTAGAGACAAGGAACACAATCCCTACACACCCTCTGCTGCATTGCACTATGTTGGCATTAGAGCAGTAGCTAAATCCTAGCAAACTCCATGCTTATCTGGGATCCAGATTTATTGATTAACCCTATTATCTAATTCAAAAGTTTCAGTTTCTTCTTTAGCTTTCCCTATGACTGTTTCCCCCCCCCCCCCCCCGCTTAAAAAAAATAAAGTTTGGTAAGCCAGTCAGCTGCAGTATCCTGGCCAGTGCTGCGGAGGAAAACAAACAGGAGTAAAGAGGAAAAAAGCACCATAGACAGGAAACAAAAAGAAAGCAAACTCCAGTGCTTGGAAAAAGAAAATTCATTGTGCGCTACATATTTTGGAGATGTCTCTTTCTTCAGGAGGTATAAATAAACCCCAAAAAATAAGAATAGTTTTGTATAGATAACACCCTGTTACTTATCTGGATCATCGTTTTAAAAAGTATGTGGTCTAATGGGCTTAATGAGGACTTAGACTTCTCTGGGTTAAAACAGAGGCAGCAAAGTGTATACAGCACTAATTGATAGCATATATGTGAAATGTTGACTAATTTACAACAGGAGCAGTGCTTGAGGTTCACTGGGGTCTAGTTTAGCTTTAAATCGCCTGGGATATATAAGATACATCTCAGGTTTGCATATTATATGAAAGCTATATATACCTTAGATAAAGGAATTATTGCCTGTTTTAGAGGGAAGAAATTGAATGGCTATCCACAGGTTAGTTCACGCCCGTGTTTGTGGGGAGGGCAATGGTTTATGTAAGGAATGGATTTGTTAAAGGTCGTGTAAATGTAAAATGATCCTGTTTTTATTTTTATCTAGTTAGAAGTCAGAATAGGGGAAAATTTCATGTCATGTTAAAGTGAGATTTGATTTTTAAAGTTGTTTTACAATGTGAAACTCTACCATGGATAAGTACCTTGAACTTTGTAATAAGAAACAGGGTGTTGTCTAGAAAACATTATTCTTTTTTTTGTTTGGTTAATTTATAGCTCCTGAAGAAGGAGATAAGTCCAAAATGCATAGGACACAAGAAATTTTCTTTTTCCAAGCACCAGAGTTTGCCTCTTTTTTCTTTCAAGTGCTCAGGGGAACTATACTACCCTTTTGTATCTCATTGGAAATAAACTTAAATTACCACTTGGTAATAAATCTGTATTCACTAGAATAACTCAGTTGAAATGCTGGTATGCATTCTCCATATACTTCCTTATCTACAATGCTCTGGGGGTTGTATTTAGTTCAGTGCTCAGCATTGTTGCCATTTTAAAGTGCCATACCTGTGATATATCTATATTTAAATAATTTAATGTTTCAAGAAACTTTCTGATTGGAAGTAAATGGAATCTAAATTTCCATCTTCCCAATTTTGTGTGTTTCTTATATATTTAACTTGGTAGCCTATTTATCTTCTGGATTTTTTATCAGTTGCAAGGTTCTTATTTAAGTTATGCTTAACATACATTTGAATTTACAAACAAATTTCCAAAACAGTTAAAAACAAAAGAAAACAATTTAACAAATAATTAGAACAAGAAAATAAAAACAGCAGATTAAAAGAGCTGTAAATGTGAAAGACAGTAGCAGGATAAAAAGCAGTGGAATAAAGGGTCTTGGGAAGCAATCCTCCACTACTTTACTCAGAGTAAGCCCCGTTGAACTCAGTACATCTTACTTCTGAGTAGACATGCACTGCTCATATGAAACCTTGTTGGCACTGCCATAAAGCCAACTAAAATGCTTGAGATATTGACTTAGTGCCTCAAACTTTAAACAGCAAGTCTTCCTGAAGAGAGCATTCTATAAGCGAGCCGCCACCATAGAAAAGTCCCTTTCATGAATACTACCTGCCTTTCTGATGAAAGCGGGAGCACGTGGCGTAGGGCCTCTGATGCCATTCTCAGTTTTTGGACAGTTTCGTATGGAACACAGCACATTAACCATATAGTGCTTGAAAAGTTAAACCTCTTGTATTCTTTTGAGCTTTTAGTTTCTGATTGGTGCACTTATCCTTAACCAAATTTTCATATTTCATTTGTGTTCAATTGGAAATAGTTTCCCTCCAAGTCACGTTTCTATGAATTTTAATTATGTCTCTTTTTCTTTTAAAGAGCATAGACTTTCATGAAAGAGGAAAGAACCATAAGGAAAATGTGGCTAAGAAAATTAGTGAGGTACTTCAAATGTGACTTTGCTTAACCCTAAACATATTATTTTAAATTCCAGTATTATGGCACCCATTTTTTTACTTTTTCAATCATAGATTAAAAAAAAAAGTTTGGAAAAGGCAAAAGAAGAGGAAAAAATGTCAAAGGAATTTGCAGCCATGGAGGAAGCTGCAATGAAGGCTTATCAAGAAGATTTGAAAAGGCTTGGAGTTAAGGCAGGTAGGATCTGAAACAGCCAAAGCGACGAACCATAAGCTTGAGCTAGCTTGCCTGCTCCAACACAAGTTTACAGATATTCTACCCTCACTCAGCAGCAGCACTCCAGTGGTAGATTAGAAATGACAATGGGTGTGTTTGGACGACACTTTTAGTCCAAGGAGTGGAAATAGTCCACTCCATGAATGCCTATTTCAGGGTTTCCTTTGGACAACACGGAAGTGCTGCTTCGTGGAGTAGACTATTTCCACTCCGTCAAGTTGTTATCTCTTCCCACCCTCAGCCTTCCCCACCGAATGGTGGCGCTGGTTGCCGCTTACCTTACCAGGGCACCGCCATTCCATGGGGATGAGCGGAGGCGGGAGAAGAGATGCACCGTGGAGGAGAGAAGGCTCTGCTGGGGCTTCTTTCTCCAGCAATGGCCACAGCGAAGGGGCGCCGTGGCTGTCAGCTGGATTGCACTCCCTGACACATGAGGAGACCATTCTGAAGCCTCTAGCTTCTGTGATGGCAGTCCATGGAGAAACCCACCATCCCCGCCACAGAAGCAAGGGGTTTTGGAATGGTCTCCTCATGTGTCATGGTGCATGATCCAGGCTCCAGTGAAGGATGTGTCAGCGCCGAGAGACATCATCCCTCACGGGATCACGGGGCTCAGCGCCGATGCATCCTTCACCATCAGGGCCATGGCAATAGGGAAGTGGGCAGCTTTAACGACACCGCCCCTGTTGCTATGGCCCCAACGGAGAAAAATGTGTTGGTGCGGAAAAAACCTCTCCGCTGAGAGTGTATCATTTGTCTTGGCGGTGCCTCTTCTGTCCCCATTTAGTTTCGAGGCAGAGAGTGGGGAGAGCTGTGATCATCAGCTCTCCCCGCTCTCTTTCTCGAAACTAGATGGGGACAGAAGCAGTACCGCCTCATCTCCATAGCAACAGGGAAGGGGGTGGCTACAACAACTCCGTCCACTGCCCTGTTGCTATGGAAATGATGGAGATGGAGGGGCGCGCAAGGATTCGAGCTGTTGCTGTGACGAGCAGGATGGATTCTTTCTCATCCCGTCCCCATTCATGAAAACAAGGGGAATCCTTTGCTGAGGCAGGTGGATGCTTGCGCACCCGATTCCCTTGCATCCCTCCTGCCTCAGCAAAGGATTCCCCTTCTAATCTTGTGAATGGGGATGGGACATAGAAGAATCTGTCCTGCTTGTCACAGCACCAGCTCAGGTCTTTGTGTGCCCCTCCCATCACCCCAATATCGATGGATGGGTTTCTCCCATGGTTGGACAATTCGCATACAGCCGCAGGAGGCATCCTTCACCCACCCGCCGCCCTGTGATTAATTTGGGGATTGGCTTAGGGGATGGAAGGTGGTCCCTCTATCCCCTCGAGCCTATCTCCAAATGGATCGGGGGGGGGGGGCGGGTGGTGGTGGCAAGGGACGTGCACATCCCAGGGAACACGTGGGGTGCTGCAATCAGCAGCGCCCCACTCAGGGATGGCATGTGCCCATGCTGGGAAACACATGGGGAGCCGAGGACAGCACGATCAGGCTTCCCCAAGTGCTTGCTGGCACGGGATTATTTACCCTGCCAATGGAGCCCCAGTGGGCTAGAGCAGCTGGGGTTTCTGCCACTCCTGCCTCGTGACACTGTTGCCAGGGAAAATAATCAGTGGAGCCTTCCATATGACACAATAACTAACGTTTGTGAAGATAGTCAGCTCTGCAAACCGTTGGTTATCTCCGTTGGTTATCTTTTTGAAATAACCAACTGTGGTGTGGTTTTTGCCCGACAGCTGACACATTAGTCAACGGTGGACTGTTTAATCAACCGTGGATTAAATAGTCCACCGTTGACTAACGTGTTGTCCAAACTGAGTCAATGAAGGCAGGAGTGCCCTCAGAATGCCTGGCAACTGTACTTCACCACCAGTCGTGACATCACCCATAGTTGGCATCCTTAGCACCTGCCAGTCAACCTTCAGTAATTTTGCATGATGCTGTCAGCATTCAGTCGTGTCCCTCTATGCCATTGTCAATGAAGAACGCAGGAGCAGTAACCATTGTTTTGGGAGAGATACATTAGATATTCACCAGGTAGAGCGTCCTGAAAAAGGAGGCAGCTCAATTGCTGGAGTTGTTTCTCCTCATAACTACAAAAGAATTTACAGGTAAAATAAGTCATTGATATTTTCAGTCTTTTAACAGTTGCAGGATTTGTTTAGCCTAGAACAGAGCACCAACTCTAGGAGTTGTGAGGCTTGTGTGTTTGTTTGCTTTTGAATCTGGAACTTCATGTTTCAGAATCTGTAGGTCAGAGTTCAACACCAAAACAGCAAGAAGAAAAGAAAGAAAAGAAGGAAAAGAAGGAAAAGAGAAAAAAAGACAGACAGACCACCAAAACTTCATCAGATGAAACAAAGGAATGGGTGCAAGGATTTTCTCCAGAAGGCTACATGTATTATTACAACACTATATCTGGAGGTAAAGGAGTAGCAAGGAATTTAAATTTTAAGTATTCAGATATCTGGAAATGTGGCTTCTTTTCATTCTATCACTGTCTTTTCTGACCTTTCCCGCCAGAATAAAATAAATGTTTGCAGCCCAAAGTGAAAGTTCCTTAGATAAAGTAATATTTGGCCACAGACCTCTTTTCGATTTGTTTACTTCAGACTATCCATCATTGTTCACCATATACTTTTATATGTCATTCATAATATGTCAGTATAATTTCTCAAAATGCAGACAGAACTGAACCGATTTTTTTTCTTTTTTTCTTTTTTTATGATTAAGAATCACAATGGGAGAAACCAGAAGGATTTCAGGACAACTCTCAAGAATCCCAAACGGTAATTTAATGTATAAAAACAATAGGGGTGTGCACACTAAAAAATACCATCTTTTATCGTTATCGTCATTTCGGACCAAAAAAATTATCGTCTTCATATCGTAGGTGATTCCTATCGTCTTCACAATAATTATCATTAAAAAACAATATCTTTAGCAGAAATAAAAAATGCCTATAACTTCTGTATTTTAAAAGTTAGAGGCTTGAAACTTGGTCACAGTGCTTATGGGGTATGCCTACGTATGTGTATGAAATTTGAGATCGATCCCTCCAACCCTCGATTTTATATGAATTTTTTAATGATCGTTTCCATTCTGACAGGTCTAAATGAACGCACATGGCAAGCTGTCATTACGGAATGACAGCTCGCCCCGTGCATTCATTCAGACCTGTCAGAACGGAAACGATCTTTAAAAAATTCATATAAAATCGAGAGTTGGAGGGATCGATCTCAAATTTCATACACATACTTAGGCATACCGAATAAGCACTGTGCCTCTAACTTTTAAAATACAGAAGTTATAGGCATTTTTATATGGCAGTCCGATAAAACAATAAAATCACCCAAAAATTATCGTCTCCGATTATTATCGTAGGTTTTTCTATTCTATCGTCATCATAACTTTTAGGCATGATAGAGAGCATATCGTATCGTTTTCGTAAATTCTAACAATACGATACACATCCCTAAAAAACAAGTCCTGTTTTTCTCTTATTGTTATACTGAGTTTCCAGCATAATTTACCCTTCTCTCCTGTTTAGGGCATACACACACTGGAAGCCCTTTGGACCCTTAGCAGCTTCCCTTGCCATTGTTGGAGCTATTGCAATCCCTATCTGTTCTCGTTCCCCAGACTGACCCAAGAGCTACTGGTCACCCTGCAAGCTGAGATTACAGGGATGACACGATTAGAGGAGGAGCTGCTGTGAGATCAGAAAAGCATGTTGGATGGCTCAGGAAATGCTACCCTTTTTGCCATCCATCACTGTCTTTCCTCCCATTGAATTCTATGGGAGAGGTTTACAGGCTGCATTAGGAACGACTATTGAAGTATAGTCCAGGGCTGATCCTAGTTTTGTTTCCCTGTCAGATGTGTTTCCAGTTGCAATTCTTCTACATCTGTTTGCAGAAATGAATGGCTCCCATTTACGACTGTAAGAAAACAAATACTGAGTCTTGTACTGATAGGCAATTCACTAGTTAACTTGTATTAGTGACATTTTTACTTGTATTAATTTACTGAGCAATTGTTTTGTTTCACATAGCGATAGTAGCTCACATGAATATAAGTGTCGTGAAAGGGGGGGGTGCGACTGTCTGTTTAGCCCTGCCTGCAAAGTTGCACCATTGCTGACCCTGTTGCCATGTTTGGCTTAACTTTTGAAGTGGAGTGCTCCTCATGCAACTTAGAACCCTGCATAATTAGGAGGCTCCCTGCTTCAGAAGTTAATGCTAAACTGCAAAGCCAGAGCTAAAAGTGCAGCCCTGTTGCCCTTTTCAGCACTCTTATCCTATTCACTCTCCTTACCTTATTCATGTGTCTAAAATGCATGAATAGGGATCAAATCTATTTTCCAGTGTATGGGGGGGCATCATATTTAGACTGCATCCTATACACACTTACCTTAGGCTGTACACTCTACTTACCTCTAATAGACTTAATAGGATTGTACTGTTAATATTGAAACTTAGATTTTATTCTTAGCTTTTCCAAAACTCCTTTTAAGCTAATGTTTTGTTTTCTTTACTCTCTAGGGCTGAAAGAAACTTTTGCCTTTACAGGGGAGAAATAGCTTGTATTTTACATTACCCCAACGTAATGAAAAAATGTGGCATACTTGAAAGATTCCAAATGCCAAATATAGTAGAGGGAGGTCAATACATTACCAAGTGTTTCAAGCCATGGAGTACACCATTGGTTGTTTTACTGTGATTGGGAGACAGAGGGGAGAAAAGAAGAGATCTAGTAATGTAGCCAAAATTTGGGTAAATCCCGTTTTTTTGCAGTGGATTTCAGATTCTGGAAAAAATCATCTTTATCTGAACGATACTTGCCATTGTTAGATTACACTTTTTTTACAATTATCGTCGTGTTATATAACATCATTTTATCATGTTGCCTACTGTACAGATAGCCAGTATTACGTATTATGTATACTGTACTTTATATAACCGATATAGGATATCTCTTTGCCTGAAGGAGATTACACTCTAAACGTGGACAATGTGGGAAAATGAAGGAGTGAAGAGATGGAATTGGCAAGGGTAACAACGGACGAATGCCAGTAAATGAAGTTCCATATATTTAGCTTTCAAAGGATTAATCCAACCTTTTAAGCCTGGTGCCCTCCACATGTGTTGGACTGTAACTCCCAAAATTCACAAACTGGGAGCTATGGGAATTATAGTCCATCACAAGTGGAGGGCACCAGAAAAAATAAAAATATGACTTGGTTATCTAGGGCAGCGTTTCCCAACATAATGTTCTCCAAATGTTTTGGACTGCAACTCCCATCATCCCTGACCATTAGCCATGTTGGTTAGAGGTGATGGGAATTGTGGTCCAAAACTTCTGGAGGGTGCCATATTGGGGAAGCCTGATTTAGGATTTTTTATTGAGCAGCCTAAGCTCAATACGCTGAATAATACACAATAGAGAAGGATTTTTCTGAGTTTATTTATTTTATCGAATCTAAATGGATAGGATCAGAAGCACATTCGTGTACTATGGTTGAGGTATATTCACACATAAGAGTAATTTCTAAGGCTACATACTGTGAAGTTCATGCTGGACTTCACAATAGTTGTATTTTTACCAGAAAAGGATCAAATGTAAGGAGTTTTAATGAGAGGATTGGAGATAATTTTCTTTTTTAAAAAAAAGATAAAATTAGCCTTATTCCATTTCTGATGGGTTAAGTAAAATCACAGTGTTATCATTAGTGGTGAAAGCCTAATTTTGCTTGAATTTTTGGTTAATTTTCACTTATTGTTTTGGCTTTCCTGTGTGTTTGTCAGATGACTCAATGGATTGAAGGAGCAAGTGAAGATGGTCGCACCTATTACTACAATACAGAAACTGGCAGTAAGTTACAAGGGTTTCTTCTGGCTGCTTCCAGTGTGACAAAATTTCCTACACAAGGCATTCCTTTGTAGGAAATAGCATACAGCCATGATGGATATTTTGATAAGAAATTATTGGCTGTGGCTTTCAGTGTTTATACATACTGCAAGATGCAAGGCTGTCCAGTCTTCATGACTTGCCCGTGGATTGCATGCTATTACTGACAGAGGAATGTTTTCCATGTAGAAATTTTAGTTCATTACACCTTGTTTACAGAAGTGTCACTTCTGTGCTCAATATTCACACTTGGAACACTTCTGGTACCAAGCACAGGAGCAAGTTACTCTTGTTACAGCTGACTTAGACATGAGGGCTCCTATGTGGATGTCAACAAAACCTTTTTGAAGGGGATTAATATTTAAAAATGCCTTACTCTCTGTGTACTTGATTCTGACTTCTGGTTTTATTCCTTGACTGTGATTCCCTGACACAATTTTGGTTGGCAATTCATTCAGAACACTGCCCATTACTCAGCCCTGAAATGTGGCTTTTGAAATGTGGAATTTTAATTCCTGATACTGAACTTTATGCACACTTCATATCCACTACTTTTAGATTTTAGTGTTGTGAATTGTCAGTCAATTTTATTGCATAGAAAAGTAGGTTCTTACAGTTTTACCCCCCCAAAAAAGACACAGTCACAAAAAGAAAAGAAAAAAAATTGAACTAGCTAATCAAATCATTCAGTTTTTAGGACCTTTGCTCTAATCATTTTAATAGCCACAGTGAATAAAGCTACTTTAATGAGTTACATAAGTATCCCTATCTACAAGTAGTTTACATATTTGCTCAGCCAAAGTTTTGTCAGATATTATTTCCAACAAAGGTACAAGAAATTGTTTTCTGGGCTTGGTGTACAGTTCACAGAAGAATATATAATGAATAATATCCTCTACTTGTGGAACTCCACATATATAAAGATGTTAAAATTTGGAAACATTTGCACACCTCCCATCAAAATATGCAGAGGACATAGTCTGGATGGGTAATTTTGTAAATTCCTTCCTTAGCACTTAGCCAATCAAGGAATTAAAAAAATTAGAGAAAAATTCTCACTCTTATAAACATGGTGCCACCTGCTAAATCCTATTTGTTGAATGGTTTTCACATCTTTAGTAGCATTTTATGGGTATAGCATCTCTAATTTTAAACTTAGATTCACTTCACTGAAAGGAAGCCAATGAGAAAGAAACATGGGCCAGTCTTTCAAAACAGGAAAGAGTCCAGCCACCTCAGTTCTTCTGTTCTAAATAGCAAAGTTTAGCCAAATGGTGGTGAGGCATGTTGATCAATACTTTCAAATAAAAGAAAATCGCCCTGTTCACTCTGACAAACATTGATGGTAGCCCTACTTCAGCATGGAGAGAACAGCTGGAGCACTAGGAGGAAGGGTTAGAATGCCTCTTAGAAATTTATTCTGTGTAACTTCCAGATCATCTGTTTTACTGAGCCTCCAGATCTCGACACCATACAGAATTTGTGCTAAGATCTTCTCAAATATTTTCAGTGCTGCCTGAACCAACTGGCCTCCCTTAGTTGTAAAGAAGGTATAACACACTTTTATCAGGCTAAAAGCAGCTAAGTGCTTTGCATAATTTAGTTTATCATAATTGATTTTGGCAGATTCAGTTTTACAATAGGTTCCCATCTTTTTCAATAATCTACACATCTCTATCTATGTAACTGAGGAGTAAGCGACATAGTGCCTCTGGGCCTAAGTGCGCCCCTGGACATGTTCTTGGCATCCACCGAGGTGCCTGATGCTTAACACATTTTTTAAATTAACATTTTCTTAACAGCAGCTGGGATTGCTATGAAATGGGGTTTTATTGGTGCTGAAAACTGTAGGTTCAAAGGAGTTGTTTAGTGTGTTGAGTTACTTGTTTTTTGCAACACTTTCCATGGCAGCCATTTTGTGGTGCTGCCCAGGACAGTTTCTCAAATTGCCAGATGTGCTCACAGCACCAAAATGGTTGTGTATCCCTGGTGTAAGGGGTAATGAGACCTTCTTGCATGTGCATAAGAAGACAGAGACCGTATGTTGACGTATGGATGGGGATGGGTTAGGAGATAATTCATCCACTATATTATTAATGTAAAAATTGAAAAAGAAAAGAACTAACAAACACCACTGCCTTATCCCTCATGAGAGTTGTAAACTTTTCTATCCAAGTGCCTAGAGAATCAGTGCATACCTGCATATTTGTATGGGTAGAAAGCTCTTGGACCAGAATAAGAAGTCTTACTATCAATATTTGTGGCCTACGGTTTATTCCATAGTCTGGCTCTGTTTACCAAATCAAATGCTGATGAAATTTCAACAAAAGCGGCAAACGTAGATTTTGAAGATCCATAGACGGAATTACATGCTGCAAAATAACACACTGGCCTATTGTACTGAATCTCTTCCTAAAACCAGGTTGTTTAATACTTGCCTAATCTTGCTGGCTTAACACAATACTGTTTACCACATTTGTGTACTGCTGATGCTTCAGATTCACATAGCATTAATTTACAGGCGGTACACAAATAACAGTTCTTATCTGTGTTGTCTAGTATCAACCTGGGAGAAGCCAGATGGTTTTGTGTCTCCTTCAAGTGAGAGCAGTCAAAATGAAAACCGTTCTGAAGAGACCACTGAAATGGATTCAAAAGAAGCTGATTCAGATGCTGAAAAGGGGGACAGCAAAAGTGAACTACGACAGCCAAAACGAAACTTCCGGGTAAGGTATCCCTTCCCTCAACTGCTTTTGTTAAGATAATCCAGTATAAAGCCAAATCTTTTATCAAACCATATTGATCATTTAAATTTAGAAAGAAAGTTGGATTTTTAAAAAATAATAATCAGCAATTCAGATTAGAAAAGGTCAAATAATTGTTGGCAGAACAAAATTAAATACATTTATAGACCATGCTGTGGGTTACTTAGATTGGCCATATATGATCATGACTAAACTGTTTAGAGATATTTTAAAATATGGACAGCAGTATATAAATCCATTCAATAAATACAATAAAATGATTTAGTGTAAAGATGCAGGTATCCCTTATCAGATTAATTTGGCTGAGGTAATTTCAGTTCTTTTTTTGTAAAGAGATTTTGCATTGGTTTTACAACAATTACAAGGTATTGGATGCGCTTTCAGGAATTACCTTCTGCACTTAATATAGCAAGTAATTCAATACAATGACTGGTTTAGACAACACAATAACTCATAGTCAAGGATTGAGTATGGGTTGAACTATGGATTGTTGTTGAAAAGTGGGTTGTCATGTAGTGTGAACCCAGCCATGCTAACATAATATGATTTGTTAACCACAAAGAACCCACAGTTCTCAACTCAACAAAAAACCATGGGTTTTGTTCATGAATTGTTTGTGGTTAACAAACCATGGTTTGTTAGCATGGTTGGGTTCACGCAACACAACAACCCACAGTTCCACCCTTGTTCAACCCTTGAGTGTGGTTATTGTACTGTGCGAATCCAGTCATTGACTGGATTTGCATGACATAGTATGCCACAGTGTGTTGTGAGCATTGTTAGTGTCAATGTGGCTTATTGTGATGTCCAAACCCGATGTGGACATTTCAGTATGAGTTGTTTTTCACGAGTAAGCCACCCTGAGAACCTATGGCTTGCAGTAGGGTTGTTGAGAGTGGTTTATTCTCAGGGTGGCTTATCCTAATGTCTCAAGTGTCTACAGAACTGCTTGGCAAAAGCAGCAAAAAAGTAGCTCCTTTTTGGAGCATTACTGCAGTGGCTTATTGTGACAACTGAACTTGGTGAAAATGATCCAGTGTGGTTTGTTAACCACACATAAGTCACTCTGAGAACCCATGACTTGTTGTTGGGTTGTTCTGAGTGGCTTGTTCTCAGAGTGAATTGTTGTGCCATACAAACCCAGCTGTGTGGTTTGTCAGCAGCTTCTCACCATGGGCTGCAGAGCCGCCTGGCAAGAGCAGCAAAAAGCCTAGTGCCGCTCCCAGCCCATCTCATCATGATGTCCATTCCTCCAATGATACTGAAATGGCACTTGGGGATGTCCATAACTTGTTCCCAATTTTTCCCCAGTGTACACTCATGAGTTCGTTATTCATTTATTTTTATGTTGTTCACAAGTACTTCATTCGCCTATCTGTTATTTACTTTCTTTTGCCTTCTCAGCTCTACAGATCAATATCCCCTCTGGAAGTTTTGAAATACCACTTGTCAATTTCATTCTCTCACTGTATTACATCTTGAACTGTTACTTGTCATTTTCTTCCCCTCCATTCCTGTGCTTTCCTTGACCCCGAACACAGCAGCTATTGGGGCAGGCGGGTGTAATTATTGCAGAATATGGGTGTACTTGCTGCAAAAAATGGGTTTGGGTGTGTGTTTTTGTGGTGGTGGGGTTCTTTCCTTCACAACTGCACACTTACAAATGACAGAAAAATAAAATAAAGTTGCAAACAGAAAAATTGTGCAGAAAAGGGGTAGCGATCAGAGTATGGAAAGAATCCAGAAAAGTTTCCCTTGTGTGCTCGTGGTTGTCAGTTAGCTATTTTTGTTACTTTTAAAAGGGTATTGTGAAGCTAAGTTCTGGTTTATATATGGGAAGGTTGGATCCAAATTAGTACTGTCTGATTGGAAGATAGTGAAATATTCTAAATATGTCCCTTGGTCCTGAGTTTGAAAAGAGATAGCGTGACAGAATGTTGGCTGCACCAAAGCTTTGTGGTAACAGTAACACCATAAAAGCCTT
Organism: Anniella stebbinsi; assembly: GCA_029215795.1. Lineage (NCBI taxonomy): Eukaryota > Metazoa > Chordata > Lepidosauria > Squamata > Anniellidae > Anniella > Anniella stebbinsi. The sequence goes on from JARDYH010000001.1 coordinate 177,760,526, forward strand.
GTTTTAAAGTAACAGTAATTGTAAGCTAATAAGAATATTTGTTTTATTTCTTTTTAATGAAATTTCATATCCTTGTTTACTAGACTTATGTCTCTGATTTTCAGCAACTGTGGTTTAGTGTATGCAAGTGTGAAGTGATGCATATTGGGGCAAAAAAATCCCAACTTCATGTATATACCGATCAGATCTGAGCTAGAGGCAACTGATTAAGAAAGAGATCTTGGGATTGTGGTGGACAGCTTGATAAAGTTGTCAAACCGGTTTGTGGCTGCTGTGAAAAAGGCATACTCAATGTTAGACATAATTAGGAAAGGAATAAAAAATGAAGCTGCCGTTGTTGTACTGCCCTTATATGATCCTATTATGGGGAACATGGGTGGGAGGGTGCTATTGCAGTTATGTCCTACTTGTGGGTTTCCCCTGGCAAGTGGTTGGCCAATGTGTGACCAGAATGTCGGACTAGTTGGACCCTTGGACCCTGATCCAACATGACTCTATTTATGTTTGTCTCCTGTCTAATGACCAGCTTTTTACCTTAAGTAAGGCTATGTTAAACAAAGGGGTGTAGGTCTATGCTGACTGGAGGGACAACCTACATGGGCTGTGTGACAAAATGGTTCATTATGTTGTTGTTTATATGTATATTTTTTGAATGGTTGGTTCAGGGCTTCACTTGCTTTGGCCCATTCTTTTTATTACAGGTAGGGGGGAGGGGGAGTGAGAATGTTGAGCTGTTTGAATGTTGTTGTCTGATTGGTTGGTTGATTTGGAGTGGAGAGAGAGGATAAAGAGGGAGTTGGGGAGGGAGAAGAGGGAGAAGGACAGGCTTTCATCAGGATAGGATTACCTCAAAAAGATGGAAGTCCTTGCTATGAAGAAAGAGGCTTTAGTGGAGTAGTGTCAGTTACTAGGAATCCCCTCTGAGAGAAAGACTGTAGCTGAATTAAAAAGTTTTGTTAATAAAGCATCCAAAATTTGGTGGTTCTGGTGAAGTAACAACAGAAATAATGCCCTATCACAGCCCTGAGGTTTTTAGCCTTTCAGTGTGAGAAATGTCAGGCTGAAATGTTACAAAAAGAAAAGGAATTGGAACTCCAAAAAGTTCAAATGGAAAAGGAACTGAAACTTGAATTAGTAAGAATTAAAGAAAGAGGAAATGATAGAGAACTCCAACAAATTTTTGAACTAGAGAGATTAAAAGACAAAGAAAGAGACAGATCTTTGGAATTAGAACATATACAATTAGAAAAGTATAAACACGCAGATGAACAGCAAAGAAAAAACAAGAAAATAAACCTAAAGTTACACCAAAGGATTTTTCAACATATGAAGTGGGTAAAGATCCTTAGGTGTTCTTTATAACATTTGAAAAATCAGCTGAGTTATAGCAGATTAATAAGGCAGATTTGATGAGGTTTATACCAAACATCAAAGCAGAGCTCTCAGAAGTATATACTAGTTTCCCATCAAATGAACCTGTAGATTGTGACACTTTTAAAAATGCAGTTTATCAAAGGTTCTGTTATAGGTCAGATTTTTTTCATAAAAGATTCGGAAATATTCCCGTGAGTTCCTCAATTTTTTTTACAGAGTATTCCTACAAACTGACAGATATGTTTGCCAGGTGGTTGCAAAGAGTAAGAGCCACAACTAAGGAAGAAATAAGAAATCAAGTGATCCTTGATCAATTTTTATGTTCACTGCCTTCAGAATTAAAAATTCTTATCAGAGAGAGAATGCCAGAGACTGTTAAAGAAGGTGCTTCATTAGTGGATCAGTTGGTGGCTAATAGGGGTGGAGGAGTTTATAAGAGATTTAGAAAATAACACTCTAATAAATTTCCCATTAAATCAGCCCCTGAATTCAAAAAGCTAAAGCACAGAACAGTAGACCAAGTTCTGAGGTAAAATCTTCTGTTAAACCTTTATTTAGGTACACTGACAAGACATGTTACCAATGTGGACAGGTGGGGCACCTTAGGTGGAATTGCCCTAGGAGTGAAAAATCAAATCCTAAAGCAGCCAATATAAAGCGAGTGCATATACAAAAAGAACTACCAAAAGAAGATTTACCTGCTTTACAATGTCATGTATATAAATGACAGAATGTGCAAGACATTGATAGCCATTTGAAAGAAATGATCACTGTGAATAAGAGTAAGTATCTAGCTTTGTTAGACACAGGGGCAGACCTTTCCCTCATACGTGGTGTTTTAGTTGATGAAGAAACCATGGTCTCTAAAAGCACAATCTCCATCAAAGATGTGAGAAGAAAAGTCACTGAAATCCCTCTCATAGAAGTGAAAATTAAATAGAGAAGAAATGAGGGTGTTTTTGTTAGCGGAAGTCAGAATTGGTGTGTTCTTAAAGAACAGTGCTAGAGACAATTATTTAATATTAGAGAACAAAAAATGATTAACGTTTATACTTAGAACATAACATAAATACTAATATATATATAATAGTTGTGGAGAGAGAAACTAAGCTTGTCTAATCTTCTTGAAGATTTGTTACCAACTGTCATTAACAACCATAACTGTCACGGAGAGCAGTTAAAACTAGGAAGCAAACCTGAGAACTGCATTATGGGGCACACATAGAATCTTCAGGTTAAAGACATACTAAGAAGTTAACATACAAAACACAGTACAAACATATTTCTAACTGATTAACTATCTGATTCTCTTGCACACTTGATGCTGATTACATCTAACAGTTTTTTCTGTCAGTATTAATCCTTCCCAGACAGTCAGTTGTTTTAAGAAAATGTGTAATGGCCTCTAAGAAAGAGTGTGTGTGTGTGTGTGTGTGTGTGTGTGTGTGTGTAGTCACCAGACATAAAAGAGTTAATGACAATATTGCCAGGCCTGAAATCACTCAGCCAGCTGAGGCTGAGGCAGAAGATAACTATGTTGCTATAGCAGCTGAAGAAAGCACTGCCCTAGAAGAAGCAAAGTACACTTGTGCTTTCAAGAGCTCAGATACAGTTACAAAGAGACTCAGATTTTCAAAAAGCAGTAGCAGAAGATACTTCTCTAGCTGAAATAAAACACCAAGCCCAAGAACAACTCCTACCATTTACAAACACACTGAAAGAGCAAGGTGTTTTTTAAAAATAAGCTATTGTTATCACCACTGAATAATGTTTGATGGCAACGCTAAAGACCCCTCATGCGAAGCAGAGAAACAACTGATAGTTCCCCAAAAGTATAGATCACAGCTCTCGAATTATCTCATGATATACCATGTTCAAGACATCTAAAAACATTTTTTAAAAACACGAAAGAGATTGTTGGCTAATTTCTATTGGCCAAATATCTCTAAAGAAGTAAAAGATTATTGCAGGTATTGTCAAGTTTGTCAAACAGTAGAGAAGAGTAAAGACAAAGCCATTGCTCCTTTACATCCACTGCCATTAATAGGCCAAGCATTTTGCAGAGTAGTCATGGATCTAATAGGCCCATTCTGTAAGCGCGTACAAGAAGAAATACATATTAACTATTGTAGACTTCACAACACGTTAAACATATTCGTGAGGCTAAGATTTCCAGATGAATTAATTTCTGATCAAATTTATGTCAGAAGTTATCCAGTGTCTCTAGAAATATTGTAGTGTTAAACACCTGACCTCAACAATTTATCATCACCAGACTAATAGATTAGTTGAACGTTTTAATAAGACCCTGAAAAAGATTATCAAAACATATGTAGCTGATCACCGTAATGACTAAGACAAGGAATTGCCCTGTTTATTGTTTACATACAGAGAGGTTCCCCAGGACTCAACTAAATTTTCTCTATTTGAGCTGATGTTTAGAAGAAAGGGGAGAGGCTCCTTAGACTTCATGAAAGAGAGTTGAGAGAGAGCTTTGAAAAAAAAAATAATCTTCAGTTGTGCAGTATGTGTTAGACTTCCAACAAAAATGCAAATCAGTGATAGAGCTTGCACACAAACATTTGACCTCATCGCAAAATAAGCAGAAGACCTACTATAATAAAAAGGCCAGAACTGGTACCTTTGAAATAAGAGAAAAAGTTATGGTTTTCTTGCCTAAGATGACAAATAAACTGTAAGCAGCTTGAGAAGGGCCATTTCTAGTTAAAAACAAATCTGATCCCTGTAAATACATAGTAAAGAGAGAGCAGGGCAGTCTCAGCAAAACAGTTCATGTTAATATATTAAAACTGTACTTATTTATTTATTTATTTTATTCCATTTATATACTGCCCCAGAGCCGAAGCTCTCTCGGCAGTTTACAAAAATTAAAAACATTGAACAATTAAAACATCAATATACAAAATTTAAAAACAAGTTAAAATTACAATATCCTTCTGGGTCAAAGCACAACAACAACACAAAAACCCTCATCATATGCTGTTAAATGCCTGGGAGAAGAGGAAAGTTTTGACCTGGCGCCGAAAAGATAACAATGTTGGCGCCAGGCGAGCCTCGTCAGGGAGATCATTCCATAATTGGGGGGCCACCACTGAAAAGGCCCTTTCCCTTGTTGCCACCCTCCGTGCCTCCTTTGGAGTAGGCAACCGGAGGAGGACCTTCGATGTGGATCGTAGTGTACGGGTAGGTCCGTGTCGGGAGAGGCGTTCCGTCAGGTATTGTGGTCCCAAGCCGTGTAAAGCTTTATAGGTTAAAATCAGCACCTTGAATCAGGCTCCGAAACGTATAGGCAGCCAGTGCAAGCAGGCCAGTGTAGGTCTTATATGCTCGAACCTTCTGGTTCCTGTTATCACTCTGGCCGCTGCATTTTGCACACCTATCCCTGCACACCAGTACTGAAAGATTAGGAGAGCATGATCTGTTGCAAAAAAGCAAAACAGGTAGGAGATTACAAACTTTAAATTGAGTTCAAGATACTCCTAAGCATGTCAGAAGTGCAATATTGCACCTTTTGCAACGATAGGAACATCTTTTCAGTTCAAAGCCAAGAAGTACTGATTTAATAAGTCACTCTATAAACACTAAAGCCCATAACATCTACTGCTTATAAAGTGAATAAACAGGCGCTTGAAAACATCAGAAAAGAAATTAAAGAGATATTAGCACTTAGATTTATCAGACAATCAAATAGCCCTTGGCCATTGCCAATTGTTCTTGTGCCCAAGCCAGATAAGACTATTAGATTTTGCATTAATTACAGAAAGATAAATAAAGTAACAACTTTAGATGCCTATCCAATATGAAGAGTATACACCCTACTAAACATACTCAGCTCAGCCAAAATAATTTCCACCAAAGATTTATTATGTAAAGGATTTTGGCAAATGAACCTTGAAGAACAATCAAGGCCAACATCTGCATTCATTATCCCAGATGAGTTATATGAATTCACCATTCTCCCTTTTAGCCTTGTTAATTCTTCATCCTCCTTTCAAAGGCTCTGAACGCAGTTTTAAGAAAGATGTCAGAGTTTGCCATTTCTTACATGGATAACATTACTGTTTCTAGTCAAAATTTAGCTGAACATCTTAATCATTTAGCACAAGAATTGGAATCACGAAGCAGAGCTAGATTAACTATCAAAGCTTCCCAAGTGCCAATTTAAGAAGTCTGAAGTTATTTATCTTAAACAATAGAGCAGAGAATAGAAGCCTCGCCACATTAAAGAATAAAGTAGAAGCAATACAGAAATGTCCCATTCCCCATACTAAGAAACGAGAGCCTTTCTTAAGATAGCAGGTTATTATAGAAGATTTATCCCAAGGTTTAGTAAAGCAGCACCTCCACTGCATGAACGAACACAGAAAAAACAACCAGACAAAGTGCAATAGACAGAAGCATGCCAAAAAGCGTTTGACCAGCTAAAAATATATTTGTGCGAAGAGCTCATTTTAACTGCACCAGACTTTAGAAAGACTTTCATTTTAAGCACAGATGCTTCAGATGTAGGCCTGGGTGCAGTATTACAACAACAGAAGACTTAGGTCCTGCACCCAGTAGCATATTATAGCCAGAAGCTATCAGACCAAGAGCAAAATTACTCTTCTGTGCAAAAACAAACGTTTAGCCATCATCTGGGCATTAAAGAAGATCAAGCCGTACGTGTGAAGACAGAGATTCATCATCTGCACTGACCATCGCGCTCTACTATGAAGTCCATGCAAAACCACAACTGGCCTCTACAAAGATAGTCCTAGCATCTACAAGATTACAACATAGAATTCCAACATATCACTAGCAGAGACAACCTTATTGCAGATGGTTTGTCAAAGACAGAGGCTGCAAATTCTTCAGTCAAGTGAAAGGCTTTACATCAGGACTCATTAAGTATTGTAAAAGCAGCCAAACACATTACCTGCTATAAGGACACTTGAACAGTGTAGACTCTGGTTGCATCCACAATTAGACTCCAAGAATGGAGAGGTTTGGGTTTTTTGTTTGTTTGTTGTTGTCGTTTTCCTGCATTCTCAACTAGAAGATCTATGTAAGTTAGATTTTATTGCAATACAAATAGACAATAGAATTGTTGCTATTATTGCAAAAAGGCTATAGAGTTCCTCTGGACTCTAAAGGAAAAAAAGGGGGGGGGGGAAGAAAAGGAAAAAAAAATTGTACAGAATTCGGTTCTGTCCCTCATTTTAAAAAAGGAGGGGGTAATGTGACAAAATGGTATTTTATGTTGTTGTTTATATGTATAGTTTTTGAATGGTTGGTTCAGGGCTTGATTTGCTTTGGCCAATTCTTTTTCTTACAGGCAATGATAAGTAGGGGGGAGGGGGGAGTGAGAATGTTGGGTTGTTTGAATGTTGTTGTCTGATAGGTTGGTTGATTTGGAGTGGAGAGGGAGGATAAAGAGGGAGTTGAGAGGCAGTTGGGGGAGGAGTTGGGAGAGAGAGAAAAGGACAGGCTTTCATCAGGATAGGATTAGGAAAGTGGGGCTATAGTTTTGGGGGGTAGTTAGTTTTCTTTGAAGGGTGGAGAGAAGTATAGTTATTTTAATGACATTAAACTTAAGGTGTATTCAAATATCTTTTCTTTAAAAATAAAGTTTTCAATATTGTTTTGTTACTTTAGCCATGCTTCCTCTGTCTTATTCGTTACCTTAGATTGGTGATACACATTCACATCCACGCAGAAAGATAAATAACAAGATTTATGGTTCCCTCATTCTTTTTGAGAATAAATAAGAGGATGGTGGCAGCGAAAGAGAAGTTTTGGATAGCGTCGCAGAGGGTGGTGACTGCACAGGCTGACTTCCATGTTTCGGTGTTAGGAGCGGTGGGATGCCCTAGTGAAGGATGGTCCTCCACATAGCATTATTGAGTTAACATGTTGTTGTGCTTCTTCTCATTTAGAGGAAAACAGAAAGTGATGAAGAAGTAGAGGAAAAGCCTCGAAGACCCAAAAAGTTCAGCCCTTATGGAGAATGGCAAGAAGTAAAACGGGAAAGCATTGACCAAGAGGAAGCAGCGTCTGTTCCTCAAGAAACATCCCAGGCAGCATCTCAAATAGCTAAACCTTATGGAGAATGGGAGGAAATCACAGAAGAGGAAGATCCATAGTAAGTTTTATTAAGAGGTAGAACTGCATGGACCACAAAGGCTTTATTTTTGTCAAAATAATCCAGAATTTGTAAAGCAGGAATAAGCAACCTGGTATCCCCCAGATGCTTGGGATGCCACTCCCATAAAGTCCTGCCATCCTAGCCAATGGCCGGGGATTGTGGGAATTGTAGTATAAAACATCCATAGAATTTAAACCAGGTTCTAGCCTCTTCTTGTTTGAAAATGAACTTCTTTCTCTTGAAGCAGATATTATGAAAATAGAATAGTTACAGGGTATCTTTGTTTTTGATAGAAGGAGGAAGCAGCAGAATTAAGGAAAAGAGATTAGGGCTCACTTATGTGAGAGTAAGTCCTGTTGAATTCAAAAGGATTTACATTTGAACAGATATGAATATTTGTGTGCTGTAGGAGTTGTAGTGAATGCTGGCAAACTCAGTGGGGCATTTTTTAAGCAAACAAAGAACTTCTCTTACAGCGTTTTGCAGATGCTCCTTGATGACCATGGTCGAAGTACCATTTTTTCTTGGTTGATATATTATCAAAATCATTATAAATTTTAGCAGTAGTTGGATCTATAGCACCTTTTCCAAACATCTTGCTTCCTGCTTCCATATGTATAGGTTGCCTGTTTTATGTAATTAACTCTATTTCTGCTAGTCACAATATTTTGTTCTTTAAGCTTGCTCTTTAAGTAAATGTTGAACAAAGTTTCTGCAGGACAGAGGCTCTGCTCAACTTAGTATTTGACATGCCTTACTAGTTTATCTGGCCATTTTGGTATTTTATAATAATGAAGCTTGCTCTTGTTAATTAATTTTTTTTTTTACACTCAGTGAAAAAGTAGATTTGGAGCTTCCCAACATGGAGAGTGACACTCTGCCAGCCCCAGTTCTGGAAGTGTCAGAGGATGCCAAAGTGGTATTTAAAGAAAAAACTGTCACTTCTCTTGGCGACACAACAGATGGGATACCAGTGTTCAAAAAGCGAAAATTTGAAAATGGAAAATCTAGAAACATACGACAGAGACTGAATGATCACTAATAGTTTAACTACACAGTTCTTCGGTGGAAGAGGACAAAGGGTGAAGAAGAAATACTTTAAACAATTTCTTTACAAGAAATGGTTAGAAACCAAGCTTCTAGTTCTTCAAAAGTGTCTTGGGTATTAATTGTACCAAATACCATATTCTTGCTGTGATGCTATTTTTGTTTGCTAGAAAGTTTATTTCATTTATACAGTCATGTAAATATATTATTTTTACATACCATGCCATCTGAATTTGTGTTTATTGTGTCTTACAATCAGTATGTTGTTGTATTGAATCATTTTCTACGAGAAGTAGAAGGAGTGCCCATTTAGGGGTAAACAGCAGTGAATGCCAGGGGAAGAAAAAACAAATCTCAAGGCAGCTGCTTTTCAAAATAGTAGTGTAATATGTATGGTACTGTTTCTCTAGAATTATTGATTAACAAAAGGTGATAAAGGGTAAAAAAAAAACCTTGGTTTTTTAAGGCAATCAGTAAATGGGTAACCCTGCAGCTCTTAATTCATTTTAGAGAATTGTGAAATTTGATCCAGCAATTAACATCAAACCTTTTTCTAGTTTACTTTGACAGAAAGTAGTAGTACACATGCAGACCACAATATTTTACCATTCAAAGCATCATGTTTTTATTATGTTTTTGTCACGAATTTTTCTGATGTCCTTCCTGCTGCATTTTTATGGTGTACTTATGACAGTTACCTGTATGCTCCTTTGATTATTTTCTTTTTACTGGCACATTTTGAAAGTGGAAAAAGAATGGGTTGATGTTGCTGGATATAGATTTAGGCTGATCCTTTGCTTTGCTAAGGTTTTCTATGTGGGCTTTGGGCAAAGTATTTGCTGTTTCATAGCCATACTTGTGCATCTGTGCAATGAAATAATAGACAACTGGGCTGTGTGTACTCTTTGCTTAAACTTTGAGCACCAACCTGTATAATCTGCTGTTAGTCATGAAGGGAGGCAAAGAGTTCTGCAGAACCCCCATCGGAGACTTTCCTGGCTATTTTTTACTCGCAAGACTACTTTCACTGCCGAGAAAGTAATTGTTCTTTCTTCAACGTTCATATAGCAGGTAGCGAAAGCTGAAGGAGATCAACTACACTGAGCACGGAGTTGGACTCTGGCTTTATAGGCCCCTTCCAACTCTACTATTCTATGATTCTATGAACTCCTGTTGAAAAGTGAGAATAGAAAAGTATTAGGCGCAATCTGTGTCGAGGGTGATCACACTAACAAACAAGTGCCAAATTTCCTTTTTTGCTGGGCTACACGGAGAAAAACAGGCTTTCACTGTACGTGGTTTTTTTTAAGGTTACTTTTTTCTTCCATGTCGCAAGTAATGTTCTACAGCATTATCCTATGCATATTTAGTCAGGAGTCCATTCAATTCAATAAGGTTTACTCCCAAATTGAAGAATTAGGCTGCAATCCTATGTAAACTTATTGAACTCTACGGGATTTCTCAGTAGACATGTATAATAGGATTAAACTGTTTTTCAGGTGCAAACAGCTTTATTGTAGGCAAGTTCTAAAGTGGCATGTTTGAGACCAATTCCCATCTTTGCTTTAGTTAACATTTATTCCTTCTTTAAGTGGAAAAAGGCTAACTAAATTTAATACATCTTGAGTAGACTTAGTAATAGTGTTTATTTATGGGGTTCAATATGCCAATTCTATTTATGCTACTGTATTTGACCTAATGTTTTGTATTAATTGTATTTTTCCATTATATTAATTGCATGTAACCTTCACATCTTAAATTAAGATGTGCTGCTTTGGTGCGAAAAAAAAATATTTTTAATTTGCTTTGTAATCTAATTTTATATATGAACTGTGCTGAACTACCCTGTTTCGATTAGTAACTCAATTGGGATGATCTTTCTGACCATGCTCCATCTCTCTTGTGTATGGCTTCTCTCTCTGTTTCCTGTTTAGTGCTAACTATAGTTTGCCATGATATCCAAATGAGCAAATTATAGTTGAAAGTGGAAACCATGGTTTTAAGTGGGTTTCTGATTCTGGTTTGGAGGACAACTATTAACCATAGTTTACCAGTTCAGATGACATAGCAAACCATGGTTGGCATTCAATAATAATCTGGAAAGTAAGTCATGTGGAGTTTAGATGGTTGCATTACTTGAGTCTGTCTCTTATTTTGACAATTCAGTTTTTCATCCTTAATTAATCTAGTACATAGAGAGGTAGTATGGTGAAGTTGCTAGAGCAGAAGGAAGTTATGTTCCATATTGTTGGTACTTACTTGTCAATGGTCACTATACAAGTAATTGCACTCTTCTGGCTGTTTCTTCTACTACTTATCTGCCTTTTGTATTGACATTCCATTTTTCTTCTCAGAGCTTGCTTACAAGATCAGCAATCTGTCTTTTGCTTGATTTTTTTTTTACAATTCATTAATCCAAAATTTTGAAAGTCAGAAACATGGGAAAGAGCCCCTGAATTATTGGGGACTGTTCAACTGGCCTTTGTTACTAGGAATTAATCCCCATGTAAACTAAAGCATGGTTAATATCCCTGTCTACGCATGTAATCCAGAGCTACTACAACACTTTGATATCCACTGTTATGTAAACAAGTATTTATTATGTGAATTCCTCTTTCAACAATGGCATTATGTTGCTGGTGCCTTCACAAGCTGTGTATATAGTACAAAGAAAATAGAAGCATAGAAACTTCTATGCAAGGAATACTATTTTTTTAGAGATAGGGAACCTGTGGCTCTCCCAATTTTACTGGTTTACAATTACCATCATCCTTGACATTGGCCATGCTGGCTGGGGCTCATGGGAGTTGGAGTCTGATCTCATCCAAAGGGTTCCCCACCCTTGACTTAAATAATCAGGTTTAACATTGGTGCTAAAGCTAGGCTACAAAGCAATTCTCTTGTGCTTATGTTTCAAAATCTTAACTTCCCCAGACCTTGGGAGGGAAATCTGTTCTATTATTTCTCCAGTTCCAAAGAAAACTTTAAGCCACTAATTTTGCTTCACTAATTCAACATCGTTTGTAATTAACATGTCCCATATTCCTCTGCTAATCTAAACTGAAAGCTAGTTAAAGTCTTTCTAGCAAAGTCTCACCTTAACACGTGTGCATATAGTTTGGCTATATTATGATTTACAAGGTGGGAAGTATTTCTGAGGTGTAAGCAGCTGTTAGGATGAGTCTATGTCATTCCTTGACTTTTTTCTCTTCCCCCACCCCTTTCACCATCAAGCGAAAGCTTGAGGGTGTAATCCTATGGATTGTGCCCCTGCTAAATGGAAGCTTTAAATCTCGGAGGCTGCTGCTGGCAGGGTGGGTGAAACAACTGAGACTATTTCACCTCCCATTCCCCCCCCCCCCAAACCCAGCTAAATGGGCCTCCAAGCCCATCTAGTTCACTTACTGAGAGTGTGCAGGAATGGGCAAGGCCAGTGGATTCTGCAGACCCTGGAACACCCTCTTTCAATCTCTAAGAGGTCGTCTGAATTCACTGTTGCAACCTCAGAATACCTTTGCTACCACTTTTGCTGCACTCGCCTATCCCATCGGCACAGCCCCTAAAGGAACCAGAGCTTCATCCACCCACTTCAACTTCTGAAGGTGAAATTAGAGAGCTTTCTCCTCATCGATCAGGCCCACCTTCACACCAGCGTGTGCTGCCACAGGACCACCATACCCGTAATTCCCCAGATTCATTGTTTTCAGCAGCACTGAGCACAGATTACTATCCTCCATCACGCTGCACAATCTATCGAGATCTCCGCTTGAGTGGGACAGACGCCCCGGCTTCGGACGAGCCACAACCAGAATGTTATTACAACAGAAAAGGTAGGGATCCTTATGATTGTCATCATTATGATAATCCTTGACACAGAGAAGGCAGCCAGATGTTTCTTTTACCCCACGAAGGGATAGTTAACCCCAACGCGATACATCTCCACGTCAGTACCAGCCAACACAGCATCCTCAACAACGAACTCAGCCTGCGCAATAGCTCAAACCTCTTTCTGCATCAGTCTCCAATGCCTCCAGTCTCCGTGCTGCTCCCATTGACCAGCATTTACATGATCCTGAATCGCTGCATGCTTTTGACGTCGATCCTGCATTGGACGTAGAAGATTATTGTTCCGCTTCCTCTGCTCCACCTTCTGCTCATCCTTCTATCTCATCTCCAGACATGGAAGTCGCTAACCAAATTGCTTTCTCCCCTTCAGATGACCTCGGGCAATTCGCGGACCAGGTTCTTCACATGGCTCAGGCCTTAGGAATAATTGTCCAGCAAACCACACCCACCATTCAATACCCAGTCTTTGACTCAGTGTCAAGTGACGCAACCCATCTGGTATCGATACTGATGCTTCTGGTTCTACTCGATACCATTAAACATTCCTGGAAGGCCCCTTCATCAATGCCTTCGACGTCAAAGCGATTGTACAGCCTCTACAGAATCCAACAGGAAGGGGCCGCTTTTCTTTTTCATCATCCAGCCCCAAACTCAGTCATTGTTGAGGCAGCCCAGAGCATGACCACATGTCAGCACTCTTCCCCCATGGACAAAGAAGGTCAACGTCTGGAGCTTCTCAGTTGCCATGCTTACTCTTCTGTGAGTTTGGGCTTATGAGTGGCAAACTACCAAGTTACAATGTTTGGTTACCAACTCCTTTTATGGGAGAAGATGGGAAAATTGGTCAGTCATCTGCCCGATGATAAGCTCGCTCTTGCTCACCATCTTCATAATGAAGCCCTTAAACTCTAGCGGCAGCAGATTCATACGTCAAAGCATGAAGTAGACTGTGGCTCAAAGGCCCTGCTTGCAGCGATTGCCTTACGGAGACACGCCTGGCTTCAATCAGAAGGTCTTTCCCAAGAGATGCGAACCAGGATCAAAGATTTACCTTTTGATGGTTCAGGCCTTTTCAATGACAAGACCAATGATGCACTTGATGCGGTCCAGAAGGCCCGTGCAACAGCTAGGAAGATGGGTTATTTCAACAGCCTTACGATCTTTTTCTCAAGATCGGCAACATAACCAGCAACACTCCTCTTCCTTTTGACAGCAACCTGTCCATCAGAGAAGGCAACTTCCCTTTTCTAGGGGAAAGACTTTTGCTAAAAAGCATGTTGCCTCCACCCACAGGCACTTTTAACCTCTGTGGAACTCTGACTCCCAGTCACTCCGGCCTTTTCAGAGAATGCCTGACCCCTTTCCTTCCGGCTTGGCGAGAAATCACCAATGATAGATGGGTCCTTTCTATCATCCAAAATGGCTATCATTTGGAGTTCGAAGACTTTCCTCCCCTCGGCACTGTAAAGTATTCTTCAATAAACCCAACACTCTCTGCAGAACCAGATATGTTGCTATACAAGGGTGCCATCGAGCACATCCCAATGACTTACGCAACAGTTTTGTTCCAGGTACTTCACGGTGCCAAAGATGGACAGAAGTCTTTGTCCGATTCTGGACTTGCGCAACCTCAATGCTTACCTCCAGATCAGGAAGTTTAGAATGGTCTCGTTGGCCATGATACTTCCTCTTCTCACAAAAGGCAGCTGGTTCGCTTCTATCAACCTATGCAATGCCTACTTTCATATTTCAATTAGTCGGAGGCGTGATTTACCAGTACACAACGCTTCCGTTCAGTCTCTCCACAGCACCAAAAGTTTTCTCAAAGTTTATGGCCGTCGTTTGCACCAGTCTGAGACTCAAGGGTGTCAAGGTATATCCATATGTCGATGGCTGGCTTCTGGTTGTCAAGATGAGACAGCACCTGCAAAGATCCATCGAGCTCACCTGCAGCCTCCTGCAACAACTTGGCCTGTACATAAATTATGAAAAATCCCATCTCCAACTGCAGCAATCCATCCAGTTTATCAGAGGTCTTCTAGATTCTACAGTCAGCAAGACATTTCTCCCAACAGATCAGGTTAAAAAAATAATGCATTTAGTTGCCATGGTAGGGATGGCATCTCAGGCAACAGCGTTCGATATTCAACGCTTGCTCGGTCTAATGGCCTCGACAACAGCAATGGTGCACCAGTCCAGGCATCCCCAGTTCTGGTTCCTCCAGTCATTCGACCTCGACAGGAGCCCCAGACATACCCACTTAACTCTGCTGCCTCTGGTCAAGGCTTCCCTCTCCTGGTGGACTCAAATGGACAATTTAGGCCTCGGAGTTCCTTTCCATTGTCACGATGTCCAGGGCATTCTAATGACGGACACCTCCCTCCTCAGATGGGGAGACCACTACCAAAGATTGTGAGTTCATGGACACTGGACCCCTTTCGAGGCTACCAGCCATATCAATTAGTTAGAATTAATGGCAATCTACAAAGCCTTCAGGGCATTCGAGCCGGATTTTTGGAATGGATTCTTACAAATAGCAGCAGACAACACCACTGCAATTGCCTACTTGAACAAACAAAGCAGGACCAGATCACGGTCCCTCCTAGAGCTCACCTTTCAAGTCTTCAGTTGGTGCACCGAAAGACAGATTTAGCTCAAAGCCATCCATGTTGCCATTGTGCACAACACCTTAACAGACAGACTCAGCAGTTCCCAGCAAGGCTCTCATGAGTGGCAGCTACACAGACAAGTCCTGGGACTCCCCAGGATCAACCTCTTTGTGACGCCGACCAACTCCGCCCTCCCATGTTTCTGCAGCAGAGTGAGCCAGGGAAAGAACTCTATGGGGGGGGGGGTGTTCACGCTACTGTGGACCACCGGCCTCTATTATGCATTCCCTCCTTTCCCTCTCATCTCCTGAGTCATCTCAAAGATTGCGGTGGAGCAGACATCCTGCATTTTGGTGACCCCATGGTGGCCCCACCAGATGTGGTTGTTCATCTCCTGAGTCTGTCACAGGGCAACTACTGGAGGCTTCCGAACATCCCCAATCTCACTCAATACTGAGGGCGCCTCAGGCACCCCGACCTTCACACGCTCCAAATGATGGCATGGAAAATTTAGTCTCGGAGTTTGATGAATTTCCCCCTGCTCTACGCAGGGTATTGCAAGCATCGAGGAAAGAGTCCACCCAAAAGTCCTATAATAGGAAATGGACCACTTTCTCAGCTTTTGCTTTGCCAAACACTTTTCAGCCTAAGACTTCGTTCTTACAACGTTCTGTCCTTTCCTATCTCTTTGATAGAGGCCTTCGTTACTCGTCTCTCTGTGTTTGTCTTTCAGCAATTTCTGCATTCCATCCTTCTGTTGAGGGATTCACAGCTTTTTCGCATCCCCTTTCCAAAAGGTTTCTGAAAGGGATTCATAACTTGGCCCCACCGGTCAGACTCGTAGTTCCCACCTGGAGCCTCTCTGTTGTCTTGAAAGCCCTAACAGCTTCTCCCTTCGAACCGATGGCGACAATGGACCTCAGGCTGTTATCTTGGAAAACTGCCTTTTTGGTCACAATCACGTCGGCACGTCGATCCAGTGAACTTTGTGCCCTCCGAGTCGATCTGCAGTACTTATCGTTCCATAAGGATAAGGTTCTCCTTCGGCCTGATCTCACCTTCTTTCCTAAGATCATTTCAATTTTCCACTTAAACCAGACAATTACTTTACAAACATTTTCCCCAACACCCACGTCAGCATTGGAGACAACGATGCATACGCTGGATGTACACCGAGCTCTGGCATTTTATAGAGACAAGTCTGCCTTGTTTCGCTCATCTCGATTATTTTTCTGTTATTCTGGTTGGAATAAGGGATCACTGGTCTCCTCTCAGCATCTAGCTGCCTGGATCGTAAATACAATCACCCTACCTTGTGATCTACAGGGCCTTATCGATCACAACACTGATTAGAGCTCACTCCACTCGTGCAATGGCAACCTCGGCAGTTTTCGACAAGGGAATAGGCATCCCAGACCTGTGCAAGGCTGCTACCTGGTCTCAACCCCCACCTTCGTCAGGCATTACTGGCTTGACGTTCGAGCTTGAGCAGATTGCACATTCGGAAGAGCAGTTTTGTCGTCAATATTGGCATGAACACCTACCCTCCTTCCTGGTGAGTCAGCTTGCTGTTCGCCCATGTGTGATGCACAGAGACCACGAAGGTTGCTTACCTGTAACTGGAGTCCTTCAAGTGGTCATCTGTGCATTCACACAGCCCACCTGCCTTCCCCACTGCAGTATTCATATTGTTTTATGTGCATACTGAGGGCAACCCTTGATGTTGACAATCCTGGTACCGTACTACTGTGTGTTTCATGCATATCATAACTCAATCCCTTTGGTTCCGAGGCCATGATGTCGGTCTCCATGAGCTGAGAATGGGTGGGAACCCTTCTGGGCATGCGCACTGCACTGCCCAAAACACCTCAGCTCTAGAAGATTCCTGGCGGTGCCCATGTGTGAATGCACAGATGACCACTCAAAAGAACTCCAATTACAGGTAAGCAACCTGTCTTTCTTGACTGTTATTAATATTTTAAATCGTATTTCCTAATGCACATAGTGCCCTTTAATCCTCATTGATTCCTAAATTATCATCCTCACCTTAAAGATAAAATTGTGTCTGAAAGTAACTTACCCAAGGCCATCCAAGAATGTTTATGGGTGATTGGCCTTGCATTTGAACCTAGTTTCAGCCATCTTCCAAGGTGGGCAGAAAACAGAGCAGGATCTGCTGGAAGATTGCTGGACAATTATTATTATTATTATTATTATTATTATTATTATTATTACATTTATATCCCGCCTTTTTTCCAATAATGGGACCCAAGGCGGCTTACAAATTAAAACATGTACAGTTAAAATCACAGAAGATCAGCACAGGTTTCTGACTCAGAGGTTAACAATAGCAATTTACAAAAGTCTTTACTTTTTCCAAATTAGGCTGTTGTAATTCCTGATCAGTAATAAATTGGATGTAAATTTTTACTTGAACATGGAGGACTTCTCAGTCCAGTAGGCAGTTGGCTCCATCCCCTGAACCACCATTTTGCATCATGACTTGACTAGTTACTGGACCTCTATAGATCTAGAAAGAAACAAAATAGACCCTACCAGCTGGAAGTCTGCCCACACCTGCTCACCTCTCTTTTTTATGGTAAACTGTTTTCATTTATTAAGTGCCCTTGGTTTCAAATGTACAGACAAAAATATATCACTGTTTATATAATGATGGATCTGTCAACATAGATATGTATCAAAACATGGCTTTTTTAAAAGTCATGTCATGGATCACATTTTCTTTTTCACTCATATCTTTGTCCTACCCGCACTGTTTCTTCCAGTGATAGCACACTGAGTATTAAAGTGTTTCGATATTGAAATCAAACCATATAAAACTGCTTTCCTATATTTGCTTAATATTGCTGCTTTCATCCATTTGAACCTTAACTGTAAATATTTTCAGCTTAGCATTTATCTCAAACTTTAAATTAGTTCCCACTACCAGTCATTGTATAATACTCTAAAACTGGGCTTATCTTAATTTAATTTTCCAACAACTCTGTAAAATATTTTTGAAGTAGCTTGTGATTATTGTATTGTAAATAAAGATGTCAAAGATGTCCTTTCAAACAGAGTCTACCAGCTGTAATTGCTGCATAAAGATTTCCACAGCATGGCAACAGCTCTAGGCGTGAGACTTCAAAATTCCTATTCCATAAAAATGACACATGCCACCATGGTGTAAAAGTATTTATCATTGGCTTTAAAGAGATGAACTAAATTATCAGAAATTGTATTTATTCTGTTGGAATCCAGTGTGCAGTGCCAATAAATTACGTTCTTAATTCATATTTCATTAAAAGTAGCAGGTGTTGGCACCTGCCACAGCTGTCTTTTACATATAGGCAAGCTGAAATACACATAATGAGATATACATAATGGCTAGGTATATGGAACGGGTTCGCCATGCAACGCAGAATCTAGTGAATTAGTACAGGGCATGACCTTTTCATAATCTCTCAAATACCATGCTCCTAGCATTCCTACAAGTAAAAAAAAATGCCCTCATGAATTAAAGTTCCATTGTTCAGAAATGGCCAGAACATTGGTGCAAAGCCGAAAAGATGGATTGTTTCGTTTGACAATTCGGTTGACTGAGCTTTTAATCCAGTGGGAAACGGAGGACTGTGTGATGTGACTGAAGGCTAATGACAGAATCCCGCGAGCAGGACTTCTGCAGATCCAAGAGTTGATGCTTCAATCAGTGGGCTTGTCTCCCCACCAGTTCTGTTTCAACTGTACATTTAACCTCAACCTCTTTTTGCTTCCCTTAAGCAAAAACAACAAAATAATCTTAGCAGCAAGCAGGTGCAGCTGGCATATTGTTGACGTAGAATTCCCAGGGAGGCATCTGAGGTCTTGAACTAGTGCCTGAGGTCAGTGAAGGGCTAATGTGGGCAAACCAAGCTTAATCCAGACAATTTATGTTGGTAGAAAATCTGATTTAGGTCTAGTTATACAACCTATTTGGAAGGCATATCACTCAAAACTAAGGTTTACAGCTTGGAGGTATTGGTGGTCAGGAGTGCCTTTTTGCAGCTTAGGCAGGCGATCCAGCTGTACTCTTTCCTAGAAAGAACTTTTGCTTGGCAATAGTCATGCACGCCTTGATAATATCTAGCTAGATTATTATTAGACACTTTACGTGGGATGGCTTAAATTAGTTCAAAATGTAGCTGCAATGGTCCTCATTACATAGAGCTCTATACAACTCTAAACAACTATAATCTCCATAAACCTCCAGTTTGTTTCCAGATTCAGTACAAAGTCCTGTAAAATCCTAAGTGGCCTGAGACCGGGATATGAACCTACCTGCTCACTCTGATCCTCATTCAAAGCCCTGCTATGTGAGATGACTTTGGACACACAGGGTAGGGTCTTAATTTTTGCAACCAATCCCTAGTACTTCCTTTCGTTTACAAGATGTTGTGAAGACTATTATTTCAGAATTTGAATTGAATATCCCCTGATGCAATTTATTCCAATGTTCTCTCCGCTTATTACGTGTTATGCTAGTTTTATTAATTTTGTTTTTTGTGAGTGCTATATTTTTGTTTTTTGTTATTTTTGTTATTTTTATATTTTGGTGTTTTATTAATTTTGTATACATTTTTCGCTACCACAGACCGCCAAGTGACACGATAAATGTTATGTAAAGAGTCCATCAAATGAGATAGCTGATCTCTAGTTATTTTAAGTGTCTGAACAGAGCCTAAATGTGTAGTACTAGGACTCGGCACATTGAGGAAGCAAGAGATGGCCCAAAGCTGTCCTTGATGATTCTGTTAATCCAATTTATTTTATTTCTAGCCTTCATGTTTGCAGAGAAGGCTGGTAACCAAAAGGCAAATACTTAGAACTACAATATAATTAGTTTCAAATTCCAAGTCCACCTCAGTGATGAATTTGAACCAGTGGGTGGTGGATGATACCCAATTTAAGACATAATAACTGCAGTCAATAGGAAAATCCAAAACTACCAATCATTATACAGATTGTGTACAAAATAGCAACTCAATTGTAATCTTCAGTCTGAAAAACTCATTTTGGCCTTTGCAGCTGAACAAGTTAAATTCTCCTGGGCTGGAGCAAAGTATTCTATTATAGAACAGCTTCCAGGAAATAACTTCTTCAGATACACTTGGGCATGAGTAACAAACAGCTTTGAGTTAAGGGTTTTAAATATTAACCATTTTAACAGGGGGATTGTTGTAGTTACTTCCTAGCAACAGTTCAGTATATTGAAAGAGTTGTCTTTACCTCAATCAGTTTTCATGAGGTGCTTTTCAAAGGTCCTCCTGTTGAAGGGATACCGCAAACATTTAAAGTATAATAGGAAGAAAGAAAAGTAGCTATTGAATAAAAAAGCAGAAACAAGGTAAGTCAGAAAGCAACTTTGTTTCAATAAGCAGGTAAAGGTTTTGTACCTATTGAGAGATGGTGATGATGATTGATGTTTTATTGCTGGGGTTTATCAGTTCTATTTTAAGACAGTATTTTAGCATATTCACTCAGGAGATAAGTTTCATTGAAATCAATGGGACTGACTTCAGAGTAAACATACTTTGGGTTAGATTGCCAGGGCTAGGTAAAAATGTGAGCTTGAGTATTCAAAGCCAAATCAAAAACTGTGGTCCATTCCCTTACACTGAGTTCCATTTGTAAGTATCAGTTAGTATCCACCTGTGTCATTCTGCTAGCGCCAATGATGTTATGTTTGTGGAAATTAGGTTCTGAACTATGCACAGGACAAGCATCAACAAAAGTTACATTTGCACAAGCCATAACACAAGCAGTGGTGCATTACGCTTGCACAACCCACTGTACAACAGGTTCTACAATCAGTTGCACATTACTCTTGTACAATCAGTTTTGCATTACACGTGTACAACCAGTTGTGCAAGCAGTATGGAACAGGTTGTGCTACAGAAAGGTTTGGCGGAGCTCTGCTAGTGCTATTTGAGTTTGCGGAATGACAGCATTCAATACTGCCCTACCTGTCATTAAAGAATTATACTGGTTACCTTTTTTAATAGAACGGTTATCAAAATACTAGGTCGTATTTGATCTGGTTTTAATTATTCATGTTTAGATACTAAGATTATTTCCTGGAATGTTAATAAAAATATACTGTGAAGTAATTCTTGAAAGATATGCTACTGATATTTCTGGGATGAATATCCTTTACTACCATCTTAACAGCTTTCCCGCTAAGAATAAAGCAGCTAGTGGATGCTGAAACAGAATGCCAAATAAAGCCCAAGAGGTAAGCACATTTCTTTAGATTTCTTATTTTCAGTCTCACAACAGTATCTTTAATTATTTCAAAGAATGTGTTCAACACTCTGGATACTTGATTATAGGTCAGTGTTTTGAATGGTATGAGAGTGGGGTTAATACTAGCATGATTCTGTCAAAGTAATAAAGCCTAGTATATGTGCGTTCAAGGACTTCCACATAACTTCTCACTAATCCTTTCAAACAGCCCTGTAAAGTAAGACAGTATTATTAACTCAATTGACAAATAGGAGGTAAAGAGATCGCGATTTGCCTGAAGCTAAAGACTGGAAACATTTTAACTGGGGACTTCCCAGCTTAAACGCTTCCTTGCATCACCACTGTTCACATATCTGACTTTTCCAGCAATCATGCTAAGCTTGCCCGTAAAAGTCACAGATTTCAAAGCGTGAGGTGGAACTTAGAGAAAAAGAGCATTTTCCAAGGGAGCTATGGATTCCAGACTGGTTCTTCATCTATCTCCATTCCCTATTTTGAGTGGGTCCGGAGACCTTGAAGGTCTAACATGGATAGGGCATGCCCTCCCAGTCCCTAACGATGTTGGTTGGCTGTTGTTAAGTGCTACTGTCTTTGATGCCTTTTTGCCTCCATAGAGTACTTTGCTTAAGGTACTACCAAACACAAATATATATCATTCACTAGGATGCTGTCATTAACCTCAAATCAGTGCAAGAACTGGGCAAGCAACTGGGTTTTGAATGGACTATGGTTGCCTGTGAGCTGGGTTTCAGTCGTGCAGAGATCAGCCAGTTTTGCACTGCTTCCACTGAGAAGAAAGCTCAAGCACAGAAAATGCTGGAGTATTGGTGAGTAGACCATGGTGGTGTGTAAATACCCACATCTCTTTTATATTAGTCTTGAGCATAATTTTCTTGTTTTCTTCAGAAGAATCCATGGCTTTTTAGATTGTGCCTTGTTTTATATATTTTAAAATGATTTCATGGTTTTAATTTTTGTGAACCGCCCAGAGAGCTTCGGCTATGGGGCGGTATAAAAATGCAATAAATAAATAAATAAAATAAATAACAAAAAACAAAACTCAAAGCAATATCAACGTATGTTCTCCCATGCTGGACAATCAGGAGACAAAGACCCTTGCTGTGTGTGCAGCATAAAAATCAAGCAGACTGGTGGCAGAATCACAGATAGCTCCATCCCTCTGTCACTAGTCTGCTACTTTTCTAGCTTGCAAAATGTTTTTCTAGACAGCTTTTTATTAGCTAGTCCTTATTATTATTATTATCATTATTATTTATTGCATTTATATACCGCCCCATAGCCAAAGCTCCTTTGGCAGTTTACAAAAATTAAAAACATCGAACATTTAAAAAACCGATATACAAAATTTAAAAAGCATAAAACCAGATTATAAATACAATATCCATTTAAAACAACTATTCTTGGTCAAACAACAACTAAAAAGCAGACAAGTAAGTTTTTTTGCAGGCTAGGAACTTTTGGAGGTTGATTTACAAGGCTGATTCAATCTTTAAAACTAAGTCACAAGATACATAAAGGCTAAAATTATTTTTAAAAAATCCAGAGAGCCAGAAGCAACAGAATCAAAGGTTTGTTGAAAAAGAAAAACATCTTTAGGTGCTGCTGAAGCATAAATAAGTGGGAGGTGATCTAAGCCAGTGAAAGGTTACCTGCTAGCCTACAGGTATTTTGGATTGCAACTCTCAGAAGCTCCAGCCAACTTGGCACATCATTGGGTATCTCTCACCCATTGCCACTAACCATACCTCAAAAAGCAATAGCACACACAAGTGGATAAACTTAAAGGTAATCTTAAAGAACAATCAGATTCACATAGTATCCTCCCATCCTTCAAGTAGCTTGATCCCAAGTTGTTTGACACTTTAAAGGTATGATCTGCACTCAAAAGAACTAGCTGCCAGTGCAACTAATACAATAAAGACCACATAATTCCAACACTCTGTCCCACTTACGATTTTAGCAGTAGCCTTCTGAACCAAATGTTTCCAAATGTTTTCCAAGGGCAGCCCCGCTTTGAGTGTATTATAGTCCAATGGAAATCTAACCAATGCTTGTATGACAATGGCCAGGTCTGACCATACCAGGGACACTTGTCACACCACTCGTAAAAGTACAATTAGATTTTGTAGATTGCACAGCAAAGTCTCTATGAGATATCACAGCAAGTATTACTTGGCCAAGCATTTTTGAAAGCACTATCCAAATGGTTAACTTTTCTCCTGTAACTATTATGCATCTCTCTTTGCTATTCACATGTAGGTATCATCGATCATGGAACAAACTTAATAAGACAAAACTGCTTCAGGATGCTCTGGAAAGGTCAGGAAGGAAAGACCTGGCTGATAAACTTCGGTGTCTTCACTGGGGACATCAGAAACTGAGTAATAGGGTGGAGTTACCTTCTGCATTTCCTTTTCTCATTACTGTGTATAAGACAATTAACAACAAAGAGGGGCTTAAAAAAATTAACCAGCTTAGTCATAAATAACCTAGGATCCCTTCAACTCAACAACTGCAGAGCTACAGTGAACTCATGAGTTAAAGTCAACAGCATAACATCTGTTGATTTTAACAACATAGCAGTTCAGCAGAATAATTTTAAGACACTTACACATACTGACTTGGATTTTTCTCAACATCATTTATTGATTTTTCAGTACTTTGGGAATCCAGAAAAAATGTAATTATTTTTCACTTCTTAAGAACAGTTAGCTAATGTAGAGTTCTCTTAATTATATATTTGTGAGCAATAGCAAATTGTGTCATTCCACGAGCACAAATGACATTGGGCTAGCAGAACCCAGGTTCCAAACTATGCACAAGAGGGAGCCCAACTAAAGTTACATTTGCCAAATGGTTATGTAACCACTTGTGCAACAGAAAGATTCGGAGAAGCTCCATTAGTGCTATTTGAATTTGCTGATTGACACCGTTGGATACTGCCCATAGTTGATAAATAGCGTGTTGGAATCCCGATCACTTTTTTGGATTTACAATTTTAAGATGTTAAATAACTCCTGTGATTTTGAATCTTATGAACTGGAAAATCTTTTAAGTAAAATCTTTTAAAAACTAGAATATATAAAGAAATGAGCTTTGATCATTTACATTTGACCTTGAAAAGGGGATTCTTTGTCCGACAGGCACCTCTAGCCCTGATTTGGAGATAATTGTACAGCAAGTGTGTGTCCCCCTGCTGTTGTTGTTGATTTTTGCACATTTAAGTATTCTTGAATATGAAGGGTAAAATATTCATTCTTCACTAAGGTGAAGACCCAGCTGCATCCTCCATGTACAACTGCTTTTTTGCCCCTTCTGATTAACCTAGCCCAACCTATCCCCTTTGTCACACCAACCATGGAGCCTGAAAGCACCAGACAATACAGTCTCTGTATAAAGTTCTACCTACAAGTGTAGACCACTTCTTTGGATAACAGCCATAAAGTCAGAAACAGTGATAATGAATGATAGCATCTTTTAATAGTAACTCTTAGGTGTTTCCACTAAATTTAACATACATTAAGAGCAGGATTTATCATTGAATACAGTTAATCAAGTCAGGAGTTCACTTGTTGAGATTTAAAATTGTTTTCCAAATGTTCAATCAAAGACTCCATCTCTGCAGCCTCCAACAGCTGGCTGATTAGTTCATCCAGGAGCCCTTTGCCGCTTAAAATTTCCTATCAAAAGATGAGGGGAAATTAAAGAAGTTGCTGTAGACCGAGAGGATCAAAGTAAGCTAGGATTTCAACAGTAAATTAAATGCTCAGGGCCTACTTTTCAATTTGTATTCAGGCACAGTTCGTATATACAAATATGCTTTTGATGCCATCATAAAGCAGAAGAGCCATAGCTTAATGGTCCCATGGTCAATCCCTAAAAAGAGTGTCAGGTCGCAGGGCCAAAGACCTTGGAAGACCACTGCCAGCCAGAAAAATACTGGACTAGATGGACTAATGGCCTGACTCCATGTGAAACAGATATATGAGAAGTTCTATATTCTCACATTTTCTTTAGAATAATATCTTACTTAGAATAAATACCTTGATGTCACGGATTTCATAAGAGATCCTGTGGTCAGTGACTCTGTCTTGGCTGAAGTTATATGTGCGAATTCTCTCTGATTGGGATCTTGTCCCTAACTATAAAAGAAAATTTTGATTTGTTTTACAATTTCAAATATAATAATGCAATAAATAAATAAATGTCACTTTACAGCTCAGTTCAGACAACATGTTTCTCAACAGTGGTTTTAGAACTCCATGGTGGAGTTTTTACACCACCGTTGAGAAATGTGTTGTCTGGTGGGAAAACTCCACATAACAGTGGAGGTTTTTTGGAAAATATTCCACACAGAATATCCACGCTGTGCAGAGGTGAGTTCCTGCACAACAGCTGTGTTGCGTATTGTGTGGCAGGTTCTGTGGAGTTTTCCATTGCGTTGACTTTTCCCATTGCTACAGAGTTCTCTGGCAAGAGCGGCGAAAGGAGAGCACTGGGATTCTTTTTTCACAGCAATACCATCAGGAGGACAGGGGAGAGAGAGGGTGGAGGAACCGTCAATCAAATGTCATGTTGACTTTTACTCAACTCCATGGGAGCCCAGTCACACAACGGTGGAGTTAGAACATGTTGTGTGGGGAGTACCCCCTAAAAACACAACCACTGAGTGGAGTTTTCACACTGCATTGACTAATATGTTGTTTGAACTGAGCCTACAAGTGCAGGAAAATTATTTCCAAATAGAACGTAGAAGAGAACGTAATGAGTTGCTCTGTGATGAGTCAAAACAATCCAGCCCAGTACCATCAACTCTGACTAGTTTCAGGACTACTCAGTTTCCACACAATAACCTTCCAAAGCTCTTCTACTGCAGTCCTTGTTAATATTGAAACTAAGGCAGAGGGATATGATCTCACCTGCAGCTTTCTAGCACTCTGCTCTTGCCGCAGCTCTCTCTCAACTGTCTGCTGGTACAGCTTCTCTCGCAGTGTCTGCAGAGCTATTTCCCTATTCATTTGCTGAGATCGTTCCTGCTGGCACTCCACAGTTAACCCTTCAGAGTGTGAGAAAGTATCTATCAGAGTTCGCCCAAATAAGACTTGTAAAACATTGATGCTAGCCTGATCAGAACTACTGTTCTGTCCTGGAAAAATTGAAAATATCATGTTCCAGGGAACAAAAATGTATGAGTTTCTTTTAGACATTTTTCTAGCACAGAATGCAATTTTTATATAAACTTAGAATCAAAACAAATATTACCATTAGAAATGGTTTCCAGGAAAATAGCTTAAAATCTCTCTCATCCATGATTGTATCACTGAGACCTGGGTGGGTGAACTGGGAGGGGTCACTCTCACCCAACTTTGCCCTCCTGGGTACTCAGTGCAACACCAGTACTGACTTGAGGGCCAGGGAGGGGGGGGTTGCCGTGGTCTATAGAAATACGATCTCCCTCTCTAGGCTTCCTGTTCATTCAAGTGCTGGTCTTGAGTGACTCTACTTTGTGTTGGGTACTTGAGACAGATTAGGGATTCTGCTGGTGTAGCATCCATCCCCCTGCCCACCAGCTGACGGAGGTTGCCTCGGACCTGATGTTGAGGACCCCCAGGATGATGGTTCTGGGGGATCACAACTTCCATGCTGAGGCTCCTGCATCCGGGGCAGCTCAAGACTTCATGGCTGCCATGACAACCATGGGGCTGTCTCAACATGTCATTGGCCCAGCGCATTCAAAAGGACACACAATTGATTTGGTTTTCTCGACTGGGCAGGAAGATGGTGATCTGAAAGTGGGGGAATTAACATCTACCCGCTTGTCATGGTCAGATCACTTTCTACTGAGGTTTAGACTCTCGGCAGCCTTTCCCCTCTGCAAGAGCGGGGGGCCTATTAAAATGGTCCGCCCCGGAGGCTAATGAACTCCAATGGATTCCAGAGGGCTCTGGAGGATTTTCCTGCTGGTATGGCTGGTGCTCCTGTCGAAGCCCAGGTTGCTCTGTGCAATGCAGAGATGACTCGGGTGGCTGACACGATAGCACCCAAGCACCCTCTCCCTTTGAGCAGAGCCCGGTCACCTCCTTGGTATACACCTGAGCTGAGGGCAATGAAGCAAGAGGCAAGACAGCTAGAACGCAGGTGGAGAGAAACTCTTGCTGAGTCTGATGAAACACAGGTTAGAGCTCACTATCGGGCCTACTCTGTGGCGGTGAGGGTGGCAAAGAGATAGTTCTTTTCCACCAACATTGCATCTTCTCAATGTCATCCAGTGGAGCTTTTCCGGATGGTTCATGGCCTGCTACACTCTGGGCCAGGGCAAGAGATGGTGGAATCCTCGGTAGCATGCTGTGACGAGTTTGCACGGCACTTTGAAGATAAAGTCACTCAGATTCATCATGAATTGGACACTGCTAGTAGAGACATTCACAGCATCGTCTGGTCCAGTTTTATTGGATGAGTTTCAGTTACTGAGGCCTGAGGATGTGGATAAGATGCTTGGCGAAGTCTGGTCGTGTGCTTGACCCTTGCCCTTCATGGCTCATTATAGCAAATGAGGAGATTGCCGGCTGGGCCCGGGAGTTTGTAAATGCTTCCTTGAGAGAGGAAGTGGTGCCAGCCTCTTTAAAAGAGGCGGTAATCAGACCACTCCTGAAAAAGCCTAACCTGGACCCAGAGGATATTTACAATTATAGGTCAGTGGCTAATATCCCCTTCTTAGGCAAGGTGCTTGAGCAGGTGGTTGCAGGACAACTCCAGGCAATCTTGAATGAAACGGATTATCTAGATCCATTTCAATCGGGCTTCAGGCCTGGTTTTGGAATGGAAACTGCCTTGGTTGCCCTGTGGGATGACCTTTGCCAGGAGAGGGACAGGGGGAGTGCAACCCTATTGAATCTCTTGGACCTCTCAGTGGCTTTCGATAGCATCGATCACAATGGGGGTTACTTGGCTAATCAATACGACAAGCGAAAAGGATCTTGGAATTGTTGTAGATCACAAGCTGAATATGATCCAACAGTGTGTTGTGGCTGCAAAAAAAGCAAATGCTGTTTTGGGCTGCGTTAATAGAAGTATAGCTTCCAAATCGCGCGAGGTACTGGTTCCCCTCTATTTGGCACTGGTTAGCCCCATCTTGAGTATTGCATCCAGTTCTGGGCACCACACTTCAAGAAGGATGCAGACAATCTGGAATGTGTTCAGAGGAGGACAACAATGATGCACGACACGGAATAATGGGCTCAAGTTACAGGAAGCCAGATTCCGGCTGGACATCAGGAAAAACTTCCAGACTGTTAGAGCAGCACAATAATGGAACCAATTACCTAGGGAGGTGGTGGGCTCTCCCACATTAGAGGCATTCAAGAGGCAGCTGGACAACCATCTGTCAGGGATGCTTTAAGGTAAATTCCTGCATTGAGCAGGGGGTTGGACTCAATGGCTTCATAGGCCCCTTCCAACTCTACTATGGTATCCTTCTGGATAGGCTGGCTGGGCTGGGAGTTGAAGGCACTGCGTTACAGTGGTTCCACTCCTACTTGGATGGCCATTTCCAGAAGGTGGTCCTGGGGGATTATTACTCTGTGCCATGGTACCTAGGTCATGGGGTCCCACAGGGCTCTATATTATCCCCTATGCTGTTCAACATTTACATGAAACCATTGGGAGAGGTTATCTGGAGATGCGGATGACACCTAGCTCTACCTCTCCTCTTCATCAAACCCAGGTGAGGCTATGGCTGTTCTGAATCAGTGCCTGGGCACGGTAATGGACTGAACAAGGACCAACAAACTAAGACTCAATCCAGACAAGTCAGAGGAATTGTTCGTGGGTGGTTCATCTATCCGGCTAGGTGACGTTCACCCTGTTCTGGATGGGGTTGCATTCCCCCTAAAGGATCGGGTTCATAGTTTGGGGGTGCTACTGCCTACTGCAAACATTATATCAAGGTAAGACACCAGCTGAGTCTAATGCCAGTGATGCCCTGGTCCTGGCTAGAAGGCTTTGCTGGTTAATATATTTTTTTCTATGAAAAGGGGAATAATGATAAAACAAAACAAAAAAAAATACCTGTGGGAATGTGTACAATTCTTACAGCACTATCTGTTGTATTAACATGCTGTCCTCCTGCCCCTTTGGCTCGAAATGTATCTATACGCAAATCTCTCGAGTCTACTTTAATCTTTACCTTGAAAGAAAACAGTTTTAGAACAATTTTACTACCTTATATGAAATTGCATGGCTATATATTTACATATATACATGTTTCTCATCATGGGAGAGAGACTCCACTTACTACCAACTTTCTTTCAATCATCCGAAACCAGAGGATCAAAAAAACAACACTACCTGGGGTAGCTGCTCAAG
This sequence comes from Anniella stebbinsi, assembly GCA_029215795.1. Taxonomy (NCBI): domain Eukaryota; kingdom Metazoa; phylum Chordata; class Lepidosauria; order Squamata; family Anniellidae; genus Anniella; species Anniella stebbinsi. Next base: position 177,790,214 of record JARDYH010000001.1, read on the forward strand.
AATAGTGGCCATGTGTTTGCATTTTTTTAATGTAAACTTTTTGACTGGTGAGGTTTAATTGGGCAGGGACATGTTCTTTATTAATTATTGCCTGCCTTTTTAGGACATCTAGATGGTATTAGATGCCGTGCATCCACACAGTGGCTGCACCCAGCAGGCTCCTCAACATATTGAACAGGAAGCCAGATGGAATCGAACACGAACAGGGAATATCCCAGGAGATGCCAATCCGTTTTTTTGAATTGAACATGGGCAACCACATGCAGAAGTTAAAGCTATCTCCAGTGGTGCGAAGTGTTTGTGACATCCTTGCAGATGTAGTTATAGCCAAGAAAGCAGCCATTTTATTTAGAAACTAACTTTTATGAAGTTAAACATGAAGAGATGGTGACTAGAATGAAAATATTTAATTATTAATTGTTAACCTCACCTCTTCTGGCTGAGGTAGAACAATAACTGACATGGTGCCAGTGTGGATCCGCTGCATTCTTGAAGATAAACCAGTCTCAGGGATTCGCTGCACCCTGTGAGTACCTCCTTCGTATTTCAAATGCCTGTAGACATTCTCTCCCAAAATACGAGCAGCAGCATGGTGTAACCCACCTTTAAAAGCATATAATATTACATATTAGGCAGCAGGAAGGAGGAAATCCTTTTAAGCCATCTGTGTGGCTGGCATAACAGAGTAGTCCCATACCATAGTCAGCAGGAGTATATTTCATAATCTCAAATGTCCAGCATTTGTAATCGGCATAGTTCCGGTACATGTCAAACACTTCTTTGGTAAATTGCTGACAAATGTCACCTGAAACATAAGAACGTTTTCTGAAAGTTACTGAAATTTTAGTACCAATACTGCACTCTTCAGTATACTACTACTGGTAGTAATAATTTAGTTTATCTAAATCAACATTTGTGAGGACTACTTTAAACAAAACATTGATAAAATGAACACAAGATGACAAAATACAGTTTTGCAAACCAGGAGTATGGTTTGGAATAACTTTTACTTGTGATGACTTTGCTGACCTCCAGTTGTTCTGCCAGATGTTACTTCTAGTATGACATCACTTTTATCATATTTTCCCCTTGGTATCAAGATCTGAAAAATCTGAAAAATAACAAATCAGGAGTCAAAATTTAGTCCTGGTTTTTTTGAGCTTCTAGGGCTTTGAATCCCTACATAATGATCAAGTACAAAGCAGCAGACAGTTGTCAAGAGCAAAGACAAAGCATTTTTTTTCCTGTTGGGTTGGTTCAGAAGCAGGTTCACACAAATATCTTGCATACAGAAGGCACACAACCCTCTTTTCCCCCACAGTATCATAACATGGAAACAGAATTTTCTGCTTATCCCCACAGTTTCTCACAAGCCAGCTTGCATAAGCTTTACCACAGTGGGGCTGCAGAAGGTCCTTATCCTGGATAGCATACCTGGTGTTGTGTCTAATCCCCTTCCCCTTACGCAGGGTGAAGGGCTGTCAGACATTAATTCACAATCAGATTCTGAACTAGAAGAGACATTCCAGTCCATACCAGAAGGGGAAGGGTTGATTCCCATGGGTTCTTTCCCAGCTGCGAATGAACCGTTTCCCAACACAGCCCTCGTCTTCCAAAAGGGAAGGTGTGAACAGCCTCAGAGATGCCAAATACCGTAGGAGGGGAAAATGTGCACAGGCCAGGGAGGTCAGAAGGCGTTCAGAGAGATTGGTTGCTCAGAAAAGGCTTGGTTTGGTCTACGTGAAGCCCTTCCGAAAGTAGTGACCTTCTCATTCTCTTGAATGGATCAACTGTTTTGCTTGGTTAGCTAAATCATGCCTATAGGGCAAGTCGCTTGTACTTTTAAACTCCCTTCAGCTGATGGAAGGGGTCAATTGCCTAAATAAAGGTTGACTGCTTTCCTAAGAGATCTCTTTATTGACTTCAATGAACGCAAGGGGATAGGGAGTCACGACACCTTGACTACTGGCCTACAAAGTATAGTGTTGAGACTTTAGAAACCCTGCATTTATAGTACAGTAACATTCCCCTGTCTCCACAAAAGCAGTCAGCTAGAAAAGGCTATGTTTGCCTACTCAACAGCTAAAACGTCAAGAATACAGGACATGAATGGTCTCACTGAGATCTGCCTCCTTGAAGTTGACACTCTGGAGATTTAGGGGACTTCCATGGAAACATCGGAAGCTGCCTTATACTGAGTCAGACCATTGGTCCACCTAGCCCAGTGCTGTTGACCCTGACTGGCAGTGGCTCTCCAGGGTTTCAGGCAGGAATGGAGAATGCTCTGCCATTTTGCTGTGGCCCTAGTACCAGATTAGGTTTTTATGGTGCCATTGCCCTGCCTCATTCATGGAGGTTTACAGGGGTCCAAATGACTTCTACTCATAGCCCTGCACATTTCCTCACCATTTCTTCCATCTTTTTTTTTTCTTAACACAGAAAATGAGATAAGGATGAAAAAAATAGAACAGCTGCACAATGCCTTCTCATTGCTAGTGCTAGGACTCCACCATCAGGAAGCATCCAGATTATCAGGAAAGGGGGGGGGGATCCAAAACACAGATAACAGGCTGCCTAAAAGGTGAGACCTCATTTACATGAGACACAAGCTATGGACAACTAAAAGCCAAAGAGGTTGAAAGCAGGTAAGTCCTTGAAAGAACCAGAAGCAGGGGAAAAAGCTGGAAAGTGAACTGAGGTGAATTGCTGAGCATCAAAAGCAAGAAAAAGACACCTCTGAAGCATCAAGTGTAAAAAGATATCACTTCTCAAAATATCCTAATGAAGCAACCATACATTTTAAACATCCTGGCCAATACTGCTTCAGAGTCAAACTAGACTTATTTTGGAAAGGTCAACAAGGTCTCCAGAGCTGATCGTTGTACAGAATGAACCAAAAGGATGTTCAAGCATTGTGGGCAGTACCTAATGGTATCATTGTGCAAACTCAAATAGCACTAGCAGAGTTCCACCGAATCCATCCATAGCATACACAATTGTGCATTATGATTTCACAAATGGTTTCAGAAGCATAATGGACAACCAGCTGCATAACCACTTGCAGAAACAGAATGACACAGTTGCATACTGCCCTACATTTTTAATTTCCCTGTCTTATTTTTGCTACTATGCTTTTCTGTATTATCATCCCAATTTGATTTGATAAATTAGAAAAAATAAATTTGAAAATCAATGTTCAATTTAGAAATGCTCAGTTTCATCCACTTAGCTTCTGGAATTATCATTGCCAGTTGTGTTAAAAGTGGAGTAGTGACCGTGCCCTTTTGTGTGGCACCAGGGCCACCTTGACAAAAGGGATAACACTAAAACAAAGAATTACAGTACTGAAGGTTGCTCTGAAAAGGAAAGACCCTAGAAATTGGACCGGTATAGGGTTCCTCTTTTGGGAACACAGCCACCTAACAGGGACTGGGGTGATGAATGGTGGGTACCCCTACACCCCCCTCATACATAAGGAGGCGTGGATAAGGACCAAAATATTTCTGACACTCTATTCTGAGACTAGAACCTAAATAGGGGTCTCATAAGAAAGTCCTGATTATTTTACAGTTCTCATCAAAGGTTCAGGGGTTTGGTGAACTGGAGGGCATCCTGAGACTGTTCTTCATTTCAATGAGAGTCCTTTTAGTTTAGGGATGGGGCCACTTGTGACCCTCCAGATGTTTTGATCTATAATTCCCAACTGCCCTAGCCAGCATAGCCAATGCTGAGGCCTGATGAAAGTTGTACGCCAAAACATGTGGAGGGCCACAAGTTGCCCACCCGTTTTAGATAACAGCAGAAAACACTGACAAGAATAAGTAGCCATGCAAGCCTGAATCTGTAATATGCCAGGCTGAATCCAAGAGCATCAGTGTGTGAGAAATAAATGCTGAGATACTGATTGGATTGAGACGACATGATAACCCACAAAGGGTTAAATAATGGAATTGTTTTGGTAGAATTAGTTGGAGGGAATACCTAGAGGGGGTAGAGAGGCAGGAGAACCTTGAAGGCTCTATTGGAAACGTTTTAAGAGAAATTACTGACTGAAACCATTAAGCATTGTGTCTGTAACCAATACGCTGTTGAACTAAGGAAACCATCAAGCTTTTACTACCTGAGCAACCATCTTGTTAATAAATTACATTTAATTATATCAACTGATGTGGTCATTGAAGCATACCTGAGGAAGGTACTGGTGGCAGCGGATAGAATGAAGGGGAATTTGAGGGCTAGGGTGCTGGGCTGTGGAGCTGTGGGGCCTAAAAGAGTAAAGGCGGGACAGAAGCAGCAGCAGTAAGCCTAAACCCTCAAACACGTCATAAGCACGGGGTGGGGGGGTGGGGGTGAAGTTAGCCCTGAGTGCGAGTGGCGTGGACAGCCCTGTTGTGTAGCCCAGTGAGTGTCACGGGTGCAGGCAGGGCGTCACACAATGGCCTGTTTCGGACGACACGCTAATCAATGGAGGAGGGAAACAATAGTCCGTTGTGTTACTCATCGGCAGCATTCGGACGACATTTTAGGCAGCGGAGGCAGCATTCGGACGACATGATAATGAACACAACTGACAATTGTTTCCCTCCTGCTCCGTTGATTAGTGTGTCGTTCGATACAGGCCAACATGTTCCTACACAACTGTGAAGTGGAATAATATCTAATATCTTGACTGTACATTTTATTTTGTTCATCTTCATCACTTATTGTCCTGACTATATCCAGTAATATGGCAGCTTCTATCCACAGAAGTGTATATACAAAAAAGCACTTCTACTGACTATTGCATAGAAGAAATGCACACAATGTTACAAAAATCAAACGCCTACTACTTTCAGTAGCCACACTGAAAGATGGCAAGATGCATTCCCCCTCTCCCTGTGCAGGAGCTCAAGTACTAGCATGGTTATGCCCACAGTCCAGTTCTCTCTCTATTCTCTCTCTATATATGAATCACTTGATTTTCCCCACACAGAAAGACATCCAATGATAATCAGCACTTCACTGGATCCATCTTTCTTTTTTCCTGTGGAAGTTTGTGAATGCAAAGCAGCTGTTCTCATGTACAAGGTTCCTAACATCATACAAGGTGGTTGCTGGATCAGGAGAGTATTTAAAATTAAATCTCAGGACTCAAATGTTCCACTGCTCACCTTTTGATACAGAGTGCTGATCGTCTGATGAATAACTTCCTTTTCTTCTACAGCAAGTTCTAGCAGTTGCTTCTCTTCTGGACTGTCTAGCTCTAGGATCAAATGGCAGAAGTAAACATTAAGCAGTCATGTTCAGCTTAAAACAAATAGGGTGCATCAGCACCAACTGCCCTGTTGCATTGCATTTCACTTCTTTTTCTTTTGGGAAGAATCTTCACACATTTCCTATATATGTCTACTGCTTTCTCCCACCAACGCAAGGGCGGGATTTAGATTGCAAATTTGCACCCATGCTCATCCAAACAAATGCGATACAATGTGCCACAAAAGAAGTGGTGAGGGGAACCGCAAAATTATGCTATACTTTTTTCACGATTGTGAAATAGCTTCTACTACATGATGAAATTTAAAAGATGTCTATATCAACAAACATGCTAAAGGGGAGAGAGAAGGGGAAATTAATATAATTTATTTTATGTATTTTTTACATTTCTATACTTTCCATTAACTGAAGCTCTCTGGGAATAGCCAGAAAATAGCCTCTCTCTTTGCAACAGAAGAGAGCGATAGAAGCGGACAAGACTATTGCTACGCCAGTTGCTGGGGAGACAGCAGCTAGTAAGCCAGATATTGCCCTGTGTGAGAGTGTTTCTTAATGACCATGGCATGTAGTGGCAGCAGGAACAGAGGCTACAGCATGCTCCCTTTGCTGGTATGACCACTGCTGACTTTGCTGGTATGATTTATGGCAAGTCGTTGGTTCTCATGTGTCCCACAGCATTGTTCTTCAGCAGGTAGATTGTGCCCAAAGCTAACGGAAGTGATAACAGTGGCAATTCTTAAAATGCTCCAGGAGGTCACTTATTAAGAGACCTGTGTGTAAACACACCTAAAACAAGACGCTTCCTGCAGCAACCCCACCCCAATAATTTATATAAACCACTACTGGTTTATATAAGAAGAAACAAGTTAGAAAACGGATCAGTGACTTTTGAATGAATCCCAGCATGCATGTACATCTTTGGTTGCAAACTATATTTGGGGCTATCCCTTACTAGTTTCTGGAGCAATCCATACCCATGCACTTTAGAAGTGAGAGAGAGTTGGAATGGCCTGGTCATGGAAAACTAGCAGGGAACAAGTAAGTTATAACGAGCTACTTGATGTCAGGAGATTAGTACACAAATAATTGTTCTGCTAAGTGGAACGAAAGCAAAGGAACTAGGAAAATCTGGAAGATGGGATGGGGGAGAGAGAAAAAAGTGAACTACGTAAAACAGATGTGTAACTTACTTACTTGCACATAGTATCTCCAAATCCTGAATTTCTTTTTTTGCCTCTTGTATTTCTTTTAATGCCAGAGCAAGTGGGAACAATTCAGCACGCCTTTTGCTCAGATCCCTTCTCCTGTCTTCATTTACTGAGCAGTCATTTAGCAACTGACCAATCCTTTGATATTCTTGGCTTAAGGTCTGCAAATATTTTTGCAAGATTTCATGGTTCCACAATGTTCTTGAAGTCTGGTGATATCTCCTTGACCAGTTATTAAATACTACAGTAGAGGTAACTGTATTCCACAAACAGTTGTGCTGTAAGGTTTTCAGTTCTACAAAGTGAGTAGCTCTCTTAGCAAGTAAAGGAAGATGGCACCACTGGCGATAGCGGCAGCATTTAGCAAACAATGTTCTAAAAAGAGGAATCTGTTGGTGAGGTTTCATTTCAGTTTGAATATTCTGGAATGTAAAAAAAAACAGTTCAAAATTTCCTACTGACTTTTATTTTAATGAGGTATCTATTTGAAGGACCTAGTATTGCTCTCCACAGTTGTACTTATTTTAATTTTTAAAACATTGTTTAAACTGCATTATATTTGTATCTCAGCCTATAATATTAAATCTAATTTACAATCCTAGCAGATTTATGAGGTAGGTTACTAATATTTATTTTAAACATATGGCAGTCTGAAGTTTGAAGACAGTGATGTGTTGCCAATGATGGTAGTTTGTCTAGTAAAATACATTTCTTGCCATGGTTGTATTCAGAAGTTATACCTCAAGATTAAAAGTTAAATGTAAATTTCTTCAGAATACTGAGCATCTTAAACAATAGCAGTTTGTTTGAGGGAGAACCTGACATCTTAATCTGGTGTGCAATACAGTGAGGCATGATACACATGTTCAGACAACATGATAACCAATGGGTGGGTTAAGTGGAGTACACACCCGTTGGTTATTGTGTCGTCTGGCGGGCAACACGCAACTGATGGCTGGCTATTTTCCCAAAATAGCCAACGGAGAAACTAACAGGCTGCTCCATTGGCTATCTGGACAATAGTTGTTTTGCGTGTTGTCTGGCGGGCTCTGTTGACTAGTTTCCCCTGTCCACAGAGTTGCAAGGCAAGAGCGGCAGAAACCCGGCCGCTCTAGCTCTGCGGGGCTCTATAGCCATGGGGAAATAATCATGTACCAGCAAGTGCTTCAGGAGCGCCGATCGTCCCGTCCCTTGGTGGGGCGGGGCGATCAGGGCTCCTGAAACACTTGCCAACATGGGAACATGCCATCCCTGGGGTGGGGGTCATGAGCAGCTCTGATCTTTGTGTGTTAGCTCTCCTCCCCTTTCACCTGCCTGCAAACCTCAGTACTGGATGGCCCTTCAGCTGAGGCTAAAGGGGAGGAGACCTGATGCCCAAAGATCAGAGCTGCTCGTGACAGGAGCAGATAGGAACCTTGGACGTTGCTCCGGTGCCCCGATCGGGCGCCAAACTCAATGGGCACAGAAGACGATCTCCTCCCAGTGACACATCCTTCTCAGTGATCTCCATGGCCCTCATGAGGGCCCTAGCACGCAAGGAGACCAGCCCAAAGCCTTCCAGCTGCAGAAGCAGGAGACTTGGGGCCAGTCTCCCCGCATGTCAGGCCCTCTATTTCTGCTCCGGCGAAGGACCCCTCACCGACAACTGGGAGACGCAGCGCCCTGGTTGCCTAGTGATGTCAGCAGATGAATCCCTTCTGTCAACAGGAGACAGGGCTATGTCAGGACTTCTTCCTGGATTCATCTGCCGCCGGGAGCCTCGTCTCTCCTCCACTCTTCGCTTCTTCCCCTGTAATGGTGGCAATGGTAATGTATAATAATAATAATAATAATAATAATAATAATAATAATAATAATATATTTATTTATTTCTAACCCGCCTCTCTCTCTGGATCGAGACGGGGAACAACAATAAATATAAATACAAGGACCATAAAATAGATAAAACATTAAAAACAAATAAAAACTAATTCATTATTAAAAACATCTTAACGTAGGCACTAACCAGCCCCGCCATTCGGTGGGGAGGGCCTACAGGTGTGTGTCGGGGGGGGGGGAGACAGTCACTCTACAGAGAGGAAGTAGTTCACGTCAGGAGCGGCACTTTCGTATCACCCAAAGGTACACACAGATTTGCCATTTCCTCTCTGTTGGCTAAAGTATCGGCTGAACACAGCCAGTCTTACAGGATGCATTCAGGCAACACAATAGTCAATGGTTGGTTAATAGTCAACTTCATGGTTGATTATCGAGGGGGCACTCCCCACACACGATTATAATCAATCGTGGTGTGGATTAAGGCCAGCGTTGAGTTGACTATTAGTCAACAGTGTGTTTGATTGACACATCCCCACCCTCAGTCCTCCCACTGGTATTCCATCAGCCATTGCAAGTTCTGCTGATTGGACTAGCAGTGGCAGCCACCGCTTTAGTCGCTCTTGCCAGGGGACTGTGTAGTCACCGAAAATAACCAATGGTGTGTGACAAAATAGACAACAGTGCCCAACACACAATAACTAATTGTTGTTCAAATAATCAACTCTGCACAGCATTAGTTATTTGCGTTGATTATTTTGGCCGAATAACCAACCGTGGTATGAAAAAGTTCCAACAGACCACACAATAACCAACCATTGACTATTTAACCCACCGTTGGTTATCGTGTCGTCCAAACCCAGTCACAGACTTTGACATACTGAATGTGGAACATGCAGTGGTAAGTGGTTAGAACCTTGCTATAAAGATTTATGTTTTGAAAAAATAATTCTGGTCAAAATTTTAAAATGAGGGCACTATTGCTCTATGTACTATTTCTTCCAGAGCACTGTTGATATTTGCTACACCAATACAAATTATATAGCTGGGCTGCATATTAAGAGTTGTATAAGCGGCACCTGGATCTAATCTGGTGAGATAGATTGTTAAGTATCAGTGAGTATAATTTGAAATGATTTGTAATAACGTATACGTTTTTAAAATAATTTATTTTTAATTGATTCAAGCCACTAAGGAAGGCCATATAGGCTGAAATGCCTTTGGCTTCAGTTTGAGATTTTTGTGCATTTTTTCTCTCTTAATTCCATGTGCATCCAGCAAAGAGTAATTTGAACTACTATTCCATCATCTCCACCTTATGGCCTATTGACCTTTTTCATTCCTACATAGCTAATTCTGGGCTTTATGAGAATTTGTCATTCATGACATTGTACTGCACAGAATTCTTTTTATTGTTTTTTAAGTAACTGGGATTATACCCACAGTTTAAATAAAATTTGTGCTCAATATTTATAGTTCATTGAATTACTCACTTTTAAGTTGTATTACAACACCACAAACATATATAGGCAAGGTCCCAGCAAAAACAACTAGAAGAACTGCACAAAAAGGAAATTAGATTTTCAAAACTACAATGTAGTAAGAAAACTAGATATATAATTATACTTTATGCTATGGTCCCATTTAAGGTTTGCCGGAAAAGCTAAATGAACCAAATGAAGATCATACATTCATGGCAAAATTCGCAGACCCATTAATTTTATTTAACTACATGCGCACTAATTTACCACGTGATCCAATTCACATTTAATCAGAAAGCAGACTTATGGAATTCAATGAGAATTATGTGCACAGGATTACACCCTTGCAGTGAAATCCTAGGCATGTCTGCTTAGAAGTCCCACTGTGTTAAATGGGGCTTACTCCGAGGTAAATGTGTATATGATTAAAACCTTAATATTTCTGACTTCAAGGGGACTGTTTGGAAATAACTAAATTCTCTAACTCAACTGTTTTGAGGGCTGTGTTGAGATATCAAGACTGAACAGTCAAAGCTGTAGCTCATTGGTACAGTACCTGTTTTACATGCAGAAGGTGCCAGGTTAAATGGCTAGTATCTCCAGATAGGGGGGAAAAAACCTGCCTGAAATCTTTAAGAGAGTCACTGTCAGTAGGTGTTGATAATACTGGGCTAGCTAGATGGACCAACCTTCTAATTCAGTATAAGGCAGCTTCATGGATTCCTAGCAACTAACAGGACGTCACATGAATGACTTCTTATGGGCACGGTAATAGCTCAGACTGCGTAGCATTCCCTTCTCCACCTGCCTTTTTTGTTTTACGGTATTAACAGCAGAAGCATAGCACTCAATTCTATTAAATAGATGACAATTCAAGAGATGACACAAACATGCACAATATTACCAATATATTTTTGCAAACCCTTTTCCAACACATATGCAGTGGACAGAAAATAAGTAAGATGGTACCTTATATTCAGTCAATTCCTGCTGAAAGCAGCACAATGGCCTTCAACATGAACCTTCTTCAACATATTAAGTTTGTTAGAAAAAGGAAGTCCTTCAGAAACACAAAGGAAGTGGGAGAAAACTACATCTCCCAGCAATCTTACTATTTACTTCAAGTCCCAGAATGCTAGAGCAATGTGTTCTGCTTAACCTCTTAATTGCCACAATCCTATACATCTAATAAAAAGAATCTATTGTGTGGATGTGAGCAGAACCTGCCCTTTCTCAAGCACCAAGGGAGGAGTTAGATAGCCCGTACCTTAGTGGTACCTTCTAGTCATTGCTTTACTTTCTTCCTTACAAGTCAATGGTTGCCTTCATATCATTTTCAGACTGAATGAGGTGGTCCAGTGTGCCTCTGCATTTTGCAAGTTTACTAACTTGTACCACCTCCTCTACACAACCAAATCTCTGCAATATATATAATACATATAGGCCTGGTTTCACTGAAGTAGCAAACATTTATATGAACTGTAGCACTTCAAGTTGGGGCTTGGAGGAAAAGACTATCAATGGCTACTTCCCCAGCCTTTCCTAGTATGCTAAAAGTCTGGATTATTTTCCCTAAGCGCATTTAATGCGCCCTAAGCATCCGTGCAGTTTAAAAGGAACTGAGTGCTTGAATGGATTGCATCAGGTCCTGGCAGGGAAAAGCGATCTCTCCCAGCAGCCAGCTCCAAGCCTCAATATAAAACCCAAACCTTGCATCCCAGGGTTGAAAGTATTTTTTTAAAAAATCATACAATGCCTGAATCTCTGCAGAGACAGGATTGTACTTCCTTGATGCCCCCAAAGAGCCAGACTAAAGGGTCATTCCATTTTTGGCTGGCAGAAAGGCGGTCTGGTTGAAGTACTCGTTTGACAGGATGTGACTGGAGGAAGAAAGAGAAGGGGAGGAGGGGTGGAGTGGAAGAGCTAACAAGTGAAAAAGCAGCCATTCAGGTGAAAGGGATCATAAGCTTGATGCGCTTCTGCCTCAGAGGTAATAAAAAGCAGAGGCAAACGGGGGGGGGGGGGGAAGAAGAGAGAGAGAAAGGAGAGAGAGAGAGAATATGAATGAATGAATGAATTAGGTGTGATGGAAGTCACAGAGATATGGATCCTATAGGGAGTGTGTGTCTCAATACAAAGAAATGCACTGTATGCACACACATACCAAGCCCATGGACGTTGTTTTGCTAATACTAAAATGCACAGATATACTGATATATTTTTATCTATTTTTAGTGTACTTGACCTGTTTGTTGTTCTTTTATTTTTATTTTATAAACAAATTTAAGGGAAAAGATGGGGGATAAAAGGCACACAGACCCCCCTCCCATGTTTGTGCTACATTTGAATGCAGGATACACAAAAGTGGAAGGGGGGTTCGGGGTGAAGCTCAAGGAGTTACAACAGGATGAGATTTATTTTTCAAGCACATTTTCATCTCTTTTAAGGGCCACACATTAGTTGTTGTTTAATCAAGATAGTTGAAGTGAGTTTATAACCATTATATGTACATATGAATAAAAAAAGAAATAGAAGAACTAGCAATTACAAATCAGTCAGACCTGGCTACAAAGCAGCCTTTTTTATCTGAGGTGGGAGCTCTAGACACTCCTGTCTGCACTTCGACTCCTCATTTGAAAGTATAATGCCTACAAGAGTTCTTGTGCTGTCAAGTTTCCCTACAGGCAAGGGTTGGACGAATTGGGCTTCAACCTAGATGTTCTCCTTTAATGACTTGATTTGGTGAATGAAGCTCACTGGCAAGAGTCCAGCTGTATGACCACCCACCTATCCATTCCTGCCCTTCCTTTCCAGCGCTTGGGGTTACCTTGAGGGTGAAAAAGTGAGGCCAGCTCAGCTACCTTTTTGTTGGGCCAACTGTACTACTGGAAAGGAGCTCCCTGGTTACAAAGAGCTTTCGCTCGGGCTTAAAGCAAAGATGCAAGCAGATGGGGTGGGTAGGTATGAGTTTGGATTCCCCTCCCCCAAATTTGTTTTGTATACCCGTCGTTCAAAGAAAAAAAATCTGTGAACTCTCCCAAGCCAACATTATGGCTGGGTTCAGACAATATGATAACCAACGGTGGTTTAAGTAGCCAACTGTCAGTTGAGTGGTCAACGGTTGGCTATTGTGTTTTCTGTTGGGCAAAAACCACCCCATGGTTGACCGTTTTTCCAAAATAGCTGAGATAACCAACTCTCTACAGAGTTGACTATCTGCACAACCGTTGGTTAGTGTGTCGTCTGTCGGGGTCGGTGGACTATTTCGGCTAGCTACAGGCTTAGTTCGGACGACACTTTAGGCAACGGAGGGGGAAACAGCGTACTGACCGTGTGTTATTTTGGCAGTGTCCTTCTAGACTCCTCCCTCCCACCTCTCTCAGTCCTCCAGCTGTATCCCAGCATGCACCGCCAGTTCGGGGGGGGCGTTCTGCTGCTCTAGCAGACGAACTCTATGACGGAGAGAGGGGGGGTTCCCTCCACACAACACTTTAAACAACAGGTTTCGGGATAAACAACTGAGCATGCAGTTTTTTTTTCCTCCGTTGTTTAAGTTCCCAAAATAGCGCACCGTCACTTGTGTGTGCGAGTGGTATGTTGCCCTCCTCACAACACAATAAGCAACACAACTGACGGTTGTTTTCCCCCCCTCCTCCACCGTGGATTATCGTGTGGTCGGAACCAGGCCCATCCTTCGAGCCACCACCGCCTCACAGGGCAGCGTCCCTCTCGCGCTGGGCTGGGAACCTGGACCCAATACAGTTAACGCGCTTCACTCCGGCTGACTTGAAGGGAGGAGGGAGAGGGGTTTCCTCCATGTCCACACCCCCCCCTCCGCTCCTAGATAGTCCGCTCAAGCTAGCTCGGCAGGCTCCTCCGTGAAGCAAAGCTCAGGGGCCATTTCACGGCGTCATTTGGAAGTTGGGAGAGAAGCAAGAGGGGGAGCAGCTACAGGACACACACAGGCGCTGAGGGGGTGGGGGGGAGGAGGAGGGGCGCGCGGACGCCGCGGCCTGCCCGGCAATCGCAACCACAGGGGCCTGCGCGGGCCAGGCAGGCAGGCAGGCCGCTAGGGGCGTTGCGAGCACGAGCGCCCAAGTCCGCCTAGGCTGTGCCTGAGCAGCGGGAGGGGCCGGCCGGTTGGTCGGTCGGTCGGTCGGTTTGGTTCGGCGGGCGCGCGACTGACAACCGTGCCGTGCGAAGAGCACACGGGAGCCATGAGGTAGTCCTTAAGCGCCGCCGCCGCCGCCGCCGCTCTTCCTCAATACCGGTGGTACCACCGCCTCCTCCTCCAGCCGTTGCGGCAAGGAGGCCGCCCGCAAGCCGGCCCGCAATGCCGTCCACGCCGCTACCGCCCAAGGAGAGCAACCTCTTCAAGCGGATCCTGGTGAGGAGCTGTCGGCCGGCGGGCCTTTCCCTCTAGGGCGCAGCCGCTCCCGTCTCTTTCTCCTGGTCGGCTCGGGAGGGGGAGGGGGGTGTATCCCCCGAGTGAGGCTGAAGCAACACGCTCCTCGGTGGGGGTGGGGGTGGGCTTTGGGGCCTCCTTGGTGGCGTCGCCTTCCCCTCCTTTGGAGGCTTACCTTTCTACCGCCTGTGTGTGTCTCATCCACCCCCCACCCCAGGACAGGTAAACTCCCCTTTGTGCGGCGCCTGCCTTTATAAAGCCCGGCTCTTCCCAGCGTCCCCACTTCAGGCCGCTGAGGAGTGGGGGAGTTAAGTGGCCCCTTCGGTCTGCTCCCCTCCTGGTCTTCCCTAACTTAAAAAGTGAGGAGTCCGATGGGAAAGAGCGACACGCTTCCTGATCCCTTCCTTTTCCTGGCCAGATCTACACCAAGCAGGATATAACACTTTGAAAATGGTTTGAAAACTGTATACCGAGTGTGTCCTGGGCCCCAACAGTTGTCAATACCGTTATAAACCAGCACTGTAGATCCTGCCCCTGCCTGCCCTCTCCCAACGATTTCACGTTTAATGTCTAGGCGTTGAGCAGATAACCCATTTTTGTCATTCCTACCTCCCGCCTCCATCCTGTAGTACTGCCTTCCCTAACTTTGTGACCGCTAGATGTTTTGGACTACAACTCCCAGCATACCTGACCATTGGCCGTCCTAGCTGGAGCTGATGGGATTGGAGTTCAAAATGTCTGGAGAGCAGCAGGTTGGAGAAAGCTGCTCTGCTAGTCATATGCATGTAAAAGGTTTCCACCCGCTTACCCCAACTGCTTACCCCACCCCAGTACCTAATACTAGCTCTCTTAAATTGAATCATAAACTGCCTATTTAGTCTTCCCATATTTTTACACATGGGAAAGGTTACGGTTGCAGCCTTACACACGCTTACTTTGGAATAAGCCCAAATGAACACAGTGGGGCTCGCGTCCCAGTAAACGCGCACAGAGTTGTGCTGTCCCCCTGCAATCCTAGCAAGATTGAACTCAAGCAGCAATCCTAAACTGACCTACACTACATTGATAATTCAATGAGTGAATAATTCTGAGTGAACTTAATTAGGATCATGCTGCATTTGAAGAGCCCTCCCCAATTCATATGGGCTCCTTACCAATCCCTCAATCCCCATTTGTACAAAATTATGACATTTATTTTAGAAAGCATAAACTTGTGTAGGAAGTTAATCTGCCTTTTAAATATTGAACCCTCCGTACCCTCACTACTACTTTTTTCTCTATACAGTTCCTAATAGTTCTACAAAGTAATTCTCTACCCTAACAGAATCCCCCCCCCCTTAATTCTCTCATATACTGAAAATACACTAATCACTTAACTTCCACTTCTAAAAGAATATGGACATGGTGTATCAGCTTTCTCCAAACTGTGGCAGATTACTCTAATTCTCTCATCTTCACATAATAAGAATCTTCACAGGCTTATCTTAAGCTACAAAATACAAACCTGCTTTCCTCTCTTTCATATAAGTGACATGAAGCCATGAGACTCCACAATTCATGTGCAGATACAGTTACTACATGTTGACAAGTGTTTCCTGCAGTAAGCATGACATATATGCTAGTAGATTGTCTATAGTTATATGCATTTGCTGTAGGAAACACAAAGAAGAATGCTGGAATGCAAGGCAGAGTTAGCAGTTTCTGAAAAATAGCTGGTCAGTTATCCATACCCAAATGTTTTCAACTAGACCATGAAGTCAGTTAGATTCCCACTTACACAAGAGGGTAAGTATCATGGCCCGTGTCATTATGCTGTCATCTGATAACAATGGCATCTGTAAAAGGCCCTTTGCTTCCCACATGTGCACGCAACCCTCATTTAGGTACAAGAAACCCCGTCCTGCAAGTCTGCAGAGACTTGCTATCCTCTTCCCAATTGAGGCTGCAATCTCATATCCACTTACCTGGGAGTAAGTCCCATGATACTCAAATGGGTCTTACCTCTGAGAAAATGTGTAGAGGATTGTGCTTGTAAGTCCCATAGCTTAGCTTCTACTGTTAATGTGCTGTAACTGAGCATCTCTGAACATGAACACAAGTTTCAGAAGGAAGCTGGAAGCAAACATAGCAAGCAATCATCACAGTGGCATGATTGACCCAGGAATTAAGACTACCATAATAGCTGTGGGGAAAGGGGGTCTCCATATGATCTGACATGGCACTCAATTTTTGAAGAATTTAGCACATTAAGGATGCAATCCTATGTACGTTTGAACAGAAAAATGCTAACTCGGGTGTACTGGAAGTTATAGTACTTTTTTCTGTCTAAAAATTCATAGGATTGAGCCCTACATGTTTTGACAATATTTGACTGGCCAATTGACAAGTTGTTTTCTGATCTGTCAAATGTCAACCCTTGGAAAACCTGGTTATGGACTAGGAAATTATAAATATTTTTATTGAAAGAATGGAGAAAGTTGAGTACACAGTGCTTTGTAGTGCAGTGAAATGCAATGGTGCCTAGCCAGTTCAGTAAGTATGGAAGGAATATACTTGCTTATAGAAATGATATGTCAAATCTTAAAAGCAGACTTGGTCTTTCTCTTGCATCAAAATTAGTGCTACATTACAGCATGTTTAACCTCTTGCTCTTGAACTAGTGATATAAATATATTCATGCTTGCTTTCTCCTTCAGAACAAGACTCTGTATTGATGGTTGTTGATAGAATCTAGTGTTTGATTTTAGAGATTGTATGTGTGTATATATTTTCTTTCTATTTTCAAAATGTAGAACTGGCAATGTGTGACAAAAAAAGTGGTGTGTTGATGAAAGAATAGTTAAATAACACCAAAATATATGTTTCCAATTAATAGATAAGAAGGGAACTGTGTGGTAAAATGCAGCTAAATGTGTGAATGAAGTACCAAGTTCCAGTGTCATCTCAGCTATGAATTTACTAGAAGTTATCAGCAAGCCACTATATCTCAGCCCAATCTGCAATTTTTTAAAGAAATTATAGTAATACTTGTATTCCATACTTGTTCACAACGAGCAGAACAATACAAAATTACAGTTTAGAGTTTATTTTAACACACTGTCAGTCTGTTTGTATAGCGTCTCAGTAAAACCATAGTGTGAAACCTATTGATATTTATAATGAAATATAACTGCAACTATCATAGTATTTTTTTAAAAAACTATAAAATAAAACACTAGATCTTGAAGTACTTTCTGTTCTCTGGTCTTTATTCAGCTTGCAAAAGATATGGAGATAATACTGACCAGCCAACAAGGGTTGTTGTAAGGATTTATGAAAAAATACATACAAAGCAGTTTGAGCATACCAAAACCTTAATAAGTCCTATGCCCTAAATTGATTTGGATCTGATTATGCATATTCTGATTTAGCATGTTGGTTTTAATTTAATTTGTTCGTATTTGAAATATATGCATTGAAATATATGATGTTCAAATTGACTAGGGTATGTTAGTAATTAACTTTATGAAACAATATATTTCTAGAGATGGAATATTTTCTGTGGAAAAATATAGTAGTTGAAAACATTCTGGTCTTGTAATATGCAGAGTACTTTCTGATATTTGTGGTCATTCTCACTGTGATTCCCATTCTACAGAAGGGGAACTGAGGCTAAAAGAGTGACTTGCCAAGTTTACACACAATTGGTGCATTGCACAGGTGAGTTGTGAAACCAGATTTCTCAGCTCCAAACCCAACATTATTTCTACTTGAACATGTTAGTTCTCATGTTAGTTTGATATTGAGCCCAACAGATGTCCAAATAGACAGAGGGATCTTAGCAGAAAAGCCATAGCTCAGTGGTAGAGCACATGCTTTTACATGGAGAAGGTACCAGGTTCAATCCCTAGCAGCTCCATGTAGGGCTGGAAAAACTCCTGCCTGAAACCCTGGAAAACTGCTGCCAGTCCATTTTCGATATTCTGCTTTACATAATCTCAGCTTGAAAGGTATCTATTTATTTAATTTAAAATATCTGTAGATCGCCTTCTGGGGTAAAACCCTCCCATCAAAGCTTTTAACATATACAAATTATTATCACTATTATTTATATACCCAACTTATTTACAAAAAAAATTTATAAAGGTGATATATTATAAACATACAATATAACAATAAATTGTTGTATGAAACTTAAACTTCTATGTAATAAAACAGTTGTGATAACAGAAGTTAACTGAAAAAGAGATGAATTGCCTTAAACTAGGTCTAATTATCTCTGGGGCAATATAAACTACCCATATAAAAACTGTCAACACTGATACAAGAGGTAGATGTGTAAAAGTCATCCTGTATCAGTGTACTGGGATTTTCACTTTTAAAGGGCTTTACATAGCATCACTACCACAGACTTCTTTGGCAGCAAAGGTTTAAGATAACGTTATCCTGAATGTTCTTATTGCTGGGAATGCAGCCAAATTTCTGTTCGATTATTATCCTCAAATTGCTGTTTTGTAACTGTAGCCAAGTGGCTAAGAAAATACACTGTGCAACCAAGATGGAACTCTTTTGGTGTGTATTTTTCTCTTCTGTTGTTCCAAGCATATTTAAAATATAGTTCTAAATGAGTAAATTATAGCTTTTCATTTTTGCATTTGAATTCAATTTAACAAATCGTGGGAGGGAGGTTGTATGTGTGGTTTTTGTTTGTTTTTGAGAAGAGAGATCAACAACTTACCTACATATCAGCTAATGGTAACAATAATATTAAAGAAAACAGAACTCATAATGGGGCTGTTTGCACGACACGACAGCCCCACAGTGAGGTTATGGCATGTGTGGCTGCCATCTTGAATGTGTATCCCCCTCTCAGGTGTTGTCATATCATACGATTCTGGCAAGCATGGTTAAACAACCATCACATAACCCATGCTTGCCTGATTCACATAACATGACAACCTGTGAACAGGGATTGCATATGCGATTTGGCGGCTGCGGGCGCCGCAGCTCATCATAAATAACACACAATGATCCAGGTGTGTCATATAAACCTGGTCAGTGTCAACTTAGATTATCTGCAGTTCTGGACTATTGTGGGTCCCTTCCTTCCATTATAGTGCACAGTTCAGTATTTGATTCTTAATTTGGTGAAGACCAGCATCATTGAATCCTACAGTACCTTGTCATGTATGGTGCTAGCATATTCCAGTAGCTATTCCTCACCATTACTCCAAGCACTGTTGCCCTACACAAGCTGATGTGTCTTATTCTTGTTTTGTATTACTAAAAACTTGGTAGAAATAACTCTCTGCGCCTTCATTGTGAAAACAAACCCTTGTGATGTTTATCATCTAAGTTTGTTTAGAGGAGACTTCCAGGTTGCAGTTGTAGTATTGTTCACATCCATTTGCTCCTCATCTTCTATCGCATGTTGGTCATGGGTAAAGTTAGACTGATAGCAGAGATTATTTCAGCATTTTGAATAGTGGCTGGCAGGGGTGAATTTGTCATTAGTGAGCTTTATCTGCTTCCATTTCTTGGTGTGGCAATGCTGTTTTTTATGGTAAATGCAGAGGAATGTTGCTCCTGATGTTTCTTGCTTACAATGTGATTATGGTATGCTTCTTAGTAAGACACTCTAGCACTCTGCTAAAAATAAATTACTAATTTTAGAACAGCTAAGTGATTACTTTTTGTAGAAGACAGCAAGTTCACAGTAACAGTTGCTACTTTTGGCATGTTTCCTACCTAACATTTTAAAAGTTAATATGTTTAGCCATTTTAAATGTGTATAAACAGTTTCAATATCTGTAATTAAAAACAATATGGTAAATATCACTACTTCATCACAAAATGCATGAGTACTGTTCATACATCTGTAATCTCAAATAGGTTATTTTCTCATTTGATTACACTATAATCAATGTGAATCAATAGTAATGGTTAGAATTTTCAGCAATCTGTTCTTTCATGCACTCGCTTTTTACTTTTCCAGATATGAGTGGAAGTTCAAAGGATTGGACTTGCATTGTCCCAAGACAGGATATCCTATACCTAAAGTAGGCCTGACAGGTGCTCCTTCAATTTTCTTTTGAAAACTTGTAGTTATTGACCTGGTTTGCCTGTAATGACCAATCCATGTGGGAGCAAGCACACTGCCTCTCACCCACTCACTGCTTCTGCTTTGTTTCTGGGCTGTTCAGCATGACTTACGGATTTGGGATTGGGGTTGGGGAAACAACCCAGGGTTTAACCCAACAACAAAACATGGGTTAAAATTCTGGATTGTTTCCCCATCAACAACCCCGAGTTCTGGGTTTCCACATCATCCGAAGCAACCCAAGAACGGGGCATTCCTAGGTTATTTTCTAAACTGCATGCAAAACAAAGCGACAAACAAGCTGCCCACACAACCCATGGGTTATTGTTATATGTGAACCAGGTCATTAGGTCCAAATCAAAGAGAGGATTGCACTCTTGTAACCAGAAGGCAGGATCTGGGTTTGACATATTTTATTTATTTTTATTTGTTTTAAATTTTCTAGGCTGCCTTTCAGCCCCCCAATGTGGCTTACAGCAATAAAAATTTCAAGGCAAAAGGCAAAGTCCTGGGATTGAGGCAAGCCAAGGTCAGGTTTCTTGCAAGGATTGTGAGCAGCAACAGAGCAAGCCTGACCTGGAAGTTTTTATAGAGATCATCAAATGGCTTCTTTGCTCATCTGGCTTGTTCCCTGCTTTTGGTCATATCTTAACATCACTCAAGCACTTCTGGGAAAAGGCCGCATGAGCAAGAGTTTCATGGCAGCTAAGAGCAAAAATGTCCATTGGTAGGTAGAAGCGGAAAACAGCTGACCTACTTAACATTACATAGTAGTATGTTAGCCTACTCACCTATTGTAATTGAGGTTCATGGCCTGTATATCCTCTACCTTGAGTTAAGAGGAGTTGTTCTTCTGCCAATATGCAAACCTGGAGAACTCATCATACATGCTCATATCTTCTGATTTTGGAGAGCCTGTGTGGTATGGTTAGGGTTGAATTGGAACTCAAGAGACTCTGAGTCTAATCTCCACTTAGCCATGAAGCTCACTGGGTGACTTTGGACCAGTCACAGAGTCTCAGCCTAACCTAATTCACAGGGTTATTATGAGGATAAAATGGAGAGGAAAAGGATCATGTATGCTGCCTTGGACTACTTGGAGGAAAGGCAGAATATAAATGTAATAAATGAGTGCATACTCTACATTGTCCAATATGAACCTCCATCTAATAGTTTCTTGAAATCATTCTTAGCCAGCCTTAACTCAGCCAAGAAGTCAGGTTTTAGGGGGAGGTTCCTATTAAGTCCCCCAGACCAAGCTATTGCACCTTTTGTTTTAACTTTATCTTGAGGATGCCGAGACTCATTGTCCTGGTGTGTTTCAGCTGAACTTATAACTGCCCTTGCATCCAGCAAACTTGCACACTTTTTGCACATGAGACTCAGCATAGACAGACACTATATCGCATGGCTTCAAAATCACTCAGATTTCACCTGGTTTGCCCATTCTTCATGATCCATTCCTAGCACTTCCCCTCTTGCTCTGGTACCTAACCCACATTTCCAGGGCCAGAACATTTCTCTTTTGCTTGTACTACCTTTCTGCCTTGAATACCCAGATAGAGAACATGCTGCCTTGTACACCCCGATAGAGCTTCACCCCCATGAAAGCACCCATTGCTGACTTCAGGTAACTTGCATGTCATTGGAACTGCCCAATCACATTGTGGTCTCAGATATCTGCCTAGGACTCCCGAAGGCCCTCCCACTTTGGGTATGTGAGTACAATATCGGGGCCACTGACCTCTAACAGGCCTCTCAGAATCTGACTGGTTTCAGACAACAGGATAACTAACAGTGGTTTAAATAGTTGACAGTTGGTTATTTAACTCACTGTAGGTTTCGTGTTGTGTGAAAAGAGTTTTTTAACGAACGGTTGGTTATTTGGCCGAAATAACCAACACAAATAACCAACGCTGTGCAGAACCATCGTTGGTTATCATGTTGGTTATTTCATCAGCCACCAAATTGCAAGGCAAGAGCAGTCAAAGTTGCTGCTGCTGCTTATAGTCCAGCTGGCAGGATAGATTTTTGGCAGCAATGCCTGATGCGATATTAGCGGGAGGACTGGGGTGATGGGGGGAGTGAGTCAACTCAGCGTGGACTAATAGACAACTCAGCACTGATCCTAATCCACACCATGGTTGATTATTATGTCGTGCAGGGAGTACCCCCTAGATAAATAACTGTTGGGTTGATCATTACCCCCATCATTGACTATCATGTTGTCCGAACACAGCCTTTCAGTGGGCTTGCCTCACAATGACAAAAGGCGGTGAAACTCTTATGAGCTTTTCTTTTAGCAGAGTGGTGTATCCCTCCTGAAATCAAACTAAGAGCCAGAGCTGTTGTGTTAGGTTTCCATGGACCAGGGGCCTCCAGCACATAGCTAATGTTTAAGTTCCCTTGTATCTCTTCATGTTTATTATTTTCTTCAGGTGCGTCAGAATCCAAGGAGAGACTGTATTCCAGTGTTCTCCATTCCAAATTCTGTTTTTGAACTGCAGTCTGCATTTGTGCAGGGTTCCAGTCCCTAATAACAGCTTAGTCAGCCATCAGATCTCCCATTTATGTATTTATTTTAAAATGTATAAACTGTATTTTATCCACCAGGGTTCCCACAACTCTTTGGGAAAAAATCCAATAAAGCAACCATACAATTACAAATGAAAGTGAAAAGAAGTCCAACAATTCACAAACCAAAGAGAAACAAAACAACCTATTATTTTTTTTAAAAAATACATTTTACATATTTAAATGTTAAAATTCTAAAATGTTAAAGGAATGTTTAAATTTAGCCTGAAAAGTTGGTGCCAATCATGTCTCCTTTGGGAGGGCATTTCAAAATGAAATCATCATCTTTGCCCACCAACTTTGGATATATCAGCATCATAAAGGGCAGCAGCACATTGTGGTCCTCAGTTCCTTCCAGGCCAAGGTGAAACCCATGTCCAAAGGCAGCTCAATGCCAGGGTAATCTGTGCCTGCAGTGAGCTTCCAAGTAATTATGAGAAGCCATGAAATGAAGTTCATTGTGTTTCCAATACTCTAAACAGAATAAATACATTCACTCTGTACTTCTCTTTCTCCTGATTCAGCTTTAAATTTATCCGTTCTGTCTCTCACATGGCCCACCCTGTGCCATTGAAACTGGAGCCATCCCTATTGTGCTTAAGCCCCCAAAGACTATTTTTCCATTTCCCTAGTGTCCTTCTTATTTGGCAAAACCATAATTCCCTGCCTCCACCTTCTCTTGGTCTATCTTTGTTATTAGGAAAAGTCCACCTGTGTTAGGGAGTGGCATACTAATCGTTTTTCATTTTGTAAATATTTGTGGCAAAATAAAAGTTTTGTTATTTGCTCTTAATCTCTGTCAATGAGCTACTTTCCCTACTTTAGCCTATCACGTGTGCACTACATCTCTGAAAAAGATCCCAACATTTCCATGTTTATCAATACGCATATAATCCTGCAAGTTTGTGTCCACTTATAGAGATTTGGCAACAATGGGGATGGTAGTTGATACTGGTGATTGAAATAAAACATATATGGGCAACCTATGGCTGGGCCACACGTAGCCCTTGGCTGCTCTTTACGGCCTGGGGTGTCCTCTCTACTTTTCCCTGCCGCCGAGTTGATCAGCTATCAGCTGGTGTTGATGAATAGCAGATCGGTGGAGGTGGGACTTTAATTTCCACGCCTCCCAGCGATCCCAGTGCAGAAGACATAGCAAATCAGGATCACTGTGGGGAGGCTTTAAACTCTTCTCCCCCCTCCTTGCTGCACAATCCCATCCCCTGGTCTTAGCAGTCAGAGAGAGGAAGTTTAAATCTCTACTTCTCCCCATGATGAAATGTGGGGGGAAAAGCAGGGACTGCACACTAGCATGTGAGTGAATAAGTGTATATGTGCATGGACATGTATGTGCCTAGCCCCCCAACCCACCATACGGCACTACATGTAGAACATGGGGCAAAATAAGCTGCCCATCCCTGGAATAAATTATTCTTTATGTGGTCTGGAGCATCAGAATATTTCACCAGGTAGTCTTAGGGGTTTACAATGAATCCATTTTTGCAGCCGCAATAGCTTTATTTTGATTAGTGTCTTTTCATCACAGTCACAAGTATCTGTATCTTCGTACTGCATATTTTAAAACTTCAGTTTCGTGTCCATAACCTGTTGTTGCTTTTCAAGGCATGCTTCTTTTTTAAAAACAACAACAACAAAGTCTTGTGGCACCTTTTTATTTTGACAAGAGTATAATGTACATCACCTGTAATCTATTGAAATAACCAAGTGAAGAAGAACGATTAAATAGTAAGTCACAACCATGATCAAAAATCAAGATCTCTATCAAAGACAGTTTAGTTGGTGGTTTGAAGTTGGATCTAGTTATACTTTATGTGATTCTCAGTAAAAAAAATTTTTTTATTTAATTTAATATTTCAACATATAAACATAAAATAAACATAATACATAAACAAAACCTCAACATCCCCCCTGTGCTCCCCTACCCTTGAGACCTTCAATGGTCTAATATATTATACATTTTTTCCAAAATTGCAACGATTCTTTTGAAGGTGTACAACCTCTCCCCTTTACTAAAACATATTCTATAAATGATCCCCAAATACTTTCAAAATCATTCTTTTTGGATAATCCATCCTAACTTTAATTTTACATGTTAATCTATCGTTAATTGCAATATCCCACACCCCTTTATACCATTATTCTATACTATAATTCCCTTGTATTTTCCAATTCTTAGCTATCATTAATCTAGCCAGTGTCAGGAGGTTGTTTATCAATTCTCTTGTATTATTATTCCCATATTCTTTATCAAACATCGCCAATAAAGCTAAATTTGGACTTGCTTCCACTTTTTTACCCAGTATTTCACTTATTTCTTTAAAAACCCTTTTCCAAAATTTTTGTGCATATTCACATGTCCACCACATATGGAAATATGTCCACACCTCCTGACAACCCCTCCAGCATAGCATTGACATTTTCTTATCTATCTGATGTAATCTTACGGGAGTGAGATACCATCTCCAATTTTTTTTAATGATTTTCTTTTATCCTTATTGATAACAACTTTAAAGTTCTTAGTTCCCATATCTTCCCCAAGTTATCCTCACTAATTCGTTTTTTTAAATCTTCCCAGAATGTTTTCAGAATTTCTTGTTGCTCTCCCTCCTCTAACAATATATTATATATTTCACTTATTATACCTTTTTTACTTTTATTTTCCCCCTCCTTCTCTCTTGACTCAATTAACTTTTCAAATCTTGTTTCCTTTCTACAGTCCTTATTTTTCTTTTTCCATTTCTGTGTCAATTGTTCCAATTGTATACACTTAAACCATAAGTTTTTTTGCCTCAGTCAAATTGTTGTTGTTGTTATCATTATTAAATGATAAATTGTTAACTAATAATAAAGCACTTAATACAACGTTTTAAAAAACAGGCATACCATCTAATAGGCACACAATGCAAAAGGGAAGTGGAAAGGATGAGCAAATTTTGGGACTAGTTTTTCATAGTCACAGTAAATATTTAATGACTGCTGAGACCGTTTTGGGAGTTATTCCCAAATGGTGGTTATTCCCAGACAAGCTGACAGAGTGGGCTGTACTGTCTCAACTCTCCCTCTGCTTCTGCAAGTGGCATGGCTGCTAATAAAAATTAGTTCAAGTAGAGGAGATACCATGTAGGAATATTTTGGGCAGAAGCTTCACCTACTTGTCAATTTCCCTCCCTTTCCTTTGGATAAACATGAATCTGAAACCCTTTAGGACAGTGGTCCCCAATCTTTTTGGCACCAGGGACGGGTTTGTGGAAGCCAATTTTTCCACGGACCGGGGGGGGGGGGTCGGGCTGGATTTCTTTTGGGGGAGTGGCTTGGTGGGGGGGTTGTTTCAGGTGGGGGGTGGCGGGGGATCCCCCCACCAAGCCACCCCCCCAAATCCCCCAGCCCGGACCTACTAGGTCTGCCACTCTCCGCTGCCTCTGCTGCTCTCTGCCGCTCTCCGCCGTTGCCACCGCTTTCCTCCTCCACAGCGTGACTGTGCCCCCCCCGCAGCCCCCTCATGGGTGAGGGGGCTGCGGGGGGGTCACGTAGGGGCGGCGGAGAGTGGCAGACCCGGTAGGTGCGGGCTGGGTTTTTTGGGGGGGTGGCTTGGTGGTGGGGTTGTTTCGGGTGGGCGGACAACCCCCCACCCCTGCCACCCCCCACCCTAAACAAACCCCACCACCAAGCCCCCCCCCCAAAACCAGCCCAGACTACTGGGTCTGCTGCTCGCCGCCACCGCTGCTGCTCTCCGCCGCCACCGCGTGACCACCCACAGTCCCGGTTTGGCCCCGCCACCCCACCCCCCCTGGTCGGCCCGGATCGCCCTTGGCCTGGTTCCTAACAGACCACGGACTGGTACTGGTCCATGGCCCGGGGGTTGGGGACTCCTGCTTTAGGGCAAAAAGCATCTTGATAGAGGCAACTCCAAGTGAGAAAAATAACTCATGAGGAAAGGGATAAGCATACCTCTCTTCCTCCCACTTCCCTTGCTCAAAATTTGCCTGCTTCTGAAACTCGTTTTTCATTTTTGCCTATTGGGTGTATAGAAATGAAATGAAATAAATAAATAAATAGCTGCCAGGGCTTCCTTGCCCACGTTTTTGGGTGCAATTTAAGATATCACTAAAAGATTTTAGTCTTTTATTAGTGATTTGATCTGCCAGTGGTGCAGCTAATAGATTGTAATGCTAAATTATTATTTTTGCCTAGAAATGTTATGAACAAAAACAATACAAAAATGGACTCAAATTCTGTAAAATGATCCTCTCCAATCCAAAGTTGGCTGAACATGGAGGTAAGTTCAAGATTTTAATTAAAATTCGTTTTCTAAGAAGATGCAAAAAGCCTTGTTTTTTGTTTACTTAGAAGGTGTCCAGCGCGTTCATATTTGTGTTATGTTATTTTAAATCTAATAGTTAAGCCTTAAAATACAGGTTTAAGCCGGATCTACACCAAGCAAGATATAACACTTTGAAAATGGTTTGAAAACTGTATATGGAATGTGTTCTGAGCTCGAACAGTTGTCAATACCATTATAAACTGTTATAAAGTAGTAGTATAGATCCTGCCACAGAGAACATCGGCAACAACCGTAACAGCCATCAAATTCTTTTTGAAATAACAATTTATAATTTTTCAGAGTAGGGGATTCAATCCTGTCCTGTCCTAAATGTACAGAAGAATGAGGTGGTAGATTAGGTGTACCACTTCAACTGCAGGTGGTAGATCATGTTTTTGAATGCTCCTGTATCTATAAAAAAAAATGCAGAGAATTAACGCAACAGAGAATGAGCTGTGCTAGAACTTTTCTTCCACATATTTTTTTATTGCAGGGAGATTTGTGTCTGTATATGTATGTTTATTTTTTTTAAGCATGGGTATTCTTATCTGCAGTCTGAATTCTCCATTTAAAAAAAACTTGCTTCCTTTCATGTTAGCTTTTTACTTTCTTTACAGCATAAAAAATGTGATCCACCATCTGCAGCCTGAAGTAGTGTAGCCCACCCTGATTCAGAGCTGCTTTGTGTGTGGAATGAGGGCAGGGGGCAGTGGGTTCGAGTGTTCAGTTCAGTTCAGTAGAGGTGCACAAAAGACCACAGAATAGATAAAACATTAAAAACAAATAAAACTAATACATTATTAAAACATCTTAAATTCAACTAGGTAGGCCTGCCGGAAGAGATCAGTCTTCACGGCTCTCTTAAATTCAAGAAGACTACTAAGTTGTTGAATCTCTCCTGGCAGGCCATTCCACAGTTAATAATAATATATATTTATATATAAAGGCTGATTATTGATGTATAGCTGGACTTTTCATAGCCCTAAACTATCAAATCTTTCTTACAGAGACATTGGCTATGAAAGGGCTTACCTTGAATTGTTTGGGAAAGAAAGAAGAAGCATATGAATTCGTCCGTAAAGGACTTCGTAATGATGTTAAAAGTCATGTGTGTATCCTTTCAGATAGTGCAGTAACTTCATCTTTTCCTAATACTCCCCTGCCTGCCCCCCCCCAATTATTCTCAAATGTTCGAATTGGTTGTTTGGTATGTAACTTTTAATGTTGAAATAATTAGATACAGCCATTGCATATCGTCTAATAAGGTTATTTGAAAATGTAATCCGTAAAGTCTAGTGTATTCTAAAGAGTAGGACATTAATAGCTTTATAAAACTGGATTCCTGAACAGATGGTAAGGCACAAGAGGCTAACCCAATTTCTTAATCATGTTAAACAAACATGTTGCTAGAAACTGTGATGTATCCAAAAATGAAAGCATGTTTGAAAGCCACTGTGTTTGGGTTCCAGAGCAATTGATTTCTGTAAGAATTGATAGACTTTCAACTTTGATATTAGCTAACTGCATTTTGGAGTTCTCATGACAAGGACAGTCATTTAGGGTGCAATCCTTCATGATCAGAGGCTTATGAGCATCCTGTGCAGAGCAGCAGGCGCTTTGTGCCTGCTGCTCTGCATTTTAGCTAGACTGGCAATTTCTCTCGTCTAGCAGAGGCTTTGGGGAAGGAATTAAGGAAGGAGTCAGGGGAGGCCATATGATTCCTTCTATGGCTGATGCCCCAGTCCCCTCCTCACCACTGGGGACACCTTCTTTTCCCATCTATGCACTCCATTTACAAGCACAGAGACTTAGCTGGCATGGAGAGGACCAGGCTGGCGGGGAGGGGGAGGGGCCGGGAGCTCAGTTTCTCAGCTCCAAGGTTGGAGACCTGTTTCTGACCTCATGTTCATGAACCAAACAATCCTATGTCCCCCCCCCCGCCCCCGATGCTCTCTGGGGGGGACATAGGATTACTCCCTTAGAGACACAAAAAAGTTGAGGTTGTAGCCTTTACTGAGAGATGTACATATTTACAAATATACCATTAGCGCTGAACACGTTTTCAGAAGGATTGTTCACATTAAAATGCTATTTACATTCTCCATCATGTTTCTAGCTCACCCATTCTGTTTTATTTTCTGTGGATCTAATGAAGGATATCTCAACTCATATTTTAAGCCATGATTAATGAATTGCACTAATCAATTAATTCTTTCAGGACTGCATACATTTATTTTCAGAATACAGCAGATACCTGTGCATTTCCTTAACTCCTATTAGGTTGGCATGTCTATGGACTCTTGCAACGCTCAGATAAAAAATACGATGAAGCTATTAAGTGCTATCGAAATGCTCTCAAATTAGATAAAGACAATCTACAAATCCTAAGAGATCTCTCGCTGTTGCAGATCCAAATGAGGGATCTTGAGGGATACAGAGTAAGTTTCTTTTAATATATGAGTGTGTATATATAAATGCTACTTCAATTTTTGAATGGAAGTCAGTATTAGTGAAGTTCTTTCTGGATTTTTACTGAAGTTGAGAGTTACACTTAAGTTCTGTTGATCAGATTGGGGAAATGTAAATATCAGCATAATCTCCTTCTTAGAGACATTGGGTTGGATACAGGCTTAGTCATACTTCAAATAGCCCTGTTGAAATCAGCAAGACTTAAGTTAGTCATGACTAATTTAGGTCCCACTGATTTCCATTGTTTTCTTTCAATTGGTCTATATGCCTGAAGTATATTACTAAACCTATATCCAACCATACAATTTAAAATCTGGCATTCATAGAACAATTACAACAAATCTGTCGAAAGGCAGATCAGGGAACAGGGATTCAACTTGTGCTCGATGGGTTTACACTTCCTATGAAGACACAGGTTCAAAGCTTGGGTGTACTTCTGGATTCAGCCCTGAGCTTGGATACCCAGGTTTCAGTGGGTGCCAGCTGCACCCATTCCTAGAGATGTCTGATCTGGCCATGGTGATCTATGCCTTAGTATATCCCGTTTGGATTACTGTAACATGCTCTATGTGGGGCTGCCTTTGAAGAGTGTTCAGAAACTACAGCTGGTTCAAAAAGCTGCAGCCCGACTCTTGACTGGGGCTTGTTACAGGGAGCATACAGCTCCCTTGTTTCAACAGCTCCACTAGCTTCTGGTCTGTTTCCGTGCACAATTCAAAGTGCTGGTTATGACCTATAAAGTCCTGTATGGCCCAGAAGCAGGTTATCTGAAAGTACATATTCTCCCTTATGAGCTGCCTGTGCCCTGAGATCTTCAGGGGAGGCCCTTCTGTCGGTTCCGCCACCATCACAGGCACCCATGATGGGTACCCGTGAGAGGGCCTTCTCAGTGGCTGTGCCAAGGCCCTGGAACTCCCTTCCCAGGGAGGCTAGACTGGCTCCCTCTTTGTTACATTTTCAAAGGCAGGTAAAACCCTTTTTGTTCCGGCAGGCCTTTGGGTAATAATCTGGACCTTGTTAATGCGCTGGATTTTTTTAATTTGACATTTGTCCTTTAATCTTTCAAATGTTTTAATACTATAGATGATTTAACATTATGTGTTTAAAGGAGACCAGATATCAGCTACTCCAACTGCGGCCCACTCAGAGGGCTTCATGGATTGGATATGCAATTGCATATCATTTGTTAAAAGATTATGATATGGCCTTAAAACTACTGGAAGAATTTAGAAAAACGCAACAGGTAAACCTCTCTTCTAAAAACATCAGATTTTTATACACAGATAGGAGTGACAGTTTTCTATTGTGTTTTAAACTTATAATACTCCAGGACATAAAACAAAAGAAAAAAATACAGCATCCTGCTATTTAATGAAATTCTGTTACTATGTTTGGTGTAATAGATTATTCCTTCTTAATGATTATAGGAAATTAGTAGGGAGATAAGTTGTTGATGCTCTGTGCATATTGAATTTAAACATCAAACGTGCTCTAAGAAAATCTGAATTGCAAAACTTGTATAAACCGTGCAAATTCAACAACTTCAAATATATTTCCTTATTTTGCATAATTTATAGTGCAATCATATATGTATGTTTATTTGGTAATGTTCCTTTGAGTTGGCAGCTTCCTCCCAACTCTCTTGATCGTTGATCAAGGCAAAGAATTGTCTAAGACATTCAAGTTCTCCCCCTGACTGCTGGAATTCTAAATTATCCAAATAAATAAATGTCCCATCTCACCCCAGTCTTCTAAATATTTGCTTCCCAAAGTTTCGTGGTGGTGGTGGTGGTGGTGGTGGTGTTTTTACATTTATAGAGGCCTAAAAATTGTCTTCCTTTTTTTTTTTTTTTTTTAAAAGGATGCTGAAATTCTCAGGCTGTTTTTTTTTAACCAAAAACAAATATACATTTGGTTGCAACCCTTGCAAAAGTCTAAATAATGCAAAAGATATAATCTAAACAAAAAAAACTTGTTTGCAACCTTATACTTTAAACATCTATCTTGCATCCATTTTGAGTGTTCAAACAATTTAGTAACAAAAACAGACAAACCATCCAAACTAATAAATAATCTAAATCAAAAAGAACTGAAAAGAAATCCTGAGTAAATTAAGGTTCTAATATAAAAATCAAAGGTATATATTGATTGAACTCAGGTTGTTGATTATGCAGCCAATTTCAAATTCCACAACCATACTTATGTTATCGA
This sequence comes from Anniella stebbinsi, assembly GCA_029215795.1. Taxonomy (NCBI): domain Eukaryota; kingdom Metazoa; phylum Chordata; class Lepidosauria; order Squamata; family Anniellidae; genus Anniella; species Anniella stebbinsi. The sequence goes on from JARDYH010000001.1 coordinate 177,822,051, forward strand.
AATGCTTAGCCTAAGTTTAGTACCAGAGATTGTGGTATGTTAAAAACCCAAGGTTAAAACATTCACTCAAATTCCTATGGCAATTCACGTACTAGCCTGAAGAACTAAGAAATTTTGTCAGGTATTCCTCAAATTCCTTCAGAGTACCTATTCATAGTTCATCCCAGGCTGTTGGATAGTATTACCTAGCTTGCTGTCATATTATATTTGTTTGTGGAATGTTATATACATCACACTGGGATCTCTTGTGGAATAAGGGTGGTTTATGAATTTTAAAAATAAATCAATGTCAAATTTGTTTAAAACTTGGACCTCTGCAATAACATGGAGCCAGGGCATGTTGCAATTTCAGTAAGAGCTGCTCCTCTCAAAACATGTTGTTCTTGCTAATGGCTAGCTGGGTTCAAAATGCAGTTTCCCCCTGCATGTATGGCAGTGTGAGACAGTTTCCCTCTTATTTATTCATTACATTTCTGTACCACCCAATAGCTGAAACTCTCTTACCACTTCCATATATTTTTAAAATGGGAATGCCTTGTTTGAGACACGTGTATCATTGACAGAGTGCATTCGTATTTGGATTCGGGGCTTGGTATTAAAGTGCAAAATGTCTCATAAGAAGCAGCTACAAATGTCAGTGGTTGAGGGAAGGCTCCAGGAAATCAGCTTTTGCCATTTTTCAAGTCAAGACTTCTTTCTGTTAAATGACTGCTTATATCCAAGTATCTAATTCAAATATCCAGTATTTCGTTATTAACTGAAATCTATGCTTTTGTGGGTTACTGTCTTTCTTCTCAGACAAAATGTTCTCTTATCTTCCAGGTTCCTCCCCATAAAATAGACTATGAGTATAGTGAATTAATATTGTACCAGAATCAAGTGATGAGAGAAGCAGACCTGTGTCAAGAATCTCTGGAACATGTAGAAACTTATGAGAGACAAATATGTGATAAGCTCATGGTAGACGAAATCAAAGGTGAGTCATTTTTCTTTTCGCATGTGTAAAGAACTATTTTGCATCCATGCTTCTCAGTGTGTAGGGTGGATCTGGATAGGAAGCTGTTAAACCATTGAACCTAGGGAAGGTTCACATTTGTCCCTTGCGCATCTGTCTTTTTGGTGATGTAAGTTAAAATAAATGCAAACTCATGTCAAATCAAGTAAACATTTGTTTACAACAACGTTTCAGTTAAAGTTACTCCAGATAAAAAAATGCATCCTGTTGTTATGTCCATCGCAGTCATTTTCATAACTTAATAGGGTGGTATGCCATCCAATTGCTGCACTGAGCTAGTAGTTTAGACTAGAGTGCCCAGAATGTGCTGTGGCTTAAAGAAGCCACTTGTTTAAGCTACAATCATCATGTGAACCAGATCTATGTGTTCAGTTTGTATTTTTATGTGAACTTACTGAGTTTACACTACCCGAACCCATAGATAAATGGGAACTCAGTTAAACATTGATATCTGCACTTTTCTGAGTTTTACAATCAAAGTTTACACATAAAAAAGAATGCATACAAAAATGTGTATACTACAGAAAAGTGCGCACAAAAATGCATGTATTACAAAGAAGTACACACAAGAATGCTTTATCTTAGGGGAAATTGCCTGCAAAAATACATATGATTTGAAAATGTGTACAAAATGCATGAATGTATATGCATGTATACATTTTCTTGTGGACTTTAAAAAAACCCAGTTGGCGAACTGCTATGAAATGAGACAGAACAAAAAATGAGGAATTGAGCAGAATTGAATTTGTCAGATTCATCCATCTCTATGTCACTGTGACCTTTTGATTGCAATTAGGATAGTAGGTATTGAGTACTATTGAGGCCCTGTTCCAGGTGCCTTAGCAGAAATACATTCTGTGAGTACAAATGAGAGGGCTTTTCTAATGGGGGTGCCCTGGCTTCCTAGAGAGGTGCATCTGGCATCCACTTTACAAGCTTTCCACCACCAGGTGAAGACACATTTCTTTAACTTGGCATTTTAAAGTATATATCTGCCTCTGTGTTGCTTTTTATGATTTTGCTGCATCTTGGTATGATTTGGATGTTACTGTTTTAATGTACACTGTCCTGAAATCTGCTTTTATGATAGGCAATATAAAAAAACATTTTAATTGGGTAAAATATGTACTCTCATTTCTTCCACAATATATCCTAACTACAGCTGTATCATAACATTCTGAATGACCCAGGTACCAGGTTAGGAACCAAACTAGAATAAGTCTACAATGTCACTGTCATTTAAGTTAAGTTTAGCTATATATGGTGATCTCCCATGTAAACAAAAAAGTGTCAGGTTGAAGGCAAGGCTACCTTGTGGAACAAGTATTAAGAGCTGGAGTTAGGGTTGGAACAAGATCCTAGCAAGGTAGGTGTGGCTATCTGTTGTTTGGACAGGCCCTTCTTCGTACAGTTAATCTTTACAATTAGTTGGACATGGGTTCAGACACATGCCCTCATATCTCTTCACATCACATTCATTCTTCACATCAAAATGTGATAGTAACTGACATTAATGATCTGTATAACCTGGAAAACGTTGAGTATTTTGTATTGTAACTGTCCGTATGTAAGTATTCTTCTTCGTGGTCTCTGTGCATCACACACTATGGGCTCGCGCCGGCGCCGAGCCTCCCTTCGGAAACTTCTAGAGCTTAGAAACTATTGGCGGGAACCCCTCCCCCCTCCGTCCTATCGCGCATGCCTGGGTTCCCGCCTACCTCAGTTCCTTTTCGACCGCCTTGCTGGTTGCCTCCTAGAGAACTTCTTCTGATAAGTAGATAGCTTAGATTCTTCAAAATTCTTCTTAGATCCTTTCTTTCTTCGTCTTAAACTTATATCTTATCTTTCTTTCTCTTTTTTCGCTCTTTCTAAAAAATATATATATATATATTTTAATTGTTATTAGCTTAATTAGTGATATAAGTAGTGTTAATATATATATATATAACATAGACTGAGTTAGTTGCCCCCTTGCTGGCCCGAATCATTGGGGTTCTCCGAGGCAGCAGCAAAGCTCTCGTTCTTCCCGCCCTTTCTTTCCATTCTAAGATGGCGCAGACGTCTTTGTTTAAGACGTGCGTGGGCTGCAAGGCAAAGTTGACTTTATCTGATGGACACTCGAAGTGCCTCCTTTGCCTGGGGGAAGCCCATATGGTGGACACCTGCGCTCACTGCCTAAGTTTTTCTAGGCAAACGCGCAAAAACAGGGCTAATAAACTGCGTGCCCTACTATGGAAGGCGGCCCTGGAAACGGTGGATAAGCCGTCTCCGACACCGAGCGCGACCCCATCAGCGCCTGTGACGCAGAGTGCTCGCCCGGCTAAATCTAAGTCCTCCCTTCCCGCGGATGCGGGCAAGGCGAAGCGACAGAAAACAGAGCCTAAAAACGGTTCCAAGTCCGAACATAGCCGCAAGAAAAAGGAAAAAACTAAGAAGATTTCGCGATCAGGACACCGTTCCGCTACCGCGGATGCGGCTCAGGGAACAGCGCAATTACCGACGTCGAGACCGAAGTCGACATCGAAGCCATCGGTACCGACGGCGGGACAAAAATCGGCATCAAAGCCGGCATCGGTACCGACGAGCTCCCCGGTACCGATGGGACGCCACCTACCATCCCCAGCGGCATCGGTCTCTTTGCCGATATCGTGGCCTTCGATAGCGACGCCTCCGACGCCTACACATAGAGACCACCAATTCTCGATACCGAGGGCACTGAGGCTGCCGGCCTCTCAATGCAAAACGGCGTCGATAACGCAATCGTCGATGTCGCCGCCGGCGTCGGAAGCGGAGGATCGCCGCGCTGACCCGCAGTCGCCTTGGATACCATCCCAGCAGTCCCTCTCGCCTCGAACGACAACGTACGCGGATGTGCAGGTTCATCACTCATCGGTACCGATGGGGGACTGGGATCGTTTTTCCACCCGATCCACGCATTCATGGACCTCGGACAAGGAACAACAGAGAAGGCCCATTTTTGATCAGTATACGGGGGAAAGGATTTATGAGCCAGATGTCTTCATGGCTCCACCTCTTCCTCCCAGACAGTCGCCCTCCGCCACAGTTTCGGCGCCACCGCAGGTCGACGACCGCCCTGACTCCCCTCTGGCCCCCCTTGGCGCTATGTGCATCAGGGCTCCCAGCTCTCACTCTGAGGAAGACTACCCTTCCGACTCTTCGGAGGTCTCGGTGGCTGCCCGTCCTTCCTTACCATCGCCGGAAGAAGATCTGGGCTCCGACAAACGCGCCTCTCCTTCACTGGAAGTGGTCTCCTTCTTGGACCAAATGCAACGCCTGGCCCAGTCCCTGGGCATAGAGGTGCCAGAGTCCGAGGATCTCCCTGTAGATGTGGCTTACGACGTCATGTACGGAGAGGCCTCTTCCACGGTGGCAATGCCCATCCTTCCCACCATTCTGCGCACCTTAAAGGAGTCCTGGAAGACCCCTGCAACCACAGGACCAATTTCTAAGCGGGTTGATGCTCAATATAAGCTGCAAGAGCAGGATGCCACCTTCTTATTCCAGCACCCGAAGCCCAATTCTGTAATAGTTGAATCGGCCCAGGGACGTACATCTAGATCCCATTCCGCTCCTGTGGACAAAGAGGGCCGGAAGCTAGATGCTTTCGGGAGAAGAGTCTATGCATCATCCGCACTAGCGGTCAAGATCTCAAATTATCAAGCCCTCATGGCTCGTTATCACCTCTTCTTATGGGAGAAGGTGACAGCACTGCACGCCCATCTGCCAGATGAGATAAAGACTGCGGCTCAAGTCTTCCAACAAGAGGCTACGGCGCTAGCCAGGCAAGAACTTTCGACCGCGCGTCATTTGGCAGACTGTCTCTCTAAGTCTATGGTGACGTCGGTAGCATTAAGAAGGCATGCCTGGCTCCGTTCTTCAAATCTCTCCCAAGAAACGAAGGCCAGGATTGAGGACCTCCCCTTTGATGGCGAGGGCCTATTCAATGCCTCAACAGACTCGCAAATGGACACGATCCAAAAGGCGAGGGTGACTGCGAAGAAGATGGGATTCTATCACCCACAACCACCTCAGCCTTATCGTTCGCGTAGGTGGCCCAGGCAGAGCTTTTACCAACACCGCCAACCACAGTTTAGGCAGCAACAACAGCAAACACGATTCCAGCCTGCGCAGCCCGCATTCCGCCAACAGAGGTCCTTTCCGCAAGGTAGGCCACGGCAACACCGGGCGAGGCAGGACCCCACATCGAAACAACATCTTTGACTCCATCCAACTGGGACACCATCTGACTCCATATCCCGGACACAGGCTCTTTCCCTACTACGGGGCGTGGACCCAAATTACGACGGACAAGTGGGTACTGGACATCATCCGTCGGGGATACTTGCTGGAATTCGCAGCTATTCCACAGTTGGGACACCTAAAATGTACGCCAGTCTCCATCACTTTGCAACAAGAGATCACCTCCCTTCTTCAAAAGGGGGCTATTGTACCGGTCAACATCGCAGACGCAAGCACAGGATTCTACTCCCGGTACTTTACAGTCCCAAAGAGAGACGGCGGCCTTTGTCCCATTCTGGACTTGAGGCTACTCAACGAGTTCCTACGCACACTAAAGTTCAGGATGATCACACTGGGTTCCATATTGCCCCTTCTCCGTCGCAATATGTGGTTCACACTCGTGGATTTAAAAGACGCATACTTCCACATACCTATCCATCGGTCCCATCAAAAATTCCTCCGGTTCATAGTAGGAAAACGCATATTCCAGTTCACCGTCCTCCCATTTGGGTTGAAGACCGCGCCAAGGGTGTTCACGAAATGCATGGCGGCGGTCTGTGCTCATCTCCGTTCGGCAGGGGTGGAGCTCTACCCCTACTTAGACGACTGGCTCATCGCCTCTCCATCCGAACATCAGGCGCTACGAGATGTCAGACTTACAACGGCGCTGTTACGGGACTTGGGCCTTGTAGTCAATATGGAAAAGTCAGTTCTGTCCCCGACTCAAAGCATACAATTCATTGGGGTCCTTCTCGACTCGACGAAAACACGGGCGTTCCTCCCCAAACCAAGGTGCATTCAGCTCCAGCAGTTGGCACGGCGGGTCTCCGCCCGATCTTCCCACAAAGTAATTACCCTCCAGAGACTGCTAGGACTAATGGCCTCCGCGGTCTTTGTAGTCCGGTGGGCACGTTTACGGATGCGTCCTTTGCAACGTTTCCTGCTGGACGTCTTCGACCCGCTACTCCAGCAAAACACTATCAGAGTAGTGCTCCCTTGCGCCCTACGTCACTCCCTTCGCTGGTGGACGCTCCCGCAAAACCTCTCGGAAGGGCTGCCGTTCATCGCAGGGGAACCGTCCGTCTCAATAACCTCGGACGCCTCGCAATTGGGATGGGGAGCCCATTGCGACCATTTGAAGGTGCAGGGCGAATGGTCCTCCGTCGACAGGAAGCACCACATCAATTTTTTGGAATTACTAGCGGTGCAGAAGGCCCTCCTAGCTTTCAGAGACTATATCACGGGCCATCACGTCAGGATAGTATCCGACAATATGTCGGTAGTCTGGTACGTGAACAAGGAGGGAGGGACACGCTCCCGAGCCTTACTCGGTCTCACTCTGGACATTTTCGAATGGGCGATCCTTCACAGGCTGCGCTTGTCGGCAGTCCACATCGCTGGCTCAGACAACGTGCAGGCAGACGACCTCAGCAGGACTTTCCCTACGACTCACGAGTGGTCTCTTTCACAACAGGCTCTATCGATTCTTGTCAGCAGATGGGGATGCCCGTGCCTGGATGTCTTCGCGTCTGCGGAAAATGCAGTCTGCGAGGCTTACCTCTCAAGGGCCGGAGCTGGAAAAGGCTCCTTGGGAGACGCTTTCAACACATATTGGGGACAGGGCCTTGTTTATGCTTTTCCGCCGTTCCCCTTGATCCCCAGGGCAATCTCGGTTCTACAATCCAGACAGACGAACGCCATCTTGGTGACGCCATGGTGGCCCCGCCAGTTCTGGTTCGCTCCCCTTCTTCGCCTATCCAAGGGAGAGTACCTCCGTTTGCCAGAGACAGAGGACCTGATCACTATGAACAATGGAGTGGTACGCCACCCCGACCTCCACAAGCTACATCTCATAGCGTGGAGAATCCGTCGCGATGGCAGCACCTAGACCTCCCGCCGGCTGTGCGCGCAGTCCTCAGAGAGGCCACCCGCCCCGCCACTAGATTGTCGTACAGTAGGAAATGGAGAAGGTTTGTGGCATTCGCGGATAAAAAAGGTGTATCGCCTCACTCATGTAGCGTCACGGACGTCCTAGTTTTCCTAGGTTCCTTGCACGAGACAGGTCTCAAGAGCACCTCGATTAAGGTCTACCTCTCGGCCATTTCCTCTAACCATGACCTTATCCAGGGCTATTCGGTCTTCTCCCATCCGTTGGCCAAACGTTTCATGAGGGGACTACGGAACATCTGCCCACCGGTGCGTCCTATTGTCCCACAATGGAGCCTGTCAGTAGTTCTGGCAGCACTATCCAACAAGCCCTTTGAGCCTATGGCCACCGTAGACCTAAGATTGCTGTCCTTTAAAGTGGCCTTCCTGGTGGCTATCACCTCTGCCAGACGATCATCGGAACTTTGCGCTCTAATGATAGATCCGCCATACACGCAGTTTCACAGAGACAAGGTGGTTCTGCGACCGGGTCCGGACTTCAAACCGAAAGTCATCTCAGCTTTCCACGTTAATCAGGACATTGTATTGCCCACGTTTTTCCAGGACGCACAGGATACCGTGGGCTCCAGGCTACACGCACTAGATGTGAGGCGTGCCTTGGCTTTTTACAAGGACAGAACTACCGCGTTCCGTAAATCAAGACGCCTTTTCGTGTGTTACGGCGGAAAATCAAGGGGCCAGGCTGTATCGGCCCAACGTTTCGCTAAATGGGTGGTAAATACTATCACCCTCAGCTACGAACTAGCAAAACGGGACCCGCCGGCTGCGTTAAGGTCCCATTCCACAAGGGCCATGGCCACGTCGACAGCGCTGCATAGGGGGATTCCAATCCCTGAGCTTTGTAGAGCGGCCACATGGTCCTCCGTCTCCACATTCGTATCACATTACAAGTTGGACGTCAGAGCACGCTCGGACGCAAGCTTTGGCCGAGCGGTGTTGTCATCTCTGCTACAGTGACGTTCTCCCAGCGAGTCTTCCCTCCTCCGGTAAGTGTTGCTAGCTACTCGCCCATAGTGTGTGATGCACAGAGACCACGAAGAAGAAATGCAGGTTGCTTACCTGTAACTGTAGTTCTTCGAGTGGTCATCTGTGCAGTCACACAACCCCCCCGCCGTCCCCTCTAGACATCGCTTGTGATAGTCTATGAGTGTCATCGCCATGCCACCCCATCTTCTAATAGCGAGTTTATGGTTCAATTTTGATTACGCTACCTCGCGATAGACTGCAAAGGCGGTCTTAGGGAACTGAGGTAGGCGGGAACCCAGGCATGCGCGATAGGACGGAGGGGGGAGGGGTTCCCGCCAATAGTTTCTAAGCTCTAGAAGTTTCCGAAGGGAGGCTCGGCGCCGGCGCGAGCCCATAGTGTGTGACTGCACAGATGACCACTCGAAGAACTACAGTTACAGGTAAGCAACCTGCATATTTTGTCTGTGAAATAGGTAGCAGACACATCATAGCAGAGGGAATGTTTATTCTTATCCAAAGTGAAGAGAGCCAGTTTTACCAGACCAGACCAACTGGAACAAATTTTCGAGATAGAATATTTTAGATACTGTGTTCACTTTCACAGCAAAATGCTTGAAAAGTTTGAAAAGCTACTTAGTGTAATTGGTTTCATGTAAGTGCGCATAGCATTGCAGCTTGAGTAAAATAAAAATACAGAGTCAGTATAGTGTGGCAGCTAGAGTAGACTTGGCCAGGTTCAAATCTCCTCTCAGCAATGAAGTTCATTGGGTAATCTTGAGGCAGTCACTATGCTCAAAACTTAACCTATCTCACACGGTTGTTAAGAAGATGAGTGGCTGCAAGGAGAGTGATGTATGCCACCTTAAGGTCCTTGGAGGAAAGGAAGATATAAATGTAATAAATACATTAATGTTTCTCTACTTCTAGAAACTACGTTGAGGCCCATCAGTGCTTATGAAATAAAGATAAAGCCAATTCGTACATTATAGCTAGCTCAGGGAAATTGTTGGAAATGTTTCCATATTGTAGTAATTCTTATACATTGTTGCTGCCACACAATATTGCCAACAGCTTCCACAAAATAGCCATACATAATAAGCTTTGATTCTTTTATGCTTTCAAAAATCCAAGACTTTAACTTCTAGCTATAGGCTCTTTCCCTTAACTAAAGTTGGTATGTGGTTTTATTATTGTTTCAGGAGAAGTGTTGTTGAAGCTGGGAAGACTAAAAGAAGCTTCTGAAGTATACAAAGAGCTAATTGATCGTAATGCAGAAAATTGGTATTACTATGAAGGCTTAGAAAAAGCTCTACAGCCCCGTAAGTGGTGCAGTTTTAAATTTTGATCTGCACCTTTTGTTTGTTAAACAATTGTTATCTTGATAAGTTTAAAAATTGGAATGTTAGATATGAACTTCAAACATAAATTTAAAAAATGAATTACTTATTGGGATCTGCTTCATAGGAAAGATATTAAAAAAGAGTTAAATGACTGCTTCCCTAATGGAAATAAAACGTTATAGCTTTGTAACTTTTACATTTTTTGTTCTTGAAAACAATCTCTTTAATTTTGTTGTCAGTTTTAGTAGTTGTGAGTCACCCAGGCCTTATAGAAGACTTATTATTAAAATTAAGGGTGGGTAAAGCCCCTGGCCCAGATGGAATCATCCCAGAACTGTTAAAAAACAACCCAAGTCGGTGGGCACCAGTATTAGCCTCTCTCTTTACAATAATTAACAAATCAGGGCAAATTCCCACTGCATGGCGGAAGGCATTGGTGATTCCAATCTATAAGAAGGGTCCGAGAAATGACCCGAGTAATTATAGACCCATTAGCCTGCTGTCAATCGTTGGCAAGATTTATGCCAGTTTTTTAAATATTTAATTGGATCAGCGAAAATAACATTTTGGGACAGGAACAAATTGGATTTCAAGTCGGGAGCTCAACTAACGATCATTGTTTGGTTTTATACCATCTGGCCCATAAATACACTGCAACAAAAGGAACCAAACTGTACTGTGCTTTTATAGATCTTAGATCAGCTTTTGACTCTATATCTCGCCCCCGATTATGGAGGAAGTTGGAACAACTTCATATAGACAGCAGATTGCTATTTTTGATACAGTCCATGTATCATAACACCACAGCACAGGTTCGCTGTAGCAAACAGGGCCATCTCTCCAGCGAATTCATCATTTCTCAGGGCATTAGACAAGGCTGTGTTCTTGCGCCATCCCTGTTCAACTTGTTCCTGGCCGATCTTCCCTCATCACTGTCAACACTGCAATCCCACCGTCCTAGAATTGGACAATCAAAAGTCCAAATACTTCTTTATGCGGACGATGCGGTTCTGTTATCCCAGACTCGATTGGGGCTTAGGAGACTTCTAAACGGTTTAGCAGATTACTGTACTAATAATGATCTAACCATCAATTACCAAAAGTCCAAAGTCCTAGTTTTTGCAAAGAAAAAAGTAAGATTTAAGTGGTCTATGGGTGGTCATAATATTAACCAGGTTAACTCTTACAAATATCTAGGGATCTGTTTTTAGGAGAACCTTAAATGGTAGGAACATCGTAAATATATTAAAAATAAGGCAGAAAAAACAATGGGGGCTCTCTGCCGTTTTTTTCTTTATAATGACAGCAAATTTCTGCCTGCAGCTATCAGAGTTTTTAAGTCCAAACTGGTATCTCAGATTCTTTTTGGAGCCCCAATTTGGTTCCCTTTGGCCAAAGGAACACTCGAGAGCATCCAAACGACTTATCTACGACTGCTTTTTGCAGTCCCCAGATGTGTATCTGGGGCTACTCTTGCTCTAGAGGGTGGTCTGCCCTCACTGAACAGTTTGGCCTGGAAACACACTGTACACTTCTGGTTCAGATTATATCATGGCCTGGCTCCAAGCTCCCTGGTATCCCAGGCCCTATTAGATTCTTACATATCACCATGGACTAAAGCAATAGTACAGAAGGTTAACTCGCTAGGACTTTCTCCATCCCATCTACTATTTACGGATGCAGATACTGCTAAAAAGATGATAGGGCAAAGGATTTAGATATCGATTTTCAAGAACAGCTGACAAAAGCTCAGGGCCCATGCTCCCCTTTCTCATTGAGCCTAACTGAGTACAATGGTAGAAATGGAATGCTATACTTGAGCTGGCTATATGTGCCTAAATATAGGAGAGCATTTGCACTAGCCAGACTCAACGTTCTCCCCTCTAAATTGACAGAAAGGAGATATAAGAAAATTCCATTAGAAGCCAGACGATGCCCCTGTAACGATCTGGATGTGGAAACAGTTGAACATATGCTGTTAGATTGCAGTTTTTACAAAGAAATAAGAAATTCCATGTTAGGCCCAATAATACAAGAACTAGGTATGAATGGGCAGCAAACTCTGATAAGCACTTTATTACAGGGTAAGGACAAGACGCTTACTCTGCAAGTAGCAAAATTTGTACACTGTATAATAGTCTGCAGAACTCAAATATTTAATAGCCAGCCTTTATAGATTTTAGGTACCTCTTCCCCTCTTATGATAGTTATATATTTTACTCTTTTATAAATTTTAATGAGTGTAAATGAATATTGTATCAATGTTTAAATGCTATTTGCTGATGTTTGGCCTATTGGCTGTGAATAAAGTTGTTGTTGTAGTTGTGAGTCTGTCTTTAGAAAGGAACATGATGCTCTGTATTTATTACTTTTAAAGTACCCACAAATTAAAAAGAAAGTATAATATTGTCAACACATTATCACTTCTTAAAAGCTTTTGCTAATCATTCCATTACTAATAAAATCTCGTTATTTTAAAGCATGTTAATTCCATGATTTCTCCCTGATTATTTCTAATGATACAAACAAGCCTTTCAGTTTTATCTCCTGCCTACTCACCAGGGTGTGAGTAGCAGCGACTTCCAGACGACTGTCCAAACAGCTAATTGTTCTAATGTGCCAAATCAGTTGAACTGCCTCTTGATTACCGTGACATTTACTCCTCCTTCATGTTCAAAAGCCAGTAGCCCCTCTAACATGGCAGGAATGTGAATGTGCTGGTGAGATTTCCAGTATTGCTTATAATTATCACATTGTGTAATTTAAAATAGATGTTTAGTCCATGCAAAGACTTCAAGTTACATTTATTATTCACCAATAGACTCTTTAGAAGACAGACTAGAAGTGTATGAAGAAATAAGCAAGCAACATCCAAGAGCGGTTTCACCTAGAAGATTACCGTTAAACTTTGTCGCAGGTAACATTGCATAGTACCTTTCTAAAGCTATCTAGAAAGCTCCATTGTTTAATAAATCATATCTTTACCTCCACTGGAAGATTGAGTTTTGACACAGTGAGCTTCATGGCAGATTTGTCCAAAAAACTCAAATGCTTCAGAGATATAATTTGACCTAGATCAGAATCTTAACTGAAGACTATACAAATGTTCCTGTTAAGTACTTTGTTAAAACCTTACAGTTTCAAAACAAAATAAATGTGGCTCAGGTAAGTCACAGTACGGGCATTTCTTGTCTTTAAGGCAGTATTTGATTCTCCCATGTTTTTCAACGTTTACATGAAACCTCTGAGAGAGGTTATCCAGGGATGTGGACTGAAGGGTCACTGGTATGCAGATGACCCTCAGCTGTACTTCTCCTTTTCACCAAAGGCAGTTGCAATTGATATTCTGAACTAGTGCTTGGACAGTTCAGTGGGCTGGATGAGGGCCAATAAACTGAGATTCAAACCAGATAAGATGGAGATACTGTTTGTCAGTCGTTTTTCCGGTTAAGTGATGATCACCCTTTTCTGCTGGGGACTTTACTCCTAAAGGATCAGTTTCGTAATTTGGGAGTGCTCTTGGATTCATCATTGTTACTAGATACAAAGGTAACTTGGAGCACCTTTTATCAGGCTGATAAACAAACTGCAACCACACCTGGACAGAGATAGCCTTGAACAGTTATTCACACTCTGATAACCTCCCGTTTGAATTACTGCAATGCATTTTATTTGGGACTGCCTTTGAAAATGTTTAGTTCAAAACAGCAGCTAGACTGACTGATACAATTGTATTATGCCAGTACTTTCCCATCTGTGCTAGCTGCCAATGCATTTCGAGGCCCAATTCAAAGTGCTGGATTTATCCATCAATGCCTTAAATAACTTGGAGTCAGATTACCTCTTCCAGGTGTCAATGTCTTACGAGGCAAGGTGAGTGACTACAAGAGAGAGGGGGACATTGGCACCCCATCTCTGGAAAGCCTTCCTGAGAGAGACTCCCCTGGTGCCTACATTATGGTCTTTTTGACACCCAGTAAAGACCTTTTTGTTGTCCTAGACATTTGAAGAACTGTTTTTAGAACTTTGCACTGTCCTGTTTTTCTGCTGGTTTTACTTTGGCTTTATTACATGCTGCATTGTTTTTTACCTCTTGCTGCTGTTTTTATCCTGCTTTTATTATGGACTGTTTTGTTTTCTGTTTTCTGTTTTTAATTTATCTGTACACTGCCCATAGAACTTCAGTTATTGGGTGGTGTAAAGGTGAAATAAATGAATAAAATAAGGACACAATTATTAAGCAATAAAGGCGATTCAAACAATATCTTCAGAAAAATGTTTTTGTTTTGTGTCTAGTAAACAACATGGAAAAGGCAGCTGAATCAGGGCATTACAGCCTATCTTAATCCCAAAATCACAATCGAACTACTGTTTTTTTTTCTTTAAAAAAATCTTACAGTAATATAGCTTTAATAATACTTGTAGAGGTGTTTATCACGTTAATATCAGAACCCAACTGTGAAGGAATTAATTATTCCACACCTTGCATGCTTTGTGATGGCAAAGTTCCTTTTCTTTTCCTCAACCTGATATGGCTTTGGAAGATTCAGAGGGAAAGCACTTGTTCTACATGGCCAAAATAGAGACAAGAACTTTTGGCATGCATAGAAATATTATTAATGGCTGACTAAGGCCCTTTCCGCACCAACCATTTTCCCCGGGGCTGCCCCTGCCTGCTCGCGGAGAGTCCACATGATGTACATCCTGCAAGCAGGCAGGGGCCAGCCCTCCATTTTCCCGGGAGTTCAGGGAACGCTATTATCCTGGTTCGTTCCCTGCTCCCAGGAGGGTAGCAAGATTGGCAGCTGGTGTGACCACCAATCCCGGGCACAGCTGCACTTACCTGCGAGTAAGCGCGGCTGAACCGATGGCCATGGAGCTGCACTGCGTGGCTCCGAGGCCATCAGGAGGGGGGATGGCGTGGGGGAGGGGGGCTGGATCGCATGCGGGTTGTGTGTTTGTTAGGGTACTTACATTTGCACAGGAGTGCTCATGTACTCCACGTAACTTTTTTTTAACGAAACAATGGCTGGCGCGACTTGCAACAGCCCAGGAGAAGCCCTGGCCGTCCCTTCTGGTGCGGCCTCATCGCGCTGGTTTTCCCCACTTCCCACCTTCTCCTCTCTTATGGTGCAGAAAGTAGAAAACATGTTAGCGAAAACATGTGTTTAATCAACCCTATTTTTATGTAGATTGCTTTCCTTTTTTTATATATTATTTTAAGTACAAACTAAAATCTTGCAAATAAATCTTGAAAACCTTTTTCAAAAGCACTGTGATCACTCTATTTGCATTTGAATGTTTTTAGTTGCTCTATTCCCACCCTTACTAAGAGAAAGCATCTATGAATGGGGAGGACAAAGTATTTTGAAGCACATAATCCTTTTTTCTTTTGCTGTTCCAATTATCATGGTGAGTGGATTTACTGTGGAATGCTTACCTGATTAAATATTTCATTCAGGATGATTGAATCAATTGGCTTCTCAGTTCTTTGGCAGGATTAGAAGTAAAAGTGAGGCAATCCACATTTAATGGGAGCTTGTAAATTAAATCTTTTGACTGTCAAAAGATGATCAGTTTGTACATGCATCAGTCACAAGACTGTTGACTGACTTCTTCAGATACTTTCTATATAATCACAGTGGACTTGCCCTTTGCTATTGTTAACCAAAGTGATCATAGCCAGTATTCAAAATGGTTCAGATATCAGTATCCTCATTAAGCTCTATTTAATGACTATCATTTTTGAATGTGATTCTATTAACTTTGTGGGGGTGTCATTGATTCAGTCCACATATGTACTTTGTATACTTTGTTTAAAAAAATAAATGAATTCTGTATTCTGGCAATCTAAAGACAACCTGAGTTGCAACCTGTATAAACTATATAAATTGAGCAAATTTGCCCGTGTTTCCTAGAGAAATACAAGTTGCAAGTACTGCTGTCCAAGCACAAATATTCCTCTCAGTGTCTTTCAGGTTTTAATAGTTATGTAAACAGGAGACTACATCACTAGTGCAACCCTAATATAACCAAATGCACTTTTGTTTCTAGGTGAAAAATTTAGAGAACTAATGGATAAGTTCCTGCGGGTTAACTTCAGTAAAGGCTGCCCACCATTGTTTACCACTTTGAAATCTTTATATTACAACACAGAAAAGGTAAAACAGGTTTCTTGGCTTTTCTTACATATGCATATGATTATAGCTTTGTGTATCTTCCAGATAAGTTTCCAGTCATTGTTACTTTTCTATCTGTCTTGATTTCAGTTTGCTTCACGCTTGTATGGAATATTAATCAGATTTAGAGAGCAGTTTGATAATGCTAAGTGTCTTGAAGAGAAGGAGAATGGGGCTATTTCAAATGTGTTTCCCTTGCCGTGTACATTTGTGTTAAGTTTCATTCATGTTCCATAATCACCTTTTGCTTCCAGTTAAAACTTGTTGCAGTTTTGTTTTACAGGCACTAGAACTTAGCATTTTACATCAATCCTATGCATGTTCACTTTGGAAGTGGGTTCACTGGGGCTTACTTTTGAGTAACTGTGAATACGATTGCAGCTTAAAGATCTGGATGCAGTTTCTATTACTCTTAAACTGTTATCTCACTTTCTGGTTAAAATGAGGTGATGTATTTCAACGTTTTCCAGTAAACTTCCTCAGATCTTTTGGTGGTGGAAGCGGACAAGACATGTTGCGTCTGTTCCCCATTCTGGTTCGTCTTCCCACCAATGGATGCCTGACTACTCTGGTAGTAACCATTGCGTAAAAAATTGCTACTGTCTGAACGACTACCTTGATTCAGGACTTAATCATGACTGAGCAGGCTGATTTGGTGTGTGTGACCAAACTTGGATGAGTGGGTTGTAATTTAACCCAGTTCTGTTCACCAGGATTTCAAGTACAACAGCAGGCAAGATCCAATGGGCAGGGAGGTAGATTGCAATAATCTATCATGAGTCCATTTCCTTGTTAAGGTACCCAGTCTAGCATCTCCAAGGTTTGGGTGTGTTTACCTAGTAGTGGGGCATCATGACAGGGCTGTTGGTGTCCAGCCCATCCCATAGTCTAGGTGTGTCCCTGCTTTGGTTAGCGGAGGTGATCTCAGAGGTGGCCTTGAATTCCCCCAAACTGATTGTGGTGGAGAATTTCAATATTCTCACTGAGGCTTCTTCATCTGGACCAGCTCAGAACTGTATGGCTTCTATAATATAATAATAATAATAATAATAATAATAATAATAATAATAACAACAACAACAACAACAATAATATAATAATAATAATAATAATAATAATAATAGTATCTTTATTTATTTCTTACCCACCTTTGGATCGAGGAGGGAAACAACATTAGCACAATACAATATAGATCAAATACATAAAATTAATTAAAACAGCATATAAAACAGTCAAGACATCTTAAAATTCTTTGGTTAATACTCATCTAGGTAGGCCTGCCGGAAGGGGCTAGTCTTTATAGCTGTCTTAAACTCAAAGAGAATGTTAAATTGACGAGTCTCCTCCGACAAGCCATTCCAGAGGTTGGGGGCGACAGAAGAAAAGGTCCTCTGGGTAACAGTTGTCAGCCTAGTTTTGGCTGATTGAAGTAAGTTCTCCTAGAGGACCTGAGTGTGTGGGGCGGATTGTATGGGAGAAAGCGATCCCGCAGATCCCGTGCGGCTACGGGCCCATTTTAGGATCCGGGATGGTGGAAAATCTGGGCTATCCCCAGCTTCCGCTATCCCGGTTGCCCCCAGGATCCCCTGTGCATCATATGGACATGCAGGGACGACCTAGGGGTGACCCCAGGATAAATCCCTGGTGTAGATATGGCCAAAGAGTGGACTGTAAATAATATCAAGGTTTGCATGAAATGTGTTGCAAGTCCATTGGTTCCATTGAACCTCAACATCATTGCATATGTGTTCTATTTGAGTAACTTAAAACATGGAGACTATGAGGAAATAACTGTATGAGGCAATGTCAGGTTGAAAGCAGCATCAAAAGTCTCAAAAAGTGTACACAGGGAGGTAGCTGGTCTCCTTGAAAAACTTCATTTTCCCTTGATAGGAAGGATAACTTTGTGCTTGGTGGGAAATATTATTATTAATAATTATTATTTATTTATTTATTTATTTATTTCCCATCTCTCCCTCTGGATCAAGGCGGGGAACAACATTAAAAGCAAATGATATAAAATACATAAAACCGATTAAAAACATATAAAAACTAATGCATTATTAAAATACCAATAAAACTCTTAAAATTGACTGGGTAGGCCTGCTGAAAGAGATCAGTCTTTATGGCTTTCCTAAATTCCAGAAGACTGTTAAGTTGGCGAATCTCTCCTGGCAGGCCATTCCACAGTCTGGGAGCAGCAGAAGAGAAGGTCCTCTGGGTAATGGTTGTCAGACTAGTTTTTGCTGACTGTAATAACTTTTTCCAGAGGACCTGAGTGTGCGGGGTGGGTTATATGGTAGAAGACAATCCCGCAGGTAACCTGGACCCAAACCATGTAGGGCTTTAAAGGTAATGACCACACTTTGTACTTTGCCCAGAAAGTAATTGGCAGCCAGTGGAGTGATTTTAAAGCTGGCGTAATATGGTCACCCCTAGGTGTACCAGCGACCAACCTGGCTGCCATATTTTTGAACTAGTTGAAGTTTCCAGACTAGGCACAGAGGTAGCCCTATGTACAGCACATTGCATAGTCAAGCCTTGAAGTTACCAGCACGTGCACTACCATCTTTAGGTCTTCCAACTGTAGGAAGGGGCGCAGCTGGCGTATCATCTGAAGCTGATTGTAGGCACTCCTGGCTGTCGCATCTATCTGAGCTGTCATTTGGAGCGACAGATCCAGGAGCACCCCCAAGCTGCAAACACAGCCTTTCAGAGGGAGTGTAACTCCATCCATAACTGATTGACACACCTCCAAACCCAGACAGTAAGCACCTCTGTCTTGTCTGGATTCAGCTTCAGTTTGTTTTTCCTCATCCAGCCCATTACTGCCTCCAAGCATTCATTCAGAGGAGACACACTATCCTTAGCTGACGTTGTTGTTGAAGGCATAGAGAATATATTTGGGTGTCATTAGCGTACTGATAGCACCCCGCCCCATGTCTTCGGATGATATCTCCCAGCAGTTTCATGTAGATGTTAAACAGCATTGGGGATAGGATTGTGCCTTGTGGTACACCATACAACAGTTCCTCCTTTGAGGAGCAGCTATCCCCAAGCATCACCATGTGGAACCTCCCCAAGAGGTAGGACCAGAACCACTGAAGCACAGTGCCCCCGATTCCCAATCCTCTCTGGTGTTCCAGAAGGATACCATGGTCGATGGTATCAAAAGCAGCTGAAAGATCCAAAAATACCAGCAGGGACACACTCCCCATGTCAATAGTCAAGCGTAGATCATCCACTGAGGTGACTGTAGCAGTCTCAACTCCATATCCTGCCCTGAAGCCGGTTTGAAATGGGTCTAGAAAATCTATATCATCCAAAGCTTTTTTAGAAGTGGCCGTACTACCGCTTCTTTTAAACATGATGGAAAACTCCCTTCCCCGAGAGATGCATTAATAATATGTTGTAGTTGTAATCTAATTGCATCTCCTCCCTGGGCAACCAGCCAAGAAGGGCAGGGATCTAGAGGACAAATTGTCATCCTCACTTGTCCAAGCAGCTTGTTCACGTCCTCGGTACTCACCAACTGAAACTGATCCAGTGTAATTCTGAGTAAACAGCTCAATTCAAATATCACTCCAAACCATGGTTTGTATTAAACAGGATTACCACGCTAACCATGGGTTGATCTTCCAAATATTTAGGAAGAAAATCATGATTTCAAATTGCTTGCCTGCTTTTGTTTTCCATCCTCTCAGCTTCATTTCATCTTGTGGAGATGGAGCAATGATCATAACAATGGATTATAAATTACACATTATGCTAGACCATAGACAAACATCCTTAACAATAGTTACATGTGATCAATTGAACCAATGCATGAGCAGCGTTTCCTTAATGAATTATTCACCGGAAACAACATCATTTGTCACATACTAAAATGAACGTGCCTGTGTCCAGTTCAGCATGTAATATTTTATAGGAAGCATATTGCAAGTCATGGCGTTTTGGTTGCTTGTTGTGAGGCAAACAGAGTGGAAGAACAGTAAGTACAGCTAAGGTTTTTCCAAATCATAGTATCATTAGCATATAAAGACAAGTCAAACCTTGCCTACAGAAATGCATAGCATGCATGAGTATTATTCTGCTACAGTTCTTAATTTTTACTTATTTTATGTATTATTCCATCCTTATATTTAACAACTCGTCTGGTTGCCATAGGCAATCAGGAATTCCATGCTGGTGATTGTGCATGGAGGGTCAGATCTCTCCATCCATTCTTAACCTACTTAAACTGCTGTGCTATTTGCTTTCTCTGTGTTTCTCACAATGGCCATACTTTTCAAAGTTGAAGAGTGGGTGAAGTTTTCCCCATGTTTGTAATCCAGTACTTTCTTTTTTAATGGAGCTGCACTAGAGTATAGTTTTGGCAATATATTTGTTGCTGATTACTTTAAAACTGAAGGAGAAAGCCTCAATGGTCAGCTTAAGTCAAAGTTAAGGTGCTACAGTTTGTGACAAATTGTTTATAATGTTACGACTTAATGGTTAAAATCCTGCAGTGCAGAAGTTGTACCTATTAATTTTAGCATAATCCACTTGGTGGAAAGCTGCTGTTAATGTCATTAGGTTGTGGTCAATTTCATATGGTTATAGTTGAGGTGGGATATTTCTTGATGTATGTGGGTGGTGGGCAGGTTTTGATTCTCGAATTGTTTACTTCTTTAGGGCAACAAAACTTTGTTTACATTTTGCAAGTCTGAAGAGTACTGGGAGGCCTTATTTCAGCAGGGAAGTCAAGACTTTGCAGAATGAGTAGGGAGCAGTCAGTCCTCATTCCTTCACATCACTGTAGTGAGTCAGGCATTGCTCTATAATTCTTTAAAAGCCTGGTCAGTAATTTTGCTGTGTTTTGCCTCTTAAGTCCTCTTCAGGTTAAAAAAAAACTTTTAAAGTTAATTTTTTTAAAAGTAAGAGTGAGCAGGCTTGAAACACTACATATTTGGTTGTGATTGAAAGCAGATATGTATGCAAGTGCCACTTCTTGAAGAGGCAAGGTACATTTTGCTGCAGTTTGCATCTTTTGCTGCTGAAAATATATTTGTATGCAAATATATTATTGGAGGTTTAGCATGTTTTAGCTGTTCCCAGACAGATGTACAAAATCCAAACTTCAGAGGTGGCGGTTATGGGGGATTTTAGAATGTTTCATCTACATCCTCTTGCTCTTGAACCATTCACTTGTTGTATTTTTCTGGGGACATGTCAGACCTGTCAGAGGTTATAGTGATGATACATTAAAGATGATATCTGATTTTTGTTAATAATGACTGACCCTCTCAGGTATCTCCAAACTTTTAATTAGATCAGAAGCTGGATTGACCAGGAGATTAGGGGGAATGTGACAATAAAACAGATATGGGAAAGAGACATTGAAGAGGGGATTGAGGATGAAGAATGGGGGGAAATATTTGAGAGATTTCTCTCCAAACAATATCCACAAGAATAAAAGAAGGGGCATTAAAATTAGGACAGAAGTGGTATCTGACACCTGTGAGGTTGGCAAAAATGTATAGGATTCTGTCACCGTTGTGCTGGAGAGGATGTAAAGATAATGGAACCCAAATTCATATGTGGTGGGAATGTAGAAAGGTTAGGAAGTTTTCGGACAAGATTTTTCAAAAAATAGAAAAAATTACTGATCAAGAGATTTGTAAAACACCAGAGCTAGCTCTATTGAATATGTATGTTAAAGAAAATAGAAAGATAAAAGAAAAAGTATTAATTGGTTTTATGTTAATAGCTGCAAGGCAACTGATAGCAAATAACTGGAAGACAGCTCAGATGTTGACAGTAACTATATGGAAAAAGAAACTTTGGAACATAGCGATAAATAAAAAGCTGACACAGAAGTTAAGAGTTCATAGAAGAATAAAGAACAGAGATACTTTCAGGGCCGATTGGCAAAAATGCATAGACTATATGAAAAAAGAACCAAATAAAATAACTATGGCAGAAGCTTACAGAAATTTATGGGACTTGTGAAAGGAAGAATATATATACAATTGATTTAATATACCACCCTGGAATAAAGAATAGGGAAAAATTCTGAAACAAAACAAGCGTGGGGAGGGAACGTTTTGGGTTTGTTTGTTGGGTTTTTGTTGTTATTTGGTTTGTTGGTTTGTTGGTTTTTCACTGTATTTTATGAAAATTCAATAAAAAAAATTTAAAAAGAAGATGAAGAAGCTGGTGATTATAGCAGAATAGATCATCATGAAAGAGAGAGAGAGAGAGAGAGAGAGAGAGAGAAAGAAACCACCAACTTGTACTCTTTTTAGTTTCAATTAATTTCACTGAGGTCTTGTCCTAAAGAAATTTCTAGTAGCTATTAGGATGCGTAATCCTGCATGAAATGAGTCAAGGTAGACTCTTCTTGAAAGACTAAAATGCAGAAGTGGGCAATTTATAGTCCACAAGATATGTGACCTGACAATGTCTTTAACCCCCCCCCCCCCTTTGTAATTTCAGGTGCTTGAAGCTATACAGGAGGGGTGTTTAGTTGCTAAAGACCTGCAGTTAAAGGGCTTGGCTACGTATTTCAGAACAAAATTAAAATTAGCCACATTCACCCCTTTTGCGTTCAGGTCCTCGTGGGCTGCTCTTTTTCCTACAAAGCCAACCTCTCTACTACAGAAACAACCCTTGATATTAAGAACTTAGTGGTCCAGTCCTACATGAGATTTCCCATATGAAGCTCACACCAACTCTACTTGCCTAATCCAAGCTGTAAAAACATATCAGAATCTTTCTCCATGATGTGCTAAGCCTTCCAGTGGCAGGAAGAATTTTACATGCGAATACTTTCAAATAAGCAGACCATCACCCTATCATGTGAATTTCTGAGGTGGCGTAAGGCGAGCCTTCCCATATGCCTTCCTGCACATTTCTCTTTCCCTCATCCTTGCACCACAGCAATTAGAATCCTTCTTACCATTCTGTGATGTCAGTTTAAACACTGGAAATGTATGCTTGTATTACCCTATATACTACTAGCAAATGTATTCTCAGAATGTTGATCTTTATGTAGCCAGAATTTTTAAAAAGTTCCTTTTTAAAAAAGAAATCCTAAAGGAGAGGGGGGAGAACCAAGATGAGGTTCTGAGCATGCTTACTGACCACTGAATATTGAGTGGAAGGTGAATGGAATTGACTACCCAGGAAAAGGCCATGGCTGGCTGGTTGGCTGGAACCCTGGAAGTGCAGTCTCCACTGCAGCATAGATATTCAAATACAAAATGACCCATTAAAAACTTTGCCAGGCCTCCATATGAACTTCCTAAGAAGCATCTTGTTGACTATTGTGGTATGCAGGACTTTTGGTCTGATCCAACAGAGCTGTTCTTATGTAAGGTCTTTTAGACTATTTCTCTGTAGATTCTATAGGAAAGCCATTTCTGATCTATTGTGATATCACCATTGGATGAAATTTGTGGGCAAATGTAGTTGCAGCTGAAAGAATAAAACAAAAATTCAGCTACTTCGCCACTGCAAAATAAAAAAGGAAAGAAAAAGATGAGCCTCACCTCTGCCTTGCTGTAAAAATCAATATCAATAGCACTAGTGTTTTCTTATAACTAATGTTCACACATCCTAGTTTGCCTTGGAATAAATATGATATGGATTATTATTTTTCCAAGAATGTTGTGATTGTGTAAAAATTAATTTTCATTTTAATAGATTAGAAATACTAACTCTATTTATTTGAAGAGTCCTGTGCTGTATCTTGATAATGTATAAGTATTTAGAAATGAACTTGTCAACTATCTTTTTAGGTTTCTACAATCCAAGAGCTTGTTGCTGGTTATGAGGCTTCTTTGAAAACATGTGACTTGTTTAGTCCATATGGTAAGTTTCAGTGGTTATGAATTGTAACTGAAATATTGTAACTCCATCTTCAAGAAGTTAATAATTTTCTAAGAAGTAAGCATTTTAATAATGCTTTCTGAATTAAATGTTTCCCCATATTTTCTGAAATGTTGTGTGTGTTGTTACAGAAAATGGAGAGCGAGAGCCCCCAACTACGCTGCTTTGGGTTCGTTATTTCCTTGCACAGCACTTTGACAAACTTGGTCAGTTTTCCTTGGCCTTGGATTACATTAATTCTGCAGTAGCGAGTACTCCAACACTAATAGAGTTGTTCTATTTGAAAGCAAAAATTTACAAGGTAATAAGACTGTTTTGAATATACTATATTCAGAATATGTAATTAATGTATATATCTTTCATAGGAATTGATAGACTCGCTTTTTCTGTTGAGTTGTGCACAGAGCCACTCTTACAAGATCCAGACTTAGTCATACTCAACATAGAAAGTGGCTATATCATGGAAACCTGGCTGGATGAAGGGTACCAAGTGTGTCTCTTGGTGCAGCATCAAGTTTAACTAGAGGGGACAGGGAGTATGTTGTGGGTGGGGGTAGCCTTGATCCATAGGGACTCTTATCTCCCCAAAAGACTGGGGAATCCAGATGGATTTCTGTGGTCTCTTGGGGATTTTCCTGCCGAACCCTGGCCTCCACTTGGAATGAGGGAAAAACTGGGGCTACTGCTACATTTGCTCCCAAACATCCTTGACCCCAGCCATTGAACATATCAACTCCTTCATATTCCAAGGAGCTGAGGGCAGTGAAGGTATAGTATCAACAGTTACAGTGCTAATGGTGGAAGACGAGTAATGAATACAATTGAGTACAGGTAAAAATCCATTAGTACTTTGGATGATGGCAGCAAAGAAATCTTATTTCTCTGTCACCATCTGCTCAGTGTCATTCAGCTGAGCTTTTTTTGGGTACTTAAAAACCTCATGTGTGTAGGCTCAAGAACCCTCAAAGGCCTGTTGTGACCAGTTTGATGGATATGCTGTATGTAAAGTCGCTTGTATCTATGCCAATATCAATGCCATTATTTTGACAGAGTCAGAAATAGATGGGGCTAGTGCACCATCTAGTCATTTTGTGTTATGGATACCTTTCACCTTGTGCAACCTAAGGACATGGACAAATTGTTTGGAAGACTGAAGCCTATTACCTGCTCTTTATATCCTTGCCTTCCATGGCTTGTGCAGTTGGCCAGAGCTAGGCTTGGGTATTTAGACCTCAGTGGTTGTCAATGCCTCTTTTATAGGGTTGGTGAGATCCCTGTAGCTTTGATGGCTACATGGTGAGGCTCCTGCGGAACAAACAAAATTTAGTTCCTCTCGTTTTGAATAAGTATTGCCTGTCAAATTTACCATTCTTTGGCAAGGTGCTGGAACGCATAGTGGCCTCTCAATTCCAGACAGTGTTGGATGGTACTAACTATTAGATAAATTTTAGTCTGGTTTCAGATGTCATTATGGGACAGAAACAGCTTTGGTCACATGGGTTGATAACTTATACCAGGGAATTGACTGGGGACAGTGAGTTGGGCAACCCTGTTGTTTCTTCTGGACCTCTCAGCTTTTGATACCATCAACCGTGATATCCTTCTGGATTGTTTATCAGGGTTGGGTTTAGGAGATACAGTGTTAAGGTGGAGGAGCAGTCTCAGAAGGTGGTGTATGTGGGGGTTCTATTCTACCCATGGCCATTAGTCTATGGGATGCCACAAGTTCTTCTTCGTGGTCTCTGTGCATCACACATATGGGCTCGCGCCGATGCCGAGCCCACTTCGGGAAACTTCATTAGCTAGCTTAGATTTTTGGTGGGAACCCCTCCCCCCACCGTCCGGGTTCCTGCTTATCTCAGTTCTTTTTCGACCGCTGCGCTGATCGCCTCGTGGGAGACTTCTTCTTACGAACCATTCGTACTTTTCTCTGTAAAGAGAATTGTTAGTTAGTAGTTAGCTTAGATAGTTATACTTAGTAGTATTCTTCGGGGGAAATTTTTTTTTAAATTAATAATATAGATTTTATAGATAATTATTGTTCCTCGGGGGTTGCCTCCTTTGGAAAAAGGCATTAGAGGCAGTAGATACGCCCCAACCGGCTCCTATGGCGTCGACAGCTTCTACTTCTGGGGAGTGTGGCCTATTGCCAGCAGTTCGCTCGGACCCAGCAACGACTAGCCCACCCTCTGTGGAGGTCGCGGCTAAGAGACAACCGAAAAAGTACTGTATGTGGAGCTGCCTTTGACGACAGTTCTGAAACTTCAGCTGGTGCAGAATGCAGCTGCCCATGTGTTACTGGGTGTGAGGCAGTCAGTTCATATGGCACCTCTGCAAAGCCAGAGACAATGCAAGAAGCTAAAGTCAAGGGAGCAGATACTGATTGGCTACAGATGAGTTGTCAAGACAACAGTTGCTGTAAAGCTCACTAGAAAATAACTGAATTGATAGACAGAGAAATACCTGAAAGGGTTCTGTTAGCTTACAACTGATGGTGCCAGTACCAATTAACCTATAATGGAGGAAAGAGAGCAGTGATTTAGCTCCAGTATTTATCATTGCTGATAACAAAGGCCTGTCTGTGTTACAGATTCTGTTGTTTGTTTGTGTGGCTTGTATAACCTTGGAAATGGTATACTTTTAAATCTGGGTTCTATTTAATTATAAGCAGGCCATGTTTTTACACAGCAAGAAGTACTATGTGGTACTGGAACTTTTCCATTGCTTATCTACCACGTTTACAGATTGACTTTTTTTAAAATGTGAATTTCATAGTTGCTTAAAACTCAGAGAAATAGGCAACTATACAAACCACCCAGAAATCAGGTGGAAAATGTTCTGGCCTTGTATCCATTTCTTTGTATTACTTAGTCTTTTGTGCTAAGTAAAATACACGAAAAGCAGTAAGGAAAAGGCAAAAAAGAGAAGAGGCACAACAGATTAACTAGGCCAACACATGACAGGATTAACTAATTTCTTTACAATTAGAAAAAGCATGGTTCTCTGTTTTTATAAAGTGCTAAATGCTTAACATTATTTAGCACTGCTAATATGCTAAGTTGTGAACAGAACATTTGAAGAGATAGAATACATGAAAAGGACAAAAGCAGATACGGTTCTGTGATCATAATGAATTTGATAAAAGCAGAAAGCGGAATTACTTGATTAGACAAGCAGTGAGGAGAGAACTGGTAGCAGAAAGCCTTGTGTCTTTTTTGGGCTGGTTTTTCTCAAGAAGTTTGAGAAGAAATTCGAAGGAGAAGGGAAATATAAAAATTCAGCATCTCTGCTTTAATACAAATGACCAAATGTTTACTTATAGTGATAATCATGTTATTTGTGTTGGCTTGAACATATTATATACGTTGTTTTAAAAAGCATTCTCTCCTCAATGGGAGCAGGGCCTCCTTTGGGCCTGTGAGACAAATGCTTATATCCAGAGGAGGGAGGAGTTGTTTATCCCCTTGATCCCCAGATGACTTTCTGGCCACGTTCGAATGACACAGTAGTCAACCATGTGCTAATGGTCAATTCCATGGATGACTATTATCATGTTGTCTTGTGTACCCCCCCTAAATAGTCATCAGTGGAGTTGACTGTTGGCACAGGGTTGACTATTGCTCACCCCCAACCCCCTCTCTGTCTTCCCCACTGAATAGTGGTGCTGGTTCCCATAAGAATCCCCCTTTGTGCTAGGTCCCCCCACTGTCAGTACCTGGCGCCATGTTCTCCTTTTCCTGTTCCAATGGTGGGGTGACCCAGCACGAAGGGGGATTCTCATGGGAACCAGTGCTGCATTGAGTGTCTCCCTCCACCACGCTAGGCTATCCATTTGGAAATGGGGTTGGGGGGATGGAAACATCTCTTGACCCCATTTCCAAATGGGAGGGGGAGGGGGAAGGAAGAGGCTCGCATGACACTGTCCTTGATAGTGTCAGGCCAGCATCCCCCACCACCCAGCGTAGTGGAGGGATACATTCACCTGACGCTGTCCTCGACAGCGTCAGGTGAGTATCTCCCTCCGCCATGCCAGGTTATCCATTTGGAAATGGGGTCAGGGGGATGCAAACATATACCTGGGTTTAGTGAGACAGTGCTCAACTCTAAATTTAATTCACAAAGGTCCACTCTGGTCTTCCATCTTTCCTATCCTCCTGAGAATCTCATCTCACTATTCTCCTATCAGGTATAGGAAACATCTCTCTCAGAGCCACTCCAGAGTAACGGACAGTTACAAGATCCCCACAGAGACTAATCATGGGGTTATTTTCGCTCCAATAGCCACTCCACATCATAGTTCCAAAGGTGCAGGCATAAGTAGACTCATACGCATGCGCCCCCAGAGGCTCAAGAACAAGTTCAAAAAGAAACCAAAGCAAAAGTGAGAAATCTGCAATCTTACAGAAATCTGCAATCTTACAGTTTTCAAAAATAGCACTTTGTATTGTGAAATCTGAAAACCACAATTACACTGATACAGAAGTCAAACAATTACATTGGAGAAAAATCTACAATTTGGCAATTTTTACAATACAAAACATTTTTACAATAGAGTATGTATTGGAAAATTTCTGGCCAATTTCTAATATTCCATTATTGGCGAGATGCTGGATCATGTAGTGGCTTCTCAGCTCCAGGGATTTCTGGATGGTATGGATTATCTCGATCCATTTCAACCTCTCTTCAGGTCAGGTTATGGGACATAGACTGCTTTGGTTCCCTTGGTGGACAATCTATGCCAGGAACTGGACTGGGGGGAGTGTGTCCTTGTTGTTTCTGCTGTACTTCTCGGCTGCTTTCAATACCGTTGGCCATGGTATCCTTCTGGGTTGTCTGCCTGAGTTGGGAGTAGGAGCCACTGTTATATGTTGTCTCCAGTCTTTCTTGAAGGAACAATCTCAGAAGGTGGTGCTGGGACATTCCTATTTGACACCATAGTCATTGGCCTGTGGTGTCCCTCGGAGCTCCATCTTATTTCCCATGCTATTTACCCAGGTTTCAGTGGTGTCCAGGATTGTATTTACGCAGTGGAGGCTAGTGCACCAACTGCACCCATTCCTAGAGATGTCTGATCTGGTTACAGTCATGCATGCCTTGGTTGCATCCTGTTTGGACTACTGTAATGTTTTCTACGTGGATCTGCCATCAAAACTGTTCAGAAAATCCAGCTAATGCAGAATATTGCTGCCACACTGTTGACCAGGGAGCATGTGACCCTTGTTACAGCAGCATCACTGGCTACTGCTCTGTTTCTGGGCATAATTAAAAATGTTAGTATGACCTACAAAGACCTATACAGCTTGGACCAGGCTATCTGAAAAACCGCCTTCTCCCATACAAACTTGCCTGGGTCTTAAGATCTCAGGTGAGGCCTTTCATTTGAGCCAGCCACCTTAAGAGGCATATTTGGTGGACATGCAAGAGAGGATCTTTTTGGTGGCCACCCCTAGCCTCTGGAACATCCGGCCAAAGGAAACTAGGATTGCTCCCTCTGTACTGTCCTTCTGCTTGCAGGGAAAGATCTTTTTATTCAAGCAGGCTTTGGGATGTAAGTTGGATATAGTTTTTATTCTGTTATTGTGTTTTTAATGGCATTTTAATGCAGTTCTTTTTATTATTTTAATCAAGTTTTATTTGCTTTCACTTGTATATATTTTTGAGTTTTTTTATATACATATACATATATGTATATATATCCATAACAATGAATACATATGAAATGCATATATGTATAAAAATACAACTTACTAGCAATTATACATAGGCTTCAACAAAAGCGGACCAGATATCCAAATTATTATCCATTTGAAGGTGGTGTCTATATGCCTCCCATTCAAATGTTGAAAGATCATCCACCTACTGCATTATAGGAGGTGAACGTTTAACCTTCCAATATTGTAATATCAGTCTTTTTCTGCCAAGAGGACACGGAGAATCCATTCACGCTCACCATTGGTTAATTTTCATGAAGCAGGTAAATTGATTTAAAAGAGCCTGTACACCAGCAAGTATTAAAGACTGTTCCAGTACTTAATCTCCTCCCAAAAAGAAGCAACTACTGAACATTGCAGTGTCCAATAGATGCGAAACAAAAGTTTTTGCTGACTAAGTCACAGCCTAATAGCCATAGATGTGACAGGTATAGACACCAAAGCAGTGATTCAATTATTAGGCTGAATGGGACAATCCAATTCCCTAATTAATTTCTGATCAAAACCCTGTATATCATATTTATTCACCAATAACAAGTATTTATAGACATGACGTTTATTTGTGTTTGTAAGCCATTTTGACTATTGTTTTTCTTGGTAGAAAGATGGGGTACAAAACAAATAAATAAAGCATAATAAGGACTAAAGTCCTGGTTGGATTTCTTTTCATTCACCTGTGTGTCTGGCCTCTATGGCAGACTGAAAGGAAGAGACAAAATTAATTCATAAGAAATTGATCCTCAGGAAATGTTTACCATCATCCTCTTTTATGTGAAACCAAATAGAGGACTGTGTACTATAGAAATGATCTTTTGGGTGGGTGGGTGGGTGTGTTCCACAGTGTTTATAAAAATCTATGCTTGTTCCAGACCCAAATAGTTGCTGCTGATATGTTCTGAAAAACATGACAGAGTTTTGATTGTGATCTTTTGTGTTAACTTGTTCCGTTTCTGAGGATTTATCAATATTTTCTGATTTTGTAATGTTTTATATCATGAAGTACAAGTTTTGACATAATATATGTTCCTAGCATTTGAAATATGACAAAAGGTTTTTGCATGTTACCTCTTTCGTTATGTACATAATGCATCAGTCATTGGCGATTACATTAAAAATAAAACATTACCCTCAATAGCATGTAGGCAACCTCAAGGAGGCAGCCAAATGGATGGATGAAGCACAGTCATTGGATACAGCTGACAGATTCATCAATTCCAAATGCGCAAAGTATATGCTACGAGCAAATATGGTGAAGGATGCAGAGGAAATGTGTTCCAAGTTTACAAGGGTAGGAAATACATATTTCAAATGGAATTTGATTGTGTATTTGTTTTGAAATTTTCATGTGTCAGATTCAGACTATTAGTTTAAAAATTCTACCAAGTGACTTGTGGCCATTTCGGGATAGCAGAAATATGTCCAAAAGGAAAACTATCTTATTACATAGACCCTTTTCAGACAACATGCTAAGCCACCATGGTTAAGCATTTTGAGCTAAATATTATGTCTTAGCATGTCGTGTAAACCATGACTTAATGTAAACCATGACTTAATGGTGACTACATAACCACAGTTTAAACACACTCACTAACCATTTTCTGCAAAAGGGTTAGTGGCCTAACCATGGTTTAGTGTGTTTCTGTACAGGCCTAGTATTAGTAGTGATTAATTTCTAAAATGTTTTGGGCTGACCCAGTGAAGATTTTAATGGAAGCAGTTTGCATGTCTCATGTCCATAGAATTACCTATGAACTTATGTACCTTTTAAGAAAAATGTTAATGCAAATAAAGAAATATTATTTTCTCTAGCAAGTCCTGAAGTCCATATTTAAGGTTCACAAATATTTAAATAGACTCTAGGGATTAAGACTGCAATTCTGTACTCATGTACCTGGAACTAACCCTCATTGAATTCAGTGGAGCTTCTATGTAGACATGTATAGGACTACACTGTAAGACTTTTTAAAAATACCTTCCAATTCAGGCAGTTTAACTCTGCTAAAACCTTATTTTCACACGGCCAGATTTGACGTTGTTGTCATGTTGGCACTTGTTCTTTTCTATTTTGTAGAGGTCTCAGTTCCTTTTAATATAATAGGATCAGTGCAGTGCTAAGGTGTTACTGTGCTGGTCAATGAGGGCAAGGAGTAGGTCAGATTATTTCATTCATTTCATTTATTACAGTCACAGACCAGCAAAGTTAATATAAAGCACGTAAAAGATAATTAAAAAGTAACATAATAGCAAAACACACTTTTGTAGAATTCCTTCTCTTAAGAGGATAGCAACACTTTTTCCCTAATTTGCATTGAGGTCATAAAAACTTAGCAACCCTTTCATTGATACAAGAGGATACATCCCTTAAACAAATTAATACCAAAGTTCTGGAGGTACTTGCAGAAAAGCCTGTTAATAATGAAAAAATTGGCTTATTTCTGCATTCCTTATACATGTTACAGCACAGAAGGACATGTTCAGCAGGTTCTATTTATCTTTGCACTTAGGTCCCCTCTACAAGGATTCGCTTTTGCGCCCGGTTAGGCGATTATGCGCATAATCGCTGAAGCGCATTTCCGCCCAATCCCTCTGCACGAGAGGCGGCGAGAGGCGGCGAAGCGCATTACCTGATGTCCAAAATGCGGTTTACAAGTAGTTAATGCACATAAGCGCATATTCACACAGTCAAAATGCGCTTTAACGGAGGGAGCAAAATAAAACTCGCGATTTAACGCGCATTCGATAATGCGCATAATCGGAGAGATAACGCGCCTCTACGCCCCATTTGCGCTCCGCTGGTGTGGAGGTAAATTTTTTAATGAGACTTCAAAGAGCATTAAACCTCTCGTGAAGAGGCAGCCTTAGATTATTTACTATCGAATTTCCCTGTGTTCTTGAGCTGTCAGTCATCAATTATGCAAGTTCACATGTATAGTTATTTATACATGATGCATGCTACTAAATGAGAAATATTATTTGGTTACTTCAGAAGTCTTCCGTCATCTCTGCTCCTTTCTTACAGTGAAAATGACCATAATCCCTTATCTGTCTGAATGGAATATTGCCATTCCAGTCTTCTGGAAAGGGGAAAGTAGTAGATACTTAAAACAACAGAAAATCCAGAAAGCAATAATTATCTAAAGAATTGTAACAGTTGTTTTATTTGTTAAAAGTATTTTTTATAAAATATTTTGTGGTTTGCCATATATATAAGGGAGTTAAATGAAGTACTGGTTTCACACAATACATTTTTTTCAGGAAGGGACTTCTGCAATGGAGAATCTCAATGAAATGCAATGCATGTGGTTCCAGACGGAATGTGCTTTAGCTTTTCAGAGATTAGGAAAATATGGAGATGCCTTGAAAAAGTGCCATGAAGTGGAGAGGGTAAGTAGGTAAACAAGATTGCTTTTTCCTGATTACCATTTTTCATAAGGTACATGGGCTTTTTAAATTTATCATCTGGTCATCCTGTTTAAAAATGCCAAATCACTAGGTTATTTATTACATTTCTATACCGCCCAATAGCCAAAGCTCTCTGGGGCAGTTCATAAAAATTAAAACCAAAAGCACAGCATAAAAACAATATAAAAGCTAAAAGCTAAAAACTACAGTATAAAAGTACAACCAGCTTAAAACCTAGCAGTAATGTAGATATTTAAAACAACAGAGCTAAAAGACTAGAATGCTAAAATTCCTGGGGAAATAAAACAGTCTTCAGCTGGTGCCAGAAAGGTACAATGTAGGCAGCCTGGCGAACCTCTCTAGGAAGCTCCACAGACAGGGTGCCAGAGCAGAAAAGGCCCTCTTCCTGGTCGCCATCCCCCTTCTCCGTGAGCAGGGGCTCATGGAGAAGAATTGCTGAAAATGATCTTAGTGTCCAGGCAAGTACATATGGGTCGAGATGATTCTTCAGATAGCCTGACCCCAAGCCGTTTAAAGTTTTGAAAAAGTTCTATAGGGTTAAAAGCACCTATAATTTCCAAGCAAGGCCTTTTACCTGCTATAAAATTATATGTTTAAATATTTATCGATGCTAACTTAAACATAGTCAACAAGTAAGCACATTCCTGGCAGTTGGCAACAAGACAGTAAACACCTGATCAGCAATAGTTTTACAAGTGGGGCCACTTTGAGGATGGAAAATGGTACCCTATCCTTAATAGGACTTACTGACAATCTCCTTTGTCACAGTACTGCACTGCTCCCATCACCTACATCTTTCTTCCCTCTGAGTTGGTAACTGGATGGGGGGACATGGATTTGTCCTGGGGCTTAAAATGACTACAGTTTTTAATAAATAGCTTTGTTTTAAATGTGGATATGGGCCTTACTTGCTCATCTACTTCCTGCTCATCTACTTCCTGCTCATCTACTCCCTCACAGCCTTGCATTTGTATGGTAGTACAGATTAAAAATATATCGTAAGAAGGAGTGGATGGACTATTTTGTTCCACAAACTTGGCCCAATAGGTTTCTGGATGTCGATGAGTCTCCCACTAGTGGAAAGGGCAGCAAGAGTCTGGCTGACAGGTTTTTTTTTCTGTTGAGATGCACTTGGTACTTACATACAAAAAACAAAAATGACTGGATTGGTCCCTGAGAAAAAAATCCAAAGTTCACACCTGAGCAACACCTTGATTAGGACCAATCAAAATGCCACAAAAGACTGTGCAAGTTTTTGAGTTCTCCAGAACTGTTTATCGGGTTAAGAGGTAAAACAAACAAATAAACAGAAATGTACATTGTGCTCCGAATATTTAACTAAATGATAAAAAAGTAAACTGCATCATGACAATAGTGTCCTTTTTGTGTTTGTTGTTTAAGCACTTTTTTGAGATAACG
Source organism: Anniella stebbinsi (assembly GCA_029215795.1). Lineage (NCBI taxonomy): Eukaryota > Metazoa > Chordata > Lepidosauria > Squamata > Anniellidae > Anniella > Anniella stebbinsi. The sequence goes on from JARDYH010000001.1 coordinate 177,856,183, forward strand.
GATGATCAGTTTGACTTCCACACCTATTGCATGAGAAAGATGACACTACGTGCCTATGTTGACCTCTTGAGATTGGAAGACATTCTCAGGAAACATGCCTTCTATTTCAAGGCTGCTCGGTCAGCAATTGAGATTTACTTGGCTCTACATGATAATCCACTAGCCAATGAAAGCAAAGAACAAGAAGTAAATTCAGGTATTTAAGCAGTTGTTGAAGCTAATTTGCATATGTGATGCATTTTCGGTGTATGTAAAACTCATATTAAAAAATCATGTTCCATTAACTGTAGAAAACCTTTCTGCCAAAGAACTTAAGAAAATGCTTAGTAAGCAAAGACGAGCTCAGAAAAAAGCTAAACTTGAAGAAGAGAGAAAACATGCAGAAAGAGAGAGGCAGCAGAAGAATCAAAAGAAGAAACGAGATGAGGAAGAGGAGGAAACCAGTGGTCCCAAGGAAGAATTAGTTCCTGAAAAACTGGAAAGGGTAAATTTGAATTCTACTTTTGCCCAATTTATACTGGTTTATCCAAACCTATCTATAACGTTTGTCTTCGTTGTTGTGTACCATAGAAATGCTGTTACAATCTTTAAAAACAGAGTCAAATTAAGCCAGAATGTTTGCAGGAAGATGGGTCAATTTATATCTGGCCTGGTATGCAGACTGCACATACAGTGGGCACAGTACCAAAACCTGGGCTTACATATGCCACTCTGCCTAGAATGTGCTATCTGATCGGGCACCTGCAGTGCATATGCCACAAATAAAGAATGTAAGGATCTACTTCTACATGTCTTATCAGATGGGAAATCGTACTACTGGGAAAAGGAGCATAAGCTCAAAACACACTGCCAGCAAGTGCTTTCCCAGTTTTCTTCACTGTTTCTTTCCCACTGTTTGGACCACTGTCTAACAAACAAGTAGAAGGAGAATTCACAGGAAAGAGAAATTTTCTGTTCATGCACTCCCTCTATTAACTTTCTTCCACCCTCCACTACAGGAGAAACAATCACCCAGATAGGGGGAGGCCTATGCTATACATGACTCCATTTTTATTTGAACATGGGATCAATAATGGGGTTAACTTCTCGGTCAGCAAGGGAGTGGAGCAAGCAAGAAAGGGTTGTCTCGACCTCCGTGGAAGGCAGGGCCAATCAAAACAGATTTCTTGCCACCTGGAAGGAGAGGAACCCCTCTCAGTTGTCAGTCTTGGCTCTGCCTTCACCAGAAGTGCAGGATTGATCATTGGCTCCTGAGTTAGACTCGGAGCAGTGACTTCTATCTTTTCTATTCCTCCATCAATCTTTAGATAGATGGTAGGGTTAAGAAATTTACTTCATACCTCAAAGTGCTTCTTCGGCTATAAGTCCTGTGGTTTCACCTAGGCAAGCACTACACCCAAGATATTTACCTCATAGTGCTTCTTGGACTATAAGTCCTGTGGTTTCACCCAGGCAAGCACCACACCCAAGAAATTTACCTCAAAGTGCTTCTTGGACTATAAGTCCTGTGGTTTCACCCAGGCAAGCACTACAACCAAGAAATTTACCTCAGAGCGCTTCTTGGACTATAAGTCCTGTGGTTTCACCCAGGCAAGCACTACACCCAAGAAATTTACCTCAGAGTGCTTCTTGGGCTATAAGTCCTGTGGTTTCACCCAGGCAAGCAGCGCAATCAAGAGATTTGCCTCAGAGTGCTCTCTCCTTCAATCCATCCAGTTTCACGGGTCAGCTAAGGGAGGAGCAAAGAAGCAGCAACGAGTTTCTCCTTTCAATTCGGAAAGGGCAAGAGGTGGTTGTTGTACACTCAATAATGTCCCTCAGCAAAGACGGGAGCCCAAGAGCTGGCAATTGACACAGCCACTATGTCGAGTGAGCCTAAATCGCCCCCAGAGGGCGAAACAAGGCAACTTTCTAAGAATGAACGGTGAGAGAAATGTCTGAATTAACTGTGGGGGAGGGAACTTGGAGCAGGACTGAGATGATGCGTTTTCATGAAGAGGTTACAAAGGAAACTGCAGCCATGCTTGCCAAGCAATTAGGTCGCACTTCCCATAGACTCAAGAGAAAAAGGGAGAGGTACTACAATTCCTCCCCCTCCTCTCCTCTCCCCCTCCTATTCAGATTGTTCCTCACCCAATTATAATATATCCTCGGGAAAGAGAGCAAGGAGTAAAACCCAGCACCAGCAATAACGTTCTAGCCATGGTGCTAGGCGACTTTACACTAAAGGAAAGGCTCTTGCTGTTTCTACCGACATTCATATTGAGGAAGCTAGAGCTTCTGTGGCTCACCAGGCCAGTGATGTTCATCACAAGCAGTCTGAGAAGCAATCCCTACTGACTTCACAAGCACTTGGAACTCTATCCCCAAGCAGTGGGAGAGGGGAGAAGGAATTAGAACCTGATTTCGAAGTGATTTCTCAAGCTGAAGGGGAATTTTCAGAAGAGGATATTCCTGAAACTGCCCCATCCCAGCAGCGGCTTTTCCCATTAGAAGCTTTCCCCATCATAATCAGCAAGACTATAAAGACCTTGAAACTAAAAATTCCTCCAGTTCAGCCAGCAGAATCTGCTCTGGCTGAAGAAGGGTTGGAAGAAGCTGTAGAGGTTTTTCCCATGGAGGATCACTCGGTAACTATTGTTCCCTTCCTTTGCATGTTTTCCAAAATACTTGACTCTGAGTGGAAGGATCCAGAAAAGTTAAAACTCCCCATACACTTCATAAAAGACTATATTCTATGCCACCGCAAGTTATGGAATCCCTTGAAGTACCAACAATAGATGCACCTGTGTTGGCTTTTTCCTCCAAAACCGTATTCCATAGGGAAGGAGGTGAATCACTGTCTGATGCAAGGGACCGCAAGAATGACAATACTTTGAAGTAACTGCATTGGGGATTAGGGCAGCAGCAGCTAATTCTCCCATGGCGCGAGCCTCAGTGATGTGGGCCAGGAATCTTCTAGCTGAACTATCCTCTCCTGCAAAACATCTTAGAGAAGGGCTCAATAAAATAGCCTGGGCAACAGAGTTTATGGCTGATTCTTCAATGGATGGCATTCAGTGTTCTGCAAAAGCCATGGTCTCTGGAGTGGTGGTTCGACGTAATCTCTGGATTAGACAATGGGAGGTTGATGGTCTATCTAAAGCTAATTTATCGACCATTCCTTTTAAAGGAGGCAAGTTATTTGGAGAGTCTCTCGAATCGGTTCTGGTTGAGAATAAGGAGAAAAAGAAAGCCTTACCTTCTGCTCCCAAAAAGGATTACTGTAAGCAGAGGAAAAGAACCAGTCAGCCATATCGTTCCAGGCCTTTTACTACCCCTCATCAATACCCTAGGCCTTTCAACAGATCTTGGGCTGGTTGCCAGTCATCCAGGCCAGCATTCAACAAGAGTAATCGTGGTGGAAAGGGTCAGGGCAAGCGCACCTCATCCTGATATTATCGACGGTCCAGTGGGGGGCAGGCTTCACTTGTTCAGTCCAGCCTAGTGACTCTTGACAACAGACAAATGAGTACTGGGAACAATAGAGCAGGGATATGCCTTAGAATTCAGATCTCTCCCGACAGATCGAATTATCCTATCACCAATCAGGCGTGTTTTCAATTATCTTTACTGTTCCAAAGAGGAATGGACAATGGAAAGCTGTATTAGATTTGAGATTTCTGAACCTTTTTATCTTTCAAAGAAAGTTCAAAATGGAGACACTGAAGTCAATCTCTGCAGCTCTTCAGCCTGGGGACTTCATGGCATACATCGACCTTATGGAAGCATATCTACATATCCCAATTTGACCTCATCGTCCTACCTTCGTTTTGCCTACTGTGCACTCCAGTACCAATACAAGGCCTTGCCTTTCGGCCTTTCTTCTGCCCCTCAGGTGTTTACCAAGGTCATGATCGCCCTGGTGGCACACCTGAGAGTCAGAGGAATACATATTTATCCATATTTGGACAATCTATTAATCAGATTGCCCTCTCTCTCGAGGGCAGACGGATATCAAGGAGACCTTGACCTGCCTGAGAGAACACGGGTTTGTAGTCAATCAGGTAAAGAACCACCTTATTCCCACACAGCACCTACAACATCTAGGAGTTATCCTAGATACAGCAAAGGAAAGAATTTTCTTTCCTCAAGACAGAGTGCACAGCATCATGGAAGCAATCAGTCAAGCCATCTCCATGCCTCAGCCTTTGTTTATGAGCCTAGCTCGGCTACAAGGACTGATGATAGCATCAGTAGACTCTGTGCCATGGGCTGCAGGAGCTGCAGTGGTTCCTACTGAAATATCAGATCCAGATCTTGAAAAAGAATCTTATGAAAGTGAAGCTGCCTTCAGCAGTTTTGAATTCTCTGACATGGTGGCTAAGTCCACAGCACCTGAACCAAGGCTACCCCCTCAAAGATCCATTCAGGATAGAAATAACTGCAGATGCCAGTCTTTCAGGCTGGGGGCACATTGTCTTTCAAAGACAGCTCTGGGAGTGTGATCAGAAGAGGAAGCGTCCCATCTAATCAATTGGCTAGAGATGAGGGCAATCAGGCTAGCAATGTTGTCTTTCACAAACCTGATTCATTTGCAGCATGTTCTTATAAGAACAGTCAGTGTTACAGCAAAAGCGTTTGTAACAGAGCAGGGGGGAACTCGCTCAAAAGCCCTACAACAGGAGGCAGATAGGCTCTTGAACTGGGCAGAACAAAATTTGGCACCAGTCACAGAAGAATGTCTCCAGGACTCACTAAATGTGCAAGCAGACTGGCTGAGCAAGGAGATCGTGAATCACAGCGAATGGAACCTTCACCCTCAAGTATTTCATCTTATAGTGAAGTGATGGGGTTGTCCGATCCTTAACCTCTTTGCCACAAGGGACAACAGGAAAGTAGAGAGATTCTTCTCTCGATACCAGGACCCAGTAGCAGAAGCTACAGATGCACTTTAGTCAGATTGACCCCAGGGACTACTTTATACCTTCCCTACTTTTCCTGTGATGGCAAGGACACAGCGAAAGATAAGGAACCTGAAAGCTGATGTGGTGATGGTAGCCCCGAGATGGCCCAGATGGCCCTGGTTTTCAGATCTAGTGGAGCTCAGCTCAGTGTGAGTCCTCCCTGGACTCTCCCAATACAACCAGGACCCAGCATGGCTCCAGTTATGCGCCTGGAGATTGAGAGGCAGCAACTCCTAGGGCAAGGCCTTTCAGAGGAGGAGGTGGCAACTATCCTGGCATCCCGCAGAAAATCTACTAACAATATATATGAATTATCATGGAAAGTATTCCAATGATGATGTAAGCATCGATGTATAGAACCAGAACAAGACTGAATATCTCACATACTTAATTTTATGAAAGCTGTTCTGAATAATGGCCTTGCTACAGCGACACTTAAGAGACAAGATTAATGGTGTGACTTCCATATCCTGTCATCATCAGGTCAAGAGGTTTCTACATGGAGCAGCCATCATCATCTCTCCACCTGTAGTCCACAGGTTTCCTTCCTGGGACCTTTCTGAAGGCTCTTGCTGGCCCTCCTTTTGAACCTCTTCATTCAATCCCAATTAAAGAACTCACTTGGAAAGTGTTTTTTCTTGTTGCATTAACTTCTACCAGGAGAGTAGGTGAGCTTGGGGGCCTTTCTGTTCATCAGGATCTATGCTCATTCCAACCAAATAGGGTGATATTAAACTTAGATCCTGGGTTCATCCCTAAGGTGAACTCCTTATTTCATAGGAGTCAGGAAATTATCCTACCTGATTTTTGCCCTAATCCTACTCATCCTAGAGAGAAATAGTAGCATAAACTAGATGCTCGTCGAGCTCTGCGGATTTATCTTAGATGCGCGCAGGAAACTAGGAAGTCAGATTCCAAGTCCATTATAGATGTTGGGATGGCTAGAAGTTAGGGCCAAAATGGCAAGCTTCTTCTGAAGCATTTGGACAGCTCAGCCTCTCCTGTTGATATCTCTCTTTAGAGAGGAATGATAATGCTAGTAGTAACACTATTGATTGCACTGCAGGCAAGAAAACAATGTGGCTTCAAATTATGGCAAATGATACTTTCTCATGACTCCTATTTATAACTAACCTGAATTTCTTTTGTTGAAACAGGTTGATAATCCATTAGAGGAAGCTATTAAGTTCCTCATACCACTTAAGAATCTTGTGGCAGATAACATAGACACGCATCTGTTAGCATTTGAAATATATTTTAGAAAAGGTAAAGTTTAAACAGTTGTAAAATATAACAAGTGGATGATTTTGTAACAACTAAATATGTACTTTTTCACAATATTACATTACAATGAATATTTGTATAAATCTAGCAGAAACTACCGATCAGTTTAGTTAAATATATTTTAGGTGTAATTTGGTATATTGTTAAGGGTGGCAGTGAAATGAGCTTAATTTGCTATACAAATTCATTTTTCCTTGTTAAAAGTACTTTCTTGCCATCTAATAGATCGGTGTAATCATAATCTAATATAATTTATATAGTCCTGTTGGAACAAGCACAAAGTCTTGATTTTCTCTTTGTTATGACTCTCCTTGTTGTGTCTCCCCAGCCCCCTTCAGTCCTTCCATCACCAAATCATGTCCTTTTCTTTTACAACATTAAAAATGCCCCTTCCTTGCTGTCCCTTGGAAAAAGCTTTAGTCCAGACCTTGCTCATCTTTGAGCTTGACTACTACTATCTTCTTTGGGCTTCTATTTCCTCACCTTGCTCCCATCGCATTTATCGAGCATTCTGCTGCTAAAATTATCCAGCATTCTTGTTGCTCTGACAAAGTGATGTCCATTTTTAAAACCCTACGCCGGCTTTCTGTTCCCAGGTCCTTCACAAGCTTCTCAACCTTATCTTCAACCCACCCACCCCATTTCTCCACTTTCATATCCCAACATATCCCTGCTGTTACCTTCACTTGTCCTGTTCCACCACACCCAGACAGACAGCAGTGTGCTACTCTCTCAAACAACAATAGCCTTTCTTCCTTTGCTGCCCCTTATCCCTAGAAATACTTTATTCAAGCAGTTACCTTTTCTGTGAAGTCTTTGGCACAACCCCCTTGTCTACAAACCATACTTGTAACTACCCCTTGCCCTCATAAGAAGAGTCATGCTGGATCAGACCTAGGGTCCATCTAGTCCAGCATTCTGTTCACACAGTGGCCAAACTGCTGCCCACAAGCAGGACATGAGTGCAAAACTCCTTGTGCTCCCCAGCAACTGGTGTAAATAAGCATGCTGCCTCCATTGTCCTTACCTTCCTCTGTTGTCTCCCTTGTGCCTGTTTCCGGACTATAAACCCTGAAGGCAGGGTCCTGGCCCTTCTTTCTTTGTAAAGTTCCATGTACATGGGTGGTGCTATATAAATAATAATATTGATCTGCATGACATGCCTGTGTCTCATTAGTAAAGAGAGACTATGCAAGCTGGGGAAGTGTGAAGCAATACAATTCGAAGTTAAAATTATACAAACTAGTATTCTTGTGTTGATGCAGGAAAGTTTCTGTTAATGTTGCAGTCGGTTAAAAGAGCTTTTGCGATCGATGGTAATAACCCATGGCTACATGAATGTTTGATTAAATTCTCCAAGTGTGGTAAGTACAAAATAAATTAGCAGATTGCTTGCTATAAAATTGTGTTCAGGACTCTCAGGGATGACAAGCAGTGCAGTTTTGTCACGTGCCAACAACAATGTAGTAATGTGCTTTTTATATTTTTAGTGACCGATCATAGTAATTTGCCAGAAATCGTGAACAAAGTTCTTGTCCAAGAAATGCAGAAGATTTTTATTAGTAAAGATTTGGAAAGTTTTAATGAAGAATTTCTCAAATGCAATTCTACCTCTATACAGCATCTACTATCAGGTTGGTTTGTACTGGCATATTTATAAAGTATGATACTCTGAGAAGCCTACATTTTATTGTAGGACTTAAAACTATGTACAGAAGAACAAAAGAAGAGCCCTGCTAGATTAGACGAAAGGCCCATCTACTCTAGCGCTCTGCTTCTTACAGTAAATAACAAGATGCCTCTGGGGAAGCTCATATGCAGGGACTGAAGACAGTGTCCTGGTTCAAACAATCGTATCTCAGCTTAACAGGCTAAGATATAAAGGAGCTTCTTGCCTGTGCACACAGACTCTGTTCTTCTCCCTTCACCCAAGCTGCAATTAAACCACAGTCTCTAGCCATAGTTTACGATGGGCCTGTTCAGACAACACGCTAAGCCATGATTAGGCTGCTAACCCTTTTGCAGCAAATGGTTAGTGAACGTGTTTAAACCATGGTTATGTGGCCAGCATGGTTAGGAATGGTTCACATGATAAACTAAGTCATGTTTCACATGACACACTAAGCCATAAAAACACCATGGCTTAGCATGTCATCTGAACAGGGTCAATTTCATCCAAACTGGGAAACAATGGTTACCAAATTTGGAACAAGGCAGGATATTAAACCACAGTTTAAAGTTGGTTCCCCATGTAATATTTTCCCTCTAGTTCTTTCTTTTCCAATTGTGTTGCACTTCTTTTGTGGATTCTGTGCAGTAGCACATATGGGCATCTGCACATTCTCAGCTCAAATCATAAAACTTTCTAGAGTCATTACAGTTTTGCTTATTGTAAAATAGGGAGTCATGGGCTTCATTTCAGTTAGAAGGAAGTCAAACTAGATTACCACTTTAATCAGATAACCATAGGATTGAACTTCATTTTCTCAGTTATTACTTTATATTCAATGTTTAATTTTTACCATGGTTTACCTTTAATTTAGACTTCTCCAAATTCAGTGAATAATGATGGCAACAGGACTGTCCTTTTTCCTATAGTAAAAGTCTCTAAACCTTGTGCTATCATCTCAGATTAGGTGTAGTGACATCTGGAAAATTGGCTTACCTGTACCATTGCACAATAGATGAGTTAAAATATCTTCAGATTCCTTTAATGTAATGTGCTGATTTGGGTTGTCACCTTACTATTGTTTCAAGTTTATTTTTTATTATTAAATTTAATTGTGCCCCATGCATGCCTTAGTGCTAGTGAAAACTGAACCGATTTTATCATTAAAAACTCCCTTTGAATGGATTGCTGTATAAAATGTCTCCCTTGATTTAAGTATGCCTCTTACTTCTCTTTCAGGTGCTAAGATGATGTATTTCCTGGACAGTTCAAGACAAGAGAAAGCTATTGCTATTGCTACTAGACTAGATGAAAATATGAGAGACAAAAATGTGAAGGTAATTCATTATTATAATTATAAAACTAAAGTTCCTTGATGCAGTCATGAGTAATAACACCTTTTAGACATGTGCGTTGGACTTAGAATTCAGAAGGTCTTGGTGACTTTCTATAAAAAAAAGGAAAGAGTCCTGCAGAAGCAGAAATTGGTGGGGTGGGGTCGGGCGTTTCTTCCACGAAATAATCCTCACTGAAATTATTTTCTTGTGTGTATCTTCAGACCTTAACAACGGTTTTGGAATCCTTACTTGATGGCAGCTTTGGAACTTGCCACAACCAGAGTGATGAGTACCGGATAGCCTGCAACAAACTGTTTCCTTTAGCATCTGCCTTTATGACTCCCACAAATGAAGATGATGGTTGCTTTGCATCATTGAATCATACAACCATTAATCATGATGTGCTGTCCAATGAAATGTAAAGTACAATACAGAGATCTTTTTATCTCTTCTAGACTGGTTGCATACAGATCAGGGTTTCTTCTGCAGAATACATTGGAACAATTCAGATGTCAAGCAGAGGCAATTGAATGAAAATGTACTGTGCTATAAGCTTGTTTTCCCTCAACAAGAGCTGCCAATATTTATGTAAACACTTATCTCTGAGTAATACTTGCCATGTTTATACTTGTACAGTTATGAATCTTTTTATCCTAAATCATGGACTGTAGAGATCGACCATTCACATAATTGTTGTTACATATACAAATGAATACAGTCATTTCTTACAAAACTTATCAGATGAAAAAGGTTGGCAAACTAAGATGAATATAATGCTGCATGACTTTGTCAATTCTTTTCAGCTCTTCTTTTTCTTTCAAAACACAAATCCTGATTGGTGGTGGTGGTAATTTTCTGTCATTTCAAATTGTATGGAAACAGCGATAATTAATTTGGAGGGCTTGCTTGCGTTTTTAAATTGGTATATTATTTTGAAAGCTATAACCTACTTTTCCCCATAACTATTAGTTTGAAGTGTTTATTGAACAATTTAAAACCATTGAATACCCATTATAACTGTTTAGATACTTATTTCTTTACAGTGTACCCATTTTGAAACATCATTCCACTTTTGAAAAGATGACAAGGAGGGAGGGAGAAGTAACAGCGATGCTGAGCTCCTTTAGACTTGCAAGAAGTGAACTTTAATTCCACATTTGTTGAGTTGTTGTTGCTTTATGAGCTACAAGGCAATTAGCATTTAAGATTTACTTTTAAAAAATAAAGTGAGCACAACTAGTCTGACAACAAATCACAAATAATTTTTTCCTTTGTATTTTGGTGCATTAACCTGAATGCTTTATACATACAACATATCAACATTTTAATTCAACTGTCTTAAACATCTTACTTCAGGACATGAATGGCTGTTAATGACGACTTTATATAAACTGCTGTCAAACCTTAAATACACTGTGGCTTTTACAGAAAATTCATTTTCTGAAAAATAATGGAACCAGATTGTTTTCATTTTATGGTTAATGTAAATATTTAAGTAATATTACTTAGCCCCTATGCAAAATTCAAGAAGGGAAGTTTTAGCAAGACAAATGGTGATCCTTGAGACAGTCTCCTTTGTCATCTGTTTAGGATCAATAGTTGAATGAAAACTCACTGTAAAATAATGCCAACTGATGCAATGCTGTAATAAATTATTTTGTACACATTGGTCTAGTTTTGTGCTTTAATGTATATTATTTGCATTCCAACATGGCTAAAGCTTTGTAATCTTTCTATTAAAGTACATGAAAATACTACAGCAAAAATAGTTCTGCAGTAGCAGCTTACATCAGTTTTAGTCTGATTTATTAGAAAGCAGTATATCTGAAGTTACCTAAGTGTTACGTGATGTTCTCTCATTAGACCTGTGTACAAACTTGCACACATTCTAATGAGACCTACACACTCACTTATAAGGAATCCTTAGACATTACCAATAGAGTGTGGCTAACTAAGGCGATTCTTACCCAAAGAAATCCACACTATTGAAGAGGATAACACCACAATGGCACATTTATTGAGGTATAAACAGATTCAAATGCACAAGCTAGGTTTGGGGAAATTAGCTGAGCAAATGGAGGCTTAAAAGTAGTTTCAAGACTGTGAAAGGAGACTTCTTGGACTTAGAGCATACACTAGGCTGACCAGATAAAATCCAGGTCAGGGCTCATGTAACTTTAACAGTTGTAGAGAAGAGGGAATTCCAGCCAGTGTCATTTGTATGCAGTTAGTTCCTGGTGATATTCTCTCTTCATCACAACAGTTAAAGGTGCAGGCACTATACTAGAGTGACCATATACCAAAGAAGACAGGGCCCCTGCAACTTTAACTGTTGTGATGAAGAGGGAATTTCACCAGGAACTAATTGCATACAAATGACACTGGCTGACATTCCCTTTTCTCTACAACTGTTAAAGTTACATGAGCCCTGACCTGGATTTTATCTGGTCACCCTAGCATACACACACAGAGACAGCAGAGGAAAGAAGGGAGGGAATCTCTAAAAGCAATATACCTTTCCCTGGACTGAAGCCCTTTCCTGAAGACACCTAGAGTGCGTTGCAGATCTTGGTCTCAATGGAGAGGAAGGAAGGAGCAGGAGCCTTTCCTCTGGGAGAAGAGACTCAGCAATTTCAGCAGCATGGCCCCATGCTTCTAAGAAGGGGTAGGTGGGGACCCTGATTCAAAACCTGAAGGTTTTTATACTATCTAGAGAAACGCAGTAACATCACTGCCCATAAGCACTGGAAGTGGTGCCATGGGGGAAACACATAACTAAAGAGGTATTTGGGGATGATGGCTGTACTTGCCAGAAATGTTCTTTTAACAAAAGATACTAATGACTAGGCTGACCAGACCCCCCCGGGGTTTCCCGGTCCTAAACGGGAAAAATGGGCCAAACTGGGCCGACCGGGCCCCAGGGGGCAACCTCCGGGAAACAGCTCGTTCTCCTCCCGCAAGGAGGGGGGGGCGGCGCGGGGGGGGCGGGCAGCCTGTGCGGGGCGGGCGGCGGCGCGAGGCACTTACCTGCTGGGGCGTCTGCTTTCCTCCGGTGCTCGGAATCTACTGAGAAACAGGCTTCGCGGCCTGTCCCTCAGTAGCATGCCGGGTGATGACGTCATCACCAGGCGCGGTACTGAGAGACAGGCCAGGAAGCCTGTTTCTCAGTAGATTCCGAGCACCGGAGGGAAGCAGACGCCCCAGCCGGTAAGGAGCGCGGGGCGGGCGGCGCGGGGCGGGCGGCGCGGGGCGGGCGGGCGGGCGGCGTGGGGGGGGTGCGGGGGGTTTGTTTTGGGTGGGTTGGATGGTGGGGGGGGTCCGGGATTTTGATCCTTTTTTTTTTTTTTTTTTTTGAAATAATTTTATTAATTTCAACATAATAATAACATAAAATACATACATAATCCTCGACAATCCCCCCCGTGCACCCCCACTCCATGAGACCTTCTCTTAATCTTTTATTCTATCCAGAAATTTATCGACTCTTTTGAAGGTGTTTGTCCCTTCCCCGATCTTAATACGTATTCCAATAGGGGACTCCATATTTCCCCAAAATCATTTTTACCGGACATTCCCCTTTTTAATTTCATTTTACAAGTCAGCATATCATTCAGAGCCATATCCCATATTTCTTTATACCATTCTTCTATTGTATAGCTTCCTTGTCCTTTCCAATTTTTTGCAATCATTAGTCTAACAGGTGTCAGGAGGTTGTTTATCAATTCTCTCTTATTTTTGTCCTCTTCCCCTCTATCCCATATTGCTAGTAGAGCAAGCTTCGGGTTTAATTCCACTTTACTTCCAGTTATTTCACTTATTTCTTTAAATACCCTTTTCCAAAATTTTTGTACATATTCACAGCTCCACCACATATGGTAATATGTTCCAACCTCCTGGCATCCCCTCCAACAATTTTTAGATATTTTTTTGTCTATCTGGTGAAATCTAACCGGTGTTAGATACCATCTCCACAATACCTTATAAAAATTCTCCTTAATTCTAATCGATAACAATTTTAACATTCTTGCATTCCACAACCTCTCCCAGTTATATTCCTTAATTTCTCCATTTACATCCTCTTCCCAAACCTTTTTTATTGCTTTAAGTGTATTTTGAAATTCCTCCTCTATCAATATTTTATATATCTCACTAGTCAACCCTTTCTTAATTTTCTTTTCTTCTTCCCTACCTTTTGACTCTATTAATTCTTCAAATCTTGTATTATTTCTACACTTTTTATTTTTCAGTTTCCATTCCTGAGTCCATTTCCCTAATTGTATGCATTTAAACCATACTGATTTTTGACCTATCAATAACTCTTTAATTTGCTCATTATCCTTCAAATTTTCCATCCACTTCCTTAACTTAATTATTTCCTTATCTTTCAATCTCGCTTCAATCTCCACTTTTAACACTCTTGGGAAATTCTCCACTACTACCACTGGGGCAAGTGGTGAATCTCCTGGTATCAACTTCCCCCTAAATTTCTCCCAGATCTCCACTATATTTACCAACAAAGGGTTGTCCAGTCCCTTTAATTCTCTCTTTTGAATTTTTTTAAAAAATATATTTTTCAATTTATAATCTATTTCCCCAGTTTGCGTCTCCAACCACTCCAAATCTTCCTCCCCTAGAATACAGCTTATAACATATCTTAACTGATTAGCTATATAATAATACTTAATATTTGGAAGTCCTAAACCTCCCTTCTTTTGAGCCTTATACCATAACCCTTTATTAATCCTAGCTTTCTTATCCCCATTACAATATGCGTTAATTATATTTTGCCAACTTTTCAACTCTACATCTGATATTTTAATTGGTAACATTCTAAACAAAAAATTAATCTTAGGTAAAATCTTCATTTTAATAATTGCTATTCTACCAAACCAAGAATGTTTTAATTTCTTATATACTTCTAATTTTTCCCCTACTTGTTTTCTTAAAGCTACCAAATTAAGTTCCTCTAGCCTATCTAAATCTCTATCAATATTAATACCTAAGTACCGTACTATATTTTTAAGTCTAAGACCCAACTTAACCTTACCTTCTTCCAGCTCTTCCTTATTATAATTAAATAACATCATTTCTGACTTCCCCCAATTTACTTTTAATCCCGTAATTTCTCCAAATTCTCTTAAATGTTTCTTAATCACCTCTGCACTCCCTAGGGGATCTTCTACTGTCAATAAAGTATCGTCCGCAAACATATTCATTTTAATCTTCTCCTTTCTTCCTATCCCCTTCACTCTTTCATCTTCCCTTATTACATTTGCCAAAATTTCTATTACTATTGCAAATAAGATCGGTGAAAGAGGACATCCCTGCCTAGTTCCTCGGGCTAATGTGATCTGTTGCGTTAACCCATCATTAACCATTATTTCCGCTTTATTATTTTTATACAACTTATCTATCACTCCCATAAATTTATCTCCAAACCCAAATGTTTTTAATATTGTTTTGAGTGCTGGCCATTCCACACAATCAAAGGCTTTGAATATATCCAATGCTAGCAAGCCTGCTTTTAAATTCCTTTTTTTTATAATGCTAATTATATTTAATACTCTTCCCATTAAATTAGACATTTGCCTACCCGAAATAAATCCACACTGATCTTTTTTAATATATTTACAAATAAATGTGGCCATTCTTTTTGCCATTATTGCTGTAAAAATCTTTGAATCTTGATTTATTAAGGAAATTGGTCTGTATGATGCGGGATCCGTTAAGTCCTTACCTGGTTTTGGAATTAATATAATCAGGGAATGATCCCATGATGGCGGAGTCTTCCCCCCTTCTATTATAGTATTAAATAATTTCTTTAATCTTGGTATTAAAATTTCTTTAAAAAGCTTATAATACTCCGACCCCAAACCATCCATCCCCGGTGATTTTCCTCCTTTCAGTTTATCAATAACTCCCTCTATCTCTTTTTCAGTAACTAAGCCTTCCATATAATCCCTATCCTGCTTCTGCAATTTTATTTTCCAATTCCTCTCTACATATTCCAATACCTTATCTTGCGGTCCCGATCCTGATGTATATAATTCACTATAAAAATCCTTAAATATATTTAATTTATCTTTCATTAAATTACAACTATTCCCTGACTTATCCTTTATTGTCCCTATCATATTCTTAGCCTTTTCCAACTGTGTGGATCTGGCCAGCATCTTTGAATTCCTGTTGCTATATTCAAAAAAGTCTCTTTTTAAATACAACAAATTTTTTTGAACTTGTTCTAATTCTTCTTTCTCTAATTCCTTTTTCTTAGCTTGAATTTGGGCAATCAGGCGTTTATCTTTTGTCTCCTTTAACTTATCTTCCAAACTCCTTACCTCCTCTTCAATCCTTTTATTTTGAGCTTCCTGTTGTTTTTTTAATGTATATCTTTCCCTAATACAAATCCCTCTTACCACAGCTTTCATTGTATCCCATAATATGTCCTGCCGGTTATTCTCTTTTTCATTAATCTCCCACATTTCCTGCAGTTCTTTCTTTATTTTCTCCATTATATATTTTTTATTCAACAACCTTACATCCAGTCTCCATCTCTTCGCTTGTCTATAATCTTTCTTGGTTTCCATGTCCATTGTCATTAACGCGTGGTCAGTAACCTTAATAACTCCAATATCACAATCTATGATTTTAGGTAACATATTTTTTGATACGAAAATGTAATCTATCCTTGAATAACTCTTAAATCTCTGTGAATAGAAGGTATATTTCCTTTCTTCCCCTCTTAAAACTCTCCACACATCCATTAATTCTTTCCCTTCCATTAATTTGCTTAACTCTGTCTTCCCCACCCTCTTAGTATCCTTTAGTATGTTATCCCTATCTTTCCCTATATCTAGTACCATATTAAAGTCGCCTGCCATCACAATGTGCTTTTTACCCACTTCTCCCAACACGTTAAATACTTCATCAATAAAATCCATTTGTTTCCCATTTGGAGCATAAACATTCACTAATACATATTCCTCTTCTCCCAACTTGCAGAACACAATAAGAAACCTTCCATTTTTATCTTTCTTTACACTTTGAATAGTTATACCACATGTCTTTGAAATTATTATTGCCACCCCTCTCGATTTCGAAGTTCCATATGCCTTCTCGTAAACGCCCACCTCCCTCATTCGAAGCTCATTAACTCCATCTTTGGCCTGATGAGTTTCCTGCAAAAAAATTACATCTATTTTTTTGTTCTTTAATAACATTTCAATCCTCTTTCTTTTAATTACCATTCCTAGCCCTTTAACATTCAGTGTTGCCAATCTAAGTTTATTTTCCATCTCTCTCTTTCACACAAATCTTTAAGTCGGTCTCCCTCTGTGTAACACATTCCCCCCCCTCCCTAACCCTCCCCCCCACATTCACCCCCCTCCTCACCAGCTTCCTGGGCATTGGTCCAATCTTCTTAGAACTCTTAGGGGGGGGGGAACTCGGCCCACCATTCCGGGATAACGTCTACCCTCCCCTCCATGTCTCTTCTTCTCCCTATCCCTCTTACAATATATATTAAAGTCTATTCATTGCTTCCTCCTGCCGCGCCTTCGTCTTGCTTCTCTTCTCCAGCCGGTGTGGCATCCATTATGCCCAGCTTCTCCAACAGCTCGATTCCTTGCTCACAAGATGTTATTCTTTGCTGCTTCCCGTTCCACATAAATCTCAAGAAAACTGGGTATCCCCAATTATAGGAGATCGATTTCTTCTTCAATGCCCCTGTACAGATTCTAACGCTCTTCCTCCACTGGACCGTCTGGGGGCATAAATCCTGGAAAACCTCAATTGGTGTTGCTTGGAGCGTTGGTTGACCTTGACTTCTAACTGCTTGCATTAATTTTTCTTTTTTATAGTAATTAGCAAATTTCACAATAATGTCTCTTGGGAACTCTCTTGTCTTTCCAGATCCCACCCTATGGGCCCGCTCGATATCTTCCATTCTCCAATCTTCCTGTGGCACTAACTGTTTGACCCATGCCAAGATTAATTCTCTTATACTATTAAGGGTCTCCCCTTGCTGCTCCCCAAAAGACCTTATGCGTATATTTGCTCTCCTGTCCCTGTCTTCCATCGCTATAAGCCGTAAATCCTGTTAGCTGTTCCTCTTGTTCCTCTTGCTTCTTATATAAAACCTTTAGTTCTCCAGTTTCTTCCTGCAAAGCTCCAACCTCTTTCTCCACCTTTTGAAGGCCTGCCAGGAGTTGCTGTTGCGAATCGGTGATCCTTTTAGCCAGCCTTTCTTCTTGCTTCAATAAAGCCTGCTCAATATTTCCATCTTGCTTTAATATAGCTAGATCAAGCATCTTTTGGATATTCTGAATCAGCTCATCTGTTGGGTCAGCTTGCCTCCCTGTGGTTGTTTTAGGAATTGCACCTGGCTTAGTTCCAGTCTTAGCACTGGCATTTCCGGCATGACTAGGGGATTGCTTCTTTGTCTTTTCAGAATCCTTTTCCGACATTTCGTCAGTACGGAGTAGCCTGTAGCTCCTATCGGACGGATGATCTCCCTTAGATCGACTCCAAGAAGTTATTTTCTTCTTGCTCATAAGTCATCCACCATTCAAGCCTATCCGATAAGCACACAGCCACTTCTAGCCAGGGATCAAAATCTCTTTCTCTTCACCTCAGTCACTCCCTCTGGCTTCTCCGTCTCCCGAACAGCCTTTTAATCACTTATAATCCTTTATTTGTTCTTTTAATTGCCAAGTCTGTCAAGTTTAATTTAGTTTCGTTTCTCCTCGGGCAGACTTAGCTCCTCCTCCCAGCCAAACCGTTATACAGCCAACAATCTTTCAGCTTTCCAAAGCTTAAAAATCTCTTTTCTGAATGTTAGCAGTCATTCTGTTCTCTCTACAGTCTATTCAATCAGCCAGCAATCATATATACGTCCTTTATTTACCTTCACCGTACTTCAAAGCTGTCGGTCCGTCACCTCCCTCTGTCACGCCGGTTATAAAGCCATAAATCTCCATCCAGCTGCAGTCTCATTAGCAAGCTTTCCCCTCTCCATAGCAGACTTATATGTATCAGACCGCTCTTTTAGGATAGGGAATTTACAGTTAATTCATTGCTTCTTTCGGAGGACGAAGGATTTGCGACCTATCCCATGTCCTGCTAGGCCACGTCCCCCCGGGATTTTGATCCTCAAAATCTGGTCACCCTACTAATGACTGTCTTAAAGACAGGTGTCTTTAAGTTCAACAATAGGACCATATTAGCATGTGCTGGACCAGATATCACTTTTTCCATCCAGTATTCATATTCTGCTCAATTTTACTCCCACATTTGCCTCTGGGGAATGCATTTTAAGAGATCTATTAGAAACTGAATTGCCTGATCTCGCCTTACATGATGGCTCTTAGCCCCATTCCTGTGTCTTTGTGGGGAATGAAGACGCCTTGGTTTTTTGGCTACTTCAAAATGGAGTCAGTACTGCTCACTCACAAGGGAGCTACTTTGTAACATAAGTTAAAGATGAGCAACGTCAGAGATGTTCAGAGGCCTCATGCTCAAGTAGATGCTTTTGACAGCACTTGCATCCTAGTTGTTTGCAGGCAGGGTGTCGGGGATCCACCCCGACTGTCAAGTGTTCCTGGCTGCAACCTCTGACCCTGCTCATGAAAGATATCTTGCCTCTTTAAGAGCCACTCTGTCCCTTTTAGAACCCAAGTTTCCACCTTTCCTCTTTCCCCTCTCAGTAGCGTGGGGTTTTTAGCTGTAGGTGGGTGTGAAATGGAATCTCCAACAACTCAGGTTTTAACCCAAAACTCTTTACTATTCCAGGCATAGTAATGCACACTTGCTTAAGGTATGTACACACATTAGGCTGACCATATGAAAAGGAGGACAGGGCTCATATAACTTTAACAGTTGTAGAGCAAAGGGAATTTCAGCCAGTGTCATTTGTATGCAATTAGTTCTTCCTGAAATTCCCTCTTTATCACAACAGTTAAAGTTGCAGGAACTATACTAGAGTGACCATATACAAAAGAAGGCAGGGCCCCTGCAACTTTAACAGTTGTGATGAAGAGGGAATTTCACCAGGAACTAATTGCATACAAACGACACTGGCTGAAATTCCCTTTTCTCTACAACTGTTAAAGTTACATGAGCCCTGTCCTCCTTTTCATATGGTCAGCCTAACACACATAGAGCTGTTACTTTCAAAGGCAGTACAAACAAACAAAAAGAAATAAAACCGCAGTTTCATCTGGCTTGGCTACCTGAACCTTGGTAGTTAAGTCCAGCTTTTCTCAAATCAGGCTCTGAGTCCCTCCTAGTGCCCAATTGTCCTGCATCTCTCTGGGATGACTCGATCCTCCATCTCCAACAACTTGAATGACTTGAATGCCTTCCCTCTCTCCTTTCCTTTTTAAAACTCTCTCCAACTGACCAGCCAGCCTTTCCCATTGGCTCTCTGGCTAGCTCTTTCTATTGGCTCTCTGGCTAGCTCTTCCCATTGGCTCTTTTTTCTCGCTTCTCAGTTTGAACTACCAACTGCTGTTTTAACTCCACCTCTCTCAGCTTTCTACCTTTCCCCTAAAAACCTGATCTTACTGGGAAACCTTTTGCATGTATGTTAATCTTACCCTGAAATGTCTTCCTCCTATTTGCATTTCCATACCTTCAAGCTAAACTAACCAGGACACCTCCTGAGTGTATGCTGGTTCTTAACAGTTTACCCATTGTACATACATTTTAACTCATTACGTCCAATTTAACCCTTGATAATACAGTTGAACCCTCACACAGGGAAATTGCTGTTGCTGCTACCTAAGGGCATTTGGACTGTATATTAGGGGTGCATGCTCCGCTCTGCCCATTTAGAGGTCTGTCGGTGGTCCGAGCTCGCGGAACAGATCATGAGTGGTTTCTAAACTGCTGGAGATCTTTGGGGTGGAGCGGATGGCTGTTCGACCTCCAAACTGCCCTGAAAATATCCAACCGGTTTTTAGGGTCTCTCTGAAGCTTGCATTTAGTTGCTGGGAGTCAAAAGAACAGTTCTCCATACAAGGAAAATGCTCAGGTTTTGAGATTGACATCTGTGGCTAACCGATAGCCACAGTCTCCTCCTCCTTGTCCCCCCTCCAATCCCAGTGCTTAGGGGGAGGGGTTGCAAATGATATAACCCATTTGTCCTTGTCCTGGAAGTCATTCCTTTGCTAGCTATTCGCAGCGTTAGGAAGGAAAGAGGAGACAGAGAAAGAGCTTCTGCTTGTTTACTTGCATTCTTTTTTATTTATTTGCATTCTCTGTATGTGCTCTGGTTTTCTTTGGTTCTGGTGGTTCTCCAATCCCCAAGTTCCTTGCACCTGAGATAGGGTGACCAGATAAAGTCCAGGTCAGGGCTAGTGTAACTTTAACAGTTGTAGAGCAAAGGGAATTTCAGCCTTTAACTGTTGTGATGAAGAGGGAATTTCACCAGGAACTAATTGCATACAACTGACACTGGATGAAATTCCCTTTTCTCTACAACTGTTAAAGTTACATGAGCCCTGACCTGGATTTTATCTGGTCACCCTAACCTGAGACCCATCCCTGACTCCCCCTTTGTGGGTTATAATGTGAGTGTGTGGGTGTTTTTATTTTTAAAAAATCTTACATCTCTAATAAAAAGTTTCTTCAGATAAGAGATTAAAGAAGCATGATGGAAAGTAATGATAGGAGGTACAACATTTTTGTAACTGCTAGTTTCACTGCTATCACAGAAATTATGTACTTCTCACAGGAACAATTGTAGCATTCTGTTTCACAATGGAACAGACTCTTTCTGCCCTTATATTTAAACAGTTTTCCCATTTAAAAAACGGGCAAAAGAATGTACCAAGTAACAGGTTACTGGCCTCCTAGTATTTGAAAGACCTCCTTCTCCCATATAAGCCTGCCTGGGTTTTACGATCTTCAGTCAAGACCCTTCTTTGGGCCCCTCAGGTGCATTTCGTAGAGATGTGGGGGACACCCTTCTCAGTACCTGTTCCCAGGCTCTGAAGTTCCCTGCCAAGGGAGACTAGCTTGGCTCCCTCTCTCTTGTCATTCAGCCAAGTGGAAAGTACATTTTTATTCAGGCAGGCCTATGGCATGTAAACTGGCCTGCTGGTGAAGGGGTTTTTAATAGGTTGGTTGCTGTTTGTTGATTTTATTGTGTTTTTAATCTGTATTTTATGTTAGCTGCCTTAAGAACCATTTTTGGTGGAAAGGCAGTATAATAATTTAATAATGTAAAATATAAAATGCCAAAACAGAGTTCATACAGAAAAGTATCAGTCTGCATTCTGTGGCACTTGTCTATCAAAGTTCATCCTGTAGTAGTAGTATTCACTTAGGGCCAAACAAGACAAAGTGCCATTCACACAGTTCATAATTGTGTGAAATCATGAATGGCTTTAAAAAAGTAAATAGCAGGCACATTCCCCCTGATCTGTATTGAGACTCTGGCAAAAGTAGGGAGCTTTAACCCCCTTGCTTTGGTTCCAAACTGGATTTGCGACCCCACGCTTGCTACATGCATTGGAAGAAAGGGTCCTACTCATGTCAATGGAAGTTTTTCTTCCAAGATTTATAGCCAGTTTGGGGGATCTGTTATAGACCAGAGTGAGGGTAAAGGGCTAAAATCCCTCCACCCCATGATCCCAATCCAGATCATCCCTACACACGCCTTCTATTTGTTTAAAGCCATTACGAAGCTGCTAATTCCATGAATCTTCTTTTGGGTAGTTGGGCCCTCAGTGCACCTTCAATTTATTTTCCATTAGTTCTGTGCACCTGAAGGTACGTTCACATAATTTATTTCTCCACTAGAGGGTGCATCATCTCTTTAGAGATAAACATTTGTACTCTTCTAACAATATAATCTGATTAAATAAAACAAAGTTTCCAGAAACTATATTTGTAATTACACCAAGAATAATTAGTCCCTGAACTTAATGTGTAGATAAATAAAATAATTTGAGAACTAGGCTGGTATAGCATAGGGTGACCAGATAAAATCCAGGTCAGGGCTCATGTAACTTTAACAGTTGTAGAGCAAAGGGAATTTCAGCCAGGGTCATTTGTATGCAATTAGTTCCTGGTGAAATTCCCTCTTCATCACAACAGTTAAAAGTTGCAGGCACTATACTAGAGTGACCATATACAAAAGAAGGCAGGGCCCCTGCAACTTTAACTGTTGTGATGAAGAGGGAATTTCACCAGGAACTAATTGCATACAAATGACACTGGCTGAAATTCCCTTTGCTCTACAACTGTTAAAGTTACATGAGCCCTGACCTGGATTTTATCTGGTCAGCCTAGTATAGCATATTGGCTGGAGGGTATGAGGGCATGCCATATGTGAACAACAATAGTATTACAAGGTGGTTGTAAGGTTGTGCCCTTGATGTGCACTATATGCTAAGTCACTACTTTCACAGTTAACACCAGCTTTGAGTAATTGGTTAGGGAATTACTGTGGCCACAGAGACTAAAACCGTGTAAAATTAAAGAACACACAGATTTGCAAGAAAACAGTGGTTCTGCCAGTGTGCCCCAAATCAGATACATGTGACAATAAAAGTGGGGGGAACACTAAGGAAAACATGGGTTGCAGTGTTTGAAATCTCTATAGCTACTGGGTCTGAGTGTTCTGACTTCATATGATCTAAATGAGAATCCCCTACCCATTTGCTACTGCAAAGGAGTTATGAAAAGTTTATGAATGCTGCCAATGGGAGGGTGGGAGGATCCCCCCCATTGCTCACTGCAGTATGGTGGGATGGATGATATTAATCTGGATCACACCTGAGGAGGGAAGGGTTAAATCTCCCCTTCCCATACACTGTGGTCCCAATGGAAATCCCCCTCCCACAAACGTAACTAAGATTTTTTAAAAAAACCATTAGGTGGCTACAAACCATGCAATTAACATAACGTGTAGCTAGGCCCTATCAGGTAACCAGTCTGTGGGCATGTGGGTTGCATTGTCATGGCCAGGGAATTTGCGTAATTACCCTTGCTAGCACAGCTTGCCATGTTACGCAAATTCGTCAAGGGTAGCTTATTGCTGTGATTAACAAGCCACTCAGAAACTATGGGCTGTTTTAGGGTTCTGGGCACATGACCAGCATATGCAGTTGGGAAAATAAGTCACCATGGCTTATTTCCCCCACTGTGATTGTGTGAACCAGGTCTTGCAACAGTGTTCCTGTCAGCTCTATTCTAGCTATCACAGAGAAAAAAAATATAAAGTCTCAAATGCTAGTTCTTTGGGGGGGAAATTACCTATATTACAACCATACCAAATGCCATACCAAATGTGAATATAATATGGTTAGATAATGTATTTGAAGGCACAAACATTTATTTTATTTATTACATTCCATACTGCCTGCTAGCCAAAGCTCTCTTAAGTAGTTCACAAAACAAAACATACATGAGTTGTAGAATCATTGTGTATATACAAAGCATTACATGGTGAATTTTATTTTATTTTTGTCAGGACACATTTAATTGACCCCAGTTAATTTTTGCATCATGCCAGTTGAAACCATTGGAGCTGTAACCCAGTTCAACAAGTAATGGAAAACCAAGTTTTACCTTTACAAAATTGCACTGCTACAAGCCTTAACCTCAAACTTGCTCACTCCCCCCTCTCCTTCACACCACCTTTGCACATGAGATGAGAATATTTAAATCTTCTGTTTCATGGTTTGGGGAAAACTGCAGTTTCCCATTACATCAGAATTCAGGAAACTGTGCTGATACTGGATTAATTAATGGAGGCACAGCCGTGCCTCCATTGTTAAGGGCCATCAGTAAAAGACACATTCCGCCATGTTAAAGTGATAATTGGGGGGGGGGTCATTCTAACAGCCATAAAATCAAAAATGTTTCATCAACCTTTCTGAAATGTACAGGTGCCAGAAAGAAATGTTTGTTTTACATTACCTGAAAATTTCAAGAAGATTGGTGAAAGACTGAGGGAAGGAGAGCAGTTTAAGTTAGAAAAGGAATACAAACCTGTCTCCCTGCTTTTGTAAAATTTACTTCCGGGTTGCTACTTTTTGTGCTCACAATTTGCATAATTTCTAGAGCCTTATTAAGTAATCCAGTGGTGGGGTCTTCTTCCTCCTTGACTGTAGTTGATGGAAAGCTTTTCGTTTTTTAAAAATTCCCTTCGGTTGACTTTTAAGGACTATTTTAACCTCTCATTCAAGTCAATGAGGCGGCCATCTTCCCTCATAACGCGACACACTCCCCCCCTCCCTCCTGCCTTAGAATGTGGGGTGGGTGAGTGAAATGGCCATTGCCTCTAGCACAGACC
Organism: Anniella stebbinsi; assembly: GCA_029215795.1. NCBI lineage: Eukaryota > Metazoa > Chordata > Lepidosauria > Squamata > Anniellidae > Anniella > Anniella stebbinsi. The sequence continues at coordinate 177,880,723 of JARDYH010000001.1, forward strand.
TTTTGAGTGAAGAAGAAGAAGAAGAAGAAGAAGAAGAAGAAGAAGAAGAATTTCTCTTTTCTCTTCTGGAACATGCATTCCTTTGGCTCTGAGAGTATTTTGGGCTATCTTCATAAGGCCAGTTTGCTCTTTTGCTCCCTGGTGAAGCAGGGTGTGGTTCCTCTGGATCCATGGTAACTTGATCTTCAGATCTCTCCTGGGAATAGGTAGCTATACCTTTCTTTTAATTTCCCCCACCCCACTCACACACAGTGCTCCTTCCCTCTTTTCTAAGAGTTTGGTCCATACTGCTATAAGTTGAAAGCTTCAAACACTTCATTTAATTAGTTTGGGCTGGTGTTAAGTTTTAAGTACAATGTTGAAACCTTTCAAAGTGCTTCTGGGCCTACAACGCTGGTTTCGGCCTAGTCACCCTGTTTTTCTAATAAGGTTTAGAAACAGTTGAGCTGTCGTTTATTTTGCATAGTGTACACACATGGATTTTCTTTCTAATCCTTGCAGTCTACACTGGCTCCCTCCTTGATGTGTTTTTGGATGCAGACAAACCCTTTTTTGTTCCAGCAGGCCTTTGGCAAATAATCTGGACCAATGTCTATACCTTTGACTTTTAAATTGTTATGTATTTAAAATGTTTAAAATGCTTTAATATTGAAAAGTATTTAATTATATTTTTAACTTTTGTATATTTAGGCTGACCATATGAAAAGGAGGACAGGGCTCATGTAACTTTAACAGTTGTAGAGAAAAGGGAATTTCAGCCAGTGTCATTTGTATGCAATTAGTCCCTGGTGAAATTCCCTCTTCATCACAACAGTTAAAGTTGCAGGCACTATACTAGAGTGACCATATACAAAAGAAGGCAGGGCCCCTGCAACTTTAACTGGTGTGATGAAGAGGGAATTTCACCAGGAACTAATTGCATACAAATGACACTGGCTGAAATCTCCTGTTCTCTACAACTGTTAAAGTTACATGAGCCCTGTCCTCCTTTTCATATGGTCAGCCTAGTATATTTCTATTTATAGGTTTTAGCTGTATATGTTTTAGTTTTGTAAGGCTGCCCTGAGGCCCAGCATTGGGCAAAAGGCAGGATACTACTACTACTAGTAGTAGTAGTAGTAATGTTTCAGATTTCACTTCTGCATCTGATGTTCTTTTGCATTTACTTTTCTTTATAAACCATTCATATCTTAAGACTTCTTGTGTGACATGTTTTCATTGGTTTAACAAGTTAAAAGGGGTATTCACTGTTTTCATGTTTATGTTATAAAATCTATTTTCAACAGGCCTAGTAACTTCAAGAGTAACAGAGTTGGAGAAAGTCCTCAATCTCTTTGCTATCAGAGGCACTGAGTAAGGGACCCCTGGAGATAATTTAGACTGACCCCAACCATAAAACACTATTCCCCCTTCTGAAGAGATCTGGACCACAGCTACTAAAGACAAACAAAGTAGCAGGCCATAATAACAGTTCTCATGTGGCCATTTGCCTTATGAGGCAGGTGCTCTGCAGGCTACCAAATGGAGGGACTAACAGGCCATAAAGTTGCCTGGCTGGGTCTGCCAGAAATCCAGCCTCAACACTCCTGGAAGGTTCATGTTCTATAGCACCTGCTGTCAGATGAACCTGAGGGAATCCCACCCTCCACCCCTGGGTTTAATTTACTGGCTTCCCCTGGCTGGACCTTGCAGGAAACTATAGGGACAGACAGAGCAGGCATTCATAGCACACATAGAATGCTGAGACTGGCAAATCTAAAAGCAAGTGTGTTGCTTTTCAAGAACCAAGGAAATTCAATGGGTCTTACTTTTGAGTAAATATCTAGGGATGTATATGCAGCCTGTGCAAGAACTGAGTAGGGTGACCATATTTGGGAAACCAAAAAAGAGGACACCTAGTGGGGGGGGCAGGAAAATGGCTTTCTGGGGCCACCTTAAAGTCCCCAATTGGAACGGAGGAGGGGAAAGCAAGTCATTCTCACCCCACTCCACCGCTCCAATCAGGCCCTTTTCTATAATGCCTGGGAATGACACATTTTTCCCTTTTAAGGCCTTGATTGGAGCAGTGGGAGAGAATGACACACCTCAAGAAAGCATGTCATTCCCCCCTGCCATGCTAATGGTGGCCTTAAAAGGGAAAGTGTGTAATTCCAGGTCATTATAGACTATTGCATAAAATCCCCCCTGAGGATAGAACAAAAACCAGGAGAAAACTGGGGAAAGCCTGACAGTTTTTTATTATTTATTATTGCATTTATATCCCACCTTTTTTCCACCAAGAAACCCAAGGTGGCATACATAATCCTCCTCCTCTCCATTTTATCCTCACAATAGCAACCCTGTGAGATGGGTTGGGCTGAGAGTCTGCAACTGGCCCAAAGTCACCCAATGGGTTTTCATGGCTAAGTGGGGAGTAGAACCCAGATCTCCCAGCTCCCAGTCCAACACTTTAGCCACTAGGCCACACCCTAGTCATCAACCTAGAATTGAGCCATGCCAAGTTGGAAGCAGATCGGTTCATGCCTTGATTTTTAGGATATTTTTTTTAAAAGTTTGACTTCATTTTTTTTCTAAAATTCAAGGCATGAACCAATCTGCTTTCAATTTGGCATGGCTAAAATTAAGAGGTACCATGGTGCCGAGTTTCATCTCTTAATCTTTACTTTCTTTCTTTTTTTTAATGTACTGCTCAAGGCCCTAGACCCCAAAGAGGAGTATTGGGTTTGAAGTTTTAAAAATTCCTAAAACTCAAGGCATAAACAGATCTGCTTCCAACTTGGCATGGCTCAATCCCTACTTAAGAACTACCATGCTGTCAAGTTTCATCCCTTTATCTTTAAAAATGATGGAATTGTAAGCATTTTAGTGAATTAAAAAAATTAAATTGAAGTTTTAAACATTTCTAAAAATCAAGGGATGAACAGATTTGCTTCCAACTTGGCATGGCTAACTCCCTACTTCAGAGCTACCATGGTGCCAAGTTTCATCTCTTTATCTTCAATTTCATTTTATAAACTTGTACTGCTCAAGGTCCTGGACCCTAAAGAGATTTCTGTTTGAAATTTAAAAAGTTCCTAAAAATCAAGGCATAAATGGATCTGCTTCATACTTGGCATAGCTATATCCCTACTTAAGAGCTACCATGATGCCAGGTTTCATCTCTTTATCTTTAAAAATGAGGGAGATGCAAGCATTTTGGTTGATTTATTAATGTTAAAAGTGAGTTCAACACAGAACACTAGTTTTGATTTTATATTGGATGTCAAGATGGTATAACATTCTGGCTGATGCCGGCTTGGTTGACAACTGTATAATATCCACTCATCCGTTACACAAAGCCATGAAATTCATTAAACAAAAAAATCTACGATTTACAAAAACAATGTTAAGGCTCTACAGATTCCAACCAAGCACCAAAAAGCAGGGAAATTGGGAGAAGGCTCACAAGCCTTAACGCCACATCCTCCCTAAGGAGGCAGAAAGTGCAAGTGAAATTCTCATTCTCCCAAAGCAGATAAACCATGAGGACAGGGTGGAGAATATTATATGAAGAGGTGACTGTGGGGTTGTGGAAAACTGATAACGAACAATTTAGGGCCACCTACTTCTCTTTTTTTGTTTAGAGCAGCCCTTCCCCAACCTGGTGCCCTCCAAAGGTGTTGGATTACAACTCCCATCATTGCAAGTCAGTATGTACCATGGTCAGGAATGCTGATATCTGGTCCAGCACATGCTAATATGGTCCTACTGTTGAACTTAAAGACACCTGTCTTTAAGACAGTCATTAGTATCTTTTGTTAAAAGAACATTTCTGGCAAGTACAGCCATCATCCCCAAATACCTCTTTAGTTATGTGTTTCCCCCATGGCACCACTTCCAGTGCTTATGGGCAGTGATGTCACTGCTTTTCTCTAGATTGTATAAAAACCTTCAGGTTTTGAATCAGGGTCCCCACCTACCCCTTCTTAGAAGCATGGGGCCATGCTGCTGAAATTGCTGAGTCTCTTCTCCCAGAGGAAAGGCTCCTGCTCCTTCCTTCCTCTCCATTGAGACCAAGATCTGCAACGCACTCTTGGTGTCTTCAGGAAAGGGCTTCAGTCCAGGGAAAGGTATATTGCTTTTAGAGATTCCCTCCCTTCTTTCCTCTGCTGTCTCTGTGTGTGTATGCTAGGGTGACCAGATAAAATCCAGGTCAGGGCTCATGTAACTTTAACAGTTGTAGAGAAAAGGGAATGTCAGCCAGTGTCATTTGTATGCAATTAGTTCCTGGTGGAATTCCCTCTTCATCACAACAGTTAAAGTTGCAGGGGCCCTGCCTTCTTTGGTATATGGTCACTCTAGTATAGTACCTGCACCTTTAACTGTTGTGATGAAGAGGGAATATCACCAGGAACTAACTGCATACAAATGACACTGGCTGGAATTCCCTCTTCTCTACAACTGTTAAAGTTACATGAGCCTTGACCTGGATTTTATCTGGTCAGCCTAATAACCAAGCATGGCAACACCCCCCCCCCCGAGGGCTGAATATTCAAAATGGCTGACTGCCCATGCCACAATCTACCATGGGTTAAGTAACCCAAGGCTCACTGCAGCACATTCTCATAATAGTTTTTACTATGTATGTCTGAAGTAGGCCACCTAATTTGGGACTTAAAGAGCTCTGTGATTGGAAAAGATCCAGAGTTTGACAGGTGGCATTGCTACTCATTTTGACCTTATTTATACTTATTTTTAAATAGTGAAAATCACTTGAACATGAAAATAACCAACATGTTTGCATAGGACAGAACTACTTTAAAAGTCATGCCATAAACAGTAATCCAAAAGAAAATTGTTTATAAATTAGAATCTGGGAAAAAAAGGAAAAGATCAGCAGATGGATGATAATTCTACAGTTTGGCATTTTTTCATTGGGTGAAGAGAATCTAGCATATACATTTACCAATTTCCTGTTTTCATCCTTTGGAACATACAAGAAATATTATTTTAAGGTTACAAGAAGTTGAAGGCACTAAAAGCTTGAAAATTAGAAAGCGGTAAGGAATCACAGTGAAGGAAGACGTTATAGTAGATGTGTTCAGATATTGTAAAAGCCCTAGCATCACAGGGATAGCTATTCCTCAGATTTGAATTAATTTAATTCTGATAAGATTTATTACTTAAAGATTAACATACTAATTATCCTACACAAGCCACTGTACAAATCCTTATGATCTGATCAAAGTAGATTTTGTTCTCGTTTTACATTTATTTGAAGACAGAATTACAATCACAATAATTAATTCCATCATTCCTTAATTCTTTGGTTACTCCCAAATCTCCTTGGAGAAGTCTATTTGACTTAGGCATCAAATATAGTTAGTTCAGAACCATATTTTATTCTTTACACCTCACCTGAAAATATTACTATAATTCATGCCCCTCAATTCCTCTTTCTTAAAGATGTCATCTCAATCTCCTCTCTCTCTCTCTCTTTCTCTCTCATACACACACACACACACACACACACACACACACATAAACTGTCCTTATGGGCTATGCACTTATGCTTGCAAGGTCCTCGTCTCTGCTTGGTTTGTCTCCATATGTCTCTTTCCATGAAGTTTGAACACTAAGTCAAGAGGAGTATCTACCTCAACACATCCCCTCCACCTAAAATTCCAACAGATGATACCCTAGAAAACTATTATTAGACAGGCCATAATCTGTGTCAACAGAACATGCTCAGTCCTCACTGGCCTGTTAGGAGGGAGGGTCCTCCATTTTGGATTATTTCTATTTTTTTGTGGACATACTTGTGCTGATCCCAGCTATATTCAAATCTCTGGATTTCCCCATTGATAACTATGGGCAGTTCTGTCTCTGGGGACATTTTGAAATAGTTTCACAGTGTGAATCAGGAAGCGACCTATCCAGACAACGTTAGGTAGTGTGACCAGATAAAATCCAGGTCAGGACTCATGTAACTTTAACAGTTGTAGAGAAAAGGGAATTTCAGCCAGTGTCATTTGTATGCAATTAGTTCCTGGTGAAATTCCCTCTTCATCACAACAGTTAAAGGTGCAGAGGCCCTGCCTTCTTTTGTATATGGTCACTCTAGTATAGTGCCTGCAACTTTAACTGTTGTGATGAAGAGGGGATTTCTCCAGGTACTAATTGCATGAAAATGACACTGGCTGAAATTCCCTTTTCTCTACAACTGTTAAAGTTACAGGAGCCCTGACCTGGATTTTATCTGGTCACCCTAACGTTAGGTTCTTTCTACCCATTATATATCTCTATGTGCCACACTCCCTACACCCTTTCCAGTCACTCCATTCCGTTCTCTCTTCCACCTGGTTGTCAAGCCCCCACCCTCCATCTTCTCACCATTCCATGCTATGGAGTTTTTATGGAGCTGTTTTGTAGGTTCCCCCCTTTAAAAAGAGGTTTTTGATTTATTTATTTTTGCCCTGAATCTTCTGATACCTCTCTCTTGAGCTTAGGTGGTGCGGTTTGGTTATATGGGCGCAGAAATACTTCAACTGATATTGTAAGGAAACATAATGACCATTAGAAACTTTGGTGTTTGATGATGCAAGCTATCATATTAGTAATTAATTATATTATTATAATAACAGCCAATAAAGTCATTATTTCCATGCATAATATATCCCAGTGCAGTGCTCAACATATCTGAATTACAACTGCTTTGGCTTTATACTTCCATAGTAACCGTTAAATTATTTATACATACAATTGGAAGATCCAGTTGTATTTTAAACATTCCTTTTGATGGGATTTAACAAACTGTCTTAATTTGGTATAGCTACTTCCCTAAACAGAATTCTTGGCTGTACATGCTTAACATATGTAGAATCCTTCATACTCCCTGTTCTTTGCAGCATAAATTGATACAACAATTTTCCTTACCTCACATCCTCACAGCAAGCTTGTGCGTTGTTACCACTGCTATTCTACCTTTACAGATGGAGAGCTAATGTTTAATATAGCAATGCGCCCAACAATCCCCATTAAATACACTGTTAAAGATTTGAAAATGTAACTGTCATCTTTCAATCCAAATCCAGTATGTGGTCTGCCATAGCACACTGAGCTTTGTGAAGGTCCCTCAAGGATTTGTGAGAGAAGAAAAATGAGTCAGAAAGCTCTAAAGAAAACAAAAGGAGTGAAATACGAGCTGAAATGTCCATGATAGATTATATCAACACACACACAAGCACACACACACTATTGCCTTGAGGAACTCACTTCCAGGTCACTGATTTAAAAAACAGCCCTGCTTTTAGCATCTGTAAATTATTATGTTGATGCCTCTGTGATTACTTATGTTAAGATGCCTTCTTGGCCCCAGTCTGAGTTCTGTTAGACATCTGCTCACATTACAAAATCATGACCATTGGGGAGTTAGATTGCTAATATCAGTAGCAGCCTCAGGTTTAAATCTAATTCTCAAAAGATGGAATGATGGAAGTAGACTGTTAAAGAGTCTTGATGCGAATGTGATTCCCAGTCCTTTTGCAATCTTGAATATATACTTTATGCAGACTGCTTTAAAAGAAAATAACCCCAGATGTAAAACCAATTTGAATTATGTTTTAATGCTTCTATATATTTTAAAATAGATGAGAACAAGACTTGCCAACTTTTAACAGAAATTTAAAAAATGAGGCCTAAATATAATTTGTATAATTATGTTTATTTTATTTATTGTGAAGAAAGTCTGATTTCCTAAAACCTTAAATTTAATGTTGTATAGGCATGTTAAATTTTCTTTCTTTTTAAAGTTTTGTTACCTGGATGAAACCTGATTAGGGAAGGAGCTTGCTAGAGTCAGACATGCTGACTGCTGTCCTGTTCACCCGTTGTCCATTCTTACTATTCCTGTGTCATCAAGCAGTATCATCTACACGATTTCAGACTCATAAAGAGCACATCACCATGTGCTGCCGTAGGGCTATTGGACGGTCGTTTCCCCCTCCAACAAGTCATCCTGCCTGGTTTGGACAATACAACAACTGGCACCCAAGTAATGATTATGTGCACTTGAAATAAGCCATTCTCTCTCTCTCTCTCTCACACACACACACACACGCACAGGCTGAATTCGGATGACACAATAAGCAACTGGGGGGGGGGGAACAATCGTCAGTTGTATTGACTACTGTGTCGTCCGAATGCTGCCATAGTCAACTCAGCGCTGATTGTAATCCACACCACAGTTGATTATTTATTACCATGTTGTGTGGGGAGTACCCCCTAGGTGAACAACTGTAAAGTTGATTTACCCCACCATTGACTATCGTGTTGTCCGAATTCAGCCATTGATTGACGAGACTCTCTGACTGATCCAGCTCCTCATTGAGGCTGTTCAACACTGCCTCTTCTTTTGTTGGCTACCATTCATCCTTTTCCCCAAAGACCTCCAAGACACGCAGGGTTGGGTAGGTACTCTGGTGCTAGTCCTGCTGCTGTCAAGGTGGGTATTATGAACTGGCCCCAAAGCCAAGCTGCTGCTGCTGCTGCTGCTATTACTACTGCCACAAGCTTCACTGGCTGGGCCAAGCTAGTCAAGGCTGTGGAATACCACCCATCCTCTACCCCAGCCTCCCCCAATTTGGTACCCTCCAGATGTTTCGAACTTCAATTCTTACCAGCCCCGGTCAGCATAGCCAATAGTCAAGAATGCTAAAGTTGTTGGCTCAAACATCTAAAGGGCACTAGGACAGGGAAAGCTGTTTCATTCTTCCTCCCCTCACCGACAGCTGCCCACCACCATTCCACAGGAAAAGGCTCGGAGCAAGTCAGCCAGGCGCCTCCTCATGTCACTTATTAGGAGGCCAGGAAAGCAAAAGACAGATTCCTGGTGCAATGTAGCAACTATTTACAATTTTGCATAGAAAGCACTAACTTCCCCCTGCACAATAGCATGCATACATGCACTCATAAGTCACCTATGCTCCTGCTTTTTGGAAAATTAATAGAGGAGAAATTGGAATGTGTGAGTAAAGCACTTTCCCCTCCCCTCGTCTAGGAACAAGGTCAAGAGTGGAAAGCTTGCTGGACCAGCAAAAACTGGTAGATTGGCAACCTTTACAAAAGGATGTGATTTTAAGCTTCAGGCTGCAATACTAACCATGCTCACTAGAGAGCAAGTTCTATTGAATTTACAGGTTTATTTCTGAATAAACATGTATGGAATTGGAGTCAGTCCTATACAGTTGCTTGTGATATGCCCCACTGAATGAAATGGGGCTTATTTCAAATATGCATGCATTTGGCTGGGCTGCATAGCCATCAAGTGAATGACTTCAGGGATAAAGAGGGTATTCCCTGTCTACTGGAGGAGCATAAATAAGCTGGTCAAATGCAAATACTATCAAGTGTAAGGTATCTGCTATTTTAATCTGAATGAAAAGTTTGCCACATACTGAACCTTCCTTTATACTCTGATACATTTCCAGCTATGAGTGAAGGGAAGCAAAAGTTCTGACAAAAACAGAACACACCACTGCACTGGTGACAAATTAAAATCACATATCTAACTTGGTTCTCTTCAAATATTTGACACCTGTTATACAACTTGTGCATCTTGTGATTTCCATTAATACTTAGCAGAAGAGGAGGATGCAGAGGGACGTGTGGGTAAAAATGTTACAGGCTCAAGCAACCTTGCTGTTTCTATACTGATGACTATTGGTTATCTCTCTATCCTGCCTGACGAAGAGATCTGTCTAACTCTAGGTGTTGTGTACTTTTACCATCAAAAAGTAGTTCTATGAGGCAAGGGGGTGGAATTCTTCTCATTTTTGAATCTAATATCAACTGCTTTTATAGTTTGCTTTTATTCTTTTCAGCTTCAACCACAATTCCCTGGTATTTAATTATTCACTGAGGCTTTCTAAATTAAGATAATCTTTGCTAGTTTTTGCTAATATTGCTTTACTAAGATAAACTACAGCTTCTCCATAGATTAATTAAGGAATGCAGAGTAAATTTACAGGTAGTCAGCTGCAAGTTGATTCAAACAGAGATGGCAACAGGTCTTTGTTGGGCCTTCTCCTACCCACCCCACAGCACCAATGCCATAGTACTAGAGCTCCTCTTCTTCACTACAGAGCTGGGTTGGCAGAGCTGAGGTTCACTCCCTTCCCTTGTAATGGCACCTCCATCCTCTGGGAGAGGAGAAAAGGAGAAGACCGACTCACTGTCCAGCTCAGCTGTAAGCGGGACAATGAGCAATAGAAGTGGCTGTTCTTCCTCTCTGCAGTCTGATTCAGTCCTTGGACAATAAAGCCATGAAGAAGTGAATGAGCACTGAGAAGGAACAGCCACTGCACAGCTGTTCCCCAGAGTAACAGGCAGTGGACAGCTCATTTTGACATAGGAGAGACCTTAGGCCTGCCTTGCGTACAAATGAGTGTAGAGTGTCATTTCCTGCTAAGGATAATGAGCTTTACAGGGGAAGGTGAAAATTGGCCACATGCTTTATGATCTACAGTTGGGAATTGCATTTTATGCATCATTTGAAGTTCTCTTCCTTGAAAGGGAGCCCCCAGCCACCACTCCCCCTGTTTGCAGGACATGACAATCGACCATGGGTTATTTAACCCCAGGGTGAGGCTGTGGCATGAGTGGGATGTACGCAACTACCATTTTGAATAAGAAAGCCGCACTCAGAGTTTGTTGCGTAAACCCAGGGTTTAGGGTTTTAGGGTTATGGGAGCATTGTTTAACTCTCGCATAATCATGTGACAATCCGTGAGCCGGGTTTGCATACCGTGGGCACCACAGTATGATGTCCAAACCTAGTCAGTGTAAGCTTTTTTCTTGGGCAAGGCAGGTGTGTGTGGTGGGGGCAGGGAGGATTGATAGGGAGGGATACGAAAAGGTGTTTCTAGGCAGGTTTGGAGAAGATGCGACATTGGCTAAGAAGCAGGAGCACTGAGTAACTGGGCTTTTCAAGTGTTCCTTTTGAACACCTGAGGGGGAGGGAAATGTAGATGTTTTTCATAAGTCTAACTTGAACACTCAAAAAGCCCAACTGATTTCTGGAATGAGGCAGAGGGGGCTCACAGATCTTTAACTGGTGTAAAACCTAGCATGCCTGTTTGCCCCCTGACTTCAGCTCTCTCCCCCCCCCCCCTTATTTGAACAATGCACTCTCCAGAATTCATTCCTGTGAAACCATTTGTACTACCAGGTCCATCGCTTCATCTGTGCCAGGCCTTGGCTCCCAAATGAAATGTGCCTCCTGAACTGGCACAGCCTGTACTGCCCTCAGCCCTAAGTATGGCATCCCTCCACGAGAGGAATTAGGGGCAGGTGCTCCAGATCAAAGTATGGTTCTTGGAAGGCAGGCCTGGGCGCTGTGGTGGCTCCCGCCAACTCACCATGAAGCACCTGGTCTGGAACTTGCCTGGAGTTAGTTCAGTGAAAGGTGGGAGCTGTGCCTCACCTCGGTGATAGAATTGCATGAAGAAAATCCCAGGTTCAATTCCTGTTCTCTCCAGTTGAAGAAGAAGAAGAAGAAGAAGAAGAAGAAGAAGAAGAAGAAGAAGAAGAAGGACACTGCTGCCACTCAGAGAGCAGACAACACTGGGCTGTCAAGGCGCTTCCTATGTCTCAGAAAAAGGGAGCAGCCTTTTCAGCCTCTCACTCAGCCCCACCGCGCCCCTTCCCACGTACCTGGAAATGGGATCGGGAGGACTTTCCAGGCAGGCCCAAATCTGAGGAGGGAACCGCTGTTCTCACCCCCCCCCCCATCCTCCTCTCCCCCCCCCCCCCCGGTCGCTTGAGGAAACAGAGTGGTGGGCGGTCTCTCTCTCTCTCTCTCTCTTTCTTTAGGCCAGGCTGCAGCGGCAGGAGCCGAAGTGCAGGGCTGCTTCAACCGATGGACGGACGGAGCCTCCGCCGGTGCTGAGGAAAGGCCAGGACAGGAGTCTCCCTCCGCCTTCCAGCCCCTCGGTTTCCTCGCGCTCCTAGAGCTGGCCATGAAGCCTTTCCAGGGGCAAAATGCAGCCGGCGGCAAAGGTGAGTCTCTAGACGATCTTTACAATACACGCGCGCGCACACGCGCACACCATTATTCACCGAACCCTCCCCCCCCCGAGTGTTTCACGCAGCCGACAGAGGGCTAGTGTGGAGGGTGTGAGGCGGTCCTGCTCCGCTCGTCTGAACGCTGCCTCGCTCCAGCCCGTGGTGCAGGTAATTTTAGACTTCGGCCTGAACGGCCTTAGGTGTGCTCGCGGGAGACTCTTTAGAGGTATTGCTTCCTTACCTTCGCAGTGTGTTAAGGCAGCCCTACTGCGCTGGAGGGGTGGGGGTGGAGGAGTGGGAGAGAGGTCCTGCTCATTTCTGCGGCATGGGGCTCTCCATGAATGCCCCCAAAGTCCTGCCCTAACGCCCCCCCCCCCCCGCACCGGTTCCAGCCCGGTCTCCTTTCCTGCTCCTTGGAGATGGTGGATGCGCGCTACCCTTCTTCACGTCCTCCCTTGTGCCTGTCTGCGGGGTTGCGTGCATGCACTCAACAGTGAAAGGGCACGGCTGTTGGCATTGATTGAGTCCTTCTGAATGGTAGCAAGAAAAGCACAATCCCCGAATAGCCATTCGCCAGGAACCATGGTCAGTCCCGGTCTTTGTGGTACACCCCATCCTCTGCCCGTCTGCACACACGCACACGCACACACACACACGGCAATGTTGCAGCGTTGCGCAACTATTCCACCTTTTTCTTCTTAAAAACAAACAAACCAGGCTTTGTTCCGCACCGTCTCCTTGCTTCATTCATGAAGTTTTAGTGAGGGGTGGGGTGTTCCAGGCCACATCTTTCACTCCTAGCTATCCGGTGTTTTCCCACTACTTCTCCCATCTTTTTTTTTTCTTAATGCAGAAAATCCATTAAGGAGAAAAAGACAGAACAGCTGCATAGTGCCTTCAGATTCGTGGTGCTGGGAGCCCTGGGACAGGAAGCACCTCATATTTGAGGCAGGGCTAAGCACAATATAAAAGCCTCATCACCATCTCTTTAGTGTGACACTCCTGTCTTTTTTATGATTTTGATTGTTGCCTCTGTTAACAATTGGGCCTGGTAGGTGACCACCTTAAATATTGCCTACCTGTCTGAATTAGAAACGCAGGATGGTTTCTATTTGAGAAGATTATAACATGTTAGACAAAGTTTGACCTGCTCTGTACCTTTAACTCACCTTCCCCTTCGTCCACCCTTTGCCCAGTCCATTTCTGTAAATTGCTGTCTCTATCTTTGGAGAATACATTTTTAAAAAGTTTGCTGGGGTAAGTTCCTAGAATTGCTGGTTTCAAGGTTTCCGCTCCCCGCCCCCACCCAGTTCCCTCTAAGTTAAATGCGGGAGAGATAACATCTTGACTCTAGCGCGCATGCAACTTCTTGCACATGGTCACACAATGCATTTATGTTGCAGCTGTTCTGTAGGCATTCACAGTCATCGTGAGACTGAACATTCTATAAAATATTTTTGAACTGTAGTTTTGTTTGTTTTAAAGGAAATTATTAGGATCAGCTCACATGCTCTTTTAGAAGCCTTTGCAGGACTAGCTATTGCAAAATAAATGAGCACAAGTCATAGAAAGCCTTTTACCTTGTGTAATAGTTGAAGTCCGGGGGCTCCTGCAGTGACCCTAGGGATTAGGGTTGAGGTGTTAAAGGTATACAAGTGTCCCTATTCTCATCTCTGAGATGTGCAAAGGTATGTGGTTGGGGTGTTGTTTATATGAACTGGAGCAACAGGAATTTTTGTGTGTTGCACCTTGTAGTAATAAAAAGAGTGGCTATTATCCTTCTTGGTGGGCTACATTTTTGGCACTCTGTGTAAAGGATTCAAATAGCCTACAATTTTTAACTACATCTTCAGAGGCTAATTAATGATTACAGCCAGTTCTTATTTTTTTTAAAACCACCAACCTTTGTAACATATGAACATTTGCCACGTAATTGTTATAAGACAAAAATAACAAATAATGAAATAAGTATCATGTAATATAAACACAGTTGGATTCCTAGAATTTTCAGTGGCTGCTTCTCCAAACATTCTGTGCTCCCACTGTCTGTGGCTTTCAGCATCATGCCAGCTTTTCCCTTGCCTCCTTTCTTGCTTTGATTAGAATCCAGCTTGACTAAGAGTTTTGAAGAACTTGAAAAATTGTCACTAGGACAATCTGTTTCTTCACTGGCCCTGACTTTTTTATTACTATTTGTTACCATTTTTCTAAATCATATTTTGGCCATAAGACCCTCAAGGCTGTGTACAAAATAAATATTGAAAAATTAAACAGCAAAATAAATTAAAAACAGAACAGCAAAACCTTTAAAAGAAAACAACCAGCTTCAGCCCCTAATTACAGATGATCAAACGCTAAGCAGAACAGGAATGTCTTTACTGGCCACAGGAAACTGAGCAATGAATGGGGCTAATCTAACCTTCTTAGGGAAGGAGTTCCATAATCAGGGTGCTGCCACAGAAAATAACCTGCTCTGTGTCCCCACTAGCTGAGCTGTGCCTCCTCTTTCAGTGAAAAGACATACAATAGGGCCTCTGATGGGGACTGTAAACTACAGGCACATTCATATGGGAGGAGGTGGTCTTTTAGGTTCTTATCTATAAATCTGTTTAGGGTTTTATGGATAAGAATCAGCACCTTGAATTGGGCCCAGGAACAATTTAGATGATAGCACAACTGATGTAAGGCCTATGTATTTATGGTCTATAAAGTGCACATCAGAAAGCAATCTTGCTGCAAGTTTTCCACCAACTGCAGTTTCCAAATGCTTTTCAAGGGCAGCTCCATGTAGAATGGAATGCAGTAGTCTAAATGGAAACTGAGTAAGACTTTTGTAAATGTGGCCAGATCTATTTTCTCTAGGAAAGGATGCAAGTGGCACACCAGCCAAACCTTGGCAAAGATAGTCCAGACCACAGCTACCACCTGAGCATCCAGGAGCAATGCTGGATCCAAACACCCCAAAGCTGCGCACCTGAATCTTCAGTAGGCGTGCAACTCCATCCAGATTGTCTGCTGACCAACAGGACCTCTGTCTTGTCAGGAAAGAGCCTCAGTCCATGTCTAGTTCATTACTCCATCCAGGCACTGGCTCAGGACTTCCACAATATCCTTGGCATCAGTTGAAAAACAGAGGCAGAGCCTGGTGTGATCAGTATACTGATGAGACCCTGGATCATCTGTCCCAGTTATTTCATGTAGATGTTATAAAGCAAAGGGGATAGAACAGATCTCTGAGAAACTCTATAGGTCAGTGGCCAGGGGGGACAAGCAGCAATCCCCTAGCACCATCTTCTGGAACTGCCGCATAATGGTCCCACCAAAGTGACCAGGGCTGTTTCAGACTTCAAACTCAGTTTGGAAAGCATCCAAACAATCAGTTTGATCCAAGAAAACCTGGAGTTGCCTTGCCCCCACCCACTCACTGTTTTTTAAAAGAGAGATTGGGGACTAGAACTGAACGTTTTCTTGGCACAAAATATAAGAATGACAAGAAAAGCTTAATCTGTCAATTTTCTACATGTTGGGCTGCTGTTAAAGATACAGGAGCACAGAAAGTAAAAAAGAAATTTGTCACACATAGAGCTTCCTAGAAATCCCTTTGTGCAATTAGAGGAAGAACTACGCAGTTCACATGTTTATTGGCAGAAATAGCTTAATGCAGCCAGTTGCATACATAGCTGGGAAATTTTGTTCTGAATGTCTATTCTTCCTCCCAGCCCTGTGATGTGTGAGGCAGGGACGGTCAGGGGATTGGAAGTTGCAGTTTGAGTGGTATTATGTCCATCGGTGAGTAAATTTGTGGAACAGCTGATGACTCTTTCCATGCAGATGAAATGGTAGACGAAGGTGGAGAGCTGGCTGAGGTGCTCTGTGAGTTTGACGCAGTGATTGAAGACTTCTCATCTCCCATAAGTGATCGCCACTTCCAATACGAAGAGCACCTGGAGCGGATGAAGCGGCGGAGCAGTGCAAGTGTCAGTGACTGCAGTGGCATCAGTGATTCTGAGAGTGAGAAACGTGGCATCCTTTGCTTATTCTCTCCATCTCCCCCTCTGTAAACATAACTCACTTTAAATTTCCAATATTGGCAGAACCAGTGAAGACAAAATATAGAAAAATATCTCTCTCATTTACATAACAAAGGTGGTGTGTGTGTTATATAGGATCCTCTCCCCATGGATAAAGTTTGAAATCCACTGTTCAGTACTGTTGGTTCCAGGTAGTCATGTAGCAAGAAGCTAGCACTGACATCTTTAATCCCCTAGAATAAGGCGCAATTTCCAATAACTTTTAATGTCTTTAGTCTTCAGCAGTTTTTATTTGAGATAGGCAGAGCCGACATCAAAGGTAGGCATGGTTGGGATCTGTCAAGGGCCCACACCCCAGCCAGAACCTACTAACAAGAGCCCCCTGGAGTTCCTCCTCCTCCTCCTCCTCCTCCTCCTCCTCCTCCTCACCACTGCAACCTTCTTGTTCACCCGCCTCTTGCTCTAGCCCAGGCAACAGGTGTGAAGGAAGAAGGAGCAATAAGTGCCTTTGCCTACTAGCTCACTGGCTTTCTGCCTGTCAAGGAAGCAAGTGGAAGTAAAGATGAAAAAGAGGAGGAGGAGGAGCAAGAGTAGCCGGTGATACTGGTGGTGAGAAGGTTGACTCTCACTGAGCAAGGGAGCCTGTTGTCTTGCCCAGGGGCCCTCCAAAACCCAGAGCCAGCACTGGAGATAGAACAGTGTCTGGTACCGTATTGACTTGAAGTGAGCTATACCAATTTCAACCTCCCAGTTTGTGGTTACTGATGATATTTACTGGTTACTGTGTCAGTGTTTCAGTTCTTGGGTCACCTGTTTGTATATTATATCCTTTGCTCTGCCTATCATTTCCACCACTCAGACCCCCTCTAGATGGATTCCGTTTGACGCCTGGTTAGCCGATTATGCGCATAATCGCTGAAGCGCTTTATCGTAAATGCTTGTATGCAGGAGGTAATTGAGCACTCAACTGGTGACCTTACCGGTTGTTCCAAATGTGCTTTACAAGTAGTTAATGCGGAGAATCGCTTATTTGCATAATCAAAATGCGCTTTAAAGGTAGGAGGAAAATAAAACTCGCTATTTAACGCGCATTCGATAATGCGCATAATCGGAGAGAAAACGCGCCTCTACGCCCAATTTGCGCTCCGTTCTTGTAGAGGTAAATTTTTTAATGCGTCTTGAAAGAGCTTTAAATGCCTCTTGTAGAGGCAGCCTCAGTTCAGTGCATGGCTTTGGCTCTAGCTCTAGGTACAGGCAGCTGCTTGAGAGAAATGATTTGCTATTAAGATGTTTATTGCATTGATGACTTTTCGATGAGTAATAATTGTTAAATTGTCCAGAGTAGGATTATTAGTCAGAGATTGCTTTGAGCATCAAGTGCAGTTCCCAGGCCCACAGTCCAGTTTAGACTATGGAGCACACACTGCTTGAGTGGTAGAATTACACCCTGGTATTACTTGTTTACTTAAAATGTGTAGACTTGGGATAGTCCTCTCTCTCTCTCTCTCTCTCTCTCTCTCTGTCTCTTTCTTTCATTGGCTGCTTTCGAACAACACATTAGTCAATGGTGGGTTGAGTAGCCAACTCACAGTTGGTTATTTTGTGGGTACTCCCCACACAACATATTCCTACACAACTGTAGGTGGTTGGGGCTGGCGTTGAGTGGGCTAATAGTCAACCCAGCATTTGACTGACACAGCCCCCGCCCCTCTCCCCACCCTCCCTCAGTCCTCCCAGTGATATCCCAGCAGCCTCTGCAAGTTTCACCAGTTGTAGCAGAGTGGCAGCCGCTGCTTTGGTCACTCTTGCTGCCTGCCTCTATGGGCTTGTGTTTTAACCCACTCACCACACGGCATTAACCCACTCACCCCTCCACACAACACTCTAAACAACTGGCTTCGAGCTGAACAACTTGCATGCCAGTTGTTTCTCTCAGTTGCTTATTTGGGCGGAATAGCATACCGTCAGTAGTTTGTGAGCGGCGAGTTACTCTCCACACACTGACGATTGTTTCCTCTCCACAGTTGCTTAATGTGTTGTCCTAATGCAGCCTCTCTCATTCTCTCTCTCTCATTCTCTCTCTCTCTCTCACCTTTTGCTGCAGCCCTGTGAGGTAGAATGCTATTATTCCTTTTTTGGCTTGTGGCAAATAGAGGTCCGCTGTGGATGATTATATGTGTATTTCATTTAATGTTGGTCCTTAGCCTGTAGTGCACCACATTAGTGCACTACACCCAAGGTGCTCTATCTGCATATAATCAGATTTTTGTTGGGAGTCACTTGCCTTGTATCACTTCACTAGGTGTATATAGATTGTTTATTCTGACGTGGCTCAAATCTGGCAGCATCTGGCCTTTTTCTGCTGCTTGTCTGTCTGTTCTCTTGGATCATGCTGCTTGCTTGACTTTTCCCTTTCGTATCTCTCATCTGTTTTTATTTGATTCAAGGATTTAAAAATCATTTGTCAAATGCAATCTCTAATAGCAAGCTGCCCAGTGCCACCCATGGCAGAGCTATGATTTGGACTCTAGTTCCAGTGTATCGTTTATGAACTAATTTGCTCTGAAATGTTTGCCTTGGGCAAAAGACTGCCTTGAGCAGGCTGCTTGTTTACACAACTTATTCTTGAGAGAGGAATGCTTCTCAAAGTTATTTTTACCTTCCCCACCTACCAGAAACAAAAACACAGCTTTGTTTTGTATGTCTTTGCCCATACTTTTCATGCTGGCGGTATTTATCATGATATATCTTGTGTCATTGAAAATGTGCCTGTGGGGTATCTAATCCTAAGGTGGTTCTAATCGGGAGTGTGCCTCAGAAAGCTGTGTTTGCTGAGGGTCTGCACTTTCCATCTTCAGTGTAGTTCATCCATTGTTCTGTGCACTTCGTTGTAAAAAAAAGGTGATAACCTCAGTATTTGTTTCATTTATCAGAGACATTCTGTAGAGAGGCAGATGGTAATTCTACAGTATTTGTTTTTAATGTAGTGATCCTACATTTTTAACTTTGTATGCCGCCTAGAGTATTTTGTATATAGGTGGGATATAAATTGAATTAATAATTAATTATGATTATACACACACACACACACACACACATATACATATACATACACATACATGGAAACTGGTCTACAAGCCCCTTCCTCATGTGGCAACCAGTGTGCTGACTCTTCTAGCCTGCAATCCTATACCCACTTACCTGGGAGTAAGCCCCATTGATCTCAAGTGGTTTACTTCTCAATAGACATGCATAGATTGTGCTGAATGGGGAAACAGTGGGTAACCCTGATGTACTACTTGTGGGATATGCTTCACAGCTTTAAAACCCTCTTATCCTGAAAATGGAAGCAGGAAACTCTCATTACCATGACAATTTTTGAGTATATTAATTTACCCTGTTAGGAGCCACAGTCCTTTTGGAAGGAGCTCCAGAATAGGGAGCAAGTCTGGTGTTGCATTTGCTTCAGGACATAGCTATAAACTTCAAGTGTGCCCCAAATTCTAGTATGATGAAGGTAGTCAAAGAAGATGTCAGACCCAGCTCCAGCTGGAATGCCTCCCTCCCTCCCATTACACAGGGCCATCTGTTGCCAGTGCTGTAAGGGAAGGAACAGGAGAACGAGGGAGCCTAGCAAAGAAGATATTGGACCCCTCCTTCTGCTCCACTTCGACTCCCCCTGCCCCGGGCCATCTACCACCAACTGCCCTGCATGCCAGCTCCTACTCCAGTGGGCTGATTGTCTTATTTTGAGTGGGTGGCCCTTGATATATCCATTGCATTCTAAGCCACTTTCAGGACTCTAGCTGAATAGTAATATACAGACCTGCTAAATACATATTTTTCTTTTTGTTTCATTATTTTCGCACGGAGTATGGTATAATAAAATAATTAATGCAGAATTCTGAAAGTTAAAATAAGCGTCAAGCTCTTGTAGTTATACAGTGACGTTTGGAATCCTACAGGCAATATCCAGAGGAAGATGTAAGATGCCCTTCTGGCCAGCCTTGCAGATTCTGCTCAGGAACGCAGTTATGTGCACCTGTGTGATAGTGTATTAGCTATGATCAAGCACTGGGGAAAACACAGAAGTGATTGCTAGGTCCAAACTAAAGCCACATCTATGAAATTGACAGAATGGAAGAGCTGAATATGACGTTGGGTTTCTAAGGACAGTAGATAATTGTAGGGAGCCCAGAATTGCAAGACAGGGTTTGGTGGGTTGACATGTCTTGTGTGTGTTTACCTCTTCATCAGATTCTAAGAGAATGGTAGCTTCTACTAGTTGCATGTCCGTGCCTTAGCTTCTTTCTCCCATGGCTTTCTGTAATGGTATTTTAGAAAAAAGGCAAAGCACATGCATGGTTTTTCCCCAAACGATGACCTTTTGTAGTGAAATCTGAAAGGCACAGCGGGATTCATAGAAAGGGTCTTTATTCTGGGGAAATGCACAAATGCCACAACTTGTCCACTTGCCTTCCTTTGTCTTTTATGGCTCTTTACTGTGTTTGCAACTGGGAAAAACTATTCCTGTTCAAACAGAGGCTCCCCCTCTTGGAATCCAAATTCTCTCCCTCTTATCCCTTCAGTGAAATTCTGATGCCAAATTCATGATCTCACAGTTTCCTTGGTAACACTTATGCAAAATGTCAGTGTGGGAGAAGCCAGACCGTGAGGGGGCGCGTTCCAAAAACACAAATCGGCAGCAACTGCAGCAAAAAACCCAAACCCTTGCTTGATGCTATTTTGTCTGTAAACAACTTTTATTGGAAGGAACAGTAAGCCTCCTTACAAGTGCTTTCCTCTGACAACCTGCAAACTCACACCAGCTTATGTTTAGCTATATGCCAGCAAAGCCCTCTACCACCCTAAGGCTAGCTCTTCTTCTTCTTCTTCTTCTTCTTCTTCTTCTTCTTCTTCTTCTTCTTCTAGAATGAGATAATGCAATAATCCTCTGCAATTTCCAGTGGATAACTGGTACTAAGAGTCTTGATGCAAAATCTCCCTTCTTTGCCTCTCCCCTTCTCACCCACTCAGTGTCCTATGTTGCTTGGCTCCAGAGGGCCAAACCAGGTCAGCACTAGATTTAACGGCAACATCGATGGGAGGATCTCCCGTCACACATGCCAGCACTGAAACTTCTGTTGCCTGCAATGCTTGTGGATGAACTACCCAGCTAACAGAACAGTATATTCTCTCTCTCTTTAAGTGTTCTCTCAGTTCAGTGCCACATTTATTGGTATCAGATAGGGTTTTTTTTGCAGCATATCAGAGGATGAAATGTAATTAGTAGCCTCTATTGCTGCTATTAATAGCAAATGTTGACTTATTTGCATATACTAGAAACAGCTGTATGTATGATATAATATAAGTTGGTTTTGCTGTTTATCCTTGCAACTATCAAATTTCAGTTTCATTTGAAGCCCTTCAGGACAAATCTAGTAACTGTTATTATAAATAATTGTATTATTTATTTTATGTATTGTTATACATAAAACTTCTGCCAAGAAGTTCAGGGCAATGTACATGTGTCTTTCAACCCCCTCTGTTTTATCCTTGCAACAACTTTATAAGCTTAGTTAAGCTGAGAGGAAGTGACTGGTTGAAGGTCACCCAGGCATCTTCCCTCAAGGTAGTGCTGTTTTTCTTATTTTTAAAAATGTAGTGTTGCTGTTATGGTCACATTGTAGTTTGTCAGAGCTCAAACCGCCATATCCTATTGCTGGTAAATAAAGCATTTATTGCTACTGAGGTGGCTTTTTGGAATATGGTTGTGTAAATGTCATGGACCCCAATCAATATTGCCTGTGGCCATATATTATCCAGTTGTATTAGGGTGACCAGATAAAATCCAGGTCAGGGCTCATGTAACTTTAACAGTTGTAGAGAAAAGAGAATTTCAGCCAGTGTCATTAGTATGCAATTCGTTCCTGGTGATATTCCCTCTTCATCACAACAGTTAAAGGTGCAGGCACTATACTAGAGTGACCATATACAAAAGAAGGCAGGGCCCCTGCAGCTTTAACTGATGTGATGAAGAGGGAATTTCACCAGGAACTAATTGCATACAAATGACACTGTTTCCAGTACAGTGTCTGATTGATTCAGCTCCTTGCCACTCTCGCTCTAGGGAAAATATTGTGATTAAAAATGGAATGTGACTGTAGTCTGGATTAGCTGATGCAGGGCTTTCCTTTACTGTGTGCCAGGCCTTGCCTGTCCACAGTCACTTTCTGCATAGGGGAAAACACAAGATGTCTAATCACTCTTCTCCTCAAGTAGCCGGTTAGCTCCCCCTCCTCAACACTATATATGATCATGACTGCACTGATGGGGGCATCCCAAACCGCCCTTCCAGGTTGTCCAAATATTTAGATGGAGAGGCGGGTAAGAAATAAATCATTATTATTATTATTATTATTATTATTTTCTGAGGCACATGCCAATATCTTGCCAGTGTAAAACAATACAACACAACTTTAGAAACCTCAGCGAACAAACAAGCAGATATTTACCCAGTCCCTGAAGTCAGCCAGATGTTGCTTGGCAGTGGGGTGGGTCCTCCTGATAGCGAAGCTGTTTTGTGTGCTGTCTCAATGTGGTAGCTAGCTAGGGGTAGTTCTTGCCTTCCTCTCCTACTATCCTGTGCCGTTTTCTTTAAATGCTGTATATTAAAGTCCTGTTGTGAAAGTCAAATGGGAAATCTATAAGATTTTTAAAATATATACATTTTAGAAGATACATTCGCACTACGTGTTGAAATTCTCAGCTGCTGATTCATCTGAGTGTCTTCCTAGCAGTTCCTGAATGGGAGTCAGAGTGCATTGGGTTGCTTCCAAACAGAAGCTTCTCCCTCCTGCTGGAAGAATGGCTTGGCAGCAAACTAATGTGGAGTAGTAGCCACTCCAGAAGAGACAAGTTGTGTATGATTTCGCACAACAAATTGAAACTGGCACAGTCGCTACTCCCAGTGCCGCTAACACCTAAGAAATGCAACTGGAAATGCCCAACTTGTGCCAGACAGATTGGTATGTGTCTGTTTCTATACGTGTCAGCATGTCAAAGCAGCATGTTGGCATTGGAAACGGGAGGCTATTGACGTGAAAACGTGAAAGACTTATGGATTCTGTGGTGAGATGGTAATTCCTGAAAAGGCTTTCATCTCAAAGTGAAATTCTGTGTGATGTTAGACGTCTCACAGGATTTTAGCAAAGCTGGAAAGTGGAGGTCCTCATCGTTAGTTTGGTTCTGTTTAGCTTCGGAACCTATACCGATTGGGTTCGAGCCATCCCAGTTGCTAACCAAGTCAAGTCCAAATAGGCAAGTATCACTGCAGGTTTGGAATTTGAAATGTATGAAATACTTTATGAGCTAATTGGGCTGGTAGCATTGTTGTTTGACTAATGTGGCGTAACATGCTCCTGCATTCTACTTGCATTACAAAGCTAAGCTAAAACATGCTAAATTTAATGTCCACTTAAAACTTCTTCCTGCACACTACTTAAATGTGGAAAAGCTAAGCTAGAGCATTACTATGTTTCTGTTGGCATGTAAAAGCTGAAGTCTGGAATGTTAATAGCTCAGGATAGGAACTAAAGTGAGACATTAAAGTTAATTCATCCATAGTTACCCAGGTCCCTTGGTCTGAAGGTTCAGTAAAGATCAGAAGCAGGTGAAACTGAGAGTAAGGACAAGGCAGGAAAGATGCCTGTCAATTTTCTGTCAACCTCACTGCATGTACTTTTTATGCTCTTGTTCTGGTCAGAGGTGGAGACACAACAGTGATGGGACCAATCAGAAATGAGTTGTCCTCATGTACCACATTTTATCCCACTTTATTCTAGGCATGTCTCTGGGTGTTCTAAGAAGTTATCTGGATATCTTATCTAGTGTGTATAGTATATTACCCATTATTGGGTTGGTATGTTTCCCATTGGTACATCTTTGGCCATGTCTACACCAGGCCTTTATCTCGGGGTTGTCTCTAGGTCATCCCTGTGCATCCATATGACGGAAACTGGGGATATCCCAGTTTTTTCGTGGTCCTGGGACCATCCTGAGGACCGCGGATGGTGTGCCACATGCTCCCAGTTCCGAAAACGGGCACAGAGCTGTGCAGGGTGGCTCTGTGCCCATGGGGGTGCCCCCCAGCAATTTTGCCATCCCTGGGATGGCAGGGGGAGGGTGGGCGCATTTTTTTAAAACCTACCTTTCCCCAGATCAGGGCCATGCGGCTCCTCTTCAGGGGGAAAAATGGCACCCACGACATTCCTCTTCCCTTCTGGGACACTGCGTGGTGATCTAGATGCTGGGGGAGGATCGTGGAAGCAGGTAAGTCCACGATCGTCCCCCCTCCCTCTACACCCTTAGGTGTAGATGAGTCCTTTGTTAAAACCGAGGCCTTCCCAGCCATTATTTATGCTATTGTTGTGATTTCCCTGAACCAGGAGGTGTCAAGTAAGAACATTCTGGTTTTTATTTTCAGTACAGGTGCCAGTCATTGGTGTGCGCACAGGGTGTGCCGAGTGTGCACAGGCACACCCTAATTTCCTGGGGTTGGTGGGTCTTTCGACAGTGCGCCCTGCAAGCCCTCAGCCCCATCCCACACCTGGGAAACGGAAATGGACTCTGGTTCTGCCTGGCAGAGTGAGTGAGTGAGGGGAGGCCCGACCCAGCCTCTTCCTCCTGCTCCTCGCCACCGCCGCTGCTCTGGGCACTCAGGTGACACTCCTGCTGCTTTTCCACCCCTCCCCCACTGCTCCAATTGGGGGCATGGGGTGGAAAAGGCCCCAATTCCCTTGGTGCACACCCTAATGAAATGTGCTGCGCACGCCTATGGTGCCAGTGAAAGCTATAGTTTCATAGTTAGTATCTGAGCATGCATTGAAGCTCTGTTCTTCTCCTTTCTTCTTATCAACAGCTGTGAGGTCTTGATCCAAACACCCTTTGTTCTCTCTGTCACCTTGCGGAAGGCAAAATAAAAGCATAAAAAACTGCATTGTATTTTTCCATTGTAAGCTCTTTTCACAGAGATGTTCAGAGATGTTATAATGCCATGTCATCAAACATCAGAAAACAAAAAGTCCAGTCTCCTTACACATGAGTCTGGGGTTTGGAATGTAAGGCTGATGTCTTCTTTAAATGTGAGTCTCACTTCTTCCAGGTCTCCACATGGATCTCCTCCAGATTCTTTATCAGCCCATTTGATCATTTCAGGACCAGATTAGCAGGTTACAACTTCTTTAGGACCCAGTCAACAATATTATCCAACGTTTTTGTACTAGATTGACACTCAATATGACTATGGATTCTCCCAGTTTGTCAGTGGCCCCACACACATTGACCATTACTTATATCAGTAATCAGGATTTAGGTGGCATCTCCATTAACTAGATTACCTTGTCATGGCATGAATTTCAAGGGCTTGTTGTGATTGGATCTTAACCACGTTACGCAGTCCCTTTGGACTAAGCCATCTAGTCTGAACAATTTTAGACCCATCTCATTGTATTTAGACACAGTAATTGGGGGGGGGGATGTCAAGGTAGTTCCTCACATTCTGAAATGAATTTTCCAGACCCCTGTCAATTGGGGTCTAGAAGATGTATAAGTGAGACTCTTTTGTTGACTTTGGGTGATCTTTATTAGAGATCAACAGGGAATGTAGCCCTCTAGGATCTCTTGGCAGTTATAACATATACTCTCTAGAGTGCTTAGGGAAAATACTGCTAGCTACTAGGACATGTAGAATGCCTCCTATGGAAGTCAACAGCCAGCACATTTTTAAAGAACTTTTTAATAAACTAAGGTAGACTCTTGTATTGCCAGCAAATCCTTGGTAGAATTCAATACTGCCAAGAACTTAATTGAATCTAGAGTGGAAGATAAAGTGAGACATGATCTGGCAATTGTCTGTAATTTTCTCAATGATATAAGATATTTAAAGATGAGCATAAATTAGAGAGATATTGTGACAGTTTAAATTGACTTCTGAAGATGGAAGGTTTCAATCAGTGTTTCCTGAATTCCTGGATGGAGATAATTGAACATAAGCATTCAGGCAGGTATTTATTTATTTATTTACTTATGATACAGGAATGGAAGAGGCTTTACCTTGTTCAGCTACTGGCATCTTTTGGTGAAGGTCCTACATATATCGGGATGAAGAGAGTTTAGCCCAGGGGTTCCTAACCTTTTTGGACTTGTGGGCTCATTTGGGAATTTGAGAAACTTCTGTGGGCACCACCACAAAATGCCTAATCAGTGGATCGCTGCTTTGGCCTGTAGGCACCACATTGGATCTGCGGGTGCCACATTGGGAACCCCTGGCTTAGCCCTTGGTAGACTGGGGCAGGATCTACACTGCTGTTTTTAAAGCGCTTTATAACAGTAGTGACAACTGTTGGGGCCCAGGACACACTCCAAAACTGTTGTTACTACTATTATAAAGCACTTTAAAGCAGCAGTGTAGATCCGCCCTGGTTTAGTTTTGTATATCTGAAGGCTAGTTGATCATACTAGTTTAAACTCTGGGGTAAGCTACATACATTTTTTTAAATGCTTATTAAAATATTTCACCTGTGGCCTTTTATCTGAGCAGTTAATAAATTATCCTGATACTGACAAATAGGTATTCCATAGCACAGGTAAAACTGGGAGTGTTTTGACACTGGTTGCCAATGTATACTGTAACTGAATCTCATATATGTATTCCTATGTGACAGTAAAGAGTTGAGCAACATGTGTATGATCTCCTCCTCCAGGCTTGCTTGCATGTCTTGTTTTTGTGATTCCACTTTTCATGGTAAAGTGCAATGTAGTAATAAGTGAACTGCACTCTCTTAATTTAGATATGCTTCAGGAAAATGCCTCTGGTTGAAGAGTAATGCATTAAAGAGAACTTGTTGTGAATGGCTCCTTATATTTTTGCTTTCTCTGTGCATAGAGCAGTTTTACTTGCTTTAAAGCTGTATTGAAATAAGAAAATATTGTAACAGGGAGACTCAGAAGTATGTTTCCACTGCATTCAGTGTGGCTTACTCTCTAGTAATTGTGCATAGGATTGCAAGCTATATTTTTAAAGCCAGTTTTCTAAGAGAAGCACAAAATGATGTGCCCTATAAGGGAATCTACCACTTCCTTCCTCATAACTGCCCTAGGATAGATTGAAAACTGTGATTTACTTGGTCCACATTCTTGGATGAGAAACAGCGAGAAACAGAGGCTCTGATTATACTTTTTGATCATGGGGCAGTTAGTCAGGCTGGGCTGACTTCAGTTGTGCTGTTTCGTGCCTTGAATTTTTTAAATTATTCTTTTAACTATTGGTATTTTATTCTCTTAATTATTTGTAATCCACCACAAGAACATTTGTTATTGGGCAAACTAAAAAAAAAGAAAGAAAGATTGCATTATTTACATTCTTAAACAAATAGAAACTAGAAACCTCATGGGCCACTGATTGTAGTCTTGCTTTGTAAATCTCAAAACACATTCTCAGCAATATTTAGGCACATCTAAGACGTGTGCTCCATCGAAGAAATTTCAAAGGGAGCCTTCAGCCTGAAACTGCTGAAATAGAACTTAAGACATTTGATTGTATTCATTAGGGCACAATGGGGAACATCCAGCCTTCAGGCCAGATGTGACCCAAGGGCTCTCCTGCAGCTTCTCCCAGCAAGGAAAAGCTCATGCTGCTGATCGGAGATAAGTGCTTTTTCCCTGCAGGGGCGAGTCAGTGGGGCCTTGGGAAGAAGTCCCTGAGTGATGACGTCCTGCTGACTTCTGAGTAGACAGAAGTAGAAGCTTGGTATTTGGATGCTATTTGGAAGTGCTGTTGAGTGATTAGCAAGATATCCATCCTTTTTGGATTAGTGAGAATATTTATAATTTTGGAAGAATGTTATGGGTGCTCTCACAAAACGGCTGCTGCAGGACCTGTCTATTCATAAAATGGTTGCCATGGTGGGCAAGCTCGGCTACAAAACACTCATTTCCCAGAAAGCAAATGGTGAGACTAAAAGAAAACTAAATTGCTCAAGAACCTAAGTTCAAGGCTGAAATGGGGTCTCTTTTGAACCCAAATAAAGATAGTTCTCAAGAATGAAACTTCACTTTCCAGGATGCCAGCCTCCCAATTAGAATAAAAAGAGGGCAGAATTAGGGTGACCATGTGAAAAGGAGGACAGGGCTCCTGTATCTCTTAACAGTTGCATTTCAGCAGGTGTCATTTGTATATATGCAGAACCTGGTGAAATCCCCTCTTCATCACAACAGTTAAAGCTGCAGGAGCCCTGCCTTCTTTTGTACCTGGTCAAGAGGGAAAGGCTCCTACTGCTTTAACTGTTGCGATGAGGGAATTTCACCAGGTTCTGCATATATACAAATGACACCAGCTGAAATTCCCATTTCTATGCAACTGTTAAAGATACAGGAGCCCTGTCCTTCTTTTCATATGGTCACCCTAGGCAGAATGGGCAGTGAGTCTGATGGGTGCTAAGAGAGGTGTCTGCGGGCCCACTGGGACCCACAATTGCCACATTGAAGATACCAGGATTAGGCCATGAATAGAGACAATGGTTTCTATCCTGTTAATTAGCTTAGCAATACTAGGATGATGTTCTCAGAAATTATTGATGCAGTGAATAGTCACTGTGCTTCCTTCCAGGCCCACCAAGAGGGAGGGTACAGGTGAATCTGCAGTACCCTGTCCAGGGTCTGAGCTTTCATGACAGACAGACAGACAGACAGACAGGACAGACTCTAGCCCCCGTGGAAGGAGAAATACAAATCAAAATGTGCAGGCATCATTCTAACCAATTGCTTTGTGAGAAATGAGCCTGCTCCTGCCTTTCATCGTTTTTAGCCAATGGCTCAATTCGGACAACACAATAAACAACTGATGTGGGGGAATAATCGTCAGTTGTTTTGACTATTGTGTCATCCAAATGCTGCCATAGTCAACTCAGCACTGATCCTAATCCACACCACAGTTGATTATTTATTATCATATTGTGTGGGAAGTACCCCCTAGTTGAACAACTGTAAAGTTGATTATTACCCCACCATTGACCTATCGTGTCGTCCGAATTGAGCCATTGAGTAAGATCACAGATGTGGTTGTTTAGGGAAGCTCTGCTATAGAGAACAATTTAGAGTGACACACGTCCCCATTGTTTGGAGAAGGTACTTCCTGGTTTGTTTTTAAACTATATTTTGGTCTTTCCTGGTGGAGAACTAATTGTTGCCCAGAGAAAATTGTTATTCCCCCCCCCCCCGAGTTTGTAGGTATTTTTAAAAAATGATGTAAATGAAAATAAAATCCATAATTTCTATATCCATGATACAGCCGGGACAGCACTGAGGCTGAGAGAGCATATGGGTTATATCAGCCCTGCACAGTAGCCCTGTGTTGTTATAGCCATATTGCTGGGAGGGGAGGCTGAGAAAGTAGTGAATAACAGCCCTGCAGTGTAGTCCAGAGTTGTTGTTCAATTTCTTGGCATGCTGGTTTTTTTATTAGGGTTTTTTTTTTTAAGGGAAATGCTGTTGAGAGTGTGTGTGTGTGTGTGTGTGTGTGTGTGGTATATTGATTGTAGCAGCAGCAATATGGGATGGGAAGGAAGTGATTATTGCTTTCCTATCCATGAGGAAAAGAATAGAGGAACTCTTCTGGATGGGTGGTTTCAGATGGTATAAACATTTAAATGTGTATTCATGTCAAAGGCTCAAATCCTTTTTGGTAAAAAAAATAGATATAAAGTGACTGTTTGACCTGTGTTGATAACATTGCTATAATTATTATGAGGTATGAACATATAACAAGGGCTCCATCCACATACAGCATACTAGACTCAGAATATCCTGTTGGCACCTCTATACTTATTTTGCATACTGTTTGCTCTAATTACTCTACAACACATAATGTACCATTTGAATTTCATTGCCATTTGCTCCCAATGTTTACATTTTCCCCCTCTGCACCCACTCCTGAGGAAAATGCTTCTGCTGAAGTGGGTGCAGAGTCCACAGAAGCTTATGCCATAATAAATTTGTTATTCTTTAGGTTTCCACAAGACTCTTCCTTGTTTGTAAACTGTGTTAACATAAGAAGGGACTTCCTCGATAAGACCAAACTACATAGAGTTTGATATTCTTAGCAAGAATCCTTGTGCTACATGGTCCATCAGAAATTGGCCAGTGGCCATGATCTACCTTCTATTTCCTCCTGTCATAATTAGTGCTATTTGCTGTTATTGCTGGGAGCGTTTGAAAACCCCACCCCAGTGTCCTAATATGAAAACTTTATTGTACTAGGAAACAAGTGCTTGGGATGGAGTTTGCAGACTGCAGCTTCGGTACTACAACACTTACTGTAACTTTATGCCAGATGCAGACATATGTTGACCTGCTGCTGTAAAGCTGAGGAATAATGTGCATCTTCTAGAATAAATGTATTATTTAGAAATAGTTGGACAGTGATCTCTGCCGTCTTGTACAGGGAAAGTCTGAGGGTTTCTCCTTCCTCTCTGCTCCCCGCCCCCACCCCCACCCTGGTTTACTTGTGTAGTAATGAACTGCTTCGAGGTTGTCCTATATTTAAGTGGAGCTCTTGAGGTTTGACTGCTAAATCTGGAAAAGAAATAACTAGTGCTAACCATGAATTATTTTGCTTGCCAAGTTAAGCATCCATCCTTCTCA
Organism: Anniella stebbinsi; assembly: GCA_029215795.1. Lineage (NCBI taxonomy): Eukaryota > Metazoa > Chordata > Lepidosauria > Squamata > Anniellidae > Anniella > Anniella stebbinsi. The sequence continues at coordinate 177,911,496 of JARDYH010000001.1, forward strand.
ACTTCAAACCCTTCATTAAGTAGGTTTCGCTTTGGCTTAAACGCACTGAATCTGCTTGGGAACTTGAATTCAAAGAGCTGGCCTTGACAATAATTTTCTTAGAACTTGCTACAGTATTGACATACAGGTAGGCTGACCATATGAAAAGGAGGACAAGGCTCATGTAACATTAACAGTTGTAGAGAAAAGGAAATTTCAGCCAATGTCATTTGTATGCAATTAGTTCCTGGTGAAATTCCCTCTTCATCACAACAGTTAAAGTTGCAGGAACTATACTAGAGTGACCATATACAAAAGAAGGCAGGGCCCCTGCAACTTTAACTGTTGTGATGGAGAGGGAATTTCACCAGGAACTAATTGCATGCAAATGACACTGGCTGAAATTCCCTTTTCTCTACAACTGTTAAAGTTACATGAGCCCTGTCCTCCTTTTCATATGGTCAGCCTAAATAGAGGTATTATGATGATACGGATTTTTTAATTACTCTTTTAGCCAACACAGCTATCTTCTCTTTTTGATTGCATCTAGTATCTTCTCATATATGTAACCATTGTCTTTTTCTCTTCCCCCACTGTTACTTAACACCACCACTTACCAGCTTCCAGGGCCGTGCAGAGCTGGTGATATGCCCAGGCCAGATGGGAAGTGTGTGCCCTCCCATTTAAAAAAAGGGGGACAACATGGCCACCCCAAAGGGGCGTGCCCACCAACCTGTCCGTTCTACAAAACACTTTCAAATTAAACCTGTTCTACAACACCTCAAGGCACATATATCCCCACCCCGCATGCGGCATGGCCCTCTGGAGATTGTAGTCTGACCATGGTATTCACGACGGACGGCTTCTGCGCTGTTTCCGCAAGATGGGCTCCTCGCTTCTCGATGGGCTGCTTACGCTACGGAAGCAGTAGCATAAGCTGTGGGGGGGGACCTCCTTGTCGGAGTGCCCCCCTCAAAATCGTGGGCACCACTCCCCCCCCTGCATGGCCCTGCCAGCTTCACCTTGCCCTCAGGTAAATGTATAACTTCCTGAATGACCAAAACTTTGAAGAAAATATTATAAGTAGTAGTGCATATTCCATTGTCAACGGAAGCTTAAGGATTCTAGTAGGTGTATTGCAGAGCCGCTATAGGTTAATTCAGTATTTAAAGGAGGAGGAGTTCTGGATTCTTAGTACCTACTCACTCTATTTTGGCTAAAAAGTGCTCTGTGCCAAATACATGAAACATTTTCACTAACTCGTTCCCCTGGCCTATGGAGTTCCTCTATCAGGAGCGAGAGAGAGAGAGAGAGAGAGCAAGCAAGCAGCAGAAGACACCCTTTGTGAGCTGCTTCACATGCACCACGGCCAAAGAGGCAGAAAGCAGCTGGTAGAGAAATGAGCAGATGGAAGGAGTATAAGACTGAAGCACAGAAGCCAAATAGCATTAAATCATGAGGTGGCAAAGCCCTTCAGAGCAACTCTGCCATTGTCAGCAAGCTCTAAAATGTTTTAGGATTTATACTGGCTGTTTGCGACCTTGTTCTATCTCTCTAAATATCAGAATAGACTGCAGTCTAAGTCTTAATTTTGTGATTTCAAGGATTCCAGATTGCTAACTTCGCTGTTCAGGTGCATATTTATAACCAGAGAGTTTAGAAGTCTACCGAACTGCAGATCTGAATCTCCAGTGTGGCATTTTGGTCCTTTAGAGGCATTTTTTCCCTCACACAATAAATATATCATTTTTTTACTTGCTTTGTTGTTGAGGATCCAACCATCTCTCCTCAAAGTAGTGCTATTGTTGCATTTATCCAGCACTAAAACTGCAAGATTGTATCACTTGGAAATTGTTAGTAAAACATTGTGGATGTAACTCTGTGAAACCTCCACAACAGCGGACCTTTAAGAAGTCTTAGCTTCTTTTAGGCCATTGATTTTAAAGGCATGGAGTTTTAATAAACTCTGCTTGATTCACAGTCCGATCCTATATGAATACTCAAATATAACCCATATTGAGTTCACTGGAACTTACTCCCAGATAAGTGTATATAAGATTGCACCTTGAATCTTCCAATTAATTAAATTGTGGAGCAATACCAGAGTGGTATTGATACCCTGTGTGTGTGTTTGGTGCGGGTGGAGTAGGGGAGTGGATTACTACTGCCACATTTCTGATTCTAAGTACATATTATCTTTGTTGCAGGTGCAGATTCACTCTGCAGAAACAGTTTCAGCTTCAGTGATGAAAAGCTAAATTCTCCAACACTGTCCACTCCAACTGTATCTGCTCCAACAATAGCTTCTCGAAAAGGTAATATTTTAGGACATGGACAGGGAACATCCCCTGGATTGCTGGTTCTGTGGGAGGGCACATTGGCTGGGTTCAAACTGCACGACAACCAGTGGTGGTTTAAATAGTTCACAGTTCGTTATTTAACCCACTGTGGGTTGTCATGTTGTGTGGCGGGAGTTTTTTAACCAATGGTTGCTTATTTGGCCAAAATAACCCACGCAAAGAATCAACATTGTTCAGAGTTGGCTATTTGAACCACCGTTGGTTATCGTGTCATGTGAAGGGCACCGTTGGCTATTTCCTCAGCTACCATTGGTTATTTCATCAGCCACAGAGTTGCAAGGCAAGCGCGGTCAAAGTGGTGGCTGCCACTCTAGTCTAACCAGCAGGATAGTTTCTTGGCAGCTATGGCTGATGTGATACTAGTGGGAGGACTGAGTAGGGGGAGGGCAGGGGGATGAGTGAGTCAACTCAATGTGGACTAATAATCAACCCAATGCTGATCCTAATCCACACCACAGTTGATTATTATCATGTTGTGTGGGGACTACCCCCTAGGTAAACAACTAGGTAAACAATTGTTTACCCCCTAGGTAAACAATTGTCTGGGGTGGCTCAGGATTTTATTGTTTCCATGAAAACCATGGTACTGATCCAAAATGTCAGCAATCCAACATATGTAGTAGGGCATACTCTAGACTTGTTATTTCAGCTCCTTGTGGAGATGGTGTTCTGAACATGGGCGATTTTGAATCATCCCTTTTATCATGTTCAGATCATCGGCTGAGATGTCTTCTACCAACTTCGGTTGGAGGCCCAGCCATGCCCCTATCTAGACAGGGATAACCTGGTTACAGTAGGCTATGTTCTAGTAGTAGTAGTAGTAGTAGTATTTATTTCCTTTCTATTACCACCACCCCAATAGCCAAGGTTCTCTGAATGGGTCACAGCAATTCACACAACCCACCCACTTCAAACTACAACATTACAAATAAAACATGGACTAAAAAAGTTTAAGGTGCATTTTTAAGCAATTAAATAGCTAAAACAATTTAGTACACAGACCTGTTCAAGATGTAAGTGCCCCATTATTCCTGGACCTACTAGCAGACTATAATGCAGCAAACTCAAGATTGGTGGCCAATTTCGCATTAGCAGCTCAAAAAACCCGTCAAATTTTTTTGTTACAAAACGGTATAGAGTGTAAAGGGGATGAGTTAACATAATAGCCAAATCGGCGGGATTGCCTGTTACTTAGAGCCCAGAATGGAAAATGCCTGGGGTATAGTGGGAGGAGGGTGGCATGGATGTTTTGATGTGTAAAATTGTAAAGGCCATTGGCCATATGCAAATAAAGTTATCTATCTATCTATCTATCTATCTATCTATCTATCTAAGTGCCCCATTATATGCCATTAAATGCCTCCAAATTAGGTTTCTGCAATGTGTTCTATGTGGTTTGAAAGCTGCAGCTTGTGCAAAATGCTGTAGCCAGATTGGTAATGGGGATGAGAAGGTCTGAATATATAACACCGATGCTGGCCCCTTTGCAGTGGCTGCCGGTACATTTCTGAGCTCGATTCAAGGTGCTGGTTTTGACCTATAAAGCCTTACATGGCTTGGCATCACAATGGAGTGCCTCTCTTGGCATGAACCTAACTGTATACTACATTCATCATCTCAGGGCCTCCACCAAGGGAGGTTCAAGGAAGAGGGCCTTCTCAGTGGCAGCCCCTGACTATGAAATGTTCTCCCAGTGAGGTCCAACATTGTCATCTTTTCGGTGCCACTACTCTCAGGCATTTGGCAGCATATGATAAGATTTTTAATCGTGTCCTGAGATTTCTTATTGTTGATGGTTAGAAGTGTATGTGTGTGTGTGTGTGCATACACACACACACACGTATGTGTATGTATATTGTCTGTCTGTCTGTAAAAAATGTTTTTATGTTATGTACAATATTATATTTTAATCTTTGTAAACCGCCCAGAGCGCTTTGGCTAATGGGCAGTATAGAAAGGTAATAAATGAAATGAAATATAGGCTTTGACCCAGGTAGCCTTATGCATGGTGGCAGGTGCTACGCTATGCACAGGGTATTAGAGGGATGACAAATGCTTAAACTGGCCCTGTACAAGCGAGGAATTTCAGGATATTGCATCCATCACTACTGTGTACTTCGTGACAGCTTAACATATTTCTCTAGGGAAATATAAGATGGATCCATCATGGATAAGCCATGATAATGTTTAGGATGAAAAGGCCAAGGCAAGGGAGGAGACCAGGGCAGCTGCATTACGCCATTTCCTATGGCTGCCCCAGCCTCCTTCCCTCTCCCTCTGAGGCCCTGCTGCTAGATTGGTGAAATCGCTCGTCTAGCAGAAATGCAGCACGGCTGGAGTGCAGAGACACTGCTCTCCTCCCACCCTGCATTGGATACTTGGCAGCCTCTGAGCTTGGAGGTTGCCGACTATCCACATAGAATTGCGCCTGTGTTCTTTTCATTTCCCCACATTATCCTCCTGAACATAAAAACAAATCACAATTTAGGAGTTGTTATCTGGGGGAACTGATCATATATATGAACCTCAAGTTATGAATCAAGGAGCGACTTTTTTCAAGGTAAAACTGCCATTTAAAGTCTGTGAAAGAGAAGTGTGATAAATAATTATTTAACAAGTGATGTTATCGTTTTGGAAAATTCAAAAATGTGTGTCCTTAATTATCCTTTTTAGTTATTAGACATACACCATGAAGTCAATATTACTTTTGTATATACATCAATCTTGTGATTGTTTTCCAGCAAAGCTTGGAGACACAAAAGAACTAGAAGACTTTATTGCTGATCTTGATAGGGCCTTGGCAAGTAAGTAGGACTAATGGTCCAAATTGACTTATTGGCTGGGGAAAAAATACTGCAAACACACCAGTCAGATCTTGGCCATGCATACAAAAGGCACACAGTGTCCCTATTTGTACCCATTGCGTACACATACACATACGGAATGAATTGAGGACTCAGGTAAGGTTATCTTTCTGTGTGTTTTATTTAAGTCTCTTGGTTTTCTTTCGTATCACCCCAGTTAAAAATTAAGAATGACGTCAAAAGTGGCATTGTGTTCATGACAGCATAATATTAATATATGTCATATCTGATGTTCTTATAGGTATGTGAAACAAGCTATTTTGGCACAACCCCTGCCTTCAAAAGGATGAGATTGAGTCTGGGCTGATGCCTACTTGATCCGATGTCTGATGCAACAGCCATCTCTTCTACTTTTAAACAGACACAACTGTTGGTTCTTCAAATAACAGATGTTCTCATGCTGTATTTTTACATAAAAGATAGCTTAATATTAATTTAAAAGTGCTTTTTATGAAAAGATTTGTAATTTTATATAGTTAACTTTAATGCTTATTTGGTTACAATATATTTTTGTATTCAAATAAAAACTGAACTGGAATTTAAAAACGAAAACATATTTGGCCGACTATTTTACACTTGTGTCCCATCCTTTCCTCCATGTACTTACTATTCAGGTGCAGACCTATTCATGTACTTCCAGACCATCCTGTGTACTTTTACCTCTGCACTTTGAACATACCAAGTTTGCAGAAATTCCATCTTGCATCGATTAACACAATAGTTGGCTTGCATAATTCTGACTCTCTCCCACAGTACCCACTCACAGTGATGAGAGGTGTACTCATCTGATGTGACAGAAATGGCTGATAGTGATATGGCTGTAGCAACTGAACTTCTACTGAATGTCAAAACAATTAGAACACTCAGCTGGCATATATACAGTAGTCTGGCTGCACCAAAGAGGAGGCTCAGCTTTAGAAGAATGGATTTGGAATTAGGTTTCTGTGTAATGATTCCTGTCTCCAAATCTATTGTAGGCTCTATCCAGATGTTCACATCCTAATAGGGCAAAAAAAAAGTACAATTCCACTTGCAAGCTACCATTTTATCCAGAGATTGCTATCATTCTCAGGGTACAAATGCATCCTTTCCTCTATAATAAAGTTAACATTGAAAGAATTGTACTAGGTTAGAGTTGTAACAGTTGTCATCTCCTAAAGAAAAGGATTCTTTGAAAAAGCACACAACCCTGTCTATTTCACAATAAGAAGAAAAAAGGTATCTATCAAAGCATAGGTTTCAGTCTAAATTCAGTCTGAACTGAAATCAGTTTACATCTGTGTAGATTGAGACAGAGACATTTTCTCCCATTCTCTAAATACTAGAATGCAGGATCATCCCATGAAGCTGATTAGTGGGAGATTTCGGACAGATAAAAGGAAATACTTCTTCACACGGCACATACTTAAACTATGGAATTTGCTACCACAAGATGTAGTGATGGCCACCAATTTGGATGGCTTTAAAAGGGGGGTTAAATAAATTCCTGTAGGAGAAGGCTATCAATGGCTACTAGTCCTGATAAGCAGCACATAGCAATGCACACCAGTCACGGGGAACATAAGTAGGAGAGTGCTATTGCACTCATGTCCTGCTTGTGGGTTCCTGGTCAACAGTAAGTTGGCCACTGTGTGAAGAGAATGCTGGACTAGATGGATCCTTGGTCTGATCCAGCATGGCTCTTCTTATGTTCTTATAGTTTATTCTTTAAGAAGACCAATACATTTTGGCCCCATATGTTATTTGGAGCCTTCTTCAAGGGCTATAAAAAGAGACAATCTATTTTGCTCCAAATTCCCCCACTGCTGACATTACATACATATAAGCCCTTCCTGGAGGTGCTAGGTCTCCTCTGCATAAGGGCTTCCCAAGTGTGCCCCTTCCATGCATGTCTGAGGAACCTGCATGGGGGCAACTTTCAGTGTGAACCTATGAGATTGGTCAAAGAGTCCATGGCTCACATCCTTGGCTTCCTTCTTGGTGGCCTGAGCTTCCTTACCTCCTTGTTCTGAGCACTATGTGCAGCAAGAAGGAAGGCAGTGCATTAGATCTCATCGCTTTCATTCAGGGGCCACTGAAAATCCTGGAGCTGGTGTTGCTGTCACCACATGGAGTGGTGCAGGATTGGGCAAGCAGTGGGGTGGTACGTGAGTAGTAGGCTTTCTGGAGCTACACTACCAAAGGGACTAGGGAAGGAGGAGATTGCATTTCTTCTGGCCTAAGGTAGTCAGCTGGCCTCCCACTTGGAGATTCATTGTCCTAGTCTCTTTTGGTAGGAGATTAGTTGAATAAGCAGCTACACAAAAAGGAGCTTTATTTGTGAGGGATTTGTGAAGTCAGATCTCGTGCATTCATCCAGTTTCATCTAAAAAAAGAGCCTTCCCTCCCATCTCATGTTTTCAGTCTCCCATTTTAATTAATGCAGCTTTTCATTTAAAACACAGAGGACTATGTTTACTGGGGGCTGTTATGCAGGAAGAAGGAAGCCTCTCAAGATCCAGTCACTCATGATAAGCTCAGTAAACCTTCTCTTGCCTATCAACAGAGACATGGCCCTGGCAAGAATGTAATGGAGAAGACTAGTATCTCCCTGTGCTGTTAGGATGTAGTTGGGCACATTCCACTAAAGGAGGGACCGGTGCAAGTGAATCGGCTAGTGAGCTCTCACTTTGGTCAAGGGTGCATGCCAGAGATGTCATATCTACTGGCAAAGCAGAACATAGGCCTTGCAGTGTGCAACCATGAATCACTTTTCTTTGCAAGCATTGACCCTCATATCAGTTAGCTTAAGGAAGTCCATGTAAGGAAGATTTTGTATCTCCTCCTTCCCCCTGCAGCCACCTGGCTTCCCCAAAAGCTGCTGCAGTGGATTGGGAGGCCCTCCTAAAGACAGGATGGTGCCTCAACCCCCGTGTACAGAAGCGAACTGGACTGGCCATTAAATCTTACTTCGGGATAGCATCCTCCATCTCTGCTAAGAGCAGCAGGCTAGTTTAAGGGGTGGAGGTCAGGTTGCAAATGGCACAGAACGCTCTGTCCTCCAACGGAGGGGAACAGGTGGGGGCTGGGGAGGAACAGTTGAGGAGCTGGCTTTGGGGATGCGGGGGAAGGGTGGGACAGGAAACTTTCCTTCCATTAACTTTCTTAAGTTAACTTACCTTCAGCTCCAAACATGATTTGGGCAAACCCCCCACTTCCCCAGCAGCACCCGGGTCTGATCCTGCAGTGTTGAGGATGGACTCCTGACCCTCCAGAAATTTCTCTGAGGAGCACAGGTGGCTGTAGCAGGTAACAGTGGGCTGGAAACTTTCTAAAGTTAACTTTCCTTAGGGTCCCAGCCTTTGTCTTCCAAAACATTTAAACAATCTCTGGTGCAGAGTGCTTCTGGAGTATAAATACTTGTTTGTGTGTGTTTAAAAGGTAGCATTCTACAGTGCATTTATTCTAGAGTAGTCGCATAAAAGTTGAAGAGACTAATCCAGACCTGATGCTTAATATTTGTATTATTCACACACACACACACACAATTTACGTGTATAGACCTAGATGCTGGGAAGAAGAGTTCTAACGTAGCCGTATTCCTGACGTGTGAGTTTCCATATGCAGGAAGCTTTTAATGGGGGGGAGGGAAGAGAATTAAATCATGCCATTGCCAACCTACATTTGACTGGGTTCTTCCAAACATGTAGATACCTAGACAGTTAGTACTGAACTGTATGTAGAAGAATATTCTTCTCCTGGGATTATACCACTTTGGGAATCACACCCCAGCACTTCACCATCTATAGAGGAATAAAGGTTAACAAACTTCCCTGAAGCCTTACATTAGGGTTGGGGAACCATCGCCCTCCAGATGATGTAGTACTTCAACTACCATCATTCCTGTTGATTGGCAATGAGGGTTTGAGTCGAACAGCATCTGGAGGGCCACAGATTCCCACCCCCGGCATACACAAAACTTAGAATCTTACATTGGCTCCCCTGAACCCCACCGCTCCCTTCCCAAAGCGTAAATCTCTTTGTGATCATAACAAATTAACCACCAGTGAGGCGCCGGGGGATATTTTGGAAAGACTAATTTAAGTCTATTGCGAACATTGGAATTAGGAACATGGAAATGCATTTTTTCCACTGCATTTTCTAAAGAGTATGAATAAAAAATAAAGATCTCTATACAGTGATCTCCAGCTACAAAGAGACCCTTATTTATTCTTTCAAATGCCAGAATTTGGAAAACAGGTTCTTATTGTTCACACGTGTCTCTGGCTGCAGCAGATGGGCTATTTAAAGAAGCATTTCAGTGCTTGCCAATGTTGCTAAGCTGGGAAGAGACCAGAAAACTGACTGACCAACATTGTGGTCATCATGCAAAATCTAGAAAACAAGGAATAATGAATGAGTCCAAGAGCCTATTTAAGAAGGAATCCTAAACATAGGGGTGTCTTGTTCATATCTTCTAGAAAATAGGATATTTATTTATTGCACTTTTAGACCATCCAATAACCAAAGTTCTCTGGGCAGAATACTAAAATATAGTACAAAATCACAATCAAAGAATAAAAAGCACAAAATATAACCAGCAGCAAGGAAATAAAGCCATGTATTACATAATAAAAAAGAGTAAAATCAGCAGCAAAACTATAACAGCAGCAAAAATCTAAAAGCACTGGAACAGTTGTTAAGATGCTTTTTAACAAAAAGGCCTCCACCTGGTGATGAAAAGACCATAAGATAGTCACCAAGTAAGCCTGCCTAGGGAAGGCATTCCACAGATGATGTGCCACCACTGAAAGGCCCTGTCTCTTGTTTTTTTGCTGAGAGCACTTGGAGGAGGACCTTGGTCAATGACACTTGGTTGTGGGTAGATAAATATGTGAGGAAACACCCCAGGTAACCTCACCCCAAGCTGTTTAGGGCTTTAAAGGTTAAAACCAGCCCTTTGAATTGGGCCCAGGAATGGATGGTAGTCAGCGCAGGGCGTTTGAATAAATCCCCCATCCTTGCAGTGGGGAAAAGCCGCTGACAGTCTAAAACTGAACAGGACATGATTTGACCATGACAAGGGAATTATTGTTATATTCTCCACTTCCAGATCACCGTCTTCCTGCTTCACTGAGAAAATCACAACCATTAGCCCAACAGACATGTATCCTGCCACATCTGTTGGGCTAGTGGCTTATTTGGATAGTTCCAGGATTGTAATGGTGGTCCCTGCATTGTTCTGTATTCTGAACAAAGACTTCCAGTGGATGAGGTAGCTGAATATAATAAACATTATTTAGGGTGACCAGATAAAATCCAGGTCAGGGCTCATGTAACTTTAACAGTTGTAGAGAAAAGGGAATTTCAGCCAGTGTCTTTTGTATGCAATTAGTTCCTGGTGAAATTCCCTCTTCATCACAACAGTTAAAGTTGCTGGGGCCCTGCCTTCTTTTGTATATGGTCACTCTAGTATAGTGCCTGCACCTTTAACTGTTGTGATGAAGAGGGAATATCACCAGGAACTAATTGCATACAAATGACACTGGCTGAAATTCCCTTTTCTCTACAACTGTTAAAGTTACATGAGCCCTGACCTGGATTTTATCTGGTCAGCCTAACATTATTGCCTACAAAACAAGGCCTGACAGATTGCTGCACACTCCTCCTATACCTCTTAGCCAGCCTCACCCAAGAGTCAGCTCTCCAAGGGGCTGATCTCTTGGATCATAGCTGTTTCTCTTAAATAGTGGATAGTCAACTGAGTGCATATATTACAGCCATGAAGTCCTGAGCCACTGTGGAACTGAATGCTTTGGTATGTATGTTGAACAATCATCCTGGGAGGGCCTCAACACCAACTCTGAGACCATCCCTATCCACTGAGGCAGGGAGATGTGTGGGCAGCAGGGTGAATGGTACACCAGCAGAATCCCTAACCTGATCCAAGTGTCCAACGAAAGATACTAACACTCACGATTGGCACTCAAAATGACAGGATGCCTGGAGAGGGAGAAAGGATCCCTATAGTACATGTGTGCAACCTGCCGTTCCCAGGCCACCTCTGGCTCTCAGGATCTCCCCTGTGGCGCACAATTGCCCTGGCTCCCCCACCTCTGTCACTGCATTGCTGTTCCCCAGAACCTGAAATGGATTCTCCTGCTACCATTTGGTATAGCTGGCCATTTGGTATATCTCTCCCACAGAGTATGGAGAGGTAGTGTGTCTTTTACCAATGTTATTCTTGCCAGAGAAACCATGTAATGTAATGCGTTAGAGCTTCTACACTCTGTGATTTCTCCCTCAAGAAACTTATTTGAGGGAGAAACCATGGAATAAGATGGGCTAGAGCAGCCACCTTTCCTCTCCAAGCAAAGGGTGGAGGAAAGGAGAGTCGCAGAGGGAGGGAAGGTTTAACTATTATCCCCCCCAAGATCTTGATGAAGATTCCAACCCCCATGGGGAAGAAGTAGGGGGTGGAGTCTCTGTGTGTGTGTGTGTGTGTGTGTGTGTGTGTGTGTGTGTGTGTGTGTTGGGGGAAAAGGCTGTGGGGGCAGTGGGGGAGTCTAGTCCCCAGTCACCACTGGCTCTGGCTGTACACACACTGCCAACATGCGTCCCTCAGGTGCAAAATGGCTGCCCACCCCTACACAATTAAATCATATAAAGATTTTATTTTGAACTGACCCGGTATTGAGCATCTACACCAACGGACCAGACGGCAAGCTGCTAAGGCAACCAGAAACCTTTCAACTGGGGGAAGAATCAGAAGATTTGATCAACAGTAACCAAAATGGGCATAACATTAAACTGAGAATCAGCAAACCTTTCAGTGACAACCAACAGAACTTTCAGTGGGAGTTCAAAAGTAAAGACTTCACATAGGTGCGCAGTTATGTGCAACATACACAAACATTCATTTCTGTGATAGATTAGCAGGAACACTACAAAAATAAATATGTATGAGTTTTTGCATAGATTAATGGTCAGAGCCTTTTCTAGAGATATCTCACTCATTACAATATATTATTAATGCATCTCTCAGGGAGGGGAGTTTTCCATCATGTTTAAAAGAAGCGGTGGTACGGCCGCTTCTAAAGAAGCCCTCCCTGGACCCCCTGGACTTTAATAACTACAGACCGGTATCAAACCTTCCATTTTTGGGCAAGGTGATCAAGAGGACGGTTGCCTTTCAACTCCAAGTAGTTTTGGATGACACTGATTTTCTAGACCCATTTCAAACTGGCTTCAGAGCGGGATACGGAGTTGAGACTGCTATGGTCACCTTAGCGGATGATCTACGCCTGAGTATTGACAGGGGGAGTGTGTCCCTGTTGGTACTTCTGGACCTCTCAGCAGCATTCGATACCATCGACCATGGTATCCTTCTGGAACGCCTGAGGGGATTGGGAATCGGGGGCACTGTGCTTCAGTGGTTCCGGTCCTATCTCTCAGGCAGGCTCCAGATGGTGATGCTTGGGGATAGCTGCTCCACAAAGAAGGAGCTGCTGTGTGGCGTACCACAAGGTGCCATCCTTTCCCCAATGCTGTTTAACATTTATATGAAACCGTTGGGAGAGATCATCCGGAGGCATGGGGCGGGGTGCTATCAGTATGCTGATGACACCCAAATATATTTCTCTATGCCTTCAATAACAGCGTCAGCTAAGGATAGTGTGTCTCCTCTGAATGAATGCTTGGAGGCGGTAATGGGTTGGATGAGGAAAAAGAAACTGAAGCTGAATCCAGACAAGACGGAGGTGCTTGCTGTCAAAGGCCTCAACCTGGGTTTGGAGGTGTGTCAATCAGTTATGGATGGGGTTGAAAGACTGTGTTCGCAGCTTGGGGATGCTCCTGGATCCGTCGCTCCAAATGACAGCCCAAATAGATGCGACGGCCAGGAGTGCCTTCTATCAGCGCCCCTTCCTAGAGTTGGAAGACCTAAAGACGGTAGTGCACACGCTGGTAACTTCAAGGCTCGACTTCTGCAATGCGCTGTACATAGGGCTACCTCTGTGCCTAGTCTGGAAACTTCAACTAGTTCAAAATATGGCAGCCAGGTTGGTCAGCGGTACACCTAGGGGTGACCATATTACACCAGCTTTAAAATCGCTCCACTGGCTGCCAATTAGTTTCCGGGTGAAATATAAAGTGTTGGTTATTACCTTTAAAGCCCTACATGGTTTGGGTCCAGGTTAACTACGGGATCGCCTTCTCCCATACAATCCGCCCTGCACGCTTAGGTCCTCTAGGAAGAACTTACTACAGTCAGCCAAGACTAGGCTGACAACCGTTACCCAGAGGACCTTCCCTTCTGCCGCTCCAAGACTGTGGAATGACCTGCTGGAGGAGATTCGTCAACTTAACAGTCTTTTAGAATTTAAGAAAGCCATAAAGACTGTTTTCTTCCGGCGGGCATATCCAGTGGAATTTTAGAATGTTTTTAGGATGTTTTTAGGATGTTTTAATGTAGTTTTAATAATGTGTGTCATGTTTTAATCAGTTTTATGTATTTTATTATATTGTTGTTCACCGCCTCGATCCAAACGGAGAGGCGGGTAAGAAATAAATTATTATTATTATTATTATTATTATTATTATTATTATTATTATTGAGTTGGAATGTAAAATCTTTCCCATGCCAGCCAGGTTATACCAATGTCCTTCTGGACTGCAAGGAGCCTCCCCACCCCATCCTCAGAGCCACTCTGCATTTTTCTGGCTCGCTGAGTGGACACTGAATGGCTCTCAAGTGCCACTTGCCTGCTGGCGATAGTGATGTCTCTTGAGCTTTGTGGTCTTATCTTTATCGTTGGATGAAGTCAACATCATGCCATGCAGTATTTTTCCCTTCATGGGGCCATCAGCAGCTCGGCGAAGAGCATTTAGATTTGTCCTTTAGGCTCACGGAGACCATTGTGATTCTGTAGAATGGAGCTGGAAGTGAAGCAATAGGTTGGAGATACATGGGCACTATAGTAGACAAATAAAGTCTCTTAGGGGAGTGTTGCATAAGAACATAAGAAATGCCATACTGGACCAGACCGAGGGTCCATCTAGTCCATCACTCTGTTCACACAGTGACCGACCAGCTGTCCACAAAGCAGGACATGGTGCAACAGCACCCTCTCATCCAAGTTCCCCAGCAACTGACGCACACAGGCTTACTGCCTCAAATACTGGAGGTAGCACATAACCATCAGGGCTAGTAGCCATTGATAGCCTTCTCCTCCAGGAATTTATCCAACCCCCTTTTAAAGCCATCCAAATTGGTGGCCATCACCACTTCTTGGGGTAGTGAATTCCATAATTTAACTATGCACTTCCTTTTATTTGTCCTGAATCTCCCACCAGGTTCTAGTATTTTGAAAGAGGGAGAAAAATGTCTTCCTATCCACATTCTCCACACCATGCATAATTTTGTACACCTCTATCATTAGCCTCCTTTTTTCCAAGCGATGCAATCCCAGCTGTTGTAAGTTTCCCTCATAGGGAAGATGCTCCAGCCCCTTGATAATTTTAATTGCCCTTTTCTACACTTTTCCCAGCTCTATAATATATATTTTTAAGTGTGGTGACCAGAACTGTATACAGTATTCTAAGTGTGGTCGCACCATGGATTTGTTTAAAGGCAGTATGATACTGGCAGTTTTAGTCTGAATTCCTTTTCTAAGAATGCCTAACATGGAGTTTGCCTTCTTTACAGCTGGGTTGTTGACATTTTCATTGAGCTGTCCGCCACAACCTCAAGATCTTTCTTGTTCAGTCACCACCAGCTCAGATCCCATCAGGTTATACTTGAAGGTGGGTTTTTTTGCCCCATCGGGCTTCACCTTGAAGTACAGCCATCCCAGGATTGTGCCACTTCAAACTACAGCTGAGGTATATCATGTCTGAATGTCCCCTCATGAAAATTCTACCTGCATGTAAATAATTAGAATGTCACAGAGAAGACAAGGCTAGGGCCTTCTCCCTGACATGCTTACCTTACATGCTTATGGAGTTTTTCACATTGCGTAAACCTGAGAGGTCTCCAATATGGATGCTTCTCTTGGCACCCTGCCCCTCTTTTTTTCATTTTAGTGTGTGTATATATATACATGGGAGGCTGACATGCTGAGAAGTGAAGTGTTGGCCTCCAGTACCACTTTATTTGCAAGAATACCTCTGAGCCCCATGTGGCATTTTCAGCGAAGCTGTTTGCCTCTGAGCTTCATCAGTTTACACAGAAAACTTTGCATTCAAAAGATGGTGTGTGTGTTTTGGAGTCCACCTTTGCCTTGCACTTGTTCTTGGGTTTGTGTATTTTATATTTGATGTTGTTCCCCGCCTTGATCCGGAGGGAGAGGAGGGCAAGAAATAAATTATTATTATTGTTGTTGTTGTTGTTGTTGTTGTTGTTGTTACTTTTCTTTTAATCACCCCAGTTTTCCTTCTGGGAAATGGGTGTTTTGTGACTGGCCACACCCACCATTTTGTGAGAGTTCCCATAACAGACCCTCAAAATTTAAAATGTGCCCACCAACTCCAAAAGGTTGGAGACCTTGCATAAGAGGATTGGGAGCATCTCTAAAGAGGCTCACTCCCAAATAATGTCTCTTGATTTCAGGAAAGGTTTAGAAAGAACACATATAAGCATTTTAAAGATAAGACCTGGGGCCTGAGTTTTGCTTCCTCACCCTCCTCTCCTCCAATAATATTCCCTTTTGTGTTGTGTCTTTTAGATTGAAGGTGTGAGGGAGGACAGGCAGTGTATCATTGTTAATCTTTGTAAGCCACTCTAGGAGGCTTTTTTATATAAAGAGCAAGGTTAAAATGATGTAAGTAAGTAATGATAATAAATATTAATTTTTAAAGACTGAAGTCTAGTTACTTGGGAGAAATGATTTTTTTTCTTTTATTAGCACTAGATTTACTGGATGCCTTTGAACACGAAGGTGTCTTCTCCCCACCACAGGCCCTTTAAAAGCACTGCATTCTCAAAATGTTACAGCCTAAAAGCAGCCAAATACGCCAAAGCAAAACATTGTGGAATCCTGCCATTTCTTAACAACTTGTCTATGAATGGTTGCATAACTGCCAAGAGGAGGGAGCCACTTTACCCTACTACTCTGCTGGCGCCACAAAGAACACCAACTTCTTGAGTGGAGAAGTTTTGCATTTCAAGCATATTCTTATCCCGCGGAATTTTGTTTCCCAAGATTTGTGCAAATGAAAAAGCAAATACATCTTGTACATAGGTCACACTGTTGAGCTGTTCTCTCCGTCAGTGACCAGCATTTGTAACTAGGAAGGCCTCTCTAGCACAAAGGTTAGAGAAACTGAGTAACACATAGTTGAGATAACTGAAATAAAGCAGCACAGCAGCGTCCACACTTTAGCTGTTGCATCCAGCACTCTGCACGCCACATTGCATATCTACTCCAGGCAGCAAATACAAAGCAAAACTGTTAGATGAGTCAGACTTGGACACCGTCACAAACACAGATATTCAAGCCCAGATACTACAACGGTTAAAAATGGTATGGGCTACTTCTCTTATTGTTCTTACAAACTGATATTTCCAGTACCTAAAAATGGGTGTAGTTGCAGTTTCTAAAAGGGGTTTCTGTCTGAGTTAGTTTTGTGCGTTCAAATCCTGCATTGTGCCCAGCAAGGAGTGCTTTTTTTTTTTAGAAACAGCTGCATAAGAAATAGCCACAAAATTGTTCTGTATTATACCAGTTACTGGAAAGAATTATCCAGAAAATGGCAAATATACTTTATTCTACTCTCTTTGATAGACAGATATTGAGTGCAAAGCATAACATCTAGGAAACTCTGAACAGATAGCTTTAATTTATCAGAAGGCTTTGATTGTGGGTGTAGTTTAACCATGCTCGTTACTCAAGAGTAGCAACAGTCTACTCTTAAAACAAATATCCAAGTACAATATTTACTCCAATGTAAAGTATAATTGTTTACTCCAATGTAAAGCATAAGTTATTAGTGTCACAGCTCTTAGCATTAGGACAACATTGTGATTACTCTAAACTATTTTCCATATCAATTGTCCATTTATTTATTAAAAACAGGCACTTCCTAGGCACTTGACAGCATGGTAGAGGTAAAGATCTGCTGCAAAATCTGTGGAATTTCCTTGGTATCCATGGCAATAAAAGAGCGGCCTGCTGGTAGTGTCCTCTGCAACCTAGATATCAGGAAAGAGAACACTATAATTGCAATTACACCTTTACAATAAACCAATTAATATTTAAATAAATGCTCTTAATAAAGGAAAGTTTTTCCTTTTGAATCCATGTACTATGATTTTAACCTGAAAAGCTTAGAAACGCCAATGGGAACAAGCAGAGGGAAAACTGCTTACTCTGGCCATGTTTCTGCCGTGCTGCAATAAGGCTTCTTTCTATGGATTCGAATTAGTTTGCTACTATTTCCAAGTTTGCCATGTGGTTGAATGACAGTCACTGTAAAGATAACTGACAGAATGTTCAATTCAGAAACTCTCAACATCCAGAACACTCTGATGTTTACTTACAATGCACAAATATCTCCCAAGAGGAGGGATGTGACGATACCCCACATTTCCGTCTCTCTATGTATGTCTGAGTTAGTATGTCTGGAGAGTGCGGAATGTTGGACTGAGTGGGTGTGGCTGGTGATGCTGGGAAAGGGGAGGGGGAGGAGTATATATAGTGTGAGGGGAGTGGTTTGGATTATTTTACTGTCTTGGTTGGGAGAAGTTAGTTGTGTGGAAGATAGCTGTGTGTGATCTAGTCAGGAGTGTGTGTGAAGAGATTATTAGGATTTAGGATTATTAGTAAATTATTAGAAGTGTTAAGAATAGGCAGGTGTTAAATTGATTTGAAAGAACTGTTAACAACAATAAATGTTTTCTCTTATTTTTGCTACCACAAACCATGTATCAGCTTGGCTTTGTAACCTGCTCTATCAGTTTAATAAAGAAACACATATCATTACACCTTCAGCCAACATACTCACAGGAGAACCTTATTCAAAACCCTTAACACCCTTTCCCCCTCTGCTATAAGAGAAAAGTGGTGCATCTTTTACCCTTCCCTCAAGTATTTAAGTAGTGGTGCTTAGCCTGAAAAAAGTGTGCTCATCTAGGCCTAGTGTTTGAAGCTGTGGCATCACAAGGGACATGCAGCAATTCCATGACCAAAAGTTATCTGTGCTTCACAGATTTGTACGATAGGCACAACAACTGATATCAAGTCAACCACTTTTACTGATTTGCATGACTGAGTGAAATTTGCATTTCTTAGGCAAAGGAACAGATCTTTGAAGGCAAAGACTATGAACAGCCCTTTAATAAATGTGCTGTATTGACCTCAGCCAGTGCTCACTCCAACACAACATTGGGCGTCTAGAGATTTGGGCTTGGCTCAGTAGTCAATTATTATTTGAACTTGCTACAGACTCTTCATCTATCTTTGGTCCACTGAGTTTTTGTTATTACTTATGGTCAAACAAATAAACTTCTATTTTTTCTAAAACTCAGTGCAACAACAAACAAAAAAATCCTCCTTTGGGTGCAATTGCCCTGCCTTATTCATGGAATTTTTCAGGTCCCAGATACTGCCAACTTCAATTTGTAACCTTCCCAGACTCCAACCCCACAAAAAAATAACCACTAAGGGAAATAAATACAGAATAGCTGCACAATGCTTTTTGATAGATAGTGCTAAGAGGCCTCAAGCGGTGTGAGAGGGTGGAGGATGATTCCCCCATTATGCTAGGCTCTGGTATGCCTGGGATGGGGGTAGAGCCACCCTCACCACAACTCTTTGCCAGAGACAGGACGGGGAGGTCCCATGTCATACTCAAGTTTGGAATAGGCCGAGATTCAGCATGACATGGATTTCCTCTGAATTCTCTACAATTTGCGGTGAGCAAAGTGATATATTTGTGCCAGTGAGTGGATTTTTTGAGCCTTGCACAGCAAACTAAATGTCCCTTAACATTATGTGGTACATGAAGCAAGGCAGAAAATTGTATCCAATATTTTATAGAAATCTCTCTCTCTCTCTCTCTCTCTCTCTCTCTCTCTCTCTCTCCTCCTTCTCCTCCTGAGTTTTCTTGCACCACTAATACATTTACCTACCTGTCTGCCTGATTCCCCAAGGATCCGATGAATATAGCAAAAGCATTCACTTTGGGATTGATGGTCAAGGCTTGGGCAAATTCTGCCGGAGGGATGCCATATCGCTCAAGGTTTGCATCACTTAAGACTATGACGAAGTATTCATCTGCCTCTTCTTTTGCAATCTCCCGAATGGCATGCGCTGTGCCTTCCAGAGTGTGATCTCCGCTCATACAGAATTGAGAATGGGCATGCATTATCTGGGGAGCACAACAAAACCAACAAATGCAAGAGTCCCTTAGCTGACACATACAAAGGAGGAAAAACAAAGAGCATTGAAAGGCTAACAATTAACAAGGGAGGAAAACTAATATATGTGTGCATAGCTAGGTAGTCTGGTGAAAAATGTTGTGAAGGAATTATCTTCAGCCTTATTTTCAATTATCATGTTGGTATATACATGACAGGAGAATCATGATGTGATCTCCTGTTGAGGATGTGGTGAATCCTCCTCAAGATCTTAGAGATTAAGAGGTCCCCAAAGTTTTGGGGTCAGTGGGCACATTTGGAATTTTGACATAGTGTCATGGGTGCTCTCACAACATGCCTGCCATGGGAGGGGCTTGCCTATTGATAAAACGGCTGCAAGTGTCTAAGATTAAAAGCTATTTTGTGGTGCGAGCTTTCACGGACTGAAGTGTCATCTTCTTTTGAGAGATCCATATCTATTCCTACACACACACACAGGCACAGGTTTGCGGAGAAAAGCTATTAAATTCAAGAGATCTAGTAGGTCTCAATTAAACATTGGGACTGTTCACACAACACAACAGCCCACTGTGGGTTATTTAACCCATGGTAAGGCTGCTGTGTGTGTAGCTACCGTTTTGAACTGTCATATTGTGTGAACCAGATGAGCGTGAGTTATGTTCTGTTTTAGGGTTAAAAGATGATTATTTAACCCTCACATAACCCAATTTCACTGGTTTTGTATGACAAGACAACCCCCAAGCAGTGGTTGCATATGCAACTTGATGCCCACGACAAGCCGCAGCTTATCGTCAAAACCTGGTCATTCTGTACAAAACATAGATGTATATACAGAAGAACGATGACCATGCACAACCATAATAATTGGAGATAACACAATCTTCCTAGATTTGCTATGCTAATTAAATATATGCACCAGGAGGGAAATCTATATATTATAGGAGGGTAAAACAGGAAGGCATTTCATGAAAACATCTAATACGCTGGTGCAGATTTCTAAGTGCCCAAAGTTTTTCTTTCCTTTTTTTAAAGCAGCATGTTTATTTTCACACGGCTCTTCCTAGCTTCTCTTTCTAGTTTGCTCCTTCCTGGAAACAAGTCACTATAGATCTGTAGCGTCAGACTTAAACATTTCAATCAATAAAGTTTACCTTCAAAATCTCTAATCTTTGCTTATTGTTCTTTGGAACTTTGTCACTACGGACCAAGTCAATGTTGAAACCATCTCCTGAATGTCCAGTAATGTCGTACTGCATGGAAAAGATTTAAATAAAAATATTTAAGTAGCATCATCTTGGGAAGGCATCCATTATCGTAACTGCAGGAGCACAGATCACAGCTTGTACTTTTGATCTACCATTTCCCACACATGCTTAATATTGGTCAGCTCTTTTAAGCAAACTGTAACGACTTGCATGGGTACATTTGGCACAGCTCACAGAGGGATATCATGGGAAATTATTACACTATTCAACTGTCCAGTGTCTGGATTTCTCTCTTGCCATTTCTAGAACTTTAATTAATAAAGGAATAGTGGTATCTTCCATGTCAGTTTTACCTCATTTACATGTGAACAAACAAACAGGCAAAACAATAGCTAATATCTAATATGCTGGGATTTGCTGGAGAAGTGTCCAGCCAATTCAGAGTGATCCACAGCCTCACCTTCAGCAAGTGGAGCCTTAAAGAGAGAAAAGAAGGGGCAAACCAGGAAGCAGCAAGAATTATCTTTCTTCCTTGTGAAATTTTGCAACAAACCTTTCCCCCAGTAAAACGCCTGTCCTTGTTTGCAGTTTATTTAAAAACATTTTCATTTACTGTTTGTGTCTGGTATGTATTCATTATCTTTGCATGATACTGAAAAGGCAGGCAGTATTATTAGATAGATTTCTTGGACTCTAGCGCAAGTAAAATATGACTTGGTCAATGAAATAGTACCTAAATGGACATTTAAAAAGTTTCTGTATAAAGGAGTGAAGAAATTTACATGTTACTCTCTTACAAAACAGCAGAGAGTCCTAAGACTCACAGGTTAATTGTGTCACGAGTCTTTGTAGTCTAGAGCATACTTGCTATATGTAT
The DNA here is from genome assembly GCA_029215795.1 of Anniella stebbinsi. Classification (NCBI taxonomy): domain Eukaryota; kingdom Metazoa; phylum Chordata; class Lepidosauria; order Squamata; family Anniellidae; genus Anniella; species Anniella stebbinsi. The sequence goes on from JARDYH010000001.1 coordinate 177,933,137, forward strand.
AGAGACTGTAGAGGGAGAGAACTTTCAACGTATAGGCAAAATAATCAGGCCAGGCTGGGAAAAGTGGCTAAACATGATTTGAACCCTGGTCTGCTATGTTATGCTTACTGACCTCACTTCTATCATTTTGAAACTCTGATACTACAAAAATGTAACACAAACATTTTACAGGCAAAGTCCAATTGATTTTTGTATTCTACAATGCTTCCAATCACTGATGGTAAATTCTCTTCAGTTTTTTGAAGAAAAATAAATGCCCATTTCTTCCTATGGGTGAAAAGATATTGTCTATCTTCAGTTAAAGTGTTCTTATACTTTCTTCTAAAACACACACATATGCTGATATCCACTAAATTCTGGGTCAATTTAAAAATCACCTTAAATTTTTGCTCATAATTCTCAAAAGCTTCCATAACCATGCAAACCGCTTCCATAGAACGCTCCAATCGTCCATCAACTCCATTGAAACGGTACATGCTTCCGGAAACATCCACTACCAGGCGGAGACATTTGGGCTTCTCCTGAGGGCTCCCAAGCTTAAAGAGACAGATACAAGTAGTAAGGCTGATGGATTTAAATAAAAAGACACTTATGCACTCAGTTAAAACATAGACTGCAAAAAACGTTTGAATACAAATCAATATAAATACAGGAGTAGACTGGACAGAAGTGAACCCAATTAATTTTCAAAGAGCATATCCTGAATCACCATCTCAAGACCGTTGCATGCTGTAGACAGCAGTTCTACCTTGCTCTTCTTGCCACCTGCAACTTCCTTTGTTCATATTTAACATGGAGCTTGAGGAACAATTTTGTGGAAGTCGAAGGCTAGCCCTGTTTTGTGAATTGTACTTGGCCATAATACAGGCATTACGATCCTCTTAAAAGCGAGTCCTATGCTTTGCTTAGCCAATAGACAGACGGCTCCAACATTGGAGCCCTCTGTCTATCCAATGCCCTGGCTGGCAAAAGTGAGGCAGGGCAGGAGTAAGATGGAAGGAAGTGTTTACAGGTCCCCATCCTTCTGATTTTGATGTTTTAAGCTAGGCAGGTCTCTTGGTCCATCTAGTTTCCCTACCTTCCAGTGGGTGGGGACAAGTGTTAGAGAGGCTTCTGGATCTTGCGGATTCATGACTCTCTTTCCTCCTCTCCTCCTGCAGCACACACCACCTGCCACCCTCCCTGACCTCTTCCGAGATCTCTGTTGTGATCTCAGAACGAAGGGCCACCACAGAACTTTCTGTAGCAGCTGTATGTGTGTGAGATCCACAACTGGATTTCCTTCTCTGCACTTATAGCTCTGTCTGTGGACATGGAGGAGGAGATCTGCAGCACCCTATGGCCAGGGGATTGCTTTGTTAAAATGTAAATTGATAATAACACTTCAGTAGATTTTTCTAAATATCTCAAAAGAGCAAATTTCTGTTCTGTTCACTAGAACAAAAATCCAAGAAACATTCCACATATGGATACAGCAAAAGCTATGCTTTTGGAGGTAAATTTCTTCTTATTTTAATAAAAGAGATCTAAAATTTGTAATTGATTCCAAAACCAGCGAGGAATGTTCTTTGACATGCATTATGGGGATAAGTCAGCTTTGCATTGTAAAGCTTGTATGCTAATATTATAGCTTTTAAAATGTTTGAAATGGGATTCATACCACACTCAGACTATAAAGTGGATCATTTAAAAATGAAACATGTTTTAACATTTTCTGGCATGTTTCCTGGATCTGGAAAGGCATTTTATGACACATAAAACAAGAAGAGCCAGAATATGAATACCACGCTACTTATAGAGAGTATGGCAACTAGAAAAATGCTTAAAATTTTTGTTTAATTTAGCTGGATTCCAATTTCATTTTTACACTGAATCATCATTTGAGTATTTGTTTTGAATTCCCAGTGCAAAGACACAATTTTCACATTTCAGTTCTTTGCACTCATTATTTATGATTTATTTCAATCTGGACTGATCAGAGCAGATACAACAAGAGAATGAAATTTATCTGGGAACACGAAGCTTATCGGAAGCACTCTGGAATTAAATGGGCAGGAGTTATGGCCACTGACAGTAATCTAACACTGCACATGCGAATGGAGACCTTTATGGTCAGGAAAGTCTGCTGTGGGGCACAGAGCCAAAGAGAAGAGCCCAGTGCACAATACTCTACACTGTAGCCACTGAGCATAGGATTGACACAGGTTTGCTAATACTAGGTTTCCATACTGTTTGTCCTATTCAGAGGGCCAAATTAGAGGTGATCGCAGGAGAGCTACAATTAGATCCTCTGCTTTTTTCTTTTTCTTTTTGGAAAGTGCAATGCCAAGGACAAATAGCAGCTCTGAGAAGTGTAATTTCATGAGGACAATTTGGAGGAGGAGGGGGGATTACATTCCCCCAGGACTGCAGTCTCCATCAGATTCTCTTAAATAGCAGGAATTAAACTGTTTCAAAACAACAGGAGTTCCTACTGCAGGCCACATCAAAATCGCAACCCAAAAAAGTTGTCCTCAGTATACATCACAATGAAAAAATGGAAATGAATTCTGCATGAAAAGTTACTGAAATGCATAGTGGGAGTCACCATGTAATTCTGGAGCCCTGTATGAAGAATCTCCAGGCTGGCCACAACTGCCTCCCAGAAGTGGTAATGCTGCTGTGGAAGCCACAGTACCAGGCCTCGGAATGTCATGTTGGCTGGGCTCCATATTCCAGTTATTGGGGTGGCAGCAGCATTCAGAGCATCAGCCGTCTCTGCATAATGTAAGAGATATGCTCTGGCTTCCGGAGGAATACAATGGAGTCAGGATGAATAATGGGAGGGAGGTAAAGTCTTTGTATGAAGGCCAATTATTTAGTAAAATGCCAACAATTTTCATTTGCTGTTTTTAATTTTTCTTTTTACGGATTTATGCCTATGTGCACAGCTATGGAATCTATTTTAGATATGGAGTGGTATATAAATATTGTGAAATCATCATCATCAGATTGTATGCCAGAAAAATAGCTGATGCACAGATACACCATCAGTTTGTCACAGTTAACTTACTTGTGGGTCAAGTTCTCCCCGTCGCTTATAGATGGCTTTTTCACCCGTCAGACTGTCAATTATCTTGGCATCGTCTAGTTCTCCAACTGCCTGGTGTCTTAGCCACTGTCTCTCCTTCCCTTTGGCCTATGGGGGGGCAGGTGAGAGGGGAGAAAGAACACCATCCTTAAGGTGACCATCCCATTGTTTCTCAGCAATAGAATCCTTGAAAGTACCAAGAGGACTTTTGTGGCAAAGGAAAGAGCAAAGGAAGAACAACTTATGACATGAAAGACGTTCTTTTTCAGCATTCAGATTTGTGTATGTATGCAATTTCAAATATGAACCCTGAAGTGGTAGGTTTTAATCAAAAGTGATAAGATGGACGTCCAGGTTCTATATGACAATCCATGTTATTTCAGCAATCTGAAAATTAATGTTCAAAAGGTAACCTCCTGATTTAGTAAGCAAAGTTGTGGACTTGACATTTCTATAAATGGAGTATGCACAGCTGATGTAAAATGCACACATTTCTTGAGATGGTTGTTCTTTGAAGTGTTGGTGATTTACTACTTATTGGTAGACAAAAGGCAGAAAACAACAGAAGGCAAGGAAGTTTCAGCTTCGCTGAGCATGTGCTTAATTGGTCTTCTTATTATTTTCACTGACAAAGCTTTGAGACTGTCGGTGATGGGAAACTGTGGGTAGCAAGCTGCTATTAAACATTTTAATGAGGAACGTGATTCAGTATCAAACATGCATTTTATCATTTAAGATGCTGTTCAAGTGATGATGAGCTGTTAACATGGCACTCATAATCCAGCTGTCTTTGCATATCTGGCTATAAAAAAACAAAAACTGTGCCTCATGCCCTTATCCCAAAAGTGGTGGGAATAGTTGCTACAACAGTTTGAGCACCTTCTGTGCTTTGACTGATGGGCAAACTAGACAAGACGCCAGTCACACAATGAACCATTCGTCTTTTGCAAGTAAATGGAAAGCACAGGCTTCCTGAGCTAGATCAGGATCCTGGTGTGTGTGTGTGTGTTAGCTACCCAGAATATACCCAGGGATTCACAACCATATTTTGTTTTTGGCAAAACAGAGCTCTACCTGTATGTGGCACAAAACCATCAATTAAAGCTCAGTTAGGCTGCTGCTGACTATAATAATAATAATAATAATAATAATAATAATAATAATAATAATTGTATAGCTCTTTCAAGTGATCAAAGCACTTCACATGTATACATTAACTATAATCCTTGCAAAAACTCTATTATCCCTGAACTTGCAGATGGGAAGGGGACTGAGAAACCAAGGGCCATTTCCTGATTCGCAGCTCTTAGCCACTGAACCACACCTGATAAAGGGCCTAACAAGCAGGGTAGCACCGTTGCAATGGTCCCCGACCTTTTTGGGCCCATGGGCCCATTTGGAAATTTAAGAAACTGCTGTGGGCACTACCACAAAATAGCTCCCATAGTGGTTGTGGCTAGTCACACAATGGCTGCCGTGGGGGCCTGGCTAGACATAATTGAGCTAAAGAGGTGTGTTGAGGGGAGAGTCCCCGTGTTGGGGACCCCTGCTTTCAAGTATGTCATAATCAGTTTTAGCCTAGTCCTTGTTCTTTTCTTGGCATCTGCTCTGCCTTTGTTTAATTACAGTAAGGGAAATCTCTTCTGGCAGGCATATCCAATGGAATTTTAGAATGTTTTTAGGATGTTTTTAGGATGTTTTATTGCTATTTTAATAATGCGTACCATGTTTTTAATCAGTTTTATGTATTTTATCATATTTTATATTTACTGCTGCTCCCCACCTTGATCCAAACGGAGAGGCGGGAAATAAATAAATTTATTATTATTATTATTATTATTATTATCATCATCATAGCTTTTTTCTTCCTTTAGGAAGATTAATAGTGAGTATATTCAAAATGCTCTGTTGTATTATAAAATTGTATTTATCCTGCCCTGAGCCCCTGGTAGAAAAGGGAAATAGGAACATAATAAACAAACAAACGAGGAGAGAGGGCTGGGAGGGGGCGGGGTTCGGTGGAGAGGGCGTGGTTTGAGGCGAGAGGGAGGGACTTGGAGCTGGCCCTGTCGTTGCTGGCGCTGCGCTGATGGGGCCTCAGGCGGAGACTAGCGTGCTAGGACGGCGGAGCTCGCTTCGCTGAGGAGCCGGCACCGAGCCCGGGTTGGTTACAAGGGAAGTCCCGCCCGGGGTTGCCAGCCTCTGGAGCGCAGGGCTCCTCTCCTCCTCCTCTCCTCGGCTGGGCGGCGCTCGCCCTTCGCCCCTGTTGCCCGCTGGCGGCTCGCCTCAAGCTGACACACGCCGAGCAGATGTGAGCGAGCCTGGCCAGAGCTCTGCTGCAGCCGCTCCACAGACAGCTCGTTAGCAACAGTGTCCCGCCGCCCCGCCCCGCCCCGCCAGGTCCCAGCGGGGGAAATATGTGGCAGCCGGCAACCGAGAGACTGCAGCACTTTCAGACCATGTTGAAGACAAAGCTCAATGTCTTAACTCTTCGGAAGGAACCTCTCCCCACAGTAATCTTCCATGAGCCGGAAGCCATTGAGCTGTGTACCACAACTCCATTAATGAAGACTCGGGCACATGCTGGATGCAAGGTGTGTTTTGTACTTCATTCAAGTACAGAAGAAGGTGGAGTTCTGGAATTTTGTGGAATGTTTCATATATACTTATTTTACCCATGTGATAGTTAAGTATTTATTGATAACCCACCAGCCAAATGGATTTGTGATGTTCATTTTTGTCAATATATATCCAGTTCCATTTGAAAGAAGATTGCAAGTCTATGAAATAATCTGAAATCACAAAGATACATTGCTTTGGAAAGCATTTTAATTACTAGTAGAAGAGTCTACATGACAGAATACATTGGAGGAATCTGCAACATTGGTTGGCTTTATATTTTATGTAGTAATGCATTGTTTGAAGTATTCATGGAAGTATGAAATAACTTTTCAGTTGCCTCTTTGATACCATCAATACTGTAGAGGAAGCATATAGATGTTTTTTGGGGTGTTGTAGTGGTTTTAAATGTACAGATTGTGTGTATGTTGTATGTTTTTGCTGTTTTAATTTTTGTATATTGTTTTTAATTATTTTAATCCTATGTAAACCGCCCAGAGAGCTTCGGCTATGGGGCGATATATAAATGTAATAAATAAATAAATAAATAAATTTAAGAAGAAAGCCACTCAACAATGTAAATAGATATACCTAACTGATGATACCTAGGCCTACTTCTCACTGATGCAGAGCTGGTAAATCTGTGCCTGGCCTGTACCACTTTAGACTACAGATAGGGTCTGCCCCAGCCCCAAAAGAAGTTTTCTATGTGCTGGGAGGGGTTCTTTTGGTTTTGCTTGGAGGAGCCTTCACTGAACATCCCCCCACCTTCCCCAATCCCTCAATCTGAACAAGACACAAAAATATCACCTCAGTGAGAACTAGGCTCAAAATAATGAGATCAGTACCAGTTCCCCACTGGCTCCGATAGATCAAAGAAGCAGGTTGCTTAGTTCCAAGGCTGGGCTAGTCTTTTTCTTCTTTTTATGTTATAGGCAGCACAGAACGTCTGGTTCCTCAGTCAGACCGTTCTGCTACACATTTCCTAGGAAGACAATGCAACCGCAGGAAACAGAGCACACTGCACTTTTTCCTTGAACTTAAAACAACCTTTTGTTAGTCTAGAGGAAGACGGATGTACTTCCTTTACTGATAATGTGGCACGGGCTGCTTATGGGTCCCAGAGCAAACACAAGTCAGGACGCAACAGAGACTGTGATGCTGTGGGTGAGCCACAGTGGCCTTCCTCCTGGTCTAGGAGCTTGAATAATGCCCACCCACCCCATCTTCCCCAGCAGTCTGGAATGCAATGTTAGACACTTGGAGTCTTCATGCAAGAAATTTGTGCTTACAGCTGAAATACTTAAAATGCAATGCTTCATATAACAGTAACAAAATTATGTTGTTCCTAGTTTGATTAATAACAAGCAGGACATTTAACATAGAAGGGTTCTTTGCTTGCGACCCAGAATAAATATTTAGGGCGTTGTGCCAAAATAAGCTATGTCAAAGCACATTCTATCCTAAGATACAATGATGATCCAGGATTTGCATCAGCCCCTTCTATTCTATACAAAGTATGGCCACTTCACATTTTGAGAAAAGGATCTTATTCATGTTTTGCAAGTGTAAGATTATCATGAATCTCTTTGCATCCTTTCTGGCTCCTCCTCCTTTCAAACAGCAAAGTAGATGCCAAGAAACACCAATCACACCACAGGGAAATAGATGAAACTCTAATGTTAAAGCTAAACTCCAACTCAAATAAATTATATGCACTGGCGTAGTTGATGATGGTGGGGAGATGTAACTGAAAATTGTGGCAAAATTTATATGCACAGTGGACTCAACAAAAATCTGGAAATACAGACTGGAAAAATGGTGCTACTCCAGAACCCATTGATGTGCGAGGTGGGGCTGGCTTCCAAACCACCTCACAGCCCCTAAAAATGCAGGTTGCTTACCTGTAACTGTAGTTCTTCGAGTGGTCATCTGTGCAGTCACACATATGGGCTCGCACCGCTGCCGAGCTCCGTTCGGGAAACTTCTATTAGCTAGCTAGAGTTTTGGCGGGAACCCCTCCCCCCACCATCCTATCGCGCATGCTCTGGGTTCCCGCCTACCTCAGTTCCCTGAGACCGCGAGGCCTCGCACTAAGGTAAGTGGCAACAATATTCTTAGGTAACGAATAGCAGTATTCAAGCATGAGCGAAAAACCTCCTGTTCAACAAAAACAGCGTTGCCAAGAGGGGATGGCGGATGGGTTGTGTGACTGCACAGATGGCCACTCGAAGAACTACGGTTACAGGTAAGCAACCTGCATTTCTTCTTCATGGTCTCTGTGCATCACACATATGGGCGAATAATCAGCAAGACTTACCGGAGGTGGGTAGGCATGCTGGTGGATCAATGGCATATAGAAGAGAGGACAGCCCTTCCGAAAGAAGCGTCCCGTGCTGCTCTGATATCAAGCCTGTAATGCTTAACAAAAGTCAAGGCATTGGACCATGTTGCAGCCCTGCAGATATCAGGGATAGATGATCCATGTGAGAGGGCTGCAGAAGTGGCTTGTCCCCGCGTGGAGTGTGCTGTGAAAGAGTCGGGTGGCTCTTTACCAAGGACTTGTTAGGCAAGTACAATAGCGTCCACAATCCAACGGGAAAGGCGCTGTGTAGAAACTGCTAAACCTTTAGATTTTCCACCATAACATACAAACAGTTTTCGAGTCCTTCGCTAAGCCTCAGTTCTGGACTTATAGAAGGCTAGTGCACGACGTACATCCAGGGCGTGCAATGCAGAACATAAAGGGTCGTCTGAAACCTTAAAGAACGTAGGGAGAACAATGTCTTGGTTGACATGGAAACCAGTAGAAATCTTAGGAATAAAGGAAGGATCAGGGCATAGCACAACTTTATTAGCGAAAAACTGCAGGTACGGGGGGTCAACGAGCAGCGCCGCTAGCTCAGATGCTCGTCTCGCTGACGTTATTGCCACCAGAAAAACTGACTTTAAAGTAAGCAAGCGAAGATTAGTTGTTGCGAGTGGCTCAAAAGGCTTTTTTGTTAATGCCATGAGCACCACCGAAAGGCTCCATTGGGGAACCAAGGGACGTAACGAGGGGAACAGGTTGCGAAGACCTTTTAGAAAAACTTTAGTGACCGGATGGGTAAAAACTGAAAACCCGTCAATCAAACTGTGGTCCACAGAAATGGCAGCTAAATAAACCCTTATGGAAGAGGGCTTCAGCCCCGATGCGTGCAGGGAATATAGGAAGTCAATGACACCTGCTATGGGTCCCGTGTCACAGTGAAAACCTTTCTGGGATGCAAAACCTTGGTATCGCTTCCATTTTCTGGCATACGATGCCCTTGCAGAGGGCTTAGTGGATGCCTCAAAAATAGAGCGTAGGCCAGGCGGCATGGCTAAGTTTTGCCATCTGGTTGGATCCTCCACGCTGTGAGGTTCAGTGATTGGAGGTCCGGGTGTAGAACCATGCCCTTGGTTTTGGAGAGGAGGTTCGGGATCTTGGGAAGACGCCAAAACTGGTGATGCGCCAGGCGAAGAAGATGGGTGAACCAGGGTTGTCTTGGCCACCAGGGGGCAATCATGATGGCGTCCACCAGGTGTCTGTGCGCTCTCGCAACCGTCTGTGCGATTAGTGGGAAGGGGGGAAACATGTAGAGGAGGCCCTCGGACCAGTTCCACTGGAAGGCATCCCCCAGTGAGTTGTGCCCGATTCCTGCACGCGAGCAGAAGTTCTGGTAGACAGTGTTTGCAGGAGTTGCAAAAAGGTCTATGGAGGGCGTACCCCATCTGGCAAAAAGGAGGGGGAGAATATCCCGGGACAGCTCCAACTCGTGGGTGTTGCGAAACGTGCGACTGAGGGCGTCCGCTCTTTGATTGTCTATTCCTGCAATGTGTAGCGCAGAGAGGCAAATGTTTCTCGGAATAGTCCAATGAAGGATATCTAACGTAAGACTGAGGAGACAAGGGGAGCGAGTCCCTCCTTCCTTGTTTAGATACCACACTGCAGTGGTATTGTCTGATAGGATGCGGACATGGTGGCCGTATAAGTGGAGCTGAAAGGCATGGAAAGCTTGTTGCACTGCAAGAAGTTCTAGAAGATTGATGTGTAGGAGGCTCTCTGAACGTGACCACCTTCCTTGGATGCTGAGATCGTTCAAATGTGCTCCCCAGCCCTCTAAGGATGCGTCCGTCGTGATGGTGCGGGATGGTCCGGGATGGTGAAACGGCATTCCTTGCGACAGATGTCGTGGAGTGGACCACCAAAGGAGAGAGGAGTGAAAGTGATTCGGAATGGTAAGTAGGACTCTGCATGGGTTTTGGCCAGGCGAGTAGTGCTTGAGAAGGAGTTGTTGTAGTGGGCGCATATGTAGCCGGGCCCAACGCACTACAAACACTGCTGCGGCCATGAGGCCTAGTAAGCACAGAACTGTGAAGGCTGTGGTCCGGTTGAAGAACTGAAATCTTGTGGCGAGGTCTAGAATTGTGCGTCTTCGTTCCAGGGGCAGGTAGGCCCAGCCCACGGTGGAATCAAGGAGTACGCCTATGAATTGGATCCTTTGGGACAGTTGAAAGATTGACTTTTCTTTGTTTACTTGCAGGCCAAGGGAGGAAAGGAGAAAAGAGACTGCATGGACGTCTTTTACCGCTTGGATCCTGGATGGGGAGACTATTAACCAATCGTCCAGGTACGGGTATAATTCTATGTTTTGGGATCGCAGGTGGGCGCACACTGCCGCCATGCATTTCGTAAACACTCGTGGCGCAGTCTTTAGACTGAACGGGAGTACGGAGAATTGGAATGGTTGGTTTCCGATGAGGAAGCAGAGATACTTCCGATGAGAAGGGTGGATCATAATGTGGAAGTAGGCGTCCTTTAAGTCGATCAGGGTAAACCATCCGTTCCGCTTTAGCAGTGGCAAAACTTGTGATAGGGGCACCATGCGAAACTTCTTGGGCTTGATGTATTTGTTGAGGGCCCTGAGGTCCGTAATAGGTCGAAGGCCTCCGTCCTTCTTCGGCACCGTGAAGTAACGGGAGTAGAAGCCTGCTCGTAGATGGGAGAGCGGAACCCGTGTAATTGCGTTCTTTCCGAGGAGAGACGACGTCTCCTGAAGAAGTATGTCTGATGGTGGCGTAAACTTCACGGGGCCAAGAGGAGGGAGGTCTTGGAACTCTATGAGATAACCGTTGGCAATGATGTCGAGTACCCAACGGTCTGTGGTAATGGTTGACCACACTGACAGGAATGGTAAGAGTCTGTTGGCGGTGTTTACGAGTCTTATTGGAGGCGGAAGAAAGTCAAAGGCGCCGTTTTGATGCGGCGTCTTGCCTGCGGGGTTTGGTGAAACGATCGGATTGTTTCCTGGCCTGGTAGGATGACGAAGCTTGTATCGGTTGGTAGCGCTGGGAACGTTCCTGTTGTTGTCTAGGCTGGTAAGGAACGGGGCGATACCATTTACGAGACCAGTAAGGCAGCTGTTGTTGAGTAGGAAGCCCCATCTTCCGCGCCGTCATCTTAGCCTTATGAATCATGTCCATGGCCGAATCAGTGCTAGAATGGAAAAGCCCTTCGCCGTCAAAAGGCAGGTCTTCAATCCTGGATTTCGTTTCCTGAGGCAGGTTGGAGGATCTCAGCCAAGCATGGCGTCGTAGTGCAACCGCCCAACCAACGCCTTTGCAGAACAGTCAGTAAGATGACGCGATGTGGTTAGTTGCTGCTTGGAGAGTCTTATGGCCTCTGATTGGAAAACCCTTGCTAATTCTCTTTGGTCATCTGGGAGGTAATCCGTAAGCGTTGAGACCTTCTCCCAAAGGAAAAGCTGGTAATGCGCCATCATGGCGTTATAGTTTGCCACCTTAATGCCCAGGGATGCTGAAGAGTAGATGCGGCGCCCAAATGCATCCAGCTTTCTACCCTCCTTATCTGTTGGAGCAGAATGGCCTTTAGCAGTCTTGCCTTGGGAAGCTTCCACTACAATCGAGTTGGGCTTTGGGTGCCGAAAAAGAAAGGGAGCGTCAGCCTCCTGCACCTTGTATAGTGCGTCCAATCTCTTAGATGTGGTGCCCATGGTAGCAGGGTTAGGTCAAGACTACTGCACGGTTTTCAGGAGCGTAGGTACCATAGGTAAGACGGGCTGAGGAGACGGATCAGCGTACATGACATCAAAGATCTTGTCTTCCACCTCTTCCTATGGCTGCTGGAGCTCCATTCCTAAAGATTGTACCATGCGCAATAGCTGCTCCAAAAAACCACCAAGTTCCATCGAAGGAGAAGCCCTGTCGGAGGTTCCCACTCCCTCTGGGGGTGATGGCATCGAAGGCGCTGGAGACGGTACCGAAGAGGTATCCGATGCATAATCATCAATTGATGAAGGTGATGAAGCCGGTCGTTGGTCCGGTACCGATGGATGTACCGATGTCGAAGATGGACGTCGACGCCGAGGCTGGTCCTGGAAAGCAACCGCAAGATCAGATGCAGCCGAGGGAAGGGTGCGCGGGAGGCGCTTGCCTGTATAAGAGCGGTCGGAGTAGTCATCCCAGTTTCTAGAGCGGGACCTGGAGCGCGACCTGGAATGGTTGGCAGTTCTCTGAGACGTTCTCGATGCCGGCGAAGAAGGTCTAGATACCGAGGAGGGTGGGCCCCGAGGAGGCATCGATACCGGTGAAGAAGGTAAGATGGCAAATCCCTGCTGCTCGGTATCGAGGAAGTCGTGTTGCTCCATTGGTATTGTCTCCATAAGGTCGGCCTCGGAGGAACAATCCACCGGTATCGGTGACGGCATCAAGGCTCTCGGTGGCAAAGACGATGCTCGGAGCACAGCTGAAGGTAGACGCCGGGCTTTCTGCGGTACCGATGAAGGCGGTACTGGCGAAAAGGTCACCTGCGCCGAGGTAGGAGTGGCAGGTGTTGAGATCGGTATCGGCGGAGTCGATGCCAACGTCGGTACTGACGGCGGTACCGAAGATTTTGACTTCAGCGATTTCACCGATTTCGCTGGTTTAGACGACTTCATGGACTTATCCTTTGCTTTATCTTTGCGGGACTTCTGTGTAGCGGTTGCCAACGACGGCGAAGTGGCCTGTCTCGGAGGGTCCTTAGCCGCAACCCGCAAAGGGGGTGAGCTAGGCGATGCTGGGCATGAGCGATTTACTGGCACAGGCCTACGCTCCCCAGAAGTAGACCGGTCCGATTCCATTGTCGGGCGCGGTTTGTCGATAGCCGAAAGAGCCTTGCTCCAGAGTAGACTACGGAGATGGTCAGCTCGGTTCCGGCGAGTTTGGCAGGAAAAATTCATACAGTGGGAACAGGCGTCTACAATGTGGGTCTCTCCGAGACACAACAGGCATAAAGAATGTCCATCAGTTAGAGTCAATTTTGTCCGGCATTTCGAGCAGTGCTTGAAAAGCGCGGATTGCGCCATAAGCCGGCGAAGGCCAAAAATAGCCTAACTAACTAGAGAAAACTTTTTTAAAAAATATATATTTTCTTTGAACAATAACAGTAAAACTAGGAATAACTAAGCTAACTAACTCTATTTACACGTTCTTCACAGGTATTACCGTACAAACGGACGGAGGAAGTCTCCCGCGAGGCGATCAGTGAAGCGTGCGAAGAAGAACTGAGGTAGGCAGGAACCCGGAGCATGCGCGATAGGATGGTGGGGGGAGGGGTTCCCGCCAAAACTCTAGCTAGCTAATAGAAGTTTCCCGAACGGAGCTCGGCAGCTGCGCGAACCCATATGTGTGATGCACAGAGACCACGAAGAAGAACAAGCCACTAATCTGAATGAACTAAGATAAGTAACTGGATGAGAGAACTGGGAAGATTAGCTCTGAAGCTTTGCCTTTGTTTAGAGACCAAGCCCTGGCTTCTACAGAGACCTGCCTCTAGTCTCAAAACTGCAGTTACCACACATGCAGATCATCATCAGTGAACATGATTATAATAATTCATCCTTATTTTATGCAAACTACAGCTAGAACATTCCAAGTGGGAACCTTAGAAAAACTCTCAAAACACTTACAGAGATTGCCCTTTAAACCCTCGCACTCTTGGAGTACTCTGATGAAGATAAAAGGTTTCTCACGCAGAAAATTTGAAAAGAAATTGCTTTCCAGTCTGAAGCCCTTCAGTCGCATTGGACTACATGCTGGCTGGGAATTCCGGGAGGTGTAGTCCAACACATCTGAAGGGCACCAGTTTGAGAAGACTGCTTTAAGACTAAAATGCAGAAAAGGAAGTCCAGCTATTGGATTTGAAAGCCAATTATAGAAGAGAAGGTGTAGACATTTACCTGCAGATTATCCAGGATAACTCGGAGTAAGTGAACTTGCCGTCGAACAGCTCCAGAGAACCTTTCATATGTAGATGCATCATATTCACTCATCTGGATCTCCTTCAGTCTGAAGGAATGAGGAAAATTCCGAATAGAATGAATAATAGGCATTTTATGTGCTTCGCCAATTTCCCCCTCCATTATAGCACTGCTAGCAGGGACACAGAATTTCGTGTAAAAATACTAAAGGCAATCACATTTCTTTCAAAGTGCCCATTACATGAAGGAAAATATATAGCAGGTGGATATTTAATTTTAGTGCATTTAATTTTCTTGAAAACTGCTTAGAGATATTTTGAGGTGTGGTTAGTGGTACATAAATCTATTAAATAATAATCATAATAAAAAAATTAACCTCTGTTTAAAAGCCTTTTCACCCATCTCCCTGGCAGCTTTCTTCACCTCGTCAGGCACAGCATCTTTCTCAGCTTGAGAAACTTGGTACACTTTGTGACCAGCATCCAGTCGGTATGGGCCCCCTTTGCCACCCAAACCAGCAGAGTCTCTCCCACCTAGAAAAGACAATTTTGATTATGGATGGACAAGATGGCTTCCTTTGGCTGATACGCCAGCTGCGCCCCTTCCTAGAGTTGGAAGACCTAAAAATGGTAGTGCACGTGCTGGTAACTTCGAGGCTCAACTTCTGCAATGCACTGTACATAGGGCTGCCTCTAGTCCGGAAACTCCAACTAGTTCAAAATATGGCAGCCAGGTTGGTCATTGGTACACCTAGGGGTGACCATATCACACCAGCTATAAAATCACTTCACTGACTGCCAATTCATTTCCGGGCGAAGTACAAAGTGTTGGTTATTACCTTTAAAGCCCTACATGGTTTGGGTCCAGGTTACCTGCGGAATCGCCTTCTCCCATACAATCCGCCCCGCATGCTCAGGTCCTCTGGGAAGAATTTACTACAGTCGCCCAAGACTAGGCTGACAACAGTTACCCAGAGGACCTTCTCTTCTGCCGCTCCCAGACTGTGGAACGACCTGCCGGGAGAGGTCCTCCAATTTACAAGTCTTCAAGGATTGAAGAGAGCTATAAAGCCTGATCATTTCTGGCAGGCCTACCCAGTTGAATTTTAAGACTTTGTTGATTTTAATAATGTATTAATTTCATATGTTTTTAATCAGTTTATGTATTTTATTGTTGGTATTGATGTTGTTCCCCACCTCGATCCGGAGGGAGAGGCGAGTAAGAAATTATTATTATTATTATTATTATTATTATTATTATTATTATTCCTTAGCACACCACCTGAATGTTTGGATTTTTAAAATATATTTCAGAAAATAAAATAATATTTGATAACAAATTATTCACTCCATTTACACAGGCTTAGATTCTAATTTTCAGAGGACATAAGTTTATCCTATAGGCCCCGGGGAGTCTGTACAAATGTCATTCAAGTCCTCAAAACAAACCTATCAAGCTCATTGGTCCCAATACTGTTTCATGTCTCTTGCCTGTGGTTTTGGTCTGCTATAAAGTGCATGTCTCCCTACTTCTTGCACAGGGTGTTTTTTGGAGAACTGGTTTGATTAAGAGATTCAGTTATATTGGTCCATTCTGCTTCTACCAGACCGTTGCCTCACGCTTAGAGATCTTTGAATATGTATTTCTCTTGACAGGATCAACTGATGCCACATCTCTTTAAGGATAAAAGATCCATGAGTTAAATCAGTGAACACTTCAAGTAGCAATATGGAGAAGTCTAATTTAGTAAAGATACCATACATTTTCATTTAAATAATCATTTAGTTAGTAGGACAGGCAGGAGACATCAAGATCTTCATTCCCAACACATTTCTGTTTCATGATCTTTTGGGAATGGATTTGTCACCTGTTTTACAGACATAAATGCATCTGCGATGATTGTGTTGCTGTAAACCACTTGAGGTCACTAGGATTAGAATAGCATACATTTAAGGAAGGGTAATGTAATCCTGAGCAAAAGACAAAAATCAATTGTTCTGTTTCCACGATGGTCCCCAAAGAAGGAGCAGAACAAACAGGGAAGATGCTTTCATCTGAAGCAAATGGCTGGGGATTACACACTACATAATCAAGGGAATTTTGTATACCCTACCTACTTTGTCTTTGAGAACATTTCTAAAATGCACATGAGAATTAATATGAAGTCAGATCATAAGCACACAATGATTTTGTACCTGTTCCTCCAGCCCATGTATTCCCGCCAACATGTGGGGCATTATCTGGATCAATCTTCCCATGCTTTGGAGAGCTAACATCCATACCACTGTCTCTCTGGATAGTTATCTGTTGAGGCAAAAGACAAAATAAGTAGCAAATGATCGTTAGAGGTTAATCCGTCATGCCTTTTCAGTCGGGTTTCAGGCCTGGCATTGGTATGGAAACAGTCTTGGTCGTCGATTATGATGACCTATGTTGGGAGAAAGACAGGGGTAGTGTGACTCTGTTGATTCTCCTTGATCTCTCAGTGGCTTTCAATAGCATCGACCATGGTATCCTTCTGGGACAATTGGTTGAGTTGGGAGTGGGAGGCACTGCATTGCAGTGGTTCCGCTCCTACTTGATGGGTCAGCTCCGAAAGGTGGTGCTTGACATTGCTCGGCCCCGTGGATTCTACAGTACAGGGTTCTGCAGGGGTCAGTTTTGTCCCCCATGCTGTTCAATATCTACATGAAACCATTGGGTGTGGTCATCCGGAATTTTGGAGTGCGTTGTCATCAGTATGCTGATGACACTCAGCTCTATTTCTCCTTCTCATCTTCATCAGGTGAGTCTGCGCTTGCTGCAACAGTGGCCTGGATGAGGGCTAATGAACTGAAACGCAATCCAGACAAGACTGAGATGCTGTTAGTGGGTGGTTCTGCTGACCGGATGGAAGGTGTTCAACCTGTTCTGGATGGTGTTACACTCCCCCTGAAGGAGCAGGTTTGAAGCTTGGGGTTGTCCTAGAACCATCTCTGTCACTTGAGGCTCAGGTGGTCTCGTGGCACGGAGTGCCTTCTACGAATTTCGGTTGGTGGCCCAGCTACGCCCCTATCTGGACAGGGATAACCTGGCTTTAGTTGTCTATGCTCTAGTAACCTCCAAGTTAGATTACTGCAATGCACTCTACGTGCAGCTGCCTTTGAAGACGGTTGAGAAGCTGCAGCTTGTGCAAAATGGGGCAGCCAGATTGATAATGGGAACCAGAAGGTTTGAACATATAAGACAGACTCTGGCCCACTTGCATTGGCTGCCTGTACATTTCTGAGCCCGATTCAAGGTGCTGGTTCTAACCTATAAAGGCTTACATGGCTCAGGACCACAATACCTGATGGAATGCCTTTCCCAACACGAACTTACACGTGTACAACGTTCAATATCTAAAGTCCTTCTCCGGGTGCCTACTCTGAGGGAGGCCCGGAAGATGGCAACAAGGGAGAGGGCCTTCTCTGTAGTGCCCCCCAATTGTGGAATGATCTTCCCGATGAGGCCCGCCTGGCGCCAACATTGCTATCTTTTCAGTGCCAGGTTAAAACTTTTCTTTTTTCCCAGTCATTTAGCAATATGTGATGAGCTTCATTGATCCTGGATCTGTTTTTATTGTTGATTATAAAGCTGTTTATAGTTGTTTTAGAGGTATGTTTCTGTGTATGTTACATGTTTTTTGTGGTTTTAAATGTTGTATATTGTTTTAATCTTCTGTAAACAGCCCAGAGAGCTTCGTTATGGGGCAGTATAGAAATGTAACAAATAATAATAACAACAGCAGCATCTAGGCGTAGAAAAGAATTGACAGATTGGTATTCATTGGCCTAAAGGATCGATGATGCAATGAATCAAATAATAGGCTTCTTGGGAAGGAAAGGCCACTGCTATATCCACAGCACTGAAAGAGCATGTGCAAGTCAAAGCATATCTTGCAATGATCAAAGAAGGGCACCTGTTCTGATGACTAGAGTTCCTCAGGGAAATCCACAGAACAAAAGAATGAAACGAATTAATCTGAATATTTGTCAAAATATTATTTGTGCACACTAGCTTCTGAGAACAAATATGTCACACGTAAAGACTGAATTCAAAACAAAATGCATATAAAATATTGCTCTTGTGGATATACACAAGAATGCAATTTATAAAAATGCTATGACAAAGAATGAAATCAGAACTCTAACCTGTAATAAGTAGATTAATCATATTCATCCTTGCCCTGATAATTAATCAACTAAACATAAATTGTAAATTTAGCAGACCACTTTATTTGGGGTGAGGTTAACAACTGATAGAAACGTAACAGTAACAACACTTTACATCAATATTTCAATATATGCACTTTTTCTCTTCCCCTCCCATTCATTCAGAAAGCAGTGATATTAAAGAAAATCCCATATTTGCCATTTCACAACAGAGTAATTTCTGCAATGTATAATAATAAAAGAGGATGTCTCTCTCTCTCTCTCTCTTAACTGACCCCAGAATAGTTGGTATGTAATCTGTTTTTATGCTTTTTATAGTTTAAAATGTTGTATATCGGTTTTTAAAGTTCAATGTTTCAATCTTTGTAAACTGCCCAGAGAGCTTCGGCCATGGGGTGGTATATAAATGTAATAAATAATAATAATAATAATAATAATGCCATAGCTCCAAGACTGTGAAACCGGGACACCTGAAACTTGCTATGCATACCAAGGGGACCCTAGGGGTGAGCACTTTGGGCTATTTTTTTAATGCATTAATTAAATAAAATTAATTTAAATGTGCCTATGTGTTTGAAGCCTGCAGTACCATCTCTAGCCATTAGATGGCAGACCTTCCTAACGAACACAGAGCTTTGCAGCAGATATAGTTTGAAGCCTGAGGGGAGTATTCCAAGCGACAAAGTTATACAGCTGCCTCCTCTCCCTACTCTGGGACAGCTCTCCATCATGGGAATGGAATGGAGAGACTCCTCCTTCAGGGGACTACAGAAAAGCACCATGTCAGGGACCATGCCTAGGCATCCTAGTGGCTGTGGCTTCAACCAGATGGGGTGGGCACCATGTGTTCAACACTGAAAACAGTGTAACTTTGCTTGAAGCCTTTGCTGTATCAGACAAAAGTCTATTCCAACCCATACGAAGCCAGGTCCATTTAGTAGCATCCTTCATATAAAAATATGAAGAAAAAATAGTTGTGGTTGGGAACAATGTTTACTTCCATGATTGCAGTTTTACGGTTTGATCATGCAAAGTCAACAGAAAATGCTCCTAGGTGGCCTAAATTTGGTACTGCATACTGAAAATCCACAAGGAACAAAGCTGTCCAAAGTATACAATATGTAGCACCATCACAGCAGCATTATGTACATATACAGAAGGAGGTGATCTAGTAAAATGGTATAATTCTGAACTACACAACTTCAGACCAAGTATCTATCCAGTATGCCACATATTCCTTTAGTCACTACACCTCATCCTGAGGGCAATGTGGATAAACTGTTAATAGGTTACACATATCCAAGGAGTCTCAGACCTTTTGTGTGAAGATTTATGACAGGTGTAGCCAGTTTCTGTATCTTTTTGAGAGCACTCTATTCTTCAGATATGGAGGGTAAGGAGCTACAATAAAGTTGGAATCAGCTAGTAATGTGAGCACAAAGGTATGGAGAACGTATACTCAGATAGTAGGAAGCAATTGATGGGGAAGGGGGCTATAGACCGAATATGCTTCCTGATTATTTGGAATATGCAGGTTGCTTACCTGTAACCGTAGTTCTTCGAGTGGTCATCTGTGCATTCACACACTATGGGCTTGTGCCGGTGCCGAGCCTCTTCCGGGAAAAACTTCTATAGCCTAGACTTTTGGTGGGAACCCCTCCCCCCATCGTCCTATCGCGCATGCTCGGGTTCCTGCCTACCTCAGTTCTATGAGACCGAATTGCCTCGCGAACGAGATAGATGTAACAATAATAAAGAATCAACACAAAAGTACATTCGGCATGCACGATAGATGCTCCCTTTGACCAGGCAATGTCAGCGAGGCCAAGAGGAGACGGTGGGTGGGTTGTGTGAATGCACAGATGCATTCTCGAAGAACTATGGTTACAGGTAAGCAACCTGCATTTCTTCTTCGTGGTCTCCGTGCATCACACACTATGGGCGATGAACCAGCAACAACTTACCGGAGGAGGGTAGACTCGCTGGAACTTCACTGGAGGATCGAAGAAAGCACAGCACGCCCAAAGGTAGAGTCCTTCCTGGCGCTAACGTCCAACTTATAATGTGTGGCAAAAGTAGAGGCATTCGACCACATAGCCGCTTTGCACAGGTCCGGAATTGACACTCCCCGATCTAAGGCGGTGGAGGTGGATAGTGCCCTGGTGGAGTGTGCTTTCAAAGAGTCCAGTGCCTCCTTGCCAGATAGCTGATACTCCAGTGCGATAGTCTGGACTATCCAACGTGCAAATCTCTGAGCAGAAACAGGTTGGCCTTTTGTTTTTTCACCATAACAAACAAACAGATGGTCAGATTTGCAAAAACTAGCCGATCTAGACTTGTAAAAAGTTAGAGCACATTGTACATCCAGAGAGTGGAGCTTGGTGCTCAACGGGTCTGAGGATGTTTGAAAGAAAGTAGGTAGGACAATGTCTTGATTAACATGAAAAGGAGATACAACTTTCGGCAGAAAGGATGGGTCCGGCCTCAGGACCACCTTATCCCTAAAAAATTGAGTGTAAGGGGGGGTTAACGAGGAGCTCTGAACTTCTTCTTGCAGAAGTTATGGCAACTAAAAACGCAACTTTAAAGGTTAGTAGCCTAATATCAATTGTGGCCAGCGGTTCAAAGGGTTTCGTAGTCAGCGCTGTTAAAACAACTGATAAGCTCCATTGGGAATGACAGAACAAAGTGGAGGACGGATATTACGTAAATCTTTGAGGAAACACCTGGATAAAGGGTGTGAAAAAATCGAGCAATGGTGGACCAAATCGTGGTTAACAGAGATGGCCGCCAGATAAACTTTAATGGAAGTTGCCTTCAGCCCAACTTCATATAGAGAGTGCAAAAACAGAAGTACATCCTGGATGGGGCAGGACCTGGGGTCAAAGCCGTTAGAGGTCACAAAGCCCACAAACTTGCGCCATTTCCTGTCATAAGAGGTTCTCATAGTAGACTTTCTTGCTTCCCGTAGAATAGCTTTCACCGAAGGAGGGAGATCTAAGTCCTGCCATCTGGCCGGATTTGCCATGTGGTTAGTCGTAACTGTCGTAGGTCTGGATGTAAGACCAGCCCGTGGTTTTTGGACAGTAGATCTGATCTCAGTGGCAGGTGCCACAACTCGCCCTTCGTCAGGTTGAGTAGAGGGGTGAAACACGCTTGGCATGGCCACCATGGAGCTATTAGGATTGCATTCACTTGATAACTTGATATCCTTGTGACCACTTTTGACACCAACAGAAACGGGGGGAAGGCATAAAGTAGCCCCCTCCCCCAAGGCATATTGAAGGCATCCCCTAGAGAGGATTGGCCTATTCCCGCTCTCGAGCAGAAGGCGTCGCAAACAGCATTGTTCGGGGTTGCAAACAGGTCTATGAGTGGTTTCCCCCATCGGGCGAACAGATGTTGGAGCACTGCCGTGGATAATTCCCACTTGTGGGTGTCTTGAAACTGACGACTGAGAGTATCCGCCTGAGTATTGTCCGTTCCTGCTATATGGATGGCTGAAAGACGGATCTCTTGACTGATGGCCCAGTACAGAATCTCCAAGGTCAAATGAAGGAGAGGAGGGGATCGGGTGCCTCCTTCCTTGTTGAGGTACCACACAACTGTGGTATTTTCTGAAACGACCCGAACATGATGACCCCTGAGATGCATTTTGAAAGCACATAGTGCCTTCTGCACTGCTAGAAGCTCTAAATGCAGGTTGCTTACCTGTAACCGTAGTTCTTCGAGTGGTCATCTGTGCAGTCACACATATGGGCTCGCGCCGACGCCGAGCCCGCTTCAGGAAACTTCTTTAGCTAGCTTAGATTTTAGGTGGGAACCCCTCCCCCCACCGTCCTACCGCGCATGCTCTGGGTTCCTGCTTACCTCAGTTCTCTGAGACCGCTTGGTCTCGTGACCAAGGCAACTAAATGGAATATAAAAATGTAAGAGCATAAAATGAGAAATTGGTTAAATTATGAGCGTGCTCGGAATCATCTTGACAATAACAAAAGCGATCCCAAGAGAGGACGGTGGGAGGGTTGTGTGACTGCACAGATGACCACTCGAAGAACTACGGTTACAGGTAAGCAACCTGCATTTCTTCTTCGTGGTCTCTGTGCATCACACATATGGGCGAATAACAAGCAAACTCACCGGAGGAGGGTAGGCACACTGGTCATTCATTGGCATATTGATGAGAGTACTGCCCTGCCGAAGGAGCAGTCCCGTCTCGCCCTCACGTCCAACTTGTAATGCTTGATAAAAGTAGAGACATTAGACCAGGTTGCAGCTTTACACAGGTCAGGAACCGAGACTCCACGTAGAATCGCGGTGGAGGTGGCTTGTCCTCTCGTAGAGTGTGCTGTAACTGAGAGCGGGGGCTCCTTGCCAACTATCTGGTAGGCTAACTTAATAGCCTCTACAATGCAATTGGACAAGCGCTGTGGGGAAACAGGTAAACCTTTGTTCTTTCCTCCATAGCAGACAAACAGTTGTCGGGACTTGCGATACGCTTCAGATCTTGACTTATAGAAAGCTAAAGCCCTTCTAACATCTAGGGCATGTAACGTAGAACATAAAGGGTCTGACGAAGCCTGGAAAAAGGTTGGCAAAACAATGTCCTGATTGACATGAAAATTGGAGATAACTTTAGGAGTAAATGACGGGCCAGTTCGCAACACAACTTTGTCATGAAAGAACTGGGTGTAAGGCGGGTCTACAACTAAGGCAGCAAGCTCAGATGCCCGTCTAGCTGACGTGATAGCTACTAGAAAAATTGTTTTCAATGTCAGCAGACGAATGATAGTAGTAGCCAGGGGTTCAAATGGTTTAGCGGTTAACGCGCTTAAAACTATAGACAAGCTCCACTGGGGAATCGGGGAGCGAAATGGAGGGAATGTATTACGTAGGCCTTTTAGAAAAGTCTTAGAAAGTGGGTGTGTAAATACAGAAAAACCATCCACCAAGTCGTGGTTTACTGAGATGGCGGCTAAGTAAGCCCTGATAGATGTGGCCTTTAGGCCAGAGGCATGTAGGGAGTAAAGAAATTTAACTACTCCTACGATGGACCCTGATTGATGATCGAAGCCATTGTCTAGAGCAAATTGTTGAAAACTTTCCCACTTTCTGTTATACTACAGTCTAGTGGAGGGTTTCCTGGCTGCCTCTAAAATGGACTTGATCTCTGGTGGGATAACTAGGCTCTGCCATCTGGTTGGATTCTCCATGCCATGAGTTTCAGGGTTTGGAGGTCAGGGTGAAGGATTTTGCCATTGTTCCTGAGCAGTAAGTCCAGCGTGGTGGGAAGGCGCCAAGTCTGGTAGTTTGCCAGACGAAGGAGCGGGGCAAACCACGGTTGTCTGGGCCACCACGGGGCTATCAATATAGCATTCGCTTGGTATTGGAGAAGTCTTGTCACGACCTGACCGATTAGAGGGAAGGGAGGAAACATGTAAACCAGACCATGGGTCCAATCCCATGTGAAGGCATCCCCGAGGAAGGCGGTGCCTATACCCGCCCTGGAGCAATAGGCATGACAGACAGCATTGGTTTGTGTTGCGAAGAGATCTATGTCTGGATTGCCCCATCCTCGGAGACAACTCCCACTCGTGTGTGTCTCTGAAAGTTCAGCTGAGGGTATCTGCCCGTACATTGTCTGTGCCTGCGATGTGGAGAGCTGAAAGGTGGATTCGCCTTGGGATCGCCCAAAGTAGGATGTCCATGGTTAGTCACAGGACAGGAGGAGAGCGAGTTCCTCCTTCCTTGTTCAAATACCAGACGACAGCGGTATTGTCTGAGAGAATTTGAACACGGTGACCTTGCAGGTAAGTCTGGAATGCGTGTAGTGCTCTTTTCACTGTGAGGAGTTCTGAAGGTGACCATCTTCCTTGGATAACTAGGTCGCCGCAATGGGCGCCCCAGCCCCTCAGGGATGCAAAGTATAAAGTGTTGGTTATTACCTTTAAAGCCCTACATGGTTTGGGCCCAGGCTACCTACGGGATTGTCTTCTCCTGTACAATCCGCCCCGCACTCTTAGGTCCTCTGGGAAGAACGTACTCAAGCCAGACAGAACTAGGCTGGCGAGTGTTACCCAGAGGACCTTCTCTTCCATGGCTCCCAGACTATGGAATGGTCTGCCGGAGGAGGTTAGACAAATTAGCAGTCTTCATGAATTTAAGGGAGTCATGAAGACTGTTCTCTTCCGGCAGGCCTATCCGGATGAATTTTAAAATGTTTTAATGATGGAGAGGCGGGTAAGAAATAAATTGTTGTTATTATTATTATTATTATTATTATTATTATTATTATTATGTGTTTTCTCTTGTTTTTAATTTTTAAAAAACTTTGTGATGCTTGTATTTTGCATTGTGTTCCCCGCCTTGATCCGTAGGGAGAGGCGGGTTATAAATAATTATTATTATTATATTATTATTATTATCTGTAGTGACCCTGTGAGACGGTGTTCAACTCAGAAATGGCATTCCTTGCGAAATGCTGTCGAGGGTGGACCACCAGGTCAGAGAGGTTTGTACTGACGGGGATATGGTAAGCATGACCCTGTGTGGATTCATAGTGGGGGCGGACCCCCGCAGCTGAAGTTGTTGGAGCGGACGCATATGCAGCCTTGCCCATCGAACCACAAAAACCGATGCTGCCATGAGGTCCAATAGCCTTAGGATGGTGAAGGCTGACACTCGGTGCGTGCGTTGCAATCGAAGGGAGAGATCGCAGATGGCAAATGCTCTGTCTTGTGGCAGGAACGCTCTCCCTACCGTCGAGTCCAGTTGGACTCCTATGAACTGGATAATCTGGGACAGTTGAAAAATGGACTTTTCTGTATTTATTTGCAGGCCCAGAGAATGGAGGATCGAACTCACCGACTCTAGATCCCTCAGGGCTTGGGACCTGGATGGGGATACTATCAACCAATCGTCGAGGTACAGGTACAGTTCTATGTCCAAGGAACGTAGGTGCGCGCACACTGCTCCCATGCATTTTGGGGGGCAGTCTTTAGGCCAAATGGGAGGACGGAGAACAGATAAGTGCGGTGTCCTATCACAAATCTGAGAAATCTTCGATGGGAAGGATGGATTGCAATATGAAAATAAGCATCTTTCAAGTCTATCAAAGTAAACCACTGACCCTTGCTTAGCAGAGGCAGAATGATCGCAAGCGTGACCATGCGGAACTTTTGTGTTTTGATGAACTTGTTGAGGTGCCTGAGATCCATAATAGGGCGAAGGCCCCCGTCCCTTTTTGGGACCATAAAGTACTAAGAATAAAACCCCGTTCGTAGATGTGACCACGGGACTCTCGTGATTGCTCCTTTTTGCAGGAGAGACTTTGTCTCCTGAGCCAAGATTGGTGATGGAGGAGTTATCCTTACAGTGCCAACAGGAGGGAGGGCTTGAAGCTCTATTTTGTAGCTGTTGGTGATAATGTCCAAGACCCAGGGGTCCATAGTGATGGAGGCCCAAACCTGATGAAATTGCTGAAGAATGTTGCCAAATGTTCGTAGCCTTAGAGGGGCTTGGGCAAAGTCAAAGCCGACATTTCGGGGTAGTGTCCTGCTGGCTGTGGGATTGTCTGAACCATGAAGCAGGTTTCTTCTGTTGGTAAGAAGAGGTAGCTTGAGGCACCTGATAACGTGGAGCGCAGTCCTGTGATTGCGTTGGTTGATATGGCAACGGGCAGTACGGGGGCGGTATGACTGCTGCGGAGGGGGGTTGAATCCCATCTTTCGCGCTGTCATCTTAGCCTTGTGGATTGTGTCCATAGTCGTGTCAGTGGTGGAATTAAAAAGTCCCTCTCCATCGAAGGGGAGGTCTTCAATTCGAGTCCTTGTCTCCTGCATGGCACCCACCATGGCCTTTGCAGCACAGTCAGTCTGGTGGCAAGATGTTGTGAGTTCCTGCTTGGAGAGATGAACTGCTTCTGCATGAAAAACTCTTGCCAGCTCACGTTGGTCCTCTGGCAGGTAATTCATGAGGGAAGACATCTTCTCCCAAAGGAAGAGCTGATACCGAGCCATCATGGCCTGGTAGTTTGCCACTTTTATCCCTAAAACCGCTGAAGAGTAGATCCGGCATCCAAAAGAGTCCAATTTACAACCCTCCTTGTCAGTTGCAGCTGAATGGCTTTTGTTGGACTTTCCTTGTGAGGCCTCGACGATGATAGAGTTTGGTTTCGGATGAACGAAGAGGAATGGTGCATCAGACTCTTTCACCTAATACAGAGCGTCCAGGCGTTTTGATGTTGGTCCCATGGTGGAAGGGTTGCTCCAGGATTGCTGGACAGTCTTCAGTAAGGTGGGTACCATGGGAAGAGTAAGCTGAGGTGATGGATCTGCGTACATGATGTCAAAGATTCGATCCTCCATGCTCTCCTGGGGCTGCTGATGCTCGATACCGAGCGACTGAGCCATGTGCAGCATTTGCTCCGAAAAATTTCCAAGTTCCATGGATGGTGATGCCCGGTCAGCAGTACTGACACCATCGGTAGGGGACGGTACCGATGGTGATGCTACCGAGGACAAGTCGGATGCATAGTCCTCCACCGACTGAGGTGAGGAAGGAGTAGGCACCTCGAGTGGACGTTCCGGTACCGAGGACCTCCGAGGTGGGGCCGTCACAATAGCAGCCGGTGGTTGACGCGGCGATATCGGTGGCACAGGCAAGTGATTGTCCAACAATCGTTCTCCAGTATAGGGATCGAAGGCATATCGGTAGCAAGATGTGTCTCAATACCGAGGTGGCAAGTTGGAGCGTGAAGAATGCGCCAAACTCTCAGCATATCTATCCCAGTCATGGGAATGAGAGCGAGAGCGAGAGTGGCGACAAGTGGAGCCACAATGAGAGGTCCTAGACATTGGAGATCGGTAGTGCACGGAGCCGTCCCCTTCGTGTTGCTCGATGAGATCCTGCTCGAGAAACTCAACATCAGAAGCAGCCTCCCCTGTCGGTGGTAGCGGCATCGATACCGAGGCGAGGGGCGGCAACATCGGTACTGACGTGGTTGTAGGCGTCGGTACCGAGGCGAGAGGCAGCAGCATTGGTACCGAGGTGGTCGCAAGCTGCGGAGACACTGAGGCGAAGGTGAGTGGGATAAAACACCTGTCGGTACTGAGACCGTCGGTATCGGCGACGGTTGCGTATAAGCTAATGCAGCTGGCGAGGGAGTCAGTGAAGCCGGTGTCGATGTAGAATGCGACTGAATCGGTACCGATGTCGGTACCGATGTGGTCTGTACCGAGGATTTTTGAGACTTGTGATTCATTTTTAGAGGTTTTGACGACTTGTCTCGAGGTTTAGCCTTTGTTTTTTTTTGACATCCTGCTCTCATCCCGAGGAAGCTTTGCAACTTTTTTCGGGTGTTTCTTAGCTGCGACCTCAATGGAGGGCGAGCTAGGCATTGCTGGGCTCGAGCGATTTACTAGCAATGGCCCACGCTCCCCAGAAGTAGAGGCTGTCGACTCCATAGCCGCTGGTTGGGGCGAATCTACTGCCTCCAGTGCTTTTTTCCAGAGGAGGCTCCTCAAGCGATCTGCCTAGTTACGTCTTGCCTGCCTGGAAAAGCTTATGCAGTGAGCACAGGCCTCAACAATATGGGATTCCTCCAAGCAAATTAAACACAACGAGTGCCCGTCCGTGAGGGCGAGTTTTGCCCGGCACCTCGAACAGGTTTTGAAGAGCGTGTTCTGCGCCATAAGATGGGGCAGGCCTGGCCTTAGCAGCTATAACTATTCTTAAAGAGAAATATTACTAATAAAAATATATATATTTTTTTGTTTTGGTAGAAACGATATTACTAACGATATAACTAACAATATAAACTAGAACTATCTAAGCTAACTACGGAAAATTCTCTTCACAGAGGAAAAATACGAATGGTCGTAAGGACGAATTCTCCCGCGATGCGATCAGTGCAGTGGTCAAAGAAGAACTGAGGTAAGCGGGAACCCAGAGCATGCGCGGTAGGATGGTGGGGGGAGGGGTTCCCGCCTAAAATCTAAGCTAGCTAAAGAAGTTTCCCGAAGCGGGCTTGGCGTCGGCGCGAGCCCATATGTGTGATGCACAGAGACCATGAAGAAGAACATATTTATATGGAAGGTCTTTTCCCTGGGCTTCCATTTTCCTTGAATCACCAGGTGATCGCAGTGCGCTCCCCATCCCAACAGGGACGTGTCTGACGTGAGGATGCGAGTAGGGCCGGGGTCTACGAAGGGAAGACCGTTCCTTAGGTTTCGTAAGAATGTCCACCATCTGAGAGCGGGATGCATGTCTTGAGGTATGACAAGCCTGACCGTAATAGGATTCAGGTATGGATCGTAGTTGTCTAGAATAAATTGCTGCAAAGGTCTCATGCGCATCCTTGCCCATCTGACCACATACACCGACGAGGCCATGAGTCCCAACAGCCTTAGTAGGGTGAGAGCTGTGACCTGCCTGGAGTCCAAGATATGCAGAGAGAGTTGTTGGATCGCAAAGGCCCTGTCCTGTGGCAGGAAAGCCTTTCCCAGAGGGGAGTGTAGGAGGACCCCAATGAATTGGATGGACTGAGTAGGTATGAGCACTGACTTTTCCATGTTTATTAATAATCCCAGTTTTGTCAGGAGATTCTTTGTCGTCGTGACATCTTTTTCCGCTTGGGACCGAGAAGGGGATACAATCAGCCAGTTGTCCAAGTACGGGTAGATCTCTATGCCGACGGTCCATAGAAAAGCGCAGATTGCACTCATGCATTTTGTAAATACTCTGGGAGCTGTCTTGAGTCCGAAAGGGAGGACCGAGAACTGATAGGCGTGTGGGCCGATCATGAACCTGAGGAACTTCTGATGCGAATGGCAGATGGCGATATGAAACTAAGCATCCTTCAGATCTATAAGGGTGAACCATAGATTTCGCTTTAGCAGCGGAAGGATTAACGCCAATGTGATCATACGGAATTTTTTGGTTGGAATGAATTTGTTGAGGTTCCTCAGGTCCATGATGGGGCGGAGGCCGCCATCCCATTTGGGGACTGTGAAGTACTGGGAATAGAAGCCTATTGATAAGTCTGAATATGGGACTGGCGTAATAGCTCCCTTCTGGAGAAGGTTGGCCACTTCCTGCAGTAGTACGTCGGATGGTGGCGTAACTTTGACCGGGCCGGTAGGTGGATGAGAGGCAAATTCTATTCGGTATCCGTGTTTGATGATATTTAAAACCCATTTGTCTGATGTGATCTCTTCCCAATACTCGTGGAAATTTGTTAGACTGTTGCCAAATTGGAAGAGTAGGGGAAGAGTGACTTGGGTGGAATCAAAGGTGCTGCTTTTGAGTGGGGTCAGGCCTGCTACGCTGTGAGCGGAAGCAACCCTGCTGATAACTCTTTTTATGCTGGGAAGAGAGTTGTGGCGCCGGTTGTTGGTAATGTTGTTGCCGGTTGATAAATTGACATGGAAGGTACGGCTGCTGACGTACCCACCTACGTGGACGGTAAGACTGAGAGGTCGTGGCTGGGTAAAAACTCATCTTCTTTGCCGTTGTCTTAGCTTTTTGGATCGTATCCTTCGCAGTATCTGTTGTAGCGTGGAACAACCCCTCGCCATCAAAAGGAAGGTCTTCAATCCTGGCCTTAGATTCCTGCGGTAAGTTAGAGGATCGGAGCCACTCGTGTCGTCTTAGAGCGACTGCTCCTATCATGACCTTGGAGAGACAGTCCATCTGATGCCTGGAAGTTGTCAGCTCCTGTTTTGCCAAATGGGAGGCTTCTGTTTGGAAGACCTGCGCCAGATCCCTCTTGTCGTCCGGTAGGTAAGTGATGAGGGAAGACATCTTGTCCCACAGGAAAAGCTGGTATCTGGCCATCATGGCCTGATAATTTGCCACTTTCATCAATAACGCAGTGGAAGAATAAATTCTTTGCCCAAAGGTGTCCAGTTTCCTGCCTTCCTTATCCGTAGGTGCGGAATGGGACTTTGAAGACTTCCCCTGAGCAGACTCGACGATAATAGAATTAGGTTTTGAGTGTGTGAACAAGAAACCAGCATCTTTCTCCTGGATTTTATAGAGGGCGTCCAAGCGCTTCGATATGGCCCCTACGGTGGACGGGTTCTTCCAGGACTCCTGCGCAGTTTGTAACAAGGTGGGGATCAATGGTATGGCCAAAGGAGCTGAAGAGTCTGTATACATGACATCGAAGATGGAATCAATGCATTTTTCCTCGGGTTGTTGGTGTTCGACTCCTAATGATTGCGCCATGCGCAGCATCTGCTCCGTAAAGCTCCCTGTTTCTACGGAAGGGGAAGCTCGCTTTTTTGTTCCCACAGCATCGTCAGGAGAGGGAACTGAGGGCGGAGCGGTATCTGTGGAAGATGAGTCCGAAACATAGTCCTCCACGGACTGAGAAGAAGGCGTAGGAAGCTCGGTGACCTGCATTGGTACCGGTAGCGGTGTCGGCATCGGTGGGTCCAGGGGCGGAACCAAGACCGTGGCCGAGGGCGGATATCTCGGAGGTATCGGAGGTACAAACACCTCGTCGTCCCTCAGTCGTTTCCCGGTGTATGGGTCAAAGACGTAGCGGGATAGGTTTGGCGTATCAGTTCTTGCTCGGGATCGGTTGGAATTCTCTCCAGGCAGGTTCAAAAGGGATGCCCAAGAGTGCGTCGACCGGTCGGAGTAGTGATCCCACTCTCTTGAAGGGGTGGGCGAGCGCGAGCGGTAGCGACGGTCTTCGGAACCGCATCGAGATCCCGGAACGGGCGACGGTACCGAGCGAGGTGACGCGTCAGGCGATAGCGGGCTAAAGGCGTGTCCCTCTGACAACGGTCGAGGTGAGCCCAGAGCCAGGTGTATCGATTCCGAGATGCTTGTCCGGAAGGGCGAGGGAGAGGATCTCTCTTCCCGGCGAGAAAACGAAGGCCGGTGCCAGTTCGGTACTGAGAATGACGCCGAGGGCAACAATATCGGTGGCACCATCGGTACCACAGCCAAAGTAGCGCAGGGCGGTGTCGGCCGAGCAATCGTCAGCGAGATAGATGCCGATGGAGATGGTACGGGCCATGCCATCGGTACCAGAGAGCACATCGGTACCGAGGCAGGTCTCGATGGCAGCGGTACCGAAGAGTCTAATTTCACCGTCGAGCGACTCTTAGGAACTTTTTCAGTTCTTTCGGCGTGTTTATTCTTCGCCTTTTTCTTGCGACGAGACTCCTCATGAGTCATCGTTGTCTTTTTAGGCTTCTTTGCCTTAACTCCAGTGGCCGCCGGAGTTGGCTCGGGCGAATCTGGGCGAGCCCACGATTTACTCAATGGAGTCTTCGTCTCAATGGTGGCCATCTTAGCGGGGGCTGGTCGTGATGGTACATCCACTGCCTCTAACGCTTTCTTCCAGAGTAGCGCCCGTAATCTGTCCACCCTGTTCTTCCGAGTTTGGCGGGAGAAACTCATGCAATGAGCACAAGCCTCCACGACGTGCGACTCCCCGAGGCAGAGGAGACACCGGGAGTGCCCGTCCGATAGAGTCAGTTTGGCCCGGCCCGTGCAGGCTTTAAACAAGGCCGATTGTGCCATAAGGCCCCCTCTAGCTAATATCTTAAAAAGAATTAAAAGAAATGTGTTTTTTTTTTACCTAAAAAACAGAAAAAAACAAGACACGACTACAACAAAGGAAAGTCTAAGCAAATACAATGAACAAGAATAGAAATACGAACAGTTGTTCTAAGAGAAGTCTCCCACGAGGCAAACAGCACAGCAGTCGAAAAAGAACTGAGATAGGTGGGAACCCGAGCATGCACGATAGGACAGTGGGGGGAGGGGTTCCCGCCAAAAGTCTAGGCTATAGAAGTTTTTCCCGGAAGAGGCTCGGCACCGGCACGAGCCCATAGTGTGTGATGCACAGAGACCACGAAGAAGAACTTGACACTTATTTATTTATTTATTTGTGGCATTAATATACTGCTGAGTATAATAAAATCCCCCAGTGGTTCACAATATTAAAATAAATTATTAAAAACACCACATTAAAACACAGCATTAAAAACACTTCCAAGGACAGTAAAAAAAATCAAGGAGCAGTAAAATGGAGCGGCATAATTAATTGACTTACAGCCGACGTGAACAAGTGTGTTTTCAGGAGGCGTTGAAAAGATGTCACATTTTCTGCCTCCCGAATTAATGAGGGAGGGTTTTCCAGATGGTGGGTGCCACTACATTTCCAAGTGATAGCAGTGGTAGAGAGTAAGCAGAATACTGGCTATACATAAAACTGCTTTTGTATTCTTTGTCCTAAATGAGGGTCCCTTCAATAGAAGCCACCTGTCCAGCATGTGCTTCAAATGGTTCCATGACAGGAGAGCTCTGACTCCCTGCCCAGTGAAGTCCTCCTGATGCACAAGCCTCCCTCCTAGCACGTTGCTAATATTGTGCTAAAAACGAAGAGGTGAGTTGTACAAGATGCTATTATATGAGAACGCTGGAGCTTTTTGTTACTTTGTGCAAACCAAAAGCTACTTCATATACTTCACAACATACTCTATGTGTGATCGGGAAGGAGCCTGATGGACTTGTACCTCTTATTTTTGACTCCTTGTGTAGCATCTGGAGGATTCTTATTTTCTTCTCAGCGAGATGCTTGAGTTTCAGCTCATGCATCTCATTGCAGAGGGACATGCGTAGATCCTTCCTTCAGATGTTACAGAAGAAATACAAAAACATGGCCATATGGTACAACATCTGACACTAGAATATGCCCAATTCTCCTGGGTTAATGCAATTCAGGGAAAATATTAGTAATGCAGACAAATTCTTTTTGGGGAAGCTTGTCTGATACTACCAATCTTTTCACCGTTCAATTCCTGAGTACCTTCTTCCAATCCCTAGGGTTCTGCAGATCAGTTTGAAAACCTAATGGCTCCAGGGGGTATATACCACTCTGTGTTCCATGTACTAATATTTGACCAATAGATGGTGCTGATGTTTCTCTGTTGATAATGAGACCAGATGGCAATGGCAGAGCAATAAACACCACAAACAGGCTAGGAGCCTTTTTTTCTCATGACCTATGGAAGACATTTGATGACTGCGGTAGCAAGCGCATGTCAGCAGTTGCACAAGGTTCTGTAAACATAAAATATCTTGCGAAAAGGGAGTTTGGCACAGAAAAGATTACCCAGTAAAAGCAACTTTGTTTCCTGCTTCCTGTTTCTAGGATTATCCCATTAGGTGTAAATGATTATTAGGGTAGAAGTTCAAGATTAAGGAAAAACAATTATCTTTCTAGAAAGTGCGCACTGGAAAATTAAGATGTGTTGGAATAATTGGAATTGCAGCTTGTTGC
The DNA here is from genome assembly GCA_029215795.1 of Anniella stebbinsi. Classification (NCBI taxonomy): domain Eukaryota; kingdom Metazoa; phylum Chordata; class Lepidosauria; order Squamata; family Anniellidae; genus Anniella; species Anniella stebbinsi. The sequence goes on from JARDYH010000001.1 coordinate 177,966,605, forward strand.
CTGAGCATTGCTGCCACTATAGACTGGGTGTAGTGTTTGTAGCTTTGTCTGTGGATTATTTGTGACATTCTTTAGCCCAGTTAATAATGGTGATATCAACTGGAGAGAGCTTTTTCTTCAGATGAGAATCATTATCGTTTGGACTTTCAGACTAGACTGGGGTTAAAGTACTGCATCCAAATTTAGACCAGAATTATTTAACCCATATTCTTTGAGGCATAAGTGAGAGCTTGTGCTAAAGACTGAACTACAGCAGGCAAAGGCGGAAGGCCGGGCTCTTAGTACTTATACTAGGCCTGACCAACCCAGAGGCTTTATTCTGACTGCCAACTGAAAAACCTGATGTTCCCTTCTGTATCTGAACATTCACAGACCCAAATAACTCACAAGGCTATGTTTCAGTTTCAGCCATGAGGTTTACTCATAAGAACCCTAACGTAAAAAATGCTTCATCTTACCTGTACAGGTCTGCCATCCTCCTGCCCAATCATAGTTCTCCATTCCTGAAGTGATCTTTGAAGGCTTTCTAAACTGGTTTCCCACAGCCTGGTATTGCCCCCCATATCTACAGTAACCACACCATTTTTGCCTAGTGAAGCCAACAGGACATCAGTGTCTGAAATCAGTGATAGCCATGATGTATAGGGAGTCAAGTTCCTTGATCTGAAAAACAAAGGGGTTATCTAAAAACAAAGCTTTACCAAAAAGGCATTTAAAAATTGCTCTGGAAAATTTAAAAACTTGCTAAGTTCTGAACAGGGTTAGAAGAAGATAAATCCTACTGAATGTAGCAAGCCTGTTTTTTCAGTAGTTAATTTATGAACAGAATATTTTCAAAATTAATGTTTCATGTCTGAAAGTAACAATGATATTGCAATAAATAATTTAGTCTAGTGACTTCTGCTTGTTGTCTGTGAAGTACTGAGACAATTTAAAAAATAAAATGCAGTTACCTGGGAATAGGAATGTATTTAAGTTTCTTTGTTGTAAGATCTGTGATTTCTAAATATCCAGCAGTCTGGGGAGGAGTAACATCTGCAAATAGAAGTGTTTGTAGTTAACAGTGAACTATTTCAATAAATCATGTCTCTATAATTCATAGAAACATTCTATCAAATATTATACCAGGAAAAAAAGTGAAATGAAAATTGCAACCAAATATTTGAATTGATCTTATAGTAAGACGCAATTTAAAGTAAGGAAACAAAGGCAAATATTTATGCAGTGAAACAAACACAAATAAGGGCTGACAAGGCATGATTGTAATCCTCTCAAACTGTCATCTCATAACACACACTAGATCGAAAGCATATTTAAATAGCATTTCAACACAGATTGCTTTGAAAAGCTGAAAGCCAGAGGTACAAACTGAGACTAGGGTGCACCAACGGACTTCCCCACTCTCCCCTCAAATCAGCTAATTGTTTTTAAAGCACAACAGATTTCAAAAAGCCCAAACACCCTGTATTAAATGGTATGTACATGGCCATTTCCCCATATCTATGGTACATGCAGTCCAGCCATAATTACACTGAAATGGAGAATTGCTAAAGACAAACGGCCCATATTTTCAGCATCAGCAGTCACAGATAACTGCAGTACATAACTATTATAATAAGAAATAATTCATGAACCTATGCAGAAGACACACTCTACTTCACATCTGCATATGTTCAGTGAATGGAGTAAAGTCAAAGTGCAGTAATCCCAGTCTCCACACTTAGGCTGCCATATCTATAGGGTTGCATATATAGGTAGGGTTCTATCCATATACATTTAGTGCATGATTCTTATCCAGAGAAATTAGAGAGATTAAAGAGTGTACATACAGGCGGAAGACTTAACATGCATATGAACCATGTGGAGATTATGGCAAATGTGTGAAGGACCTGGGTGGGATAGATATGATCCCTCTACCCCCTACACTTCTTTACTCAATTTCTCAAGCAGATGTGTAGCCATTATATACACCTGCTATGGACAGCTGGTGTGAAGTGGTTACTTCTTCTAACCATTAGCAAGCCCCATTGTTAGCCATCTCTTTGGCTTCAGAGACTTCAGCTGTCATTGCACACACACTCTGATATCCACAGGCATGAAGTAAGATTCTTTTTATGTGCCCATTATCATATTCTATGCATTCCCAGAGAATTGCAACATACATGTAGCCCAGGCTATACTGCACAACAAATATTCCTTTGGTTGATACAAAAATCTGTATTTTCAAATTCCCTTTGTCTAATATAGAGGCTGTTGCTTTTCAAAGTATCCCAGACTTTCTGATGCCTCCACAACTGCTAAGGAATCTTACAGCTTGTTTACTTGAAAATAATTCCCACTATGTGCAATGGGATTTACTTCTAAATAAATACGATTGCAGCAGTCTAAGTAAAAAAATCATCTTAGTAGTTCCACTTACATGGTGTATAAGAAATCTGGGGTTGTGTTACCTTTGGGATAAAGTTCTTTCAGAGGCACATCTCCAGGAGCTAAAACTCTGACTACTTGATTCGCAGCTATAAGAGTCACACAATTGGTTCGTTTCGCCATTCCACTTCTGCTACGCTTTTCATAATAAAGTGGATCAGAAGATGGAGTTTGCCTGTTACCCAGGCTGGAGCCTCTCTTCCAGCTGTAAACTTCATTGGGGGACTGTAAAATGATGAGATAAATGGGAAAGAAGTGAAAAGAATGTAACATGACAGCTCCATCAAATGAACATTAAGAATGAGTAAAATATTAATTTGTATGAAATATATCAATCAATCAAATTTATTAGGCAACCTAAAATAGGTTTTAGCCAAAATCATAAAAAAAAATACAATACAATACATAGCAGAAAAGTATAAGAATTCAATCGGAGTAAAATATATTAAATACAGTATAGGTAGTATATTAGAATGGCACATATCCTAAATATGACCATTGTCCTCTAAAGCAGTTCTGAGCTGAGCTGCTTTCACTGCAAACCTAGCTATATTTAACATAATGGACTTAGATGTGTCTGTCAGAAGATATATAATTTTATCCATATCTTTAAGATTAACGACCAGTGCTAGGTATCTCTTTAGGTATTTGTCTCTAGGGATTTTATACAGTTTACAATATAATACATAATGTATCGTGTCCTCTACCTCGTGACTGCCACAAATGCATAAGCGTTGTTCTCGGGGGATGTTCTTGTATCTCCCTTCTCTAAAGTTTGTTTTCATTGTCTGGAAACGCAAATCAATAACAGTTTTGCGAAGAGGGGGGGACGTGATCTCAGAGAGATATTTCTCTTCCCCTTGAGAGATTTTTAGGAAAGGAAAGCTAGAGGAGAATCTCGATATTTTAATTGCTTCCATATCCAGCTTAGCATAATGTTCCTGCAACCTATCTTTAATAAATTTATGGCTGTGTTGTATATCAGTTGCCACTACAGCTTTAGGGACAAACCCAAGGTTCTTTAAACTTGTTTCGCAACGACTCAGCCAGTGGTTTTTAAAGTAGGGGTTTCTCTGCTCCGTTACGCAAAGGGTTATCAGTCTGTTGGATGTATAGTTTGTTTTAACATAATAAAAGAACATAGTTCGCCAGATAGAATATATTATTGGCATTACCTCAAGTTCTGCCCTTATATAACTAGTGGGCATACCTGGAGGAAGGGCCAGCAATAGCCTTAGAAACTTGTTTTGTATGATCTCAAGTGAGTGCGGTGCTGAGCAACCCCATATCTCAGCACCATATGTGATCTGAGGGATAACCTTTGCTACAAAAACTCTAATAGCTGGGATAATTAGCTGACCTCCCTTAACTTTAGCAAATTTTAGCATTGTTTGCATAGATTTTTGGGCTTTCAACTTGATAGCTGATAGGTGACCAGACCATGCTCCGTTCTGCCTAAAACAAATACCCAAATAAGTGAATTGATTTGTTTGCTCCAGATGATGCTCATTTAGCATCCATTTATGTTTAGGGGGGCGAGCACCGAAAATCATAACTTTAGTTTTGGAGTAGTTTACATGTAGTTGTTCTCTTTTGCAAACTTCCCCAAAGGCTCTTAACAATCTCCTCATACCTATAAGGTTCTGGGATAACAAGACCATATCGTCGGCATATAGCAATATGTTCAATTTCCTAGAGCCCACAGACACAGGGAAGTTAGAATTGCTTGATAGCTGTTCAATTATATCGTTTACATATATGTTGAACAAGATTGGAGCTAGCAAGCATCCCTGTCTAACACCCATAGATGTTTTAACCTTCTTTGAGAGTTGTCCCCCTTTTCCGACTCTGACTTGAATTGACGTGTCGGAATATAGTTTCTTAATCAGAATGAGGAGACGTCTGTTCATCCCAAGGTGCCATAGTTTGTGCCACAGCCTCTCCCTGTTTATTCTGTCGAAAGCTGAAGTTAAGTCCACAAAAGTTGCGTATAAATACTTCTTCGGAGAGCAGACGTATTTCTCTCTCAGGTGGTTTAATACAAAGCACTGGTCTATGGTTGATTTACCCCGGCAGAAGCCTGCAATTATGTTATATTGATCTACCCAATCCTCGACTTTGGTTAACAAGAATCTTGTATACAGTTTTGAGGATATGTCCAACAAACTAATGGGTCGATAGTTTGCTGGTATGGATTTGTTCCCTTGCTTAAAAATAGGGACCACAATGCTTTGCTCCCATCCACTAGGAAGTTTACCGTTTGTGTTGATATAGGTAAATAACTTAGCCAATATGGGGGCCTACCAATGTATGTTATCCATAAAGATCTCTGGTGGGAGCATATCTTCCCCAGGAGCTTTCTGTCTTCTTAGACTTAGAATTAGGTGCTTTACTTCACTGACTGTAACATCTGGCCACTTGTCAGTTTCAGTGATACTAGGAAGTTGAAGTTGCAATTGATAGTTCATATCCAGGCCTGTGCTAACCACAGGGTTGAGAGCTTGCTGAAAGTGTGTTTCCCACATTTTAGCCATAATGGGAGAAGCCAAACCGTATCTTTTAGTTTGCAGTTTACTAGCTGCCAAAATTTGGTGGGGTCTCGAGCTGTGGCAGCTAGTTCGATATCTGCCCACAATTGGGTATAATAGGCATTTTGCTTTTGTTTTAGCAATTTCCTATATAGTCGACGTTTTGTCGTTAACTCATACAGCAGAGAGTAATGGGCTCCTGCCTGGGCCTGTCTGCTCAGGGCACAGAGGTCACGTCTTACTTGTCTGCATTCCCGGTCAAACCAGCCCTCCACGTGGTGTCTTTGCTTAGGAGGTAGCATAGTTGTACAAATGGTGCCCAGTTGGTTTATCATACTATGGAACAGTGGTAGAAGATCGTATGGGTCTGCTCCAAGGAATCTTTTTCTAAGTATCAACATATTTTCACTGAATAGGGCATCCGACGTCTTCATCTGCAAATTTGTATCCCATCTCAGTCTGTGCTTCCCATACTGAACATATGGGGGATCTAGTATCGGGCCTTTCTTAATCTCTTGGAACCCTACTAGTTCCAGAAATGCAGGTTGCTTACCTGTAACTGTAGTTCTTCGAGTGGTCATCTGTGCAGTCACACATATGGGCTCGCGCCGGCGCCGAGCCTCCTTCCGGAAGCTTCTAAAGCCTAGACTCTTGGCGGGAACCCCTCCCCCACCGTCCTACTACGCATGCTCAGGGTTCCCGCCTACCTCAGTTCTGTTGAGACCATGTTTGCCTCGCAACTGAGATAAGATCAGCCATCGCTTGGCACAATATACGTATAAACTTCAAAGTCAATATAGACTACTTTAAAATGAGCAGTGCGTGTAACAACAACACCTTCATGACCAAGATTAGCGAGGTCAAGAGGGGACGGTGGGTGGGTTGTGTGACTGCACAGATGACCACTCGAAGAACTACAGTTACAGGTAAGCAACCTGCATTTCTTCTTCGTGGTCTCTGTGCATCACACATATGGGCGAATAACAAGCAAGCACTTACCGGACGGAGGGTATAGCTCGCTAATCCATCACTGAAGAACTGCGGACAAAACAGCACGTCCAAAGGAAGCGTCCTCCCTGGCTCTGACGTCAAGTCTATAGTGGGAGACGAACGTTGACGGGTTCGACCACGTTGCCGCCCTGCAGAGCTCTGGGAGTGAGACCCCCTTCTCCATTGCAGTTGATGTTGCCATAGATCTAGTGGAGTGAGCTGTGAGAGTGCCTGGAGGGTCCTTTCTGGCCAGTTGGTAGGCCAGCGTGATGGTCCGTACTACCCAGTGAGCAAATCTCTGGGTGGATACTGGTAACCCCTTGTTCTTCCCTCCATAGCATATAAATAACTTATCAGATCTCCGAAACGACGCGGACCGTGCCCTATAAAAGGCCAAGGCCCGCCTAACGTCAAGGGTGTGCAACCTAGACCCCACCTGGTCCTGAGCTGACTGAAAGAAAGTAGGTAAGACAATGTCCTGGTTAATATGAAAAGAGGACATAACCTTAGGGAGAAATGTAGGGTGTGGACGAAGAACCACCTTATTGCTAAAAAACTGGGTATAAGGGGGATCCGCCATTAGCGCACAGAGTTCGGAACTCCTCCTTGCTGAAGTTATGGCAACCAGAAATGCCACTTTCAGAGTTAGTAGACTGATATGGGTAGTAGCCAACGGTTCAAACGGTTTAGAGGTCAATGCTGCCAGGACTAATGATAAGCTCCATTGTGGGATCACTGAGCGGCTGGGTGGATGTAAATTCTTCAGCCCCTTCAGGAAACTGCGAAGCACTGGGTGCGAGAACACGGAGAAATTTTGCACCAAATCATGCTGTGAGGAAATAGCCGCAAGGTACACCTTGATGGAGGCGGTTTTAAGGCCTTTCTCATATAGAGAATGTAAGAACGAGAGAATATGCGAAATGCCACAGGACTTCGGGATAAGGCCCTTATTCTCGATGAATGCTGAGAATCTCAACCACTTCTTGTGGTACGATGACCTGGTAGAAGGCTTCCTTGCTTCTAGCAAGATCGCCTGGATTTCTGCGGGAAGGTTTAGGTGTTGCCAGACGGCTGGATTCTCCAAGCCGTGAGTTGCAACTTGCGGAGTTCTGGGTGGAGAACTCGTCCCCGATCCATGGAGATCAGCTGTGGGTATATCCGCAGTCGGGTGTATAATCCTCCGGACATGTGCAGAAGCGGAGCGAACCACGCCTGTCTTGGCCACCATGGTGCAATTAGAATTGCGTTCGTCCGCTGTCTCTGCATGGCTGTCAGCACCCTCGCGACCAGCGGAAAGGGGGGAAATGCGTACACCAGTCCTCTGCCCCATGGGGTGTTGAACGCATCTCCTAGGGATCCTTTTCCCACTCCTGCTCGAGAGCAAAACGCCTTGCAGACTGCGTTTTCTGTTGAAGCAAAGAGGTCGATGCACGGAGTGCCCCATCTCTCGAATAGCTGATGTAGAGCATTTGGGCAGAGTGCCCACTCGTGGTTGCTGTGAAAATGCCGACTGAGGGAGTCCGCCTGTATGTTCTCCTCTCCTGCGATGTGAAGGGCGGACAGTCGTATGTTGTGAGCAATCGCCCAATGAAAAATCTGCAGTGTTAACTTGAGTAGAGATGGTGACCTGGTGCCCCCCTCCTTGTTTATGTACCATACTACAGAGGTGTTGTCTGACACGATTCTGATGTGTCGGCCCGAAAGGTAATCTTTGAAGGTATTCATCGCCCTGAAGACTGCCAGCAGTTCCAGTCTGTTTATGTGGAGTGCTTCCTCCCTCTTGGTCCACCTGCCCTGGGCTGTGAGGTGATCGCAATGCGCCCCCCAGCCCAGGAGCGATGCGTCTGACGTTAGAGTGCGCGTCGGGTCGCCATCTATAAACGGGAGACCCTTGTCCAAATTGTGTATGACCGTCCACCATCGTAGCTCGGCTTTTAGAGATTCGGGAATCTGCAGCGCGATCCATGGCGGGTCCGTAGTGGGGTCGAAATTCTTTAGGAGGTATTGTTGCAGGGGTCTCATATTGAGATGCGCCCACCGGACTGTATGCACGGACGAAGCCATGAGGCCTAGTAATCTTTGAAGTGTCCGTGCCCTGGCGCATGTCGCGGTGCACACCTTCCTTGCCAGGCGTCGTATCGCCGTCTGTCTGTCTTGAGGTAAGAACGCCCTCCCTAATCTGGAGTCTAACTGGACTCCGATGAATTGGATTGCTTGATCCGGTAGGAAAATAGACTTCTCCATGTTTATCAGAAGTCCCAATCTGTTCAAGAGATTCACTGTTGTGGTCACATCCCGCACCGCCTGAGCGCGAGAGGGGGAGACGATCAGCCAGTCGTTGAGATATGGGTATAGTTCGATTCCATTCGAGCGCAGGAAGGCACACACGACTGCGACGCATTTCGTGAACACCCTCGGTGCGGTCTTTAGGCCGAACGGTAGCACTTGGAATTGAAACACTTCCTGGTCGATTCCAAACCGGAGATAACGGTGGTGAGACTTGTGGATGGTTATGTGAAAGTACGCATCCTTGAGGTCGATGAGAGAGAACCACCTGTCGCGCCTGAGGAGAGGGAGAATTAATGCCAGAGTGGTCATGCGGAACTTCTTGGTGGGAATGAATTCTTTGAGTGCCCTCAAATCCAAAATGGGGCGCAGCCCCCCATCTCTCTTCGGGACCGTGAAGTAACGGGAATAGAACCCGGCCGATGACTTGGGGCATGATACTCGTGTGATGGCTCCCTTCTGCAGTAGGGTGGCGACCTCCTGACGTAGTACTTTCGAGGGCGTCGTGTATTTCACCTCGCCCAGTGGCGGGTATGTCATAAACTCTATGCGGTAGCCGCTTTCTATTATCTGCAGGACCCACCTGTCGGTTGTTATCTGTTTCCATTCGTCTAGGAAGGGTTTCAATCTGTGGCTGAACGGTGCTTCTGGAGGGGGAGTGACCAACGTGAAGTCAAACGCGCTGCCTGTGAGCAGTCTCCTGGCGTCCATGTTGCTGCTTGAAACGACCCTGGGAGAAACTCTTTCTCTGTTGGAAAGGTTGTGTCAAGGGTTGCTGAAAATGTTGCTGCCGGTAATGTGGGAGACGTGGCTGGTACTGTTGTTGCTGTTGTTGTGGTTGTCTGCCCCAACGTCGCGATCGGAATTGTGATGTAGTCGCAGGGTAGAACCCCATCTTCCTCGCGGTAGTCCTTGCCTTTTGGATTGAATCCATTGTTGAGTCCGTGGATGTGTTGAACAGACCTTCCCCGTCGAAGGGGAGGTCCTCAATCCTTGTCTTGGATTCTTGTGTTAAATTAGATGACATAAGCCAAGCGTGACGCCGAAGCGCGACAGCTGCAACCATGGCCTTTGACAGACAGTTAATCTGGTGCCTAGCTGTAGACAATTCCTGTCTGGCTACGGCGGTAGACTCCTGTTGGAACACACGAGCCGCTTCACGAATCTCATCTGGTAAGTGGGTATGCAGGGACGACACTTTGTCCCATATGAAAAGTTGGTACCTAGCCATTAAGGCTTGATAATTCGCGACCTTCATGGCGAGCGCGGCAGACGAGTAAACTTTACGCCCGTAGGCATCCAGTTTCCTCCCCTCTCTATCTGTTGGGGCAGAGTGCGTCTTGGAGAATCTGCCCTGAGCCGACTCGACTATAATGGAATTCGGTTTTGGGTGAGTCAGAAGGAAAGCTGCGTCCTTGTCCTGGATCTTGTACAGCGCATCCAGTCGCTTGGAGACAGGCCCCATTGTGGCTGGGTTAGACCAAGATTCCTGTGCTGTCTGTAATAGAGTTGGGATCATGGGTACCGCCAGCGTAGGTGGCGCTTCGCCATACATAACATCGTAGATGTTATCGATGCATTGGCCATCAGGCAGCTTAGTGTCCACCTCTAATGACTGTGCCATTCGTAGCATCAGTTCAGAAAAAGAGACCACCTCCTCCGAAGGAGATGCTCGTTTATTGGTCCCCACATCGTCACCCGGAGACGGGACAGAAGGGGGAGCCTGAACAGATGCCGATGAGTCCGACTCGTAGTCCTCAACCGAGGGAGACGATGGCTCGTGCTCGACGTCGCCCACTGTCACCGGTACCGGAGGGGCGGCTGGGCGTCGAGGTTTTGTTGTCGGCACTGAGACCGTTGCCGAAGGAGGTCGTTTTGGAGGTCTTGGCGGCACGAACGTATCTCCTTGTCTCATGCGCTTTCCCGTGTAGGGATCAAAGAGGAAATCCCGACCATCGCCCGAGTAAGTAGTTGCCTCACGGTGAGTAGTCAAAGTTTGCTGTGAGTGATCAGAAAAACAGTCCCAGTCCTTCAATGGTGATGGTGAGCGAGAGTGGTAGATTGGGGTTGTTGAATGGGTCGACCTTGGCGACTGGTCCGGCGAACGTTGCGGCGACAGAGGATCAAACAAAACATCCCCCGGTACCGATGCCGGTGGGGAGATCGAGAGGTGTAGCGCCGATGTCGATGGGGAGCGATGTTGCCGCTTGGAGTGTTGATCCAAGCCTGTCTTCTTCTTGCTCGGTACCGAGTGCTTGCTCGGTATCGAGTGTCCCTTGGTCTTTGCCTTGCCCTGCTCCGAGTGCTTCGGGGCTGGAGCCCTTCCAGGGTTATCAGCCAGTCGGGTAGACTGTGCCGACGTTGTTCTCGACGTCGTAGCGGAGGAGCCCGCCGACTTCGACGTGTCCTTCCTGCGGGTAGACTGTTCCTCCGTCCTCGATAACGACGTTCCTTTTGGAGGCCGCCCAGGCGGCGTCGGCACCGAGGCCGATGGTGAGTGCCATGCCGACCGCGGGATCGGTATCGACACCGACGTCGATGGTGATGCGGTATGTGGGGCCATCGGTATCGGTGACCTCACCGGTACCGAAGAAGATCCCGGCCGTGTCGGTACCGAAGGTGTTAGGCTCTTTGGCACATGTGGCGGCTTCGCCTTGAGAGTTTTTGGCGGTTCATTCGCCTTCCCTCTCTTCTTTCCCGCATCTTTTTTAGGCTTCTTGGCCTTCTCCCCTTCGTCCGATGGGGATGCATTTCGCTTTTTTGGCCGCTCTTTTTTGCCCTGCGAGGCAGGTGGAGCCGCTTTCTCTGCCGGTGCCGGCGGGGTGGCTGGAGGATCCACCGTCTCCAGAGCCTTCCTCCATAATAGAGCCCTCAGCTTGTTGGCCCGATTCTTTCTAGTTTGCCTAGAGAAATTCTGGCAAAAAGAACACGCCTCCACAACGTGCGCTTCTCCCAAGCATAGTAGGCACCTGGAGTGGCCATCGGAGAGCGTCAGCTTTGCCTGACACGATGTGCAGGACTTAAAGAGCGCGGTTTGCGACATAACTCTGCACGGGCAGCCCCGGAGGGGGGGGGGAAACCCCTTGGGGCAGGGGGGTATATATATATATATATATATTCGTAGACGAACAAAGAGGGGGTACAGCAAGATCGATAGATAAGATATAAGTAATAAATTTTTTTTTTTTTTTTTTAGGTAAAGAGAGAAATAGAAAGAGAGAGAAAGAGAAAGAGAAAGAGTCTAAACTAAGCTAACGCTAACAAACAACTACAAACGGTTCTGTACGAACGAAGCGAAGTCTTCCGTGCGAGGCTAACGACACGACGGACGAAACAGAACTGAGGTAGGCGGGAACCCTGAGCATGCGTAGTAGGACGGTGGGGGAGGGGTTCCCGCCAAGAGTCTAGGCTTTAGAAGCTTCCGGAAGGAGGCTCGGCGCCGGCGCGAGCCCATATGTGTGATGCACAGAGACCACGAAGAAGAACCAAAGGTTGATGGTCGCTCGTTGGTTGGGCACCAACCGAGAACTTCTTTACGGATGGGGCAGATAGCGAATTTAACAGAAAGTAGTCGATGACGCTCCCCCCTTTTAAAGAGGCGTAAGTGAAGTTTCCAGATGATTCATCTAAACCAGTGCCATTAGTTATAAACATTGTAAACTTATACACTAATCTAAATAAACAAATACCCGCCTTATTTATTGTCTTATCCCTCAATTTCCTAATTGGTAAATATGCTGTATCTTCCATGTTTAGAGATAGCTTTTTTAGTGCAATTGTATATTCGTCTCCTGTTCTTGCATTAAAATCTCCCATCACAATGATTGGGCATAAGAGATACTGCTGGTTAACAACTTCCAAAAGGGCCTCCAAGGTCTCCCAGATGTTAGAAACATAATAATTGGATCCTCTAGGGGGGATTAATTTAAACATTCGGGCTCTAAAGCCAGCAGCTGCTCCATGAGTTACCTAGACTCTGACAGAATGAATGATGCTACAGATGCCAATGACAATACATATCCTTCTATTTGTGTTGAACAGACAACATAAGGCATTCGCAGAAATGTCAGGACAGCTACTGCTTTTCCCTGGTGCAAATACCCAGAATCAGTGCAAGGATGAAGTCAGAGGTTGGGGAAGAAGAGAGGATGATTCTGCACCTGAACTAGAAATTTAGCGTTCTCTAGGCAATGCGTAATAGTGGCTGAAAAGGACTCAGGCATTAATACAGTCCATAGTTACAATAAAGACGACGATGCATTCTTCAGCTGTCAAGGTAGACTGCTGACAACTTCTGGCTTATGCAGATCTGGTTTCATACAGAGCAGCAACATCAGTACAGGCTCCAGAATTTTGGCGGCCCTGAGCATACCAATCTGTGCCAGGTTTGGGAAATTCTGGCTTGTGGTTCTCTGAGGTACTTTTATTTTGCATCCCAAGGCAGGATGAGGGCCTTCTCTTCTGCCGCTCCCAGACTGTGGAACGACCTGCCGGGAGAGATCCGCCAACTTACAAGTCTTCAAGAATTTAAGAGAGCTATAAAGACTGATCTTTTCTGGCAGGCCTACCCAGTCGAATTTTAAGACTTTGCTGATTTTAATAATGTATTCATTTTATATGCTTTTAATCAGTTAATGTATTTTATATTGTTGGTATTGATGTTGTTCCCTGCCACGATCCGGAGGGAGAGGCAGGTAAGTAATAATAATAATAATAATAATAATAATAATTTTTATTATTATTATTATTCAGAATAGCATGATTGCTACTTCCCTGTTGCTCTATTCTATACCACTTCAGTAATATCCAGTACCAAGGAATTGGCAGGTAACAAGCAGCAGGTGCATTTTCTCCTCATGTCCCATGCATCACCTGTCCAAAAGGAGGAGGAACAACAAAATGGAGAGCAACTCATAAAAGTTAATGGAATGGCATGGTATGAGGCCACAGAGGATCCATAGCAATGCTGCTCTGTTAAGGTAAGAATAGACCCCGATCCTGAAGAGGTTCAGAAAATCTACTTACAAAATTCCTTTCAGGATCTTTGAATAGGAATACAGACTGCCACTGTAAATTGAGCAGATATTTAAATGGAAAAGATCATTGTCTTTCACTGAAGACTTAAGTTAAAATTTTGCATGAAGTGCATCATCTTAATTCCTAAGTATCTTTCAGTTAAATCCTATTTTACAGTAAAAGGAGGTGGCAAACACTTTGTGCTGCCAATTCTGTGTAATAGACTATGACATTATGGTGGCATTGCAAATGGAGGACAACAAATGCCATTGTTTAGGAGCAATATTTCAGGACCTTGTTATGTGTGTCTAGTTTTTTTTAACCAAAAGTCCTTGGATGAAGAAAAGGGGAGAGAATCCTCCTGAGCAGTGTTTAAGAATTTTTCTCAGATTCCCTTGATAAACAGTTTTTCTCGAAACATGTTGGGGACCTCCAATTGTTACAGGTGTCTTTTTTGGTTTGGTTTTTCAGCTTTACAGCTGTTTGTGATCCCCACTAGTGTTGGTGTCAAGATTTCACTATCCTACCTAAAGTTGCATCCTTTCGTTACTCATGCTCCCTTCTCAGCTCATTAGGTTAAGCCTTTATAGTTGGTTAGTTTGGAAATCATGATAGATGCAAATGTCTATAATTTAAATTAAGTAATACAATAACCTACCATGAGGTCTGGAAACCCAATAATAAGAGTAGCATAATTATGCTCATCAGAGAGCATTCTGTTGGGTGAGCTGATTTTCTGTCCAACTGCTGCACTTAGATTTTCTGAAGACAACTGGTCACATGAAACTGCCTGTGGTACATACAATTCCGAAGCTGTAAACAAAAACAAATGTATTTATTTATTTAGTCATTTCTTTATTTAATACAGAAACTCAAAATAAGCCGTAAGTAGATTGATGAAGATTTTTATGGTCCAGCAACAACTAAGCCTGGAGTTTTCCTTTTTAAACTGACCATATTGTTGTACTCTACTGATTTCTAGATGGCATGGTTTTTAACATCTGAGGAGAGGGAGTGGTAGCAGAGGCAGGATCTACACTACTGCTCTAAAACAGTTTATAACAGTAGTGACAATTCTTAGGGCCTAGGACACAGAGCTCCATATACAGTTTTCAAACTGTTTTCAAAGTGTCATATCCTGCTTTGGTGTAGATCTGGCCTGAGACAGAGCAGGAGAAAAACTACATTATACCACAGTATTGTGCTATCATGAACATATCTTTTACTACTTGAATACCTTTTTGACCATCCAGGTGCTGTATGTTGTATCTTCCTCTAAAGGCTTATTGCATTTATTTTATTTTATTTTAACTGATTGTAAAATAAACAAAGAACCTGCCTGCTTTCCCTTGTACCCTTATTATATCCCTTAAGACATTTTTAACTTTCAATGTGGATCTGAGGTTTTGGAGTGAGTTCCTGACAAATTCTAAGAGAGAGTTCAGACAACAAACTAACCTGCACCGTGTCGCAGGTAACTAGGGAAACGGCAGTCACGTGAGCGGCATTGCAGGGGGCAGGGAAAAGAAACCGCGGAGGCTTCTTTTCCCTCTGTATTCATCCAAATGCAACTACTGTCTTCTCCAAGGCTGATTAGTGAAATCATAGCTGAGCTGGGATTTGGAACCACATCTCACAAATCCAAGTCTACCAAATCTATCCTCTGAACTCACAATGAGAGGCTTCTCAACCTGGGCCCTTTTTAAAGCTTTTCATTCTTATGCCGACAGCCAACTACATAGAGTGTATATGGTCATGTGGAAATCTAAGCGGATAATCAATTCCATACCTGTTGTTAGCCCAAATCCGGTCTCTACTGGTTCTTCATTCAGGGCATGTAACTGACAAACACCGCTCTCTTCAGATTCCATATGCATAGGCTTAGTTAAGAGGTATTTTCTGCAAATCACAGGGAACGATCCACCGGTTACTTTAAATGGCAAAATGTATCTATTTCATCTCTATCCCACCTTTCTTTTAAGTCCAGTGTCATACATGATTTTTTTACCATCCCCCCCTCATTTTAGCTTCACAATAAGCCTGTGAGGTGGGTTAGGCTGAGAGATAATAGTGACTAGCCCAAGCTTCATGGCTAAGTGAGAATTTGAATCAGGGTTTCCCCATTCCTTGCCTGACATACTAACCACTACACCACACTGGCTCTTGCTATACTCTCAATTTCTGGGGCTAGTGTATATGTCGCAACATTACCCCCATCGCTATCCACCTTGTAGGTATATCCAATATTTTAGCAAACTCGCTCAGCAGGTCAGGAACTTACGTGAGTGGGAGCTCCCCCCAACAATCACATTCATATTCTTCGACATGTGGGGCACCCTGACCATTAGCCTCTGCTAAATAAAAAATGCCAGTCCTTCTGGAGCAGGGCACAACTCAGGCACTCTGGGAGATGCTTTCTTTCTTCACTTGGGAGGCACCCTAACCTATGCATTTCCTCCTTTCCCCCTCATCACACAAACAGTGAACAAGACACAGGACAATGGGGCTTATTGCATCTTAATAACTCCATGGTAGCCAAGACAAGTGTTGTTTGCAATGCTCCTCCTCCTATCCAACCACACCTTTCTCCATCTCCCCCGTCTCCAGGATCTCCTCACAATGAGCAACAGTGAGATCAGGAACCCTGATCTACAGACTCTACAACTTCTAGCATGGAAAGAGGACAACCTCACCAATTCTCTGCGGGGGTCTTGGAGGTAATGACTGCTTCCCCAAATCTTCCATGCAGGCCGCATCTGCTGCCAAAATAAATTTTTGGCCTTTCAGAAATGTTTTGCCCCAAGGGGACAGAACCCCAAATCCTGTGGTCTCCCAAGTGTATTGGATTTTCTTCTTCCTTTAAAATCTAAGGTCTTAGCACTCTTGGCCATCAAGGTCTACCTAACAGCCTTATGGGTAAATCATGACCATACCAAGGGTTTTTTCTCTTCTTGCACCCTCACATTAAACACTTCCTTAAAGGACTTACCAAGCTCTATCCACAGGCCTCCTTGCCTGTCCTGGACTGGAGTCCATCAATGGTATTGGCTCAAGTGATGACCAAGCCCTTTCAGCCTATGGCTACGGCCAACTTTAGGCTCCTCAAGATGAAGGTGGCTGTCCTCATTGCTATTACTTCAGCATGGAGAGTGAGTGAAATGCAGGTTGCTTACCTGTAACTGTAGTTCTTCGAGTGGTCATCTGTGCAGTCACACACTATGGGCTCGAGCCGGCGCCGAGCCTCACACCGGAACTTCTAAAGCCTAGCAAAACTCTTGGCAGGAACCCCTCCCCGCACTGCTCTATCGCGCATGCTCGGGTTCCCGCTTACCTCAGTTCTATGAGACCACAATTTTGCCTCACGAACGAGATAATTAAACTCAATTACATCTAGAGAAAAGAACGTACATGCGGAATAGATCTCCCTATGACCTGGCAGAAAAACAGTGAGGCCAAGAGGGGACGGCAGGTGGGTTGTGTGACTGCACAGATGACCACTCGAAGAACTACAGTTACAGGTAAGCAACCTGCATTTCTTCTTCGTGGTCTCTGTGCATCACACACTGTGGGCGAGTAACAAGCAGCCACTTACCGGAGGTGGGTAGACTCGCTGACCGGACCATCACTGCAAGACCGATGACAAAACAGCTCAGCCGAAGGAGGAGTCACTCCGTGCTCGGACGTCTAGTTTGTAGTGCGAGACAAATGTGGACGCACTGGACCAAGTTGCCGCTCTGCAAAGTTCTGGTAAAGGGATTCCTCTATCCCAAGCCATAGATGTGGCTACAGATCGTGTTGAGTGAGTCCTTACTGCATTAGGTGGTTCCTTCTTCGCTAGTTGGTAAGTGAGAGAGATCGTATGCAAGACCCACTTTGCGAAACGTTGTGCAGATACCACGTGTCCTTTTGTCTTGCCGCCGTAGCATACGAAGAGGTGGTCCGATTTTCGGAAGCACGATGTTCTGTCCTTGTAGAAGGCTAATGTGCGTTGCACGTCGAGGGAGTGTAGTTTGGTGCTGACTGGGTCATTTGATGCTTGGAAAAATGTAGGTAGTATAATGTCCTGATTAATATGAAAATCAGAGATGACCTTGGGGCGAAATCCCGTCCCCGTCCGAAGGATTACTTTATCTTTGAAAAATTGCGTGTATGGAGGGTTGACCATGAGCGCGCAGAGCTCCGAAGCTCTTCTGGCCGAAGTAATAGCCACTAGAAATGCTGTCTTCAGGGTAAGTAGTCTGATGTTGGTAGTCGCCAGTGGTTCGAAAGGCTTATTAGTTAACGCAGCTAAGACCACAGACAAGCTCCATTGTGGGACTACTTCCCTCAGTGGTGGTTGAAGGTTGCATAGACCTTTGAGGAATCGCTTCGCGAGTGGATGAGAAAAAACCGAGAATCGCTGTATCAGGTCATGTCTCGCTGAAATCGCTGACAGGTAAACTTTAATCGACGTGGTCTTCAGACCTATTTCAACCACGGAATGTAGGAAATTAAGTATGTCAGATATTCCACACGATCCAGGCAACAGTCCTTTTCCGGCAGAGTAATGTTCATTTTTTTTCCATTTCCTGTCGTATGACGCTCTCGTGGATGGCTTTATTGCCTCCCTCAGGATGGTACAAATTGGAGGTGGCAGTGTTAGGTGTTGCCATTGCGCCGGATTCGCCATACGGTTAATTTCAGTTTGTGTAGGTCTGGGTGGAGAACAAGACCTTGGTCCATGGAAAGGAGATCTGGATCTGGTGGTAAATGGAGGTACTCTCCCCTGGATAGTTGGAATAGGGGCGAAAACCAAGCCTGTCGTGGCCACCATGGAGCGACGAGGATGGCGTCTGTCGATTGGCGCTGTAGGGTTGCTATGACTCTGGTGACTAGTGGAAACGGGGGGAAGGCATAAGCAAGATTCCGTCCCCATGAAGTGTTGAAAGCGTTTCCCTTGGAGCCCTTTCCTATGCCTGCCCTCGAGCAGAAGGACTCGCATACTGCATTGTCCGCAGACGCGAACAGGTCTATATGTGGTATCCCCCATCTGTTGAAGATGTAAGCCAGGGCCCTTGAATTGAGAGACCATTCATGGGTGTTGAGAAATTGGCAACTTAAAACGTCCGCCTGCACATTGTCTGATCCAGCAATGTGAACCGCTGAGAGGTATATCCCTTGTGAGATTGCCCAGTCGAAAATTTGAAGAGTAAGGTGTAGGAGGGTAGGTGATCGGGTACCTCCCTCTTTGTTCTGGTACCAGACAACTGACGTGTTGTCTGACACGATCCTTATGTGGTGGCCCCTCACGTAATCCTTGAAGGCACGTAGAGCTTTTTGCACTGCTAATAATTCTAGTTTGTTTATGTGATGCTTCTTTTCCTGAGTGGACCATTCGCCCTGTACGCTGAGGTGGTTGCAATGTGCACCCCATCCCAGTAGCGACGCATCTGAGGTGATCATTCTGGATGGGCCGGTGTTGACAAACGGTAGCCCCCTGTTGAGATTGCCCTTTAGGGCCCACCACTGGATGGACTCATGGAGGGAGTCTGGTATGACTACCCTTTTCCAGTTGTTGTCCTTGAGTGGGTCGAAGGTCCGCAGCAGGAATTGTTGTAACGGTCTTATCCGTAAACGAGCCCACCTCACCGCGTATACGGATGATGCCATGAGCCCCAGGAGTTTTTGCACTGTAATCACTCTTGTGTGTTGTGAGGTCATAACCTCCTGGGCGAGCTGCTGGATTTGCAGGCACCTTGCTTCTGGAAGAAAGGCTCTCCCAACTGTAGAGTCCAGGACTACTCCGATGAACGGGATAACTTGTGTTGGACGAAAAACTGATTTTGTGGTGTTGAGGACCAATCCTAGCTCCTGGAGGAGTCTCCTTGTGTGAGTCACGTCCCTTTCGGCTTGGAGGCGGGAGGGGGAGACTATCAGCCAGTCGTCCAGGTAGGGGTATAATTCTATCCCCGACGACCGGAGAAATGCGCAGACCGTAGCCACGTATTTCATAAACACCCTGGGGGCTGTCTTTAGGCCGAATGGCAAGACGGGGAACTGATAGGTCTCTCTCCCGACTATAAACCGGAGAAAACGTTGATGGGATACGTGTATAGGGACATGAAAGTAGGCATCCTTTAGATCTATTAGAGTGAACCACCTGTTGCGCCTTAGGAGGGGAAGCACAGTCGCCAGTGTGATCACTCGAAATTTTTTTGTCAAGATGAAGTCGTTGAGTAGTCTCAGATCCAAAATGGGCCGAAGTCCCCCGTCCTTCTTCGGGACCGTGAAGTAGCGGGAGTAGAACCCTGCCCTGAGGTTTGAGGTGGCTACTGGGATAATGGCGCCCTTTTGAAGAAGAGACTGCACCTCTTGACGTAAAACTTCTGATGGAGGTGTGATTCTCAGGTGGCCTGTCGGTGGTTGGGAGGCGAATTCTATTCGATAGCCCTGCAAGATGATGTCCAGGACCCATCTGTCCATTGTGATTCTGGACCATGCGTCGTAAAACGGTTGGAGTCGTTGGCGGAAGTCGATCTGTGGTGGGTGAGGTGCCCGGGGAGAGTCAAAGACGTGGTTTGGTGGACGTCTCTGACCTGCCATGAGCTTGGCTGAATCTACCCTGAGGGTAGCTTTTCTTTTGCGGGAAGGCAGACTGTGGATTAGCTGGAAATCGCTGATGTTGTTGTTGTGGATGTCTGAACTGCGAGTAGCGTTGTTGGTAGGGTTGTTGTCTAGGCCACCTGCGTGGGCGATAAGGTTGGTAAGGTGGGCCGGGATAGAACCCCATCTTCTTTGCTGTCATCTTTGCTTTGTGGATTGTATCCATTGTAGTGTCAGTGGTTGTGTTAAAGAGTCCCTCTCCGTCGAAGGGCAGGTCCTCGATCCTCGCTTTGGACTCTTGCGGCAGATTGGAAGAGCGTAACCACGCATGCCTTCTGAGGGCGATTGAGGCGACCATCGCCTTTGAAAGACAGTCCATTTGATGTCTTGCAGTCGAAAGCTCCAGCTTCGCTAAAGAAGTGGCTTCCTTCTGGAAAATCTGTGCCGCGTCCCTGATATCGTCCGGGAGATGGGCGTGAAGAGCGGCCACTTTGTCCCACAAAAACAAGTGGTACCTGGCCATCATTGCCTGGTAATTCGATATTTTCATTGCTAAGGCAGCTGAGGAGTACACCCTGCGCCCAAACCCATCTAGTTTCCGTCCTTCACGGTCCACTGGAGCTGAATGTGATTTTGAGGACCGCCCCTGCGCAGATTCCACGATGACAGAGTTGGGCTTTGGATGCTGGAATAAGAAGCCCGCGTCTTTCTCCTGGATCTTATATAAGGAGTCCACTCGCTTGGAGACGGGTCCCATAGTCGCTGGTATTTTCCACGACTCCTTTGCAGTCCTGAGGAGGGTCGGTATTAGCGGCATGGCTAAGGTGGTTGTTGCTTCCCCATACATGACATCATATATGTAGTCAGTACATTCCTCCTCCAGTTGCTGTGCCTCATCTCCCAGTGATTGAGCCAGTCGTTGCATGAGCTCTTGGAAAGAGACAACCTCGACCGATGGGGAGGCCCGCTTGTCCATCCCCACTTCCTCCTCTGGGGATGGGAGTGAAGGCGGGACGTTCATGGATGAAGAGGATTCGGAAGCATAGTCGTCCTCTGAAGGAGGAAGCACTGGAGCTCTCACTTCCATAGGAGGGAGAGGGGCAGGTGGGGAGTCCAGCGGCTGAAAGTCTTGGGTCGGACCAGACGCCGAAGCTGATGGTGGTAGCCTGGGCGGTCTTGGGGGAACGAACGTCTCGTCCTGTCCTTCGAGCCTCTGCCCCATGTATGGGTCAAAGAGGAATCCCTGTCGCGAGCCACTGCGCTCGATCGAGGTTAGTCCAGTCCACGAATGAGTGGAATGGTCCAAAAACTGGTCCCAATCCCGGGTGGGCATCGGAGATGGCGACAGAAGTTGACGTACTGGAGTCGATGGCGGTGTCGGTACCGACGTCAGTATCAGTGATGCGAGTGGTGATAGAGGGTCGAAGGGCCTGTCGCCCTGCTCCGATGCCGGTGGTGAGAAAGAGAGATGAAGCCTCGATACCGATGAGCTTCTCGGCTTCGGCTCCCTGGGTGTCGGTTTCATCGGTACCGAGGTAAGGCGCGCTCGATAGAGGGCGATGGCGGGGCTGGTATCGGCCACGACAACGGTAAGGATACCGACGTCGAGGGTGACAGCGCTGGCTTGGCCATCGGTAACGGTGACCGTGACGGTACCGAGGCAGGCTTTTCCGGCGGTACCGGCCGTGGTGTCGAGACTTCGGGCGAGTACAGTTTTAAGTGCCTCGACTTCGAGGGGACCTTCGATTTTTCCTTTTTCTTAGGAGCCCCTTCCTTCACGGTATCGTGTCTGCCCTTGTGCCGCTTAGCCTTGACCACCTCAGTGGACAGGGAGGGCTTAGACTTTTTGGGGCAAGCAGGGGGCTCTGCCTCCCTGGGCGCGGTCGGAGCCGCGGCTGCCGGACGTACCGGGGGGTCTACTGCTTCCAAAGCCTTTTTCCATAGAAGGGCCCTTAATTTGTTCGCCCTGTTCTTTCTCGTCTGCCTAGAGAAATTCAGGCAATGGGAACAGGTGTCTACCATATGGGCCTTGCCCAAGCAAAGAAGGCACTTCAAGTGTCCATCTGATAGAGTCAGCTTAGCGCTGCATGCAGAGCAATTCTTGAAGAGGGCGGTCTGCGCCATTTTGTGAGCTCCACGAAGAACCCCCCCCCCCGCCAAAACGGGTCGTGAGGGAGCAGGAGAGGTGGGGGAGGGGGGGTGGGGGCCCCCCGAACCCGACTATATACAAGTAAAATCTATAGAGTATAGAAAGTGATTTAGGAACAAGTATAAGTGCAAAATGAAATATATATAAAATATTTTTATTTTATTTTATTTATTTTATTTATTTTTTTGAAGAGCAGGAAAGAAGAAGAAGAAGAAGAAGAAGAAGGAAGCAAGAGAAGAGAGAAAGAGAAACTAGGCTAGGAAAATACAATAACTTTTTTGTACGAACGTAGAGAAGTCCTTCGTGAGGCAACCACCAAGGAGGTCAAAAAAGAACTGAGGTAAGTGGGAACCCGAGCATGCGCGATAGAGCGGTGGGGGGAGGGGTTCCCACCAAGAGTTTTGCTAGGCTTTAGAAGTTCCGATGTGAGGCTCGGCGCCAGCATGAGCCCATAGTGTATGATGCACAGATACCACGAACAAGAACTGTGTGTTCTCAGGCATTTCCAGCCATTCCTGATTTTGCACAAAAATAAAGTGGTGCTCTGTCCACACTGCTCCTTTCTTCCAAAGGTTGTTTCACAATTCCAATTAACTCAAGACAGCTACCAGTTGTCCTTCTTCAACTGTCCTCCCCAATGGTCAATTCCCTAGATGTCAGAAGGGCCCTTTCGTTCTACTTGCCCAGGACATAATCGTTTAGAAACTCCACTCGTCTATTCTGCCACTCGGGAGCGCAAAAGAGTCACCCTGTGTCACCGCAATGGTTCGCCAAATGGGTGGTTTCTGTCATACTTCTAGTCTACCAACTGGCACGCCTACCTGCCCCCCTACAAGGGGACACTCGACCAGAGCCAGAGCGTCCTCTACCACTTTCTTCAGAGGCATCTCGTTTCTGCAATTACGTAGCGGGGCAACGTGGGCTCAAATGACTCCTTTCCATAAACACTACCACCTGGATATCAGAGCACTTGCTGATGCAGCTTTCAGCAGAGTACTTCTTTCCTCAATTCTGGCCGGACATCTTCCTCCTCCACTGCTTCTCAGGCCACAAAGAAGGCCACAAAGAAGGACAGGCCACAAAGAAGGACAGGCAGCTTACCTGTAAGTGTGGTTCTTCGAGTAGTCATCTGTAAACTCTTACAAGCCACCCTCCTGCCCACAACGATGCCTCAGTTTCTTTGAGTTCTCCACTGCTGTGGGAGTCAAATGGGAGCTACACCTGGAGCATGAGCAGAGAAGGTGGGCAGGTCTGCCGCCTAAAACTCTGTTTACCTCTAGAATGTTTCAAATAACTGTTCTGCGCAAGTGCCTAGCCCATATGTGTGAGTTCACAGATGTTCGTCCATTCGAAGAACCACACTTCCATGTAAACAACTCTATGACCATTGCACTTGTCAACAGCATGCCAACCACTGTTTGTTTCCCCTCCTGATCAGAAATGCTTGCCACCTCACCTCTTAACCATACTGGCTTGATATTTTCCTTTTTAAAATAAATATGAAAATCTTAGCTTTTTATCAAAAGCCCATTGGGTCCAGAAAATAACAATTTCCTCTCCTTCCCCTCCAATTAATCATACAGCCCATTTTCACATAAACAAAGCAGCATGATTGTACACAGTATCACACCAGTAACGTCTCCGTACAGGATGATGACATGATCGCTTCCCACGCGATCACTGGTGTTTATTACTACTCAGGAGCAATGCAGGATGAAACCATTAAAAAGTGGCAAACTTCCCCTCTCTTCTTGCTATGATTGCAAATAGTCTTGGGTCCTGAAGACACCATTATAAATATTATTCAACTTGTTTACTTCTGCATGCTTTACTGTTTACAAGCCTAGCTGAGCACTTAAAAGCCTAAACAATTTCAATTGAAGGGAGTAAAGCAGGCTGCAACTATTCCACTGAAATCAATAGTCCTTATCTTTGGTTAGATCATGCCAAAGGACTTTTTAAAGCAGCAGGTATGCAAGAATTCATTATGGATGAATATTTTTTATGCTAGACTTAGGCAAACGAGAAACCAAATATATATATCTTTATATATTGAACATGAGCATATATCTATTGGTTTGTGTATCTTACTGGTTTGTTTTGCTCTCCACAAGGAGCCAGTGGTCTTCAGCTACTAAAAAAACGGACTTGAGGTGGATAGGTAGGGAGATGGTGTGAGCACGACCCTCCAGGACGTCTAGAACAATGAGCTGGCTCCTGCAAAATAAAGTGGCAAGAATTAAGCCGAGGAAAGGACTGTTTTCTGCCATGAGGGAAGGGAATGGGAAACAGTCCTTAGTTCTCACCCTTCCTCTTTGTAGAACACCAGCCAGTTTTTGTGTGAAAACTCTTTGCACATTTTGTGACTTTTCTAAGGAAAAACAAAGAAACCAATTACAAAAGTAATTTCTAACTATTACAAAATGGCCAAGTTCATCACAATGTTCACTTTGAAAGAATAGTATCTCCCTCCCTCACCCCTCCGCCCCTCCACTTGGAGAAAGAAAGATCAGTAAATGAATGCTTGGTGCCTTAGGCCAAATCCACAGAGAACCAATTTTGGGGAAGGGGACAGGAACAATGCTGCATCCTCAGAAGCACCACCTGAAGCCCCTGCATGTTAGACTGCTGTTCTCTTTAGCTAAATTACACATGTGAACCACAGCTCCCCACCCATATGTATACTGCTACATCCTAAGCAAAATTAATTCCCTCACTTTGCTGTGTAGTCAGTTGAATCTCCACAGCATATAACGAACAGTTCCAGTAGGGTGCACTCTACTTATATGTAAAATCTTATGACAAAGTATTTCCTATGCCTAATAAATGTTCGACTTAAAATGGAACAAGATTGGAACAAAACATGTTTCAATTGGAGCAGCCTAACAAAGACTCCGGCGCATGGGTCCATCTAGGCCAGTATGGTTTACCCCAATTGGCAGATCATTTGATGCAGAACCATTTTCAGCCCAAGTTCCAAATTCCATTTCAGAGAAGTTTTCGGGGGCCGTAGTCCCATGGTGGTGGGACCAAAGGCAAAAGGGGGTGGGGCCAAAAATAAAAATAGATACTGGCCTATTTGAGTCTAAAGTTCTTACTGCCAGTAATTTAGCCTCAGGAGAGGCATTCTAACATTTTAGAATGGAGAAAAACTGCACAAAAGCTGAGAAACTGCCAGATGATCAGTGGCTGGGGGGGATGCGAGTGGAGTCAGGGAAAGGGGGGGAGGTTCTTGCACACCTGTGCTACGTACTGAAAACAGAGTCTGTTTATGTGCAATACATCTTGGACTAGCAACGAACTACAGCTGCTCCAAATGCAATGCAAATTAGACTGCACATATGTAAGAGTGGCATTATTAATGGGCGCTCTTCTTAGTGCATGGGCGGTTACTGTGTCTAAGGTTGAGGCTGAGCAGCCATGCGCAGGGCTTAGTGTGGTGTTACTGTATAACAATGAATGGCTGGGACATGTAAGTCTGAAGGAGGCTGTTTTATAGGGAGCAGAGAAATAGCCCACCACAGCCACTGCCATCAGTGCTGGGACAGGGAAAATGAACCAAGGATGATATTCAAACGCATCACCTTAGAAGCCAAATTGCGAAAATAAATACTGTGCATATATGCACACATTCTAAAAGGGTAGCTATGATAGTCCCTGCAGCAAATACAGCTAAGGTACAGTGGTGCCTTTTTAAAAAATTAATGGTATATGGCATGTGATTTCAAAGGAAAAAAAACAATTTAAATGTATTGCTACCCATGAAGGCTAGACTAGAAACTGCCATAACTAGTTTTGGAGTAGATTAAAGTGTTTAATTTCGCATAAAGCATAGCTAGGATGTTGATATTCCTCACCACCTCCTCCTTGCTGGTCCACCAGGATATCCTTTTAGGAGGCTCTTGCATATCTGGAGATAGTAAAAGTCTGCGTAAGGCTCCAGTGTTTGTGTCCAGTAATAAAACAACATTACTCTGCAAAAAAGAAAAGTATACAGTTTATATCCTCTTGCAGTATGTACAAATTTGCATGTCATCATTAACCCTTTTTACTTGAAAGACAGAAACAGAATACATTCTAGAGTTCAGGGTGGATTTCACTTCGTTGGAAAACACTACAAAAGTTTTTCCCAAAAACGGGCCTCTCAACAGAGTGTTGTCTTTGTTGAGAGTTCATTGATAGGCTTCAACTCCTGACATAAGAGAAATAAATAGTTTGGAACTTCTGTCACTTTGGCCTCCTTTTCTGAGTCACTTGTAGAAGGCAAGTAAAGTCACCCACAAAACTCCATGTGGCATTGATGAGACAGCACAGTAGCAAAGAAACGATCAGAAATCCATTCAAAGTTTTGCTTTAGACCTCTTCTGTAGTTACTGCATTAAAATGATTCAGAATGATTCTGCTGTTGATGAAGTGCTTCCTGCTTGAAACATCATAGGGCAGTTGATTTTTGGACAATACACCATTGACAGGGTTGGATCCAGACTTAGCCATGCTTAAAACAGACCCACTGAAATCAGTAAGACTTAATTTAGTCATGAATAACTTACATCCCCATGGATTTCAATGGGTGCAGTGAAAAAAAATGTCACACGTGTCTGCAGGCCCCAAAAGGTTGCCTACCACTGGTCTAATCTAAGAATGAATAAGTCTGGATCCAACCCATGGCACCGCCAACTTTCCTTCTTTCATCATGAAAGAAAAAAGATGGCATTATGCATAACAGGACTGAATATCTTATTCAAAGCAGATGGGCAAGGGTCCAGGATCATACATTTTTATTTGGGGATTAGTGGGAGGTGATATCTCCCCATATCTTGCATGAAGCTACAGCTTTTCATTTCTTGTTTTGTTTAATCCAACTAGCTATTTTAAGAAGTTGACAGTTGGGTCCTTCGTATGCTGTGTGGCTATAACTTTATCCTAAATTATCAAAGCATATGCATCAATTGTAAGAAATATACCATTGGGGGATTTACAGTCCTAAAGATTGATAGTGTGAACTAGTCCTAGTCCTCTCTGAGGTGCTAAATGTGTCTGGTCTATACCACTTCAGACTGCACATGTTTGAACGTTCTTCTATACAGAGGATTCCCTGCACATAAAAAAAAGAATAGATATCAGGGAGAAAGGTTTCGGACAAGTCTTGTGCTGCATATAATGATTCCTTAAATGCAACATGAACTATCCAAATCTCCCACTCAGACTTCCATTGCAGCTATTTTAAGTAAACAAACATCACTTAAAAAATAAGAAACCCATTTTGGCTCAAACACTATCAACCATTACAATTACAATTTGGAGACGACTCTATTCAATTTTAATAAAGAATTGCCAAATGCTCACATACTACAGTCCCTACTTATACAAAAGTAGTTGCAGAAGAAAAAACTTCAAGGAAAAGTTTTCTTGATTTTTTCTTTTGATGTATCTGTCTGTGTGTTAATGTAAGAGAAGTAACGACAGTGTTAAGATTTTCCAGTCCTCCCAAACATACAAAAGGCAGTTGTGTTCTTTCGCTTAGTGTTAAGTTTAAGAGGTCAGCTGGCACTATAACAAGGCTCTCTTCTCCACCCTTTTAGATGTTAATGGCTCCCATCTGTACCAAGTGACTGGTAGTATATTGGCTTGTGCATAAAAATAGAATTTTGCGTCACTGATGAATACTTCCAGTTACAGCTTTGGCAATTCTTCAAGTGGGCTGGGAAATATGCTCTGCTAGTGTGCAGTTTCTCTTATGTTTATTTTTTACTGGGAGAAAAGAAACCTTTGGGTGACCTCATGTCCCCAGTGCTTTGAATTCCAAATGCTCAACAGATGTAAGAACCATTATTTTGAGGTGCCGCTCTTTTATTTTTAGCTACTGCAAAGCTTCCCTTTCCTTACTGCACTTTGTGTCTTAGCCAGGGTTTTCCTTCGTTGGAAGAATTTAGTTCAAATATGGGTGTAATTGCAATTCAGGGAAGGGGAAGCTGATGTCAGTGTTCTTCTGGATGGGGTGGGGGTGGGGCTATAAAAATGCAAAAGAGGAAGACAGGAGGATAGAGGAAACAAAATATTTAAACAGGACTTATTTCCTTTTGGTTTTGCCATCCTCCTTGCCTGCAATAAAGATTCCCTCCAAAGCCACACCCATTTCTCCTGTTTCATGCCTCATTCTCCAAGAACAACAAAGTATACAAACATTTTTGTATCGTGCACGTGGGGAGCTGTACATTTGTTTGAGAGAGGTTTGGAGACGGAAATGTAATTTAATTTCCTCTGAGGTATGAGTATGTTACAAGAGCAATATAAACACATAACAAGATTTAAAGTGCTTAATGAGAAGCCCTGGTCTTCCCTTTCCCGTAGAAAGTTTATTAAGAGTAGAAGTGCAAATGGAAAGAAGGATTTAAACTGGACTCTCTATTCGAGTGGTGATGGTAATATAGGCTGACCAGATAAAATCCAGGTCAGGGCTCATGTAACTTTAAGAGTTGTAGAGAAAAGGGAATTTCAGCCAGTGTCATTTGTATGCAATTAGTTCCTGGTGAAATTCCCTCTTCATCACAACAGTTAAAGTTGCAGGGGCCCTGCCTTCTTTTGTATATGGTCACTCTAGTATAGTGCCTGCAACTTTAACTGTTGTGATGAAGAGGGAATTTCACCAGGAACTAATTGCATACAAATGACACTGGCTGAAATTCCCTTTTCTCTACAACTCTTAAAGTTACATGAGCCCTGACCTGGATTTTATCTGGTCACCCTATGGTAATAAATATTTATACAGTGATTCTCTGCAGATCTTTGCACAATCAAGGCTTTGAACCTTCAATAAAGGCACGTCGTTTCAATGCAATGGTTTAGGGATATTGAGAATACATTTCTTTTCATGGAATGGAATAGAAATACATTCAGAAACAGGAAGCACATAGGAATCTATGAACATTTTTTAATAATTTGGTGAAGGAACGAGGCCAACACAAGGCTCTGCCCAAAGCAGCAGCACCACTGCTCCTCTTATTTGTAATGTTTAGTGCAAAACATGGGAAATCATCAGGTGTTTTGCCTGCTCCACAGGGGACTCATACAGCAGGGCAAGTGCAAGGAAAGTCACAAAGGCCATGTTGTTCCCCTTTATGAGGGAAAAGGGAGGAGGAGGAGGAGGAGGAGGAGGAGGAGGAGACACAGGGCAGTTGCATTCAGCGAGAGCTATGCTTTGGCTCTTGCATGTAGTTTCACCTCTGAAAAGTTAGTGCAGATATAATTAAAACTAGTGGTTTGCATTCTGAAAAGCAAACAACTGCTATGGATAAAGACTTTAATTTGCAGACTGGAGAGAGAGAGAGAGAGAGAGAGAGAGAGAGAGGGAGGGAGGGAGGGTTGGAAGAAAATTGGCATTGAGGCAAAGTCCTCTATATCTAAATAGTTTAGCCTACATGATAGGTGCTGCCATAAACTAGAAGGAAATGTGTCCTCTATAACCCTGCCTCAGGCTACCAACCAAGCTGAACTAAATGAAAATTATTTGAGATCCAAAATCTCGAAATAAATTGGAACATGGGCACAAAAGCAAAGGTCAATCCTGAAGGCACATTCTAAATTCCTCCAAATGTGGAATAACCACCCACATGGTTTACATGTAAGAAATGTTATATTGGAATGCAAGCTCAATGCACATCAATTAGGAGACCAGAAGCCAACACCGCTCATGGTCAAATCCATCCACATTTTGCATTCTACTATTGTACAGATGTCACAAGTATTTCTTTGTACCCATTAGCAAAACCTCTTCCAACCTCATATCACTTCTCCAGATATGACGTTCATTGCTAGTTAACAGAGAGATTCATAAATTTACATACTTGTGGTGAAGCAAAGCATTTGAAAAAAACATTGAAATGTTATGGATTCCATTTCCTGGTAACAAAATGTTAATAAGAAATCAGAAGCGTGTTTTTTACCTGCTCTTCATGTAGAATTACTTGACCTTTTAGTGGAATACCTAGAGGTGCCAGTGTCACAAAAGGTTGCCATATACCACCGACTGTTCGTGGGAAGATATCATACAAGTCCACATAGCATCCATTTTTACCAGACATATCCATAAAATATAAGGACACAGGATTGCATGTAGCCACATAAAGAGTGTTTTCAGCTTCATTCTCTTTAAATGGGGAATAAGATGCAAATTGATGATCAAAAGATTACTTGCAGGCTAGCATAAAGAATTATTTTATGTACAAGAACACACTAAAACATTTAAATGTATACTTGACATATTAGATAAATAGTTGTTACTTTGGAAGGTACAATGAAGAAGCACAAGCAAGTATGTCCACATACAATATCCCAAATGTGCTGGAAGTATGCCAGACAGAAATTAAAAGAGGGTTGCTATGCTGCCATACCTCCCATTTCATTGGGCTTCTTGTGGACATGGAAGGCAAACGTTAAGAGGAACCCCCCCTCTCTCATTTTTCCTCTAGCATTGTTTATGGCCAACTAGTCTTGTCCAGGACTGTGCTTAGACTGAGATTCCATGGACAAGCAGCAAAGGACGTTAAAAAGGAATGTTAAAGATCTCAGCTTTTAGTTTTAATAAAGAATGAATTTCTAACCTTTATGATTGCTAAGATATGTTAAATGTTTATGGGCAGTGCCTAATAAAATCTCAGAAAGTGTTGGGTTGTTGTACAAAAAACAAACTGGATGTGACATGGACAGCCAAGTCTGTTTACTCACATGTTCGCCCTGTTCCAAAACACAGAATGGGGGTATACTTTTTACAACCTAAACTGATGAGTGGACATTCCTATACTACCACTATAAAACTAAAATAGTAAAGGGAAGATACTGGGTGGGGGTGGGGGTGGCTCCTGGCAGGGAATACTCTCTGCTGGCATAAATCTGTGCTTTGTCTTCTTATCTTTTCCTATTGTAACCTTTGTCACCAAATAACATGGTAACAATTTCTTTCAATAATTGTCTTAAATTCACTTGGTTGCTATTAATAAATGTTTAAAATAAAATCTACAACCATCCTTTTACAAAGTTACTGTGTTGACTGTTAAATGACTGAGTCCTTTAGTAGCAGAACAATCACATCTCTATGGACATGAAGTAGGAGCCTGTCAAAATAACAGGAGGTGTGCTTAATAAGGTTTATTATCCATAAATTATTTCTTCTACAGCAGAATTCAGCTTTTCATGCTGTAGAATTTAGGATACCTTGAGCAGAACTTTGATTATTCTTGTTTATTTAGTGCAGACTGCTCATAGCCTTGGCTAAATTAGAACAATTTAGAAGAGGACATTGCACTGCCAAGAACAGACATTATAAAAGAATAAAGGAGATATCAGGCATTATAACTTCCAAACACAAGGGAGAATCGTTTTGTGTCAGTTTAATACTCAATCCATATTATATCCTCTGCAACTACCTAGTAGTCATCCATGTGTATTGAATAGAGTTTTCATTCATTCATGTGTGTTTATATATGTAGGGAAAAGGATGGTTCACAGATTGTGGGGCCAATGGAATAAATAGGATTGTGCAGGACAATAGTGTTTGCACAAACATAGATAGGAACATAAGAGGGGGTGCCTTCTATGTCCTTTTCTCTACTCCATTAAGGCATTACAAGGGCATCAAAAAGCCTATGCATGTTTACTTGGAATTAAGTCCCACTGAGTTCAATAGGCCTTACTCCTATATAAGTGTATAGGTTTGCAGTCCAAGTCAACAACATCACAGACAAAATATGCAGAAGATGTTTTCAGTGAAATTGCTTAAGTGGCACGCAAAATAATTTATATAAGTTTCTGTTCAAAATATGTATTTGAGTATTCATGCAGTTTCTCATGAGCACCAATTTATCAGAAAATAAAAAAATAGATTTTACCTTGTGCCACAGCAATATCACACACTAAATTAACTTCATTCAAAGGAAGTGCCCAAAATGCTAGTTCTTCTGTAAAGCTCAAAGACCTGGCTTCATGCCTTTCCAGTGGAAATGCCTGCATATTTAAATACATTGGGCCCTACATGAAAGTGACAAGAAAAGCAAAGTTACTCAACATTCTTCATAGCAATCTATAGGAGGCAAGCCAAATACTGTAAGCCTTACTGTTCTATGAAGCACAGTGGCTCTCTATTTAGGGATTTGGTGGGTTTAATCACTGATGGGAACAATGCATAACTGGCTGTTACAACCACCCGGAATGCAACCCTGCACACATACAATGAATGGGCTGGGGGAGAGTATAAAAACTAGAGTTCCGAGTATAGAGAGTATGAGTGAGGAGAGCTGAAAGCATTGGGATTTGACAGGGAAGCTAGATTTGGATTTTGGATTTCAGAGGTACTGACGATGCTGTTGGGACTAGAATGTGTTCTGTTTCTGTAACCCTGTCATGCTTGCTCAACCTGTATCCTTTGTAAAGAAATAGATGATTACAAAGCCACATTAAGGCTCCGATCCTGTACACATTTACTTGAGAGTAAGACTCATTTAGTTCGGTGAGACTTACTTCTGAGTAAACATGCATAGGCTTGCATTGTTCATCTCTAACAGTTCCCCTAGAAAGAGTATCTTGAACTTCACACTGCTTGGAGAAAAAGTGGGAGTGCAATTCAGTATCTGGGAAATTAAGAAGAGCTGATACATATATGTAGTATTTGGCTTCTAAACATTTAATGAAATTAGGATTATTTTTTAAAGCAGTGCAATGTTGACAGGTAGTATGATGTAGCTCTGAAGCAGACGAGTCATTAGGGGAAGGATTTGAACCAGAGTCACAGGTAGAAGGGAATGATATGTCTCTGAGCTTAACATCTGTCAGGATATGTAGGCCTTGATAGTAATTCTGTAAAGATATTTAAAATCTACAAATCCAGTCCTACATAAATGGCAATATTTTGGAAGATTTATCTAGTGGGATGATTTTTGAATTAACAGATCCTTGATTATTTATGAAAGAAGGAACTTGAATCTTCTGCAGCTGTTTTACTGAGCCAGCTGTATCCATTTTGCCACTCAAGGTGAAAGGCTGGTCTCTTGGGACCAAATCCTTCATTTCCTGCCAGATAGCCAGTTTAGACAGTGAGTGGGTTTGCACAATCATGGAAGGAATATAAACCAGTGGCTTATTTTCCCTTTCCATGCATGCCTGTCAGAAGCTGCTTAACTGGCGAGGTAGGTGGCTGGGCTGGTTTACATGATTGTGCAAACCTGGTCAGTAGAGATGGTTCCAGACAAGGTTTTTATTGTGCAACTGTGCTGCCTCATTTATGGAATTTTATTGGGGGGAGCGGGCAGATGACATCATCTTCCACTTGTAACCCCTCCCATGTTCT
This sequence comes from Anniella stebbinsi, assembly GCA_029215795.1. Taxonomy (NCBI): domain Eukaryota; kingdom Metazoa; phylum Chordata; class Lepidosauria; order Squamata; family Anniellidae; genus Anniella; species Anniella stebbinsi. The sequence goes on from JARDYH010000001.1 coordinate 177,999,921, forward strand.
CACCACCTTCCATCTTTTACCATTCCATAAAAAATATGGGATTTTATTTATTTATTTATGTATTTATTTAGTTACAACAGTTATATACTGCTCCATATCTAAACAGAATAGCCCATGGGCTGTTTTAGAGTTGTATGATAAACCATGGCGACTGCCCACCATAGTTTGAATATTCAAAATAGCTGTCAACCAAGGCAGCTGGAAGTACCCACAGTCTTCAGTAGGAAGGGGAAGAGAGTGGGTTCTTCTATTCCATTAAGTCTTCAGCAGAGTGGCTGGGCTGAACGTTCCACTCAGGCTGTTTCTAATTGTTAATAGAAAAATTATATAATTAATTCCAGAATTGCTGCATGTAGTTTGATTTCACCATGGTTTTCCATTTCTTATGTTTGTTTGTGCTATTTTGTTTTTTCTTCTAGATGTTGGGAAAAGATAGCCTTTCCCAACATCTGGAGGGCACCAGGTTGGGAAGGCTGAGATAAGCCATGTTCACATATGATCATACACATTGAAACACTGGCCAGCTTTTTCAGCATGAGTTCATGTGTTCATATTAAAATGTCTTTCTTTTGGTAGCCTTGGATGCATATTTGTAGTCGCACCCAAAAGCACATCCAGCCAATTCAAGGGTTCCCAGATGAATGTTATATTCAAATGGGAATATGCACCCATATATGTATTTGTAACTGCAATGCTTTCACATTCTGGAGTCTGCTTGCTTTTATATATAGATCTAATTTGCTGGATCAGTTTTATTGTGATTTAAGATTGGAGAATTCAAGGTAGATTTAATTCATTAAACATTTTTTTTAAAAAATCCAATCCAAGTAACAGCAGACAACCAGCTAAACCAGTGCTGCTCCACAATCAGAACCTGATCATAGAGAACTCCAGTATCAGTGGGGAAATTCAGAAGGAGAGAAGTCTGATATTTATACCAGGGTGGGTTTGGGGCTTGCAATCTGGGGCAGGAAGGGAATTTGGGGCAGCCCACAAGGAAAGATGGGCACACTGGGATTAGCATGTGGATGCATGTGGTATTACCACCCTAGACTTGGAAGGCGTAGGGCTAAGCAGATGTTACAAGCTGACCACATATTTCCCCCAGTGCACTTGGCATTTCTTCAGCACCCACCTTTCGTCCCTAGGCTACCTTCAATGCTAGTGCTGAGCAGGGATTTTTTGGCAAAAACACAGTAAGGTATTATAATGCTAGCAAATAATGTATGCTTAAGTATTTAGAAAACCTCACAGACCTTTACATCTATGCGATGCGTTTCAGTTTGGCACAAAAGTTTCCGCTGAGCATTACCCAACTGATTGACTTTCCAGTAGCCCATAAATTTTGGATCTGGCAATACCAACCTGCCCAGAAAAATGTCACTATTATTTATTTGCTATTTTTAAGCAGCACATCATCTAACAATACATTTCTCTGAGTTGACAAGGCTTATTGTTTCATAGTTGACACAATTTTAACCAGTTCAAGCAGTATTAAAATCACAACACAAGAATGAATTCCACTTACAAAGCATATTTCTAATGGGAAAAAAGGTATTGAAAACCCAAAAGATCTATACAACCTAAACTGGGATCACAACACCCCCTTTATTTAGATGAGAAATTGCCACAAACTTGCATGTAACAATTTACAAGGAACCAAGAATGTAGAAAATATCAAGGAGTTTTGTAAAATGAAGTTTGAAGAGGACGTCTAGTTTCAGGGTGGATGGGTTGGAGGGTGGAATGGTTTCATTGGGGCCTGCCTGTCTATATTCTCAAATGTATGACTGCACAGAGACAAAAGAAAACTTTGTAACAAACAGTGGCAAACCATATACTTCTCCATTTTCTGCTAGCACCAATGATTTACAATTTGTAACTAAAAACACAGGTCCATTGCATTTGATATGCATGAAGATGAATGATGGCATAAAATACAATACTAAATGGGAGCCCTAGAGAATAAGATATACTAGTTAGCTCAACTGTTCTTCCCACCGCATAAACCACTGTTCGCTCACACAGCCCACTGTACAGAGAAAGTGCAGGCAAGCAGGTAGGCAAGCAAAGGAGTGATTAGCTGCTCACTTGTCACCTTTCCCCTCTCTCTTTGGCACTGGAATGAGTGAGGTGGTGAGCAAAGGCGCTGGGAAGCGGAGTATCTGTCCCATGATGCAAATAATGTATGCTTAAGCTTTTAGAAAACCTAGAGAGAAGAGGAGACAAATGGGAGAAGGGCTCATGGGTCTCAAAAAAGGCTGCTCCTCACCTAACTGGTAGTAAACAATGCTGGGCCAGATATGATAAAGTGAAGTCTTTTTCGAGAGCTGTGAGCCCCTTCTGCCTTCAGAGCTGTGAGCCCTCAAAACCATCAGGAGCAAAGACAGAATAAGTAAAATTGAAAGAATAGCAGGGTATTCTAGTGGCCCAAAATATAACTAATTCCAGACTGTGTTCTCAGCGCTCAATTACAGGCTGCCAACGTATAATGGAGGCACTGACTGGGTTCGGATGTCACAATAACCCATGGTGCTCCTTGCAGGCTTTAGAAATACTTCCTTTGTGCCTGGCTCCTGGGTTTCCAAGCCATCTTACACTTAGCAAATGCTTAATACATTTGCAACCTGACAAAGTTAAATGCAGCATCTGCAAGTAAGCCAATGATGAGAGATCTGTGCTTCCATAGTAAAAAAAATAAGCAGTTTCATAGAGGAAATGTGGAATTTCACTATTGTGCTTTAGCTCAATAGTGAAATTGTGCATTTCCCTATAGACACTGCTGGCTCAGTTGCTTTAATGCATTTCCAGTACCACTAAACCACTATAGCACAATAATGAAATCGCACATTTTCCCATGCACATCAAAGCATCGGGAACAGATCAAATCAACAGAGCCAGCAATGCCTATTTGGTCTACCTGGGATTTCTCCTCCTCTGGGGTAATTGCACAGGGTTTTGATGGTGCATTGGGTGCCTCCTGACTAGGAAAGGCTTTGTGTGAGGTTTGGTCCCGATCCTGCAAACCACCAAAAGTTTTTTGTGCCAACACTTTTTGGACGCACACTGGGATTTCACTCCTTGTTGCTCATGTGATGAATGGGTGAAACTGCTTGGGCGGAAGGACTGCAGCAGGACAGGGGGTGGGGGAGATGGGTCAGTTTAGACGCAGTAGCTTAATAAGCCACACACACATTAACTTCTTAGCCTGGTCATGTGGCGAGGCACCATGGACTATTTAAAAAACAAGCTACTGTGAGCACACTTCAAGAAGGATGCAGGCAATCTGGAGCGTGTTCAGAGGAGGGCAACGAGAATGATCAGGGGTCTGGAAACAAAGCCCTATGAGGAGAGATTGAAAGCACTGGGCATGTTTAGCCTGGAGAAGAGAAAATTGAAGGGAGACATGATAGCACTCTTCAAATACTTGAAAGGTTGTCACACAGAGGAGGGCCAGGATCTCTCCTTGATCATCCCGGAGTGCAGGTCACGGAATAATGGGCTCAAGTTACAGGAAGCCAGATTCCGGCTGGACATCAGGAAAAACTTCCTGACTGTTAGAGCAATACGACAATGGAACCAATTACCTAGGGAGATGGTGGGCTCTCCCACATTAGAGGAATTCAAGAGGCAGCTGGACAACAATCTGTCAGGGATGCTTTAAGGTAGATTCCTGCATTGAGCAGGGGGTTGGACTCAATGGCCTTATAGGCCCTTCCAACTCTACTATTCTATGATTCTATAAGCCACCATGGATTCAAGTGATGTCCAAACACAGCCACTATTTCAGGATTCAAAGCTGTTCTAATAAGCTTGAAAAGTCTTCTCTCCAGTACAAAGGCCTGTGCCCACATAGATTTCATGGTTGGTCGGAGCTAATGAGAAGCTAGAAGGCATGTCCTTTATTGCAGGGCCTGCCTGGTAGGTTAGGGTAGAGATAGTGTTCCCTGAAGGCTACTAGGAATGCAGCATATTCTCTACCTTGAGGGATTTTGGGATGGCAGAATTTCCCCATCGTAAAATTCACTGGCTCATCAACACTAAATATTTCCTTTTCAGGCAATTATAATTTTGCAAAGCAATATCAAAACCTGTTATCCTTTACAAATTGGACATTGTTTAGCCGTTACTGCTTTCCCCCCACAATGAGTTCAGAGCAGGGTTGGCCATCTTTTTCAGCAAAAATTGTTTCAATCTTAAACAGCTTTAGTCCTTTCAAGGCCTTAAAATATGTATTTTGCATTTGGCACACTAATTTTGAAAGACGGATATGAAAAAGAAAAATGTGTAATGACCCTAGAACCAGTCTCAATAATCACAGGTGTGCTGATGTTTGTAAATTACTCTAGTAATTCTTATCCTTCAGGACAAAAGTAGAAATTAAGCCAGATGAATAAAAAAAACAGTGGATGACCCAGATTGAGAACAGCCTTCAAAGCTTTTGATATACAGCTCAATTCAAAAGGTAAAGGGCAGTTAACAGTAATTGTGGCTGTCATCGTCATAACATTTAAATTCAGGAAGATGCATCTCCACTAGAAGATCAGCATATACAGTGCCCTCGAGTGCTGCCTCTTGTACTGGCATTGTTCCAACCCATCCTGAGCATAGTGCAGGCAGGCAGAGCATAACCCAGCTTGACCCTAACAATATTCTGTACTGGAACGGCACCATCTGCACATGTAAAGCTAATGACAGAAAGTGATGTCACAAACTCCTTGACAACAGCCGTTCCCAAATGCTTTAGCAAGAATTCACAAATGGTTATTTCTGTCACAGAGATCCATAAAACTGTCCCAACTTCAATCTACCATCCAGTTTTGCTTCTAATTATTCCTTGCCCCCAACAACCACTGCCAGTAACATGACAACCTGGGCAAAAAGTTCCTGCGCCATGCCTTCTGCCTTGCAACTATGTATCAAGTACAAGGAAAACTGTGCATAGTGAATGCTTGCTACATGGTGTGTGCATCAGGAAAGACAGGTTGCTTACCTGTAACTGTAGTTCTTCGAGTGGTCATCTGTGCAGTCACACACTATGGGCTCGCGCCGACGCCGAGCCTCACCTCGGAACTTCTAAAGCTTAGAAATTATTGGCGGGAACCCCTCCCCCCCTCCGTCCTATCGCGCATGCCTGGGTTCCCGCCTACCTCAGTTCCCTGAGACCGCCTTAGCAGTTTAAACCTGAGGTAGTGTAACTAAAAAAACCAAAACTTAATAGAAAAATGGCATGGCGATGACACTCGTAGACCACCACAAGCGAGGTCTAGAGGGGACGGTGGGGGGGTTGTGTGACTGCACAGATGACCACTCGAAGAACTACAGTTACAGGTAAGCAACCTGTCTTTCTTCTTCGTGGTCTCTGTGCATCACACACTATGGGCGAGTAACTAGCAATCACTTACCGGAGGAGGGTAGACTCGCTTGTCCATTATTACTGTAGAATCGAAGATAGGACCGCACGTCCAAAACTGGCGTCGTCCCTTGCCCTGACGTCCAATTTATAATGCGACACAAACGTGGAGACCGACGACCATGTAGCAGCTCTACAGAGTTCTGGAATAGAAATGCCCCTAGAAAGTGCTGTAGATGCAGCCATTGCTCTCGTGGAGTGTGACCTTAACCCCATTGGGAGCTCTCTTTTCGCCAGCTCATAAGTCAGAGAGATGGTGTGGATAATCCATTTGGCGAAACGTTGTGCCGATACTGCGTGGCCTTTTGTCTTTCCTCCATAGGAAACGAATAAACGCCTGGATAGTCGAAAGGACTGTGTTCTATCCTTATAGAAGGCCAATGCCCTTCTAACATCAAGAGAATGCAACCTTGCGCCCACGGAGTCAGTGGCGTCCTGGAAAAACGTTGGAAGGACAATGTCCTGGTTCACATGAAAATGAGAGATAACCTTTGGTTTAAATTCTGGTCCCGGTCGCAGGACAACCTTGTCCCTGTAGAACTGTGTGTATGGAGGATCCAGTACTAACGCGCAGAGTTCTGATGCTCGCCTGGCGGAAGTGATGGCGACCAAGAAGGCAACCTTAAAAGATAATAACCGCAGGTCTATCGTTGCCATTGGTTCGAATGGCTTGTCGGATAATGCTGCTAAAACCACCGATAAACTCCACTGTGGGACTATTCTCCTTGTTGGCGGATGGAGATTAAGCAGACCCTTGAGGAAACGTTTGGATAATGGGTGAGAAAATACTGAATAACCTTGTATAAGGTCATGATTTGCTGATATCGCCGCCAGATAAACCTTTATCGACGTCTGTCGTAGGCCTCCTTCATGTAAAGACGTTAGGAAGGATAGAATCTCCTCTATCCCGGAGGAGCGCGGGGAGCCTCTTCTCTCGCCATAGAACGATTGAAAACGCCTCCACTTCGTATCATACGATCTTCTCGTGGACGGTTTTGTAGCTTCTCTGAGGATACTCTGGACAGTGGCCGGCAGATCTAGGTGTTGCCATCTTGCCGGATTCTCCACGCTGTCAGCTTTAGTTTCTGAGGATTTGGATGGTGCACTCTGCCCCTGTCCATCGTGACGATGTCGTCTGTCCTTGGCATTTGGGCGTATTCCCCGTTGGCTAGATGAAGGAGGGGAGCGAACCAAGCCTGTCTCGGCCACCACGGGGTAATTAATATGGCGTCCGTCTTTCCGAGCCGTAGTATTGCCACCACCCTTGAAATGAGGGGAAACGGGGGGAAGGCATAAACAAGGCCCGGCCCCCAAGAGGTGCTGAATGCGTCTCCCAGAGAGCCCTTTCCAGCCCCTGCCCTGGTGCAGAAGCGTTCGCAGATTGCATTTTCCGCAGATGCGAAAACGTCCATACTTGGGGTCCCCCATCTGCTGCATAGATTGGAAACTGCGCTGGGGCTGAGCTCCCACTCGTGTGCACTGGAGAAATTCCGGCTGAGCTCGTCCGCATACACGTTGTCTGTTCCCGCTATATGCACGGCGGATAAACGTATGCCCTGCGAGATCGCCCAATCGAAAATGACCAACGTCAGGTCGAGGAGTTTCATGGAGCGTGTCCCTCCCTCCTTGTTTATGTACCAGACTACTGACATATTGTCTGATACAATCCTGACGTGGCTGTTTGACACATAGTCCTTGAAGGCTACCAATGCCTTCCGTACAGCTAACAGCTCTAGAAAATTGATGTGTCGAACCCTCTCCTTGGGGTGCCACTCTTCCTGTACCGTCAAATGTCCGCAATGTGCTCCCCATCCCCGAAGTGACGCGTCCGAGGTGATTGACCTGGACGGGCTTGTGTCTACAAACGGCAGTCCTAACTTTAAGTTCGTTGGAACCGTCCACCAACGGAGCGACTGGTGCAGGGACTCCGGGATGTGGACCCGCACCGTGTTGGGCTGACGTAAAGGGTCGTATACTGAGAGGAGAAACATCTGCAGTGGTCTCATCCGTAAGCGTGCCCACCTTACTACATAAACTGTGGATGCCATAAGGCCCAGCAGTCTCTGCAAAGTAATTATCCTGTGAGAACTGACGCTCAGCATCTTTTGCGCCATATCGTGTATTCTGTACCGTCTGTCTTTGGGCAGAAAGGCTCTCCCCACTGTTGAGTCGAGCAGTGCTCCTATAAATTGGATCCTCTGTGTGGGTTGGAGTACCGATTTTTCCGTGTTTAGCACGAGGCCTAGGGACTTCAATAAGCTCGTCACCGTTGCAACGTCCCGTACCGCTTGTGACTGGGATGGAGAGACGATCAGCCAGTCGTCTAAGTACGGGTAAATTTCTACCCCCAGAGGTCGCAGGTATGCGCATACGACTGCCATGCATTTCGTGAAAACTCTGGGGGCAGTCTTCAGCCCGAACGGCAGGACGTTGAATTGGAACATCTCCGTTCCGATAATGAACCTTAGGAAGCGTTGATGGGCCGGATGAATGGGGATGTGAAAGTAGGCGTCTTTTAAATCCACAAGGGTGAACCACATATTCCCACGGAGCAATGGGAGGACAGATCCCAGAGTGACCATCCTGAACTTTTTGGGTATCAAGTAATCGTTGAGTAGCCTTAGATCTAAAATCGGGCGTAGGCCGCCATCTCTCTTTGGGACTGTAAAGTACCGGGAGTAAAACCCCCCGCTCCCCTCTGAGATGTTGACTGGGGCGATAGCCCCCTTCTGGAGGAGAGAGGCCACTTCCTGCAGCAGAATGGTGGAGGCAGGTGTGAACTTCAGCACTCCCGTTGGGGGGATAGTGGCGAACTCGATACAATATCCCTGTTGAACAATATCCAACACCCATTTGTCCGTGGTAATCCGGGTCCATGCCCTGTAGTAAGGGAGTAATCGGCGACGGAAGTGTGGGGATGGCTGGTGGGGAGGTAAGTCAAAGACGTTGCTTTGGATTGGACTCCTGTCTGTTGCGGTTCTGTCTTGCTCTGTTTGGTTGGTACGACCGTTGGGAGCGGAAAGATTGTGACGGTTGGAAACGCGGTTGTTGCTGCTGTCGGAATGAGGGCTGGCGAGGTTGATAAAACTGTTGTCTTGGCCAGCGACGCGGGCGGTAAGTCTGTGATGGGGCCGGCTGGTAGAAGCCCATCTTTCTGGCCGTCATCCGCGCCTTCTGGATAGTATCCAATTGCGCGTCTGTCGTGGCATTAAATAGACCTTCTCCGTCGAATGGGAGGTCTTCTATCCTCGCTTTTGATTCCTGTGACAAATTCGACGAGCGAAGCCACGCATGCCGCCGCAGGGCTACTGATGCTACCATTGATTTAGATAGACAGTCCGCCATATGTCGCGCAGTGCTAAGCTCCTGCCTAGCTAACGCCGAGGCTTCCTGCTGGAAAACATGAGCCGCTACTTTTATTTCGTCAGGGAGGTGCGCGTGCAGTGCCGTGACCTTCTCCCATATAAAAAGGTGATAACGCGCCATGAGTGCCTGGTAGTTGGCGATCTTAACTGCCAATGCAGCCGAGGAGTAGACCCTTCTCCCGAACGCGTCGAGCTTCCGTCCCTCCTTATCGACCGGCGCAGAGTGGGATTTAGATGTTCTTCCCTGGGCCGACTCTACAACGACTGAGTTCGGTTTGGGGTGCTGTAGAAGAAACCCTGCGTCCTTTTGTTGAATCTTATACAGGGCGTCGACGCGTTTTGATACTGGTCCTGTGGACGCCGGTGTGTGCCAAGACTCTTTCAACGTACGCAATAGCGTTGGTAAGAGCGGCATGGCTGATACAGAGGTGGTGTCACTGTACATGACGTCATACGCCACATCAGTCGCGGGGTCCTCTGATTCTGGGACCTCAATCCCCAAAGACTCGGCCAAGCGTTGCATTTGATCCATGAACGACACCACCTCCATGGATGGCGACGCACGCTTGTCGGTGCCCACGTTCTCGTTCGGCGAGGGCATTGATGGGTGTATCACTGCCGACGCCTCCGAAGAGTCAGATGCATAATCCTCTTCCGATGTAGGCTGTGGTGCTCGAATGACCATGGCCCCGAGGGGGGGCACCGGAGACTCGGGCCTGGGTTCAGCATGGCAAGGCGCTGAGATAGACGCAGACGGAGGTCGTCTAGGTGGCAGCGGTGGCACAAATATTGGGTCCGCATCCTGAAGTCTCCTCCCCGTAAACTGGTCAAACAATGGTTTTCTTGGAAGCGGCTCAGGCTGTGAGGACCACGACCTGACAGATCTTGGGGAAACCCGGCCCCACTCCTCCGCCGGTATCGACTCTGTTTCTAGAGGAGAATGGTGTGGAGGAGTCCAGGTTGCTAAAGGATCAAAGGGGAATTCCCCTAACTCTGACGTCGGAGATACTGTAAGTCGTGCCGATGTCGAGGGGACTTGCCGCGTTACCCGAGGTGATTCCGGGCGTTTTATCTTCTTCGGTACCGAGGGCGTTCGATCCCGACGCGCCGGTACCGGAGGAGTCGACGTCGACGGCCATGCGACCGGTATCGACACCGAAGCCGCCGGCGACGGGAGCGATCTGGTCATCGGTGTCGGCGAGGTGGTTGGTACCGACGCAGCCTTCGGTGTCTGTTTGCGTCCCACCGACGTCGTTTCCGACTGCGTGTGCCGATGCTTCGGCTTCGACGACCCCTTCTCCTTCTCCTTCTTTCGCTTGTCTTCTGCCACCCGTATTGGGTCTTTTTTCTGCCGCTTCGCCTTGCCCGCATCAGCGGGAAGGGAGGGCTTAGATTTTTTTGGGCGTGAGCTCGACTCCGTCTGTGGTTCTGCGCTCGACGTCGGTACCGTCCTCGGTACCGAGCCCGGTACCGAAGCGGGAATGTCCACCGTTTCCAACGCCCGCTTCCATAGCAGCGCCCTGAGCTTGTTAGCCCGATTCTTTCTTGTTTGTCTCGAAAAGCTGAGACAATGCGGGCAGGTATCCACAACATGGGCTTCCCCTAGGCAAAGGAGGCACTTGGAGTGTCCGTCTGAAAGCGTTAGCTTTGCCTTGCAGCCTGTGCAGCTTTTGAACAATGAAGTGTGCGCCATCTTAGAGGCCATGTTTTGGCGGGAAGACAAACTGGTTCGCGGGGGGGGGGGTTGGGTTTACCTCCTTGGAGGTTACTTCCACGGAGAACCCCGGTGGTCCGAGAGCCGCAAAAGGCGGACCCCTGTCTATATATTAAGAAAAACAACTATATACACTATAACTCTAATATAACATAAAGAGTAATTTAAAAAAATTTTTTTTTTTTTTTAAATTTTTTTTTTTTTTTTTAGGTTAAAGAAGAAAGAAGAAGTAGAAGAAGAAAAAGATGAAGAAAAGCTCAGAAGAAAGGTAAAAGAGCGGAAGAAATATCAAGTTCTAAGCTACGAACGGACCAGTGAGTTCCCTGTGAGGCAACCAGCAAGGCGGTCGAAGAAGAACTGAGGTAGGCGGGAACCCAGGCATGCGCGATAGGACGGAGGGGGGGAGGGGTTCCCGCCAATAATTTCTAAGCTTTAGAAGTTCCGAGGTGAGGCTCGGCGTCGGCGCGAGCCCATAGTGTGTGATGCACAGAGACCACGAAGAAGAAGTATGCACATTAATCAATTAATCAAGTCTGTCAGAGAATAAAGGATGCATCATAACTTTTAAATGCAAGATGGGAAGCAGCAAGAGGTATGGCGGTCTACAGCAGTGATTCAGTAATCAGTCACACTTGCTACCAAAAACATAAGACTCAGGTGGAATGTACCAAATGGTTTATGAGGAAACGGTCCCCTCATTTGCTAATAAACTACCTGGTACATCCTACCACATTTCTAACCAGGCGAGATGGCTTCTTCCAGACATTGCCAGGATCCAGGCAAAGTGTACTGAATAATGTATAAAACAAAGAGACCATGCTACTTCCTCATAAAGTAATATCCCAAACTGAAATTCCAGGAATTGTTGCATACGCAATGCAATATTTCCTCCTCTCCCTTCAAGATAATGCCCTAGAACTTTTCTACTTGGCTGGAATATTCTGAGACTCTTAACCCTCCAGGACATCTTTGTGTTTCTAAAGATTTGAATGCAGAAGAACAAAAGTTGCTTGCCTCCCAGAAACCAAAACAAGAATTTAATCCACAAAATTTAACTCTTCATTGTTATTTTTTCATTAGACATTCCCCACCACCCCAAAAGGCAAACATAGAACCAATTTCCAAGTTCAACGTCATTATCAGGGGAGAACATCTTTCCATGTGAGTCCCGGTTTAAATGTAGCTTTAAGTGCCCTGGAATTATGAGACTACCTGTCACTGAAGTTCTGCCAGAGGCTGGATATTCATGTTTGTAATATGCTTTCAGTAATTTTTAGTGAATAATATAGTCTAAGTAATGGATGGCTCTATGTTCTATACTCAAGCATTATTGCGTGTATATAACAGCTTTTGCTGTTTTAATTTTGGTATATTGTTTTTAATTGTTTTAATCTTATGTAAATCGCCTAGAGAGCTTGGGCTATGGGGCAGTATACAAATGTAATGAAATAAATAAATATATTGTAAGCTACCCTGATTTTTTTTAAAGAATTGTGTGACACAAAAGTAAGTAATTGATGTATACAGTGTTTCCTCTGCAACTGAGTTGGCTAGGCATTAAATTCCTCAGGCATCAGGATGACAAGTAAAGACATAGTTATTAGAGTGAGTTTTTTTTAAAAAAAAAATGTCCCTGGAAGTTACAAGGCATGATTATGGGAATGATTTACACATTGACAATTGACTGAGACATTTAGCTAGAGGGAAGAACTCTGCTCTTCCTCCTTAGAGTGTGTGTGTGTGTGTGTGTGTGTGTGTGTATATACAACCAATTTGTCTGACAACATTGCTTTGCGTTTTGTAGTATAAATGGAAATATTTGTTTCTCTATAAATGATTGAAATTGGTTTAATGGCAAGACGTATAAAATATAAATTTATATTAACACCCTCCCCATCTAAATTTAGCTGTTATATTCATCAAATAACTGTCTAAAAATATAGGAAGCCACCAATAGTATGAAACAAACTGGATGGCGTCAAAACTGTCTGTGGTGTTGTAGTTTTGTAAAGCAGTTTCTTTTGAGACATACCTAACTTTTGATGAATGGAATGTCTTAAGTATGGAGAGGGGAACTCCACTAATGAATTAATTGCTATTTATTTATGTTACTAAATCCCACACAGAAAGCTTTTAAAGGATTTTAAAACTCACTCCACCCCATCCCCCACTACAGATACAAGAATTTGGTTTCATCACTAAGAATGGTGAAATATTGCAGAAATAAAATTCAATGAATAGAAACTGAGAAAAAGAAACAAATATTTCCCTTTATTTTAGATTTGATCAGACAAATTATCAATATCCATTAGATAAAAATATTCATAATTTATACATTTTGCTGTCTGTTGTAAATGTACATTGATCATACTATATAAATAAATAATGCAATAATATATCATAACCTATCTTTTAGGGGGGAAACAGAAACAGAATTTGCTTCAAGCATTCCAGGTTGATCTTAACTAGCAGCAATATACAACATATGTTAGCCTTACTCCTTAGCCAGTTGTATATTGGTGGGTTTTGCTCCAATTGGTATCCCATGTTTATGCAAAGTCCTAATTAAAATTTCACGCATTTCATTGTTGTAGGAGTCAAAATCAAAGACATTTCGAACAACATTTGCAAGTCCTTCTGTTGGAAACTTCTGCAGAGAGAGAAAGAGAAAATAAATTGTCATACAAAATTCATTAGCTTGTAGTCTATGACCCACATACAGTGTTCTGCACCCACTAAAATCGAAAGCGGGATAGGAAACATGTGACCTAACAGGAGCAGGCAAAGGGAAGATCTATTTCTCCTGCTCATCATCAACTGAGGCTGTGGATGTGCTAGATTGGTGCCTGGCTGCAATAATGGACTGGATGAGGGCTAATAAACTGGTTAAATCCAGGCAAGACTTGGATGATGTTAGTGGGTGGCTGGTCTGTTCAGATGGAGGGTGTTCATCCTATTCTGGATGGGATTGCACTCTGCCTGAAGAAACAGGTTCTCTTGGAACCATCATTATCACTTGAGGCTCAAGTGGCCTCAGTGGCATGGGGTGCCTTCTACCAGCTTTGGCTGGCAGCCCCGCTATGCCTCTATCTGGACAGAGATAATTTAGCTTCAGAGGGCTATGCTCTTGTAACCTTCCAGTTCGATTACTGCAATGCACTCTATGTTAGGCTGCCTTGAAGACTGTTTGGAAGCTGAATCTTGTGCAAAATGCAGCAGGCAGACTGATAGAAGGCACTAGAACATCTGAACATATAACATTGATTCTGGCCCATTTGCACTGACTGTATGTTTCCAAGTCTGATTCAAGGTACTAGTTTTTACCTATAAGGTCTTACACAGCTCAGCACAATACCTGATGCATTACCTCTCCCGTATGAACCCAATCATACATTATGCTTATAATCCGAGGCCCTCCTCCAAATGCCTCCTCTGAGGGAGACTTGGAGGATGATAATAAAATAGAAGGTCTTCTTGGTGGTAGCCCTGATTGAGGAATGATCTCCCCATTAAGGTTCACCTGGTGCTAACATTGTAATCCTCTACTCCCAGGCATTTGATGGCATATGATGGTATTTTAATGTCAGTTGTTTTTATCATGAACTGGTATTTTATTGTAACAGTTTTAGTGGTTTTAAATTGTTTAAATTTTCTAGGTCAACTTTTTTTGTATTTGTTTTTGTTTTGTAATTTTTGTGAACTGCTCAGAGAGTTTTGGCTATTTGGCAGTATAGAAATGAAAGGAATTAATGAATTAAACCTTCAAAAATCAGATTGAAAGTGTTCCCTGCCACATGTATGGGGCCTGATATTAAATGAAAGGCCCGTGATTGCCATGAAATCCTGGGCTGTACAGAGTCTTGCATAAATATTCTCTCCCCTTATCCACATTTTGCTGTGTTACAACCTAGAATTAAAATGGAGTTAATTGGCATGTTTACCATTTGATTTACACAACATACTCAACACTTTGAAGGTGCAAAATAATTTTATTGTGGCACAAATTTTAAGTAAACCAAAACAAACAGCCATTTGTTGGTTGCATAAGTATTCACCTCTCTGAACCAATATTTGGTATAAGAACCTTTGGCAGCAATTACAGCTGTGAGTCTTTTGGGGGTAAGTTTCTACCAGCTTTATGCATCTGAATCCTGCAATATATATCCATTCTTCTTGGCAAAATTGCTCAAGCTCTGTCAGGTTGGATGGGGACCGTTGGTGAACAGCAATTTTCAAGACTTGCCACAGACTTTCAATGGGATTGAGGTCTGGGCTTTGACTTGGCCATTCTAAAGCATTCAAGTGCTTTGCATGCCAAAAGCACCTGTAACTTTGGCTGTGTGTTTAGGACCATTGTCCTGTTGGAAGGTAAACCTCCACCCAGTCTCAGGTTCATTGCAGACTGAAACAGGTTTTCCTCCAGAATTACCCTGTATTCGGCTCCATCCATCTTGCCTTCAATACTGACAGCTTCCCAGTCCCTGCTGATGAAAAGCATCCCTACAATATGATGCTGCCACCACCATGCTTCACTGTGGAGATGGTGTTCTCAAGGCAATGAGCATTGTTAGCTTTGTGCCACACATAGTGTTTTGCGCTAGGGCCAAAAAGTTCAATTTTGGTCTCATCAGACCAGAGAACTTTTTCCCATATATTTGCTATGTCTCTCACAAGCCTTTTGGCAAAATCCAAATGGGATTTGATACAGATTTTTTTTCAGTAATGGCTTTTTTCTTGCCCCTCTTCCATAAATACCAGCTTTGTGGAGTGTCCGGGTGATAGTTGTCCCATCGATGGTTTGTCCCATCTCAGCTGTGGATCTCTCCAGTACCTTCAGAGTTATCATGGGCCTTTTCATTGCTTCACTGACTAATGCCCTCCTTACCCGGTCACTGAATTTTGGTGGATGACCTTCTCTAGGCAGAGTAGTGTTTTTGCCATATTCTTTCCTCTTCTGCTGTTCCCAGACTGTGGAATGACCTGCCGGGAGAGATCCACCAACTTACCAGTCTTCAAGAATTTAAGAGAGTTATAAAGACTGATCTCTTCCAGCAGGCCTACCCAGTTGAATTTTAAGTCTTTGTTGATTTTAATAATGTATTAATTTTTACATGCTTTTAATTAGTTTATGTATTTTATATTGTTTGTATTGATGTTGTTCCCTGCCTCGATCCGGAGGGAGAGGCGGGTAAGAAATAATAATAATAATAATAATAATAATAATAATAATTTCCATTTTGTAATAATGGATTTAGCGGTACTCCGGGATGTTTGGGATGTAAACCAACCCTGATTTGTGCTTTTCCAGAACTTTATCCCTCACTTGTTCAGATATCTCCTTGGTCTTCATGACGCCTGAAATCATTTGACACTTGAATTGCACACAGGTGAACCCCATTCAACTAATGATGTCTCTTCTGAAGGCAGTTGTTTGCATCATAGCTTATTTAGCGGTGTTACAGCACAGGTGGTGAATACTTATACAATCAAGACCTTTCAGTTTTATATTTGTAAATCATTCTGTAAAAATGCAGGTTGCTTACCTGTAACCGTAGTTCTTCGAGTGGTCATCTGCGCATTCACACATATGGGCTCGTGCCGGCGCCGAGCCCATTTCAGGAACTTCTATAGCTAGCTTAGATTTTAGGCGGGAACCCCTCCCCCCACCGTCCTATCGCGCATGCTCCGGGTTCCCACTCACCTCAGTTCCCTGAGACCGCATGGCCTCGCGACCGAGATGACAATCTGGATCTTTTCCCAAAATCACTTAAACTACGAGCATGGCGAAAGAAACAACTTGACAACAAAAGTGATGCCAAGAGGGGACGGTGGGTGGGTTGTGTGAATGCACAGATGACCACTCGAAGAACTACCGTTACAGGTAAGCACCTGCATTTCTTCTTCATGGTCTCTGTGCATCACACATATGGGCGAATAACAGGTAAACTTATCGGAGGAGGGTAGGCTCGCTGACCCATTCATTGAAGTACTGAGGAGAGCACCGCTCTTCCGAAGGTGCAGTCCTGTCTGGCTCTCATGTCCAACTTGTAATGTCTAACAAAGGTGGAAATATTAGACCAGGTAGCAGCTCTACATAGGTCAGGGATGGACACATCACAAGTCAGAGCAGTGAATGTAGCTTGGTCTCTTGTGGAGTGTGCTTTAAGCAAAATCGGAGGATCTCTACCAGCCAATTGGTAGGCTAATGAGATTGTCCGAACAATCCAATTGGATAGGCGTTGAGACGACACCGGTAGTCCTTTGGTCTTTCCCCCATAACAGACAAAGAGCTGGCGGGATTTACGAAACTTTTCCAATCTGGATTTATAGAAAGCTAAAGCTCGGCATACATCCAAAGAGTGCGACTTAGAACATAACGGGTCTGAGGATGCATGAAAAAAGGTGGGCAACACAATGTCCTGGTTAACATGAAAACTGGCAACAACCTTGGGAACAAACAAGGGACCAGGTCTTAGAATCACCCTATCCCGAAAAAACTGGGTGTAGGGAGGATCTATGACTAAAGCACTCAATTCTGACGCCCGTCTAGCTGACGTGATAGCCACTAAAAACACTATCTTAAGCGTTAGAAGACGTATATCAATAGTGGCTAGAGGTTCAAACGGTTTTGCAGTTAATGCACTTAACACCACTGACAAACTCCATTGAGGGATCAGAGGGCGGCAGGGAGGAGAAATGTTATGTAGCCCCTTTAGGAAACTTTTGGACACTGGGTGCGAAAAAACCGAACATCCATCCATCAAGTCATGGTTTACAGAGATGGCCGCTAAATAGACTTTGATAGACGCGGCTTTTAAGCTCGTAGTGTGAAGGGAGTAAAGAAATGTGATTATGTCAGCTACTGATCCTGACCGTGGGTCAAAACCTTTGTCTTGTGCAAAGCGCAGGAATTTTCCCCACTTTCTATCATAAGATAACCTGGTAGAGGGCTTTCGAGCCGCTTCCAGAATGGACCTGACCTCCTGCGGGAGAATTAAGTTCTGCCATCTGGCCGGATTCTCCATGTGGTGAGCCTCAGTGTTTCGAGGTCTGGATGAAAAATCCTGCTGCTGCCCTTGACCAAGAGGTCCGGATGGGCGGGGAGGCACCATGTCTGCCTCTTCGCGAGTCTGAGAAGTGGGGCAAACCATGCTTGTCTTGGCCACCATGGGGCTATCAGTATGGATTTCGAATGGCTCCTGTATAACCTGGTTACCACCAGAGTCATCAGCGGAAATGGGGGGAACATGTACATGAGACCTGGGCTCCACGACACCATGAATGCATCCCCTAGGGAAGTGTGTCCTATGCCTGCTCTGGAGCAATAGGCTTGGCATACCACATTGCTCTGCGTTGCAAAAAGATCTATGTCTGGAGTGCCTCACATGGCAAAGAGGCGTCTCAAGACGGTGGGAGACAATCACCACTCGTGGGTGTCACGGAAATTCCGATTGAGATTGTCCGCTTGAGCATTGTCTGTCCCTGCAATATGCAGAGCAGAAAGCCGGATTTTCCTAGGGACAGCCCAGAGGAGGATATCCATGGTGAGCTGAAGTAGGGGGGCAGAGCGTGTCCCTCCTTCCTTGTTTAGGTACCAGACAACCGTGGTGTTGTCGGAGAGGATCTGAACGTGATGACCTTCCAGGTGAGTTTGGAATGCGTGTAACACTCTTTTCACTGCCAAGAGCTCCAGCATGTTTATATGTAGGTGTCTCTCTGAAGGTGACCACTTTTCTTGACTGGTTAGGTCGCCGCAGTGGGTACCCCAACCCCATAGAGACGCATCTGTGGTGAGTCTCCTGGACGAGCCTGGATCCACAAACGGCATTCCCAATGACAGGTTGCGTAGATCTGTCCACCATGCAAGAGAGTCGAGTATCAATAGAGGGATGGTAAGCCTGACCTTGCGAGGGTTCATAGTGGGGTCGAAGTTCCGTAGTAGCAATTGCTGCAGGGGACGCATGCGTAGTCGAGCCCACCTGATCACGAATACAGAAGCAGCCATGAAGCCCAGTAGTCTTAGCACGCAAAGTGCCGATGTCTGGGGCAGGGACAGTAATCGGAGAGAGAGCTTGCGTAAGGCAAGAGCTCTGTCCCGTGGTAGGTAAGCCCATCCCACTGTAGAGTTCAGTCGCACGCCGATAAACTGTATAGTCTGAGTGGGGTGGAAGACTGACTTTTCGGTATTTATTTGCAGGCCCAGGGAGGAAAGCAGATTTCTTACCGTCACTGCACCTCATAGTGCTTGGTCGTGCGACTGCGACACTATCAGCTAGTCGTCCAGGTACGGGTAAAGTTCCATGCCTGTTAATCGTAAATGGGCACATACTGCTCCCATACATTTTGTAAACACCCTGGGGGCTGTTTTTAGGCCAAACGGGAGGACAGAGAACTGGCACACGTGATGACCCACAACAAACCGGGGGTACTTTCGATGAGAAGGGTGGATCGCACTATGAAAATAGGTGTCTTTGAGATCTATCAGAGTGAACCATTTGTTCTTTCTCAGAAGTGGAAGGATCGCAGCCAACGTTATCATACGGAATATTTTTGTCACTTGTTCAGGTGCCTGAGATCCATAATAGAGCAAAGTCCTCCGTCCCTTTTCGGGACCTTAAAGTAACGTGAATAGAAACCCGTTTGTAGATTGGTCCGAGGGAGTTTCGTGATGGCTCCTTTTTGAAGAAGTGTGGAAGACTCCTATGAGAGGATTTTTGACGGTGGTGTTACTCTTATGGTACCGTGGGAGGAAGGACTTGAAACTCTTATTTTGTAACCAAAGGTGACAATGTCCAGGACCCATTTGTCTGATGTAATTGACGCCCACACATGATGGAAGTGGTGAAGGATGTTTCCAAACTTTGGGGGTTCTGCCAGAAGGAGGGCGGAGTCAAAGGCGACGTTTGTGGGTTGTGTCCTGTCTATTACGGGGCTTAGTAAAATGGGTTGAAGCCTTTCTTTGTTGAAAGGAGGTGGCACTTGTGGCAGGCTGATAACGCGATGAGCGATCTTGTTGTTGTCTTGGTTGGTATGGAAGAGGACGATACCACTTACGAGGACGATATGAGGGTTGTGCCGGTTGGTTAAACCCCATTTTATGAGAAGTCACCTTGGCCTTATGGATGGTATCCATCGCTGAATCAGTGGTGGCGTTAAACAGGCCATGTCCATCAAATGGCAGGTCCTCTATTCTAGATCTGGTCTCCTGTGGGAGATTAGCTGATCTCAGCCAGGCATGTCGACGCAGAGCTACAGCTCCAATCATAGCCTTAGAGGCGCAGTCAGTTTGGTGTTTAGAGGTTTCAAGTTCCTGTTTAGAGAGACGAACAGCCTCTGCGTGAAAAACGCGGGCAAGTTCCCTCTGATCATCAGGTAAATAATTCATCAGGGAAGACATTTTTTGGTACTGAGCCATCGTGGCCTGGTAATTGGCCACCTTTATTCCAAAAGCCACTGAGGAGTAGATGCGCCAACCAAACAAGTCATTTGTGTCCCTCTTTATCTGTCGGGACTGAATGATTCCTAGAGGATTTGCCCTGGGCTGCCTCAACCACAATGGAATTTGGTTTGGGGTGGACGAATAAGAACTGAGCTTCAGATTCTTTAACCTTGTACAAGGTATCCAACCGCTTAGAAGTTGGGCCCATAGTGGACGGGTTACTCCAAGACTGCTGGACAGTCTTCAGCAGCATAGGGACCAAAGCAACTGTTAACTGTGCAGAAGGCTCCATATACATGATGTCAAAGATTGGGTCTGGAACTTTGTCCTCAGGTTGCTGATGTTCGATCCCGAGGGACTGAGCCATGCAGAGCATTTGCTCAGTAAAATTACCCAGTTCCGTCGATGGAGAAGCCCGCTCACTCGTTCCGACGCCATCATCTGGGGATGGTACCAATGGGGGAGCAGACGCTACCGACGAGGAGTCCGAGGCGTAATCCTCCGCTGATTGCAGGGAGGACGGGGTCTGTACGTCAGGATGTCGCTCCGGTACCGAAGGAAGCTGCGATGGGGCGGAGACCGTGGCTGTCGGTGGTCGGCATGGCGGGCGCGGCGTACAAGTGTGATCGTCCCGAAGCCATTTGCCAGTATAAGGATCGAAGGCGTATCGGTATTGAGGAGGCTCCACTGGAACATAACGGTACTGAGGAGGTAAGTGCGAGTGCGAGGATTGCACCGAACGGTCCAAGTACCGATCCCAGTCCCTGGACCAAGAGCGCGAATGGGAGCGGGAGTGACGGCACACTGAGCCGCACCTGGAGGTCCCAGAGGCCATAGATCTCGAACGGCCTGAACGCTGTCAAGCCTGTGGGGCAAGCGGTGGCAAGTCGAAAACTTCGCTGTCCGATACCGACGCTGGAGTCAGGTCATCAATGTGCGTCAGTACCGAGGTGACCAGTATCGAAGCAGGGAGATTTTGCTCAACAGCGTCTCCCGACAGAGTTGGTACGATCGGCAACATCGGGGATGTCGTCGGAGGCGAACGGGGTGGTGCCGATGTTGGTGCCGACAGAGTCAGTACCAGTAGCGTCACGATTGCCGAAGGAGATGGTCTGGATGGTATCGAAGTCGATCCTGACAGAGTAGGTACCGATGGTCTCTGAGAAGGCCGAGACTTTGTAGGGTTAGGCGAGCTTGACGGAGACGGCCTGGGCGGTATCGATGTCGATCCCGACAGGGTTGGTACTGGTGGCCTCATGGAAAGGCGAGACTTAGAAGATTTTTCCAAACTTTTAGCCTTTGCCTTCTTCTTCTTCTGCCTTGCCTCCTCCGAAGATTTAGTCTTCTTAGTATGCTTTTTAGGTTTCACCACAGCAGGTGACATACCAGGTGTTGCTGGGTCAGAGCGATTTATGGGCAAAGCTCCAAGCTCCCCAGAAATTGAGGCGGGCGAAGGCATAGGGAAAGGCTGAGGGGCATCCACTGCCGCCAGCACTTTCTTCCAGAGGAGGCCTCTTAGACGATCTGCCCGATTTCTGCAAGCTTGTCTGGAAAAGCTCATGCAGTGGGCGCAGGCCTCAACAACGTGGGTTTCCCCTAAGCAGAGTAGGCACAAGGAGTGTCCGTGGGTAAGTGCAAGCTTGGCCCTGCACTTAGAACACTTCTTAAATAAGGCTGTCTGTGCCATGAGGCGGAGCAGGCCAAGCCCGCACACGCCAACAAGATAAAACTAATCTATCAAAAAACTTTTTTTTTAGAACAATCCTAACAACTATTAATTAAGAACTATCTAAGCTAAACTATCTAACTCTATTTCAGAGAAAAAATACGAACTACGTTCGGACGAAGTCTCCCGTGAGGCTATCAGCACGGCGGTTGAAGAAGAACTGAGGTGAGCGGGAACCCGGAGCATGCGCAATAGGATGGTGGGGGAGGGGTTCCCGCCTAAAATCTAAGCTAGCTATAGAAGTTCCCGAAACGGGCTCGGCGCTGGCACGAGCCCATATGTGTGATGCACAGAGATCACGAAGAAGAACATGTAGATTCTTTCCCCATTTTGACATTAAGAACTATTTTGTATAGATCAGCGAGAAGAAATTAAAGAAAGTTTAATTCTAGGTTGTAACACAACAAAATGTGGAACAGCCAAAGGAGGGGGAGGTGATTACGTATGCAAGGTACTGAGGGCTTCCCAGCCTTTTTGCTTCAGTGGATACATTTGGAATTTTGAGAGAATGTTGTGGAAGTTCTCACAAAATGTCCGTCATGGGGAGACTAACTTACCAATGCATAAAATGGTTGCTATGGTGGGATGGCTACTCACAAAACATTCATTTCCCAGAAGGCAGTCTGTTGAGACTAAAAGGGAAGTAACTTGTCCAAAAGCCTAAATTAGAAGGCACTAGAAGACAGAACTTTACTTTCCAGCATGCCAGCCTCACAATTATAAATAAATCAATAAATCAATAATCTTAAATAAAATAAAAAATCAGAAGGGAAATGGAGCATGATGGGTGCCAAGAGAGGTGTCTATGAACATACTGGTGCCCATGGGCACCATACTGGAGGTCCCAATGTAGTATCTTGCATTATCATTCTCTCTCTACAGTAATATTTAGATACAGCTACTGAAGACTTGATGTCCAATTTTTCAAGCTACATATTTTGTTCTGTTTCTGGGCCACTCTGAATATCTAAACAGCTGCTCCAACAGCTTTACATGAAGCAAATAGCTATACTTGGGCTGTGACTGCAGAGAAAAGATTTGTCCAGTGGCCGGTTAGATTGTGTACAAATAAATTCTGCTGTGAATCTCTCTCTCTTAAAGTTTATATTATTTGCTAAAAGTATAAACACCTTTCAACTAAAACAGACTATATTGACGTAGAAGAAAACTAAGCGCACAGCAGAAAAGCTTGCAGTGCTGTATAACTACAGGAACAGAAATGGGGTATGACTCATTTCCTTCCTTCATCCCCAAGCTATGAGATGGTATCACTTCCCTCTTACCTGCTAAACAACATGGGCTCTGAGTCCAAAACAAACACTCTATTTTTTGTTTATGCTGCTGGTTAGAAAAAAATATATTCCCTCACGAGAAGCAATTTAGAGCAAAAACAAAAAAAGGAAACCTCTGAAAATGTGTACTTGTGAATTAACATCTTCTTGAACCCTATTTGGCATAGTCATTTTTTGTTTACCATATGATGCTTCCTTATACCAAGTTGAATCTTTGGTCCACCTAGCCCACTACTGTCTAATCTGGACAGCCTACGCCTCCCCAGCATCTCATTCTAGCTACCAGAGATCCTCCTCAAGTGGAGATGTTGAAGGCTGAATCTAGGACTTTTGGTATGCAAAGCACCTGCTCCATTACTGAGCCATAGCTCATGCTCTTGAACAATCCAGATAGATGTACCCCTATACAACCTAGCCCTCATGCCAGTTAATCTAGGAATCACTAGGGCTGAGGCAAATATACGTCTCTCCACATAATTTACTTGGCAAAAGTGGGTTATGTGCTTAGTTGCCACGTATCAATGTAAACAGGCTCTAGTTCTCTGGAAGTGCCATATGAGGAGCAGCTCAAGCACTGTGGTAGCCTCACCCTGTTCTGAAGTGGCTCTTCTGTCTGTTCTCCACATAGCCCCTCTTACAACAATCAAATGGATAGAGTCCATAGCCATGGGTTGTCTTCTCTCAGGTATTTGGCAGTATATAATGAGGCTTTTTGATTAAGTCTTGGATTGTCTCCGGCTGATTATTTTAATTGTTTTAGATATATGTTGTTGTTGCTGTTGTGTGTGCATATGTCCTTATGTGAATGGTTTTTATACTTTATATAATGTAATAAAATAATGTAATGTGTTTTAATGGCTTTTAATTTCAGAGAGCTTTGGCTATGGGGAGGTACAGAAATATAATAAATGAATGAATGTGATAACAGAGTCAATATTTAAAGAAGAGCCTGAAAGGAATGTTAAATACAACCTAGGAAACGATGAATCATTAATCTACTATTGTCATAAACTGAAAGTTTACTTTCAATTTAATATCATGTTAGCATGCCCTTCACAAGAACTTATTCAGTTAAATTACTCTAATTTGAGAATTGGTTGAATATATTATACAAGATGAAGATAATATATGTATGTGCAAAAGTCTGGCTTTCCTTCCTTGCTTATTTTCTTTGGAGGAACGTGAAGGGGAAATTTCTACCACCTGCTACAAAAATTAAAAGCTAACTTACAGGTTGGAATTCAGTTACCCTGCCCCATGTCAATATTGGTACAGTGGCTGTACCAAAATCTTCACTCTGATCTGCATTCACTGTAGTTGAACACATGTGAAGCTTAGCATAACTCCATTGAAAAGATTTGCACCAAATTTTGCTAGTTCCCAGTACTCCCTCACTGAAACTGACCACCACCTAACACTTCCTGAAATGTAACTCTTAGGAAAATTTCTTTTGAACAACAACAACAACAACAACAATAATAATTTATTTCTTACCCGCCTCTCCGTTTGGATCGAGGCAGGGACAACAATATGATAAAATACATAAAACTGATTAAAACATGACACACATTATTAAAACTGCATTAAAACACCCTAAAAACATCCTAAAAACATTCTAAAATTCCACTGGATATGCCTGCCGGAAGAGAACAGTCTTTATAGCTTTCTTAAATTCTAAAAGACTGTTAAATTGACGGGTCTCCTCCTGCAGGTCATTCCACAGTCTGGGAGCGGCAGAAGAGAAGGTCCTCTGGGTAACGGCTGTCAGCCTAGTCTTGGTCGACTGTAGTAAGTTCTTCCCAGAGGACCTGAGCGTGTGGGGCGGATTGTATGGGAGAAGGTGATTCAACAATACTTTTGAAAAATTAAAACCCTAAAACTGAGGGCATTACACCAAGGAGAGGAGAGGAGAGGAGAGGGAGAGAGAAGCATCCCAATAATACAGGGTTGGGCAACTTGTGTCGCTCCAGATGTTTTGGTCTACAATTCCCCCCATCCCTCATCATTGGCGAGGGATGAAGGAAGTTGTAAACTAAAACATTTGGATAGCCACAAGTTGCCCAATGCTTTCGTATGGGGACGCTTTCATGCACAAGTGTTGCATCCACAAAGGGAATAATCATGCCGTTTATATGTTTAGGAAAGAAGGAGAAACAATCTGGACACACAATGTTCTTGATTCAGAGGAAGTTAGTCATGCTTACATTCTGCTGAAAAGGACAGAATGTAAGCATAACTAACTTGTCCCGATGATTTCAAAGGGACTAAACATGACTAACATCCTCTGGATTTGGCCATAATCATTAAAACCACACCTAGATGTGTTCTGCAAATATTTTATGCTCTTCAAAATTCAATTTCCCATTTAAAAATGTTTCAGAAGTCAAATGTCATTATTGATCAATCTCTATGTTCCAAATATATCAGTGAATGAACCAATTGTGGGACTGTACCTGTAAATGCTTTACTATATTCACCACTTCTCTAGTTGAATAAGGATAATTGATAATTCCTTGGTCGGCCAAGCTTCTGAGTTCTCCAAAAGCAGCTACCAGTTTCTGTAGGGCAGGCTCAGGAACCTCAGGCCCATACTGTCGAAGCATTGCAAGCTCTGAGTTTGGTTTAGGATTATCAACTGCATGGCAGCTAAAAATATCTCCTAAAATGAACAAGATAGAAATAGAAAGATTTATGTAAATGTAGCGGTATAAAATGACATGAATGTTATTTGTCTAGTGAATTTAAATGGAAACCTTTAAAATGTACAAAGTTCTCAACTCCAGGTCAGGTAGAAATCTTGGGCTCACTGCATTGCAATCATGCCCTGCTTGATTCCTCCTCTGCTGGAGGCACAAATCTCCATTCTTTCCAATGGAAGTCTGAAAGCTTAACCTTTCACCATTTTGACCTCAGAGCATACAAAGGATTCTTTACCCAAAACGCTTCCCCTATATGCTTGCTGCCCGCTCCAGAACAGCGTTGGTTAAAAGAAACAGGTATAGAACTGACTTTTAATAGTGTGGTCACTCAGAAGCTTTTTTTAAAAAAGTCTAAAACAGCAAACAGGAAAGGTGCTCTGCAACTTTAGGCTTCCTTCTGAGGTCTTACTTCTGTTTACTCAGAAGTAAGTCTCTCTCTATTCAATGCGGTTTACTCAAAGGTAAGCATGCATGGGATTTTAGTATGACTTGAGATGTAAATACAGTTGAAATCAATGGGATTTACTTTTGAGTAAGGGAACCAGCAGATCTCTATTTTATGAACTTGAAGATGCACAGCTTCTCATGGATCAAAGGAAAGCAAAATCGATCCTTTGCACTGGTGGACTATCAGGAAAAGAGTTTAAGGAAGATTTTTTTAAAAAAAATCCTAAAAAATCAAAGGATGAACCGATCTGATTCAAACTTGGCATGCTGAAAGCTCTACATAAGAGCTATCACTGTGGCAAGTTTTATCTCTTTATCTTTAAAACTTACGCAGATGTAAGCATTTTAGTTAATTTCCATTTTAAAAATTCTTTAAAGTGAAGGGATGAATTGATCTGATTCAAACTTGGGGTGGCTAAAGTCCTCCTTAAGAGCTGTCACCACGCCAGGTTCGATCTCTTTATCTTTAAAGCTTACGCAGATGTAAATATTTTGGTGACCTTGGAGCAAAGGAGGGGACCTGACCATCTTTACAAAAGACATTAGTTAAAATGATTGTTCATTTACCCACCCTTTGAAATGAGCAAAACAAAAGTTCACTCCTCCTCTCTTGTAAACCTTTCTTTGCCCATGCGCTCCCTCCTGCTTCCTACAAACGGCCTCCCTTCCTTGGAGTTTGTTTAATATGATCTTAGGGGAAAGTATAGTGTGTTGTTTTGTCGTAATTGCGCACTTTCAGGCTGCTGTACTATTGTATTTGCCAGAAATAAATAATTTTTTTTTTTAAATAAACAATTAACTGCAGGGGAAAGGAGAACGTAAGGGGCAGGGTGGGATATTTCACCAGCATAGTAGTGCTCCAGGTGAAAAGATACATGAGCTGAAAGAGCACAACAACGCACAGACCTGAAAGTGCCCAGCGCTTGACTCGCTAAGGAAAAGGAGGGGGAAACCGTGGATGAAAACTGGCAAAAACAGTAGGTGTGATGGAGCTCATAATCACCCATCCCAAATCACCTTATACGAAACAATTCTTTTCCAAGCAGCAAGTGAAGAAATTATCAAGAAAACTGCCTAATAAATGTTAAATAGTTTAAAACAGACAAACAGAATGCTTCCTTTATGTCTTTTTCCACACTCTGGTCAAAAAACATCACATTTATCAAGTGTTATGCTTACCTAGCGTTCCAAAAAAGTCATTGCCCAAGAAAGGAAATCCAGGTCTGTTTGCTAGTACTATCATCCTAAAATCTGGATGAATTACTACCACATTTTCTCTGCCATTAACACCAGCAGAATCTAGAAAATATAGAGATGTGAATTAATATTTTCAATTTTACAAGGCATTAATTTAGTAACAAAAACCTTCCCATTGAATGATGGTAAATAGCTAATAAGAGCATCACAATCAGTGACCATAATCCAGGGCTGAGAAGGGCCTGATGCACCTATGAAGTTCTAAAATGGGCAAAAGCTCAGTTTCCCCCAACAAAGCCATTTGGGGGGAAACTCCATGAGATAACAGGGATGCGCAGGAAGCTGCATCCAACAAAGCAATGAATTCACATCCTCATGATGCACATGAAACTCTCGGTGTACTTCAGAGTTCCCATGCATAGAAGAATGGGATTAGATTGTTGCATGAAATAATATAGTCCTAATGAATTCTGAGTTCCATTTTTTTTCTTTTCATGAAAACTGTGTGGAGCAACTTGAGGAAATAAACAATGGATAAAATTTAATACAGAGCACAGTTTTTCAAAGAACACTTTTTATATGCATTCAACTGAAATGATATGTTAAAAAACTTGCTCAATGATTACAATAAACATAGGCCAAACACATTTCGACAGGTGTCGTCTTCAGTGGCCAATTCTCTGAAAACATAAACAAGGAGTAATGATAACTGCCTCGGGTAAAAGGGCAGGAATTATAATTTTCACTGTTGTGATGATATAAAGAGTAAGTGAGACCTACAAAGCTGTTGTGTACTCCAAAGAGATTGCTGTGAGTACTCCCTACTTATTGTGTATTTTATTTTTGGCATATGTTTGTTTGCATTCCAATTTTAAGATTAGTTACGTGCAAATATTTTACTTTATTCCAGGATGCTCTTAAATTTCCTACTGTGGTGAGTGACGTTTATATATCCCTATATTTTGGGACTAACCTAGTCAGCCCCCATTTTTAAACACTCTCTTTGGAGTACACAACAGCTTTGGTAGGTCTCATTTACTCTTTATATCATCACAACAGTAAAAATTATAATTCTTGCCCTTTTACCCTAGGCACTTATTATTATTCCTTGTTTATGTTTTCAGAGAATTGGCCACTGAAGAAGACACCTATCGAAATGCGTTTGGCCTATGTTTATTGTAATCATTGAACAAGTTTTTTAACATATCATTTCAGTTGAATG
The DNA here is from genome assembly GCA_029215795.1 of Anniella stebbinsi. Classification (NCBI taxonomy): domain Eukaryota; kingdom Metazoa; phylum Chordata; class Lepidosauria; order Squamata; family Anniellidae; genus Anniella; species Anniella stebbinsi. The sequence goes on from JARDYH010000001.1 coordinate 178,028,435, forward strand.
TATATAAAAAGTGCTCTTTGAAAAATTGTATTCTGCATTAAATTTTATCCATTGTTTATTTCCTTACCTTCTTTGTTATATATTGTTCAAATTTTGGTTAAGGTGATCACCTTTTGTTTGTGCTACTGGAGCAGCTTGAGACCAGAATACTTTGTTAACAGAATTCGTGTGTTGTGGAATGCTTTTTTAAATCTATCTTTCAATCATTTACTTATTTTCATATTGATTTCAATTTAACAAACGGTATGGCCTTCTCTTCTGCTGTCATACTACTCCGTTCTGGTCCAGAAACTCAGCAGTCCAATGTGTTCTCTTCATAAGCAGAGGATCTCACCTTTTCAATTCATTCTGTCCCATATCTTGCAGTCAGAGATCAAGCAAGCTCTATTTACACCATTCTGATCCTAAACGCTTGTACTGGTTTATCTTACTATAAAATCAGGCTAACAATCTCACTGTTGCCCATGGCTACAGCACAATGATCAACACAGTTCAGGCCAAGGATTCCTTTGTTAGATTGGCAAATCTGGTGTTCACCAATTTTTTATGTCTCCTGAATTTGTAATTACATAGTTTTCTGCATGTTTATATGTTTCTCTAGTGCTGGGTTTTATTTTCTTGTTGAAACTCCTGTTTGTTTTTGATTAAATGTACTTATCTCATACGTTTCCTCATTAACTCAACATTGTAAACCTGTTGAGGACTTAAAAAAGAAACCTGTACATCTACTAAGAAGTAAGCACCATTGAGTTCAGTGGGTCTACTCTCAGATAATAATTACATTAAAGGTATTTTCATTTATTTATTTATTTGATTTGTAGTCAACCTTTCTACCAAAAATGGCACTCAAGGTGGCTTACAGGAATAATTAAAATTGATTAAAACAATAAAATACAATAAAAGCATCACAATTACAAGGGGGGAAGAGAGAGGAAAAAAACAGCATCCAACCCAACAGAGCCACATACAGGCTAATGACCTTCTTGAATACAACAATCTTTGCCTATGGGTAGAAAGACAACAGAGAGGGAATGAACCTAGCTTCCATTGAGAGGGAATTCCACAGCCTGGAAGAGCCACCAAAAAGACCCCTTCTCGTGTCGTCATTAAATGCATCTCTGAAGGTGGAGGTTTTGAAAGAAGGGCCTCTCCAGAAAACTTAGGAACTGGGCAGGCATGGATAGGAGAAGGAGGTCTTTCAGGTAGCCTGGTTCAAAGCTGTATACGACTTTATAGATCATAACCAGTACTTTGAATATTGCCCAGAAACTGGCCGGGAAGTCACATGCTCCCTGTAACCAGCCCTAGGCACAGCATTCTGGACCAGCTGAAGTTTCTGAGCAGTTTTTGAAAGCAGCCTAATAGACTGCATCATAATAGGCCAAATGGGATGTATCCAAGGCATGTGTGACTGTGGCCAGATCAAACATCTCTAGGAATGGGCTCAGTTGGCGCACCACCACTGAGACCTGGGCATCCAGGTTCAGGGCCGAATCCAAGAGTACACCCCAAATTGTGTGCCTTAGTCTTCAGGGGGGAGTGTAACCCCATCCTGCACAGGTTGAATCCCTGTTCCCTGATCTACCTTTCAACTGACCAAAAGCACCTTTGCCTTGTCTGGATTAAGCTTCAATTTGTTTGCCCTCAATCAGTCCATTTTATGCAAGATTGTTATCAGATATAATGGATCAAGAGACTATACAACCTAAAGACCACAGCACTGGTTAGTGATATTGAAAACTCTTTGTTTCTTGGGGAAATAAACACATTCTTACTATATTTTCTTATGATATGGTAGTATTATGATATTGCTGCTACTTTGGTTGAATTCTCATAATTACTGTAATATAGCTAACAAGAATGTAAAGTACTGTTTGAGTCTTAGGATGGTGGTTGCAACTGAGAAGACCTATATTTTCCTTCATAAACTACGTATTATAGATCAATAATTATTAATAACCAATACTCTAAAGAACAATATTTTAATCTATATGCCTGCTGAACTAGTTAGAGCAATTTATTTACAAATCTGCAATAAATGCAACTGCTGGAATACTGTACCCTTGGGGCTACTTACTGGCAATAAGGCGCCTTCCATCGGATAGAATCATTTCTCCACTTTCCACTAATGTTTTTAAAATGCAAGTAACATTTGTTGGTGCCTTATCTGCCTCATCAATAACTAGAATGTGTCCCTTTTTTACAGCTTTCACCTGAAAAAAAAATTAGACAGCAGGCACATAAATGAGAAACTGCATTATTAGAATCATAGAATTCATAGAATAGTAGAGTTGGAAAGGGCCTATAAGGCCATCAAGTCCAACCCCCTGCTCAATGCAGGAATCTACCTTAAAGCATCCCTGACAGATGGCTGTCCAGCTGCCTCTTGAATGCCTCTAATGTGGGAGAGCCCACCATCTCCCTAGGTAATTGGTTCCATTGTCATATTGCTCTAACAGTCAGGAAGTTTTTCCTGATGTCCAGCCGGAATCTGGCTTCCTGTAACTTGAGCCCATTATTCCGCAACCTGCACTCTGGGATGATCGAGGAGAGATCCTGGCCCTCCTCCGTGTGACAACCTTTCAAGTATTTGAAGAGTGCTATCATGTCTCCCCTCAATCTTCTCACCTCAAGGCTAAACACGCCCAGTGCTTTCAGCCTCTCCTCATAGGGCTTTGTTTCCAGACCCCTGATCATTCTTGTTGCTTTCCTCTGAACACGCTCCAGCTTGCCTGCATCCTTCTTGAAGTATGCTTTTTTAAATAGTCCATGATGCCTCGCCACATGACCAGGCTAAGAAGTTAATGTGTGTGTGGCTTATTAAGCTACTGCATCTAAACTGACCCATCTCCCCCACCCCCTGTCCTGCTGCAGTCCTTCCGCCCAAGCAGTGGTGCTGTTTCACCCATTCATCACATGAGCAACAAGGAGTGAAATCCCAGAGCCTCTCCTCATAGGGCTTTGTTTCCAGACCCCTGATCATCCTCGTTTCCCTTCTCTGAACACGCTCCAGCTTGTCTGCATCCTTCTTGAAGGATCATGTCTTTTAATAGGCCCAGTCTAAAAGAACAGATGCATATCCCCCTCCTCCTTTTCTGATTGCTTCAGTGGCCACTACAAGCCATATATCCTACCCCCACTGACTGAGTTGTCATAGAGTATTCAATATTTTAGGTACTGAGAACACATTCATTTTGTTACTTCACTTAACGTTGATGATCAGTGCAGTGGCAGTGGGAAATGCAAAAGCTAAGCTCCCCACAGAGACAAGAAGAGTAGATCTACTGACAGGGGAGCTTAACTAATAACTAATTTGAGCTGTTTACCACAGGCTGCATGATCCCATAAAAATATTGGTTGCTCACAGACATTTGTACAATAGCAATACTGTCAAAGATAAGCAGCCCTGCCCATACTTTCCCACCTCCCTTCTCAAACTTCCCCAGTCTCAGAACCGCCCAGCGCATTCCTTTTTCTCCATTCTCTTCATATTGTTGAGAGAGGGACCGTTTTGAGCATGTGCAGTAACTACCTATATTCAAAACATTTCTCTGGGCCCTAGCACCTAATGGATGTGTGTGTGTGTGTGTGTTTTGAATGGGCAGCACCCAAGTGCACGTTGTTATTTGTTGGGTTAACAGCTTTTATACAGGGCGACATGGGCAACACTCTCATGAAAGCCAGAAAACTCAGGAGCGCTCCCTGGCCACCAACCAGAGGGCAAAATTCAAAATGGAAGGTCCCCTGCTGTTTTAAAAGCTGCTGGCTGCTGGGGTGCCACAGAGCCAGCCTCAAGGAAGAAAAGAGAGTCTTCCTGGTGCACTGGACTGGGCAGATTAAATCATCCCATTCTATGTGTCACAATGGGAATGAAAATGGATCAATTGAGGGAAGGTGCAGGTCTGAATGTATGAATGGTGTGCGTGTATCAATAGGGATCCAAGCAATCTGGACAAGGAGAGCAAAGCTGCTGGACTTCTGTGCTGCATGGGGAGGTGCAGCTGTGATCTGAACAGGGAGAAAGGGGGCTGCTCTCTTTCTCCTTGTCCAGATGACTTGGCTCCTGTGCTGCATGGTGAGGAGGGCAGCCCCCTCCCATCCTGCAGCACAGAGACCCAGCAATCTGGACAGCGAGAAAGAAAGGCAGCAGAGCCCCTTTCTCCCAGTCCAGTTTGCAGTTTTTCTGTGCTGAATGGAAAGGAGGGGGCTCCCTTCTTCACCACACAGCCCAGAAGAGGTTACTCTCTTTCTCCAGATTACTAGGTTTCTCTGTTGTGCCACGGGGAAGGGAGCCCTCTTCCCACCACACAGTACACAAGCTCTGTGTGTGTGTGTGTGTGTGTGTGTGTGTGTGTGCATGCATGCATGTGTGTGTGTGCGTGTGTGCATGTGTGTGTTGAGAGAGAGGGAATATGGAGAAGGCATGTCTACATGTATGAGAGAGTGAGTGGCTGGTCTATGCTTGTGTGTTTGTGGTGCTTGTGTCCTGGGCTTTCCATTCGTGGGGTGGGTGAGGTGGGGCCCTTACTTGTTAACCACCTTGGGCGTGCTGGCCCAATTTACACAATTACCTTTTGCCCAGGGACATCTTCTCAAGTCATCCAAACAGGGTTTGTTCATCATGCCAACAAGCCCCCTTGCAGGTTTTGTACAACGTGTGAGAAGCTGCGGCAGGAGGTTTGAATCGTCAATCTGGGGCCCAGATTGCATTGCCTGTGGGGCCCAGATTGATGATCCAATCCTCCTGCTGCAGTTTCTCATGTCATACAAAATTGGCAAGGTTTGCAAATAGACAACAGTGGGCTGCAGTGATTGTCTGAACCAGGCCACTGTTTCTCACTTCAATTAGGACTTAGATGACTCCTGTGTTGCACGGATGGACAACTTTTATTTCTTTAAAAGCTCATCTGCATTTATTCCTGCACTGCACCACATTCTGTCTTAAAACACATATGTTGCATGGATAGCCCACTTTTATGTTCCTCTGCCTTTGTTTGCCTCTGTTGACTCCTTGGCTCTGGCTGCCTCTACAAGAAGCATTTAAAGCTCTTTCAAGGCGCATTAAAAAATTTACCTCTACAAGAACGGAGCGCAAATCGGGCGAAGAGGCACGTTTTCTCTCCGATTATGCGCTTTATCGAATGCGTGTTAAATAGCGAGTTTTATTTTGCTCCGGCCGTTAAAGCGCATTTTGCCTATGTGAACAAGCGATTCTCCGCATAAACTACCTGTAAAGCGCATTTGAAACAACCGGTAAGGTCACCTGTTGAGTGCTCAATTTACCTCCTGCATACAAGCATTTGAGATAAAGCGCCTCAGTGAATATGCGCATAATTGGCTAACCAGGCGTAAAGCCAAATTCTTGTAGATGAGGCCTCTGCCTCTGCCAGTGACCTGCCTTCATCAGCCTTCTCAGCCACCAGACCTCACTGAATTGTAATTTTTTAAAGGTAAGAAAGGATATAATGGCTCCTTTTGTTGTTGTAGAACACTTTCAAGCCAAACCAGTGAAGGATGCAGGATGAACTATCTAATGTATATTTTATGCTGGGTCCTCTCGCAGACCAGTGGCAGAATCAACGATTTTGCAGGAAAAACAGGCCATGTAAGGATGGCTCTCCCTCCGTGTTTTGTTTTCCTACGGAACCAAGTTCCAGTCAGCCCAACAAACAGTTGTTTGTTAGGTTACCGAGAGCCCAATTCCAAAGGGAAACGGCATGCAGGAAGAGTGATTCTGCTCTAAGGGCTACAAAACTTCCTCTGAAAAGAAGTCATGGGTTATTATAATGTACCAATATCTTGCATATTGAAATCAAGACATAAACCCTTCAATATATTATAAAGAGAAACTCATCTATTCAAAGGTGCATTAATCAGAAATGACTTACTAGTGGAGAATCTTCATATATAATAAGACCATCTTTAACAGAAGGCTGAAGTGTAAGACTTTGCACAGTGGTATCTCTAAGACAGCAAAACATACACACGTTTTATCCAAAGTCAAAAGGGGAAAAGTTTAAAACAAAATTAGCATCATTTTTTACTGTAAGGTGTGATAGAAGCCTCAATATATCAAACTGTAATGTATTATATTGGGGTAGGCAATTGTTGGGGGCCGTGGCTACATTTGGCAATTTGAGTAACTGTCATAGGCACCACCACAAAATGGCTCCCCTGAGAGGTGTGGCAAAGGACAAGTAACCTGCCCAAACAACTTCTTTGAACTAACGCAGTTCAGCACCAACAGAAACCTATTTCAAAGCAATCCCACAGCTTCTGGTAATAAAATATATGATGTTTTGTTTTTAAGTGTAGGGCACCTTGGTGGGCACCAAGGAAAGTGTCTGGGAGGTACATTGATGCCCACGGGCACCACGTTCCCTAGCTTTCCATTGTATTATATCATTATGTATCATGCCACTATGTATCATACAATACTATGCACACAGACACGACCATGTACACTGCATTGAGCTTTACGGAAAGCTGGGATATGAATAACAAACAGCAATATAATTAGTTGGGAAAATATAACTAGTTTTATTGCGGCATCAGGGAAGCTACGCTCAGTGACTGGGCTTTTGCATAATCAGGACGGGAAAATGAGCCCTCAGAGCTTATTCCCCCACTCCCATGCATGCCAGCTGGGTGCCACGTTATTACCCTAATCACCTTGGCCGGGCTCAGGTTATCATGTTGCCCAAACCCAGCAAGGTGCATGGTGGGGATGACTTCTAAATCACCCCTACAATAAGCCAAGGCTTGTGGGGTGGATTAAAAGTCACCCCGACTGCGCACCTTGCCGGGTTCAGATGATACAAAAACTTACACCATATAGCAAGTAATCAGGGAAATGGCATTCGTGCAAACAGGCCCACACCAGGGTGGGAAAATAAGCTGCAATGGCTTATTTTCCTTTCCCGATCATGTGAACTCGGCCAATGTTTGAATGTAAAAATAACCCATGGGTTATGCAAATAGAAGATGACTATTCGAAGCAAGCCAGAATTTTCTTGTATTTTCTTGTATTTCTTTCTAGCCTAACTCAGGTTAGGCTAGAAAGATTTGGAAAGACCCAGGCTACCTTTATTGTGTATCATTCAAACACACTATGATCACCCAAAAATGGGGGTGGGAAGGGGGAAGAGCTGCTGTTTGTATGGTACACACTGTCTATCCAGGGCAAGTATTCTGTGCCAAAGGGGTATTCTCCCTTTTCATAGTAGGATGCAATACTTTTCCTCCACACCCATTGGTTTGAATCACTGATAATAGGGTATGCATGTCACCAATCATTCTCAAGTTCATACAACTTGCAAAATCTAGATGCAATGGGAAGACTGTAATATTTCACCAGCTACGTATCTGCAAAACATAGTATACCTGATAGCAAGAACCCAGTAATGAAGTCATACAAGGTATTACAAAGCATCTCTCACCTATGTAGTTGCAAATATTCTCTCGGTCTGTTTAACAGGTGAAGGAATCTGTCAACCACCTTGTTTTTTCCGACACCCTGTCAAAACAAAGACCACATTTATCCTTAGTTTTAAATTAACAGAATATGATGCAAATTTCTTTTCAATTAAGGAAAACCAACCACCATCCTTCAAAGGTGCTTTCATATTACAGTAACCAAAATGGCTTATGCCACCTAAAATGACATATGAGAAAGCCAATTCCATTTTGAGATGCTGCCTATTGGCTTGAAATCACAGCTGTAACCATCATCTTTGAGGCATGCCAGATTCCATGACTGCCAACACAGTGTCCAGAGGACCATTAAATTACATGAAGCTGAGCCAACTCGAGTCATGCCCAGACTTTGCTCACCTTACAACTGCATGAAGTCTGTATACCATAGCCACATATCATAGCTAGCTGACGGGCCATGGCTATAGTAGTAATATTGACAAGCTGCTGTGCTAAGGAACATTATCAGTCAGCTGGCAACATCAGCAGAGTAGTAGCTTGGCTTTATGCTATGCATTTATTTGTCAAAGCAATTGTTCCTGCTAATTCTTGTCCATGCTGCTAGGAAAGGTAAATTAAAGGCAAACCATGGAATAAAGAGTGAGGCATGCATTCCGAATCCTGGATAAAGAACTGGACATTAGTATTGGGACTAAATCACCATTTGTCTTATGTTGAACCTTGTCTCCCTTTGGAACAGAGGCGGCTAATAGGCAGCTTAGAGTCTGGAAATGGCCTTTAAAGATCCTAGCAAATTTTGATCAAGTGTACTGCAAAATACTTGCCCATAGTTTTGTTAGCAATTAAATGAAAAACCATTTTCAAGTTGTAGGAGATAGAGATTTATGTTCTACATTCTAATCTTAAAACCTCTTTGGGACTTTGTACGTAATACCTAGAACTGAACACATATGGTCCATTAACTGGGAAATTTTTACTGCTAGACTGAACCAACTCAATCATTTGTGAGGGGGGCCAGTCTGAGGCAGCTGTAGTGTGGTGTGACATAATCAATCATTCAAACATACAAGCCTATTGGGAGTGAGGCCCAATCTTGGCCTCTCCATTCTTTTGGCTTTTCCTCCAAGATCACAGCAATAAGAATTACATCGTCTGGCAATTTCAGTGCCTCTCACAACCCCCCAAGAGAAGCCAAGAAGTGGAAGGAGAGGGGAATGGCAGTTTAATATAAATTTTTAAGCTTAATATCCTGAATCTTAAAATGCCAGCAGAACACTGATTAGGATAGAACAGAGAGTATGGGTATCTAGACGACATATTCCAAAAGATGACACTGTTTGGCCTCTTGGCAATTGGCCTATGTAGTTCCTCAAGATTCTATCCTGTCCCCTATGCTATTTAATATCTCCATGAAACTCATAAGACAGGTCAGTTGGGGATTTGGGATTGGATGTCAACAATAAGCAGTTGATATCCAACCCTGTCTATCCAGTTGGATATTCAATCCAATCTACACATAACAGCAACAAGTCTTGGGTTCCATAATTTGCCATGGCGTGTCCTGCCACAATTTATAATATGAACACTCCAATTGGCCCAACTGGAGGTTTCTCTGTGATCTGCAAACCTAGCTACTATGGGCCAGTTTGCACAATCACTGCAATCCATCGTGGCTTATTCAAGGACCGTCACCTCGCATATGATCCTGTCCACCCAATGTATTCAACATCAGAAACCCTGCTAGGCATTCCTCCATTTTCAGAAGCATGGCTGGTTGGGACATGAAACAGGTCATTTTCCACTGCAGTGCCCAGATCATGGAATGCCCACCCTAAAAAAAAGTGCAGTTGGCTACCTGTTTTTTAAACTTCAGGTGTGCTGTTAAGACCTCTTTATTCTGCTGAGTTGTGAACATGGTTTATTGTTTGTATCCCCAGCTTTCAATTTGTTCTTTGACTTACCATATTATAGGTTTTAGTAATTTTTGTATTATTGTGTTTAAACATCATATTTATTGCTTGCCTGTGTTTTATTAGTAATTTTGTAAGCCACTTTGAACTTATTTATAAAGAAAAGCAGAGTAGAAATGTTTACAATAAAAGAAGCCAGGTGTGAAGAAGATTTCATTACAAGCATCTAATGCTTAAATTCAACTAAGAACATACAGTTAAAAGACCAACACACATTTATTCCACTGAACTAACTTTTTGTTTTTTTGTAGCTTCTTGGGCTGTTGTAGCGGTTTTAAATGTATGTGTGTATTGTGTGTATGTTGTATGTTTTTGCTGTTTTAATTTTTGTATATTGCTTTTAATTGTTTTAATCCTATGTAAACCGCCCAGAGAGCTTCGTCTATGGGGCGGTATACAAATGTAATAAATAAATTTTAAAAAAATAGTTAACTTCGTTTCTAATAGAATGCTACGCCTGTCAGTCATTCTTAATTTCTAAGATAATATTAAATCTCAGTCATTCTTTTGTTAGCAAATTAAGAAATCAAGTGAAAAGCAAACGAACAGTACATATGATCAGAGTTCTAGAGCCATATGGTACAGCAGCTGTGGGATTTGAAATCCATTAAGAGGCTAACAACTGAACAGTCTTGTCCAGTGTCAGTAGCCCAATAAACAGACCAGTGTCCTGATCCTTAACATGTTTACTCAAAAGTAAGACTTATAAGGTCAATGAGACTTACTACCAAGTAAATATGCTTACAGTAGCACAACCAACAGAAATAGAAATGTGCATTTCTATGTGGCAGATGACCTCATCCAACATCACTTGCCAATCAGCACTAGATTCCATGCTCAATGACCTGGGAAATAAGCCAGTAGGCAACTCTGGCCAAAAACATTATCTCAAACAAAACTCAGGCAACAAAAACAGTAAGTTAAACTAATGCAAAACAGAACATGTTCTCACAGAAATCACTCTTATTTTTATTTTGTTCTTCTGGAAAACACAAGCAGGCTCACATAGCTAAGTGGTTGTATGAATTTGAACCAATGCAAAATTTGATTCAACAGTGCCCTCAAATCTGAAAACAGTTTGGATTGCTTTCTCAACTTTAAGACATTTCCAAGTTTCTCTCTACTTCTGTTTTCCACCAATCAAGGAACCTATGTGGTTTGGCCAGGATGGGAGATAGCGCTGAATAACAGCTGAACTTTATATATAAAGTCCAGCCATTGCTTGCTTCTTGCTTAAATGATCAGCCATTGCTTCTTTCTTGTTCCCAGCCATCCTATGGACAGATCCCCGTGAATCCTGAAACCATGTCATCACTTGGTAGAGCCCATTTGAATGTCTGAAAACTATCCTGCTCCATTTCATCTTAAGAATCTGGCCAAGATGCAAGTATCATGATCAACATGGTTAGCATTCTCGCCAAAACCAATTTAATCTCCTGTCCCCCCCCCCCCACCGTGCTATTTGTAACATCTTGCCTGAAGAGATCTGAAGACCTTGAAAGTTTGCACTTTTTCGTGGTCTTTTAATTGTTCTGACATAGGTATAATATGTATTTTGGAATGACCAGGTTTTGCACATAGGTATTACACTAATATGTATTTTGAAATTACTGGGTTTGCACGATCAGTTAAACCACAGTGGCTTAAATAAGCCACTGACCCTGTTCAGATGACACACTAAGCCATGGTGGCTAAGCAGTCTGAGCTAAACTTTATGGCTTAGCATGTCATGTGAACCATGACTTAGCATGTTGTGTGAACCATTCCTAATCATGGTGGCTACGTAACCATGGTTTAAACATGCTCACTAACCATTTTCCACAAAAGGGTTAGCGACCTAATCATGGCTTGGCATGTTGTCTTAACAGGCCAAATTTAGTGTACCACTCTTTTAACCATGCTTATCCTATTTGTGGTATAAAGGAGGCATTTATGTTATTCTGCTTAATTCCAAAATACGTTCTGTGACTGAAGTTAGTATTCAAAACAATTTTATATCGTTGGACATACTTTTTTTAAAAAATGGTAAATAATAGAAGGTTACGCATTAAAACATTAAAATAAAATCTTACTCAACTACTTATATAACAGTTGGATTTGAGGTGATGCAAACAATAAAAAACTCAACCTGTGTCAACTTACATAGGTCACAGCTTTCAACAAATGCTAACTACAATATATAAAATAAATGCATATACTAGATTTTATTGCTCTTACCTGGTTGCCAACTAAGAGAAGATGCTCTCCAAGCAAGAAGTCTTTTAGCATATCTTCCATCACCATCATATGCTAGAGAGAAATGAAAACTATTTTGTAGAATTTGAAAGAAAACAAGTTAGCAATCAATACTATAGGGTTTCTACTATGGTGCTTAACACACATATGTAGCCATTTTAATGATGCACAGCTATTACATTCATTTGAAGAACCAGTAATATTGTTCTTTATCGATAAGAACTTGCCACTGGATCAGGACTATTTGTTCATCTAGCTCAGTGATGTGGGTTAGATCCAATTCATCGCAAAATGAAAGAAAAATAGGTGCTAGCGGAGTTTACACAGTGCAGTAACAACTCTATAGCAGCGATCCCAGTTGTACAAGCAAAAGGACTTGTACAAGTTGCTAGGTGCAAAACATGTTGGATGCTTGATAGAAAAAAAACCCTTCTGTACGGGGCAAAAAGATGACCGATCAGCCTCCTACAGTGGCCAACCAAATACTCCAGAAAACCTCACATGTAAGAAAATGATGGTGATAAGATACAAACTGGTTTGACCCCAGCAATGGGTACACCAACATTAAGAACTAAATTACAGCATTTTAAACATAAAGAGTTTAAATGAGCAAAATACTTATAAAAAGATTATTCAACATATCCAATACTCTGCACAAACCCCAGTGCAAAAAGGACTTTTAATGTGCCCTTTGTCCTTTTCTCCCCCAACTCCCATCATTTATTTCATGTTACCAGTTATTTATATTAAAATGTATAAATCTGTCAACTTATTTATTTATATACATTATACTGCACAATGCAATTTAGGCCTAACTATATTATATCACACCAGCTCACTCATTTTCTCCTCCACAAATAATTTTTAAAGGAAAAACAACAACAACAACAACAACGAACTATGACGATCCTGACAAGCAAAAAATAGGTCATTTCAAGTAGGTCAGAGACTATGTAAAGGAATTGGAATTGCTATGTAACAGCCTTTCCCTTTCATCACCACCTTTCACATCACCATCTTTAGACATAAATATATAACTCAACCCAAGCTGCAAATATAGACAGTTCCAATGCTGAACTGAGTTTCTAAATCCCTCTAGTATAAAATGACATCATTTTCCAACACTGCAGGTAAACAAAATACGTTACTGCAGAATTTCAAGGGATTATCCAAAGGTGGAAGTAGATAAAAGATGAAAAATTATTCCTTGCATCCCAACTAGATACATCATATTGTGATGCTACTCAGACAAAAAAGAGAACTATTGTTCCCAAATATCTTTATTTATTAAACAAATCTTAGTGTATAAAAACCAAAAATAAAACCCAAATCTAATCTTTCAATATAAACGCGTAACCCCTTTGCTCCTTCCCTCGCACAAACTGAGATTAAGTCGGAAGTCTCTACTTAGCCATCTAAATCAGAAACTATAGTTACTTAGAGACTTCTAGGTTTAATTGTAACTTGGCTGAAGGAAGGTGCAAAGGAGCCCTGTGCACAAGTTTATTAAGCAGAAATATGATTGTCCAAACCAGGCAAGATGGAAATATCTACCCATATCTTGTGATGGGGAAACAGACTGGTAGAAAAGACTAGCAGGAAGAGGAAAGCCAGGCTTGAATGAGTATAGGCTTCCCTTTTTGAAAGAAAAGGAATTCACTTTGCAAGCCCTCCCACTCAAATCTCAGCAGCATCGGTATTTTTCTCCCACTAAAATGAAACTTTCCAATGCCTTCAGCTCTACTAAAATGAAAAAGAATCTTGAAAGAATGGCAGGCGGGACTTGAGTTAACTGAGAATCTAGGAGTGCCAGCCCTTACAGGAAACAGCAACAGCAATCTTCTTCAAAGTGGCAGTTAGGAAAAGTCTTCAGCAGTGAAGGGTTAAGCAAGAGCACTAGAATAACGTTTACAGTATTATAATCGTATCACAAAAGGATGGTGAAGAAGTTTGCTCTCCAGTCATCTGAAGCCATTTAACAGACTTTCGGATTAAAACATCTGACTTTCCACTTCAAGTAACCACTTAAATATCAAAATGGTTTATTATAAAAACCTTGACTGTTCTGGTCCATTGAAAGGCTGGCACTTACTTGAGTATTTTCATAGAAGAGAACATCAGGCACTTTTATTCTTTCATAGGGGTTGTATACTGGAATGGTGACAGACCCAATCCTCAGGATTCCTGAGTTTACTTCACCTGTATGTTTTAGATGAATTAGGGATTACTCATTAGTAAACAGATATGCACAGCTATATCCATTAAAAGATTATTTGAAAATCTTTTATTTTAGTCAGGTCAGACCCTCATACGTGTGGTAAACATAACTTACCACAAGACTGATCATTGAGATATTTTGAGAAGGGGCATCTAGAGAATATGCTTAAGAATAAAGTTGTGTAATAATAATAATAATAATAATAATAATAATAATAATAATAATAATAATAAATTTATTTGTATTTTGTGTTTGGTGTTGTTCCCGCCTCTCCCAACGGATCGAGGCGGGAACAACACCAAACACAAAATACAAAACACCAAACACAAAATACAAAAACTGATTAAAAGCAGATAAAACCAGTACATCATTAAAACACCAATAAAACACCAATAAAACACTTTAAAATTCATCTAGGTAGGCCTGCCGGAAGAGATCAGGTCCCAGGTTCAATCTCCAGGCAAAGAACTCAGGTGGCAGGGCTGGGAACCTTTTTGTTGAGAACCTAGAGAGCTACTGCCAATCAGAGTGGGCAGTACTGGACTAGATGGACCAATATGTATCTCTCCCTCTTTTATCTGCAGAAATGTTCATTTTGTGAAAAGGAAAGGAGGGGTAATTATGGACACAGGAAACCACTAGTAGCCTTTTACTCTTTTACTGCATCAGAAGTTACAACAGAAGTTTCAGACAAGAAGGAGAGAAGACCACTGTGAGAGGAGGTGCAATCACCCTCCAATGGTTCCTCAAAATAATACACTGGCAAATCTGGTATAGGAAAAGAATGCGGAAGTAGGCAGAGATGTACTCCAGACACTCTTGGATGAGACTGATTATCTGGACCCATTTCAGTCGGGTTTCAGGCCTGGTTTTGGCACAGAAACAGCCTTGGTCGCCCTGTATGATGACCTATGTGGGGAGAGGGACAGGGGGAGTGTGACTCTGTTGATTCTCCTTGATCTCTCAGCGGCTTTCTATACCATCGATCATGGTATCCTTCTGGCACAACTGGCTGAGTTAGGAGTGGGAGGCACTGCATTGCAGTGGTTCCGCTCCTACTTGACAGGTCGGCTCCAGAAAGTGGCGCTTGGGGGACATTGCTCGGCCCCGTGGATTCTCCAGTATGGGTTCCGTGGGGTCAGGGGCCATATCTACATGAAACCGTTGGGTGCGGTCATCCGGAGTTTTGGAGTGCATTGTCATCAGTATGCTGATGACACGCAACTCTACTTCTCCTTTTCAACTTCATCAGGTGAGGCTGTGGATGTGTGGAACCAGTGCTTGGCTGTGTCAATGGACTGGATGAGAGCTAATAAACTGAAACTCAATCCAGACAAGACTGAGATGCTGTTAGTAGGGGGTTCCTCTGACCGGATGGAGGGTGTTCAACCTGTTCTGGATGGGGTTGCACTCCCCCTGAAGGAGCGGGTTCATAGCTTGGGGTTTCTCCTAGGACCATCTCTGTCACATGAGGCTCAGGTGGCCTCGGTGGCACGAAATGCCTTCTACCAACTTTGGCTGGTGGCCCAGCTATGCCCCTATCTGGACAGGGATAACCTGGCTTCAGTTGTCTATGCTCTGGTAACCTCCAAGTTAGATTACTGCAATGCGCTCTACGTGGGGCTGCCTTTGAAAACGGTTCGGAAGCTGCAGCTTGTGCAGAATGCAGCGGCCAGATTGGTAACAGGGACCAGAAGTTTCGAACATATAAGACCAATTCTGGCCCGCTTGCATTGGCTGCCTGTATGTTTCCGAGCCCGATTCAAGGTGCTGGTTTTAACCTATAAAGCCTTACATGGTTTGGGACCACAATACCTGATGGAACGCCTTTCCCGACATGAACCTACCCGTATACTACGCTCAAAATTAAGGGTCCTTCTCCGGGTGCCTACTCCGAGGGAAGCTCGGAGGATGGCAACAAGGGAGAGGGCCTTCTCTGTGGTGGCCCCCCAATTATGGAATGATCTCCCCGAAGAGGCCCGCCTGGCGCCAACACTGTTATCTTTTCGACGCCAGGTCAAAACTTTTCTTTCCTCCCAGGCATTTTAACAGCTCAAGTTGAGGTTTTGATTGACAGTGTGGCCAGGGTTAACGGTTTAAAATGTTTTAAATGTCAGTTGTTTTATGTTTATGGTTTTAAATTTTGTATATTGTCTTTTCAGTGTTCAATCTTTTAATTTTTGTAAACCGCCCAGAGAGCTTCGGCTATGGGGCGGTATATAAATGCAATTAATAATAATAATAATAATAATTGTGATCTACCACTATTCTAGCAAGCCTGACTGCATTGTAACAGAGGAAGATTAAGCATATTTTCCTTTTGGCTTCTGTGTTCAACTACAAAAGCAGTAAATCCTCAGAACGTAAGACCTTTCACAGAAGTATACAACTGCAATTCTAGAGGGAAAGGAAACAAAAACACTGGATGAGGCCCAGTTTGTGTGTTTAGCTTTCATTTTAGCAGAAGTGTGTGCGAATGTCAGCTTACAGCTAAAATCTTTTCCTTCCATATTCTGCGTTTCAGTAGGGCTTGTTTCAATTCCAGAATCCAGCAAATTTTTATGTAAAGCAGATTTCGCAAGGTTGGGTAAAAACCTAATGAGACAAAAAACAGAGGTAAGGTTATTTTCAGAAAAAAATACCTATGGTGTTTTGCACTTCTCCTGCAGGAGAAGTGTTTTTGGACCCTGCTTTTGGACCCTCGTCAACTTAACAGTCTTTTAGAATTTAAGAAAGCTATAAAGACTGTTCTCTTCCGGCAGGCATATCCAGTGGAATTTTAGAATGTTTTAAGGATTTTTTAGGATGTTTTAATGCAGTTTTAATAATATGTGTCATGTTTTAATCAGTTTTATGTATTTTATCATGTTGTTGTTCCCCGCCTCGATCCAGACGGAGAGGCGGGTAAGAAATAAATTATTATTATTATTATTATTATTATTATTATTATTATATAATTAGCTTACATGCCGCTATGATGATTTCAGACATGTCATAGGTGTGTGTGTGTATGTGTGTGTGTGTGCTATGCTGCTTTTGGTTTTTTTCAGCATGGACATTAGAAACAATATTGTAGTACAGCAGACTCCCTTATGTTTCCTCCTCCCCCCCATTACCTTGACTGTCATTCTAGCCCAAAGCATCCAGAATATATAAGTTGGTTATTAAAGACTACAATAGCTAAGGCAAAGCTTCATAAGAGGTCACAAACCAATAGAAGAAGCCTAATACTGTCTCTGTATAGCAGAGGAAGAGTTTGGACAGGCAGAAGGGAAAAGGTAATTTTTTTGTCCTTCTCCCTCCCATGAGAGGCCTGAACAGCAGTACAAGATTCCTGTTGCTGGGGAAAAGAGCACTCCTACAGTGCAGACACACAGTTACATTTTGTTGAGGGTTTCCACTTGTTAGCAACTATTATTCGTATTTGGTCAAATGGAAGGATTCCTGGCAGAATGGGCTATTTGATCCAATTTACTCCAGTAACAATTACAAATCTATTCCTGTTGGGTATAATGTCGGCAATTTTGTCTTGATTATTTTGTAATCATAAGTGGGAATTCAAGTAAACCCAAATCAAACAGATGGAAAGTTATGTTTTTTATCTGGAAATTTCAAATTGTTAAATAAATTACATGCTTATAGTGTTAAGCTAAAAGCAATTCACAATAATATAAAAACATACCTGGAAAGACAAGCTTTATTGACAGCATGGTAGAGGTTTTCATCTGGATAGTGAGATAGTCGTCGACAAATTCTCAATAGCTGCCGTGTAGACAAGGATGATGCTAGAGATTGTGCCTATGCAAAGTAAAATTAATTGAATTTGGTACTTTGTAATCAGTAACACAAGACAGAAGAGTATTTACATAAAGCAAATCTTTCCAAAGATGCTACTCTCTGAAGTATGGTTTGATAGAGGATTTTGTACTTCTAATCCAAAACTGGACAAGCCTGTGTAGCAGACAC
This sequence comes from Anniella stebbinsi, assembly GCA_029215795.1. Taxonomy (NCBI): domain Eukaryota; kingdom Metazoa; phylum Chordata; class Lepidosauria; order Squamata; family Anniellidae; genus Anniella; species Anniella stebbinsi. The sequence goes on from JARDYH010000001.1 coordinate 178,046,258, forward strand.
AGTCTGGTGCAAATGTATTTATTTATTACTTCGTTTTCTGCTCCAAGGTATTGAGGCAGCATACAACATGAAAAATCCACAATCTGGGGATTGCTTGATCTGAGCTAAGATATTAATAGTACAATATTACATTGGCACTAGCATTAACTGTGATTAACCAGGATTCTCTCTTAACCAGGATTTGAAATCAGAGTTTGAATCTGATTAGCAAACAACTTTAACAAAAGTGCCAATACAATGTTCTACCACTGTTATGGCCATCAAGAAATGGGAAAGCAGGGAGTTTGGGATAAGTGAGAAGCCTGTTTCTGATCTGTTAACTGTGATCTAGACATTCCAAGGGACTAAACTCCACTTTACCCCAGATTCTAGAGGGCAAATTTACATTGGTTAGCTTATTTTTGAGAAGTGGACACTAGAGATGTGAAAGCCTGGAAAAAAACCATTTTTTCCTATTTTTCCCCAAAGCCTTTTTTGTTTTTTTCCCGAAAAATTGAAAAAAAAAAGGATTACAAAATGTTTTATTTTAACATGATAACAAAAATGTTTAAGACAAGGTGCTCATATATTTATTTCTAAAAACTTTTTATGGGAATGGGTGCTTTATGTCTGCTTGACACTGTGGAAGACTAGCGGAGACATAAATAATTTTCTTTGTTACTAATGCTGATGGTTTCTTCTGGATTTTTTTAATTGTTTTTTGCCTGCTCCTCATAAACTGGCAAAACCAAAGAAGTTCCTTATAGTTCAAGAGCTTGTAGCTCCATTTGTTACCAAAAACATAAAAATTTAAAAAAGTAAATTCAATTTGTAATAATTGTTTAAATACACTGTACTTTTAATATACTAAATGTGATACTTTTATGCCAAACCAACTTGTACATAATTACATTTTATGTTCCTAAAGTAATAAAGTGGCTTTCAATCTGTAAAAAGTACTAATATTGCATTTCCCCGTTTTTTCTGAAAATTTCCATTTTTTTCCGGGTGGGGGGGGGAACGGGGAGGGGAACTAGTTTTTTCCCATGGCTTCAAAATCTCTAGTGAACACTTGAAATAGATCTCTTCATCAATCCATTAGTTCGCCAAAGGCAGATTTGTTTCATTTTCTTCAAAGGCAGAAATGCAAACAAGGCATTGCATTTGCAACATGTGAAAGCAAATATCAAACATTAGGCAAAGTCTAAATCTAACAAAAAGAGACTTGAGCAAATTTATTATCTGGCAGGGGCAGCCAAACTCAAGACACAGGCCACATCTAACGGCAAGATTAATTCATATATTTAACAGGTTAGCAACTGAGTTCGTGTTCCATCATTATCACCTTCCATAAGTACACACATAACAGGAACCCTGCAGGGGGAAAGAAGCCATGTTCTCTCCCCAACCCTAGATGAGCCACTACAGATAGTATACCTACGGCATGCATTTCAATTTACAGCACAAGCAAGCTATTTATAATTCTTTCTGCAGATGACCTGTCACTACACATCTGTAGAAATCTCCCCTCAGTCCGAACTGTGACTCACTTCTGGTGTGGCAGCCTCTGGACATTTTGCAATTTAAAAAAGGTATCTCTATTGAGAGGCTCCACTTTTCAGACTCTCTGTAATTATATGCCACTAAATAATTTAATTCTATGCATGTTTAGACAGAAAAAGTCTGTCTAAACATGCATAGCATTGTGCCCTTATGCAGAAAACTGTATCTATGTGAAGCTCTTCATACAGTTTTCAAGACATATCAGATTTAGGCATTAAATGAACAATACATAGAAACGATTTGCTCTTGAAAGCTGCCATCATCAGGTAACATGTATTTCATTTCCTCTTAAAATGCAAACTTAAAACTATTAATAATAAAGGTATTCAAATAATAACATTCTCTGATTGGATGCTCATTCCATTTTAGATCTTCATTTCTACCAAGCCAGTTCTAATAACCTTCTGAAAACAGATGAGCCTCCTACAGCACTGCATGCTTTCACAGAGATTTAATGTTAAGAACATGCTTAAACACTGGATAAGGATCCACCAAGAATGACTGTCATTAGAATTGCTTCCTGAAATCCCACTTCTTCAGCACAATGTCTTGGTGGCATTGCAATATCAGGACATTGTTCTGGCCTGCCAAGGTGTTTTGTTCTACCAAGGGACCAGGTGGAGAACAAACAAAACAGACAATTAAAATAAAGTAGCTGGTCTCACAGTGGGATCATTTGTTTCACGAAGTTTGTGTGTTAAATTCAACAGCTGCTCCACTGAAGCACTAGGAACATTTGGAACCTGAAAAAATATAATTAATACATATGATTAGTGTACTGGTGAACTTGCTTTCTGAATGCCAATCCTTAATAGTTTGGTTTGCAGAAGTTTAGGTAAACAAAAACCAAGGAAGAAAAGCTCAACACAGCCCAGTGAGGATTAAGCATGCTCAGTAGCCACAGAATGCTTAGTGTCAGTTGGTGGGAGAAAAATAAAAACACCAGCATGGGGGAGAAGGTAGAAAGGAGTATCCTAGAAAGGGGTTGACTGGCTGGAACCCTGAACAGGAGTACTCCAACTGTCCCACTTGTATTCATGCAATACACATATGCACCGTGTATTTCTGTGTATGGATAATTTCTCCATGTTACAGAAGTATAAATAGGAGTGGACAGCCCATCACAACTCAAGTGCTTCTAGTGCAGCCCCTTGTCCACCTCCTACTTAACCACAAGTACATTCTGAGAACAGAAGTATAAGCAAGAAAGAGCAAGCATTGATCTGAATGGCGACCAATGCCAATCAAAAAGGCAAAGCTTTGTGAACACTTACCATCTCCTTAATAACTCTAATTTCTTCACTCTTGCTCAGAGACTTTATGTGATGGAAAAGGAAAAATGTTAAGAGCTCTGGGCCAAGCCACTGCTGAGAGGTGCTTCCTAGGACAGGAGGCTCTGCTAAGGCAATTATTCTGAAGGAAGGCTTGATGGGGAAAATGGACCTGTGAGAAATTAATAGGTTTTACACATCTCATCGGAATGCAGAAGGGGCTGCTGAATACAGTTTAAAAGCATCCTTTGTTTTTGAATTTCCACCCACAGCATTGGACAAGAAGAGAAATGCAGGTTGCTTACCTGTAACCATAGTTCTTCGAGTGGTCATCTGTGCATTCACACATATGGGCTCTGCGCCTGCGTGGAGCCTGTTTCGGAAACTTCTATAGCTAAGGCAAACGTTTTTGGCGGGAACCCCTCCCCCACTGTCTACTGACTCCATGTTCCCGCCTTTCTCCTCAGTTCAAAGAGACCGACTTGCTGGCCCCATAACTAGGAGAGAAACCACTCTGTATCGACAGTACATTTACATCGACACCAAAGCGGGGACGGTGGGTGGGTTGTGTGAATGCACAGATGACCACTCGAAGAACTATGGTTACAGGTAAGCAACCTGCATTTCTTCTTCGTGGTCTCTGTGCATCACACATATGGGCGATTAACAAGCTAAATTCCTGGTGGAGGGTAGGTGTAGATCAATGTTCCCTCACAAGACAAAGAAATTGCTTGCCCCAAATTCCAGTTTGTCCTGGTACAAACAATCAAGTGGTAGCATGTAATGAAGTTAAAGGACTTATACCAAATAGCTGCCTTACATATTTATTTATTTCATTTCTAACCCGCCTCTCCATCTAGATCGAGGCGGGGAACAACACCAAATATAAATATATTAGCAGGGGATCGACAATCCCCTGCTAAAGATACGGACTTCGATGCACTGCACATCGACTTAGCTGTTACTGGACCAACAAGCTGCAAGCCCTTCAACTTGTAGGGCAGTTTAATAGCATGTACAATCCACTCCACGAGTCATTGCTACTCTTGCGTCTTATGGAATTTGTCAGTTCTAGCCCTGTGTGGAAGCCCAGGTAGGGTGCATCAATACTGAGGCAGCTAATTCACTCGATCTGCGTAGTGTTGATATAGCCATCAGAAAACAACTTTCTAAGAAAAATAATGTGATATCTGAAGGTACCATTGGTTTAACTGGTTTCAATGTCAGAGATTGTGGCATGACAGAGAAACTCCATGCCAGAATGAAACTCCTAATTAGAGGAGACAGATTTGTAATGCCCAGAGGAACCCCCTAACAATGGGGTTGGTGCAAAAACACGTAAAGCAGTAAAATACCTGCATATCGACAACTATTTTAGCCCTATAGTGTATAGGGGGTAAGTGTAAGGACATCTTTAAGGAGGCTGAATGGGGCTTGAGGCCCTGAAGATCCATGTATTTAGAAAAGAATCCCATTGTGCAGTATATGACTTCATTGCAGGCTGCATGAAAAAATGGAATCGACCTCATGTCGAAAGTAGTTACGGTATTGGGATACCCCATGCCATGGGTCTGAGCATAGGCAGGGGCATAAACTATGGGGGGAGGGGGGTAGCGGGGGGGGGGCAATGTCCCCACTGGGATTTCCCAAAGGGGGCAATGCCCAACTAAGTAACATCAGTAAGCTCACAGCCTGACTGACAGATTCCTCAGTCAGTCTCCAGTTGTCTGTATTCTTATGTGTTTGGACGCAGTCTAAATTACATCCAAGCACATCCTGCTTCCTCATCAGCTGCCCAGCAGATCTCCTTGCAAGACAAAAGCCACTCTCCTGTTGTGTCAGGGTCAGGCTCCCCCAGATTTATTTTCTTCTACCCACTCAGGCGCTGTAAGACAAAAGATTGCCCATTTAGGAATTACAGTCTGGGTACATCTTGACGAGAGTTTTGCCTCCGGTCGGGGTGTATCCGGAGTGGCAGCAGGTCATCTATATGATGCAGCTGGCATCCCGAAGCCATCCAGGAGCAAATCCCTGAAGCTCCGGTTTTAAAAGTCGGGTACTTACCACGACTTTTTTTTTTTTTTTTTTAATCTTTTGAGCTGCAGCGGAGCTGATGGTAACCCAATTGGTCGCCATTGGCTGATATCTTCAGAAGTAGAGTGAGCCACACCTGTCTCGGCCACCAAGGGGTGACTATGATGGAGACTGTGTGGACTACACAATATTAATATTATCATACCACAGTACTCATGGAATGAGAAGAAAAATGAGGGCTGCAAAGACATTCCCAGTTGAACAGGAAAGTGTTTGTATGAGGACTTGAGATGGGGGAGGAAGTGGGAAAGCGCATGCCCCGTAGCAAATAGTCTGTGCAAGTACACCAATGTAGGGTTGTTAGATCCAGGGGAGTCTGGATTCTGTGTTCACTATGAGGCCCAAAGAGCTCAATAAATTGAGTCGTCACCTTGCCTTCAATAGCATTTCCTTTTAGGAAGCCACCAGAAGCCAGTTGTCTAAATATGGGTAGATTTCTACCCCTTGAAGGCAACTGAATGGAAGGAGCAGTGCCATACATTTTGTAAATATTCTGGGGCAGGGCTTTATGTGTCATCAGAAATTTGTGATTCTGATGTACGTATGGAGCCATCTCAAATCCAGAACAGGTTGAAGAGATCTGTAGAGGAGTGGGCCAAATATTAAATCAGAGAGTGATATAGGTCTTCCAAAGGAGGCTCCACTCTGTACAGCTACCCCATCAACAGGCGATGCAGAAGAGAACAATGTTGAGTCCAACTGAGAGCTCTCTAAGGATTGAGGGGAATCAGGTTTAGTTCCATGATTAAACGCATCTTCTCCAAGCTGAACTTTTTGACACCCCACAGAGTGGGTCTGGAAAGGAGAAGAGCTAGGTGGACGTACTGACGCATTCACGACGGTATCATGAGTCAATGGTTGAGCCCTGTGGACAGGTCACAATGACAGTGATCTTGGTAGAGCTAGAGGGAGTTGCAAGAAAACTTCCTCCAGTGGCAATCACGATACCGATGGAGCTGCTCAGTATCGAGAAAGGCGTAAGTACCAATATAGGGGTTGGTATCGATGCCTGGTACGGGAGTTACGGACCCATTGCAAGAGGTGTCCCTCTTATAATTGATGCCAATCTCTGTACTGGTATGGCATTCTCGGGGGAGGCAACCCAGTTGAAGTTATGTTCTTTTTTTTTTTTTTTTTTTTTTTTTTACAGGGACCCGAGAATGATGCCCCTAGACATTACAGGCATAAAAAACTCTCTCTGTTGAAATCATAGCACTCCAATTGTAGCAGCTCTAGGGAGCAGCCCTGTAATTGGCAGCTAGCCTGTAATGGCTGTGCTAATTAACTTGGTGGGGAGATGTCTACTTCAAGCTGCATGTTAGACGTCTCTTCTTGGTACCAAGAGATTGGTACCAAAAGAGGCAGTTGAGTCTCACCCTTTGATGTCGATTCTGCCTGCTAGACATCTCATCTGGACGTCAAAGCTGCATGTTAGACATCTCATTTTGGTACCCAGAGCTCTGCACCGAGGAGCTCGGTACCATGGAGCTCGGTACCATGGCGCTCGGTACCATGGAGCTCGGCACCATGGAGCTCGGCACCATGGAGCTCGGCACCAAGGAGCTCGATACGAAGGAGCTCGGCACCAAGGAGATCGGCACCAAGGAGATCGGCACCAAGGAGATCGGCACCAAAGACGTCGGTACCAAGGAAGTCGGCACCAAGGAGCTTGGTACCAAGGAGCCTGGCACCAAGGAGCTCGGTACCAAGGAGCTCGGCACCAAGGAGCTCGGCACCAAGGAGCTCGGCACCAAGGAGATCGGCACCAAGGAGATCGGCACCAAAGACGTCGGTACCAAGGAAGTTGGCACCAAGGAGCTTGGTACCAAGGAGCCTGGCACCAAGGAGCTCGGTACCAAGGAGCTCGGCACCAAGGAGCTCGGCACCAAGGAGCTCGGCACCAAGGAGATCGGCACCAAGGAGATCGGTACCATGGAGCTCGGTACCAAGGAAGTCGGCACCAAGGAGCTCGGCACCAAGGAGCTCGGTACCAAAGAGCTCGGTACCATGGTGCTCGGTACCGAAGGAGGCAGTTGAGTCTCAGCCTGTGATGTCGATTCTGCCTGCTAGACGTCTCATCTTGACATCGAAGATGCATGTTAGAAGCTCCAGTATCGAGAGCTTAGACCTCGGTACCCAAGGAGCCAGTTAAGTCATCGCCGCCAAAGGGGCCACCCTCAGTATCGGGGGGGGGGGCTAACAGCTGCAGAGGAGTTGGAACCTGGTCTCTCTCTAGCTGTAGAAACACAGGTAGAGAGTATCCAGATGTTGGAAGAGCGGAACGACCTATGGTTAGGGTGGGGGTCCGAAGACACTGAGGGGCTCTCATCCATAGAATCACTCCAAGCGATCAGTCCCCAGAAGTCCTATGTAACCTGGCCTTCTTAGATATCCCTTTCACTGTAGAGACAGCTAGGGAGCGTCCAAACATTGGACGATCGGAATGACCCATGGTCAGAGTCAGGGTCCGAGGACGCAGAGGGGCTCTCCTCCGTAGAATCTCTCCATGCGATCAGCCCCAGAAGGCTCCTGCCTTCTTAGATATCCCTCTTGCTGTAGATACAGCCTGGGGAGCGTCCAAATGTTGGAAGATCGGAATGACCCTTGGTCAGAGTCAGGGTCCGAGGACGCAGAGGGGCTCTCCTCCGTAGAATCGCTCCATGCGATCAGCCCCAGAAGGCTCCTGCCTTCTTAGATATCCCTCTTGCTGTAGATACAGCCTGGGGAGCGTCCAAATGTTGGAAGATCGGAATGACCCTTGGTCAGAGTCAGGGTCCGAGGACGCAGAGGGGCTCTCCTCCGTAGAATCGCTCCATGCGATCAGCCCCAGAAGGCTCCTGCCTTCTTAGATATCCCTCTTGCTGTAGATACAGCCTGGGGAGCGTCCAAATGTTGGAAGATCGGAATGACCCTTGGTCAGAGTCAGGGTCTGAGGACGCAGAGGGCTCTCCTCCGTAGAATCGCTCCATGCGAATAGCCCCAGAAGGCTCCAGCCTTCTTAGATATCTCTCTTGCTGTAGATACAGCTAGGGAGCTTCCAAATGTTGGAAGATCGGATGAGGCATGAAGCGGCCATGTCTCCAGTAGATCGAGGAGCCTGTGCCATAAGTGTAACAATTGTCTGGAAGAAACCATGGCTTCTAGAGCTTTTATCCATAGACCTGGCGCCAACACGGTTATCTTTTCAGCGCCAGGTCAAAACTTTTCTCCCAGGCATTTCAACAGCTTAAGTTGAGGTTTTAACTGACTTTGTAGCCAGGCTTAACAGTTTAAAATGTTTTAAATGTCAGCTGTCTTATGTTTATGGTTCTAAATTTTGTAAACCACCCAGAGAGCTTCGGCTATGGGATGGTATATAAATGTGTAAATAATAATAATAATAATAATAATGTAGCGACAGGTTTTGATGACCTGAGCCTCTCCCAAAACAAATTAAACAGAGAAAAGTCTGTCTGCTGGGGAAGCTTGCTGACGCACTTAACACATTTTGAAAAGGGGCCTTAATGGCTGTGCGATCCCCCTCAAAGCGATCCAAGATCTCTGGAGAATAAAATATCTAAGAATATAATAACAATAAATTATATTGTTTTAAATGTACGTGTGTACGTTGTATGTTTTTGCTGCTTTAATTTTTGTATATTGTTTTTAATTGTTTTAATCGCACGTAAACCGCCTAGAGAGCTTCAGCTATGGGGCGGTATACTAATGTAATAAAGAAATTAATTAATTAAGACTAAAAATGAACTAAAACAAAGTAAAATAACTAAAAACCTTAGCACTCTAAAGCTTTCTCCTCAGGAGAAAGACAGAAGTTCCCAACAAGACATCCTTTCAGCAAGGCGGTCGAAAAAGAACTGAGGAGAAAGGCGGGAACATGGAGTCAGTAGACAGTGGGGGAGGGGTTCCCGCCAAAAACGTTTGCCTTAGCTATAGAAGTTTCCGAAACAGGCTCCACGCAGGCGCAGAGCCCATATGTGTGATGCACAGAGACCACGAAGAAGAATTACACTGTTCTTCAGTTTTGAAGACCAACACAGTGACGTCATTTGGAGGATCATCTCTCAGCTTATTAAACTGAAATATGAAAGATCCTTTTGCCTGTGCATCCAGCCCGTCATACAAGTCAGCAAACAAACCAGAAAGTTTACATTTAACTACTTGTTCAAATCGGGAAGCTATTTTTATAGTATTATTATTATTATTAATAATAATAATAATAATAATCTTTATTTGTATCCTGCCTTTTGCCCAATCTGGGCCTCAAGGAGGCTTTACAAAATTAAAACATATACAGTTAAAAGCCATAAATAGAAATATACAAAAGTTAAAAATGTAATTAAATAGGTTTCAATATTAAAACATTTCAACATTTAAAATACATATTAAATTTTAAAAGTCCTAGACATAGATGGAGGTCCACATTATTCACCAAAGGCCTGCCGGAATAATAAAGATTTTGCCTGCCTCTGAAAACACATCAAGGATGGAGCCAGTCTAGCTTCCCTGGGAAGGGAGTTCCAGAGCACTGGAGCAGCCACCGAGAAGGCCCTCTCCCACATTCCCACCAGGCGTGCCTGTGATAGTGGTGGGACTGAGAGAAGGGCTTCCCCTGATGATTTCAAAGGGTGAACATGTTTTTTCAGATAACCTGGACCCGAGCCTATTTATTCCCTCTCTTTCTACCAAAACATGGCACTCAAGGTAGCTATGGAATATGACAGGATATTCAAGCAACTTCAGACTGTGGTTATCTTGGTTTGTTATAATAATAATAATAATTATTATTATTATTATTATTATTATTTATAACCCGCCTCTCCCTACGGATCGAGGCGGGAACACAATACATACAAGCATGACAGAGTTAAAAAAAAAAAATTAAAACAAGAGAAACACATCATTAAAACATTTAAAATTCATCCGGATAGGCCTGCCAGAAAAGAACAGTCTTCACGACTCTCTTGAATTCGTGAAGACTTTCAGTTTGTCTAACCTCCTCCGGCAGACCATTCCATAGTCTGGGAGCCATAGAAGAGAAGGTCCTCTGGGTAACACTCACCAGCCTAGTTCTGGCTGTCCTGAGTACGTTCTTCCCAGAGGACCTAAGCGTGCGGGGCGGATTGTACGGGAGAAGGCGATCCCGTAGGTAGCCTGGGCCCAAACCATGTAGGGCTTTAAAGGTAATAACCAACACTTTATACTTCGCCCGGAAACTGACCGGCAGCCAGTGAAGTGATTTTAAAACTGGTGTAATGTGGTCACCCCTAGGTGTACCGGTGACCAACCTGGCTGCCATATTTTGAACAAGTTGAAGTTTCCGGACTAGGCACAAAGGTAGCCCTATGTACAGCGCATTGTAGAAGTCGAGCCTCGAAGTTACCAGTGTGTGCACTACCGTCTTTAGGTCTTCCAACTCTAGGAAGGGGCGCAGCTGGCATATCAGCTGAAGCTGATAGTAGGCACTCCTGGCCGTCGCATCTATCTGAGCTGTCATCTGGAGCGACGGATCCAGGAGTACCCCCAAGCTGCAAACACAGTCTTTCAGGGGGGGTGCAACCCCATCCAGAACTGGTTGACACACCTCCAAACCCAGGTTGGGGCCTTTGACAGCAAGCACCTCCGTCTTGTCTGGATTCAGCTTCAGTTTGTTTTTCCTCATCCAGACCATTACCGCCTCCAAGCATTCCTTCAGAGGAGACACACTATCTTTAGCTGACGATGTTGTTGAAGGCATAGAGAAATATATTTGGGTGTCATCAGCATTCTGATAGCACCCCACCCCATGCCTCCGGATGATCTCTCCCAGCGGTTTCATGTAAATGTTAAACAGCATTGGGGAAAGGATGGCACCTTGCGGTACACCACATAGCAACTCCTTTTTTGAAGAGCAGCTATCCCCAAGCATCACCATCTGGAGCCTGTCCAAGAGATAGGATCGGAACCACTGAAGCACAGAGCCCCCGATTCCCAATTCCCCCAGGCGCTCCAGAAGGATACCATAGTCGATGGTATCGAAAGCCGCTGAGAGGTCCAGGAGTACCAGCAGGGACACACTCCCCCTGTCGATACTAAGGCGTAGATCTTCTACTAAGGCGACCAAAGCGGTCTCAACTCCGTATCCTGCTCTGAAGCCGGTTTGAAATGGGTCTAGAAAATCAGTGTCATCCAAGACTGCCTGGAGTTGAAAAGCAACCGCTCTCTTGATCACCTTGCCCAAAAATGGAAGATTTGATACTGGCCTGTAGTTATTTGGACAAAATGGGTAACTATAATTAACTGAAGATGTCCTATTTGTTGGCCAGCTCATGCAAAAGGCTCTGTGAGCAGGCAAAAGACTCATTCATTTCTTACCTATGGCCATAATCTGAACAAGAAATGTAAGTTATACAGCACTGGTTGGAAGGCTGGTTTTGTAGTTACAAAAATATATGAATATCTCAAAGAGTAAACTGGAAGCTGCCTGTTCAAAACAGTCACCCAGATCAAAGCTCTGAATAGTGCCATTGGTTATTTTTAGCTGAAAGTCGTAAGCCTCAAAGCTAATCCCTGACTGAATAAACCGTCTGAAATAATCATGTGAAATGGGAGCCAATGAATATGCAATTGTCAAAATGTAGGAAAGCTGCAAAGTTCAGAGAATAGCAACTAGGCTTATTAAGAAGCAGCTATTTTTGAAATAGAGTAGGGCAGTTATCATCAGGTGTTCACTTTTATTCAGTTCTATTTTCATTAGTAAAGAGGGTAACATGCTCATTCCTGAAATCTCAGTCCCTCTGTATGATTACTTCTGTCAGGAAATGCATTTCCTCACATGATGCTAAAGTAAGTAGATCTTCAAAAAGAGGATCTTCTTAGTAAAATATCCATGAACAAGTGGCACAGAACAACCTTTTTGGGCCCATGGGTGTGTTCGGGAATTTGAGACATTGCTGTGGGCACCACCACAAAATGCTACTTTGGCGTCTACCTTTTGCATCTATGGAACTTAGGCTGCATCTTATTCAGCAAAACATTTTGCTTCATATCTATTGGATACCGCAATGTCTCTTTAATAAGGGGGTTGTCTAATTCAGCTAATTGCTGGTAGTGCAATATAGCTAATGTTTCTTTTAAACCTATGTTTTGGCAATGTCCAGCAGTTGCTTACTTTTGAGGAGAGGTTATTACACAGAAAAAAATTGTACTGGAACAGTCTTTAATATTCACTGATGTACATACTTTTTGAAATGATTTACCTTCTTCATGGAAATTAACAAATGGTCAGTGTAAATTAATTCTCTGCACCCTTTTAACAGCTAAAAGACTGATATTACAATACTGGAAGGATAAACTCTCACCTCCTACAATGAAATGTATTGAGGACCTTAAAATGCTTTCAATGGACTTTCAAATGGATACTTATTTGGATATTTGGTCCACCCTTTGTTGCAAACCATATAAAATTGCTAGAAAGTTGTATGCATTTTATACAAATCCATGTATATATATTTTAAAAATGGGGGAAAGTATATTTTTGGGTGCCCATGGACACCACATTGAGGACTCATTCACGTGCATGTGTTGGGGACCTCTGGCATAAAGTATCAATGCTATGCATTCCTAAATCATTCAGGAGGCTTCTGTCTGGTCCTCAGATTAAAAGAAATTTATGGCCCCTAAACATTTTGGAAAATCCCAATTGTTCACACCTACTTCCTGGGATGAGGATCACTCCATACATTACATGGCAATAAGGGTATGCTTGTGGCTGACATCCTCTCCCTGTCACGTGCATTCACAAATTTATTTTAACTTTTAATATTTACATTTCCTAGGAATTGGATCCCACAGCCATAAACATTTATTTCTTGCAAGCATATATAATATTTTTACGTGGATGTTATATTTTGATATGCTGGCTGCAGATTAGTGTTTTATAGGTCTACTGCTGTTGACTGCTGCTTTATAACTTAGGTTTTTTTATTATTTAAGGCTTTGCTTTTTATTTTAATTTGTAAGTCACCTTGATTATAATTTTATTAAAAAGACAGGATGTATGAAATAAATAAAACAAATACCCTTTCCCATACACAATGTATTCATTGTAAATCACCCTCCACAAGCTGATTTTAACAATATAGGTTTATCATATCTTTTATCCAACACATGGGAAAGCATAGAGGCCAGTTTGTGGGAGGAAGCAACAGGAAAGGAGAAATTTAAGCAGCCCTTCACTTTGCTACCCTCTTAGCTCTCAACTGTATTCCCCAATGTTTCTTTTCAGTTTTTTTAAAAGGAGGATTGTTAATAATAATAATAATAATAATAATAATAAATATAATAAATTTCCCCTTTTCCTTCACTCTCAGTTCCCATCTTACCTTTCCAACCACTCCTTCTCTCTCCTGGCTCAGTCCTTTATTTTGTGATAGTTTTTAATTAAAAAAATAACTGATTCAGGGGAAAAGATTTACCAATCAAACAGAAACTTTAAAATGTTCAGAATTTTAAACAAATAATGGTGTACATCACGGCTACAAAAAAGTTTTGTTTTTCCCCATTTAACTTAATTTTACTTTATTTCAAAGAGAAAAATACATGCAACAAAGTGAACACATATAAGAAGTTTACTTATTATGATTCTTAGTATATCATGGATATGCTTGTGGGACAACTGAAGTAAAACAGCCTAAGGAGAAGTTCACTGTCTAATGAAAAATTGGATATAGAAATTACATCCAGTTACATACGTGTGTGTGTGTGTGTATAATATATCTATTTATCTATTAGAAAAGATAGCTATCTGTACTTGACAGGAATTTGATAAAGTGTTTGAAGGGTTTCCACATAGGAAATAAACAGAAATCATGGTGTCATTATATCATTTTTTAAATTAGTATTAGAATTCCTTCCATGCTGGATCCTGCTGAGTAGTTTTGTACATAATCACCTAAGATAGTCTACCATGCTCGTACAAAGAATTCTATGAATCATGGCACAAATTAATTCTCAGCAGGTTACCTTTGCTGTAGTTTTTCATCTGAGAGCTCCAACTCTTCTTTTAATTTTTCATATCTATCTTCCCTGAGCAAGCGGGTGCCATCATGAAGAGTAATGTCTCTATCATTAATTAACCTGTATAAGAATTGGCAAAAAAGGGTTGTAATCATATTGGATCGTCTGTTCTGATAACTAATATTGATTAATTAGAGAAACATTTTTCTGCCTGTCTTTTATTAATGGCTTTCTGAACTGAATTCAGAAACCACCTGACATATTGAAATATATCCACATAAAACAAACAAATAGGCTAATGTGATGAGTTGAGGGCCTTGCTCCAATGTGAATATATTTTCTGAAGCATGCAAGTCACAGTGAAAAGTTCAGAAACAGAACTGATGCCAGAAAGATTCGGAAAAACAGGTTGCTTACCTGTAACTGGTGATCTGAGCAAATTCCACAAGTGGCAGGGGTGGACAGCTTGTGGCCTTCGAGAGGCTTTTGTCTACAATCTCCATGATCCCTCACTGTTGGCTATGCTGATAGATTTGATGGGAATTGCATGCCAAAACACTTAGAAGGCCCCAAGTTACCCACTCCTGCCATATGAGCTCTACACCTGGGCAGGTGATAAATATTTTCGAGAGAATTCCCCCCACCCCCAGTCTTCAGGAGGCACAAATCCCTCACCTTCACATTCCATTCCTTGGCCTGTATATAATGAAGCACTGTGTATTAGACTGCATGGAGACCATGATCCATTCTACCAAAATAACATATGCTCTTTTTAAATAATACATTTACTCCATTTTTGCTCACCTTCCTTTTTAAAGAATCTACTATTTACCAGATACCAAAGTATGTCAATTGAACAGAATTTAGGTTATGAGCCAGGATTCAGAAGTGTACAGTTAATCCTATGCATGCATTCACTGTCCTCAATGTCCAAGTGGTTCTCTTTCAAAATGCATCTCCCTCAAAAACCTCAAACTACACTTTAAACTACCAAATTCAAACAGAAATTTTAAAATTCAAAGCATGCAATACAAATTCAAAGCAAGAAATAAGGGATAAAAATATCCTGTGCACACCCACGTCAACTTCCTACTCTCATTCCAAATTGCATGGTTTAACCCCCCACTGCAATATAATCAGCACAATTTTCCAAATGTGATTTATATGCCAGGCAAACACAAGCACTCTAATAAATGACTGAAGGCAACTTCACATTATGAGGTGTTAATTATATGAGCACTCTGATGGTGTGAAAGCAAGAGCAAATTCAGAACTGTTATAACGCCAATCATAAACAACAATTTTATTCTGCAAGAATGAATGCCCTGACAAAAGGCCACTTAAAGGGGCTGTTCGCATTTCAAATCAGCATTCAGCAGCAAATCATGGGTTAATTAACCCACCATTTGTGGGGATGTGCACTGTGCACCACTTCCAGACTGTATGTTGCAAGTGTGATGTCCAAACCCAGATACTTTGGTTGTTCGTGAGTTAAACAACCCAAAGTTAACATAAAAACAAACCATGAATTAACTTTGGGCTGTTTAACCCACAAACAATACAAAGTGCCCGGGTCTGGATGTTTCTGAAAAACAGAAGTGGTTCACAAGCGGCATGCATCCCTGGTTTGTCATGACGTGCGAGCCAAGTCAGAGACTTACATAGGAGTGATATTTCATGTTTATACATATACATAATCCCCAAAATGTTGTTGGGGCCATGCATCTAGACAACCACAACTGTAATTGCCACCTCAACTCTATTTACTATGTATTTCTAAATTTGGCTTTACCCTTAAAAAGTAACAGTGTTGATGGCACAGGCATACAGGAAATTTATCTGCCATGCAAAATTTCATGTGACCCTCTTATAAAATTGATTCCATAAGTAATTCCATTGGTTTTAATATTACTATCCAGTCTGAGCAACAAATGTAAAATTCAGCATTACACTTTTAATCATTTTTAAAGCACAGATTTCTTAAGGATCACTCAGGGATAAAGCAGTGGCAACATCTGCCACATGGTTTGGCTTTACGTGGCTGATTTAACAAACAACAACAAGCAGCCTCTGTGTGTGTGTGTGTGAGTGTGTGTGTGTGTGTGTATGAGCTGGAGTTGGGGGGGCAGTCCAGCTGGGATTATGACATGGGGGGTTGGGGCTTTAAGCCTTTGTTCCTGCTGCAGTCCAGAATTGGTCTCCTTGTGCTTCTGATAAGGCAGTGGTGCTCTTTCAGTGGTGCTCTTTCAGGTATTATTGTAATAGTGGGCGGGGTTAAAAACAAAAGGGGAAGGGCCAAAATACCAACACATTTTAGTTTAAAGCTCTGACTGACAGTATCCAAGCTTTAGGAAACTCTTTTAGTCCTTTTAGAACAGGGTTGGGCAACATGTGCCCCTGCAGCCCTCCAGTGTGGCCTCTCCGCCCTTCACAATTCAAGGTGACCCCCCAAAAAACTTTTAAAAAATTGTAACTTTCCCCCCATCAAAATGCCACCTGGAACTACTATGGAGCACCCAAGGGGTCAAATTAGCTTGCTGGAACTCCAACGCTGCTACAGATGCCTTTAAAAACACACCCCTGTTTTTGGCACCAACAGGGAGTGGGGGTAACCTGCGAGGGGAAAACAAAAATGGATCTACCGAATATGCCCATCCCTGTTTTAGAGTGAGGGGAAAAATGCACAAAAGCTGGGAAACTAACAGGGGAATGGGCCATCTGTGGAACCTCGGAGGCTAGACTGTGACTGCTTCAGGGCCAGATTTGGCCCTCGGGCCTGAAGTCCTGCAACCTTGCTATATGTAATGAGAGGAAAGCTCCCACTGGTTGCTTGAAAAGGTATCACCACTATTGCGCACATCATGACTGGTTTATAGAAATGGTGATTCTGCATGAGTGTTGCCTGATGGCAGCCCTACATACTTCCTGAAATGCTCATATGGAAGCAGTTGACTAGAGTGAACCTGTCTTAGAATGCATGCATGCATGCATGAATATTCACATCCTTTATTAATATTCCACAGACCAATTCCATTACTGTTGTCAAACTGACCTTTGGAGGACAGCTAGAGTGCCTGCGTTGACACGATGAATACCATCAAGAACAACAAGCTTTCCTTCAAGTGCAGCTGTTATAAGTGGAGATGGTCTCCAGGAAGTGTCCCCGTTAGGGAGAGTGTACCTTTGCTGCAGTAGATCTCGAGCTGTCATATCCTATGAGTAACAAGAACAGTAGGAAAACTGCTATTAAATTGAGCTTTAATAATATGAGAGGTAATAATAATAATAATATAATATAATAATATAATAATAATATACCACTTTCTAACAAAGCACTCTACATGAGATAAAATAGGTCAGGAGTTTACAAAAATGGAATAAATACAATACAAATACAATAATTCTAATAAAAGGCCTTAACTGAGATGAAAAGAATATAATAAAACCTTAAAAACCCATACAAAGTGTGTCGTGGCCACCACAGAAAACATCAGGATGCTTTATCTCAGGAACAACCAGCAAACCCCCTTTATTCAAAAAGGAAGTTTTTCCAAAAACTAGGTCAACTGCAGTGGAAGGTGGAGTGAATTCCACAGCTGAGGGACAAGGTCCTGGAATGAACAATACTGGGACACCGTGATCCATGAGGTAGAACGGGTCTGGAGGGCTTGACCCGTGGATCTGGTGGCCTGGCCCAGAACATACCAGGACAAAAGGGAGGAAAGGTATGCAGGGTGGTGCAATCAAAGACGTATTTTGGTTGCCGTGCAACGTTTTGCTTTAACCAAGATTTAGAGTCAAGGTCGGGCAAGGGGCTGCGGATTGTTTCAGCAATAGATGTGCGCACTACTAGACAATTTTCAAAAGTATGTTTTCCTTATATGCAATGCAATGCAATACAATACAATACAACATATTTAAGTGTGCTAGAATTTTGCCTACAGAAAGAGAAACAAGTAGTATCTTTAATGAAAGGATAAGCTGACAATTTAAGGTTGAACAATGTTTTAATCTCACTTTGTAATCCTCCAACCCAAGTCCACAGCATGTTTTCTTGAAGGATTTACTTAACTGCCACATCTCTATGGGAAAGACTCTCTGTCAAATGCATCGGCCTATGCCCGCAATGGTCAGTACCAGAGAACAGGATAGCAGAAAATGTATTTCTAAAGCAGCTTAGCTACTTCAATATAGGATATGCAATACAAAATGTGGCTCTGGTAGGACTTTAATTAAGGGTAGAATCCCACGCCATCCTTGTACAAACGTCCTGGGCATGCCCTTGGTGGCGTGCACTGCACGCACGTGGCCCCTACTGCTGGCAGCAGTGATGTAGCACTTCTGGGTGTAAGCACTGCAACGAGCAGGAATGCTCATTTCTGGTAGGGGCCGCCGGCATCTCTGGGTCACCCACACAAGGGTGGCTTTGAATTCTACTCAATGTCTGCAAATGTTATATGTGGCCTACTTCTCATAAACAGCAGAGGAGGTGGCAAAGTTTTGTCTGCACTGTACCATCAATCAGCAAATGGGAGTTTACAAACGTAGAAAGCTAGCATGTCAGGGAGAAGGCTGGGAAATAATGTTTCTCCCTGACAGCTTGATTCCTATATGCAGGAATTTATTATTTGTTTTTGTGTGGAGGAGAATGTAGACATTGGGCCTCACTTGCAGTCTGAAGTGGTACAGCCCACACAGTGGTATATGAGTGACGAGGCCCGCCCGGCGCCAACATTGTTATCTTTTCGGCGCCAGGTCTAGACTTTCCTCTTCTCTCAGGCATTTAGCAATATCTGAGGAGCCTGGGTTTGTTTTGTTTTTAGGTTTATAGCTTTTTAAAGTTATTACAGTGGTTTTAAATGTATGTGTATATTATGTATATATTGTATGTTTTTGTGGTTTAAATTTTTGTATATTGTTTTTAATTATTCGGCTATAGGGCAGTATACAAATGTAAATAAACAAATAAATAAATACCGTCTCATTGACTGTTTGTGAGAACTAGAAAACAGAAATATGACAAACACCAAGACACTATTGGCCAGGGATCTCAATGGATAAGGCTCCAAGAACCATGGAGGTAGGTAGATGTTGGCTATCAGAAGTAATGGAGTAGTAAATGCAGGTTGCTTACCTGTAACTGTAGTTCTTCGAGTGGTCATCTGTGCAGTCACACATATGGGCGCGCGCCGACGCCGAGCCTACTTCCGGGAAACTTAACTAGCTTAGACTTTTGGCGGGAACCCCTCCCCCCACCATCCTACCGCGCATGCTCAGGGTTCCCGCCTCTCCTTTACCTCAGTTCTCTGAGACCGCTTGGCCCCCTGACTAAGGCACAATTATGCTGTTAAACAATGAGCATGGGCGAACCAATTGACAATCACAAACAGCGATGCCAAGAGGGGACGGTGGGTGGGTTGTGTGACTGCACAGATGACCACTCGAAGAACTACAGTTACAGGTAAGCAACCTGCATTTCTTCTTCGTGGTCTCTGTGCATCACACATATGGGCGAATAACAAGCAGAGACTTACCGGAGGCGGGTAGGCATGCTGGTTGGTCACTGGCAAATCGAGGAGAGGACCGCTCTACCAAACGAAGAGTCCTGTCTGGCCCTGACATCCAGGCGATAATGCTTAACAAAAGTAGAAGCATTAGACCAGGTGGCTGCTTTGCAGAGGTCAGTGAGCGAAGCACCATGGAGCAAGGCCGAAGAGGTTGCTTGCGCTCTGGCAGAATGCGCTGTCAGATGAAAGGGTGGATCTTTATTGGCAATCTTGTACGCCAGGACAATGGTTTCGACAACCCACTTGGAGATGCGCTGCGGGGAGACTGCCAACCCCTTAGACATGCCTCCATAACAAATGAACAGCTTACGAGATTTTCGAAAAGACTCAGTTCTTGACTTATAGAAAGCCAATGCTCTTCTAACGTCTAATGCGTGTAATTTTGAAGACAAGGGATCTGACGATGGGTTGAAGAACGTAGGTAAAACAATGTCTTGACTTACGTGGAACGAGGAGGAAACTTTAGGAATGAACATAGGGTCCATACGTAATACAACTTTTTCTCTAAAAAACTGTAAAAAGGGAGGATCTATCAGCAGCGCTGCTAACTCCGAAACACGTCTCGCAGACGTGATGGCAACTAGGAACATAGTCTTAAGAGTCAACAAGCGAATATCAATCGTTGCCAATGGTTCAAAGGGCTTGGAGGTGAGGATTGTGAGAACGACAGAAAGACTCCATTGTGGAACTACTGGCCGAATAGAAGGAAACAAGTTTTGCAAACCCTTTAAGAAGGCTCTTGCCATCGGGTGAGTAAAAACAGAAAACCCATTCACCAAACCGTGGTTGGCTGCAATTGCTGACAGATAGACCCTGATGGAAGCCGGTTTCAGGCCTTGGACATGTAAAGAATAAAGGAATGATATAATTCTAGGCATGTCTGATGCGTAAGAATCAAAGTCATTAAGAGTCGCATACTCTTGAAAACGTTTCCATTTTCTATTATAGGACAGCCTAGTTGAGGGCTTACGTGAGGCCTCTAAAATAGATTTTACTCGTTCTGGGAGGTCGAGGACTCTCCAAGACGACGGATTCTCCAGGCCGTCAGGTGTAGGGAGTGGACATCGGGATGAAGAATCTTGCCCTTCTGTCGAGACAGAAGGTCGGGGAGGCAAGGTAGGTTCCAAACCTCCGCTTTCGCCAGTCTGAGTAGCGACGTGAACCAAGGTTGCCTTGGCCACCACGGGGCTATCATTATAGCGTTCAAATTGTTGCGCCTGACCGTGGTCACTGCTCTGGCCACCAGTGGAAACGGCGGGAAGAGGTAGAGAAGACCTCTTGACCAGTCCCATTGAAAAGCATCCCCCAGCGATGCGTCTCCTATGCCTGCCCTGGAGCAATACGCCGGGCACACTGCATTGGCAGCTGTCGCAAAAAGATCGATGTCGGGCGTGCCCCAACGAGCGAAGAGACGATTTAGTATGCGAGTGGCGAGTTCCCACTCGTGCGTGTCTATGAAAGACCGGCTGAGAACATCTGCCTTGGTGTTCTCCTTTCCGGCAATGTGTAATGCTGATAGAAGAATATTGTGGGAGATGGCCCACTCTAGAATGTCTATCACAAGCCGCAGAAGGCGGCGCGACCGGGTGCCTCCCTCCTTGTTCAGATACCACACCACTGTGGTATTGTCTGTTAGAATACGGACATGATGCCCCTGTAGGCGAGGTAAGAACGCGCGTAAGGCTTTCTTGACTGCCAGAAGCTCCAACATATTGATGTGGAGGTAAGTCTCTGAAGGTGACCATTTTCCTTGTGTCAGCAGGTCGTCGTGGTGAGCGCCCCATCCATCTAGAGGTGCGTCCGTTGTCACTATACGAGATGGCCCCCGTGTTACAAATGGCATGCCTTGGGAGAGATTGTGTAAGACCGACCACCACCGGAGAGACGCTTTGACCTCCCGCGGAATGGTAAGTATTAGTTGGTGTGGGTTTTGCAGAGTTGAGTAACGTTGGAGCAGGAACTGCTGGAGGGGGCGCATTCGAAGTCGTGCCCAACGGACGACGAACACGGCTGCCGCCATTAACCCTAGCAACCTGAGAATCGCAAACGCTGAGGCTCGAGGATGGCCTTGCAAACTTAATGCCCGCTGCTGCAGGGCGGCTATCCTGTCTGTAGGGAGGAAAGCCCTTCCCATGGTAGAGTCGAGGGTAACTCCTATAAATTGCAGTCTCTGCGATGGTTGAGTGATGGATTTTTCGTAATTTATCTGCAGCCCAAGCGACAACAGAAGAGAGATGACCTCATGGACGTCGGCAAGCGCCTGGTTTTTGGACCTTGAGACGATCAGCCAATCGTCCAGGTAAGGATATAAGTCGATGTTGTGTGACCGTAGGTGCGCGCATACTGCCGACATGCACTTGGTGAATACTCTTGGTGCAGATTTTAGGCCGAAGGGAAGGACGGAAAACTGGTACGCCTGGTGCCCAATGACAAATCGCAGATAGCGTCGGTGGGCAGGATGAATAGCGATGTGAAAATAGGCGTCCTTCAGGTCTATTAGTGTGAACCAGTCGCCCTTCTTCAACATCGGCAGGACAGATCCCACTGTAACCATGCGAAATTTCTTGGGAAATATGAACTTGTTCAGATTTCTGAGAACCATAATAGGACGAAGTCCCCCGTCCCTTTTTGGCACCGTAAAATAACGGGAGTAAAACCCTGTACTGAGTTGACATCGTCGCACCCTGGTGATAGCCGCCTTGTGCAGAAGGGTGGACTACTATACTACTGAAGAAAAAAACAGCCTAAGCTAACTATAACTATCCTTCTCTCTCTCAAACTAGGCACGAACGTACCCGAGAAGTCTCCCGCGAGGCTAACGGCGAAGCGGTCGAAGAAGAACTGAGGTAAAGGAGAGGCGGGAACCCTGAGCATGCGCGGTAGGATGGTGGGGGGAGGGGTTCCCGCCAAAAGTCTAAGCTAGTTAAGTTTCCCGGAAGTAGGCTCGGCGTCGGCGCGAGCCCATATGTGTGATGCACAGAGACCACGAAGAAGAACTCACCTACAGATCAGTAATGTCACTGCCCACTAAAATTCAATAAGCATCATGTACAAAAATACCATTCAACCCACAATGAACTGAAAAGATCTGTTGCTGCAACTTTTCAGAACATTCAGAAGATTTAATTCATACTGCACAAACCTTTGGCCAATTCTCTAATAGGTCTTCAATGATTCTGCAGATGGATAATCTAAATCCACACCTCAAAAACAGAGTATTGTTCTACTACTCAAGTTGCAGCTTGCAACCCTTAAATTTACTATATTAATTAAAACAAGCAAATATATATATATAAATAATCAACATAAAAATGTTATTACTTTAAATTTTGTCATAAGTAAATGCAGAAATATAATCAGGTGCACTTTGCAGTAGATAACAAAGTCAATGGCCTACTTTTCACTGAGGTGGTATGGGCTGTACCGCTTTTGATTGCAGGTGGAGATTCATATGACTCATGTACATTGAAAGCTAGATGTCAGGAATACAGTTAGGGTACAATGTTTCTCCCAGACATCTAATTTTCTACGTGCAAGGAAAGATCACATGCAATCTGAAGTGCTACAGCCCAGGCAGATGTTTACTATCTCAGTAAGAATTAGGCTAATGCTGGAAGAGACTAATGGCCATTCAGGTGCAACTCCTAGTCCAGGGGCAAGAGTTGCCACCTATCAACAAAGGAGTGTTGAGACATCAATGAGTTTACCTGATAAAGCATGACAGGTTCTATGTTGTATCCTAACATAGCTGCAAACTCCTTAGCAAGAACTGTTTTGCCACAACCCTGAAAGGAAAAAAGAGGGGGAAACACCTTGAAGTAAACAGAAAAAATTGCAAATAACAATAATGAGGGGCTTTTTTTAGCAGAATTATATATGTTATATTTATTACAAGACTGCATAACATTTAGCTATGTACAATTACATTATGGTACTTACTTTTTCTCCAATCAAACAGATGTCTTTAACCATATGGGACTGCATCATTTCTGCCAATAGCTGTTCATGGCTGGCAGTCTTTATGAAACCATCTGTCCCAGAATGCAGGTCTAGTGGGTTAATCCCAGCAGGAACCTATAAGGGAGACTGTAAACATTTACCACCAAGGTAACGACATGAAAGTTGCTAAGTGAGTGCACAAACTCTTCCTTGCTCCAGATAATGCATTCTGAAATTTCTCTCTCAAATATAAGTAACAAAAATGAATAAATCACATCTAAGACTCCATCTACAGCTCAGCCTTACACTCTGTCATTGGTAAAACCAGTGAACATTGGGCTCACACTACTCTCATTCCCCTTCCTGCTCTGGGACAAGGAATTGAGGAGCTATCATTCCATTTTAGATTAATCACAGATTGTTGTGGTATTTGTTTGTTTGTTTGTTGAAACAAGACATCTTCAAACCATAGTTTGATGATTAACTACAGTTAAAATGTAATGGTAAACTGTGGTTAACACACCGAGCAGACACACCTGGAAACTCGACGCGACCTTGCTGCTAGTGGTGCCAAAAGAAGCCTCCCCTCTCTCACCGGCCAGGCCTTCTCCGCCCTGAGAACTGTTTATTGGACCTCCACCTCGGTTGCAGCCGAGTTCGCTTATGGCGGGCAAAGCGAAGGGCCCTAACTTTTTCACCTTGACCTTAGCAAGCGAGCGAGCGAACGAGCAAACAACCTCAGCGGGATGCAGCACAACAAGAGGTGGGGCAGAATCATGGAGGACTCCCTGCACTTCGCTGTATGGAAACCACACAGAAGCCCCATGAAAGTGGAACCTACAGATAACTAGAGCGAAGCATTCATTCCGATACTAGAGTGCAGCACTCGTGTAGAAATAGATGACAGAACAGGTGTAAGGATTAATTAACTATCTTTAAGAACGCTCCTGGAGAGACCTACTCCCCGCCCCTCCGAGTAGCTCAAGGGTGGCTGGGAGCCCAGCTGAGCAGCGGCCACACTCTCGGAGAAACTGTCAACACCTGTGGGGGAGGATGAGGACAAGAGCGGCTTGCCCAGGGCGCCACCTCCACCCTGCCCCTCTGAGAAGCTCAAAGGAGCCTGGGAGCCCAGCTGAGCATAATGTGGAAGAGAAAGGGAGTGGCAATATGTGTTGTGCAGGGCAGAGAGAGATATGGCAATGGCAGGGCAAAGTGCCGTTACAGGGGAAGGAGAGATAGATATTTAACATCCATCTTACCTTCCGGTTACCCTGCTACCCCGGGAATTTTGGAGAATGAACCAGGCCACCCACAGAACCTCTCCTTGTTCCTATGCAATGCCAGGTCAGTTAAAAACAAAATAAATATCATCTATGACCTCCTTACAGATGAGGAGGCCAACCTGGCATGCTTCACAGAGACCTGGATGGGAGATGACAGTGGCCCAACATGGGCCCAGGCCCTCCCAGCTGGGTACTGTGTTAGTGGACAGGCAAGGGAAAGTGGGGGAGGGGGAGTAGTTGTGGTCTACAAAGATAACCTTAACTTCCTGTCCGGGAATTGAATCACATCGAGTGTATGTACCTGAGTCTGAAGACCAGGGATAGACTAGGGATTCTGTTAGTGTACCGGCCACCCCGCTACCTATCAGACTCCCTGGCAGAGCTCATTGAACTGGTCTCAGAGCTCGTGTTGGAGTCACCCAGGCTTTTGAGACCAGTTTGTCAGGTAAAGCTCGGAGGTTCATGGCATCCATGACAAACATGGGCCTATCCTAACTGGTCTCTGGACCAACACTTTCAGCAGGTCACATCCTCGAAGCTGTTTTCAGATCTGAACAGTTGGATCTGTGGGTGGAGGTGATGTTTTCATGGTGATGTTTTCACCTATCTAGGTGTTTTCATGGATAGATCAATTTCTGGTCAGAGTTAGTATCATGGCTACCATCTGCCCCTGCAGGGGTGGCGGACCTATTAAGATGGTCCGCCCTCAAAGGCTGATAGATCCTTTTGGATTCCAGATAGCCTTAGAGGGTTTTATGGCTGGTATTGTCAACGATCCTGTTGAAGCCCTGGTCAATAGAGGGAATCAAGATCTAACTAGGGCTATTGACGTGATCAACCCCAAACGTCCTCTCTGACCTGCTTCTAATCGGGCACCTTGGTATACAGAAGATCTCAGGGAGTTGAAGCAGGAAGGACGACGACTGGAGTGCCAACGGCGGAAAACTCGACTTATATCCGACAAGACATGACTTAGAGAACAATTTTGTTCCTATGGGGTGGCAATATGCGCAGCGAAGAAAGCTTTCTTCTTTGCACACATTGTGTCTGCGAATCCGTGTCCAGCAGAACTGTTCAGTGTGGTGAGAGGCCCAACTCACCACACTGAGTTAGACACCTTCCCCTCTGAACCTGATTTTAGAGGCTTCGGCAGTTCGCTGCGATTCCTTCAACGATCATTTCATAGATAAAATCTCTCAGATAAGAGCCAATTTAGATGCTGTCATTATAGCAGAAGCTGACAATGGAGTGTCCAGCAACTCCGAGAGTAGAA
The DNA here is from genome assembly GCA_029215795.1 of Anniella stebbinsi. NCBI lineage: Eukaryota > Metazoa > Chordata > Lepidosauria > Squamata > Anniellidae > Anniella > Anniella stebbinsi. Next base: position 178,072,221 of record JARDYH010000001.1, read on the forward strand.
TAACACTGGATCAGTTTCAGTTGGTGAGTACCGAGGACGAGGACAAGCTGCTTGGACAAGTGAGGAGGACAACTTGCCCTCTCAATCCCTGTCCTTCTTGGCTGGTCGTCCAGGGAGGAGATGCAGTTAGACTACAACTACAACATATTATTAGCGTATCTCTCAGGGAGGGGAGCTTTCCATTGTGTTTAAAAGAATTGGTGGTACGGCCACTTCTAAAAAAGCCCTCCCTGGATCCCCTGGACCTTAATAATTACAGACTGGTATCAATCTTCTGTTTTTGGACAAGGTGATCGAGAAGGCAGTTGCCTTCCAACTCCAAGCGGTTTTGGATGATACAGATTTTCTAGACCCATTTCAAACCGGCTTCAGGGCAGAATATGGAGTTGAGACCGCTATAGTCGTCTTAGTGGATGATCTACGCTTGAGTATTGACAGGGGAAGTGTGTCCCTGCTGGTACTTTTGGATCTCTCAGCAGCTTTCGATACCATTGACCATGGTATCCTTCTGGAACACCTAAGGGGATTGGGAATCGAGGGCACCATGCTTCAGTGGTTCCGGTCCTACCTCTCGGGCAGATTCCAGATGGTGATGCTTGGGGATAGCTGCTCCTCAAAGAAGGAGCTGTTGTATGGTGTACCAGAAGGCGCCATCATATCCCCAATGCTGTTTAAAATCTACATGAAACTGCTGGGAGAGATCATCTGAAGGCATGTGGTGGGGTGCTATCAGTATGCTGATGACACCCAAATATATTTCTCTATGCCTTCGATAACAGCGTCAGCTAAGGATAGTGTCTCCTCTGAACGAATGCTTGGAGGCGGTAATGGTCTGGATGAGGAAAAACAAACTGAAGCTGAATCAGACAAGACAGTGTTTACTGTCAAAGGCCCTAACCTGAGTTTGGAGGTGTGTCAACCAGTTCCGGATGGGGTTACACTCCCCCTGAAAGACTGTGTTTGCAGCTTGGGGGTGCTCATGGATCTGTCGCTCAGCCTGGTTAGATGCTAGCCCAGGAATGCCTACAATTAGCTTCAGCTGATATGCCAGCTGCGCCCCTTCCTAGAGTTAGAAGATCTAAAGATGGTAGTGCATGTGATGGTGACTTCGAGGCTCGACTTCTGCAATGCGCTGTACATAGAGCTACCTTTGTACCTAGTCTGGAAATTTCAACTAGTTCAAAATATGACAGCCATGTTGGTCACCGGTACACATGGGGGTTATCATATTACAGCAACTTTAAAATCACTTCACTGGCTGCCAATTAGTTCCCAGGCGAAGTATAAAGTGCTGGTTATTACCTTTAAAGCCCTACATCGTTTGGGTCCAGGTTACCTGCAGGAATCCTTTCTCCCGAATAATCCGCCCCACACACTCAGGTCCTCTGGGAAGAATTTACTCCAGTCAGCCAAAACTAGGCGGACAACTGTTACCCAGAGGACTTTCTCTTCTGCTACTCCCAGATTGTGGAAATGCCTGCCGGGAGAGATTCATCAACTTAATTGTCTTTTCGAGTTTAAAAAAGCCACAAAGATTTATCTCTTCCGGCAGGCCTACCCAGATGAATTTTAAGATGTCCGATTGTTATTTTAATATTGTATCAGTTTTATATGTTTTTAATCAGTTTTATGCATTTTATGGTAGTTTTGTATTTAATGTTGTTCCCTGCCTTGACCCAGAGGGAGAGGCATGTAAGAAATAAATATATTATTATTATTGTTGTTGTTGTTATTATTATTAATTCTGATCTTCCTCCCTTCACCTGCGAGGAGAGGGGAGAAAGGAAGTTCATGAGCCCAACAGTTACTACAGCTAGTCCTCAATGGTTAGATACCAACACAGCCATAGTTATATGTTCTATGTTTTAGTCATGTTTCAGGTGGAATTCAAGGTGCAGTTTAAAGCCCTAAATCACTGAGGTTCAAAACATGTAAAGGACATCCTCATTTCATATAAACTCAGGTCAGACCCTTCTCTGAGTCAGTATCCTAGGTTACTGGGATGTAATACATTAGTTAGCTTTTATGCCAAATTCTGGGCAGTGCTGAAAATAAAGAACAGCAGCAAAATAATAGTTCAAGTACAACAAATCTCCCCATCTCCCCATACACATTGGTTGAACCTTTAAATAATTACTTGAAATGTCACAGCTTTTCCAGCTATCTGAACTGTCACATCAGCCTGCATGGTCTTATCATCTTCCATCTTTTTCACATTTATAACTCTTGTAGGTGGAGGTCTTCCAGAATCCTGTAGATCAAATCGCTAAAAAGAAAGAATAATTGATATATCTCTGGTTTAAAGCAATAGTACGGTCAATGTACATCTTCTGTGTCTAACTAAATTGAAGCTGCTTCCTTTCTCTACTCCCAAATATAATTTCAGCCAACCTTCTGCATCTTGCTATGCTGGCACAGAGCTAGGTCACTATGTTAACCTTCTCTAAAACATATATAGATATAGATATAGATATGATTAGTTCTTTCAGAATTTGAGATATAGCTTAATATATTAAAATTAACCTAATTTCATTTGTGTAAAGGAGAGGTAGCTAACATGGCAAGCTTGCTGAAAACTGGTCTGGAGAAAAGAAAGGCTACAATCCTATGCACACGTACTTGTGAATAAAACCAATGAAATACATTAGGAATTACATCCAAGTAAGTTTGCTTAGGACTGCACTGCATATGTCTCTTTAAGCAATAGTACTGTCAATATACATCTTTATTTAACTCAATTAGTCCACAGGGTACAATGAACACTAAAGACTATGTCCCTTAAGAAACCCTTACTATACAATCACTATTGTACTTCAACATGTCAAAAGGAATAATGAAAAGAAAACCTGGCTTGCGGAAAGCCTTCACATATGGTTTTCATCAGTCTGCTCTTAATCACTCCCCACCCAAAAAGTAACAGAAAGACACAGTAACTTGAATGCACCTTTGGCAAAACATAAAATGGTTGCAGAATATAAGATTCTTGGGGTCTTCACGTTTTCTTTAAGTTTGAAATTACTGTATTAATAAGTAAACAAATTTCTCATCCAGAGGTTTGTAGAGAAAAGTATTAAAAATGTGGTCGCTGCTATGTATATCTTAAACATCAACAACCTCACCAAGTTAAGAAGTGGGAGAGTAAGGGAAGAGAAACGATATTCTGTTTGGGATTGAATTAAGATTTCACACTATCTTTCTGACAGGCCAGCACAGCGACAAAGGCCTACTTCTTACTCAAGTGAGTAAACCTGTCTGTGCCAGATCTGTACCACTTCAGATTGAAGAAAATTTCTTGTATATAGAAAATGAATATGTTAGGAAGTAGGCTGGGCTAGAACCTCTCAACATACAATCCCTCAATATAGAGGGACCTTTATTTGTATCAGCTAGGAACATTCAAACACATGACCCTCGCATCTGCAATCTGAAGTGGTGCACTTCAGGTTTACCCCGTCACTGAGAACTAGGCTCAAAATTATCACTGTGTGTGTTAACAATAAAGGCAAGATATATAAACTATTATGACACTAAGGGTCAGTGTGAACGTAACTTTGGCAATTTACAACTGGGAGTGGGACATTGTATCCCCACACGCCAAGTGCGAATCTCATACTAATCTCACCAAGTCAAACTACAATTAGACAGTTTGTTGGCACTGACATCAAATGTGGTGGAGGGGACAGAGCAGTGGTCTTGGACCAGGGAAAGCCAGGTTCACATTCTCACTCAGCCATGAAATTCACAGCTGACCTTAGGCTGGTCACTATTTCTCAGCCTAACCAAACTCGCAGGCTTTTGTGAGGACAATGAGATGGTCGGGGCTCCTTTGTAAGGCCTCCTTTGAGGAAGTGTGAGATACAAATAAATGCATTAACTATGATTAGGGCTAACAAAGGATCCTGCTTGTCCTAGCATTTATAAATCCATGCTAATTGTGGTTGAGCCTGGATTCATACTCCAGAAGGGAGGGAACAAGGGAGAGTGATGGGAATATTTATTCCTGTGGCTATTTATGGTCAAGCAGTTTCCTATGGGATGTCTGCATGAGCCCAGACATATTGCCAGTAAAACATGTATGCATACAGTGGACACTTACTTTTAAGGCATCTTCTACTGCTGTTTTGCCTTCCTTCCCCAATAGAACATTGTATGGATAAAGCCACTTGATTGTGTCTTGGACTGACATCATAGGGAAGGAGTTCTTAATGGAGGAAAATACAGAAAAGAAGTAAACATAAAATCATTGATGTTATTAAACCTGAAAGAAACATATATGTCAATATTCTGCAAGCAATAACTGAATGTGTGCCATCCACCAGAACTGAACAGTAACTTGGCATGCCCTCTTCTCCAAGATTCCTGGTCTATGCTAGCCTGAAGGAAACAGGATCAGGATCCAAAAACAGCTATTAAGATTAGAAAGCAAACTGTTGTGAGTCAGTTAATGAGATAAGGAGCAGCTGAGCCGGGGAGTGTTTGGGGCATGATACTCAATAGAAGCTGGTTGAGACCGGCTGGGATTCAGGACAGTTGACGCTAATTGCTCATTAATCCCCGTCCCATAAAAGTCTGGCCAGAGCTCAGCCCCAGTGCTGAAAGCAATGACCATCTTGGATGTCTATTCATTTACTCTTTGCTCCTCAGCGCTGTGTTCCTGATTCAAGTCTTAGAGTCAAGACTTGTATTTTGACTATTCTCCTGCGTGTTCCTGAAACCTTGGACTTGCCCGAACGTATCCTGACCCTGTAGATGGGCGTCCTGACTACACTTCAGTGCCTTGTGATTACAAGACTGTTATCTGGACTTCAACAGTGTCTTTGGCTTTTGACTGACGGACTGGATTACTGACCTTGGACCTGGTCATTCCTAAATGGCATCCTTGAATTACGACACAAACAAACAAATAACCAAAACAAAAACCTAAACCAGTCTTTTCTCAAGATTACAGGTAAGGGTCAACTCAAACTAGATTTGATGGAGGTGGACACATCCGTTTAAACCCAGGTTTGCCTCAATCACATATAAAAAAGGTGCAATATAGAACAAGAGAGGTGCACAGGTGAGGGAGCAGAACCTTCCCCTCACCTGCCACTTAATTTCCTAAAGTTTCTGCCCCCAAGCACTTTTCTGACAGCCAAGCTCATGCTTTTAATGGACATTGACAAAGAAGAAAAAGGCCTGGGAGGATAGAAGCATAGAAGCATAGAGTAGAAGAGTTGGAAGGGGCCTATAAGGCCATCGAGTCCAACCCCCTGCTCAGTGCAGGAATTGACCTTAAAGCATCCCTGACAGATGGCTGTCCAGCTGCCTAATGAATGCCTCTAATGTGGCGGCCAGACTGATAACAGGAACCAGAAGGTTCGAGCATATAAGACCTACTCTGGCTCGCTTGCATTGGCTGTCTATACGTTTCCGAGTCCAATTCAAGGTGCTGGTTCTAACCTATAAAGCCTTATATGGCTTGGGACCACAATACCTGATGGAACGCCTCTCCCGACACGAAACTACCCGTACACTACGATCCACATCGAAGGTCCTCCTCTGGTTGCCTACTCCAAGGGAGGCACGGAGGGTGGCAACAAGGGAAAGGGCCTTTTCAGTGGTGGCCCCCCAATTGTGGAATGATCTCCCTGACGAGGCTCGCCTGGCGCCAACATTGTTATCTTTTCGGCGCCAGGTCAAGACTTTCCTCTTCTCCCAGGCATTTAACAGCATATGATGAGGGTTTTTGTGTTTTTGTGTTGCTGTTGTGCTTTGACCCAGAAAGATAGTGTAATTGTAACTTGTTTTTATGCTTTATGCTTTTAAATTTTGTATATCGGTGTTTTAATTGTTCAATGTTTTTAATTTTTGTAAACCACCCAGTATGGGCTATGGGGCAGTATATAAATGGAATAAATGGAATAAAATAAATAAATACCTGACATATTTTTCAAGCCAGAGTAGGAGGCCCCCATAAAACAAGCTATATAAAAACTTAAGCCTTGGAAATTCACAAAAAGCTCTTATCTCTTTTAAACTTAATTTTGCATATTATACACACACATACACACACACACACACACGGGTACAAAAATGATTAGGATATTACTTGAACCCTATCTAAAAGTTGGAATGTTTCTTCAATAGTACTCGATTATGTCTAAGTACTTGTGGATATCAGCCTCAGGACCTAACTTTGTAAAGGAATTTATTAAAACAATCAGAATTCTTCCTATCTTTCATCCTTGTTGAGTTTAGTGATACCATTTTACTATACCAACAAGCTAATGTGCTAAATGCATACAGAAGAGATTTCCCACTTCATATAGTTTTTCTATATATTTGCATGGACCTACCAGAATTTTCACAGCAGATGATAAGCTGTCTAAAGGGAAATCAGGAAGGCCCAATGCAGAGGATTCTTGGGTGCAAAGAGTTGTTGCAAAGGACAAAAGCTGAGAAATTCTAGAAATAAAACAACCAACAACAATTTCATCAGCATTTTTTTTCTATTTTTTTCCTATTTTTTCCATTCTTAAATTCAAGTGTTCACTAAAGTAATACTAACAGATGCTATGATGTTAAGGGCACAATGACATCACACGCATAAACAGGAAAGCAGCTGTGTACCCTGTGCGGATGCCATGTTCAATGCAATCTGGTATCCTGTACAGAATATATGAGCCTGCAAACCTTGGCTTTTTTTTAAAGTACGTCACCAGTTAAGCAGGAGATGAGTGTTAAAATTGCAGAAGCACAGCTCCATTTCCTACTCCTAGAGCCGGAACCTCCTGGATCATGCAGGTTACCTATCCTCAAATTTTATGCACTACTTAATAAAAAAGTGGGGTGGAATACAAAAAGAAGAGGTGTAAGTGTGCTGCATTTCACTTTGGCCCAATTGAGCTGCAACAGGCCTGGGGCTCATGCACCCCCACTTTCCTCTACCAGGAAACATCCAGATTCAGTTTTGAACTCCATGACATCCAAACTCAAGGAACTGCTGTTTATGTCATCTATAGTTTCAGAAAAAGCCAGGAGTATCTGAAAACAAAACATGATTCTGGCTTATTCTCACCAACTGTAGTTTAAACAAGCCACAGTACCTCCTACATATAGTAAGAATTTCAGCTTAAATTGATCAAGGGGATCATCTAAATTTATTCACTGAGAATTCTTCCTCACCCTATTCTAAAGAGTTGATTGAGTTGAGTTACAATGTAGCCTTCCCCCAATGTTCACCACAATCATTAGGTGAAGAAGACTAGACATGAAATTTACTGGATGGCCTAAAAAGCATGTCTAAACTACCCCACACAATCTATTTGTCTATAGCACAACAGCTCTACACAAATGTATATTCATACTGACTCTACAAGTTAAGCTAACATGAAGTAAACTACATTCTAAGTACACTTACGCATAGTATATTTACCTCTCTGTTGAAACATTAGATCCAATAAAATATAACAGTGATAGATGGTCCTAAAACAAAATACATCACAAATCAGGTTATAATACTTACTGTGTAAGATCCATTCTATTCTAGAGTAATTATGTAGGCTCTAACAGGTTGGTTCTGGGTGTACTGCTCAAATGTTTTAAATATCATGCCTAGTGCTTTATACTAAAATGCTTAGATTCAGAATCCAGAATTTATTTTTAATTTTTAGTACATCGCTTTTTGGCAGTGATCACCTTCATTTAAGTAATTACCTGGCCAATACAAAATATGCAAACTAAGCCTGACCCAAGCCTACATTTTAAGGTTATTTATTATTTTTATTATTATTAATTATTATTATTTATTTTATTTCTAACCTGCCTCTCCATCCAGATCAAGGCAGGAAACAACAATAAATATAAATATAAAAATCATAAAATAGATAAAACATTAAAACATATAAAAACAAATACATTATTAAAAACATCTTAAAATTCAACTTGGTTAAACTGATGTGCTGCATTAACATGTAAGTTAAAGAATCAATCAACTGTTTGCACACAACATCAGAGATTTGCAACATTACTTACCTTAAAGGGGAGATAGTAAACATCTCTGGCTTGAAATCTAGAGCGAAGAGGTGGATCTAATGGGTTACCCAAATATCGGGGGACAGGAAGACCCAGGGCAATCACTCTGAAGTTTTCACTGACTCTAACAATCCTCCACGCATCCAATTCTGCTTTACTATGCTCCTAAATGAAAGTAAGCCTATCAGTACAATTCAGCAACCACTTCAGAAAAACAACCACACTATTGGGATGAAGAGTTATTTGGACTGAACAACACAGTTATATAATATAGATGTAAGATATGGAGCTAGCACTCCTTCAACTTCAACACAAATGCCAATTTTAACAAAATTTATTTATTTATTTATTTTTTATTTATTTATTTCATTTCTAACCTGCCTCTCCATCTAGATTGAGGCAGGGAACAACACCAAATATAAATATAAAACAATAAAATAGATAAACCGTTAAAACAGATAAAAACAAATACATTATTAAAAACATCTTGATTATAGTATTTCAAGATCCACTTCAGCACTTTTACAATAGTTCACCCAGTGCATGTTAAGCTGGGCATTCACAGTGAATCCCAGAAAGAATAAGAAGAAAGCTCCCTTTAAAAGCAAAGAAACAGGATGTTTTAGGATGTTTTAATGCAGTTTTAATAATAATTGTCATGTTTTTAATTAGTTTTAGGTATTTTATCATGTTGTTGTTCCCCGCCTCGATCCAGACGGAGAGGCGGGTAAGAAATAAATTGTTATTATTATTATTATTATATTATTATTATTATTATTATTATTAACACACAGAAATGTCATAGGGAGCCACCACTGGCACTGTGTCCCCAACGTAAGTACACAGTTTAGACACAGCCAAAGAATTTGGGTTTCCTCTTGCTTGTTACAAGCTTCTCCTTGAAAATGCACTGTTAAAATATGATGGGTTCACCAATTAAATAATATTTGAACTTTTCTAATTTATACACAATATCAGAGCACTGAAAGCTTTATGGTCCATTTTATAAATATGTTAAATGCAGCTTTCCAATGCTGGCATAAATTCCAAAGGACTAGCGCTATAAGTTTCCATTTTAAATCCGCTGATACCGAGAGCTATAAAACCCAACATAATTCCTTCTGTTCCATTACAGATTTCATACTATATTACTCACAAGGTATAATGGAAACATTATCGGAACATAATTTGTTCCCATACAAGCTCCAAATTTTGTGCTTGAGATGTGAGGTTCACTATCACTAAGTGCTAGTCAAATGTTTACCAAATAGGCTAAATTCTGACTGGGTGGAACATTTTCTGGTCTAAGACCAATCTCTAAAACAAACAAATAAAAACATCCTAACCAGACTGGAGTAAAAACAGACTGGGTTTCATTGTAAAGTAACTGCTTTTCTTCCAGTGCAACTGTTCTTGAACTGAACAATGAATTTACATTATTTAGGGGTACAAGAACTAGCAGTACACTAAACTAGACATTAAGTTAGACTGCCGGAGGAAAATATGTTTGATCTATCCAGTTCTGAAATGGTTTGGATTGTTCCTTTTGTCTAGGGCTTCAAGCTTTGAACCAGTAGATTAATCAGTAAAAGCTTTAATTAGTTAGTGTAGGCCATGTTTAATCAATGGCAGCAAAGTTCAATTTGCAGGGTTGTGAATTATGGGCACACTTGTTAATTTGGGGGCTATTCTAGTATATTTACTGCACTAAAAAAAAATATGACCTTTCCTTCTAGCAATAACTGTACACTTTTGTTTATTAAATTTTAAGTGTCCTTACATTTTCTTCAATACCTCCAAATATATTTAGGTGTTGATAACATGCAAGTGTATTCAAATTTAATAAAATAAATGAGTAAAATACTTTGGTTTATTGACAGCCTTAATAAAGTCTCAAGAACATCAGCATTATTTCAACTAAGTAAAACTAAATATGATTACGTTTGCTCCAAGATTTTCTGAACAGGCAATTAAGTAGTTTTGGAAACAACATCAGGATTTCTATAAAAGCCTAACATATAAAAATATGCAATCATTTCTGAATTATATGGATATTACCCTGGTATTCAAGTGCAAACATATTTAGGGCTAGAGTGCAGAAACTAAGCACTGTATTGAATGCTAATTGAGGGACCCAGTAGGGAAGCAGTGGCTAACTGGGGAGTCATATATAAAAATAAGTCTTTTGGAGATTAAGTCTTCTTTGGCAACTTTTATTTATACCCATCAAATCATTACAACTATGTTGTAAAAACAACAACAGAACACCCTCCATTTACCTCCAACAGTTTGTCATAACGTTCTGCTGACATGAGGAAACGGCCATCTTCAAGCTGCATTTCCCTGTTCTCTAGCAAATTGTTCAACACTGGCAAGACATTGCGTTCAGCTTTCTCCAAGCCTTCCAGAACCAGGATTCTACCTTCTGTAGCTGCACGTACCGCACACTACCAATCAAAACAAAATCAGCATTAGAAATAGAATCAGCTGGATATAGTTCACAAACACACTTGAAAGGGAACAGTTGGCTTTTTTCGCCTTCAAGTTGCTGCATGTCTTCTAAATATCTTCCTCCAACATCCCAGATAAAAAGCAGAGGAAAGGTCAATTGAATCATCAACAGTAGAAAAAGAGTGAATAATAGCAAGGTGTACTTACGCAGATATGCACATACTTGTATACAGAAGACTAAAATCAGAGGAGCTGGGAACTTAAGCAGGGAGAAAAACAAGCTGTGAAAGGAGAAGAACTTGTGAACAGAAAGGGATAGAAAGAACCCCCACTGTGAAGCAGAAGCAAATGGAGATGAAAAGCCAATCACCTCTTTCCATACTGTTCATTGTAAACATCTTGGTATAAGAAAACGTTCTCTACCATTGGTGAGCTGAAAAACTTCAGAACATGAATCACAGCTGGTCAATGTAGCACAGTCTAGTCTACACTGACTGGCAGCAGCTCCCTATAGTCTCAGTGAGCCCTACCTAGAGATGCCTGGGATTGAACCGGGGACCTTTCACGTGCAAAGCATGTGCTTTACCACTAGGCAACACTTCTTTCCCGAACATTAACTTTCATGGAACATGGACAGAGATCCCCAATGCCACAGAACAAGGAACTCCCTGGGTTTTAGGCTTTGGATATTCAGTGAGTAGTTCTCAGCAGATTAATGATGAAGGGTAAGAAATGAGGTTGTTAAGCTAGTCACCTGATCAATATAGTAGGCAGTTCCAGCTCGGATCTCTCTCCGCTGTTTGAGATCAGTTTCTGTCGTGTCCCTGGAGAGTGCAATGTATTCCACCTCTCGCTTGGTCAACTCCTGTAGAATATAGCACCATATTGGAAACATACAAATTTTAATCTGGGTAGTTTAACAGCAAATTATGCAACACAAGAGCAGCATGGTATCTTGAAGCCTAGTTTCGCACTCTCCCTCTGTCAGCATGGCTTCATTTTTCTTTATATTACACTTGCTTTATGAAAGTTGCTGAAGCATTCAACTTTAAATCATTCAGATGGAACACAATAACTATTTGCTTCCTGCATGGAGTTCAGCTAAAGTAGAGACAAGAGTGACACACTGAGGCGAGATATGTTCTTGCATAGTCTCCATCATACATCCCATCAATGTTGCTCATAGCATGCCAAAGAGAAATAATCATAAATATGCAGTTTGCGTAAGCATATACTTTTGTTCTTTTTCTTTGGGGACAGTTGGTGAGTTGTTCATCTGGCACCAAATATTGCGTATGAAATATATCATGAACTGAAGGGTCAGGCTTAATTTTCTAAATAGATGCAATTCATATAATATATGTTGGATTCATTAATGCAGTGGACATCAAACTACGCTTACAGAATGACTGAAAGTGACACAGAATGTAGAAACAGAGGTGTGTTACTGTTTTTTAATTGGAGGTTTAATCTTTTTTCTAAATTTTATACTTTTCAGCAGTTTAGCATATTCGATGTAATGAAACCAATATAGCCCTTTACATGCATAACATCTGCATGCAGAGGGATCCCTACATGATAAAATAGAATCACATTTTCCTCAGGCACACATAGGTACCATTCCCCAGCTACCTGTTACAGGGAATGGGAAGCTGTGCAGCCTTCTATAGCCCCATCCAGACCCTCTTCCTACACTTGGTCAAGGAACACAAGTTTGGAGAGGGGAGGGCTAGACAGAGATGGCCTTCCTTTCCCTATAATGGCATGTTATGTTGAGTGCCCCTCTTCATGAAGGAAGAAGGAAACCAAGCCAGAACTCTCAGGTGCTCTCTGGGGATCTCTTCACAAAGCACTGAACCTACAGTGGAATAGATCACACCCAATGCTTTCAAATTGCACTGTGAGAACAATATGATTGACTACTTCAAGCATATAGCACATCCTATACCAATGGTTTTCAAACTGGTCCTTTTGCTGGTATCACAGAATCATCATATCATATATAAGCCAATGAAGACTCAGTGGTCGCATCACAATTTCCTAGTGGCTACATTTGAGAGAACCAGCCCAGGGAACGGTCCGAAAGTACATAGTGCAGCAACCTTGCTGAAGTTAAGCAAGTATGGTCAGTGTTTGGATGGGATACCATCTGGTAACCCCATATGTGCTGATTTGAGCTCCTGGAGGAAAGGCAGGATATAAATGTATTAAAATAAAATAAATATACCAAATGCTTGTGGCAAATATATATATATGAAAATAACTATCTTAAAATCTCAGGTTGAATCAAACACTTCCAAACTGGGAAATAGCTCTTGATTCCCAAACAGACTCTTGACACACATGGATGGCCACCCTACAGGGCATTCCACCAAAAATCCAAGCAGAAACCTTCACAACAGATGCTACAACTCATTAGTAAACGTTGCTATACAGAAATACAAGAATTCTTAGTGTCCACAACAGTTCCCAAATGAAAATTAACTCTCTCTCTCCAATAACTTACCAAATACTGCATAGCAATAGATCTCCGAAGAGGCCCAGGGGGGCCTATAAGGAAGACATCTTGGCCCAAAAGATCTTTTTGCATAATCCATCTTAGATGCTGAATTACAGATTGAGCCAAAGAGTCTGAAACTAAATGAAAAGCGTAGAATGAATTTTGATCTAAATTAAGAAGCTTAATTTAAAAAATAAATATGTTCTAAAGTGGTTATATTAAGTTTGAACACAGCTTTTCTATTTCTGAATTTATTTTTATAGCCCCACTCGAGGTGGATGGGGCCAAAAACACAAAAGCAGGCAGGCGAGAAGCAGGGATTGGGAAGAGGAAGTGTGTGATCTTACTTACAAGCATGTTTAAGAGAGCAGAAGTGTCATATCTGTAGACGCTCATGTTACAGAAAAGTTTGAAAATGTGATAGAGATAGATACTGAAGGCTCAAGATAAAGCAAACTTCAGTTTAAGATTTTTTCCCCCCACATTAACCTGAAGCCTATTTTTAAGGGCCTATATAAGACGAATTCTTCAGGAAAAAATATATATCTAGTTTTGACTTCTCTACATAAATTCTCCATGTCCTTCAGCTGTTACTTGTAATCTTCAATATTTAAGTAAAGAACATTCAAATTAATATAAACATTGCAGCTAATAAGTAGACTAACTATATATTTCGAATGTGCTGAATTAATTTCCACCCTAACAACCATATTTTCAGTCAATTTCACTGAGTGAGTGGACTAAGACCACTGTTGTTTCAATTAAGTCAATATGAGTTTTATTTTAATAAAGAATGCATTCTGCAAATGATGCTGGTCCTTTTTCGGAAAAAAATATATACAGTTTACACCATGTCATCTTTCAGTCAGAATAAAAAAAATACCAACACAGGAGCACTTTTCAACAAATGCAAGATGACCTTTTAACTCGCTTTTAAGTACTGAAAAACAAATTTGGCACATACAAAAATATTAGGCTTTTTACAAGATATTCAAACCCATTTTATTGATGCTGAAGAGCTTATTATTTTGTAAGAAACAGGACAATTTCCCCTTGGAGAACAGTACATTTAACTCAAAATAAGACAAGCACGCATGTTCTAGTCAACAGTCCTAAATACAAACTTTACTGCTGCATTCTCCTCCCATTTTCACATTTCTACATCCACTGCAGTTTAAAGCCTTTTGGTAAAACTAATGCCCAAATTCAATGCATCAACGTAACATTTACTTGTTGTCATGTTGCACCTGGCTGGCCAGTGACTCAAGACACTGAACCAGTACAATATCCAGAATTAATACAACTGTACTCAGGCAATTACACTCCACTCTCATAACCCCATGGACCAGAACCAAAGAACACAGTCTATTATCCATGGGAAACAAACAACTATACAACAGCACTAGAATAAAATTAATTGATGAATGGGACACTGGGTTAGAGTGCAATCTTCCTGTGCAAAAAGCTGTAGTTTCATACAAACTACAATTACCAAAAGAACAAACATTGCAAATAGCATTACACTGCTCCTGTCAGGATTCCCATATGTACCAACAGCATATTGGATGGACAAGGGATCATTCCCCACAGTTCAAGACACATGAATGCCCGCTGGGCAGTCCTTAGCAGACATCTACCAACAACGACAGCCAATGCACACATCCCAATAAGAAGTTACCAAGCCCCTTTAAATGTCCTGCATGGATAAAACCCACATTCAAAATGAAAATCCAATATACTACACAGAAGGTAAGGGAACAGGAGGCACAATCAGCTGCTCATGCAGTCATGGAAAAAGGAGAAACGCAAGCATGGCTATAACTCAATGCAAGTGAAGAGCCCTGAGAGCAGACACTAGTTCCAACCTGAACACACACATACCCACCATAGAATCATAGAATAGTAGAGTTGGAAGGGGCCTATAAGGCCATCGAGTCCAATCCCCTGCTTAATGCAGGAATCTACCTTAAAGCATCCCTGACAGATAGTTGTCCACCAGATTGATCAGAGCTTAGCAATCGCTTGAAATCAAAACACACAATGGGAGACATAGTGGTGTGTCGAGGTCAGTGGGAAAGGATACAGGGGCGGAGGGGTGGCACTCACATACTCCATGGCCAGCAAAGAAGCACAATGATCAGCTGTTGTGCAACTTCACTGCAGTGCATTCTTTCTCTCTCTCCCTCAGAGGCCATCAAAGGCACAAAAGCAGCCAACTTACTCAGAGCCGAAAGAAAGCAACAATATCACAATTTTCACAGTGGCTATAAGAGCAGCACAACTTATCAAACACTAGTGAATGGACCCGGCTTCAAATGGGTTGGAACTCCCTTTAGGTTGATATAGGGAAGCCTTCAAACAGACTTACACAGCTGTCAGAGTTGGACACATTGTGCCTGCCCCACTTGAGTGAAGGCACACCTGTTGGCATCCCCAGGCACAGCCGCTGCCATGGTCTGCCCCTATAGACCCCTGAAAGAGGGATCTATCCATTTCATCCCTCTTAGGTGGAGCTGCTCCACAGCAGAAGGGATGGGTAGGCCTATAACCTGGCCTACTAATGTTCCCTGGCTTCAAACTGTGCTTGTCATTTTTTTCATACTTTAACATGTTTGTTTGTTTACAGTATTTCGGCTTGATTGTTTTTAATGTCTTAAAACCCATAAAAACATGAATGTTGTTTGGTTAAAATCTGCTTGCTGCAGTGCTGAATCATGATGCGAAATTTGGTTGAAACTGATCAAATGGTATTGGAGCAGTAAATCTTTACAAATTTTAATTTGCTGCCTTTTTGGCTCAAGATGGCAGTCAAAATTTTCACTGTATCTGAAACCATCCCAGATAGAGTAGAACAAATCCTAAAAGTTTCGTGACCATCAGATGTACAGTTTTATTTATAGAGATTTGTGGTTAATAAATCCCTTAATTACCACTATTGTGTTGTTTCTAACTATGATACACTTGTGAAAGGGAGGCAGTGGGTGGAAGCTGTGAGCCTCATAGATGAGATGCCAGTGCCCACAATGTGCAGCACTGCAATACCACTTTCAAGTGTTGTAGCTTCCCTGCACCTGAACAAAACCATTCCCATATTGCTACTGATGCCAAGGATGCTTCATGAAACCACAATGGGGTTTTCCCATGCAATTGCTAAGGCTGTGGCTGTGAAATAATGGTTGTGCAGTGCAGGTTGTAGAGACACAGCGGTAGCTGCTGTCATTGCTTGTTCTTTTCGTTTCTTTCTGGCTTTTTTGCCTAACATAAACAGCCGAGCAGCTTGCAGTAATATAGGCCCTAGCATCTGACATCTACCATAGTAATATTTATTTATTATGGATTATATCACTCCTTAATAAAATTCTCAGGTTGGTTTACAATAAAATTCAGTTTAAAAATGTTACTCCATATAACAACAACGATAAAGCGACTAACACAAAGTAAACTCAAGAAGCATAAAACAGTAAAACAAAAAGTCATAAAAGTTTGGGAAAATAAAAAGGCCTTTTGATTTATAAACAAAGTTGTTCCAAGTGAATTTCATAGGGAAAGAGCATTCCCTATACTGGGGTGCCACCTCTAACAAAACCCTGTCTCTGGTAGCCAAACACATTACTTCAGATGATGGAGTTACCCATAAGATGCCCTCTACTGAAGACCTTAAGGTAAGAGAAGGTATATTTGGAGACAAGTGGTCCTTCAAAATACCCTGGTCCTAAACCAGGAAAGGTTCTAATGGTGAAAACCAACACTTTTAATTGAGCCCAGGAACAGAATGGGAGACAGTGCAACAGATGCTGCACAGGTATGATGTGATCAAAGCAACAACTCCCAGTTAATACCCTAGCAGCTGCATTCTGAATACATTGAAGTTTACAAACCATCTTCAAAGGTAGCCCCACATGAGAAGCCCAAGAGAACTTTTTTTTTTTGCTATGTAAACAAAAGTTGTGGTACATTTAACATTAAGTTTAGCTAGTTCTATTTTTAGTTATGGCTTGAAGAAAAGAAATTGGATCAGACATAAAGAGATACCTAAAATAGAAACAAAATTCAAGAATGCAAACAAACTGTCATGTAGAACAGAACATAAATACAAGAATATTCCAAGGCCTCAAGGCCAATTTTTTTTACTATTTCCTTGATTTGGAATAATGAGAACACAGAAAAGCTTGTAGGCATGAGTTCACAAATAGGTTCAACTGATCTTATAATTTAACATTAACTGTGGATGAGAAGACCGATCTGATGTGTATTACTGAGACTTGGGTGGGCAAGCTGGGTAGGGTTGATCTGACTCAGCTTTGCCTATCTGAGACATGGTGTTGTGTTTTCTTTTACCGGGCAATTTACAGCGACCAAATAATTAGCCAATTCAGAATTGAACACAAACACCTTTACTTGAGACAATAAACACTCAAATACAAAACAAACTGAGTAACATAACTTGCCTCAAGGGAGGATTAGGCAAACCGAATAGAAGAAACAATTGCTTTCAGTTAGGAACCAAAAAAAGAGTCTTTTAAGTCTCAGACACTAAGTTGTGTCTCTTTTCTTATGGAGCCGCTCCGACCGGCGTCTCTCTACTCTGGCCTCGTACCGCCAGTCGGGGTTCCTCAGCTGCAGATACGTTTCTCTCCTGAGTGCTAATCTCTGCATTTACATCTTCTGCAGCTGGAACAAAGACTTGGGGAATCAGTCTATCTCCTGGTGTTACCAACAGATCTCTTCAGAATCTGATTCTGCCCCCATCTCTCCCAACTCATCAACCTGTTCAGGGGAAAAGGAGGTAGACACAACACATGGTGCAGCACCAACATAGGCTGGAGAACCAGGGTGGGGGGGAGCTGCGGTAAACTATAGAACTTCCAACTCTCTCATCAGGAAGCCACTTCACCTTGGGCAGGTGTTAATGGTTGCACCTGGTGTTGGGACATAACCCACCCTGCTGCCTAGCAGACTCCCTGACCAATCTGGCAGAGGCAGTCTCAAGTGTGGTGCTGGAGGAACCCAGGACTATGGTTCTGGCGATTTTAACTTCCACACTGAGTCTGCCTCTGGAGTTCCAGCTCAGGACTTCATGACCTCCATGACAACCATGGGGCTGTCTCAGTTTGTCTTTGATCCAACACAGGAAGTGGGGCATACCCTCAATTTGATCTTTGCTCCAAGTTCTGAGAAGAGTAGTCTGAAAATGGGGTGGGTTTCCAAGTAACCCGACTGTCATGGTCACATAATTCCCAGGTGAGATTTGAACTCCTAGCATTACTTCCCTCCTGCAGGGGTGGGGGATCTATTCGGATGGCCCCAGGAAATTGATGGAATCCAATAGATTTCCAAACTCTCTTGCAGATTTTCCAGTGGAGAGAGCTGGTGATCCAGCCAAGGCCCTAGTCTCACTGTAGACAATGAGATGTGGTGGGCCATCAACTCAATCACCCCTAACTGCCCTCTCTGGCCCCTTACAGCCGACTTTGCTTCTTGGTATACCAGAGAACTGTAGACAATAAAACAGGCTGGATGTTGGTTAGAGCACAAATGGCATAAGACTCGAAGTGAAGATACTAGGTGTGCTCTAGAGTACATCATCTTTCCTACTGCTTGGTGGTGCAGGCAGCACAGAAGACACATTTTGTTGCCTCCATTTTGTTGCCTCCAGCGAAGCTGTTATTGGCATTTCGTGGGATAACACCTTTTCCAATGTATGGATCCCTAAAACCCTCAGGGACCCATTATGACTTTTTGCATTGCACTTCGAGGAAAAAATTGCTCATCTCCATGGCAAACTTGACACTTTTGTTAGCACAGCTCCAGCCACGGTGTCTAATGCTACCATATTCCTGATTTCAGTAGCAACCTGATGATGTTGACAAGGTGCTTGCAGCAATGTAACCAATTATATGCCCACTTGATCCTTGCCCTTCCTGGCTGATGAGACTAAATGGCAGCAGAGGAATGTCTGGGTGGGTCCAGAGAGTAGTAAATGCATTTCTACGCAATGGGGTGGCTCCTGCTTCCCTTAATGAGGCAGTAGTATGACCATTCCTGAAGAGATCTGCTTTGGATGCAATGGTATTTGACAACTACTGCCCAGTTACGATACCCCTTTCTTAGGGAAGGTATTCGATTGTGGCAGGGCAATTGCAAGCACTCTTGAAGGATACTGATTAGCTAGACCCATTTCAGTCTAGTTTCAGCCTGTTTACAGGACTGAATCAGTCTTGGTCACCCTGATAGATAACCTTTATAGAGAGAGGGACTGGACGAATGCAACCCTGTTAATTCAACTCAATCTCTCATTGGCTTTTGGTACCATCAACCATGGTATCCTCCTAGATCAGCTCCGTGGATTGAGCACTGGAGGCACTGTGTTACAGTGATTCTGGTCCTACCTGCAGGGTCAAATTCAGAGAATAACATTGGGTGGCCATTCCTCTGTCCCTTGGCAATTGAGCTATGAGGTTCTACAGGGTACCATCTTGTCCCCAATATTATTTAACATCTATATGAAGTTGCTGGGATCTTAGGGGATTTGGAGCAAAGTACCACGAGTATATTGATGACACACACTTCTGTCTCCCTGTGACATCTGAACCAGGAGATGGTGTGCACATCCTGGATGAATGCCTAGACTCAGTGATGGGCTGATAAAGGCCAATATGCTGTGGCTGATTTGTAGCAAGAAGGAGGCCCTGTGGGTGAGTGGTTCCCATCTCTGGGAGACAGCTCACTGCCTGTTGTGGATGGGGTTGCATTCCCTCTGAAAGATCAGATTCATAACCTGGGGATACATCTGGATAAATCTTTGTCACTAGAGGCACAAGTGTCCAGAGTGCCTTCTAACACTTTTGAGCAGTACACCAGCTGCAGCCTCTCCTGGACAGGGATAGCTTGGCCACAGTGGTTCAGTAACCTCAAGAATGGATTACTGAACATGCTCTATGTGGAAGCTGCAACTAGTGTAGAATGCAGCAGCTCGGCTGTCGTCTGGAGTTGTTCCTTTTCATTATGTAACTCCTTTGCTGGCTGCCTATTTGCTACTGGGTCAGGTTTAAGTTTTTTATTGGTGTATAAAGCCCTAAATAACTTGGGACTAGGATATTTGAGAGAGCGCCTTCTCCCTTACCAGGCTGCCCAGGCACTGAGGTTATCAGATGAGGTGCTTCTGGTGATTCCACATGGACCTGCAGTCAGTCTGGAGTCCACTTGGAGTAGAGCCTTTAGTGTATTGGAATTCCCTGCCTGTTGATGTCAAGCAAGCACCAACATTGTTTCATTTTTGGACCCTATGAAATACATTTTTATTTAAATATGCCTTCCCTGACTAACAAGCCATGACTTTATTGACACAACCTGATTGTAATAGTTTTAATTCTGTATTTCAGTTATTATTGTTGTTGTTTTTGCCCTTTTATTGTTCACCATTTGGGTATTTTATTGATGTAGAGTGGTATATAAATTGTGTAAATAAATAAATGACCATGACTAGTACTCAGTTTAAAGTTGTGAAATGGTGCATGGATTACTACTGAAGGCAAACAAAAATCCTCCTTCCAGACTTCCTTCCATTTCTTCTTCACTTCCTTTCACTGCTCCTCCTCCTCATCTCCATCCTGTGGCAAACTCTTCCTTATCATAAAGAACACCATACACCATTAAAAATAGCAATATAGAGGAAAATGGCCTTCCCTTTGCAGAATGTCACAACACACAAGGAATCTTTAATTTATGTGTGTAGTCACATCCATGCTCACTTAGGTATATCGTGGGAAAATGGGCAGAAATCATACAATACAAACATGGTAATTAACTATCACACTTAACTAAAACTTTCTCAGATTCTCTTCCTTGTAAAGATGGCCTATATTACCCCCATATCTACACAAAATACATGTCACCGGTATGGGCCTCTGATCCACAATTTACATTACAAACATGGGATGTGTGAGGCAATTCACAGCTCTTATTTGAGATAAGTGCAATAGTGCAATCCTATACATGTTTACTTGGAAGTATGTTTTTTAATGGATCTTACTCCCTAGTAAGTGTGTTTAGGATTGTAGCCTAATTTGTCGTTGGCCACCCTAGTTGTCATACCTTGTTAAATAAAAGCCAAAAGCTGAATGTCCTCAGAGGAGCAATGTTTGTGAAGCAAGTGGTTTTACTGAACTTAAGAGTTAATTATTTATTACATTGTTATTCCACCCTTCCTCTGAAGCACTTTCCCTAAAGTCTCATCACAACAACCCTGTTGAGAGATGGTGATCACCCAATAAGCTTCATGAAGCAAGGATTTGAAAATGCATCTCCCTGGTCTAAGTCCAATATTTTATCCACTAAGGACTATGTTTACAGTCACAGATTTGTTTGACTGGGCCCTTACTTTGAACTTGGTTTAAGAAGAAGATAGTTTCTTACTGTAGTTCACTGGGACAAGTTCTGGATTCCTTGGAGTTTTGAGTTTGTATGATACATCTCCAATGGTAACAGTATCACCTGAAAATAAAAAGGAGAACTGTCATTGGCTATTGCCTTAAAAATACACTATACATTGATCATAAATCTAGCACAGCCTACAAAAATGGCAATGTTTGCTCATTCAAGAGACTATCTTCCTGCAGTATACTATCTAAGCCGATTTTTTTACCTATAAACTTCTCTACAGCCTTTGTTCTTTGTTTTAGAGCTGTAATAGTAAACCTTTGCACAGAATGACAAAATTAGTATGCTTCGTTTTTCCCTTGAATAAACTCCTGGCCTTTACAGATTCAAGAATTACTTTTGGAAATAAAACAAGTATAAATGAATATCTCAATCCGTGATATTGCTTCGGAATCTGTTTTAGATATTGAGTGGTATATAAATATTGTAAACAAATAAATAATAAAGAGCAGGTCATTCACTCAAGTTGTGACACTAACATTTTCTCTAACAACCTGCATTTTCCCTAGATCTCAAAATTTGGCAAGAGGGAAGGTTTGCCAGGTTAGCTCCAAACCTTAATTTATAATATAAGTGGGTTGCCAAAACCATATGTTAGTTTATACTGTATGCCCTTGTAGTTTCCAGGGCCAGGTCTACTATTAGGAAGGGTAAGGCAGCAGTTTTGGGATACTTTAGAGGTGAAGAAAATTGACAATTTAGTTATTGTATTACCACTATGGAAGATGCCATTTTAATGCCTAGTGCAGAAAATAAAATGTCTTGGTCTGTTTGTCTGTCCCTAACTGTTCTATGATTAGTAGTACCAGGCACCATTATGATAAGACAGACATAGAGAACATACTGAATCTATTTTTAACAAGATCATGAACAAGATCAGATCAGCCACTGAGGAGACATCTGAATCACTCCAAGGGATTAAGAAAAAATGGCTAATCTAAGCTAGCAGTGAAATTGGGACTTGAGGAATCAAACAATATCTGTTCTAGATTAATATAGTTATCATTAAGCAACAAATAGGAAATGGCCTAAGGATGTGGACAAGACACTTGCATCTGTTCGACCCACGGTGGGATCCGTGTTTAAGTGTGTGAGGTAAAATAGTTGGAAGTTGACACTTTATTCTATATAAAGCCCAGAAGATGGAAGTCCTTGCTATGAGAGAAAAGGATTTAGTGCAGAAGTGCCAGTTATTAGGAATCCCCTCTGAGGGAAAAACTGTAATGAATTAAAAGTTTTGTTAATAACGCATCCAAAATTTAGTGCTGCTGCTGAAGGAACCACAGAAATAATGCCCTTTCACAGCCCTGAGTTTTTAGCCTTTCAGCGGGAGAAATGGCAGGCTGAGATGAAACAAACGGAAAAGGAACTGGGGTTTCAAACAGTTTAAACGGACAGGGAACTGAAATTTGAATCAGTAAGAATTAAAGAAAAAGGATAGAGAATTCCAACAAATTTTAGAAATGGAGAGATTAAAAGACAAAGAAATAGTGCTTTGGAATTAGAACATATACAATTAGAAAAGGCTAAACAAGCAGATGTACAGCAAAGAAAAGACAGGGAGGAAAATAAACCTCCTAAAGTTACTCTAAAGGATTTCTCAACCTATGAAGTGGGTGGGGATCCTCAAGTGTTCTTTACAACATCTGAAAAATCAGCTAAGTTATGGCAAATTAATAAGGCTGATTTTATAAAGTTTACACCAAATCTGATCAAAGCAGAGCTCTCAGAGGTATATACTCGTTTCCCCTCAGATGAACCTGTAGATTATGACACTTTTAAAAATGCAGTTTATCAAAGGTTCTGTTATGGGCCAGAATTTTTTCGTAAAAAGTTCAGAAATACTCCTATGAGTTCCTCAAAATCTTTTACAGAGTAGTCATACAAACTGACAGATATGTTTGACATGTGGCTGCAAAATGTAAAAGCCACAACTAACGAAGAAATAAGAAATCTAATGATCCTTTATCAATTTTTATTTCAGCTCCCTTTAGAATTACAAATTCTTGTCAGAGATAGAATGCCAGAGAGTGTTAAGGAAGCTGCTTCATTAGCAGATCAATTTGTGGCTAATAGGGGTGGAGGAATTTATGGGAGATTTGGAAAAGAACATACTAATAAATTTCCTATTAAATCAGCCCCTGAATTCAAAAAGCCTATTTACAATAGTAAAGCATAGAACATTACACCAAGTTCTGAGGTAAAATCTTCTGTTAAACCTTTATTTGGGTACACTGACAAGACATGTTACCAATGTAGACAGGTGGTGCACCTTAGGTGGAATTGCCCTAGGAGTGAAAAATCAAATCCTAAGGCAGCCAATATAAAGCAAGTGCATATACATAAGGGACCACCAAAGGAAGATTTACCTGCTTTACAGTGACATGTATATAAATGCCAGAATGTGGACTACGTTGATAATTGAAGGAAATGCTCACTGTGAATGGGAGAAAGTATCTAAATTTGCTGGAAACAGGGGCAGACATTTCTCTCATACATGGAGATTTGGTTGATGAAGAACCCATGGTCTCTAAACTTGTAGGGTGACCAGATCGCCCGGGGTTTCCCAGTCCTAACCAGAAACCTGGGGTGATCAGGGCCAACCGGGGGCACGCTACTGAGAGACAGGCCGCGAAGCCTGTTTCTCAGTAGATTCGAGCACTGGAGGGAAGCGGCTGCCCCTGCAGGTAAGGAGCGTGAGGCGGAAGGCAGGAGGGCCCCCCCACTTACCTGCATGGGCCTTTAAAAATATATATATATATTATGTTTTTTGGGGGGGCACACCCCCTTTGGGCAGCCATTTTGGGTGGCCATTTTGGACTGGGATTTTGGGTTCCAAAATCTGATCACCCTACTCTAAAGGAACAATCTCCATTAAAGATGTGAGAGGAAAAATCACTGAAATTCCACTCATGGAAGTGAAAACTAATGGAGAGGAAATGAGGAAGTTTTTTTCTCTGTTGGTATTAACCCTTCTCAGACAGAGTCTGTTCTTTTGGGGAGAGATGTAATGGCCTCTGGGAAAGATACGTATGTGATTATATATATATATATATATATATATATATAGTGTCACCAGACAGAAAAGGGTCAATGACAATATTAACAGGCCTGAAAGCACTCAGCGGAGGCTGAAGAGGGAAATAACTCTGTTGCTATGGCAGCTGAAGAAGACATTGCCCTAGAGAGGGAGATGGGAAGTGCAGGGCAAAATGCGCTTGTGCTGTCAGGAGCTCAGATACAGTGGCAAAGGGACTCAGAATTTTTCAAAGGCAGAGGATACTACTTCACCTGAAATAAGACAACATGCCCAAGAACAGCTCTGACGGAGCAAGTTGCCTGGGAAAATAAGCTATTGTATCGTCAGTGGTTGCCATCACATAGAGAACCCCTCATGCGAAGCAGAGAAACAACAGATAGTTCCCCAAAAGTACAGAGCGCAGTTGCTTGAATTATTGCGTGATATTCCATGTTCAGGACATCTAGGAATTGGGAAAATATGACGGAGATTGTTGGCTCACTTCTATTGGCCAAAGATATCTGTCATGTGCATGCCCATTCCCTCTGGCATTCACACATGCTGGCAAACTGACACGAGACACTCACATCATTGCCACGTGCTTTTATTGAGGAAATCCCATGTTAAAAGCTTAATGGTTACACAATCCAAAAACACTTAATTTATGGTCAGAACGATTTAGGCTCCATGCTTCAGGCAATCACACAGAGGAATTTTTGAAAAGCTTAAGAAACCACCCCAAGGGAGCTTCTCCAAACGCCATATACACCGATAACTCAGGGGACATGTTCAATGCCTACAAGATCACGGGAAGGGTAAACTCTCAGGCACCAGAGTCCCGTGCTTCTGCTTAGCACCGGCAACTCCCTGCCATCTGAGTCTGGCAGCAAACACACAATCCACACAAGTTCAAGTCTATGAAAAGCCTCACTGTACTTTTCACGGCACAGTCCAAATAGAAGAGAGTCCATGTGCAGAGTGCTTTCAAAGACCCAAACAGAGATGGATCCAAACAGGAGGGATTTCAGGCCTTGCGTCGAAAGATGAACCTAGCAAAATTCTTCAGCTTTCCCCTCCCACCACTTATAAAGGCTTGTTCAAAGCCGCTTGACAGACAGGTTCTCTGACCTGTAAACCATGCCTAGGGCAGCACCGTTCAGCCCACCAAGACGATGCTCACAAGATCATGCCTGTGTCAAAATAGGGCGGGACTGTTCAGCCCACCAAGATGACGCTACCACCTGAGTTACTCTTTCAACAAGTGGGCCCCCACCTTTGCAAAACACTTCCAAGTTCCCAGGGAAACCTTACAGCTTCAAGGCCGAGACAGGGAGTGAGCAAGCTATTCCTGTGAGAACTTCTGACAGAGTCCCGCTTGCACAGACATTCCAAAACTATTCCTAGTAAATCTACCTACATTCAACAAGGCCTCTGGCCTTGTTGAAGATTTATACCTGACAATATCAAAAGCAGTAAGAGATTATTGCAGATCTTGTCAAGTTTGTCAATTAGTGGGGAAGAGTGGAGACAAAGCCATTGCTCCTTTACAGCCAATGCCGATAACAGGCCAGGCATTTTTTGGGGTACCTATGGATTAAGTGGGCCCATTCTCTAAGCCAACTCAAGGGGGTAAGAAATACCTACTAACAATTGCGGACGTTGCAACACGTTATCCAGACACAAAAGCCTTACGTTCTGTAGATACCAATTCAGTTGCAGAAGCGTTGTTAAACATATTCATAAGGCTAGGATTTCCACATGACTTAATTTCTGATCAAGGTACTGTCTTTATGTCAGAGGTTATCCAGTGTCTCTGGAAATGTTGTGGAGTTAAAAACCTGACCTCAAGAATTTATCATCCCCAGACTAATGGATTAGTTGAATGTTTTAATGGGACCCTGAAAGGGATGATCAAAACTTATGTATCTTATCACCCTAATGATACCAGTACTGAGGGATTAGGAGACCAGGATCTGTTGAAAGAAAGCAAAACAAATAGGGGATTACAAACCTTAAATTGGGATCAAGATACACCTGAGCATGTCAGAAGGGCAGTATTACAACAAGAAAAGGAGACAGTCCTGCACATGATGGAATACTACAGCCAAAAGCTATCAGTCCGAGAGTGAAATTACTCTTCAGTACAAAAGGAATGTTTAACCATTGTTTGGGCTGTGGAGAAGATCAAGCAGTACATGTGGGGACAGAGATTCATCATCCGTACTGATCATCGTGCTCTACTCTGGTTGAAGTCCATGAAAAATCACAACCAGCTTCTTCAAATAAGGTCTTGGCATCTACAAGATTATACACAGAATTCCAACATATTGCCGGAACAAACAACCTGATTGCAGATGGTTTGTTGAGGAGAGAGGCTGCAAATATTTCAGTAACATGAAAGACTTTGCATCAGGATTCATGCAGTATTGTAAGGGTGGTTGAACAATAGTTGATGTAAAGACATATGAACAGAGTGGATTCAGGTAGCATCCACAATTGAACTCCAGGAAGGGAGACGTTTGTTGTTGTTGTTTGCTGATAGATACACGGTTTGTTTGTTTTTAGTCTTCTCAATCAGAAGATCTCTGTAAGTGGATGATACTGCAATACTATGGACAATAGGCTCATTGCTATTATTTCAACAGGACTATAAATAATAACAATCATTTCCTCTGGACTCAAAATAAAAGGAGAAAAAGACATTTGGTCCAGAACTTGGTTCTGTCCCTCATTTTAAAAAAAGAGGAGGGAATGTACCAAAATGGTATTTTATGTTATTGTTTATATGTATATATTTGACTGTTTGGTTCAGGGTTGGATTTGCTTTGACCAATTCTTTTCTTTTTCAGGCAATGGTAAGTAAGTGAGAGGGGGAGTTAGAATGGTGAGCAGTGTGAATGGTGTCGTCTGATGGGTTGGTTGATTTGAAATAGAGAGAGAATAAGGGGTGGAGAGTTAGAGGTAGCTAGGTAGGGTTGCAGTGAGTGGGGTTTGGTAGAGGCTTGCATCAGGATAGGATTAGGAAAGTGCGGTTATAGGATTGGGAAGTGGTTAGTGTTCAAAACGAACTTAAAGTGTCTTTTAAAATCTTTTCCTTTATTAATAAAGTTCATTCTTATTTTGTTATATCAACCATGTCTGCTCAGTCTGATGTACTACTTCAGTTGGTAAATAAACACTCCTGGTCACACACAAATAATTACTTAAAAGTGGTTTTTTTGTTCCCTCATTCTTTTTGAATATAAAGAAAAGGGTGGTGGCAGTGAAGAAGAGGTTTAAGTAGACATCACAGAGGCTGATGACACCACAGAGACTCTGTTCTACTGTGGTTCGACCCATACCTGTGGGGTTGGTTCCAGAGAATAGCACTGGGTGACTGCACTTCAGCTTCATGGCAGCTGAACTGTGAAGTACCACAGGGCACCATCTTTTCCCCAATGTTATTTAGTATATGAAGATTTGGGGCAAGGTATGCTGATGACTCACAGCTCTATTTCTCTGTGACATCTGAATCGGGAGAATCTGTGCACGTTCTGAACTAGAGCGTGGATAGAGTTATGGATTGGATGAGGGTCAATAAACTGAAGCTGAAACCCGATAAGACCGTGACACTGTGGGTTGGTGATTCCCAGGTCCAGGAATTGGGGTGTCTGCCTGTTATGGATGGGGTTGCACTCCTTCTGAAGGAGCAGATCCATAGTTTGGGGGTGGTCCTGGATCCATCTTTGCCACTGGAGGCCCAAGGACCTCGGTGGCCTGGAGCACCCATTATCAACTTCGGTTGGTATGCCAACTATGCCTGTTCCTAGATAGGGATAGCCTAGCCAGGGTCATTCATGCATTGGCAATCTCACAATTAGACAACTGTAATGTGCTCTATGTGGGGCTACCCATGTGTGTGGTTCAGAAGCTGCAGTTTGTACAGAACGCAGCAGCTAGGGTGCTCACGGGGACACCTAGCTATGCCCATATAAAACCTATACTAAAAGAACTGCACTGGCTGCCTGTTAGTTACCAAGCCACATACAAGGTTATGCTATTATCTTATAAAGCCCTGAACAACCTGGGACCAGCATATCTAGCAGACTATCTTCCCTTATATATACCCAGACGACAGTTACGATCTTCAGAGGTGGTCTTGCTGGTCATTCCAAAATGAACGGAAAGCCGCCATGAAGAATCTCAATGGCAGGCCTTCTCTGCAGAGGCACCCACCCTCTGGAAAAACCTCCTTTGTGTGGTTCAGGAGGCAGAAAATGTAACATCGTTTAAATGCCTCCTGAAAACATACCTTTTCACACAGGCTTTCCCTGGACTGTAACTCATTTAGTTTTATATTGCCTTTTTTAACTTCTAGCATTTTTATTTGTATACTTGTTTTTTATTTGTATACTTGTTGTTTTATTGTGTACTGCCCAGAGAACTTTGGCTAATGAGCAGTATAAAAATGTAATAAATAAATAAACAAACAAACAGTGTGGCCACAGGGAGGAGCAAAAGTGAGAGGCTCTGGAGGTAGCAGGAGTATTAAGAGGTCATTTCTCAACCTAAAATGTAATCATTGGATACTGAAATGGTAAGCAGAAAAAAATATTTGAACACCGACCTTTCTGGTCCATACCATGCCAACAATTCTAAGCTTTCATTAACTCTCCAACCATATTTTGACCAGCTGTAAATTTCTAAACAGTCTATTATTGATCTTTTCAAATACAGCTGTATATTGTCACTAACCATCAGGATTAATTACTGCCCTTTTTGAATTTCTATTTGAAGTCAATTGGTAGTCTCATGTTCACTGACTACATTAATCAGTAATCTTTAGTATTGTTTTTAATGTCGCAGAAATGAGTTGAAGATTCTGGGAGACAGTTTCAGGAAGCAACAGCAGCAAGAGATCAACAGTAAAAAGGACTTTGATCAAAACTGGAGCTGTTGGGAAATGGAGTGACAATCATTGAGGCTGTTCTGGCAAACATTTATTATTATGCAACCCCCCCCCCCAAAGAGATAAGGAAGAGCACACAAATTCAGAGAAAGCCTAGAAGACAACAAGGAAATTAATTTAAGGAGAAGGGCAAGCCACTCTCAAAAGAGTGGAGTTATGCTCAGACCTCAGCATTACAACCTCAGCTGCCATAGCACATTGAGAAGCATGCAAAAGGGCCAAGATACACAACAAAGATAGCATTAAAACTAAACATGTAGCCAAGATTTCCCATATAGAAATGTGGGGCATCTACAGAGGAGAAACAGGAACAATCTAATTAGAATAATGTGTGAGAGAAGGGATGTGCCAATATTATTTGAGATGCAATTCCAAGCTCGTTTATGTAGAAGTTGCTTTTGCTAAAAATCATTTATCTCCACATGATTTATTTCAGGCTATTAAATCTAGCCTGGAATAACAGATCAAACAGTTAAATTGAAAACATAAGAATGGCAACATATAGAATGTAAAAAAGGTTTTGTTTTCCATAACACTGAGATATGGAACAAAATTAGAATCAAGGCTGCAATCGATATACTATTCCCCAGTATTAAGACTTACTGAATTCTGTGGGGCTTACTTCTGTGCAATTCATAGGCCAGGGGCAGAAAGAACTTTTAAGAGTGAGAGAGACAGAGATAGAGAGGAAACAGGAAGGTAAATCAAACATCCCAGCTATGGTTAGTATTCTAAAATAAAATAAACAATGAATCAAACAGGCAGTTGGCACATGGTCCCTCAGGCCTTCTAATAATTTCCCAGCTGGTGT
The DNA here is from genome assembly GCA_029215795.1 of Anniella stebbinsi. Taxonomy (NCBI): domain Eukaryota; kingdom Metazoa; phylum Chordata; class Lepidosauria; order Squamata; family Anniellidae; genus Anniella; species Anniella stebbinsi. The sequence continues at coordinate 178,102,405 of JARDYH010000001.1, forward strand.
TCAAAACTTCTCCAAAACCCCAAAAAATGTTTATTCCACAATGTCTTAATTCACAATATCAAGTAAGTACTGGTTTACAAGATTTGATCTCAGCCAAAACATCTGCATTTATATATATTGCCAAGCCCTTATCATCTCATTCTAAGATTAAAATTAAATTGCTGCAAGAGAAAGTACCTAGCAAAATAAAGGACAACCTGTGTGTGACAGCAAGTGCTGGCACTTTTATTTTTAAGGCAAAACAGTCAACGAGAAGCTGTTGCTGGAAAGGAGAGGGTGATCGAATAGCACATAGGAAATAGTTGTAGCTTGTCCCTTTCCCTGCCCTGCATCAGAGGCTGGCAAGGATGGGGGAGGATCCCCCACCCCAACAAGTAATCCTCTGGAACACTGAACTCTGCTATTGGGGAACATGAAAGCATGTGAGCAAGAGAAGGCAGCAGCTGCTCCCCACCTCCCTCTCTTCCAGACAAGGCTTTTAACATGAAATTGCTCTGCCTCATAATGATGATAATAATAATAATAATATATCACCCGCCTCTCTCTCAGGATCGAGGCGGGGAACAGCATCAACATAAAATACACAAAACTGATTAAAAGCACATAAAACCAATACATCATTAAAATACCAATAAAACCCCAATAAAAACACTTAAAATTCATCTGGGTAGGCCTGCCGGAAGAGATCAGTCTTTATAGCTGTTTTAAATTCTTGGAGACTGGTGAGTTGGCGGATCTCTCCCGGCAGGTCATTCCACAATCTGGGAGTGGCAGAAGAAAAGGTCCTCTGGGTAACAGTTGTCAGTCTAGTTTTTGTTGACTGAAGTAAATTCTTCCCAGAGGACCTGAGCGTGCGGGGCGGATTGTATGGGAGAAGGCAATCCCGCAGGTAACCTGGACCCAAACCATGTAGGGCTTTAAAGGTAATGGCCAACACTTTGTACTTCGCCCGGAAACTAATTGGCAGCCAGTGGAGAGATTTTAAAGCTGGTGTAATATGGTCACGCCTAGGTGTACCAGTGACCAACCTGGCTGCCATATTTTGAACTAGTTGAAGTTTCCGGACTAGGCACAGAGGTAGCCCTTTGTACAGTGCATTGCAGAAGTCGAGCATCGAAGTTACCAGTGCGTGCACTACTGACTTTAGGTCTTCCAACTCTAGGAAGGGGCGCAGCTGGCGTATCAGCCAAAGCTGATAGTAGGCACTCCTGGCCGTCGCATATATCTGGGCTGTCATTTGGAGAGATGGATCCAGGAGCACCCCCAAGCTGCGAACACAGCCTTTCAGGGGGAGTGTAACCCCATCCAGAACTGGTTGACACATGCATGGAGTGTCCAGAGGTTGTGGTCTTCTACTTGTAACTCACCCATGTTTTCCCTTTTCTTCTGTCTTTTTTCTTTCCCAAATTGTGTTTTGCTAAGGAGAGAAAGATGGAATAGCTGCACAATGCCTTTTGACTGGTAGCACTAGGAGCTGTCTGGAAGCATTCTTGCTCACCCTAGTATGGTGGGGAAGACTGGCTTGTGGGGCACAATCCCCACTCTTGCGACATCCAGAGGAAGAACGAAGGGCAGCAAGTGAGAGGATGAGATGGCTCATGGCTGCTCATCCCATGACCATTCTTTTATACCGCACTGTCCAAAGAGAGAGGGTGAGCAAGCAGGAAGTGGCGGCTGCTTGCACTTTCTCACTAGGCAGCACCATGGGACCAAGGCTCTCCTCCATGCCACCCAGCGAGAAAGGACAAGTGAGTAGGTAATTCTCCTTGTCACAGTGCCCAATTCTGCCCCCATCCTGGCCACAATACCCAGAGAGTGTGAGTAAAAGAGGGAACTACGAGCAGCCTCTGCCTTCACTTGCTTGTAAGCTTCCCCCTTCCATCCACAAGAAGCAGAGTTCAGAAGAGGAAGGATGGCAGGGTGTCTATGTTTCAGACTACTTTAATGGCTCAGGGGGAGGTATCTTCTCAGCCTCTGATGTAGGGTTGAGGAACGGATGCTTTTGGGATACCAACAACCCCAGCAAGACTGTAACAGCAGCCCACCACCACCACCACCACCACACTATTTATCTTCCAGTACCTGGTACAGACGTATTACTGCCTTTGAAAGGGGAGGTTCCATTATCATGGTTAATATCCTTTGATTAGCGTGTCTAATGTTTTAAATAGCTATTGCACCTAGAGTCCCCAAAGATCTCATGGGAGCGAATCATCACTCGGGGGGCAGAAAAGTACGGGCGGAGGTGGGTGGGAAACACAACAGGATACAAGGCTTAGAGCAGGGGTGAGCAATTGCTCACGGAGACGCGAAGGAAAGCGAGGGCTCTGCCACACGGGATGCGGAGGGGCTTGGAAAGGAAGGGGCAGAGGGACAGACAGCGATGACCTTAAACGGGAGAAAAGGAAGGTCTTGTTACCTTCGGCTGTCCCGGCAACGTGCAACGCTCGGACATGGCGCCGCAGCAGCAGCCGCCCACCGTCTCCACCGGCAGCTGGTCGACCACGCGCTGTTACCTGTTGCAAAAGAAGCTGGACCCTCCTCGCTGCCCCGGTAGCCCCGCAGGCACTTCTGCCACTGCTGAGACAGACCACTCGGGACTGCATGACCCTATGGGCACAGGAGACCAGGAGAACCAAGGCCCGGTGGAGGAAGGGTGCCGTCAATGCACAGCATCCGGCTGGAAACGGCATCCACTGCTTGTAGGGCCGGGAGGAGACAGAAATGCGGCGCGCACAAGAGAACGGAAAGGCCGAGGGTGGAGGAGGGGGGCAGACATAGATTTTAGATGGGTCTGTTGGGGGCTTTAAAGTTCTTTTACATGGCTTGGAATCAAAGCCAGCAACACACACGCGCACCCCGACTACTATGTGTTTAAAGGCTGCTAGACAGGTAGAAATCCAACCGGATAGGCTTTCTAAAAATATATTTTAAAATTTTTTTTTAAATCCTTTCAATATTTTAATCGGTAGTTATCATAATGTCTAGTAGGTTAAACAAACCATTCAACATATATGGAAGATAACAAATTGCAAATACATGAATAGTAGGGTGACCAGATAAAACCCAGGTCAGGGCTCATGTAACTTTAACAGTTGTAGAGACAAGGGAATTTCAGCCAGTGTCATTTGTAGGCAATTAGTTCCTGGTGAAATTCCCTCTTCATCACAACAGTTAAAGTTGCAGGGGCCCTGCCTTCTTTTGTATATGGTCACTCTAGTATAGTGCCTGCAACTTTAACTGTTGTGATGAAGAGGGAATTTCACCAGGAACTAATTGCATATGACACTGGCTGAAATTCCCTTTTCTCTACAACTGTTAAAGTTACATGAGCTCTGACCTGGATTTTATCTGGTCAGCCTAAGAGAAACTAAAGTTGAGGAGCCTGAGGAAGACAGATTCAGGCTGCAAGCCTATAGCCACTTACTAGAGAGTAAGATCCATTGAGCAGAACGGGCCTTACTTCTGGGACTGATTAAACATTCACATATTGTTAGGGTGACCAGATAAAATCCAGGTCAGGGCTCATGTAACTTTAACAGTTGTAGAGAAAAGGGAATTTCAGCCAGTGTCATTTGTATGCAATTAGTTCCTTGGTGAAATTCCCTCTTCATCACAACAGTTAAAGTTGCAGGGGCCTGCCTTCTTTTGTATATGGTCACTCTAGTATAGTGCCTGCAACTTTAACTGTTGTGATGAAGAGGGAATTTCACCAGGAACTAATTGCATACAAATGACACTGGCTGAAATTCCCTTTTCTCTACAACTGTTAAAGTTACATGAGCTCTGACCTGGATTTTATCTGGTCAGCCTACATATTGTGCTGTTCGTTTTTGTGTTCAGCTGGTGCTAAAGGAACAGGATATCTAATATGGGGAAGGGACCCTCCCTTTCCAACCCATGGCCCCCACCCATCACAGCCTTAATGAACCCGAACTGGGGTGGCTCTAACTCTGTGGTAGGTGGATAGGATCATAATAGTACTTTGAATACAAATAATATACCCGCACTTCCTGTCCCCACCCCCTGTCCTGTACTCACAGTTTGAATGGAAGCATTCCTGTCAAGCAAACAAAGATGCTTAAAGAAAAATCAAGCAGTAATACACATACAGAAAAAGGGAAGAGTAAAGAAGAAGGGGAGGCAGAGTGGATATCTACAAAGCATGGTAATGTCATACGTTTTTGCAGTTATTTTTTTCCCTAATTAACTACCAAGCTCAACAAATTCTCAATATTTGAATCCAGGCCATGTTCATATGGCTACACTAACCTCAAAGAGCTCACTACAACATATTTAGAATTATTTCATTTTTCCTCAGTTGAGGCTGGAGGTGCTTCCAGATGGGGTTTTTATTGTACCATTCATGGAATTTTATTGTGGCCCAGGTGATAACATTTTCTTTTCTTACAAAGGAAAAAAAAGACAGAATAGCAACACAATGCCTTTTGATTGTTAGCACTAGAAGCCCTCCATCTGGAAGCACCCCGGATCTCTCCAGCTGAGGTTTTGTACTCTAATCAGTACCGTACACCGGATTAAATCTGCTGATGACACCAAGTTAAGAGACATTACTAAGGATGAAATTCACTAGTACAAAGTATAAAGCCATATATTTGGGGATAAACAGCATTTTTGTTATCTGCTGGAGTTCATCAGATGATAACATTGAGACAAGATGGCTATGAACTGCTAAAATGAAATTACTCCAAAGAAGATTAATGTTACTGGATGTTAGGCATTTCTAATATTGCAAGGAGGTGTTAGTGTAAAGGCATTGATGAGACTACTAGAAACTTCTAGTTCAAGAAAGCAAGGTTGATATCCACTACCACCCTATGAAGATGGTATATCCTTTTCAAGTTGAGGTGAGATAAAGGATGGAAAGAGATCTCTTGCCAACTGGAGTCCATTGAGTCACAATAATGCACCATCTGAACATTTCAAGTAGTGTATTGCTACGTTTCCTATCAAGTAAATTCACTTGAGGGGAGGAGCAGTAGTCATCACTTGAATCTCCAAAAGATTTACTCTCTTGAAAGGAGAAAAGGCAAGGAACTAGATTTATGAGTAAATAAACTGACCAGATAAAATCCAGGTCAGGGCTCCTGTAACTTTAACAGTTGTAGAGAAAAGGGAATTTCAGCCAGCGTCATTTGTATGTAATTAGTTCCTGGTGATATTCCCTCTTCATCACAACAGTTAAAGGTGCAGGCACTATACTAGAGTGACCATATACAAAAGAAGGTAGGGCCCCTGCAACGTTAACTGTTATGATGAAGAGGGAATATCACCAGGAAATAATTACATACAAGTGACACTGGCTGAAATTCCCTTTGCTCTACAACTGTTAAAGTTACAGGAGCCCTGATCTGGATTTTATCTGGTCACCCTATGAGTAAATGCAGCACAAATCCCTCTGAGTGTTCCTGTCCAGCTTCTAATTAGGCTGCAGAAGACAAAAATCACATAAATGCTTGGAAGCATTTCTGGATGCTATAAGGATAAATTCATACTGCAGTAGATGCAAAGCAGAACTTCAAAAATTATCACAAGAATGGACAATTATTGGCAATTCAATGCACATTTACATGAGAGTAAAATCGACTGTGTACAGTTGAACTTACATATGAGTAAACACATAGGATCAGGCTGTCAGTTATTTAGGCAAATGTTTCTTATTATTTTATTTATATCACCACTTTTTGCCAAGGACCTTGTGGTTTTCTTTCCCACGTGTTATACTCACAACAACCTTGTGAGTTCAGTTAGGCTAAGAGAGAGTGATTTACCCAAGATCAGCCATTGAACGTCATGATGACAAGTATGAATCTGTGTCTTTCTAATCCTAGAATCCAGCACTCTAATAGCTACACCACACTGACTATATAAAAGTTTAAAAGAGTTTAGCTTATTTATCTTAGGTCCCCTCTACAAGGATTCGCTTTTGCACCTGGTTAGCCGATTATGTGCATAATCGCAGAAGCGCATTTACGCCTAATACCTCTGCACGAGAGGCGGCGAGAGGCAGCGAAGCGCATTAAGGGATGACCAAAATGCGCTTTACAAGTAGTTAATGCGCAGAATCGTTTGTTCACATAGTCAAAATGCGCTTTAACGGCCGGAGCAAAATAAAACTCGCTATTTAACGGGCATTCGATAATGCGCATAATCGGAGAGATAATGCGCCTCTACGCCCGATTTGCGCTCCGTTCTTGTAGAGGTAAATTTTTTTAAGCGCCTTGAAAGAGCTTTAAACCTCTCTTGTAGAGGCAGCCTTAGAACCAAGAACCTTGGTATGAGATAGGTCTGGGACTATAGCTCAGGAAAAGAATGGAAGATGCAGTGAGGCCTGAGCTAGGTCAGCCACCCTCCATCAATAGGAGTGCTTCTCAGAGACTGCCACTGCCATGGATGAATGGAATAGGATTGGCACGTCTCCTGAGGCTCAGGGGATTGAATCTGTGAGTTAAAAGTGTGGTGACTTACACATTGGGTAGTTAAGCCTGGTAGGATAGGGGAGAAGCATAGTGGCACAGTGTGTATGGGACCTGGCAGGTCAGGGGAAGAACATGTTGTTTGAGTGCCTGGTGTCTTAGGGATGGAGTTCAAGAGACATATGAGTGTGGGGAGGGAGAAGCGAATAGCAAAGGCTCTCAAACCAAGCAAAAATACCCTGCCTTCTTGATCCTGCCTCTTGTCTTTGATAATTGTCTCATCCTAAAAGGAGGAAGGCAAAGCCTGGTGCAACTGTCAACCATGCTGTCTCTCATGCCCCACTTATGCAGAGGGAGCCTGCTGGAGTGAGCCAAATAAAACTGTGGATCTGGCTGAGCTAAAAGAGGTGTTAAAAATAAATAAATCTAAAATTATACACTTAGTTTTCTATTAAGACAGGCTTTGAGACTTAAAAAAAACCTTTTAAGAGAAGAGTTAAGGTGCTGACATTCATGCACCAAAAACACAGAAGGCACCAAATTTAACTACTGCTCTATGTAAGCAATAAACACGTATAGTTTTAAATATTTATATAAAATAAAATAAATATTGTGTTCAATTACAAGTAAGCCTCATGTACCAACAGTTTCCTTTTGACCTGCAATCCAAATCTTTTCATTCCACAGGTTGGGGGAAATACTAGAGTTGAAGTCACTGTTATATCAAAGTGTAATTAGATGTATGCTTTTGCATTCAAAAAATCTTAATTCTGGCAACCAATCTCTTGAAAACCTTATTTTAAATAGCAGAGTGAAATTTTGGATAGAGACTTATTAGAACTTCAGACCTTCAGACTTGTTCATACATTCTAAAGATATAATACATTTTAAAAGACTCAGACTATGTTTATACATAGACCAATCCTATATATATTTAGTCATAAATGCATGACTCACTTCCTTCTTTCTTTTGCTGACATGTGTTGCCTCATGATAAAACGGATACAATGCCTGTCTGCTCTCAGACTTGTATTCTTCTCTGCTTTCTCCATCTATCAACTTTGTCCCTGCCCCACATTTACAGCTCATCACTACTAAACATATACCATTCTCCCTAGTAAAAATGAAAACATAAAGGGAAAGCAGAGAGGGTCAGTGTATCGTTTTTTCCATAGGGTCTAAAATTTTAGTGTTCACCAACCTGCAGAGGAAGAGGACTAGGTTGAAAGGTCAGGGCAAAAAGTAAATGGCTGAATTCGGACGACACGATAGTCAATGATGGGGTAATAATCAACTTTACAGTTGTTCATCTAGGGGGTACTCCACACACAACATGGTAATAAATAATTAACCGTGGTGTGGATTAGGATCAGCGCTGAGTTGACTATGGCAGCATTCGGACGACACAATAGTCAATACAACTGACGATTATTTCCCCCTCCCAGCTGCTATTGTGTCAGCCGAATTCAGCCAATGTGTAAAAGCTACATTGTAAGTGAGCAGAATATATGAGACTGTAGCATATATTTACTGCTTATATGATGTGGATGTTAATTTTTTGTCTTAATTTTTTGTGCTTTTTTTGCATGTCAGTGAATTTGTAAGCAACTTAAATCCTCTCATAAAACAGCAGGGGTTTTGATCCTACAATTTCCTTAGAAAGGAAGTTAACTGAATTTCATAGCCCCTCTTAGGGCAAGAAAAAAATAAGTTAGCCTTTATACTGCACTTGGCATGTATACTGCCCTTTAATGTATTGCGAGCACACAATTATTTATCTATTTATTTATGTATTACATTTATATCCCACCCTTTTCCCTACTATATTCGTATAGTATACATACCAGAATATAGTATGCGTACCAGAGCAAGGAAGTTTGATTGATTATCCTGGTGTTCCAGCAGATGATGCCACTTGCTCTGGAAAAAGTCCCAGAGCTGTGCTCCCCTGCGTCACCCTGCTTCACTACACAGCTGTTAGAATGTAGTCCACTGTTGTCATCACAAACTGCATATCAAATGAACCTAACCTGCACAAATGAAGTATAAGAACATAAGAAGAGTCATGCTGGATCAGACCAAGGGTCCATCTAGTCCAGCACTTTGTTCACACAGTGGCCAACCAGCTGTCGAACGAAGAACCACAAGCAGGTCATGGTGCGATAGCACCCTCCCACCCATGTTCCCCAACAACTAGTGTATACAGGCTTACTGCCTCTGATACTGGAAGCACTTATTCATCAGGACTAGTAACCATTGATAGCCTTCTCCTCCAGGAATTTATACAACCCTCCCCCCTTTCAAAACCATCACCACATCTTGCGGTACTGAATTCCATAGTTTAACTATGTGCTGTGTGAAGAAGTACTTCCTTTTATATGTCCTGAATCTCTCACCAATCAGCTTCATGGGATGACCCCAGATTCTAGTATTATGGGAGAGGAAAAATGTCTCCCTACCCACATTCTCCACACAATGCATAATTTTGTACACCTCTATCATGACTCCCCGTAGGCTCCTTTTTTCCAAGCTAAACAATCCCAGCTGTTGTAGTAGTAGTTTATTTGCATATGGCACAATGGCCTTTACAATCAATACATACACAACCTCCATGGGTCGCCCCATCCATAACCGAAGGCCGCCCCATCCTTCCGCGTTTTGATACCAATTAAAAATACTCTATATGAACCACTATTTAAATAAAATTATCCCCATTGCAATCAACCCCTTCTTGCAATAAAAAGTTTCATCTGATCTTTTGTGCAGCTACAGCAAATTTTGCCACCTTTCTTGAAACTGCCATATCATAGTCGGCCAGAAGTTTCAAAGTAAGGTCTCTATTTGATAAGCCTTCCCTTTTTTCCAGAATTTCCTTTAGAAAACGCACCTTGATACCTTGATACAATGGGCAATAGAGGAGGTAATGTACTAGGTCTTCAGCCCCCTCTGCACCACAGATACAGTTTCTTTGTGCATATGGGATCCCCTTGCATTTCCCCTCCAGGCAAGCTGTCACTGTTGTTTGAAAACGGAGGGCCGTAAATGCTTTTCTCAGTCTTGGAAATGTTAACTCTCGCAAGTAGTATGAACGATATTGCTCCCCTTTTACCAAGCTGTACCAGGGTGAGAACCGCTGTTGTTGACTTGCGTGGACGTTAGAAAACGTGTCTAGCTTATAAATTCTGTTTCTAATACTCACTCTGTTTTGGCAGACCAATCCTCGAGGTTCGTTAAAATAGAAATACGCCAATTCCAGAAAACATTGTGCCCACCCTCCCTTCCTAAGCTGTTCCTTAAAACATAAACTAGGGAGACTATCTTCTTTCATGCTCATTATTTTTTTCCCATATAGTAAAAAAGCCTTATGTAGGCGGGCCTTAATGGAGGGAAGATCCACTTCCATTCTCAATAGGGCTGCAGGGACTCCCTTGGGAAGACCCAGCAGCTCTTTCAGGAATTTACTTTGTATCCTTTCCAATTCATCAGACTTCCCTGCACCCCACAGTTCTGCCCCATAGAGCAGTTGCGGGAGTACCTTTGCTGTGAACAGTTTCAATATAGGTTCAACCAGTAGGCCACCTTTCTGCCTACCATAATCAAGGATTGCTCTTGCCGTTCCTCCCGCTGACAATTTAGCCGCATTGACCTGAGTTTTCCAGCTCCCATTATACGAAAAATGTACCCCTAAATATTTAAAGCTGTCACACTGTTCAATTTGTTGACCATCCACCCTCCAGGTATGATAGCACTTTTTCTTTGCAAACACCACCACCTTTGTTTTTGCATAGTTAATCATTAACTTCTCTTCTTTGCATATTTTCCCCAATTTCCTTAGGAGTCTTTTCAGTCCCACTTGTGTATAGGATAATAGGGCCATGTCATCTGCATACAGCAGCATTTGTAACTTTTTATGACCTATTGTAGGGGGGAAGCAATCCATTGCAGTAAGATCCTCTACTATGTTGTTAATATAGAAGTTAAATAGGAAAGGCGCTAGTAGGCATCCCTGTCTAACGCCCCTTTAAATGTTGATTTTTTCTGACAGTACTCCCCCTAATCCAATTCTCACTCTTGCATCTGTGTGGGAGTATAGTTTTTGTATTAACATTAGTAATCGCCTATCTATACTTGTCTGCGCAAGTTTGTTCCAGAGGCGGTCTCTGTCCACACTGTCAAAGGCTGCGGCAAAATCAACGAAGGCCACATACAGGCTCCCTCCCACAGTGTTACGGTATTTTTCGATCAGATGCTGTAACACATAGCATTGGTTTACCGTACTCATCCCGCTCCTGAAACCCGCCTGTTCCTTTGCTAGGATGTTAGAATCCTCCTCCCACAGCAAAAGCTTATCCAGCAGGTGTCTGCTGTATAATTTAGATGTTATATCTAGGAGACTAATAGGCCTATAGCTTTTGGGGTCAGTTTTCTTTCCTTTTTTGTATATTGGTACAATAATACTGGTCTTCCAACCTTCTGGGATTTTTCCTGTCAAGTTGATTTGGGTAAACAGTTTTGCCAATATTGGGGCCCACCAATCTGCATTATCTTTGAACAGTTCTGGGAGGAGCATATCTTCTCCTGGTGCTTTGCCGTTTTTTAAAGAGTTTATTAATTCCCTAACTTCTTTAGCTGTTACTTCCGGCCAATCTGGCAGATCAATATTTACTTGGCCCTCCTCCCAAGATTCTGTGCCATCAAAAATATTCCCAAAATGGGCTTGCCAAGATTTTGCTGGGATTTGCATTTCCAGATACATATTTGCATCTTTTAATCCTGCCTTTACTATGTTCCAGAATTGCACCTCTTTCCTCTGTTTGACTGCCTGTGCTAACTCCTCCCATTTCCCCCCCATATATTCTACCTTTTTCTTCTTCGGTAGTGCTCTGTATGACGCTCTTTTCTCAATTAATAGCCTACCTAGGGTACTAAAGTTGTTACTCCTTACCTTCCTACTAAGCCTCATTAGCTCTTTCTTTACTTGCCTACATTCTCTATCAAACCAGCCCGCACTCCTATTTCTGTACTTTTCCACTATGCTAGTCCGAGTCAAATGAGGTTTTAATAACTTCACGATTTCCTGATAACCCTCCAAACTTTCTGTTGTCCCTTTGATAACTTTATCTTTAATTTGCCTCAAAATTGGTCCATTCTGTAAGTCTGTCAGCTTTGCGCTTTGTACTTCTAACCATTTAACTTTTCTACCCCCACTAGGGGCCGGTTCAATTTGGTATAATGATTTCCCCCCCTCCCCCTCAAACACTCCAATTGCATATCCAGTTTAATTGGGTAGTGATTGCTCTCTGGCCTACACTCTACTGCGAAGGATCTTACCTTTTCCAGTAAATTGGGGGAGATTACAAAATAATCCACCACACTGGCCCCTCTTGTTGAAAAATATGTGAATTGGCCCATAGTCTTATCCACTATACTTCCATTCATTATCATCAGCAAGTGCCTATATGCTAGCAGAGCCAATTTCTTCCCATTCTTGTTTATTTTTTTATAACGGGAAAACCTCTCCAACATTTCTCCCTCCTCCATATTAGCTGGCACCCATCTTTGCAAAACATTGTTTGTCTGTCCCATTCTTGCATTTAAATCGCCTCCCAGGATTATTTGGGGACTCTCATTATACCCCACTATTTCTTCTAGCACTGTCTCCAGGGCCGCCCAGACTAGGGAGTCCCCCACTTTGACAGGAGGTATATATGTGTTGATACAGCACAAAGATGTACCATTGGAGAATATAATCCTAACTGCGAGTATACCCTCGCTGGCCTGAATTTCTGCCATCTGTTCCACATTACCTAATTCCACAGACACCAATATGGCAAGGCCCCCACTTGCCCTCCCAAACTTTAGCTGTCTTTTTGCTGGTTTAACAAAAATTCTAAAACCTTGAAATTGCAACAGTGAGTCCTCCTCCACCCAGGTCTCCTGTAATAAAATTACTGAGAATTGTTGTAAATATTCTTTGAACTCCCTGTCCACGAATTTCCCTGCCCATCCAGACCCAGCTGTTGTAACCTTCCCTCATAGGGGAGATGCTCCAGTCCCTTTTCTGCACTTTTTCCAGCTCTACAATACTTTTTGTTGGTGTGGTGACCAAAACTGTACACAGTGTGGTCGCACCACAGATTTGTATAAAGGCAGTATGATACTGGCAGTTTTATTCTCAATTCCTTTTCTAATAATGCCTAACATGGAGTTTGCCTTCTTTATAGCGGCTGCTCACTGGGTTGACATTTTCATTGAGCTGTGTACCACAACCCCAGGATCTCTTTCTTGGTCGATAACTGCCAGTTCAGATTCCATCAGGTTATACTTGAAGGTGTTTTTGTTGTTGTTGTCCCAATGTGCATCACTTTACACTTGCTTACATTGAACTGCATCTGCCATTTGGATGCCCACTCTCACAGCTTGGAGAGATCCTTTTGGAGCTCTTCACAATCCTTTTTTGTTTTAACCACCTTAAATAATTTGGTGTCATTGTCAAACTTGGCCATTTCACTGCTCACTCCTAATTCCAGATCACATGGTTGTACAGCACATCATGCACAACCATAGCACATGCACGCACAGCAACATATAACACATAACAATGTACAGGACCATGTCACAGCAGCCTCATACAGTCACATGTCACATACAAATGCAAGCAGTAACATGCAGAAACACACTACATGAAAATACACAAAGACAAGTATAATGTCTCACTCTCTCTCACACACACACTACACAGAAGCATGCAGGAGGATGCCTCAGGTAAACGTGTGATAATCACGGCAACATGCCATACTGCAACACACACGTCACACAGATAATGATGCAACACATACAGTGACATGCAGTAGCATACTATGTGCAAATAAATAGATCATCACTCCACACCCACACATGCCTCCATCTATAAATGTCCCACCACTGCTAAAAGCAGTGTGTTCCCACCCCCCACCCCTATGCAGCCCAGTTGCTAGCTGTGGAGAAAAGTGGGTGTGGATCCAGCAAGCTGCATGCAGAGTGGCCAGGAGCCACATGCATCCCACAAATCCCCCGTGTCAAACATATGAATAACAAACTCATTGTCCCAGTGCTAGTCCTTATGTAACCATAACAACACCATCCATAAGATGAAGGTATCACCAGGCATGTACATTTGTAGAAATAATAATAAAAAAATAACTTGAGATGGAAAAACCTAAGAGGGGATAAAATCCCTCCGAACAGCCCAGCGAGTACTGAGCATGGCTCAGCGGCCACAGAATGCTGACTCAGACTATGGTGGAAGAAACGGAACAGGAGGGGAGGAAGACTAGAGCATCTGAACAGAAACACTCCAAGCGCCAACATTTTGTTGCAGCTCCCACTTGTAATGATATGATGCTGGAAAAAGCCACTCACCTTAACTGGAGAGCTGCTTCTGCAGTTCTGTAATAACTGCTCTCTATTTTAATGTCTTTTCAATCCTGCTTTTAGACAACCATGCTTTTAAAAATGTCAGTACCTATTGATATCTTCACACGTTGGTTCAAATATTTTTAATTTTTTCCCCCATGCAATAACTGAAGCACCACCACTAGGCTGACCATATGAAAAGGAGGACAGGGCTCATGCAACTTTAACAGTTGTAGAGAAAAGGGAATTTCAGCCAGGGTCATTTGTATGCAATTAGTTCCTGGTGAAATTCCCTCTTCATCACAACAGTTAAAGGTGCAGGCACTATACTAGAGTGACCATATACAAAAGAAGGCAGGGCCTATGATGAAGAGGGAATTTCACCAGGAACTAATTGCATACAAATTACACTGGCTGAAATTCCCTTTTCTCTACAACTGTTAAAGTTACAGGAGCCCTGTCCTCCTTTTCATATGGTCAGCCTAACCACCAGTAAATAGGGATATAATATTTATTGATTTCTAAAACTTAATGGCATCTGACTGCAGGGATTTCTGGTCAATTAATGGCTGACTGGAAGACTTGAGTCTCATCTAGTCAGTCACTAAGTGCTTGGAATTGCTTGACCTCAAGACCATACTTCCAATCACATGTGCTGTGGAATTTTTAAAAGCCTGCAAAGTAATGAATGGGAGACATGTTGATGGGGGTGGGATCACTGTAGCTGGATATAAATGGTTTGCTAGGAAGAAACTGTTGATCGCCCTGGCAAGCTGATGGAGGACAAAAGGGCCTTCCTGTAGGTATTGGAGGCATAGGATGCTACAGACAGCACTGTGTAAGCACATGGCTGCTGAATAGATGGTCGCTCTGATGACACCTGTAACCTGTGCCAATAGTAAGTGGCCATCCACCCTAGAACTGCGCGCTTGCATGGGGCTGGCTGTGGCATCCCATCCCACTATCACCTCCTAAACCTAATATCTAAACATAATGGCAGAAAGGTCTATCACTTCCTGTGGGCAAACAGCAGTTTCCTCCTAGCGAATTGCCTCCCCAGTTGCCACTCTTTCAAAGGTCTAAAAAGAGACTTACCAGTGTCAGACCAGCAATAATGGCCTTCAGAAAAACCTCCTCTTGTAGGCCATAGATATGCAACTTTCCTTTTCACATGTTATTCTGAAAGTGTGAAAAGTAGGTGTGTGGCTCAATCACTCATCTGCTGTCACCACTTTACCATAACATAGGAAGCTGCTTTATACTGAGTCATGAGTCCATCTAGCGCGGTATCATCAACACCAACGGGCAATGGCTCTCCAGAGTTTCAGGCAAGAGCCTTTCCCAGCTCTACCTGAAGATGCTGGGGATTGAAATTGTAACCTTCTGCATGCAAAGCATGTGCCCTACTACTGACCTACGGATTATCTCCCATCCATAATCATCCAAGGCCCTACTAGCCAAGTACTGGATAGATGGCAGTCCTTCACTGAGCTACATTGGATATATGAGAGGTGGTTGCTTCCTTACTGCCCCATTATCCCAAATAGGTGGTTGGTACCAAGGTTTACAAAAAGCTGCTCCTTTGCTCTTATGATTTCCTGTTAACAGGAACTGGGAGGGATCAGAGATATCCTATTCTATTCTTCTACTACTACCAGCATTGTGATCAGTCCCCCAACCCACAGATACTCATATGTCTGCTTAGAAATTATTCCGCCACTGGAAATCTTTCCTCGTAATCCTACGTCTGTGTGTGTGTGTGTTGAACACCTGGGGTGGTTGCTCTATAGTGAAGGAAAGGCACTTTGTATATGCTCAGCTGAGCAACTAGAAACATGGTGTTTTATAACTACAAATGTGCAAGCTTAGCCAGTATTACAGTGCTGTATCATCTGCAAAAATTAGGTTTAGCAGCTATTTTCCCAGGCCTCCACATCTTCAAGCCTCTTGTTAGTAAGTATTCCAATTAGATCAATGTTTTCATTTGCCCCCTTTATATGCCAGCTACATTACAGGTAGCTTGGGACAGTGGGGCTTTTTAAGATCGCCATACTGCATTTTATTTCCCATTGATCAGCTTTGATTGTCCCCAGAAAAGAATCTCCAAGATGCCCAGAAGAGAAGATGCCCAGCAAATAATGGTCATAATAATATTACAGAGGCTCTGAAGTTGCAGATCAGCTCCCTAATGTAATCAAGTCTGTTGCTGCATAGCTCATTTGGAGGCAGAGTGCCATATAAGCTATTTGCCCATCAATTACTTTCTCAACTAGGTTTCTCTTGCTGCTGTGGAAAACACTTATCTTCTACAATCTAACTTTTGCTTAATGGTGCAGTAGTGCAGTAGTCATTTATCTACCAGTATCTTACGCTGCTTCAGATTTCAAACAGATTTATGTAATTTGTTTTAACAAAGTATGAAAGTATCGTGCTTTCACTTGGATTTGCTAAATCACACCTTTCCATATACAAAAGAAGTATTACAAATATTAACCAAATATTGCTGCTATCAAGTATTGGAGAATATTAATATTTCAACAATTCTATAGGAGTGTTAATACTAAGAAAGGAACACTGTAAGTCACAGGGATTCGCAAATTGACTTCAAGTCAGGTCCAACCACACCACTGCTTGTACACATCCCGTTGAGTTAGCATTTCATCCCCAACCTGCTGCGACACACCAACATAGCTTTGTTTTAAAAAGATTGTTTCACTTCCGTCTTTCTCTCCCTACAGGATTTTTTGTGGTTAAAAAAGGCAGAAGTGGTGGGAAAACATGGGATGGGGAGGGGCGTTACAAGCAATTGTTGATGAATGAGGCAGAATAAAAACCTCATCTGGAATCACCCTTAGTGTTCCTCATATAGCATAATCCTAATTATATTTTCTCAAAAGCAAGTTATTTGGGCAATTCAGAGAAAAGAAGTGTGTTCATGAATCTCATAGTAGGCTAAAGCTGCAAGCCTCTGCACACTTACTTGTGGTATTAAGTTCCATAGATCGTAGGTCATGAATCGGCATGCATAGAACAGATGTTCACAATTGTTTTTCACATTCTTTGACACCAGTACTTGCTTTTTCCTACCTTACCTCTTTTCTTGAAATTTTAATTAACTATATATTGGCATCCAACTGATGTTCAGTTGCCAGGAAGCAAAAAGATGCAGTTGGAATTTTTGATGTTCAGAAGTTCCTTGTTTATGTAATGGCAAGATTGTTAACAGCTTACAGAAGGCTATTGGTTTAGAAGATCCGGACAGACACAAGCTTTGCTAACTGAAAACACAAAAATGAGTGTTGTAATATCTTAAAAAACTAACAGGTGTTTGTTTGATTGCGCAATAAAATTTTGTAGATTAGAGTCCACTTAATCCATCCTCCTCCTATGAGTAATCCTCTAGTCTATAAAAGTTAATGTCACAATAAATCTGTTATGCTGCATACACCTACTTGGGAGTAAGTCCATTGAACTCGACAAGACTTACTTCCTAGTTTCACTTTAAGGTGCTGCAAGACTTTTGTTTTTTTTGCAACAGACTAACACATGTTTGTTAGATCATGATTCCTCTCTTTGCTAAAGAGCATTACAGCCTTGCAGAAAGGCTCAGAATTGCCAAGCTGGTAAAAAATGTAGCCTAGAAATGTGAACTGTTCTAAAAGCCAATCTAGGCCTATGATATTAATATGGACTGGCCCACAGGTTGAAATCCTAGCTTCATGTAGGGCTTTTTCACATACTGTGGTTTTCCTACATAGACATTATCATGGCAAGCATGCCCATGCTTTTTCCTGTGTTCACATGGTAAGAAAATGTGATTGGCCATGACTTTATATACATGCAACACAGTAGCTAAGGGTCTATTGTCACATGTGATGGCGTACATATTTCTTTCTACAAAATAGTGATATCAGCATATGTGAAGCGGCCCTGATAATGACATCTAGCTACATATTTGGAAAAGAAATTAGGTGATTTTTCCAGGTGCAATCCATCATGAGTTCTTGTCATGTCTGTTGACTGTGAATTTAACCTGACCAGACATCCTGTCCGGGAATTGAATTACATCGAGTGTGTGTACCGGCCACCCTGCTGCCTATCAGACTCCCTGGCCGAGCTCACGGAACTGGTCTCGGAGCTGGTGTTGGATTCACCCAGGCTCTTGGTCCTGGGCGATTTCAACATCCCATTCGAGGCCGGTTTGTCAGGTGGAGCTTGGGAGTTCATGGCATCCATGACAAACATGGGCCTATCCCAATTGGTCTCTGGACCCACACATTCAGCAGGTCACACCCTCGATGCTGTTTTCAGTTCCGAACAGACGGATCTGTGGGCGGAGGTATTGAATACCTCCGAATTGTCATGGACAGATCATTGTCTGGTCAGGGTTAGTATCACGGCTACCACCCGCCCTTGCAGGGGTGGTGGACCTATTAAGATGGTCCGCCCTCGAAGGCTGATGGATCCTTCTGGATTCCAGAAAGCCTTGGAGGGTTCCAATCCTGGTATCATTGACGATCCTGTAGAAGCCCTGGTCAATAGATGGAATCAAGACTTAACTAGGGCTATCGACACGATCGCCCCCAAACGTCCTCTCCGGCCTGCTTCTAATAGGACGCCCTGGTATACAGAAGACCTCAGGGAGTTGAAGCAGAAAGGACGACGACTGGAGCGCCGATGGCGGAAAACTCGACTTATATCCGACAAGACACGACATAGAGAACATCTTCGTTTCTATGGAGTGGCAATACGTGCAGCGAAGAAAGCTTTCTTCTCTGCACGCATTGCGTCTGCGAATTCACGTCCAGCAGAACTGTTCAGGGTGGTGAGGGGTCTAACTCAGGCTCCTTCTCCCCTGAATCCGATTTTAGAGCCTTCGGTAGTTCGCTGTGATGCTTTTAACGATCATTTCTCAGATAAAATCTCTCGGATAAGAGCCGACTTAGATGCCATTGTTATAGCACAGGCTGACAGTGGAGTGTCCAGTGACTCCGCGAGTAGGATTACACTTGATCAGTTTCAGTTGGTGAGTACCGAGGATGTGGACAAGGTACTTGGATGTGTGAGGAAGACGACTTGCCCTCTCGATCCCTGTCCTTCCTGGCTGGTCGTCCAGGGAGGAGATGCAGTTAGATCACATCTACAACATTTTATTAATGCATCTCTCAGGGAGGGGAGCTTTCCATCATGTTTAAAAGAGGCGGTGGTAAGGCCGCTTCTAAAAAAGCCCTCCCTGGATCCCCTGGACCTTATTAACTACAGGCCAGTATCAAATCTTCCATTCTTGGGCAAGGTGATCGAGAGAGCGGTTGCCTTTCAACTCCAGGCAGTCTTGGATGACACTGATTTTCTAGACCCATTTCAAACCGGCTTCAGAGCAGGATACGGAGTTGAGACCGCTTTGGTCACCTTAGTAGATGATCTACGCCTTAGTATCGACAGGGGGAGTGTGTCCCTGCTGGTACTCCTGGACCTCTCAGCGGCTTTCGATACCATCGACCATGGTATCCTTCTGGAGCGCCTGGGGGAATTGGGAATCGGGGGCACTGTGCTTCAGTGGTTCCGATCCTATCTCTTGGGAAGGTTCCAGATGGTGATGCTTGGGGATAGCTGCTCTTCAAAAAAAGAGTTGCTATGTGGTGTACCACAAGGTGCCATCCTTTCCCCAATGCTGTTTAACATTTACATGAAACTGCTGGGAGAGATCATCCGGAGGCATGGGGCGGGGTGCTATCAATATGCTGATGACACCCAAATATATTTCTCTATGCCTTCAACAACATCGTCAGCTAAGGATAGTGTGTCTCCTCTGAACGAATGCTTGGAGGCGGTAATGGTCTGGATGAGGAAAAACAAACAGAAGTTGAATCCAGACAATACGGAGATGCTTGCTGTCAAAGGCCCCAACCTGGGTTTGGAGGTGTGTCAACCAGTTCTGGATGGGGTTACACCCCCCCTGAAAGACTGTGTTCGCAGCTTGGGGGTACTCCTGGATCCATTGCTCCAGATGACAGCTCAGATTGATGCGACGGCCAGGAGTGCCTACTATCAGCTTCGGCTGGTACGCCAGCTGCGCCCCTTCCTAGAGTTGGAAAACCTAAAGACGGTAGTGCATGCGCTGGTAACTTCGAGGCTCAACTTCTGCAATGCGCTGTACATAGGGCTACCTTTGTGCCTAGTCCGGAAACTTCAACTTGTTCAAAATATGGCAGCCAGGTTGGTCACCGGTACACCTAGGGGTGATCACATTACACCAGTTTTAAAATCACTTCACTGGCTGCCGGTCAGTGCCGGGCGAAGTATAAAGTGTTGGTTATTACCTTTAAAGCCCTACATGGTTTGGGCCCAGGCTACCTACGGGATCGCCTTCTCCCGTACAATCCGCCCCGCACTCTTAGGTCCTCTGGGAAGAACGTACTCAAGCCAGCCAGAACTAGGCTGGCAAGTGTTACCCAGAGGACCTTTTCTTCTATGGCTCCCAGACTATGGAATTATCTGCCGGAGGAGGTTAGACAAATTGGCAGTCTTCATGAATTTAAGAGAGTCATGAAGACTGTTCTCTTCCAGCAGGCCTATCCGGATGAATTTTAAATGTTTTAATGATGTGTTTCTCTTGTTTTTAAATTTTTTAACTTCGTTATGCTTGTATTTGCATTGTGTTCCCTGCCTCGATCCGTAGGGAGAGGCTGGTTATAAATAAATATTATTATTATTATTATTGTGTGACTCCTGAAGTATGCAACTTGGCATTTAGCCTTCAACACAGTACTTGAGAAAAAGCTGTGTGTTTATGAGCATTTCACAGTTTTACCTCTCTTCACCTTTCTTCCAACACGTCTGGTTAGAAAAGCAAAGCAGTGAAGTGCTAAGTCAGATGCATCTGCCACAGAAAGGAAAATAATTGCTGTACAGGATTATTAAAATGTAACCCAGGAAATATATTTTTTGGAATGGTATAAAAAGTAGTGGAAAGTATTCTTTTTAAACCCAAAAATTGCAGGAGCAATAAACACTGTGCATCTGAGCGCATCCTAAAAAGAGATGTAACTTAGGCTGAAAATTACTGGAGGAGGGGAGTATATCTTTTGAAGCTCCATAGTATGGTCATCAGCAAAGTTTCTACATCTGCACTAATATCTGCCTATGTTTCCCCCACTACATTTTAGTTGCTCCTGTCATGTTCTTGTGCTTCTCTTCATACATTTCCTGTACACACCACAGTGCTGTAGTGGTAAATTTGGAAAGTGCAGGCATTCATCATGACCTTCCCCAAAGCAGTGCCCCAAATGCAGGTAGCGAACTTCGAATCAACAGGCAGGCGCCCACAATCTCCCACCTGTGCTCCTTTGTAGCTCCGAAGTTTTGACTCAACCACAGGCTTCCCAACCCCTAGTTTGCATGCTCATAAAGTGAAATGGAGGAGTCATTTCTGAGTAGACAAGCAAACATCCACCCTTGTATCCCTCTCTCTCCCTGTGGGAGGGGTGCCCCTAAGTGCAGAACTGTAGTAAAGAGTGGAAAGGCAGCAGTTGAGCCCAAGTTCGCAACAGGGCAGTTTCAAAGTAGCAGGGTGCAATGGGTAGCCATGTTTGCTTTCACCCCGCCCTCACCCCTTGCAGCTTTCCCTTCAGTCAATCAGCACAGCTTCCACCAGCCACACCAAAGCCAGTTGATGTCACAAGGACTCCCAAACTGCACTGAATCCACAGTAAGGAGAAAATCTGAAACAAACAAACAATTTAGGGTAAGAAATGCTGTGCAAACTATGGAGAAGGGTGTACATAATCTGACACAATCAACCTGGAGGTGGGGTTGAACCTGAGTAAAAGCTCCATCTAGATGCACCCAGCAGCAGGACTTTTGTAGACTGAATGGGTCTTAGGCTGCCTCTACACGAGACGTTTAAAGCTCTTTGAAGTCTCATTAAAATTTTTACCTCTACAAGAGTGGAGCGCAAATCGGGAGTTGAGGCGCTTTTTCTCTCCGATTATGCACATTATCGAATGCGCGTTTAATAATGAGTTTTATTTTGCTGCCGCCCGTACCGTCATTTACCATAAAAGTGCTTCCGAGAAGATGCGCATAATCGGAGAACTAGGCGTCAAACCGAATTCTTGTAGATGGGGTCTTAATTGCCCATGCCAAGACCAGCCACCCTAAAATACTTTGCATTAAAGAGGGAAGAGTAAATCGTTGCTGGGAAAATTCACGTGTTCCCCCAGCTGTGAAGATTGCAGCTAAACTCAGAGGGAACAGGCAATTCTGAGGGCTGCTCCCTGCTCATAAGGAAAAAAAAGGGCAGGCACTGTGTCCCTGAGACCACCAGCATGTAAGGCCTCCTCCACACGAGACGTTTAATGAGCCTTAGAGGCTCATTATAAATTTTACCTCCACACCAGCGGAGCGCAAAACGGGCGTACAGGCACGTTATTTCCCCGATAATGCGCATTTTCGAATGCGCGTTAAATAGCGACTTTTATTTTTCTCCGGCCGTTAAAGCGCATTATCGCGGTGTGAACAAGCGATTATGCGCGTTAACGTCTTCTAAAGCACTTTTTGGACATGAATTAATGCGCTTCGCCGCCTCTCGCCGCCTCCCGTGCAGAGGGATTAGGCGTAAATGCGCCTCCGCGATAATGCGCATAATCCCGGAACCGGGCGCAAAAGTGCATCCTTGTGGAGGGGGCCTAAGCCGCCTTGAGTTCCCTGCGAGAGGAAAAAATATGGAATATCAATATAAATGAATCAACACACCACTGTACACGTCCTTTCCCTTCTCCTGTAACTGATTTGGGTTAGTTTAATTTTCCAGGCATAGTGCCAAGTGTGGAATACATCCATCAAATAGTTTGCCTGCGTCCCCAACACTCACAAGATTCTAGAGTCCTTCGAGAGATGCCGGCGGAGGCTTAAGCCGCACCTTCCCACCTGGCCATCAGTCCTCCTCACCCCCCACCCCACCCCACCCCACCCCCGAAAGCCAAGAGGCCGGTTGAGGCTTAGAGCGACTACTGGGAGGCGGCAGCCAGAGCCCCCTTCTCGCCTCGGGGCCGGTCTCGGGGCCGCCGTGACGGCGGAGCGCGCCATATATGGCAGGCCACGACAAGCGCGGAGTCCTGCGAGTTTGCCAAAGGGATCGCTTGCAGAGCCGGTTCCCGGGAGGAAGGGCGGGAAAGAGAGCGGCGCGGGCGCTTGCAGGAGTTGGCGAGGGGAGCGGCGAGGGGTGGGCGCCTTCCTTTTGCGGCGATGGAGCAACGCGGAAGGCTTTCCGCCTGCCGAGCCCACCGCTGCAGCAGCCCGGATTGGGAGGAACTGGTAGGTACAGCCTCCTCCCCCCCAAGCCGCGAAGGGATTCGGGGCCGGACGCCCTCTCTCCTCCTGGGCATTTCGATATTCCGCCTCCCGTGTTCGCCCCGGTCCCTGTCTCGCAGTAGTCACTCGAAGTGGGGAAGTCAAAGCCTTGCACATCCCGCCCCCCTTCCTTGGAAGTGCGCCTTTCCAAAAAGGGGAGCGGGTCTCATCTCTAACCCTTGCCGTCCCGCCTGGGGTGGGGCGCGCGCCCTCCTCCTCTTCTTTTCATCTGGAATAATCCCCCTCCTTTTTTTCAAATGGATTGGAATTTACAGATGTAGAACTGAACGGGAAGAGAGGGAAGGATCCGCCCTTCCTTCTCTCTCTGCTACTTTTGAATTATTCCGGATCGGTGCCCTAAGAGCCTATCTACACACGCAGGATAAAACACTTTGAAAACGTTTTGAAAACTGTATATGGAGCATGCCCTGGGCCCCAACAGTTCTCAAAACTGTTATAAACTGTTTTAAAGCAGTAGTGTAGATAGGCTCTAGTGTAGATGGTAGATGGAATATTCGTCCTGAATTATTCATCTTGAACACACACACAGACACACAGAGTAGTCGGTAGGAGAATGGCACTTTGAAACTCGACCAGATCACGCACTCTCTCATTTAAACAAACCACCGCTTCGTCCTGTACTTTGGCCGATACCAGGTTAGAATAATTTTCCTGCACATTGAGATATATTGCAAAGTGCGGGGCAGTGATGCGATGGACTAAAAAGCCACCTTCCTGTGCTTTAGGGGGTCTACAAGCGGCAGAGAGACCGCTTTATTAGTGGGGAGGGCTGGACTTGTTCAGGGGGAGAGAACAGCACAATGGGGATGACATCATGCCGGTGCAGCACTGAAAAAAGTGGACCAAAATCACAGTAAATGTGCATTAAATGTGATGACGCTCAGAAGACTCCTTTACACACGGATTAAAAAAAAATGGTTGAGGAAGAGTTCGCCTTGTCTTTTGAGCGATCAAATGGCTTGTAAGCTGTTTCTGAAGAGAAGCAGTTTTATTGTCAATGTAATTCTGTTCGTCTTAAAGCTACAATTCCATGCATTTTTACTTAGAGCAAGTATCACTGAACTCACATGGAAATGTGGCCGGGCTGGGGAAGCTCAGTTTCTGATGGTGTGGTTGGTACAAAGGGGCATGAAATGGGCTTGTATTCAAACATCTTCCATCTCTCCCCCCTCCAATTTTAAGTATCTAGAGTTAAATGAATTAAAGCCTGATCCATTCCATGTTTACTCAAAAGTAAGCCCCACTGATCTCAGCGGGATTTATTCACATATTAATGTGCATAGGGTTGCAGCCTACGAAATTTATTTAACCAAGTTATGTCTTGCTAATCTAGTTTCAGATCTGTGTATTTTTAAAACTCATTTTTTCATCCCATCTGACAGTTGCCATAAATTCCTGAGTTTTGGTCTTCCTACATTTAGCAGAAGCAATAATATTCATACAGTAATACTCATACTTGCAGTCCTTTTCGCATCCTGGTAGTTTGATTTACTCTCAGTTTAAGTTAAAATTTAAATCTAAACTTTGTTTTAAGTGTGCTGTGAAAGATGCCTTGTGGATGGCCAGAGCTGGCCCAATACATTTTGCTGCCTAAGGTGTAAGAGCAGACTGGACAGTTGAATCTTACTTCAATACTGGGGAAGAGGCAGCATCCTCCACCGCACCTGAAGATAGTAGGTGCAGGACAGGTTGTGTGGCACCCTGTTCTCTCCTCCACCAACTCTCAGCCTCTACTACCCGAAGCAACTGCCTTACTCTACCTAATGGTAGAGGTGGCCCTACGAATAGCAATCTGTGCTCTAATTCCCTGGGAGTGCCACATGGTACACATTTTTTTGATGAGAACTCAGGAAGCCTGAAAAAAAGACCAGGGTCACAGGTTTTTTAAAAATCAGTTTGATTAAAACACACACACACAAATGGTTGTTTCATGCTCCCAAGCTGTTAGCAGCATGAGCAGACACCAATTGCTTTTCAAGGCAGAAATATACTTAGGCAGAAATATACTTGGTTACGAGGATTTTGCTAAAGCTAGTTCCCAATTCCTATAGCATACTTTGGCTGCAAATCTTTGCACACTTCTGTGAGAGTAAATTCCACTGAACTGGACAGGGATAGCCTGGCCACAGAGGTCGATGTATTGGAAACCTCATATTTAGATGACTGTAATGCTCTTTATATATGGTCCTACCCTTGGACTTGGCACAGAAACTGCAGTGGCAGTAAGGATGCTGAGTGGCCCTGCACATATAACAACTACACCACCAGTAGCCTACCAATTAGCTATTGAGTGAAGTTCAAGATCTTGTGGCTGGCATAAAATGCTGAACAATTTGAGACTAGGTTATTTGGGGGGTTAACTTTCTTGATGTAGTCCTACGTGATCACTAAGATCATCAGAGGAGGCTTTGCTGGATGCAAAGTGGAAGTGGCAAGTGGGCCAGAGGAAGCATGCTCTCTCATTGTTGTGCGCCCCCAACTAGTTATGAGTGTGTGAATGAATGTGTGAGAGTGTGAATAAGTGTATGTGCATGTGTGCAATTCTGCCATTCCATCAGACTCCCTCGGGCCAAACGGATTGTGCATCCTTGATTTAGGGCATAGACGAGTGCAAACCAAAGAGTTACAAATAACAAGATTTTCTCTGATTATCTGTGGGGGGAAATACATTTTACCATTGGCTATACATTGATTAAATGTTTAAGTTAAACAGTAGATCAATAAGAACAGATCCCTCCACTGAAGTAAATGATCCTATAAATGGAACATAAGGCAAAACCAAAGAACTGGGTTTATGATTTTTGTTTTCTGAATTTTTGTAAACCACTTTCTTCGGATCCAGAAAGGCGGTAAAGAAATGCGATCAGCTAATCGATAAGCTTGATGTGGCTCCTCCATTATGAGATATGGGGTTGACCGCACAGAACCCATAGACTGTTTTAGAATTGTGAGTGGTTTGTTAACCATGGCAACAAACCATCTTCAGTGGGTTTGGACGACATGACAACTTATGAGTTGCAGAACAGGTGTCCACAGGTGCCTAGCACATGCTCCAAACCACAGTGGCTTATTTAAGCCGCTATGGCTGAAACTGATAGTGCAAAGCAGGTCATTGTATTGCCCCTCTAAAGATGGCTTGCATTAACCCTTTCTTCAGAGATTGTCTCACCCTGCTCCGCCCTCCTACTAATTGGGTTTCTGCAACTGTCTCTTTAGCTACTCCTACAGGAAATATTTAAACTCCAAACTCCTGCTTAAAAACTTAAATTTGGCTGGCTGCTTGGACCTCCTTCCTGGCTATGGTTCCCAGTGTGGTCAGTACCAATGTTTACTATACCCATTGATCTCCCCTCCAGCACTTTCTGTAACAGCTGGAACTTTACAGGCAATATACGTATCAAAAATCCATCTGGCATGAAGTACCTTAGCTTCAACAGGTATGCCAGCTGTAACCCTCTTTGGGGAAACTGTAATCTGGTCACAGTTATACATTTTTGGTAATGTTTTTAGAAATGGAAGCATTTCTGCAGAACATAGCAGTGGAAAAAAATCTGTAGGAAATTTTGCACCCCAAATCACTTGATGCCAGCTTGTTTATTTCATTTTCTCATGGTCATTAATGGTTATTTTTAAATAGTGTATTGTAAGCCACCGATATAATTTATTGAAAGATGGGTCAAAATATTTTAAAATAAATCTGTCAATTATCAAGCATCCCATTGTGGATCTGTCATCATCCATCTCCAGGAATGGATGTTTGGGGATAGCACCACTCATCAATGGAAGACTGGTGTTTTCCCCTCCCTCTTTATGATTCCCTTATTCTCTGCAACATCATAAGGGCAGTTAGAATAGTAGTGGTCCTTGAGGGAGTTGTTTTTAAGGGTCTTATCAAGGTATCTGGATAACATTCTAGTTTTCTATATGCAGGGAGCTTTTTTAAATGGAAAACCATTCGGATAAACCATCTGCTAACTACACTCTGAAGAGGTATAATCCAGAAAGAGCACCACAACACATTTTTCCTGAGTGACTAACTTAGCTCCAATTGCTCATTAGACCATTGCAGAAATTGGGCTTCTTCTTGCCTCTGTAGTGTGTCTCTGTACAGAGGAACATGGGGAAACTGTGCGGTTAGAGTTGGAATAGAGCTGGGTAGGCCCAGGGTCAACTCTCCATTCAACTATGAGGTTCGTAAGGTGACCTTGGACTAGTCATTTCCAGCCTAACCTACCTTACAGGGTTGTTGTGAAGCAAAATGATGTGAGAGAGGGAATGAAACACACCATCTTGAGCTCCTTGGAGGAAAGGTGGGGGTATTAATGAAATATAAATGCCTCCATATGCCAAGCCAGACCATTAGTTCATTGTCTTCATTGAGTGGTAGTGGCTGTCCGGAGAATCTTTCTCCACCCTAACTAGAGTCAAGATGCCAGTGATTGATCCTGGGAGCTTTCGCATGCAGATCATGTGTTTTGCCACTGAGCTACAGCCTTCATTATAATTTCATCACAAGAGTGTGTGGCTTATGGTTTATGGGAAGGAGATCTAAAACATTATGTAATATCCCAATATGATTTATCTAAATGTGATCCTCTATATTTTGTACCATTATCCTTAAAATTGGTGTGAACACCAAAGATGTAAGGCACAATCTTCTGAATGTGACATATGGAGCAATACTGTGCCGCTTATGTTTAATGAAATGCTGCATAATTAAACTGGTAAAGATATTTTTTTCTTAAGTGAGGACAATGGCATTCAACCTCATAATATGAATTAATGCCTTTAAAAAGTAATTCAGTCAAATTGTTGAAGTACTTCTAAAAGCTAGCGGTGAACAATAGGCAGAGTAGCTATTTCTACAAATGTACTAACAGATCATAATCCATTACATGTTATAAATACTAATAATCATAGTGATAATTACAGCACTTATGCTACCTACTTCAGTACTTTCCCTTTTATCAGCAAATTTCAGATTATAAAGAAATTATACACAAAATTTAACTAAGTGCTTTGCTTTGGGGGAAAACACATTTTCAGTCTTCTGTAATTAGGGATGAAATACTACCATTTAGATATCCCAGTTGATTACTGCTATGTTAAAGCTATTAGAGACTGAGAACTTCTATCACATCTGTACTATTAATAATTTATATATAAATTTTGATGAAGTGTCATACAAAGAGTAATCTATCTCACATAGTGTTCTACTCTGTATTTTCCGTATGGAAAACAGGAGCAGGATTTCTCCTTGCTCTCCTCCCTGCAAAACCCCTCTGTAGGGTCTCCCAATCCTGTGGAGAATATTTAGGGGGCGCACAAGGGAGCAGAGGGAATCCACCAGCAGCTTCCATTCCTCTGGTGGATGGACTGCATTGGATATAAAACAGTGACTTGCCCAAGAAAGAGTTAATGCCTAAACTGCAGCCCCAGTCAAGCACTTTACTGAATGCTGGGATTAGAAGGTATGCTTTTCAGGCTATCAAAACATGATGATTAAAAATATATAGTTCAGTGTTGTATACATCTAGTAATCCTCCTCATAAGCATCATCATGAGGAATTGTGTTAATCACTTTTATTCTATTAATCTAATGTTAGAACAGCATCTGTTAATGAATATTATACCATGGCTATATACTGGCATTTAATCCAGTTATTTGGAATTTAGAGGACTCAGGTGAGAATTGCCAAGACTTCTGAAAAGACTTAAGTGTTGTGCAAAAAGAAAATGAGGCCCCCTCCACAAGAATGCGCCTTTGCGCCTGGTTCCGCGATTATGCGCATTATCGCGGAGGCGCATTTACTCACAATCCCTCTGCACGGGAGGCGGCGGGAAGCGGCGAAGCGCATTAAAAGATGCCCAAAAAGCGCTTTCCAGGTAGTTAATGCGCATAATCGCTTGTTCACACAGCGAAATTGCGCTTTAACGGCCGGAGCAAAATAAAAGTCGCTATTTAACGCGCGTTCGAAAATGCGCATTATCGGGGAGATAACGCGCCTGTACGCCCGTTTTGCGCTCCGCTCGTGTGTAGGTAAAATTTATAATGAGCCTTTAAGGCTCATTAAACGCCCCGTGTGGAGGAGGCCTCAGTCCAATATAAAAGCTATACAATTAATCATTAAGAAACAAATCATCAAAAAAACCCTCTTCAATCTGCAAATCATAAATTAAAATGTTTTAATTTAAAAATGTTAAAATATCTGGGCAAAAAGGAACATTCAAATCAGTGCCAACTCCCCCCCCCCCCCACAAAATTAGTGCCAATTGTATCTCCTTTGGGAGGGCATTCCAAAGTTGAAGCACACCAAAGAAAAGATCCTCTCCTTTGTAAATACATAAGTCTATTTCTCCCACTGATGGTGTTTGTAGAAGAGCTTCCTCTGAAGATCTTTATGGATAGGTAGGATAATATGGGAGGTTGTGGTCTTTCAGGTGGCTTTAAAGATGAGTAGCACCTTGAATTGGAATGGATAGTGAATAGAGAATCGATATAATTCCTTAAGAATGGTGTAATATGATTCCATCAAGGTGAACCAGTCGGAATATAGCTGCTTAATTTCACATGTTCTGAACTGTATTCAGGGGCAGCCCTGCATTTATTGCATTACAGTAATTAAACCTGGATGTTATCAGAGCCTGAAACACTCTGGCAAGGCTATTCTATCGAAGAAAGGCTGCAGATGGCGAACCAGTTGAAACTGGTAAAAGATGCTCTGGGCCACCGAGGCTACTTGGGCTTCTGGTGACATCAAGAAGCACCCCCAGGCTGTTTTCCTTTAGGGGGAGTGCAACCCAATGCAGAACAAGTTGAACACTAATTTCCTAGACCTCATAGGTGTGCGCAAATAGGGATCCAGAGAGGGATCCAGATGCATCAGGAACTGTCTTCCGACTGCTCTGCTGCCGTGCCGAAGAACTGCTGCCTCCAAGAGAGCACGATTGCTCTCGGTAGCAGGAATGAAAAGGAATCGCTCAGCTGGGAGCTGCACTTCAAAGAGGCCAGGAGGACCCCCCCCCCCAAGGCTAATTTCGCTTCGTAAGCCCCTCCTCTGGCCAATGTTACCACAAAGTCCCACCAATGCTGAGGCTTGAGGAGCGTCTCCTCATTCCACCTCCCCCCTGCAACAGCCTTTCCACGGTTAGGCAAGCTGAACGTAGAGTAGGGTAGAAGTGTCTACAGTGTTTAATAAATAAATGAATAAAAATAATGTAATTTATGATTGAGTAGTGAATAAAAGTTCACCTTTTTAAAAAAAACACCTGGGTGCACACCCCAATGAAATGTGCTGCACACACGTTTGCTAGGCCTGGAAGCCATGAAACTACAATGCTTCCATCTTGCTAGGATTCATTTTAATATTTTTGTATTTATTACTTTGAACTTACTGTCATCCACTTTGTGCTTCCTTTATAAATGTGCCCTAGAATCCATCAGAGACTACATTTTAGATTTACAACTCATTAAACCCAAAATTTAATTGCATTTGTGGGTAAGTGAGGTGTTTACTACTTAAGAGTAGAATAGTGGCTACTTAATACTTTTCCCCATTCAGTTGAGAGATCATTGAGCTGATCGTATGACGACATGGTTTGACATAGAAATATGGGTATGTTATCAAATGGAAAGATTGGAAAAAATTATCAGAACAATTACTTGCAGTGTAATCCTATGCATGTCTCTTCTGATGTAGGTTCCATTGAGTTCAGTGGTGCATACTCAGAGGTGTGTATAGGATTGCTGTCATTATTTATTTATTTAAAAGCATTTATATCATACCTTATCTCCAAAGGCAATAATTTAACAAGTAGAAACATCCCTCCAATCAAAAATATTTAAAATATTAAGTAGGGGCTAATTAAACAAAATTAGACACAGGAGGCCTTCCGAAAAAGAAAGGTCTTCACCAACTTCTGGAAGGCTGTTAGTAAGGAAGTGAGAAGAGGACAGGAGAGATAGTTATTCCAGAATAAATCATTTCATCCCATATGGTGCCTTTTTTCCATCTCCTGAGTGCCTTATTCTTACAGTTCCATTCCTTCACCAAGTCCCATTGATTTCAATTGGAATTTATTGACTAATAAACATTTATTTTTAAACGACCCTCTCCATAGACCCTAAAATTGAAGAATGGGTTTATTATCCTCGGCATGTTTTGTCTCTGAAGGGATTAGTAGTAGTAATATTGGTGCCAATATTATTCTCTTTTTGGTTAAGACCTATTCTCTCCCCCCCCCCCCCCCCCGCTTTTGGCAGCTTGTGATGAGTTTTTAAGCAGTCCTGGATTTGTCCTATGGTAGGGCTGACAGTTCAAAGTTGTGTTTAGATATGTTGCCTTCACGTCTTTGTGTGTTTTATGTAAAATTTTAAAATGTTGCATACTGTATTTAAATATTTTTGAGCTTTATGTACTACTCAGAGAGTCTCGGCTATGAGGTGGTATAGAAATGCAATAAATAATAAAAAATCATAGTATCTTTTTGTTCATTCAGGGCCAAACAAACCACCTTTCCTGCACCACTTCCTGCCAATAACTGCCGAAGACCTTTCCTAGTTGGGGTCCACACTCTCTCCTGGAAACCCACAGCTCCCTCAGTCCCTTACACGCATGTACCTTCCACCACCCCGGCCTCCAAGCCCCTGAGTACCCCCAAATGGACAGGCCCTTGTCACGGGTAGGGGGTTGAGAAAAAAACCGGAAAAATTCGGGGAAAAACCCAGTTTTTTTCCCTTTCTTCCCCCCCCCCCGAAAATTTCATTTTTTTCCGGAAAAAAACGGAAATTTTCAGGAAAAAATGAAAAAAGCCGGTTCCTCCCCCCCCCCCCCCGAATTTTTCCGGTTTTTTCCCCCGGGCCTTCACATCTCTAGTGGGGGGAGGGGAGAGGGTCTGTCTGCGCGGCATCCTCCTACGACCCCCCCCTCTCCTGAGGGGAGGCGGGGGAAGATGGCGACAGCGGCAAAAGCCAGCGGGGCGGGTCTCAAGCGGCGGCCGCTGCTCCTCCTCACTTTGATCCCCGCCACCTCCTCCATCTCCGCCCCGGGAAGAGCAAGTGGCGAGGAGGAGGCGGAGGGAGGCGGAGGGAAGAGGGAGGGAGGAGAGGGGCTGGCTGCTGCTGCCCGCCGGTCCTTGAGCCGGGATCGCGCGCGCTTTCTGCTTTCTCCCCTTCTCGGTGTCTCTCGGCAGGAGTCGGAGAAGATGGCCGGGGCCGAGGCGGGGCTGAGCGCAGCCGGGATCCAAGCGCAGCCGCCGGGGGACTCGGGATCGTCGCCGTCGGCCGTGGGGCCGGGAGAGGAGTCGTCGGACAGCGAAGGGGAGCACGAGGGGCCCCAGAAGCTCATCCGCAAAGTCTCCACCTCGGGCCAGATACGGAGCAAGGTGGGCGAGAGCGAACGAGAGCGCACGGCGTTGAAGGGTTGGTTGTTTTTTCCGCCTGCGGCGCAGATCAAACCGGGGTGGTGGGAGCGGAGCGGCGGCTGGGGCAGAGCCCCGTCGGGGATGTGGAACCTGGACGGGCGCTTGGGGCCAGTAGGCAGCGAGCAGCTGCCCCCTGGAACCCCCCCCCCCAAAGCCATTTAAACGACTCGTGGTCGATTTTAGACGCCTCTTTTCCTCGGGAAAGCGAGAGACTGCGCAAAGATCCTCCCCCCCCCCCTCTCTAGCGCAGCCTGCGGCTTCCTTGTTTCTTTTCCTTCCTGGCCTGGGTGGGGTGAGAGACTTGGACCTCTTCCGCTCCTCCTCCTCCTCCTCTTCATCCTCCTCCTCCTCCTCCTCCTCGTCCTTCCAGCTGCATCCACATCTGTCTCACTCCCTCCCCCTGCCCGCTTGCCTGCCGTGGCGGAGTGCCGGGAGCTTCGCCGCTCTTGCCCTGGAGGACAAGCGGACGCCGCAAGCCCAGGGAGCTGCTTCAGCCCCGCTGCCAGGCGCTTCTCTTAACAAACTCGCCTCTCCCCAAGCTACACGGGGAAACTGCGAGCTGGATCTGTCCAAACAAGCCACTTCAGCTCTTCCCCTTCCTTGGCTGCAAACAACACTCTGAGGGCCCTTGGCTATCTACACTACTGCTTTAAAATGGTTTATAACAGCTTTAAAAATTATAAACCGTTTTAAAGTAGTAGTGTAGATAGGCTCAGTTGAACCTGGCTTCAGTTTTCCAAAGTTCAGGTGGAGAACAGTGGAGACCTTTTGAAGAGGTGCTCCGTGTTTAAGTACCATTTGTTTTCCCTACGTTTTGTGGGTTCCTGAGTGTATCTGCTCCAAGTAGGTGTCAATAAGACAGGAATAAGATAATTCAGAACAAACTAGGAATACTTAACATGCATCTCTTGTTCGTTTAAAACAACAACCCAGTCCTCTTAGGTTCAGGGCGGGGGTGGGGGGTGAGCACTCCTTGTGTCTCAGATCTTGTTAGTCTTGTTTTGTTCCTCCTCAGGTTAAAGTGTTTTTTAAAGCAGCATTAAAATTGTGGAGGTATAAAATTACTTAATATAAAGAAGTGTTTATACTGCAGGAGAGGGGACAAATATTCCATTGTAATTCACCAGGGATAATTGTGCTCCAAGGGTAGCCTTTAAAGTTAGTGTGGCACCTGTAACGTGATAGTTTAAAGTATCGTACATCACTTCCCTAAGCAGTTAAAGTAAAAGGCGAGTCTCTTATTGCACACTTAAGACCCTTCTAAGAGCCAGGCCCCTCTTTTGGTACTACTTCCTATTTTGTTTCTTCCAAGTGCTAGCTGCCATGAGATATTTTATCATGCTCCCACCCCTGGCTTGAGGAGCACATTGCAGCACATGCATTTATATCCTGTGGTGATTGCTGTGGCCCATACTACCTTATTTAAGCTTTGTGCCATTTCATCTGAAAGCTTCTCTCTGTTTGCATGGTGCCAATATATCACTGTGGGTGCCTCTACAAGAGCGATTTAAAGCTCTTTCAAGGCGCATTAGGAAATTTACCTCTACAAGAGCGGAGCGCA
Source organism: Anniella stebbinsi (assembly GCA_029215795.1). Taxonomy (NCBI): domain Eukaryota; kingdom Metazoa; phylum Chordata; class Lepidosauria; order Squamata; family Anniellidae; genus Anniella; species Anniella stebbinsi. Next base: position 178,136,593 of record JARDYH010000001.1, read on the forward strand.
AATAAGGGGCTCCGGCTCGTTTTCTCTCAGATTATTCGCATTTTCGAATACGCGTTAATTAGCGAGTTTTAATTTACAGCGGGAGTAAGAGCGCCTTATGTCCGTGTAAACAACTTTCTGAGGAGGCGCATTAATGATCAGGGGGTTGGACTGTGGTCGTAATGTCATGCATAGAACTGCCCCTTCGCTGAGTAAACCTCTCAATTTTTGGTTTAGTTTCCTTTCCTCTCTCCTCCTGGCAACTTCCTCCTTGTACTCCATCTCTCTGGATGGAAGCTCCAAGAAGAGGTGACCCAACGTGAACCAAAAATAAAGTTTCTTTGAAGTACCCTGATGAAATATTTTTAACATGTAGACACGGGGCCAGATGGAGGTGGTTTTATGAGAAGTAAAGGGGGTAGGAAGGATGTGCGGATGTGCGCATAATTAGCCATCAGCAGACATAACTTCCCCTCGCTTCTTGCTGGGTTCCTGAGCTGAGTTGTGTGTGTGTGTGTGTGTTTTATAATTGTTGAGCTCGCTGGGAAGTGGAGGGGGAAGGAACGAAGCAGCATCCCCCTGTCTGTTTTGGGGTGTGTGTATGTGTGTGCGCGCGAGGCACATTCCCATTTACTCCTGAGGAGGTCATGGCAATCCGACGAAGGAGGGAGGAAGACAGGTAGCTGAACATGTTAATCAGCTCATTCCTTTCAGGTAACCTAGGAAACCAAAGGCGGGAGATTCTGGTGGGCGGGGAGAATAAAGGGAGGGAACTGGTTTGGGGAGTTTCTCTGGTGGGACAAAGCGCATTACTTTCAGCAACATTTGCATGTGATTCTCAGCATGTCAAAAACTTTAAAATGCCTTTCATACAGTCCGTAATGCGCTTCAACGCCTCCCATGTATAGGGATTAGGCGTAAAAGCGATTGAGAGAAGATGCGCATAATCGGGGAACCGGGCATCAAACCGAAATCTTGTAGAGGGGGGCTGAGTCTCAGGGTGGCTGGGACCAATTAAAAATCATAGCAGATATATTAACTGTAGCAATTTGATGCTGTGGAAGGCAAATGGGAGGAAATGTAGTTTGACCAAATAGGTTTCCTGAACACTTTTGAAAGTAACACTGGGAAACAACTTTGCACAATTTGAACTGGCTGATTAGCTCCCCCCCCCCCCCCATTTTTTTCTTTTTGCTGTGGAGGGGCCTTGTTTAAAACGGCTACTGCTCAACTAATAGTTTGCTCAGCTGCGATTTCATGAGAAAACTTTACGATCATAGGTTGTTCTTAAACACAAGTGTCAACAACTGGCCCTTTTCTGAAAATAATAGCAATGTAGTAGAACAAATACATTTAGAATGATGAAGAAAACCTCATTAAGAAATGGTTAGCAACTTGGGATGCAGTAAAACATACTTAGCACAAACATTTAAAATGGCTAGGATGAATGGGCCTCTATCTGAACAAGGAGATTTTGAACAAATCAGAATTCTATAGAATAAATGACTTGCTATGTTCATTGAATAGTATTATAAAGCCATTTATAATTCTGTCTCAACATTCTGTTGCATTCTGGCATGACCAAAGAACAGAATCCAGGATGGGGCAATGCAGGCGTCAGGAAGCAGCACAGGGAGCAGGTTCCGTTCATTACTGCTTGCCTCCCTTTATTTTCTCACATATGAAGGAATCGTGGTTATACATTTTATGCAGAAAAGTATTAGGGGGAGGGCAAAAGTCCTGCTCTCGGCCACTGGGTGGCCCATTGTTCACTGGCGGGGTCTCCAGTGTGTGTTTGAAATGTGTGTGTCTCTGTATAGGATAGACATAGATGCACTGGACTCTCCTCCACTTCTTCCAGGGCCCTTTGCAATCCCCTGCACGCACATTTTACCCATCTTAAGGAGGGCATTTTGCCAGTTTATTGTATTAATCAATATTCTTGTAGGACAAAATAAATTACTATTAAACACAGAACAAGCTACAAATATTTTCTGAGGAAATGTCTAAGTGTTTTTGAAAACAAAATGTTGTTAGTGTAATGAATTCATTTTTCTTTCAAATTACTTAAAATTTACCATTAAATTTCCAGTGTGTTGTATTCTCAGCACATTCTAAAAATGTATGCGTGTGTGATAACTTTTTGGTTTACTGTTGGTGCGGAAAAAAAACGGGTATTTTCGCACTTGATGTGAAAAGCATTTTTTAGCCTTTCTTGGTCTAGTATGCAGATGTGAATATTTTTGCAATATAGAGAAGAGAACAAATATTGAAGGTGTTACATTCAAATGATAGGTGTGAAAAATACAGAGATTTTTTAAAATGTTTTTTTTTAATGTATCACATATGGAAGTGCAAAAAGAGTGCTTGGTTACCAGCGGTAAGAAATGCCTTTGAACATCTAGTCAGTAAAGATTTACTAAAACCCTCCCCACCATTTTTAGCCCACAAATATCTAAAATAAATATGAATGGGTTCAGACAACACGATAACCAACTGTGGTTTAAATAGTCGACAGTTGGTTATTTAACCTACCGTGGGTTATCGTGTTGTGTGGCAGGAGGTCTTCAATCAATGGTTGGTTATTTGGCTGAAATAAACCACGCAAAGAACCAATGCTGTGCAGAGTTGACTGTTTGGAACCACTGTTGGTTATCGTGTTGTGTGGAGGGCACTGTTGGTTATTTTGTCAGCTACAGAGTCGCAAGGCAAGAGCAGTCAACCTGGTAGCTGCTGCTCTAGTCCAACTGGCAGGATAGATTTTCGGCAGCAATGGCTGATGGGATACTAGTGGGAGGACTGAAGGGGGAAGGGAGGGGGGTGAGTGAGTCAACTCAACAGTGATCTCAATCCACACCACAGTTTAGTATTATCATGTTGTGTGGGGAGTACCCCCTAGATAAACAACTGTCGAGTTGATTATTACCCCACCGTTGACTACCATGTTGTCCAAACACAGCTCCTGTTTCAGTTAAATGGCTAATAACTTTTTAAGGTTTTATTGGAGAGCAGAAGATCTCTTAATCAGAACGATTAAAGTGAACTAAGAAGGTGTAAAATAATCCCTAACGGGATTAGGAAAAGGGGATTGTGCATATTTGTGCAAGGAAGAGAGGCCTATCAATGGACATTAGCAATGATATCTAAATGGAGCTGCCATGTTCAGAGATAGTCTATCCCTGAATACCATTTGCTTGGGATGAAACAATAAGGAATCAATGTTGCTTTAATCATGTTTTAATCAGTTTTATGTATTTTATCATGTTGTCGTTCCCCGCCTCGATCCAGACGGAGAGGCGGGTAAGAAACAAATTATTATTATTATTATTATTATTATTATTATTATTATTGTCTTGCATGTAGGATTCCTTGGAAACAAGGACATTAGAGTCAATTGTGCACCCTTGGTCTGATCCATTTGGGCTCTTCTTATGTTCTAACTTATAATAACAGGAATGCAGACAATTTATTCTAATTGCTCTGGTTTGAAACATTCACTGGAGCAAAGAATAAATACTAATTGATTACTGTAACATCAAACAGGGAGCAATTGCTTTAATCCTTACACATATTATTTGTCACAATTATTTATATCCTGCATTTCAGGATACAAATCCTTCCAGGATGGCTTACAAATAACACAAAGATATACTGATAAAATAGCGGGTGTGGGGGAACATTACTAAAATATAACCATCCATAAGGGTGGTTTCCACAGGACAGTTGGTGATAATAGCTGTGGGGTAGGGAGGGGGAAAAGCAGCTGGAGCAGGCACCTCCGTGGCTCTTTGGCTTGCCTGCTTCTCTCTCCTGGAATCCTTCCCCCAGAGCAGTGGGGCAGCCCAGCTAGAGCAGACTCTGAGGTGGCCTTCTATGCCTGCCACATTTTCTAATTCCTGTTTCCCGTAGAATTATTTGCTTGTGCTTAGTGACTTTAAGGTCAGAGAGAATAGAATGTTCAGGGCTATTTAACTGTGTTCCCATTTGATTTAGTATATGGCACTGAATTTTAAATTAGTTCAATTTTTACTGTTTGATAGAGTGTCCATATGGAAAGGAGGACAAGGCTCCTGTATCTTTAACAGTTGTATTGAAAAGGGAATTTCAGCAGGTGTTATTTGTATTCATACAGCACCTGGCGAAATTCCCTCTTCATCACAACAGTCAAAGCTGCAAGAGCTATACTAGAGTGACTAGATACAAAAGAGGGCAGGGTTCCTGTTAACACCAAAGTTTGATTTTTTTTGCTGTGTCAGTAGGAGCGGTCCGATACAGCTGGTGAATACCTATTTCAGATTAAGGCAGTGTCTATAAGCAAGAAGAGTTATTTCTTCTGAAACCTGATTGAAAAAGTAGGTCATTTTGCATGTGAAGGGTGATGGGGTAACTTGGGAACTGGAGGTAACCCGTAAGAGAGATTTATCAGCTTTCTCACTATGTTTGTAAATATTAGATTTTTTTCTTTTTTTAGAAATCATATTTTATGTAATTGTATTACATAATTGTATACTGAAACAGTCAGTATACAAAACATTGTTTGTCCTGACTTCCTATCCCTTGCAGTCATTGGTCTGGTTCAGACAATCATATCTCAGTTTAATAAGCTGAGATATGCACAAGCCTTTTGAGCATTTCTTAGGAAGTATTTGTCACTGCTTTCTGTACGACTTGCCTTCTAGTAAGTGCAGTTTACTTTGTTATGTGTTATTACATTTGTATCCCACATTTCCTTTGAGGTGCTCAAGCTGGCATACATAGTTTTCTTCCTCCCGTTCTATCCTCATGATGACCCTGTGAGGTAGGCTAGGCTGAGAGATAGTGACTGGCCCATCATGGTGGGATGAGGATTTGAACCTCGGTCTCCCCAGTTCAGCATTCTAATCACAATGCTTTATTGTAGCTTTGAGGTGTGGTTATGAAATACCCCAATTCAAATTTGATTTATATAAGCAGGTGAACTACATTTGTATTGTGACTATAGTTTTTGTTTGCATACTTTTAAAAAAATAATTGCTTATTTCAGATATTGAAGAAAAAACCTCTAAAAGGAAAAGAGCCTTTATGAAAAACTGTTAAGTTTATTTTGGGAATTCTTGATATTCCTCATTCTCTATTGGAGAGTGCTACTGTTGTCCAATGGATACAGTTCTATTTAGAACTAGAGGGTTCAGAGTTTGAACATGTATTGTATGAGCTCCATGTATCTTGGATGAGATTCTGTCTCTTAGCTTGGATGTGTGATGATGGACATAGTAAAGGTTTTAAAGGACTTTGGCTGGGATCTTAAGGGGCCACATGTGGTGATCTGCATGTAACACCAAGGCTTTTCCAGTGTCTTTTCAGCTGCAATCCTTTATGCCCCCCCTGCATTACTCCTGTAGGTGATGAGATCCTTTAGAGTGGTATTTGATATATAATATGAGGGGCTGCAACAGAAAATAGTCAGCAAGTTATATCCATCCCTTCATGTGCAGAATACATGGAATTCTTTGGATCCCACACACTGTGACTTTGAATTAGTAGTAATGGAAGATTGATTAAAAAAACAATGTGTTTTTAATGGATTAAAAAAAAATTAATTTAATTAGGATTTTAAAGTCTTTTTAAACATCTGGATTGTATTAAATTATCCTTAAAAGTAACCTGATTTAATATATCTCAGTGCAATACAAATACTTACATTAAAGTCTACACACATGAGGTCTTAATCCTGAATTCTTGACCATTTCTCAAACACTGTGTTTGCTCATCTCGCTAAACCAGTGGTCTGGTAAAACAATGGAAGGGGGAATCCACTCTGCTCTATACATGATGCATCATCATCAGAGCCATAAAGAAAACAGTGTTTGGAACCTAGCAGCAAATTCTGGGATTCTCCAAAATCCCCAGTTGGCATGTAGTAATAATAACAGTATTCACAAAGGCACTCCTTTGGAGCCATATTTTTTGTTCTAGCAACAACCCCATTCCAGAATGCAGTGATAAGGAGCAGTATCCAACTGTGTCATTCCGTTAGCGCAAATGATGTTGTACTAGCGGAACCTTAAGTTTTCAACTATGTGCAAGAAGAGAAGAATCCAACTAAAGTTATGTTTGTGCAGTTATGCTTGTGCAATGCATTGTACAACCCGTTGCACATTCTGCTTGGGTTATGCTGCTACTTGCACCCATTGTGTAATGTGATGTGGAACACGTTGTGCAACTGATTGTACAACTGCTTTGCGTCTGTGGTGCAACTTGTTGTATAACTGCTTGTATTAGGGTGACCAGATAAAATCCAGGTCAGGGTTCATGTAACTTTAACAGTTGTAGAGAAAAGGGGATTTCAGCCAGTGTCATTTGTATGCAATTAGTTCCTGGTGAAATTCCCTCTTCATCACAACAGTTAAAGGTGCAGGCACTATACTAGAGTGACCGTAAACAGAAGAAGGCAGGGCCTCTGCAACTTTAACTGTTGTGATGAAGAGGGAATATCACCAGGAACTAATTGCATACAAATGACACTGGCTGAAATTCCCTTTTCTCTACTACTATTAAAGTTACATGAGACCTGACCTGGATTTTATCTGGTCACCCTAGCTTGTATAGTCAGTTGCGCAATAGTAATGGGCACCCTGCTGCACAACGGAAAGTTTCAGCAGAGTTCTGCTAATGCTATTTGAGTTTGCGGAACATCACTGCCCCATGAATGCAAACTAGGGTGGGAGAAGAGGGCACAGCTACACAAAAGCACTTATTTGGACCCATATTCTCCTATTTTACCAACGTCTCATTGTACAGAGAATCAAGTGACTTTAAGGTCATGAGTGCAAAACAGTAGGGGGGACGGAGTCCACCCAAAATAATTATGACGATATCCTCAGAGCTAGGCTGACCATATGAAAAGGAGGACAGGGCTCATGTAACTTTAACAGTTGTAGAGAAAAGGGAATTTCAGCCAGTGTCATTTGTATGCAATTAGTTCCTGGTGAAATTCTCTCTTCATCACAACAGTTAAAGCTGCAGGAGCTATACTAGAGTGACCATATACAAAAGAAGGCAGGGCCCCTGCAACTTTAACTGTTGTGATGAAGAGGGAATTTCACCAGGAACTAATTGCCTACAAATGACACTGGCTGAAATTCCCTTTTCTCTACAACTGTTAAAGTTACATGAGCCCTGTCCTCCTTTTCATATGGTCAGCCTACTCAGAGCCACATAGAAAACCAGGCTTTGGAACCTGCTGGCACAGTACAAACATCAAGCTTACACATATTTATTCACAAGTAAGCAGGACTGGATTGTTCTGGAATAAGCATGGAGAACAAGTTTTGAGCATTCAAAATCCACCTGAGGAGAAGGCTGCTGCTATTCATCATTAAGGCAAAGTCCATTTAGCTGCTCCAGGCAAGCCTAGCACCAGGAAGCCATGGAGCTTCCAGGACTGGTGTTGATGGCCAGGAGCAGCCCAGAAAAAGTGGCAGCGGTTACATCACATTTGCTATAAAGAGAGAAAACAGAATGGAAGGTGTTTGGGGACAGGCTGGGGATGGGGGTCACTGTCTTCCTGCCCATACTTTAGCACCACATCTAGGCAGGAGAACAGGGGGAGCTTGCTGATGCCAACGGGGCAGTGACAGATTTCTTGTGAGCCATCTGATGTGACGTCATAACCCACAGATTGAAGATCTCTTCATTAAACCATGGCTTAGTACAATGTGTATTAATCCCAGTGAGCCTTGTTTTGCTGTCCATGCAGCTGCTTTTAGTTCACCACAGTTTGCCATGTCATCTGGATTGATAGTTGTGGCTAGATTTGAGTCTGTTTAGTTTCAAGAAGCCAACCTCAGAAGTCATGATTTGAAATCGGCTTATTTGCTTCTGACATAGTTACTGTTAATCACAATTAGTTGCATGAAGCAAAACAACAAACTAATCTAAAGCTAATTAAAGCTGAAAGTGAACACTACCAAAGTTGTTCTCCTGGCCAGATGGAAGGAAGAAAAGGAAGCGGGAGTGTGTGAGCCTAAGAAAACGCTTCTGTTTTTCTCTCTCTACCTCACATGGCTTCCAGTACCACCTATCCTGTACATTGGTGACCATCAGCTCCTTTACCTTTTCTCCATCCAATTCCACATTTCCAACTGATATTTCCACACTTGGATGCTTAATCATTGTCCCAAATGGAATATGTTCAAGACCAATTTTTTTACTTTCCCTCCCAAGCTCTCTTCTCATACAATTCTATTATCTATTGACAATATCATAATCTAATCTATCGAACAGGCACGAAGCCGTTGTTTTCTGTTTAACCCCTCTCTTTCCTGCTTGTTTAGTCTGTCACCCAGTCTCCCTTTACAATATTGTAAAAATAGGAAACAACCCAAGCTGGTTGCAGGCTTTGGCACGGCAACAAACATCACTCACAGGGTTGAGGGGGCTGATTGCATTGAAAGTGGCCCAGTTCGGACATCATAACAACAAAGTGGGAGTGAACGAGTGAGCAGGCTGGCTCCTGCCACCCTATTGCTTCATGCTGGAGCTAAACAATATAGGGCTACTCTGTCCTGGGTTGTTTTGCATAACACCTGAACCAGGAATTCTGAATTCTGAAGGAGAGACAACCCTGAGTTGGAAACCTTGGGTTCAAACTCTGGGTTGTTTCTCCCCATCAACACAAAATTCCCAGTTCGGATGTCACAGTAAACAACCCCGAGAGGGAACATCCCTTGGTTGTTTAGCCTCAGCATGAATCACTGGGCGGCAGGAGCCAGCAAGCTACCTTCCTTCCACTGCATACACAACAACCCAGGGTTAAAAGCAAAACAAAAAAAACCTGGGTTATTGTAACATCTGAAATGGGGATTGGAAATTCAGGCTGCATTCAGATGACACAATAGTTAACCCTGTGTTAATAGTCCACTCCACAGATGACTGTTTGCATATCATGTTGGGGTACCTGCAACATGACATGCTAATAGTCATCCATGGAGTAGACTATGAACACAGGGTTGACTATTTCCCAACCACCCTCCCCACCGAATGGCGGTGGTGCTGGTTCCCGCTTTCCATATCTGGACGCTGTGGAGAAAGCTGCAGGAAAGCCGCCCACCCCTTCAACACAAAGACTGTTCTCCACAGCGTCCCAATATGGAAAGCAAGAACCAGCGCCACCGCCATTCGGTGGGGAGAGCAGAGAGGAAGATGCAGAAGAGCCACTGCTGAGCGTCCTCCTCTGCCATGCACTCTTTCCCCATTGGAGGATATGGGGCACACGAGGGAGGAGACTGTCAGAAGACCTCTTCAGCTCTTTTGACAGCATTCCCCCTCGCACTCCCCATACCCACCAATGACAAACAGAGAGCATGGTGGAGACAGATGCTCTCCTGACATGTTGTCAGAAGAGCGTCCGTCTCTGTCACACCCTCCTTTGCCATTTATGCATCTCAGGACGGTGCAAAGGAGAGAGAAGGCTCTCCTTCATGCCATCCCGAGATTCACAAATGGTGAACGGAGAGTGGGTCGCTCCTGCGCCCTGCTGTCATTCTCCACAGAGTGCTGGAGAATGGGGACGGGAGATGCTAGGAACTCCTGCCGCTGCTTGAGAGCGGCAGTAGGTCCTAGCATCCCCATTCTCAAGCACTTTGTGGAGAACAGCGGCAGGGTTACACGTCAAGCCGCAGGAACCCCTTCCATCTCCGTGAGCCAATATCCAGATGGATCATGAGGCAGGGAGGCAAGGGACGTGCATGTCCCTGGGAACATGTAGGGTGCCACGATTGGCGGTGCCCCACCCAGGGACGTCATGTGCACATCCCAGGAAGCATGTGGGGAGCCACGGATTGTGTCTCCCCACCAAGGGATGGCACGATAGGTGGCTCCCCACGCACTTTCCAGGATGGGATTATTTCACATGCCTATAGAGCCCCACTGGGCAAGGGTGGCAGGGCTTTCTGATGCTCTTACCACATGACTCTATAGGCATGTGCAATAGTCCATGGAGCTCAACACATGACACAATAATCAACGGGGTTGTGCAGATAATCAACTCTGCACACCGTTGATTATTCGCGTTGGTTATTTTGGGGACATAACCAATCGTTCTTCTTCATGGTCTCTGTGCATCACACATATGGGCTCTGCGCCTGCGTGGAGCCTGTCTCGGAAACTTCTATAGCTAAGGCAAAAGTTTTTGGCGGGAACCCCTCCCCCACTGTCTACTGACTCCGTGTTCCCGCCTTTCTCCTCAGTTCTTTTTCGACCGCCTTGCTGAAAGGATGTCTTGTTGGGAACTTCTGTCTTTCTCCTGAGGAGAAAGCTTTAGAGTGCTAAGGTTTTTAGTTATTTTACTTTGTTTTTAGTTCAATTTTAGTTTTTATTTATTTATTTATTACATTAGTATACCGCCCCATAGCCAAAGCTCTCTGGGCGGTTTACATACGATTAAAACAATTAAAAACATACAACGTACACACGTACATTTAAAACAATATAATTTGTTGTTATTATGTTCTTAGATATTTTATTCTCCAGCGATCTTGGATCACGTTGAGGGGGATCGCACAGCCATTAAGGCCCCTTTTCAAAATATGTTAAGTGTGTCAGCAAGCTTCCCCAGCAGACAGACTTTTCTCTGTTTAATTCGTTTTGGGAGAGGCTCAGGTCATCGAAACCTGTTGCTACTGTATTATTATTATTATTATTATTATTATTATTATTATTATTTATTACATTTATACACCACCCCATAGCCGAAGCTCTCTGGGTGGTTTACAAAATTTAGAACCATAAACATAAGACAGCTGACATTTAAAACATTTTAAACTGTTAAGCCTGGCTACAAAGTCAGTTAAAACCTCAACTTAAGCTGTTGAAATGCCTGGGAGAAAAGTTTTGACCTGGCGCTGAAAAGATAACCGTGTTGGCGCCAGGTCTGTGGATAAAAGCTCTAGAAGCCATGGTTTCTTCCAGACAATTGTTACACTTATGGCACAGGCTCCTCGATCTACTGGAGACATGGCTGCTTCATGCCTCATCCGATCTTCCAACATTTGGACGCTCCCTAGCTGTATCTACAGCAAGAGGGATATCTAAGAAGGCTGGAGCCTTCTGGGGCTGATCGCATGGAGCGGTTCTATGGAGGAGAGCCCCTCTGCGTCCTCGGACCCTGACTCTGACCAAGGGTCATTCTGATCTTCCAACATCTGGACGCTCCCCAGGCTGTATCTACAGTAAGAGGGATATCTAAGAAGGCACGAGCCTTCTGGGGCTGATCACATGGAGCGATTCTACGGAGGAGAGCCCCTCTGCGTCCTCGGACCCTGACTCTGACCATGAGTCATTCCGATCGTCCAATGTTTGGACGCTCCCTAGCTGTCTCTACAGTGAAAGGGATATCTAAGAAGGCCAGGTTATATAGGACTTCTGGGGACTGATCACTTGGAGTGATTCTATGGATGAGAGCTCCTCAGTCGACATCACAGGGTGAGACTCAACTGCCTCCTTCGGTACCGAGCTCCATGGTTCCGAGCGCCATGGTGCCGAGCTCCTTGGTACCGAGCGCCATGGTACCGAGCTCCTTGAGATTCAACTGCCTCTTTTGGTACCAATCTCTTGGTACCAAGAAGAGAGGTCTAACATGCAGCTTGAAGTAGACATCTCCCCACCAAGTTAATTAGCACAGCCATTACAGGCTAGCTGCTAATTACAGGGCTGCTCCCTAGAGCTGCTACAATTGGAGTGCTATGATTTCAACAGAGAGAGTTTTTATGCCTGTGATGTCTAGGGGCATCATTCTCGGGTCCCTGTTTTTTTTTAAAAAACAAAAAAAACAAAAAAGAAGAAGGACAGAACTTCAACTGGGTTGCCTCCCCCGAGAATGCCATACCAGTACAGAGATTGGCATCAATTATGAGAGGGACACCTCTTGCAATGGACCCGTAACTCCCGTACCAGGCATCGATATCAACCCCTATATTGGTACATATGCCTTTCTTGATACTGAGAAGCTCCATCGGTATCACGATTGCCACTGGAGGAAGTTTTCTCACAACTCCCTCTAGCTCTACCGAGATCACTGTCATTGTGACCTGTCCACAGGGCTCAACCATTGCCTCATGATACCATCGTGAATGCGTCAGTACGTCCACCTAGCTCTTTTCCTTTCCAGCCCCACTCTGTGGGGTGTCAAAAAGTTCAGCTTGGAGAAGATGGGTTTAATCTTAGACCTAAACCTGATTCCCCTCAATCCTTAGAGAGCTCTCAGTCAGACTCAGCATTACTCTCTTCTGCATCGCCTGTGGATGGGGTAGCTGTACAGAGTGGAGCCTCCTTTGGAAGACCTATATCACTCTCTGATTTAATATTGGGTCCACTCCTCTACAGATCTCTTCAACCTGTTCTGGATTTGAGACGGCTCCATACGTACATCAGAATCACAAATTTCTGATGACACATAAAGCTCTGCCCCAGAATATTTACAAAATGTATGGCACTGGTCCTTCCGTTCATTTGCCTTCAAGGGGTAGAAATCTACCCATATTTAGACAACTGGCTTCTGGTGCATCCTAGAAGGAAATGCTATCGAAGGCAAGGTGACTACTCAATTTATTGAGCTCTTTGGGCCTCGTAGTGAACACAGAATCCAGACTCACCCTGGATCTAACAACCCTACATCGGTGTACTTGCACAGACTATTTGCTACGGGGCATGCGCTTTCCCACTTCCTCCCCCATCTCAAGTCCTCATACAAACACTTTTCTGTTCAACTGGGAATGTCTTTGCAGCCCTCATTTTTCCTCTCATTCCATGAGTACTGTGGTATGATAATATTAATATTGTGTAGTCCACACAGTCTCCATCATATTCACCCCTTGGTGGCCGAGACAGGTGTGGCTCACTCTACTTCTGAAGATATCAGCCAATGGTGACCAATCGGGTTACCATCAGCTCTGCTGTAGCTCCGACGATAAAAAAGTCGTGGTAAGTACCCGACTTTTTAAAACCGGAGTTTCAGGGATTTGCTCCTGGATGGCTTCGGGATGCCAGCTGCATCATATAGATGACCTGCTGCCACTCCGGATGCACCCCGGCCTGGGGCAAAACTCTCGTCAAGATGTACCCAGACTGTAATTCCTAAATGGGCAATCTTTTGTCTTACAACGCTTGAGTGGGTAGAAGAAAATGAATCTGGGGAAGCCTGACCCTGACACAACAGGAGAGTGGCTTTTGTCTTGCAAGGAGATCTGTTGGGCAGCTGATGAGGAAGCAGGATGTGCTTGGATGTAATTTAGACTGCCTCTAAACACATAAGAATAGAGACAACTGGAGACTGACTGAGGAATCTGTCAGTCAGGCTGTGAGCTTACTGATGTTACTTGGTTGGGCATTGCCCCCTTTAGGAAATCCCGGTGGGGGCATTGCCCCCCTCCTCCCGTAGTTTACACCCCTGCATATGCTTAGACCCATGGTATGGGGTATCCCAATACCGTAACTATTTTCGACGTGAGGTCGATTCCATTTTTTCATCCAGCCTGTAGCCTGGCAACGAAGAAGTCATATACTGCACAATGGGATTATTTTCTAAATACATGGATCTTTAGGGCCTCAAGCCCCATTTAGCCTCCTTAACGATGTCCTTACACTTACCCCTATACAATATAGGGCTAAAATAGTTGTCGATATGCGGGTATTTGGCTGCTTTACCTTTTTTGCACCTACCCCGCTGTTAGGGGGTTCCTCTGGGCATTATGAATCTGGCTTCTCTAATTAGGAGTTTCATTCTGGCATGGAGTTTCTCTGTCATGCCACAATCTCTGACATTGAAACCAGTTAAACCAATTGCACCTTCACATATCACATTAATTTTCTTAGAAAGTTGTTTTCTGATGGCTATATCAACACTACACAGATCGAGTGAATTATCTGCCTCAGTATTGATGCACCCTACCTGGGCTTCCACACAGGGCTAGAACTGACAGATTTTATAAGACGCAAGAGTCGCAATGACTCGCAGAGTGGATTGTACATGCTATTAAACTGCCCTACGAGTTGAAGGGCTTGCAACTCATTGGTCCAGTAACAGCTAAGTCGATGCGCAGTGCATCGAAGTCCATATCTTTAGCAGGGGATTGTCGATCCTGGACTTATGTATGGCAGCTATTTGGTATAAATCCTTTAATTTCATTACATGCTACCACTTGATTGTACCAGGACAAACTGCAATTTGGGGCAAGCAATTTCTTTGTCTTGTGAGGGAACATTGATCTACACCTACCCTCCACCAGGAATTTAGCTTGTTAATCGCCCATATGTGTGATGCACAGAGACCATGAAGAAGAAATGCAGGTTGCTTACCTGTAACCGTAGTTCTTTGAGTGGTCATCTGTGCATTCACACAACCCACCCACCGTCCTCGCTTTGGTGTCGATGTAAATGTGCTGTCGATACCGAGCGGTTTCTCTCCTAGTTATGGGGCCAGCAAGTCGGTCTCTTGGAACTGAGGAGAAAGGCGGGAACACGGAGTCAGTAGACAGTGGGGGAGGGGTTCCCGCCAAAACCGTTTGCCTTAGCTATAGAAGTTTCCGAGACAGGCTCCACGCAGGCGCAGAGCCCATATGTGTGAATGCACAAATGACCACTCGAAGAACTACGGTTACAGGTAAGCAACCTGCATTGGTGTGGAAAAGGCTTGACAGACGACACAATAGTTAACAGTAGACTATTTGAGCAACAGGGGACTATTTAATCAATGATAATATGCCTGATGGGTTATGTAGTGGGGCAATTCCAAATGATATTTGGCTGAGTTCTGGGGAGACCACTGAAGCTATAAAATGCATATTCCCAGCTTCTGTGCCAACTGCAGGGAACATGTATACACAAAAAATAAAATAATGGTATATAAATATATTTTTCCTGAAAGTTCTGAACCATTGGACACTTATATTGCCAATCTTTTTATACACCAATATTTTGCTGGCTATTAAGTTAAATGTTTGTATTGTGGACTTAGTGTTAATTACTCTGCATAGAAATGCCTGATAATGATATATAACACATGGATTATTATTTTATCTGTTGTATCTGTATTGTATTGCTTTATCTGATGAGAGTGAAACCAGAATAGTAGTAAATCTTCATTTCGTTGATATAACTTTGTTAACGATAAAAGCTTTAATTAATTATTCATGAACACTTTATTTACTCATGATGCATTATTTAAAAGTAGCTACACTTAGACAGAAAACTCCCCTTTAGTTTATCCTGTTGTATGTTGCTTTTCTACTGGTGGTTGGCCTGTGGTTACAGAAGCCACTGGAGAGAGGGTCATCAGAGGAACTGCTCTTTTACCAAGATAACCCCTTCTGTTTAAATTAGATACATTAAGCTTCACTTTACAAGAGTAAACGTATTTGTAGGCTAAGGTTTTAATGACATGGATTGGGTTTGCCTTACAGCTATAAAATAGAGAACAAAACATGTGCATTACATTATCTCAGTTTGGTCAGTATAGCCCAACAGACTGCTTTTCTTGCCTTTGGTTGTTTACATTGTTACTGAAACACTTCTGTGAGTTACACTAATATTTTATAGCTTGCATTTGGTAAATGTTTTGCATGTTCAGTGTGGGAAGATGCTATTTTTAGCTGTTTTGGTACAGTTAGTCATAGCTGAAACCCGGCATATGGTGTGGTGCCTTTGCTGATGGAATTGTTCAGTAGTGGAAATCTTAATGTACCTTTCGCACTATTCAACAAATATGAGTACGTTAGCAGGGATATTTGCTGTTCTCCTTTTTTAGAAATATACTTCTCAGTTCTAAAAATCAGTGTTGGTGAGAATGAAATTCTCAGCATCACTGGTCTGAATATATACGTAAGTATTATTTTTTTTAAGTGAAAGACAGAAATTTGAAAGATCTGTAGTATTTGACAGAGAACTGTTTACTGCTGATATGCATAAGACTGCAATATTCAAATCCAGAGTGGATTGGGTAAATAGATGGTTAGCACATGTTTGTCTTCCATTGATTGATTGTTTTGTTACTCTTAACTCAATAGCATTTGCTATTTAGAATGCTTTAACTGTACTATGACTACATTGTATTTAAAGATTTTTCAATATGTCACTTTGTTTTTAAATGAACCTCACAAATGTTAGAATAGTCCTGTCTCTGGGATTCTGAATACAGTTTTAAGAAAGATACAAATTTCTGTTTACATAATGATTATTAGCTATAACTATTATCATTATAATTAAATGTAATTATTTCTGTGTTAACATAAGTTAGTTAATATAATCATTTAATTTGATGGTAATGAAATATGCAGTTGAAAATGCAAAATATAAGATAAGAATACAAATCTATAAAAATGTAATAGCAGCCTAAAATCCTATTGCAGTGCTAAATGTGAGTAATAAAATAACTCCTGGCAGCAAAAGGTTATGGGGAAGGCACATGAGCTTCTCTGGAATGCGTATTCCAAAGTCACTGTGCTACCACTGAAGAGGCCCTCCCGCTCGTTGCCATCTACCTCACTCCATTTAGTGGAGGAGGACCTCTAAGAGAGATCCCATTAAGGGCTTTGAGGTGGGCTAGAATAGGACTGGGAGCCAGTTTAACAGATCAAGCACCGAGGTTATAAGTTGATAACGCCTGCTTCCAGTTAACAGTCTTACAACTGTTTTCTGAACTATGAAGTTTCTGGACTGGTTTCAAAGGTAGTCCACATACAATGCATTGCAGAAATTCAAACAGGAAGTTAGATAGCTGAAGCCGGCTATCTCTGTACAGGTAGAGGCTGGGTTTTCATGATTGCAGGGCTAAAAGAAGCCATCACAGCTTTTCCCTCTGCTTGTGCTGTGCATGTGCCCACTGTTTACATCATTACCTGTGCTGCAGCATGGGTTGGCATGTTGACTGAACCCGGTGTGCAGGGAGGGGATGACTTCGTATCCACCCTGCAACCCGCACTACACATTGTGGTTGTAGGGTGTGTATGAGGGCACCCCCACCGTGTGCTGAGTTTGGATGACACACCAGCCTGTGCTGCAGTGTGGGTAATTATGCAAACAACAGATATGTACAACATGTACTGAAGCTCAAAAATGTGATCCATGGTGGGTTAGTGTATCGTGTGGCAGAAAACTTCCCTCCCCATGATGGGTAGAGTATCCACGCCCGCTGCCCACCCGCTGCAAAATGGTAACAGGCTTCTATGGTAGTTCTCATGTTGTCTGGCAAGAATACTGTTGGTTTTGGGCCTCATATTGGATGAAAAAAGAAACAATAGCAGTGACCATATAGAGTCACTTCTGACGACTCTGTCATTGCCACGGACTTTCTCCAGGATTGGCAGTCATTTTTTTCATTTTTATCAATGGAGCGGTTGCCTATTCAGCGCACAGAGGATTGTGGAATGCGTGGTTAAACTGTGTGGAGGTAAGTGATCTAACTGTGGAGGGATGGGTAGGTAGTGGAATCAAGGGGTGTGGCATGGTTACATGATTGTCTGGTGGGTCCAATTGTCATGGTTCCGCTGCCCCTCCCTCTGTGTAGTTCCCTTACCCACCCTCCCTCTTGCGCATCTGAACAGGCTTTGAGGCTGTTCACATAGCACACTAACCCACACTCAGTAGTTGAATGTGACTTGTTTTGAACCGTGTTTGTTGAACTG
This sequence comes from Anniella stebbinsi, assembly GCA_029215795.1. Lineage (NCBI taxonomy): Eukaryota > Metazoa > Chordata > Lepidosauria > Squamata > Anniellidae > Anniella > Anniella stebbinsi. Next base: position 178,154,229 of record JARDYH010000001.1, read on the forward strand.
TCTGAATGCAGCCAGGGTAGCTTGTTAACCATGCAATGTGGTTTATTATCTCGAACAAGCCAGCTTGAGAAACCATGATTTGTTGTTGGGTTGTTCAGGGTGGTTAACAAGCCACACTGCATGATTAACAAGCCACCTGGACAACATGATAACCTACCCTGCAGAAAATGTGCTGCTTTATTTATTTATTTATATCCCACCTTTTTCCTTTAAAGAACCCAATGTGGCATACATAATCCTCCTCTCCATTTTATCCTGACAACAACGCTGTGAGGTAGGTTAGGTTGAGAGTCTGTGACTGGTCAAACTCACCCAGTGAGCTTCCATGGCCGAGTGAGGACTAGAACCCAGATCTCCTGACTCCCAGTCCAGCACTCTTACCAATACACCATGCTAACCCACGGTTCAAAAGACTTGACCACTGAGTGTGGGTTGTTTATTGGTTAGCATGTTGTATGAATAGGCTCTGTGCTACTAGGCCATTTGTACTTCAAAGGACAAAGACAGGTTCAACAGCACTTCCAAACTGCAAACCTGATTCCTCAGGAGGGAGTGCAACCCCATCCAGAATTGAAGAAACACCACTAGTCTGGTTTAGACATCACGTTCTTCTTTAATATTACTAAATTGCCGCCTGAAGCAGGGACTCACCATGTCACCTCCTCTTGCCCCACCTCTTCCCCAATCTGGGGGCAAAGTAGCTTTACTTTTTGTGGCGTGGACACGCTTGCCTGCCTCACCAGTGTGCTTCCGGTAAGCTGTTTCCACCTTCAGGAGCTGCACAGTACCTGCGTGATTGGCAAAGTATTGCGAGAGAGCCCGGAACTTCCAGGTCTTCTTGCAATTGCCCAACCTCACGCAGCCACTGCGTGGCTCCTGAAGGTGGAAAGACTTTACAGGCAGTGCGCCAGGAAGAGTAAGCCAGCTGGCAGGCAGCCAGCCAGCCAGGGCCAGCTGGGTTGGGAGTCGTGTGGGCAAGCAAGTGGCTGCTTCTTCATCCTGCCGACTGCCTGCATGGCTGGCTATGCAGGCAGCCAGCAGATCCAAGAAGCGGCGATTCTTTGGAGGGGGAGAGCGCCAGTGTTCCCACACTCCACTGCCTGCTGCACCCACTTCCTACTGCTTCATGGTAGGGCCACTGGTGAACCCATCACTAGTGCAACAGGAAGCTAGCAGTTTTTGAAGCAACTCTAAATAAGCCGGGAGATCCATCGGCCCACGCATTCCAGAAACGAGTGTTTTAGCTCATTTCTGGGGTTTCTTTATAAAGCACAGTTTTCCATTTCACAGGTGCAACGGAATGAGCAGAGGCACAGTGACAGTATTGGATACTGGCCTTAATTACAACATTTATTAATTAAAACTAATTTATTTTCTAACCTTGTTTTAAGAAAGCATTTAACTGTAGATCTTTTTGTTTCAAGAGTAACAGTAACGTAACCCTAGGCAGATATAGTTTGGAAAAATGAAAAATTAGATTTTTCTGTCTTAAGGGTCTGTTGATTCTTGACTATTCTTTTAGCTCCATAAAGGTGTTTGTAATGTAACAGCTATGCCAGGATTCTGTAAAGCACCTTACTGCTCTCCCTAGCCAAATACCCCTGGGGGTCACTAGATAAGCCAAACTGAAAGGTTGTCTGTCTCCAGCTTTACCACGGCATCTAAATCTATTGTAAAATATTTCAACAACTCACTACTGCCAACTACCCTATTTGGGTAGAGAAAGCCTGAAAAGGGCTAGGATTATTAGCAAAACTGAGACAGTCGAATGCTGTGCTCATTTTGTGCAGTTATATTAGTCAGGGTTGTATTTGACATAATTTGGTTCTGTACAGAATTCAGCATCTTCTAGCAAACTCCTAGTCTTTCAGGTTGCATACATGCATGAAAATGTATGGGGGATACCTGGTAAAATCTCAGAAGTGAATGAAAGGAGTTAGTTATTACAATTATTTATTTGATGCTGTGTGTGTTTGTGTGTGCGTGAGTGCGCGCGCGCGCACACACACACACACACACACAGCCCTGGATTGATTGTGGTTTGCATTCCTTTTTCGGAGGCAGAACTAAACTGCGGCTTCCCAATTCAGATGTAATGGCGAACTTTTATTTGCCACAAAAGAGGAAGCATGGGAAGCAATGAGCGATTGAGGGAAGGGTATGGAGGGTGATGTGCACAAGTGTGAGGCTCATTTGATGAAATGCAAAACCTTGATTTTGCATTATGTTTGAGCCAACCCTTTGTCCTCAGTGATATTTGTTCGCTTTGTAGGGGGGATGCTTTCTCTTAGCCATGTCACAGTTTTTACATGAAGGAAAATCATGAGCTTAAAATAATTCCCTCAGTTAAATGTGCATTGAAGTGAGAATATTGAACATTTTGTCATAGCCTATTCAAAGGAAGGATCATGTACATTTATATCAAGCAGTGCATTGACATTTTCTTGGCTATGTGTCTCTGGTAACTAGTAACACGTACAGTTCATGTTGACTGCTTGGAAGAATATGAATTGAAATCTTTGTACTGGAAGAAAAGGTTTTTAACGTTCATAAGGTACATTGGATTGTTTTTAGCTTGAATTTTTGCCAGAATCATGATTTAGAAGTATCCATTTTTTTCCAAATGAAAGAAAAGTTGATGCTGGTGGTGGTTATGATGGATATCCCCATTTATGGAGAGAACAGAAATAGCAATAAATCATAGGGATAAACCTGGCTGACAGTTTTTATAAGTGCAGAAGCATGGAATGCAATCCCCCCGTTGCATTGTATTTGTTTATTTCATTTGTATTCCACCCATCCTGAAAAGAGACCAAGGTGGAATACATAGTCTCCAATCCTTTTATCCTCACAACCCTGTGAGGTAGGTTAGGCTAAGAGGCAGCAACTGGTATGATAATAATGCTGTTTAAATAGCCACTTATCCTGAGGTAAAACAGAAGTGAAACAAGAGCCCTAATTACCCAGGGGTTCTCTTTAATATCAGATTGATGTGTTAATTTCTAAAGCGGTAGGGGCAACCAAGTGATTGGTTTTTAAAGGATGGATATCTCAGGATAACAGATTTTACTCACAAATGTAAGTGGTACTAGACAGCTCAGGTATCAGTTGAGTAAATAGCTGCAGATCTATTTTAGAGACTCTTTGTATTTATCTTTTTAAGGAGCGGAACGTGAGTGAGCATAAAACATCCCTATTTGTTAGTTGTAAAGCCAAACATCTTTTGCTTCAAGCAGGACTGCTTACAGGGCGTCTTCATAACTATGGTTTAATAAGCACTACATCAACTACTGTGAACGAGGGCCCATTTTGTCAATAACTCCCCCTCCCCCATTCTGTATATTTCTCTTATACTTGACATGAGATTTACATAGTTATATACAGTTTCATGCATGCAAATTTAGTTGGAGTATAAAATAAAATGTGCAGATGTATTTCAGAAGGAACTTGGGCTATACAAAATCAGAAAGAAGGAACGTATAAAATGTGCCTACTGGTACAATTATTCATGCCCAATGGCAGGGGCAGAGGTGGTGTGTGGAGGATAGACCTTGACTAGACGACTACACCCAATTTCCACCCCTTTTCTATATGCATGTTTTCAGTAGGTAATAACTCTGGAACTGTGTACTCCTAATGTAATTCTTCATAGCTTCAACCATTTTTACCATTGTTACATCAGTGAGTGAGTCTCCATTTTTAATTGCATGGAGATACATCTATATCTGGTACATTTTGGCTATTCTCTTAAGACAAATATTTTTGAGAGTAAAAAAAGACATTGTTTGTAGTTGACATTATAACTAGGATTATTGTTTTATAAACTATTCATTGGACTACTTCTTGAGTGATGTCATAATTCTCACCTTTTAATTTGAAGGTTAGTCATTCACAGTATTCCTTTCAGGGTCTGTTGTGGTGTATATAATAATACTTCTGGTATGTATTTTCCAGGAGAATTTGAATCTGATTTTTTTCCTATGCCTACAGTATTCTCAAAATGTTTCCTGTAGAAAAAAGTCATTTAACTGGGATATTTGATTGTGGCTAGGGGTGGGGGAATCACACTTAAGCCTTGTTCAGATGGCACAGTCTTAGTCTGATAAACCATCGTTTATCAGCCTGAGAATGGGTTGTGTGCCTGGAATTTCCCCTCTCTACTCACCAAATCCTGCTTTTTTAAACTATGGTTTTCTGTGATGTCTGATCTGAGAAAGTACAATTTAGCAGCTCCCAATAATCCAGGTTATCATAAAAGGATTTTATTTATTATTGCATTCCAACTTTCCTACAAGGAGCTCAAGGTGGCATACATGACCACCCTCCCCTTTTTATCCTTACAATAGGTTAGGTTGAGAGAAAGTTATTGGCCCATGTTAATTGGGAATTTACACCTGGGTCTCCGCAGTAGTCTAAAACTCTTAATCATTATACTTCAGATCAGGTCCTTTAGGAGAACTGGGCTGATATAGCCTAAAGCTTCAATTACTGGAGAAAGCACTGCCTTGGTTATAGAAATGGTTGTGATCTATATCAGTGTAAAGCCCAGCTCACATTGAGATTTCCATGAAACTGGACCGGGAGGAGATGTCATTAAAAAGAATAAATATTTAGTTAGGATATGTGGGCTAGTACTTACCAATAAAAACACACACACATACACACGAGTACTGTATTCCACATGTGTTAACGGTTTGCTTCTTTTGTTAATGAGAACTTCCCCATACAGTAACATGGAAATCTCTGCTCGTGTGTGTGTATAGCTCATGTATAGCTTGCACAGTCTATCTATCTAGATACAGTAGTTAAAAGAATGTCTGTTGCTTTACTTAGAACTCAGAATTAGCTGCTTGAGTAGGATTTGTTATCTACTTAAAAGAGGGAGAATTAACTATGATTTATGGCCAGACTCTGCATTATCAGACTATAGAATCAAATTAATGGATAATTAAATCCAAATATCTTATTAAATGAACTCCCCCACCCGCTTTTGTTTGTTCTGTGTACTGTAGTACCAAATTAGATAATACTTTGTTCTTATTTAATTCATAGCATGTGCCGTTTAACCTGTTTTGCATCTGTTCAATGAAAACACCAAAGATAATGAACTTCAAAGTGTTCAATATCAGTTTTGACAGGGTAGAGTGGTGGCAATGTGCTGATCTTAGCCAGAGACGGGAAGTGTATTCTGTGCAATTGTTCGTGAACTTGAAAACACAATTTTTATATATTTTTTTCTTGTTTCTGAATGTTGCTTTGAAATGTGCAGCTGTCTGTGTTTGTGTAACTTTTCAACATAGTAATTAGCTAAATCTCTTACAATGCCCAGGGAAGACATAATGCTTAACCATGGTTTGTTGTTTTAGTCCTGATTAAAATCGTAAATGTACAATGAAACCACACCTGCAAGACCTAGTTCTCACCTTGTGAGCTCAGAGAACTAAGAGAGGTGGGGAGAAACCTGCCTTACTTTATGGTTTGCTCAGTGCACATGTAGTACTTAACCACAGTTAGCACAATTGAAACCATGGTCTCATATATTGGTTTGTGGCCAGTTCTTGGTATTGAGATATAATGGAATATAGGAAGCTGCCTTATACCGAGCCAAACTATTGGTCCATCTAATCCAGTATTGTTGAGACTGTCTTGCAGCGGCTCTACAGGCTTTCAGGCAGATGTTTTTTCCAGCCCTAACTGGAGATGTTGGGGTAATGCTTAGCTCTACCTAAGAAAAACAAACATTGGTTCACTTTAGGTTTGTTTATGTAGAAGAAGTGACATCACAGATCTGTATGCACAATCAGTCTGACGAATTAACGCATATGGTTATGCCTCAAAGCAAGAAAATGGAACAATTGCTGTTTTCAGATAGCCAAGCATTTTGTGAAAATAAAATGTGTACTCTTAAAGCATGTTTCTCTATCATCAGCTTTATAGAACCAAAATAAAAAGGTGCCCCTTTTATTTCTTTGGTATCTGCTCTTGTTGTCCGACATAGACTTGGGTTCGCACATCATGATATGCCATGGTGGTCTATAAACTACACATAGTAGCTTATAAACCACCATGGCTTATTGAGCCATCTGGGTGCTTTTACCCAACCAGGGTGGTTTATCAAGCCAAAATAACCCACCCTGATAAGCCACAGGCTAAATTCTGACGACACAATAAGCAACAGGGGGGAACAATCGTCAGTTGTATTGACTATGTCGGTGTCGGTGTTGTCTGAATGCTGCCATAGTCAACTCAGCGCTGATCCTAATCCACACCACGATTGATTATTTATTACCATGTTGTGTAGGGAGTACCCCCTAGATGAACAACTGTAACGTTGATTATTACCCCACCATTGACTATCGTGTCGTCCGAATTCAGCCATAGTCTGCAGTGAGATTTTTTGAAACCATAGTGGCTTTTCATGTCATCTGGTGTTCCATAGCGGCTTAAAGAGTAGTTTTGAGAATGCCTACAGAGTCAAGAGCAGTCAAAACCACTGCTGCGTCTCTGCTGCAGCTGCCAGTTACAATTACCCAACGAAGAAAGCTCTCAAGTGTCCCTGAAAAATCAAAGTAGTGCAAAGCAAAAATAAAAAGAGCAGCATCATATAGTACCAATTTCCTGATATCTAATGTGCGGCCAGTGAATCAGTGAAACAATGCTATAAGTCAATGTAGCACTACAGCAAAATAGTGCTCCTGCGCAATGGTGGAAAGTAAAAATAAAGAACAGTAGAAAATGCCAGTTTTCTGAAGCCCGAAATGTACAATTGCGATTTAACGCTACTGCACTACTTTGAAATAGTAGGGTTTTGATAGTTCATCGCGTGCCTCCCTACTAGGGGAAGTTGTGTATCAAGTTTTGTCCTGATCCTGTAAACTTCCAAGGGTTTATTTACGCCACCCTCTTTTTGGTGTACTGGGGTTTCTGCTCCTTTGAGTGTAATCCTGCAGCATTTTGATGAAACATTGGGTGCCTCCCCACTAGGGGAAACTGTGTATCTGGTTTTGTCCCCAATCCTGCAAACATCCAAGGCTTTACTTCTGCCACTTGCTGAGTGAAAGGACTGTAGAGGGAGGAGGGGCAAGGGCGAGGAAAATAAGTTACTTACTATAGGTTACTTACCCAGTTGTGGGGGGAGGGATACAGTAGTTTATAAGCTACTCACAGTTTATAAACCACCATGGGATAAAGTGACATGCAAACCTACCCACAGTCATTTTTGGGTTTTATGTAAGTGATTGTAGATGCTTCCAGCGTAACCTAGCACAAGCTAAATTCCTTAAACAAACATGAGCTATCCAATTTCATTAATCACTCTCTGGTACCCATTAATCCTCGTTACAACTGCTGTATTTCATCAAATCTAAGATGCCATCGAATGTAAGACGCACCTTAATTTCAGGGCCACCAACATGGAAAAAGCTTTGCGTCGATTCTAAGACGCACCTTAATTTCAGCATCCCTTCCGCCCTTCTCTCCTCCCTCCTCACCTCCATCACCATTGCCCGTCCTTGCTGCCGCTGCTCCGCGCTACTGGCAACGCTTGCCTCGGCCTCCCAGTAACGATGCCTTGCCAGGCCGAGGCAAGTGTTGCCAGTGGCGTGAAGCAGCGGCAGCGGCAGTGAGGACGGGCACAGGAGGGGAGTGGGGAGGGGGAGGGTTAGGGCCCCGCAAGTCCCCCCTCCCTTTCTCAAGTCCCCCCTTCCCACTTACCTTGATTGCTGCTGCCTCGGCCTGGGAAGGCTTCAGTACTGGGAAGGAGGCCGAGATCTCCCGAGATCGTGGCCTCCCTGGTACTGAAGCCTTCCCAGGCCGAGGCAGCGGGAGAAATCAGGCGATTGCAAGACGCCATCGATTCTAAGACGCACCCTGTTTTTACAGATGTAAATATGGGAGAAAAAGTGCGTCTTAGAATCGATGAAATATGGTATTCATTTTGTACTTGTCACTTTTCAACTTGCATTTGAAGCATATAGTGATGGTGAAATTTAATGCATCTTAGTATCAGTGTCTGTAAATCAGCAGTTCTCAGCCTAATAAAATGTCGGGAGCAGCAATTTAAAACTAGTGCCGACGAACTATGGCTTGGGATTTTAAATATGACACATGATCTTATAGAAATAGACCTCTTCAGGTGTTTTTGTTGTCTCATGTGCTGGCATTAAGTGATTCAAGGAGAGGAGCTAAAATCTTTTAAATACTGACATACTGGTTGAGAATCAGTGCAGTAAATTATGAAATGAGCCTTTTTTCTACACAGAAATATTAAAAACATTAACTCTTTCAAAAAAAAAATCACTTGTTACAGCCTCTATCTTGTAACTTGCCAGGTGTGTTTGTTTTATAGTTTTATCCTACTCCTAAAGTAGTTAACAATATATCTGGATTTTCAGTTCCATAGTCTTTGAATGCTGATACCTTCTTGCAGCACTGTAAAACCTACAAAAAAAAAAAAAGCTGATTAAATAAAAGTATATGTTATATTTCCATTTTCTAGAGCTAGTCATGTAGTCTTATGGTAATTTTATATGGCTTCTGGGTTTTGCTTAGAATTAAAAAAATGCAGCTGTCCCCTTCAACTTTTAACTAATTTGATTTTTAACAATTAATTGTGAATACTGATTATAATTTCGTAGATATGAGCATAAAGTTATAATTAAAAAGTATAAAATTGTTCATTCTCTAATGTCATGGGCTGTAAATGGAATGAAAAGCAGCAAACATATTTTCATATTTGTGGCTAACAGTTGGCAAAATGCGTTTAACAAGATCCCATATTTGGAGTTGACACATATTTTTTTCCAGATCAGGTTGTCAGTGAACCTATGTCGCTTCTTCTGCTATGTGTTGCTTGGCTTATTTGTTTGAATCATCTAAAACAATTTGTTCTGTAAGCCCCTTCACAAACTACACCTGTGTCATGAAGAATTAGGAATATAATGTGTTAAATTATATAAATTACATATAATCCTCTGTAAATATGTATCCTTATGAGCTGGCCTGCAAAGGTGCATGTAGCTACTACCATTTGCTTATCTTTTTTCTCAAGACATTTGTGTTCCTGATGTGTTTTGAGAGACTTCTCTTCATTAAGGGCAATTAAATTATTTGGAGCTTCTAATGATACTCTGAACTGTCTGCTTCTAAAGCCCTATCCAGTCATTCAGAAAGGGGTTAAATTAACACTCAAGGAGAGGGAGCACTCCAGCTGTCCCCTCTCCCTCATTGCATTCCTCTTCATCTACTTGTGGAGGGCCTCCACAAGTAGATGAAGAGAGAACCTCTTCTATCTGTAGGGGCTCTTCATGCAATTAAGGACGCTGGAAAATCAGGGCAGTCTCCAAATGACACCAGGGACATCTATCACCTGCTTTCTGTTTGAGTCTAACATCAAAATGTAAAGGGAATTTGGATGGGAGGGGGAAGGAGCATATGAACCAATGGGGGCGCTCCAGATCCTGTAAACATGACTAAGAGATTGGGATATGTTTCATCTGCACTGGGTAGTTGAGATAGAATAGCAACCAGAATATAGTTCCAGTTTGCATTTTTAGATAGAAGTATGGCATGTATTTGTTTTGTTTTTACTGGAAATGTGCATAGCAGCCCTTAGAGTGACCTCGTATAAAATCTACTCTTTGAGGATGCAGAAAGAAATGTTTTGAATTAAGAGGTCCGAGGGTCTTGTAACCCAGAAAGTTGTCCTAATATTAGGCTGTCAGATATAGCTGACAGTTTTAGCATAATACTTTGTAAGCAAACATGGTTTTAATTAGTTCATTGCTGAGTACCATAGACTACGTGCATGTTGTGTGGTATGTTTAAAAGTGGTAGATGAGGCAGAGAACTAATTTAATTAATTATAAGAAAATCAAATTTAAGCAAATTTCAGAGCAGAGTTAATTTTCTTCATATTAGGTTATGACTTTTATGTGTTAGTTTAAGAGGAAGTTTGGCTTGATGTTCAAAAATTAAAATAAGGTAAGCTTTCTCAAGTTATTTATATCCAACGTGTTAGTAAATCCCATGCATTTAGTTTAGAGAATGCTTCTTGAATGAAATGCTGAGGAGAGTTAAAAGCTAGTCGTCTCTGCTTTAAAAATGGTTAAATGCACTGACTCAAGTATGTTGCACAATTTTAGGTAGGGTGGCAGAGGTAGCTTTTAAAATAGAAGTGGCTCTCTTTTAAAGTGTTTCCGCTTGTCAATGAAAGTTGATTTACACATTACGCTCTCCACAGGAATCAGGATCTTTATGGAGAGTTTCCCCACGCCAAATGCCACATGAGTTGGGGGCCATCAGATAGTGAGTTTACTTGCCCACAGCCCATGTCAATGGTGTTCTTTTTGACAAAGATGGGGAACTGATAACATGATTCTAGCAATGAGTTGCACTAATAACTCACAGGAGGTCTATGGATATATGCTCTGTCCTAATGCTGAATAGTTAGCAGCCACGTCCCGTATTGGGAGCTATCAGCTATCAGGGAGCCTGTTATTCCTGTGCATACCTTCCCTCTATTTCTTCTCTGCCTATTACTCATTTTTTAAATCTGTAAGTTAGTTACTCTCCTACTCAGGTTACTCAGCCCTTGATTTAATATTTTCATTGATAATTTGTCTTTGTAACTATTGTTGGGTATAAGACAGAAAGGTATGGATCCATGCTGTGGCAGCTTAACATTAATTAGCCTGAATTTCTGTATACAGTGTGGGGGAATGGAGAGCATTTTAACCCAGAGAACTATTGTCTAGAGCAGGGGCAAGGAACATGTTGCCCTCCAGATTTTGTGGGACTGCAACTCCCATCAGCCCTAACCAGCATTAGGAATGTATGGATTGTGTAAAGTCCATTCTGTCTTTGTTTCAGTTTGTCGGGAACATTTTGTTCTGTCGTCTGCTCATTGACAGAATCAGATTTTTTTAGTATCTAAATCTGCAGGATTTGCATTTCTGCAAATTCGCTCATGCAGAAATGTGCAAATTTCCCCAAAATGCACATTTTCGCACTTTAGCTTATGGGAGAAATACACATTTTTGGTAAGTCATTTAATTTTTTGTGTATTTTTCTATGAAGAAATTTGCCCAAATTCCCCAAAATTAGAAAAACAGTCTGCAAGTCAGTGGTATCCACCTGACAGGGGAAAGCCTGTCCACTGTGGAATCCACAGGTCAGATTCATAAAAATCCGTAATCACTTGTTTCTGTTGCAGATTCTTCCAGCATCCCTAGCCAACATAACTAGTGGTGAGGGATAGTGGGAATTGCAGTCCAGCAACATCTGAAGGTTTTCACATCCCACCCCAGTCTAGAGCAATGGTTTTCAAATAGTGTTTGGGAATCTCTGGGTTTGTATGGGAGATTATTCATGGTTCCTTGTTGAGAAGATTGATAATGGATAATCAACTTCCTGGAAGGCAGCTTGCCTGCCACGACCGGTCTTCCCTTGAAATGTGCAGCCACAAGAGAATGTAGAGTATGTTCTAGAGTGCACTTTTAGCTTATGAAGGATAACAGGAAGGCTTCATAGGCCTAATGAACTCACTTTGAGCCGCAGGATATTGTACAATGCACAGGGATTCCGTTGCTGACACACAAAGGTCCCATATCAGGCAAATCCATGTAGAGTAGAGGTGAGCAATATGCAGCCTACAAGCCCTTTGCAGCCCACCACCCATTGATATGCCCTCATCACCCCCATTTTTAATGTAAGATAAATCTGGCCCTTTTGGCACTCCATCTGTGGTGCAATTAGGGCTGGACCTCAAGATCAAGGTCTATAGCCCCACAGCCCAAGCATCCCGCAAATAGCTACTCAGAGAATGACAGGTGAAGGAAGCAGTGACCTAAAGGCCCAGTAATATGACCTGGAAACGTTTGGGCATACTGTATGTCCGTTCTTCCTCCTCCTTGCCAGGGAGAGGCTAGCAAGGCATGGCTACAAATGCTGATTTTATTACTTCTACTTCTGAAATATATTGCCCTTTTCTACAACAAAATGATGCTTATTTATTCCCAATCAAACATACTTAGCATCAAGGCAGCAGATTTTATTTTATTCCTATAGTTATGATATTCTACTGATTCAAATAAATTTAAAATGGAGTATTTTGTTTGCTTGCTTATTTTAAAAAAAACAGGGTTGGCAAACTTTGTTGCTCTAACGTTGGAATGTAAAAGTAGTTATATAGTATGTAATGACAGAGGGTGAGGGAGGAAAAGAGAAATGTTAATTATGTGCTTCACAACTGAAGTAATACAACATGGACTTTTAAAGCCAGTCCCCTCCCCCATAAGATCATTAAGAACAGGGTCTTAAATACTTAGTTGCACCACTATGCTTTGTAGCCACTACAAAGCACCAAAAGGGTAAAATTTAGCTTGGAAATAAGTTAACTTTAACTCTTGTATTACTCTGTAACACCACAGAGCATTTCCCCCTGTCTTTTAAAAAACATTTGGGGGGGGGGGTGCTCTGTGGACCGTGTGGACCATGGAGAGTTTACAGGGTCAAAAATGCCTCCATTGTCCCCCATTTGTCCACCCATGATGTAGAGAGTTCTCTGAAAATAGACAGTTTGAAAACTGTTGGTTTAGAGTATGATTGGGTTCACATAACATGTTACCCACCATAGGTTATCATGTTGTCTAAATGCAGCACATTTTCCACAAGGTGGGTTATCGTGTTGTCTGAATGCAGTGCATTTTCTACAGGATGGCTTGTTAACCATGCAGTGTGGTTTATTTTTCTCGAACAAGCCACCTTGAGAATCCATGGATTGTTGTTGGGTTGTTCAGGGTGGTTAATAAGCCACATTGCATAGATGATAAGCAACACTGCAGAAAAAGCACTGCATTCAGACAACACAATAACCCCGAGTTGAACAACAACCCACACTGGGTGGGTTAGCGTGTTGTGAGAACCCAGCCTATCTCACAGGAAGGTAGGACCTATTTTCTCCATCTTCTGTCCTCACTGCTGCTGCAAAGATTTAAATGTTGATCTGGCTCGTACTGTGCATTGAATCAGCTTTCTTTCTTCATTAATTAAATGTATGCCTTGCCTTTCACCTAACAGTTATGGGGTGTATACATACTTATCAATAAAACAATACAAAACAACTTCAAGCCACTTTGAAAAAAATAAATTCATACTAATTCAGTACACAGCTTCACTACAATTATCATTCTTCAATCTTTTCAGATGTGAGATACACACCTTTAAGCCCATCTTGCAACAAGGGCCTTTATATTGCTCTTTCTCTTCTCTCTAAATTTCTCTGGGCATATCTACATTACAGTCACAGAAATTTCTTCTCATAGCAAACTTGGGAAATGTATATTTGTGGGATGAGACCTTTTAACAGAGAATTCATAATACTTTTGCACCCAACTACTATTCCTAGGATTGGGTCTGGAGTTGATACCATGACACAAGAGTATAGTAGAAAAAAATCAGCTGTGAAGGCTTCTCTCCCTGCGACCCCATTCTTTTTACTTTGCTTAAAACTGCACATATAAAGTGAAGCAAATGGTGTAGTTTCACCTATGGGTCCTGACTGACATGTTGAAGACCAATGTATTTGTATTAGACAATATTTTGATTTAGTTGGATGCCTTTTCATATCACTGGGAGTTTTTATGTTGATGTCTAGGCTATGTTCATATGTGTTCTTCAAACTTATGGAACATTTTACATTGATTTACATCTTTGGTGTGTTAGCCAATCCAGATGATCCAGGCTATCTTCAATTACATTTAAGTAATTGTTCGTAACAGAGATAAATAAGGAGGCACTGCAGCTTTGCTATAAATACCACCGACTTGTGACTTGTGTTCTCAAAGCTTGTTGTTCAGGCAGTTGGGCTTTGATCTCTACCTGAAGCAGTAAGTATACTAAAATTTAGAAGATTTAGCCTCATTTCATTATATTCTTGTACTTTTTGAAATGGAAAACAGTCTTGTGTGAGCAGAACATGTAAAATTGTTACATTTTAATTTTAAGACTGTTTTAAATTGCATTATTACTCGCTTTAGCTGTCCACTCTGGTATTGATCACTTAAACTTTGCCAATATATGTTTGCATTTGGTTTACTTGTTTACTACTTGTTTCTATATTTATCTAATGGTTCTTATGTATTTTTGTTGTTTACAAATTTAATTTTGAAGTACCTTATCACAAACGAAAGAATTTCTTTTTGCTGATTGCTGATATTAAAAGCATTTACCTTATTTCTTGATTCTGTTTTCTTCAGTTGCTCGTTTATGATGCCATTATTTCTGCCTCTTTACTTCAGATCCTTTCTCTGATACTGAAGTCTGTTTTCTATATTCTAGCTGCTAAGAAAGAGACCACATGTTAAGAATTGCCATCTCTCATAAATTGGGGATGGGGGGATGAGAAGAGAACCCATCCCTCATTTGCCCATGTTAGCATATCTGTTTATATACTGCTTCCTTTAAAAAAAAATCTTATTGGCAAACTTTGAAGCAGAGCTTAAAAAGGAAACAGCTGTGTCAGTTGCTGGAGAAATGGACAGATTAATAAAGAAGACCCTGCAAGCAGATCTACTGCTTAGGTGATCTTTTACTGTTTTTATAAAAAAAAATATAATAATTCATATCACTGCATTTTGTCAATAAGTTTACAGTTATAGGGAGTTCCTTGTGTAAGATTTGCAAGAGGTGCTTGTGTTTTATAGTTTTATGCAGGAAAAATGACCACACGCAGGAAAAATGACCACATAAATACCATTTGATGCATGTGGGTTAGGAATCTTATTTATATGTACATCTGTATATATGAATTATTTATTTACTCCATGAAGTTGTGTTCTTTGATTATCCCCAGAAGGAAGACTAATTTTGCATATTGACCACTGTCGTTGCTATAGTAGCATCACTTTGAATGTATATCTCTGTGCTATCTTTATAATGGTAAAACGTGCTAACTTTAATGATTGAAAAGGGACTTGAATGCAAATAATTATTCCTTTGAGTTCCATAGGTTCTTTGAATAGACCAACATATTTTGTTTTCAACAATCCATTTTCAAAATGCTGTGTAGGGCATTAGTGGCTCCCGATCAAATTCATATTTATCTTTTCAGATTATATACGTAGTTAGAGTAATTTTCATGTAAAAGAATAAATTTTCTGCATGATACCAGTGTAACATTTTTTATATTACAAATTGATATTGATTTTCCTGTGGCTTTGCTGTGTGGGAATTTTTTCTTTATCTTCCAAATTTCTAGACTACCTTTATTGTAAAAATAAAACATAAAAGGCTCATTCGTATTATAGTAAAACATATCAGTTTGGCAGATTTTTGCCCCCTTTCCTTCTCCACCTTGTTTCATCTCTTATCCATACCATATTACAGTGTGCAGTGCTTGAGGCATGGGATCTATGAAGATAAGGCTTACTGCTAGTGTTGTAGAAGGACCAGGAGTGACGATTTCTAGGTCTACATACTCACCTTCTGATTTAGGCTGTTTCTATCCTCTTAACCATCATATCTGCTGAAGCCAAAACAAGGGAGCTCATTCCCAGAAGTGCAATCCATTACAACCTTACATTTGGGAACTAAACCCTAGGGGGGAGGTCCAGCAGAAATGTAAAGTTCTTGCCGTCCTGCTCTAAAAGCAATTCTTGAGTGGTTGCATAGTACCTTTTCTCACTCAAGTGAGAAAAGGGAAAGTAAAAGCATTGCATAACTCTATATTGACAAGGGTCACTGTGCAGGCCTAGCTAATGGAAGAAAATGCATATAAACAAAAAGTGTAGGCTAGCTTCAGTGTAGATTCAGATTTTAGGTCCCACAGGGCAACTAATAATCTAAAGTTCAGAAATAGACCCCTTCCAATTTTGAAAGTTCAGTTTTTCATTTAGTATGAAAAAATAAATTAGAGTGAAAAAATTGCACACTAAGCCACAGACTCAGCCTATTGTAGTCCCATGGGAGCTCAAATCCTTTCCTTAATTACCTGCCCGCTCCAATGACCCATTGACTAGTATCTTCTCCCCGGAATAGAAAATCTTCATTTTCTGGGGGCTCAGCTGACCTAGATTTCCATTTACTGGAAATCTAACGCAGGCCACTAGTTAATTCACACCCTCCCTTCCTTTTCAAATGAGGCCCTTTAATCTGATTGGCTGCAGAAGTAGTTGGGGAAAGCTAGCTAGGGTTAAATAAGGAGGCAGGCTTGCAAGGGAGTCCAGCTCACCGAGTGCAAGGAGCCCCAGTGACGAAGCATCAAGGTAAAATGAAGTCTTTTAGCACACATGCAAGTTAAGCACCCATGTGAGATTAACAACAGGGCAAGGTGGCCAGGATAGCTGACTCTTCTCTGCTTTTTCCTAATAAATAACTTTAAATAAATTCCCCACCTTGGCTTAGTAAATTACTTAGTTTCCCAGGTAAACAAATCCAATAATAACAACAACAACAAAGCTGTGAATATAGGAAACCAACTGATTTGGGGGGGCTGTCCAGTGTATTGCATCACATCAGTGCCATATCAGCCAACTGGCTAGAAGTCATGGACGTATGCTTGGTGTAATTAGCTCCTGTCTCTCAAGCAACATGTCCATTCCCATGATGCCAAGGTTGCTGACTTGGAGAAACTGAGAGAGGCAGAGAGATTGGTGGATGAGACTTTCAGGGATCCTTGAGTAGTGTCCCAATCCCTGGGTGATGGTTGTCTTCTGTCACAGAGGATGGGTGGATTTGAGGAAGGAGGGTGTCATTCTGAAGAAGAGGGAAATGATCCCTTAGAAGGGACTCCTCAGCAAATGAACACATATCCTCTCATGCCGACGATGTGCCTCCAGGGAGAGGAAGGCTTGTGATAGCGAGAAATTCAATCATCAGACACAGAAACAATTGGGTTTGTCATGGGCGTGTAGACTGATGTGAAGGTTGCGGATATGATGCACCATCTAGATAGCCTAGTAAATAGTGTGGGAGTGGAGTCAGTGGTTGTGGTCCATGTTGGTACCAGTGATGTGGGGAAATGTAGTTGTTGGGTATTGGAAGCAAAATTTAAGTTGCTAGATAGGAGGTTGAAATCCAGGACCACTAAGGTGGCTTTCTCTGAAATGCTACCTGTTCCAAGCCAGCTAGACAGGCGAAGCTGAGGAGTCTCAACATGTGGATGAAATGGTGATATAGGGAAGAGGGGGTTCAGATTTGTTAGGCACTGTCGAACCTGTACAAGAGGCCTGGGCTCCACTTGAACCAGAATGGAACTAGATTGCTGGCACTTAACATAAAGAAGGTGGCAGAGCAGCTTTTAGATTGAACCCTGGGGGAAAGCCAACAGGAGCTGGGAAACATCCTGTCCTGATTGAATCATCCCTAGGGGATGAAGGTGAAAATGTTTTTGATTGCACAAATGGGGACAGGGCAGGAATAGGCCATGAGCATATAGCAACATAATAGCCAGTCAAGGGCCATAGCAGAAGTTGCACATGTCAAAGATATCTGAGGAGTGACACCATGTATAGGAGTTTCCGTGCGCATGAACCAAGATGGGAGAGTTGGAGTGCCTGGTTATAAATGAGAACTTAGATATAGTAGGCATAATGGAAACCTGGTGAAAAGAGAGAACTAATGGAATGTATCTCTGGATGTAAACTCTGTAGATAGGACAGGAAAGGGTGTACTGGAAGAAGTGTTGCATCAAAGAGCGTATAGAAAACCAAGCAGGCTAGAAAACCAAGAAGAGGCAGACTCCTCCACAGAAGCACTGTGGGCGACAATACCAGGCTTCAAAGGTAATTTAGTACTAGGGGCATGCTGTTGTCCCCACAGACCAAAATGCTAAGGGTGATCTTGAGATGGAAAATGAAATCAGGGAGGTTTGCAAATGAGGAAAGCGTTGAAATAATGAGTGGCTTCAATTACCCCCCAGATTCACTGGAAAAATGCATGTTCCAGTCACAACAAAGAGGTTAAATTTCTCAATGGCCTAGACTGTGCCCTAGAACCGCATACCTCTTTCTGGATTGGTTGATCCCCCCAACCAACAGTACTTTATCAGAATTAAATTTCAATTTAGCCCGTGTCACTGTCCCCGGACTCTGGCTCAGGGTTTCAATTGCAGCCTTTGAATCTGATAAAAAACAGAGAGAGAGCACAGGGTATCATCCGAATATAATTTGTTTATCCCAAATTTCTGGATGTCTCCTTCTGGTTCCATATAGGTGTTAACAAGCACAAAGAACAAGATGGCACCCTGTGGCACCCCATGAACCAATGGACACAGTCTAAAGCATCAATCTCCCAACACCACCTTCTTGGACCTGACTTCCAGGAATAACTGGAATAATTTCAAAACAGAAAGAAACCATGGTTGATAGTATTGGATGCTGCTGAGACATGCTACATTTAATCCATTTCCCAGCACAAGTCATCTACTATGGTTAACCAGAGATGTTTCTGTCCCAAAGCCAGGCCAGAATCCAGAATGAAGGTGACCAAGATAATCGGGTTCATTCAGGAACATTGGAGCTGCTGTCAGGATACATTTTAATATCTTGCCCCAAAATGGAATATTAGACTAACCTATCGAGTAAAAAGAACTCATCTTGGCATTCACCTGTAGGGACAAAGTCTTAAGAGGTGCTCCATTAGGATCTAATCAGGAAAGGAACTAAGTCAATAACAGAACTTCTCCACACTGTTATAAGAGTAATTACTGATGTAGTAAAGTCAGAAAGGGTACATGATATGGAAATAATGGACATTGTTTTAAAAAGAAAGAAGTGAATCAACATATATGGCTGTGGTCTCCAATTGGAAAATGTGTATTCATTCTGGTAATTTCTGAGAACTTGTCTTTTTAAGACACTGTTGGATTTAAAGTTAAAAGTCTTAACTAGCTAAAGAGAGGAAATTGCTCTCTAAAGCTGTTTTTAGATGTGTGACTTTTCCTAATCCATAAAAATTGACATGGTTTTCACATGTGAACCTAGTAAGGTAGATATGTTATTAAGATTTTTATTTGAGGAAGTATACCAATTTAGAATAAGGTCAAGTGGATCAAATGTTTTAACTTTTAAACCACACGCAGTGCTCTATAGTAGGTGCATGTGATATATATCATTTCCAAGATAGGAGTGAGCTGACTTTCTTAGAGTGTGCTCAGCAACCTTCCAGTAACACAGGACTAGAGTAGATAAATTAGCATTGTTTTAATATTTTAGTTTCCTCTCTAAACTGCCTCATTTCTCAATGCTTTTATCTCTCTTGTGTTTACCAATGATATACTTAAAGGCTCTAACATGATGTAGTTCTGCACATTCAATAATAATCCCACGTGTCTAGAAGTTTTGAAGTGATGTTACTGGTCTGCAGAAAGTGGAGATTAGAGACCTGTATCTAAAGTGCATACTCCTAAGACATATCTCCAAAGGCGATTTCTTGGAGGAGAAATTGCCTATAAGACTCTGCTGGCCCTGAAGTAACTAGTAGCTGTATAGTCCAGAGGATGTGTTTTCAGACTGAATTTCCAAGAGCCCATGAAAATGGGAGTAGTCAAACCCCTTCGGGACAGCAAGTTTGTGACATTTGTTTTCATGTGAATGTAACAGTCAGACATGATAGAGAAACACAGGGACAGGAAGCATGAGGTACTTGTGCTTCCTGTTCACTTAAGCCTACATCAACTTTTACACATCTGAAGCTGCTCTTAAAATAGAAACCTATCATATACACTCCACTAGTATACAGTAAAAACATGATTAGAAGTAGAGTTTTAAAAGTGCATTAAAGGTGGCTGATACTTTATTTTTATCGTTTTGAGGGGGGTTGGTTAATGATTCCTAAAATCCCAGATAACTATTTAAACGTTGAAACTCCTGCTAATTTCTAGTATTTTGGTTATTATGGTTTATGTAGAATAAAGGTATCAAATTGGTTACTGAATGAGTTAAATTGGAAAATGATGGAATGAGGATGGAAGTGAGGGAAAGAGAAAATACATGAATTGGAATTAGAGAAAATGCGGTTGGAGACAGAAAAGTTTAAGGTGGAGGTAAATTTGGTGGGAAAAGCAAGAAGGGATAAACAAAGCTAAGACTGAAAGCTTAAAAACACTCAAAATCACACCCAGGGATTTTGTAGCCTATAATCCTGGTGAAGATCCTGAGAATTTCCTAGTCACTTTTGAGAAAGCTGCCAAAAACTGGAATATTCCCAGAAGTAAGTTCATGAGGTATGTTCCCAGCCTAATCAAAGCTGAAATGGCAGATATTTATAATAGTTTTACCTCCAAAGAAACCCTCACTTATGATATTTATAAAGCAGCAGTGTACCAAAGGTTTAGACAGGGGGCTGAACACTTCAGGAAACAATTTAAAACTTGTCATTTACAGCCAAGAAAAGTCATTTTTAGATCTAAGTGTCAAACTAACTTCTTTTTGACAAGTGGGTCACCGGTGCTAAGGCTGACACCGAAGAGGGCATTAGGGATCTGTTGATTCTAGATCAGTTCCTTTCCCTCAGAAATTAGATTGATGGTGCGAGATACAACCCCTAAAACAGTCAACGAAGCTGCTGAAATCACAGATCAGTTAGTGATTAATAGAGGAGGGGGATCAGGAAGAAATTATAGAGACCATCACTCTAAATACAATGATTACAGAGATAACAAAGTCAGGGTGAAAAAAAACACTGAGAACAATGAAGAGTACAAAGAGCAACTTCAAGCCAGAGAGGAAGGCAAAAGTGACATAAAACCTGTATATAAAAGGGAAAATACAAGGTACTGTGTTATAAGTGCGGACGTGTGGGACATCCTAAAAACTGTACTTCAGCAAATGTGAAATGGGTTGCCACTACAGAATCCCCTACTGAGGCCACTCAGAAAGTGCAATTCTGCAGTGTGACGTTTGGGGAAATAGAGGAGTTTAATTTTGAATTAAAAGAAGTATTAGTGGGAAATTCAATTTTCCTAGCCACACTGGACACTGGAGCCGGAATCACCGTTTTGAGGGCAGATTTGGTCCAGGAGGAAAACATTTTACCACAGGAAACTGTCCAGATAAGAGGCATAAGTGCTAAATCAATTAAGATTCCCTTGGCCAGAGTGAATATTACATGGAGAGGCCAAGCAAGAGAATACAAAGTGGGAATAAACAAAGATCAGCAAGAACCTGTCATTTTGGAAAGTTACATTACGGGAGCTGGGGCCAAAAAGATTTATATTGTCACTCGAAGTGAAAAAGACCTAAGTTCAGTGACAGAAAATAGGGTTTCAAGCAATGCAGCTCCTTTGCTAGAAGCCAGGCAGGCCAAGGAGAAAAATGACAAGGCTACCATAGAAACCACAGAAAAGGCGGGAAAACCTGATATAGTATCTTCTGTGGAAGAAACAGCATTTTCTGATTCCACTGCATACAAACAGGAGTTACATGCTGACACCAGCTTGCAGGCTGTGAGGGAGCAAGCTAAGAGTTCTTCTTCGTGGTTACATATGGACTTCTGCGCCTGCGTGGAGGCTCGATTCAGGAAACTTCCATAGCTATTAGTTAATTTTCGGCGGGAACCCTTCCCCCACTTCCACGTGCGCATACGTAGAAGGGTTCCCACCCGATACCTCAGTTCTTCTTCGACCGCCATCGCAGCTGCATCGTCGGGAATATCGTCTTCGGACTTCTGTAGAAAAATAGAGAAACTTCATTTAAAATCATCGGATATAGTAAGACTTACCTTCGGGTTTTTCTTATGGCCCTCTGGGCCCCCTTTAAAAAGTGCTCCCGTTGCGGTAGCAAGCTACCTCCATCCGACGGGCACAATCTTTGTCTCTTTTGCCTGGGAGAAGGCCACAAGGTCGCCGCGTGCTCCAGTTGCCAAGCTTTCTCAAAACAGATGAGAAAACACCGGGCGGATAAACGCCGATCAGAGCTCTGGTCTAAGGCACTGGCAGCGGCTGATTCGCCTGCTATGGGACCTCCATCAGCTATTTCAGCCCGCGACCTGGTCATCCTGTCGGTACCGGGTTCGCCAGCTAGCTCCCAGCATGGTAGAGCTCAAAGAGATACACCCAACTTACCGGGTACATCTCTGGCAACGGCGGTGGCGAAGATCCCCTCAAAAAAGCCGAAACAGTGTGAGGACCAGCAGAAGAAAAAGAAAAAAAGGAGGAACGACGCCGAACAACAACATCGACCGCTGAATGCGGCGTCGACACCGAGGCTCGATACCGACTCGAGGTCCCCGTCGACACTGATGTCCACGTCGAGATCGACACCGAGGCCCGACTCCAGCACACGACCTACACCAACGAAGGAACGATCGGGGGCGTCCTCGACACCGAGGATCGAATCCCCACTAACGCGAAGGGTATCTCCCTCATCCTTTCGCCACTCGACGCCTACCGTCAGGGCTACTCGCACTCCGACAGTGAGGCTCGACACCAACATCGTTCAGCACTCAACATCGAGACACCTTCCGTTTTCGGGCGCAGAACGTGAAACCCAGCATTCGCCCAGATCATATCTGGAGCCGGGACAAACCACTACCATGCCACCAACTCTATCCTCTCCCTACTGGGATAGATCAACACAGGATTATCATAGAGGACATCCTCGGCACCGAGAACCCTCTTATCGATCCCGATCACCAGCATCAGACTGGGATCGACGTTCCCAGGCTTCCCAATTGCCGCATTATGAACAGGGATGGGAACATCAGGAGCCGTACAGGGAGATGCTTGGGGCCCCATCCAGGCCCATTGCTCGGCACCCTCATCGGGAGTCTGGAACATGTTGACATGAGGAAGCAGCTCGGCTGACGGCAGAGCACAGCGTGCCCCACACACACCAACCTGGTACATCTCCTATGGTATCGAGGGCTAGACGCTCCCCATCGCAGCAGTCCATTCGCCACCATGACATCCAACCTCTTCACTCTGAGTCTGATTCTAATGGCTACTGCTCTGATTCCTCCTCCTCTACCTCGCCGGTCCCATCCACGGCATCACCTCGCCGGTCCCAACACTCCTTCAGACGGTGCAACAAGCCTGGAAGACTCCAGCTTCCTTGGCGCCCACTTCTAAACGTCTGGAGAATATGTACAAAATTCTGGAAAAGGACACAGAGTTCCTTGTCACTCATCCACCACCTAACTCTGTTGTAGTTGAGGCATCGCAAGGACGTTTGCAGAAATCACATTCTACCCCTGTCGATAAAGAAGGTAGGAAGTTAGACCTGATGGGTCGCCGTATGTATTCCACGGCTGCACTCAGTTTAAAAGTATCTAGCTACCAGGCAACTATGGCCCGCTACCACCTATTTCTGTGGGAAAAGATGGGTTCCATGTGCAACCATCTGGAAGGTGATCAAAGAGAACTCGCACGTGTTTTCCAGACAGAAGCAGTGCGCCTCGCAAAACAAGAATTGCACACAGGACGTCACCA